>JARFIY010000370.1:23331500-24724500 GCA_036346155.1 Sinelater perroti
CTGCTGATACAAACCCCACATAAGTATAGCCAAAATTCCGAGCTTCTTCTTCTTGTTTGGTTTTTTAATGTACAGACACGGAAAAGTTTGATTGATGACAAGCCAAACCACTCTTTCGGCTAACGAAGGGATTCGTCGCACCACTTCCCCACCTAAGAAGTGCCCCAGACTAGCAGCCATCTTGTTATGATTTTCAGCCGTTACAATTTTCTTGGGAAATATAATTTAGATTCCAGGAAGTTTCTGGTTAATTTGCTGGGCCGGATTAGGATATAAAAAAGGATGGAATAATATAAGTTATGGGTAGGATTTAAGGGGTCCGACTTGGTTTTCTCCCAGCATTAGGAGTTGAGAGATGGCCAAGGCTCGTGTAGATAGTGTCCACACGCTACCTAGGAAAATCCGAACAACACTTGATAAATACCAACAACCACCCTCTCCAGTTCTAGAAGTTGATCAGATCTTAGTAATATGCTCGAAACAAATAGCAAATGCTCTTGAAGGACACTGTCATTTTGTCAGCAGCCTCAACAGGTATGAGGATAACGTTTTAATAATTAAGGACAAAACTGGGCAAATACCCTTGGACCTCACAAAACTCTACCTTGCATTCCACATTAATGGAAGCTTTACTCATGTGATTTTATCAAAAATATGTCCTAACATGAGCAACTGAAACTTTTAAGCCTCTACAACAAAATTTGGGAAGATGTCCCCAAGCATGAAATGATGCCCTCATTATTAAGTGGCGAAGCGAAGCGGAGTCACTTACTAACTTCATGTTGTCCGTCCGAGCAATAACTCGAGAACGGCTGAGAATTTCCAAATCTGTTTTCACCAATCGTCAGGTGACCAAAAAGGCTAGTTTGCTAGTGATTTTGAAACTGATTGGTCGAAGGTTAACTAGAGGGTTCCCAAATTTGGGGGACTGCTTCGCCACTTCGCTACGCGTTGCAAACTTTGCAGGTTTATTCCTATTTTGAAACCAGGTAAATATCCGAAAACCCTTTCTAGTTACCAACCAATATATTTAACAAGATTCTTTAGCGTACTTTAAAAAAAATAATTAGCACCAGACTGATATGGTACCTATAAGCAAATGAGTTCTTTCCTACTGTTCAGTCTAACTTCCGAAAGAAAAAGTCTACCCTCAATAACCTAGTAATGCCGGAACAAGCTATAGAGACAAACTTTGCAAAACGGAAACATGGAACAGCAATTTTATTTGACCTTGGAAAATCCCATAACCTAATCTTGTGCCGAGGAATACTCAATCAAATATATGAATGGAACATACGTGGACGTACCCCTTGAAACACCAACGTTTTAAGGATAGATCTTAGTGTTATCCTCTTTGTAATTTGAGTAAACAAACACCTACAGAACCTACCACTTACGGTAATGACCTGCCTTTACATCCGACAGACCCCCGATGTTGTGGCAGATTCTCTCCAACTGGCAGTGGACCAAATTGTGCAAAACGTAGATTGTTACGGTTTCCGTTTTTCGAGCATAAAGACGTAAGCTGTCCACTTTTGTCGTCTGAGACATGACCACGGTGATCCATCTATCACTATCACAATATTCCCATAATGTATAGTCAGGTTTGATTCTAAATTGCAATGGAAAGATTACATCAATGGTCTCCAATAGTGATGTTCTTCTACTGTAAATTCAATGCGATGTATCTCAAGAGTATCTTGGGGAGCTGATTGCACAAGCTTACTTCGTTTATATAACAGAATGATTATCAAAAATAGATTACGGATGCGCCGTTTATAGTTCAGTTCAAAAAACATATCTTTCCACAATTCCAGCCTGCGTATTGCAACCGGAGCATGCAGAACTAATCTCATCGACTCACTGTAAGAGTAAGTCATCCCCTCAGAATCTCCAAAGACTCAAGTATATGTTGTGATATGGTTTCAGCGTGTTATCTGGATCCTTTCACCCAAATTATTAATTGTTCTGTAATCAAGATATTGTTGACATTTCCAAGAAAAAAATTACAATTATAAGACCTCTGATCATCAGACATACTGAACTGAAAATAAAACGATGGTCACGATCTGACCCAAACCTCAAATATGATAAAATTTTATTATCCAGCAGGCTTGAGCTGCCGCTTCCAAACATCGCTTACGCGACTTTGTATTGGTCTCCTTTTAACATGGATATTCTTCTAAATCAGAGAACTAACTAATGGCCATTGTTGTCCATACCACTTAAAAAACTACTGTAATGACGTTGGAAACCAAGAGTTCAGGATCGAAAAGTACATAAAAAAGGCATCGACACATTTCTCTTTTTCGCCCTCTTACAATTGAAAGTAAAGGGGGGAGGAGCAGTTTGCTATAAAAGATATTTTTTATCTTATTTATCTGGAATTTAAATTCCCACCACAGCAATAGCTATTATCGTAGTTTTTGGTTCGCATCCACATTACCTATCTATCTTTCGAAAAACAAATGTACAGGGAGACCCAATGGATACGCTAGATGGAATTTTTATTTTAAATAGTTGTACCTAACCCCCTGACCTCATCTAATATGGTACTATTTTCCCGCTTTGAAGGTCAAGCTCGCGAAATTTAAGATTTTGTGATTTTGACCACCCAATGGGCAGGTCAGATGAGACTTTTATCTTAAATTGTTGTCCCTGGCCACTTTTTTGGCTTCTATAGGTCTTAAAAATTTCATGAAGTGATATATGTTTATCCGATTTTGAGCGTTGGTATTTTGAAGGTCGAACGAATACTATGGATATCCTTTATTCTTTATTTATTTATTTAAAAAGCTGATATGATCCTCCTGATATTTAATACGTCTTATCTTTAGAGGGCTTTAAAATATCTCTTATTAGATAACAACGTACGCTAAAGGTTTTTGATTTTCTACAACTTTTTTTCTATTGCTAACATATAACAAAAGGTTCTTAGGAAATTAGTACGTCGGGTATTTGGAAATTTTACGTGATATCTGTGTATAGTATTTGTTGGCAAGAAGAGCTGAAATATGCAACTATTTTATGTCCTTATAAATGGTGATATTCAATAACTTACTTGAACATTGTTCTTTTTTATAGATTGTAAAGTTAGAGTTTATGCAAATAATGAAATGCCAAGAAACTCTATCTCTGGCTTCGGCTGTGACTATGGCCCCGGTTCTGTCTTTAACTATGGCTTTATCTCTAACTCTATCTCTAATCTATATTTGATCTTTCTTTTTTGTTGTTTTTTAAATTCTCTTCTAGACTATATGGGCCTATTTATTTCTGTTTTGATAACGTAATGGTAACCTTATACTGCTTACATACCATCCTTACTTCTTAAAAGTGTCCTCTAAATCGTTCTTATCCAACTTTTATTTTTTATAGACACACTTAGACCGAAGTATAAGCCAAGTGTTGTAAAGAACTCCAACCAAGCCATTAGAGATAACGGGTTATAACGTTTATTGTAATGCTTTTCTCATAAATTTTGTTGTTGGTCTGCATGTCTCTTGATGGTAAAAACTCTATATTCATTAATTTGACTGTTAGGAACTATAATAGTCACTGACATGTAGTATGTTCTAACTATGACTGGACATGAGATACTATGGAAAGAGTGATGTTACACAAAAACTGACTATTAGATCTTCCTCATGAAGGTGATTAACAATGTGTGCGAATTCCTTGGCATAATTACTAATGAATTCAACGTGTAGCTGTAACTGGTTGGATAAGTATTAGGGCAGTTTGTAAGCAGTACCGTCCATGATGTTAACAATGGGTTGGTCGCTCTTAAAGATCAAATAACAGACCGCCGTACAACAAAAAGTCAGAATAACCAGTGACGTCATAACTGCCGACTGATAACGTTGGCAGCGGTCATCCATTATTCCAAATAAAAAAGCGAACCTGCAAATGGACATTACTTAACATTAGAGAATATTTGTTTGAAAATGTTTATGAACAAAGCATCAAAACTTCAAACACAACCTAATAACCTAGGACATGTATCACTTTTCTCATTTTTATATTTTATTTCGGTGTGTTTGTCTAATACATTTAAAAATTACTTATTGTCCTTTGCAACTTATAATACTTGGCGCAAATGCGCGGCAAGCCGCGAACAAACACTAAAAATGTGGCATAACGCCAATTGGGAGCGCACAACTTGACGCACACAAAAACAAACAGAGCCGGCGCAGGTATTGTGCTAATTATTCAAATTGGCTGGTCACGGCTTCGGATCCCATGATTCTGTTTAACAGGCTGGTCGCGACTTAATTCGGCTTTTTCAGTATTCCGACCGAGCAACAATTAGCACAAGCCGCCGTTCCGCCCCGTGCACATGTCTTGCGGGTAAATAAAAAGCCGATAAGCGCAGTGCAGAATCGGTTAAAATTTGATTGCAGCGGCTGCTTTATGCAACCATAAAACAGCGCTCTGTCGACATTGCGCTGACAATGGGTTATAAATGCCGCCACAAAAATGCCATTAAATTAACAGCCGTTCAATGAATCTATCGTCGGAAGCGGATCTGTACCAAGAACTTGACGTAAAGCAGAATTTTTGCGCTCGCGCCGGTCGACTATTTATATCAAACATATTCTGGCCGATTTTTCTTTTTAATGTCACGTTTTCATCTCAGTTTAAAAAAAATTTTTATGAAAGGCGTATGAGATGGTAAAACAATTTTGGATAATTTTTCATTTAATTCACGCTTCAATCCTTTTAAAAAAGCTTAATAGTTTATATCCACAAAATTACAAAATTTTATAAACTGAGCAAAAACTTTAAAATAACTAAACAAGATTTCTCCTTAAGTACCTTCCTCCGTTGCGTATAAAACCATCTAATATATTGAGAAGTCTTATGATACAGTTCGGAAACAATACTATTATAAAGACTTATGTGTACGCATAACATAAATAATTTTTGGAAAGACTGAGAGCAGTTGAAATTCAAGGTCGCCGACGACGTCCAAGAACTAGCGTGACATTGTTCGCTGCCATCGAACCTATCGTCCTGAGCTTGTCATTTCTTTGGATCTCTAAAATAAGCACTTAGAAGACATGCTACTATGTGATCCATCTATATAGAAAAATTTAGAATACGCCTTACATTTTTATCATTTTTTTTTAAATATCTTTCATCATATTATATTTACTTCTATCTCCTTTGCAATAAATAGTCAAACCAAACCATTCCACATCCCATCCCATATCAGTAGAAGATCCTCGCCATTGGAAAGTTTCTTTTGCGCTTTAATGGACACGCCATAAAACCAAAGCTAGGCTTTCGTCACCTGTCAGGATACCATTGACATAGGAATATATTTTATTTTTAAATTTATGGAGCAACAGAATGGTTATGACTTATTAATGACTAAACATTCTGCTATCCGTAAAATCAAATTAAATATCTTTCTCTAACAGACCATAATTTTCTCTCAGAATCTCTCAATATTACTTAAATATGGCCATACAATATAGATAACTATTAAACGGTGTGTAGCGCAAAATTGACCGGCATCTGATTTTTGTTTACAATGGCATTATAATCTTTCTTCACAACCAAGCAACTTATAACCTCAGTATAGGTTTGAAATTATCTCAATACACTTGAACTTGTAAGACTACCGCTTGCACCATATTGTAAAAATTTCCCATTACCCTACGTATAACAGAAGTATTAAATATAAAACCTCTTGTAGTCGTATATTCAGAAAAAAATTTACAGTTTCAAGAATTCTGTTCGACAAAGAACTTCTGAAAAAGCAGCACATTTGTTTTTTACTAACATAAGTGACGTAATAAGTCTATAAAGTTTATAAACGTAACGTTGACTATAGTGCAAGCAGAAAGATTATCGAATATATTAAACTTGTCTCATATTTTATGACTCTACATAAAGTATCTCTGCTATCTTTGTTTTTAAGATAGCAGAACGCTCTAGATACACTGCAAGAAGAAATATTAGCAGGAGATGAAGAACTTTATGATAGAAGTGCTTCACTTCTATCATCTTTACAGATAAAATATTCTAAAATTAAAGCCATCTGTAGGACCTCAAATTTAAAAAAGACATTAAACTCAGGATATATCCATGAAAATTTTATACCCAATAAGGAAATGGCTGAAATAGTTTTCTCCTACTGGTAGAAGGATTCCTCAAAAACTGCATATAAAACAACTACTAGAAGTATAATGCCAATTATCACTAGTGTAGCAGACATCAGAAAATGTTTTTACAGGACATCAAGGTCAGTACGTTGAGAAACTATTAAAATTGTCTGTACGATGAAAGTACTAGAGGGCATGTGCCTCGCACTAATTGTATGTACCAAGTTTGTCTCAATCCAAAACAAGTTTTAAGTTCTATCTAATAAGAAAGTGTTATGAGATCTTATACGACTCATGGTAAGAAAACAGTTGCACAAAATTTTTACACTAAATTTCCATATTTCTTCATCAAAGTACTTCCTTCAGGAACAACAAATTGTCTCCAAACTGAAGATGTGTACAAGTTTTACTAACAAAAGAACTTTTATAGTCTAACCCAAACTTTTCTAACCTTCTTAACATTAATATTCAATGAAATGATACTTAGTTTCAAGCTCCTTACATTTTTAGTTGTTGCATCGCCTCAAGCAAGTCATAGGAAAAAGTGGTTTTCGTTACTTGTATTCCCAAATTTTCAAGCAACACTTCCGTATAATCAAGATCATCTGATCGTGGCCAGTATAAAGCAATATGAAAGCATCAAATAAATACGAAAACCTGGTCGTTTAAAAAAATTTGTTCTGTAACTTCTTCCTGCTTCAGAGAGATAACCTTCCATAATGTTTGATATAAAAAAGTATGCTCTAGATAATTCAGTCATTATATTTATTTCTGTTTTAATATGCTTTGCTGTACTAGTGCTTATTAAGCACTCGAATTTGCGAAAAGTAATTTTTGAGAGTCGCACACATGTCGTTACCATGTGTTCTTCATAATGCTTTCTGAGCCTTTCCTGAACAGTTTCTTTAAGTTTTTCCGTGCTTCCTTAAACTACTTGTTGAAGATCAGTATTACGGCCCGAATTTTCGAAAAGTAATTTTTGGAAGTCGCACACATGTCGTTACAATGTTTTCTTCATAATGCTTTCCGAGCCTTTCCTGAACAGTGTCTTTAAGTTTTTCCGTGCTTCCTTAAACTACTTGGTGAAGATCAGTATTACGGCCAATGAAGAGTTGTGATTCATTGTTTCTACAACCCCGCTCTAGCTGTTCTACAGCCTCATTTGATGGTCGTTCTAGATCACTATATAGGACGTCAGATGATTCGAGTAAAACCTCCCTTAAACCTTTCACTTTTGAAATGACTTTAATGCCACCAAATTCTTCAAATCAAAGTTTATTAATGGTAGTATTTCTACAGTCCTTTTGACTACGATACAGATCCTAGGTCTGTTAGTTGATCTACTGTAGATTTGCTCTTCACACTTAACCAAAGTTCTTAAAAAGGACAATATTGGAACTCTGCTATAGTAGAGGTTCACTTGTACCACCATTAATCTTGGTGTTACAACTACTCGGAAGTGCTTTAAAAGCCACAGAAGTCCTTAAGAAACCTTAAACTTGGTCTGTTTAAGCAATCCCTAAAAAGCCATAACGTCTTCCTTTTTTTAACCTTGTGGCTTAAAAATTGCCAGTCTTTCGTTTTCAAGCTTGGATTTTGAAATCCAGACCGATTATTTTCTTCTGGACATAGTTTTGATAGTTGTATATTTTTTAATTTTTGAAAAAGTTCTTTGATTCAATTAGTTCTAAAATATCTCTTAAACTGTCCACTATCTATTTCAGTAATTGCTTGTTTTTTTTGACACAAATGACCACGAGAGTCTTGTCCAACGCTTCCATTGAATCAGGCCCGCTTTACCTAACCCAAAACAATATATGACTTTTCTCCGTCAGCCACCTTAGGTACGGAGCTGTTAGGTAACTGAATTGCAGGAATATTACGTTTAATTTCTTTCTTAAAAAAGAACACAAAAATAAGTAATAAATACTACAATATAATGTTACGCTTGTATGTCTGAAAGACCTTTTTCGTCATGATGGCGCTTACCTCGTGGTTAGTGCAATTTTTCTCTGTTTAAGTTGCTCCTAATTCCGTTCTTTAATATTTTTATTCCTTCTATTATCTTAACCGTCATCTGCTCGAAAAAGCCATCACTAGTCAACAAGACTGTTAGCTGTTAACCTTCTTTTTATACACAATAAGAATCTTTGTAGATTTAGAAGCAACTAAACCCCTCGTCCAACAAATTATCTCAGACAGACGACTGCCTCCAATCGATAAGCGCTGTATTTATTTTCCTTATTATTATTATTAATTCACAAAGTTAGCTAATTAATTCACACAGTTGTGCGTAATACTAGATATGAAATTTATAACTATACACGATTGTACCCACAAGATTAATTTCACCAGAACGAAATTAAGAACTATTAAGGTAAAGATAAAATATATATGTAAACATTTATCTTACCAAGAGAAAAACTGAAATATCAAGAACGATACAACATGACCTAAGAAATAAAACCAAGATCTTGCCAAAATCTTCTGTCAAGATTGTAGTTCTCAGTTTTCTTGGACTGTCAATTGCCAATTCTTGTTAATTGTAGCCCATACATTCAAAATTTTTTGGTATTTTATTTGTTGCTGGTATTTCGAAATGTGGGTTACTTTTAATAGCTATTTCTGAATTGTTACTACCATGCCTTTATTTGCGCTATATTGACTGCATTATTTCCAAAAGCGCACTTAAATTATCCGAATGGTTTCCAAGGACAAATACTCCAGCGTCACATCAAATTAGATGCACGTCTGCTGCTCTACTCTCTAACATTGCAAACGCAACGACCACACACTACATGTGCTTACTCACAGTCGTCTAACTCCCAACTAACCAATATAATTGTCTTAGTTTATGCATGCGCACTGCAACCTACTCTCATCTTCTGTTAAATTATTTCGCAGTCCTGTAAAATGTTTTTATTTCATCAAACTTAACTAAATATGTACAGCACAAACCACGTGTTTCCGTTAAAGTTAATAAATAGTTCAAAAGAATCAAGAAGAGAATTAAGTAATTTTACAGAAATAAAGCAACTCTTAATGACTCATTAAATCAGATATGACTGTAAAACAGACACCATACCTGTAATTATTGACACATAAACATTTTATAGAGCTATTTGAACTTTACGGTGCTTTAAACTTCTATTTCTTTTATAATGTATGAACGGTGGGAATCGAAACAAACGTTGGATTCAAGTATATAATTGAAATGCCGTATTGTCATTTATTTTCATACAATTTTTAGTTATCTCAGAATGTTTGTAGTAACAAACTCTCGGTAGATATTACCATATTATGGTAACAAATATTAATTTACGTTAACCATTCCGGGAGCAATACATCAAAAATTCAATCAATAGAAAATTTCAAATATACACACCGCGAAATTAAGGTTTGCGGAATTTTAATGTTATTGGGTCCGATAACGGAGTGTTTACGTTACAATCACATACAGTTCACTTTTGCTGTTCCGGTTTTTAAACCAAGTGAAATAAAAAGACAAAGAAAATTACAAGAGAGGTTCAAGTAAAACGGTGACTTTTGTGTGTTTCAAATAGAAAATACAGTTCGGAAGATGAAAATGACATTCACTTTTTAATATAAGCCCCTTTAAGTAATTCTTGAACGGCTTCAGAAGCTTATTTTGAGGTCCAAACAAACGAAAATCACTCAAAGCGAGGTCCAATATATATGACAATACGTTCCACGGGAATCGCTTGGTACAGACTCTTTTCTCGCAGAAAAAAACGGAAAGCTTCCTGTGAAGAATAGTGCTCACCTTCTTCACAAAAAGTCGTTTTTCCAGAGTTAAGTTATACTTTGATTGTTCACAAGAATGACTGATAATGACAAAAATAAGATCATTACAACTGAATAAATAATAATCACGCTTTATTAAGTATGTCAGAAATAATGGTTAGAAAAAGTAATAGTTAGAAACAATACACAACAGAGTCAACCAGGCTCATTGTATTGCTTCTAACTGTTTGTCATTTACTTACAAACAACATCGTTAATATTTTGAAAAATCACTCATTACCTTACGCCGCGGCCAGCAAAATGTTATTCGTCCTATGTTATTCTAACAAGGAAATTTTGGGTCACCGATTACCAACCACATTGGTTGTAGAGTTATTTGGAAAAAATATTTACATTCGGAGATGACAAGACATCACCCCTATGAAAACAGAAAATCAGGTGAAATTCGTACCATTTTAAGGACGAATAGTTTAGGCTTGTAACGTGAGTTGGATTAGTATTGTTGTGTGTTGTTCTTTAAGTTGAAAAACTGACTTCCAAAAATACTATCTCACTTCCTGTAACCATAATACTGCTATCGCACGATTCAATCAAGCATGTAGCCATATTTTGGCTCATCCTGTACGTTTATGTTTTATATAGTTGCGCCAGATGTGGCAACATTTCCCAGTCCTACAACAATTCCTCTAGCATGTCCCCATAGTCGCTATCGCCATATATGGTTTTACGTTATTGTACAGCAAAAAGACCAGTCTAAGCTCTATGTCTGTAAAAAGTCTCTACATTACAGCCAATTCTTGGGTTAACCACTTTAGTGTGGCATATATCTTCATCCTACAGTTCTTCCAAGTCGTTGTATACCAACTTTTTTAGTTGTCCAAGACGTTCATCATCCTCCAAGTCCTTTTATAGGAAGATTATTATTCTTTCTTTAAATTTTGCTGCCATTTTCTCTGTTTTCAATGTGGTAATAGTAGAGTATTTTGTTAAGCAATGATCTAGAACAAAAATAACGACCATGTAAATAAAGCACTAGTACTAATTGTGACTCCCTCAAGTCCAGTTCTATCTTTTTCCATGCGATGATTAAATTAGTCACGATCCATTGTTGCACAATTTAAAGACAAATTTGAATTTTTTTACTGTAGAGTCTTGGTGCCATTTTTTTCTTTGGTGATTCTTCTTTACTTGATGCAACATTTATCGATTACTTAAAAGCTTTATTGGCAGATTCCAAATGATCAAACTACGGTCTGTCGTTGAGCTTCTTTAGTTGCTGTTCTTTGTCCTAGCCTGTTCTAAGTCTTTTTATTGCTTGTTTCTTACAAGCATAATTTTGCCAAATTTATTGTGATTCAATGAGTGACAAAGAATTCCGCAATTTTCCTGGTATTCTCGCTCTTCTGCTTCAAATCGCTAAGTGAAGTTCTTCCTCTTTTATTTGAAATATCATTAGTACGCAAAAAAACTTGGTAAAAATAATTTAAACTGTCAATAACAAAATAAAAAACAACACCAGAAAGGAAGAGAGTAGGGGCAAAAATATTCACATCAAAACTTTTAGAAGGCCCTGTAATCGTAGTAGTAAATTTGCTAACAATCAGTAGTGTATAAATTGCACAAATCTATTGTATATGTAAAAAGCATATTCCTTTGGTTATCAAAAAAATGGCATATCATGTAAACAAGATACAGGTTATAATTATAAGAATAAGCATCTACAAGTCCTGAATTTTTTTAATCAAAATTTTATACCCTCCTTCATGGTTCAGAACTTTAATGTCTTTGGAGAACTAAAGATAAAAATCTATTTTCTACTTTAACCTTTAAAATCCTCCACGTTAAGGGTAGTAGTGCTGGTCGATGGAAATGTTGAAGTGATCGTATGCTCTGCAAGCTATTATCGAATCCAAAATGTTGACATAATTACTTACTGGTCCAGATATAGAGAGTAATAATAAAACATGCTAAATATCATAATATGGCACCTTAGAACATCAAAGAGACGCCACCATATATAACCATTGAAATCAGACAATCTGGATTGTAAGCTTCCTTGGATGTTCTTTGAATACAAACTCTCCCTGATGTGGGGTATAAACTAAAAAAGTCATGGCACCACCATTTATGGTTTTAAGCATTAGTCACTATAATAGGATCCTTTGGTATTACAACCTTACAATGATTAGTGGTTTTCTGCAGTTTTCATAACTTTGTAAAGCAATTTCACTACGTATCATCGTTAAACGACACTAATATATAGAGTTAGCATTTGTTGATGATACAATCCCTCTAACTTTTTTAGTACGTATTATAAAGAACATACCAATAGAAAATTATTCTATACAACCCCTGTATATTAACCCATAGAAGCACCTAACTATTTTCATATATACAACTTTTATACGACTACAACTTTATTTACAAATTTAGCTAACTTGTATTTGAGCAGTTCTTAATTGTAAATTGCAAACTAATTAAGCGCTAACTACTTTTTGTAATTTTAATGGCTCTTCTACGTTATCATCATATAAGCATTTTCATTCCTCAAGGCTGTCATTTGCATAAATATATACTTTTCAACTAATCGCCGTGTAACGGTACTTGTCAGATTTATAAATATTGCCAGACGATATCCTTGGTTTTAAAAAAGAAAATAAAAAGCATAGATCTCGACTTTAAATATTAAAACGGAGTTTTGTTGTGACAAATGTACTTAAAATAAAAGAATATTGTACGTAATTTTGCATAGATTAATCTTGTCCTAATAAGTTGTAAATAAATTTACCTAACATAAATACGAGATTGGTCTCGAAAATATGAAGGGAAAGTTAATATAATGAAAACAGTTTGTGCGGGCATAATGTAATCGAGCAGCCGATCAGATTGAATTATAGTGCGCATGCCCGGTGAGGTTGTTTGAGAGTTAAACTATGATGAATGAGCACATCGTGACATTTGCAATGACTAAACGAGTAGAACAGTAAATATGCATCAAACAGAACTGTTCAAATGATTTAGAAAGACCAACAACAAGCAGAATACCGAAAAATGTTGGGCATGTACAAAAGAAAGTTACGAGTCACTAGACAGACGATAAGGTAGTGCTATTCAGTTTGTTGAAACCATCTCTTGTAACTCGACATCTCCAAGAGAAATTAGACCTCTTGGAAGAATGGTGCAATAAATGAAAAATAGGAATCAACCCGAAAAACAACCCGGCGGTTCTGTCTTGCACCGAAAGCCGTTTTACTGGCGAGATGACCTGGCAAACCTTAGTCTCATATCGACACGAAGTTAATAAGAGCATTTGGCTCCCTCTTCTACCAACAACAAGCTTTTTTTGTACAAGAGAGTTATTTACCCTATCATGATGTGTGCCCAATGTAAAACTGGGCTGTAAAAACAAATACCCAAAAAGCTACCCAAAACTACAACCTTCATCGACAAATTTCTACGACCCAGGCTCTTTAGGACCTACACAGCAGCATTCAAGACTATTGAAAGACACCAGTCACAAACGCCCAAAGATTCCGATTTCTCCGCAAGACAGCACGAAAACGACCTACAAAGTCCATTGCCATACACGGCAGATCATATCAAGAGTACTAAAGTTAGTGATTAAACCCAAGAAACTCTGATTTCGCCAATAAAGTCAATCACTGGGCTAAAACCAGCAGAGCGAACCAGACAGACTACCAGTAGAAAAGATCAAAGAATCGTGGGTTAAATATATAAAATCCTACACAACCATTTCGAGACGCTTCACGGAAACAAATCTACAATTCCAGCGCCTCTTATGTGTACTGCTTTAACACCGGAACATCGGCGGCTCCGATTGCAATGACGTCAGCCTAAGGCAATATGGAATGCCATAAACTGGAGATGATGACAGATAATTATTGTGCGACACATTTTCCCCACAACAGCATTATAATCAGGGAAGTCATAGTCTCTAGTGGCACCACGTGACACATTGAAAGCCCAGGAGTATGTGGTTGAGATCTTACGACTCCATGTGCTTCCATTTTTGGTCAAAATTCCCTACCCAACTGCACACATATCGGGTTGCCCAGTCATATCCAGATACTTTCCGTTGGGTTTCGAATAATCAATCAAGTCAGTTAACACAATTACAGTATCCGGAATTTTAATCCTTTCTGTAAGTGTCTTGCTGATCTGTTTTTGTAGTCATATCTATCATTCATTTGTACCATTATGTCAATAAAATTTCACTTAAATTAATACTTTCCTTTTAGTGTTCAACTATCTTTGTCTTAATATATGTATGATACTCAAACTAATAGCAAGTAATCTTTATGGTGACTTTTCAAAGTCTATCGCATGCCACTGCAGATTTTAGAAACGTAGAAGCGTACATAATAAAACTTTACACGCTACTGACATTTGGTTGTTTATCTTTCTTGATAATATAAAATTGAAAACTTATATTAAAACTTTTAGAGGGCACTTTTCTGTTTTTCTGGTTAAGTTAGATATTGAACTTTACGAAATTGAGATTTCATGTCATTGCTACTTGGAATCGAATCATAAGAAAATTCATTTTGCGAATTCAATTTTAAGGACGGTGATAGTCTGGTAAATAGTTTTATGTGGATTAGGAAAAACGTTGCAACAGCTTAGAGTTGAATATTTTTATCTTAGAACATTAAGAGTGACTTTATTCAAAGGTGCCAACTCATCGAGCAATCATCAATATCAAGAAGATCATTCGATTGCAATAAAAAAAAAAACACTAAACGCTTTAATTTGTTATTGTATTTGTGACACATAATGTGGGTTAAGTTTAAAAATCTTATTTACAAAGAGTAAGTCAACGCCGAATTTAAAATTTCTTTGTTTTGTGGTCAGCAACTCTTATACATTTACAGATGCCACCTATAATTCTTCCGATTAGTAAACATGGAACGTTATACAAAAGAGCAATAAGTTATTATTGTTTTCATTAGTTGTTTTTGTCCCAAATTAATATTAGAGGCAGATATGGTTTCTTTATATCAATACAAAGAAGTAAAAAATGACCAAACATAAAAAACGAGATATTCTCTTTCAAAAGCTGGTATTCTTCTACGTAAGTGAAAATTATGCAGCTCGCGAACGAATGAAAGCGTCATTTACTATGAATGACTTCCGAGGGATGTAACCATTACTTCTGAGGTGCATGGCCTTGGTGTAATTTAAGAATAACGACCGAGAAGATGGCACCTAGTAATTTTACAGGACGATAATGCGCGTCCGCATACTGCTAACGTTACAAAACGGCTATTCAAGACCTTGAAAAATTATTTTAGAACTGCTTTGCTTTTCTGATTTTTATCCACTATAGTTTTACCGTTTTTTGTTGTTATATTGGATAATCTTCAAGAAACCTTGCCTACAAAATTGGATTGATGACGTATTTACAATAAAGTGGTCGAATTTTTATATATGTGGTATCAAGCCAGTGAAACATCACGTGCAAGGTGTCGAGTAGAATTCATAGCGGGCCATGATAATTCTTACACCAATAGAAGAGAAAGTCTTCAAATATTTTATAAAAAATCTCGCTGAGTTTTGGAACATACAAGAATCTCGTCCGGTGTGACCGTGCAACGATTTCGAACAGAATTTCAGAAGATAATACGTGTTTTGGACATTATCAAAAAGTTTTATGAGAAATTCCGAGATGAAGGTTGCCTCTGCACAGCTCCTCAGTCAGCACAAGAAACAAGCGAAGAAACTATGAATCTGCTAAAAAACATACACCCCCCCCCACCCACCCACAAGTTTAAAACTTGTCATCTCATAATCAATAGTAAAGCGACTAAAGTGTAAGCCTTACAAGCTTTAGCTGCATTGGTATCTCAGCGAAAATGCATCTAAATTGACTGTTTCCTTGACTTGATCATCTTTCGCGACGAACCAACTTTCCATCTGTCTGGAAAGGTGAATCGGTACAACGCGGGCACATGGGGGGGGGGGTGAAAATCGCAGAACGTGTGCGCTATTTTGAAATAAAATGTGTATGGAGCCCACCGTTGTGGAAATGATTTACTTGAGCATCTTGGAAAACTAACTAATGCTACAATTAATTGAATGTAGTTATGGCTACAGCTTTCAACAAGACGGTTGTCCGGCTCACTACCATAGAGACATAAGAGGGTATATCAAAATTTTCCACAAAAAAAAGGATAGCGCACAAAAGATGATAAGACGTTAAAAACGTGAAGAACATCCACCATTTCTCACTAACCTCTAGAATCTTCGCTACCGTATCATCCGCTACTATAGTTTTGGTTAACCCTGACATGTTGAGATGTATATAGAATAAAACGGACTGTCGTATAGATGTGTGTTGTATAATCAAGAGTGAAAATGTAGCATCCGTACAATATGTAAAAAATTACAAACTTATAAATTTTCCTATATAATTATTATTACTCACAACTATAAAAATTAAAAAAAATATCCCGCAGCATCATTTGTAATGTTTGATGTGTTATACTGGGTTGTAAACCCAAACATTATCTTAGTTTTAAAACGGTTTCCAGAGTATAGAGATCTGTTACGTAAATCAACTATTGAACACTCAAAGAAAAACCAAACGGTACTTCTGTCGCCCTAATAGTCCTACAGTTCCGAAAAACAACAATTTTCGTTTTCTCAAAAGAAAATCTTCGCTCTCTTATTTCCCAGAATTTCAAAACTGACCCAACTCTCAGCCAACTGCAGCTCCTACACGAGTAAAATTTTTTTTAGACTCCCAAAAAAGGGACAACAAAACTTATAACCTAGATATAAGAAGATTATTAAACACACGGGTCACCTACAAAAATTCTGAGGTAAAATCGAACGGCGTCGGTCCCCTCCCAATAGCTCCGGCGATTAGAAAAATAACTTTGGTATTTTTCAAAAAAATGCTAGCTCGGCTCCTTCATCTTTTCAAGATTAAAAACTAGTCCAATGCTTGGTTCATTCCTCATATATACGCAAATTGTAGCTTTAAAAATCTTACCCCGCAGTCAGTGTAGACTATTCTGGTGTAATTGAAGACTTATAATTTCACAAAATTTAACCATTGCTCGGCCCATTCAATTACATGCCTAAAATTTTTTGCTTTAATCGATTACATGCATCTTCTGCAATCAGTCTATGTTACCCCCAAGTTTTTAATTAAATTTTTCTATCCCGCCCCCTGTAGGTTCACCAGTTCAAAAAATAAAGTTTTCTAAAAAAATTGTAACTCCGTTCGTTCCTTCATCTCCCATGTTTCAAAACAGCCTCAAGACTTGACCCACTCTGCCCCCTACATGTCTGAAAATTTTCTTATTTTCTTATTTCTTAATTTGAATATAAAAAAAAAAACTAAATAGGTCCTTGAAAAACGCTTCAAATAAAGTCGCAATGGAAAATCCTTAGATGTAGCCTCAATTTGATCAAAGTTGGGGGCCACTTATAGAACATCGCAAAAACAATAAAATAGCTTCAGTGCCCCTCTCCCCTATGGTTCCACCAGTCGAAAAGTAACTGCAATATATGCCTCCTATATGATCTAATTTCTTACCTATTACCGTAGAGCACATACATTTTTTTTCAAACCAAATATCAAGAAAACTAGTCGACTCCCTAGATAATATCATTTTTAAAATTTTTTAAAAAGCTAAGCGACCAAAATGTTGGTCTCTAACAACTTCTGTTCCACCTCGAAAGCTTCACAGATTCAGCAAGCGTTAAGAATTCTCTTTTTTTAAACAAAATTTCTAGTTGCCTGCTCTCATCCTTCTCAGAATCTCAATCGACCGCTTATTGAGACACCCGTCCCCCTACCTGGAGATAATATCGTAACAATACCAGAACGCTGAAAATGAAAATAAGATGCAATTAATGAGGAAATATTTATTGTTTATCAGGTCACTTTCAATATTAAAATTAACGGAAAGGTTGCCGGAAAGTTCCAAAAATTAGTTTATTCAAAGCATAATTGATATCCTTTTGGAGCACTACAGTTATCTCTTAAAACGCATTCAAATCTCCTCTGACTTGATGTCAAGTCTTTTTCCATGCGTTATATATTTTCATTTTGCGACACAAAAGATCATAAGGGGCATATTGAAATAACAGTAAATTGATAGTTCTGTTTTTCCAAGTTCTCCCTACAATTTGTTGTGGAGTGACAAACCAAAGGCTTCAAACTTTCTTTCAACCATAACTGTTGGTTTTTCTCATCTGTTACCCTGTCACTTTAATATGTTTACTTTAAACTAATTGTTTATACTAAATAAACAAGTATCAATAGAGGCTCACTAACATATATCACATTGTCAGATATATTTAATATGTTTTTCGTGACGTGACATTATAAGTGAATAAAGTAAATTTTCGACATTTTTCCAGCCTTCATACATTATAAAGGAAGTACATGTTTAAAGCTCCATAAAATTAAAATAGCTCTATAAAATGTTTATGTATTAATAATTGCAGGTATCGTGACAATTTTCTTGTCATATATTTTTTTATGAGTTATTAAAAGTTGTTTGGTGTCTGTAAAATGGATTAATTCCGCATTCGATTACCTCAAAGCCCTTATTATCTTTAGTGAAAATAAGGTATCAATCCTAGAAACATCGTTAGAAAATTAGTGTCTTGACGGAACTATTCGCAATTGTAAGCTGTCATTCTCTAGATGTTTATTTTAAAATGTGCTCCAAGTTGATGTATTTTTTGTTCAGGCTGTTTTTTGCTCTCTAATTCACTGTTCAAACATTTTAAAACTTTGACTAAAGCGACTCGATGAGCTCTCTTGGTTATCTATTACATTAATGTATGCTATCAAAATTAAATTTCGATTTTGTTGAGGTATCGTAGTGAGTTTCTTATTTGGCTTCTATTCCCTAAAAAAATGTGTCTAATTAATTTTCTATAAAGTGGTTTGCATAGCACAGAATGAAAATTACAGTCTTTGTGATACCTGAAATTGTTGATTTCTTCTGTACTCTTTGGAAGAAACAGTTATTATTAAAGCCGAGCAAAAGAAGATGCAATCCTAGAAATCACCAATTTTACCTTATTTTCTAGTTTAGGTAGTCAGTACTCGAATAAAGCTTCAGTTGAGGGCAATCATCTTTCAGTACAGGATTCATTTTTTACAAACACTCATCGAGATGCACAGCTCGTACAACGTTGTAATGCCAAATTTTTTGACCAAAACAACCTTTTCTTTTCATTACCACAATTTATTAAGCAACTAACACTAAAAATTGCCTTGGTAGCTGCAATGCGTGTTTTTTTTTTAATCTCGACGCACATTTTTATCTTCACTGTGAGTTAATAAAATAGTAGTGCTAGTAATTGATGTGACAACCCATGTAATAGTTAAAATATAAATCTTTTCTAAAATAAAGTAAAACTTAAATGCTATAAGACCTTTATAAACAAATAAACACAAATAGGCAGAAATAGGAGAAAATATAAAACAGTTTACAGGAAGAAAAAATAGAATAAAACATGTAGACAAGGAGAAAAGAAAAAAATATTAAGAAATAAAAAGAGCACAAAGAGCACAACATATCCAAAATTAACTATCCGTAAAAAGAAGCAGAAAAACTTAATAGGAGATAAAGGAAGAATAGTCGCAAGATATGTAGAGTATTTTAAAAAAATCCTCAATAAGCAAAACAAAAGTAAAGTTTCAAATGAGATAGCACATTATATGCTAGATACATTAATTAAATTGGTACGAATGACTCTATGAGACACCTCAAAAATTGTAAGGATAAACGGGTAAACATCAAGAAAATTGAAGCTAAAGAACGAGCTAAGTTAATGGGATTTTCTATCAGCATTATTGTTCAATATTGCCCTAGAAATCAGTATTTTGCATTCACAGATGACATAATAATTATAATAAAAACTAAAGAAAACCCACAAGAAGCCACAAAGAAATTTAGATATTGGGAATCGAAATAAATCAAAATAAAACAAAATTCATGGCCTAGAATGAAGAAGCATGTAATAACAAAAAAATAAGAAATATACATTTATAGAAGTAGAAAAGCACAATCTCAAAGAAAGGATTCTCACGTAACATATGCCTACAAAGTGTGGACTTTAAAAACAAGAACAACAAATATTAAGTATTTGAGAAAGAAAGTTATCGAAAAAGGTATATGGCGGAAGAAAAGTAGAAAAATGAGCAAATTAATTAAGAAAACTCTTCTTCTTATGGTACCGTTGGAAGCTGCTCAAAATGATTTATCGTAGTTCTTCCGTACCATTGCGTTAAATTTGTTTCAACCAAGAAGTGTTTCTTCTACCTGGTCCACGTTTGCCTTCGATTTTATCTTCTATAATTAAATGCAGGAGCTCGTACTTTTCGGGATGTTATAGTGTAGTTGAAAACTTTGAGATCTTAACATCTTAGTAGTCGACGATATACCCACATCTCGAATGCATTTATTTTTTTTATATCACTTCAGTGGGTGTCCATGCCTCCATGTCATAAAGTAGCACTGGTAGAACGTAACAACGGATTATCCTCATTCTTAAGGATAAATCGTGACTGGATATGACTTTTTCCTATCTTAATAAAGGCCGACCGTTGAATTCTATTGGCTATTGATATTGCTGCCGAGATAAGAGAGTTTATTAGTTTTCTCCTGTCTTATGATGTTAATACGGTGATACCATTGGTTTGCTTACTTATGGCCGTATATTTGTATTGTTGATATTAATCTTTAAACCAAAAGCTTCACACGTATTTTATTTAGTAGATCTTCTTCACTGCTGGTTAAGGTGAGTGTGTTATTATTGTTGATGTTTTTCTCATTAATGATTATTTTCTTTGTTCAATCAATAAGTATCTTTAGAATACAGAATAACAATTAGCAGAGATAGAGTTCACTCCTAACAAATTCCTCTTTTAATACCAATTTCGTCTGATATTTGATGTTCGACTCGTATCGCCGCTGTTTGATGCCAGTACAATTTTGCTGTGATTCCTTATAGTTTAGTCCAGCTGTTTTTAATATCTATATCAAAGACTTTTTCAAAATTTATTGAGCGCAAGTAAACATTATGGTTGACGTCTGAACCAGCGCATGGATACTAAATAAAACTTCCCTAGTCCCCAGTCTTTCCATATCTTCTTAAAATACAAATAAAGTCAATTAGATTTTGGACTATTTTGTTATCTCTATCAGCCGAGGATTTCCAGGTATACAAACGTCGTTGGTTGAATAATGTGTTGGCTATCACGAGTTGTTTTTCCGGACAAAAAACCGCAAGATTGTCATCTCTTTCGTTTCTTACGTCTAAGCCACTATTTCAGTAATATCTTCCTGTTTTTCCTCGCCAATATTTTTGAAATTGCCCATTATTAAGTGGCGAAGCGAAGCGGAGTCACTTACTAACTTCATGTTGTCCGTCTGTGTGTCTGTCCGTCCGTCCGTTCGTCCGTCCGTCCGTCCGTCCGAGCAATAACTCGAGAACGGCTGGGAATTTCAAAATTCTGTTTTCACCAATCGACAGGTGACCAAAAAGGCTTGTTTGCTAGTGATTTTGAAACTGATTGGTCAAAGGTCAGCGTTAGTGCTTTGCCACTTCGCTATGCGTTGCAAGCTTTGCAGGTTTATTGTAGTTATTTGTTGCTTTTTGTTAACGTTAAAATTCTATTTAGATTGTCCTAAAATTTTCTAACTTTGTATCATCATATTCTTGAGCATGCACTTGCAATATTTTGCATTAGATTTGTTGAGGGCTGTATCATTGTTATCTTATCTGAATACTTTATTACATTATTTACAGCTCCTATTTATATCATGATAGGTAGCAGGTAGACGCACTCCGTGATCCCAACGGAGTCAAGTCTACTTCAGGGATGCGCCCCTGCCTTATGCGAGCCATGACTAACCCCCATCCTTAAATACCGGGAGAAATCATGTCCTAACCTGCAATCCCAACAAACACATAAATACAACTCCCCTCTCCTCCTCCTTCACCTTTCGAATCCAACGCGCCTGGCAAGTGTGACGTTTTAATGCCAAACACCCTCTAAATGGAAATGCCAATTTTAGTATGGAAGACACTAGAGGACACAAGAAAGGCTGGGTGATGTTGATGATAATCATTTATATCATAAGATGCAACTGCGTCTTCTTCTAAACAGAATATAGTGCAGCCACCTATTGTTGTGGTACCAGAGTACAGATGCTAACACATCTCACTTACCCTCAATATGCTAATTTGTAATCTTTTCACTTCTCGAATCGTATATTGGTCTTTACCGAATTCATAGATATTCCAAGTCCCTATCTTTCTCATTTCAGATGTTTTATACTTGGATTTAGCTGACCGGGAGCTTTTTTGCACCCATGTCCTATTCCAGGAACACCTCTATTTGAGGTCATTGAATTTATCAGCCATAATCATCAGATATTGCCTGGGAAAAATTACATTACACACCTTGGTAGTTTCTTGTTGCTTTTAAGAGGTAGGGGAGGATATAGGATGATGTAAATAGAAATTTATGTTGGAACATCCACTCTCCTGTATTAGAAAGTGGGAGAAAAACATGACTCGCCTAGACAGTAAGGCCATCCATATGAATCATAGAAAGTATCTACTCCCTATCCTAAAGAGAACTCTACGATGATACACACATAATAGGGGTCATTAAAGCATAGAATTAGATATTTGAGTTATTTAATATAGAAAAAAAGTGAGATTACCCTATAAACTATAGAAAAGAATTGTTAGAAAGACAGTGAATAGTAAAAAAACCTTAACCGATTATGCCGTTGATCATTCTCTTCCATGATTAATCAACTAAACTTCTTTTAGCTCTTGAATTGATTTATTATATATGTGGAATTCAAAGTATTTCGGTGAGTTGTTAAGTCTATTCATAAAATATAATAGTAGATTATCTTAAACTCCCCTGTTCAATTATTCTTATAAATTTTTGGGGAAATATGTAATTGCTGTTGAACATCCTAAGAGTTATATTCTATATCAACACATGTCCCATCACATTCTACAAAGAAATCGGAATAGACGTTGCAAACTCAACCACTCGGATTATTTATAGACTGTCGATCAATCAACAGAGTCGTACCTCTCGATCGACACAACAATCACAATTAGAAGCTCCTGTAACCTTAATCCGGCCTTGCATCCGCTTTGTCCTTTCGTTCGCGGAGTGAGCGGCTAGCACAATGTGTGTTATATCAGCGATGCATCGAAGCCGCCGTAAAACCATTCGCCGCTGTCACACCAGCGGATTAATCGCATCAATTCAATTAAACGAGGATCCGTGTCGCGCAAAACTCGCGCACAATTACGTAATAAGAACGGCGCGCGTCGGCTCTGTTGTGGCGTTTCCGACGATTCAATTCGGCCAACCTGTGGAGCGTGCGGCCGGAGCTGGGCGCGATTCTTTATCGGATCGCCACAGATTCCGCGACGAAGGTAAATGAACAGGCCAATTAATAATTCCCCGCGTGAGCGCAAGCCGCTAACGGTTTGGCGAATTGAATTCTACGCCCATAAGATTCGTTGAACCCTGCGGAACGTCGTTACGCCCAGTTGAGCGGCGGTTAATTTTTCAATTAGCCGATTCTGCGAAATTAGGCGATTCAAGTAGCCCGTGGCATGTATTCGCTCTTTACTTCGTTTTTAGAGCTGACATTGCCTGAAAATCGGGAACGGCTGCTGTTAATAGGGAAAATGTTAACCAATTCCAGGAATAGAAGAATCGAATAATCCATTCATGTTGTTGATACTACCAAATAGTTGACATTCATTTATAAACCAACTTCTATTGCCATCTCAATTAGTACAATATACCTCTTAACCTTGACCTATAGTACCAATTATCTGTAAAACAAATTATCTTATAACATTGGCTTAGAGAATTTGTTCCGAAGGTATCGACCTTGGTAAGCTCTATGGGGTCTCATAAACTTCTTACAACGTTGTTCTCGCCATTCAAAACATTGTACAAAGTCCTGTGTTGGAATTGAAAATAACTACCTAGTCATATTGGCCTAAATCTCGTCCATCGTCTGATTGTTTCTTCCCTTTCAAAGATGATTTTAATTTTGGGAACAACCAGAAATCACAGGGCGTGTGGTTGATTTATATGCAGGACTTTATGTTTCAACAAAAAATGCCTCACGAGGTGTAGTAATGAATTACTCGTGATACACTCAGTGCATTCTTCCCGAAAGTCTTCTAACTCATCCAAATCATTTCTGTGGACAAGTATTCCAGTTTCACACAAAATTTGATGTAACTTAGATATGATAACACAAGTAGGCGTTGTTGAGAGGAACCACTTAATGGTAATACTCCTTTAGGAATCTTCTCACACATTAGGGTGTTTGAAGGTCATGAAGCCAGATTCTATTTAAGCTTCTTACGAGTGGATGGGCGATGGACAACTGATGAATCAAGTCGTTGTTGTAATCCTGGAATCTACTGCAGTAGTTTTGGCAAACTACCAAAGCACACATGCAAGGTTTGATTTGTTTCAAACCACAACGCATCTGCCAATGCATGGAGCAACTTGGACTGAAATTATTTAATAGATTTTATTTGAGATGCGAGTTGCACTCTGTACGTCCAGTTGGTTTAATATGGCAGTAATTTGTTAGATAGGGCCAGTTTCTATCTTCTTCCAACTAGCCAGTTCATTTACTGAAATTTCAAGCTCAATTGTTGTCTCTTCCTAGTTGATCCAGATGTAATCCTAGATACTTGATTTTTGTTTTAACAGGTACGGAAATATCATTTAGACACGTGTTGAGTCGAGTTGTAAAGATTACTTAAACCGATTTGGTTGCATTGATTTTAATGCGCCAACCATGCGTTGATTATGTTTAAATGGCGTTAAAGGTTCTTAGATGCTAATACAAAGTCTTCATTGGTAGATAAAACTGCAGTGTCATGAGCAAAAGTAGCAATAACAATGTTTCCATTTTCTGGTCGGTCAGCAATATAAATGAGATATAAGAAGAGACCAAGAACACTACCTTGTGGAGCAACAGATTTCAATATCAACTAAATTTAGAGAAGATGGTGGGGGCTCTTTTTGTAGTGAAATGAACCTTCACATAAAAATGAATAAAAACCCAAATTTGGAAGTATGCAAAGATATTTTGACCAGTTTCGTCCTGTTTACAGTAAAATAAAAACTTGATCATAATAGCACTTCTGACAATAACACTACAGAAACGGATTAACTGGTCTAAATCCTTAACTTAACCTTACTGAACACCCTTTGGATAAATTAAAACGCCTGCTTAACTCCCCAGCGACTCATATCCAGAAATTCTCTTGGAGCAGAATGGGTTGCCATCTCTCCGGGGTCGTACAGACAGCTGATTGAGAGTCTCCAATGCAGTTACAGAAGGTGGATTTACTCTGTATTAATCCCAACTAATAAAACTTGTGGCTTAATCTAAGACTGATGATAGCCTCTGTACTTTTGATCAAACAGTGTATTTATGCAACTACTAAATTCTGGTATAAATATTGGCGCGTTAACTTTTATTAGCACCTTGCAAAGCAAGTGTGAAATAAGTTTCCATTAAAGTTAAAAGAAGTGCAAAGGTGCAAATAGATTGAAGTCCCAGCAAACAAAAATTGCTAGTAAACAACCCAATTTACGTATCACATAAAATATTTATCGGTGCGCGGATGAATATGAATAAACATATAAGCTTACTGGAACGATAAAACCATAAATACCCATAAGACGTGTAAACACAAGTTTGAAAAGCTGTTCAAGTTATAATTATTTGCTATTGGATTAATTGGGATTACTACAAAAGGAAATCAGAAACATATACTTTTTGCTTTCAACATTTTTGTGTACATATGCACTTAATAGTATCAAGTATTGTACAATTGTATTAGATAACTAAAATAAAGATGAATTGATTAACAATGAAAAGTTAAACGCATTGCACAACTTATTTGGAGAGCCCAAAAAAGATTGACACTTTCCTTCAAAACTCCGATTAATTGATTGAAATGTACGCTCGGTGGTGGCACCATATGATTTATCTAAAACCCACAAAAGAAAAGCTACGGTGTTTTGTGAACAAAACCATAGAAGCAAACAGGCATTAGCAGCGACGGACCATACCACTATCAGGATTATTTATTCTAATGCAAACGGCAATTACCCTTTAAAATTTGCAAGGAAAGGATTAACTGCTCCTTCATGAGACCATTACCGGTGAGCGCTACTACTACAAGTCACCGCATTTGGCAACACCGTCACGGAAAATAAAAACGTAGCGCGTTGCTCAACATGACAATGCGCGACACATCTTTGTCACGCTACAGGCTGTTGACGTACATCATACTACACCATACCTTATATTCGTTGGATTCAAGGTAAAATGATTGCTCTGTTTTACTTAGTGAAAATTGCGCAACAAGAGGTCCTCCTTTAACAACAAGCTTCAATCTACTGTCCACAACTAGTGCTGTGCTACGCCCAAAGAATGATTTGAAGCAGCTTTACACAAACCACCCAAGCGATGGTAAAAGTGTAGACATTAAGGGGAACTCAGCCCTATTAAAATATTTTTTCATTTCTTCCTAATAAAAGATCATTTTTGAACACCTCTAGCTATATTTATACTCATTTTCTTAGACTTTGGAGCTCTAGAACTTTTGCAGTTTCTTTCACCAAATTGGTAAATATTCGATAAATTTTATAAATTTAGTTGAATATTATTTGTGATGCTTCTTGAAAAACAGTTGCTCATTTGATAAAGTTGGGATTGTTTAAAACATTTATTATATGGCTGAGCGTCCATTTTTTTACTGTAATATAATCTGCCAAATTATTTTTAGCGAGGTTTTCTAAACAAATCAAACTGTTGTCAAGACAATATCTATAACGCCAATAAGATCATGTATCATCCCCTTTTAAATGCCCATCGAAGACATAGGAAAACATACGACCTTGTTGATCTTCTTCATGATTTGTAATATATAAGGTAACGCATAAAGACAATCCCGAGAAAACAAGGCAAAAGACAGTTCAGCATCAACAACGATGTTTATCTGGTCCAAGTTGATCGAGCCAAAAGATCCACCATGACAACACTCTTCTCTACATCTAACGCCATGTGGTCAAATCCATCACCAACAAAAGATAAGATCTTCTCTGTCATCCATCCTCTTCTCCTACCGAACTCCCCATGGATTACCAAATTAACCTCTCACGTGCTCAAATCTACGACGATTTTACAGATTTTTTTGGCCAACGAGAAAGAGCGTATTATCTCGAACAGTTCACCGCACAACAGTAATAGAAGTTGTCCTAAATAAATTTAATAGTATATTTATAAGTTTTGAATTTAAATTAAATACAAAGCCGTTGAAAATCAATTTAAAAATTGTTTTCAGATTTGCCCAAACAGTTGAAATTTAAGGCAGTGAAGTTATATGAGTTCCTTCTAAAACAATTTAACTTTGCAACACGCATTATAAAAATTATTTTTTAAACTTGGATTTGTTTTCTTATTTATGAAGTAAAACTGCTGTAAAGTTGTAAACTGCAATTAATGTTAATAAAGCGTTTACTATACGTAAACCACATTTAAATAAAAGTTTTCATATATTAAAAAGAAATTTTTCCCCTCTTTTCTCTTTTGACTTCGTAAATAAAAAAATTTGTATGTGGATTGTTTTTGAAGTCATTTACGTGTTAATTTCTCTACTTAGTAAGCTCCTAAATTTGTGCAACGTTTGTCTCGGTGTTTTTGCTTAGAACATGACTTAGTGCATTATTTTTCGACTTTGCTTCGACCTACAATAAACGTCTTGCGCCATTTGAATGCTTGGCTTCTCAGTAACAGTTTCTACCATACTGTCAATGTAGTTCGGATGGAATATAGGTTGACTTAACATAAATAAGGTTTATAATTATTAAAATCAATTTATCGGATAAAATATAAAGAAAATTATATTGATAATAATAGTTCCCCGTAATAGGCCCGAAAGCCCTTTGGGGTCGTAACAGAATAGGTCTGCTACAATCTAGAGCCTACGATACACAATTATATTTACAGCTAAAAAAACAATAAAATCATACTTACTTTCATCCATAGCTTTGTGCCCTTAGGGCGACCATTTTCTTTCTCTCTCACTATCTTTTTTACTTCTGCTATTGTTTGCCCATTTCTTTCTACTGTATCATATATTTTGTTTTCTCAATTCTGTTATTATCCTAGTAAGTTTATCCTCTTCCATCTAATATTTCCTATATGTGTTTTATTGGTATATTTTCAAATGCGATTTTACGTGTACAAGTGCTAAATAAAATTGTTTCGGTTTTTCCGTGTTCTTTTCAGCTATCATTCTTATAGTATGTATATTTTCTTAGGTTCATCTTCCTTGTCTGAAAACTTTTTGTTTCTCCTTTCATATCTATCAACTTTTAATCTCTTTTCTACTAGTTTTATGTATATTTTTTGTACAGCTGATGTTAAACATAAGACCTGTAAGTTCTACATTTAGTGTTTTTTTTTCTACAGTGGTATTATTATGTTTTGTTGCTATTTCTTGAAAATCTTTTAATTGTTTTATGCTTTTCTATTTTTTAAACCACCAAGGGCTGTTTTTACTTTTTCTGCTCTTATTCAGTTGTCTTATTTTCACTTATCCATCTCGTGCACATTTCTTGTATATTGAGTTCCATAATCTATTTCCCTTAGTAGTTTATTGTTCTAAAATATCTCTTCTTAAAGTTTTCCCTATGTTTCAACTATTTCTTCTTTTCTCATTATCAATTTATTATTCTCGTCTTTTATATTTCTCATTTTGATACTCCTTTTGATACTCGTTACTATTGTCCAGAAATTTGTATTTTGGTGATTATTGCATGTGATTGTGCTCCGATATTGAAATCGAAAATTGAAACCACATCGAGTGGTTATAACTATAAGGAAATGATAAATCAGATGTAGGAATACTTCGGGAAGCAGAAAACTTTACTCTTTTCGCAAATCAAACAAATCCCTGGATAGAAAATATCTAGAAGAAACAGATGGACAGACGAGGGGAAGAGAAATAAGAAAAATATTGATGATTTGTTCAAGAGATCTAGAAGGACGCACAAAATACTGACTAAAGGAGAAAATACCAAGAGTAGTACAAAAGACCAGTTAAAGGAAATAATAAATTTGATGAGAAATCTGAAGGATGACATAAAAGAAACTAATTGCTTAGCACAATAACAACGAAGAGACAAAAATATTACAGAAAGAGGTAAGCAAACCAAGAGACGAGCAAAGTAAATTTAAAAAGGAGATGAAAGATCTAAACCATATTAATAAAAAGAACATAAAAGAAATCGATAATCTAAAACAGGAAGTGATGATATCAAATGAGAAAAAGAAGAACTAGAAGGAGAAAAGAGAAGAAAAAACATAGTGCTCCAAGGAATAAAAATAAAAACAAGTAACCCAAAACGACTAAAGAAAAAATGGGAGGTTTTTTAGAGAGGAAATTGGGCGTAACATTTAAGGTAGAAACAGAAAGGAATTTAGGAGAAAAAACCTGACAGACATACAAGATCGTGATCGCATTAACTTTCGCCTATCCCTTACAGGCTTTCGAAAATTAATGAAGACAGGAGTACCACACACGTGTCGAGTCCGATATTGTACTTGCTATGCGATAGTGCTATGTGATTGTTAAAAAACCATAGCCCAAATATATAACGTCATTTACAATTTGTGTATCTTGTATGTTTTTTGCATATTAATTTAGTTTTTTGGAAATTCAAATTTACTTTATAGATAAAAATTTGGATTTCTACTATTTCATATTGTTCAGTCATTTTATTTTCTTTCGAAAAACGACAATGATTTGTCCTCTTTCTTCGAATAGTAACTCTTCCTTGTTAGTGGTCTAAGACTTTTCGTATGGTGTACTCACCATAGATGTTAAATAGGATAGGATAGTATACACATACATACTCATTTTTATATTTTATGAGTGAAACAAAATGTGAGGCACTTTGAGACAAGCCATGAAATTGTCTAGAAACACTTATGTAATGTAGTTTTTCGTTGTTTTCTTCAAAAGGTTAGAATATATGGTAAGAGATTGAGTAAGTAAGTAGAACTAGATTAGTACATAATTTTTCTCTATTTGTAATGTAAGGGAAAAAACTAATATCTGTAAATAAAAAGTTTTTGTTACATAAACAAACGTTTAAACCAATATAAACTTAAAAAGTTCAGCTGTGGTGCTGTACCAAATAAATTAATATTATGCAACGATTTCCGCATAAGGTAATGAAGGGCGGACTAACTTATCAAGACCTGCAAAATACGACTTAATAAAAAAGTTTGCTAAAACCACAAAAAGAGCCTCCATTATCAGGTGAATGTCAAAACAACTGCAGCCAGTGCAAGAGAGCGTAAGTGACACTAAAAACCGGAACATCTATATTATACACTTGAAATTTATGTCAAAGATGTATGAGAACCTCCATCCATCCAATGGCGCTACAGCCTAAAGATTTTTGTTTGGATTTATAAAGAAGCGTTGTAACATTCCTTGCTATATGAAAAAGCGGCTGGGGAAAGTCCATCTCCTTGTATTAGACGTTGTTGTTAGTTTTTTGCTTATCTTCACTATGCATTTCAAGTTATCCATTGTCAAGTGACTAGTTTAACTAGAACGTCGAAATTCATCTTGGTAATATATAGTTTTTTCTATCGGTGTTATCGTATGCCTGTTTAAAATCTATATACACTTGGTACACGCCTATGTTGATCTCCCAGCGCTTCTTTAATATTTGTTTTACTTCAACCAGATGATCTGTAGTTGATCGTCCTTATCTGAAATCTGTTCGGTATTTACCCTACCATGTTTTCGATTAGCAGCTGTAATTTGTTTCTCTTGATAGCTAGATGACCGATTTGAACGGGAGTTTTTCCATGTTTGTTTATGGATATTGAGTTGATAGACATGTTTTTACTTATAACGAACTGTATCAGTCTTTCCTCGTTATTAGACTTACTTACTCTTTGACTTTTAGCAGTCTGTCGAAGATCATGGGCTCTCTTTTACGAGCTTCTCAATTTAATTTTTCCGGGGCAAGCTAATTGGATTCGCGTCTAGTATTATACTGCCTTCCTTTTTTCTCTTATTCTTTTCTCCTACTTTATTCAGGTCTTTTTCTAACATATTCAGCCAACGTACTCGTAGTCTTGACCTTCGCCTTCCTTCAACATTCTCGATGAATGTTCTTTTAATATTTATTTCTTTCTTCGCACTCTGTAAGTGTCCCAACCAGCCCAATCTATTAGTTTTTATTTCACTTGTTACAGTTGGTGCGCTGTACCTGTTACGGTACTCCCCATTTTCTTCTATTGTTGGTTTCTTGTTTAGCGTCCAAGACTCTGCTCGACATGTCGCGAAAAGTCTTAGGATAGTTAGCGGATAATCGCGCCTATTTACTGTTGCTAATCTCACTGCTATATCTTCTACTATTTCCTTTGTTTCTATTATTGTAACCCCAAAATATTTAAAGTCTACCACTTGTCCGAATTTACTTTGGTTTGCCCCAAGAGGCTGCCTCTGTACGGATTCCTTTATATATTTGGATTTTGTTTTCAATCTTAATTGCGTTCTGTTGAGAATATCCACATACCTCTTTTAAGTCGCTTATCGTTTTTGGATATTATGAGCACATTAACTGCATAGGCAAAGATGTGTACATTCTGTTTATAATTGTACCTCCTGTATTAATGTGGGCTCTTCTGGATATCCCTTCCAACACCAGATTGGGAAGGGCCACCCTACCTTAATCTTTCATTAATCATAAATTCGTCCGATAACTGATCTTATACTTTTATTGTTGCATTTGAATCTTTACCATTCTTATTATTCTGCTCCGCACTATTCTAACACTACATACTTGTCTTCTCTTATAACAATATTATATGCTTTATCGGAGTCGATAAAAAGATGATTAAGGGTAATGTTTTGCTCATAACTTATTTTCTAGTGTCTGCTCAGAGTGAAAATATCTTCAAACGTTGACCTGTCTTTTCTAAAACCATACTGATATTGGTCTACTTCTCTTTCCATTACTAATTCTAATTTCTGCGTTATTGTTGCACTTAAAATCTTATATTACGCATTCAACAATAGTTTTGTAGTATACTTTTGTCGCCTTTTTATATGGGAAACAAATTAACGCGTCTTTCCAACCGCTTCTCATCTCTTTTTCTTGGCAAATAATTTTAATAAGTAAGTATGTTTCCTTTTCCAGATCTTTCTCACCGTATTTTATCTATATCAGGTGTTTTGTAATTTTTTTATTTATAGATTATTTCCCAGTAAGACTTCTTTCGTTAGTAATTATTTATTCTTCGTTTACCTTTTCTTGTCTGGGTTTTCCTCTTACAGATTCTTTGCCCTAATTTACTTTCGTATTCAGTAGGGTTTCAAAATTTGTTTCCATAGCTCCATATACAGATCTTTACGGTCTATCAAATTTCCTTCAGTCTTTAAATAAATTTATTCTCGGTTGATATCCTTCTTTTGCATTTTTTATTGTTTTGTAATATTTTCTCTTGTTTCTTTGTTCCAGATTTAACAGTAGTAAAAACGTGTTCTCATGTTCCCTCCTTTTTCTTCGACAGATTTTATATACTTACTTAATTCCTTGGTTTTTATATTTATCATCTTTAACCGCGCCACATTTCTTTTCTTAATTGCGAGTCTGCAGTCCTCGTCATACCATTATTTTTTTTCCTTGATATTGTTTGTGACATTTTAATTACTATCTTTTTTACCTACTCTCGTTCTTCCTCTATACTCTATCCCCCTTTTTGTCATTTTTTCGTCCTTTGTTATCTTTCTGATATTTTTGTGTTTATTTTGAGGTTGTTATTTCTTCCCGTTTTAGTTTCCTTTTACTTCCCCTTACTGTTCTTTCCTAATTGCTACTCTATAATCGTAATATTTAAGTCTCTAATAATGGTCTTTGTGTCTTTCGAAAGGATTACCTCAAAGGTTCTTTCCAGCATTTAGTAAAATGCGTTCTTAACATATTCATCCTTTCCCCTCGTTTTAGTATATGCATTTAGTATCGACACATTGAAGAATTTTATTTTTAACCGCAGGTCGCAAATTCTTCATTTATGGGTGTGAAGTTGATGATGGCGTACTTTACCGTGCTACATCTAGTTCATGGTTATATCAACTGTGTCATCTCTTTTTTTAAATTGCCGTGACTTGGATTTCGTACTTTTTAGTACTGATCCGATGTTATTTAGCGTTCGAACGTTTCACGTACCTGTGCTCATGTCGATGTATCACCTAGATAGTCTTCCTATGTTTCGTCAATTGTAAGGCTTCGTTTGATGTTTTATGACTGAGTCTTCTTTATGAGAGATCCACATAGGCAGTATTAGAACATAAGAAATACTTTTGAGCAAAGTTTCGATCAGTAGTTAGTATGACTAAATTGTAATGTTTATCACTGGATTTATTATTGAAGTTAATATGTTGATGTTTGGATACACCATGAACTTCCTCTATTACTCCAGCTTTTTACGACCGCATCATAAATTAATTTGGAACTTTCTATTTGAAGTTATCTATTTCTAATCGTGACCTTGAATGCTTTAATGGAGATAGTCACACGGATATTAGAAAGATAATCTTTTTATCCAAGCCTAGCCCTAGAAAGCCCCTCTTTGTATCAGAAAAGCGGCACCATATGTTGTACCGTAGTTAGAATTCCGGATACTTCTCAGGCACAAGCCAACTGTGTAATTCGATTGCCCCAAACGGCCTTGCTGCCCTTTAATTAATTTGTATCAATTGCCAAAACGACGACACTCCAATTTTATCTTAATTGTTCTGGAATGGTGGAAGCAAAAATAAATTCAAAAGTCCAACGAATGATTTTGTGTTACTATCGGGCCCTAGTTTTCCGATCGCGTAAAATTAGCACCGAGATAAGGCTCCTTCCATTTATCCCAAGCAGCGCACTAACCTATCGCACGTCCGCACGCCGATAAACACAAAGTGCTAAGTGTTGTTATTACATATATAAGGTGGTTCTGCATGTCCGGCCTCGGTAGTCCGGCGCCGGCCACGATGACAAAGAGATGATGCACACAATGCTAGTCCGGAACTGGCAGCGGTCCCAATAAAGCGGCTCGATCGCGCGATCTACCGGTCGCGGAAAGCGGAAAATCGGGCGCGATGTGCCCCTAGTGCGCGGGGTGCGGGAGTGACCGAAGACTGCGCTGTGCCTCATGTTTTGGTTTTGATTGCGGCCCGCCAAGCGAGGTAATTCCTTCAGCCTGCCTAATTAGCAATTAGCGAACGGCCAGCGTCCCACGGGCCCGCCGCCCGCGGAAAGTTTGAAAATAGCGCCGCCGCGCGCTCGCGGAGACGGCGGAAGCGGCTGCTTAAGAGATGCAGCGGCGCGCGACTAATCCATCGCTTTTAGCGAAATTGATTTAGCGTTAACAGGGGTGGCCTGAGGGAATTTAACTTAATTCTCCTTACATAAATTTGAATACGTAAGCGCGCTTCTTTCGGCGCCGAAGCTTTTCGTTTAATTTCAGCCGAAATTGGGAATTTTCAGGTCCAACTGAAAATCTGCCAGTCGCTCAAATTCAACGGCAGTTTCGATTCTCCCGCTTTATCGGAAGAATTGCAATACTTGTATATACTTCTAGTTTACCCAGCACTCTTTATCATTTTATCGCGCCTTATCGCCTGTCAGATCGGACGTGAAAAACTACAGGCATACACACCGCTCATAATGGCGCTGCTTACTTTGATTCCCACAATTAGCCGTGCTCTGCTGTATAAAACGCGCATTTAAGTTAATTTTATTTCAAGTATGTTGAGCAGAATCTAAGAGCAGGAGCCGCAAAATTTTGTCGTAAACAGGAAACAATCGTTCGCGCTTTCATTACGTAAGTGCAATTAAAATTGGAAATTTGCATCGGATCCAATTCTACAGGTTCTAGGACTAAAATGCCTACCTTGAAGTGACTACAATCAAATTGCCTCATCTAATTGCACAGTTAAGCGCCTAATCATTAAGATAACTAAATTATTAATTACCGTTAAATACTTGCTGGTACTTAGCTTGGAGTCATACTGGAGAGGTGATTCGTTAACCAGTTATTACTCGGCGAACTCCAATCGAGTCAAAGTCTGGCGGGTGATAGCAAAATCAAACTCCTTATCGTGCTCTCTCTGGTGAAGGATAAAAATAACTTTCAACTGCGTAAGCGAACTGAAAGAAATTTAATGCCATTAGAATAATTAATATCTGATAAAAATGCAAAGACGCAATTGCATGTACTAAACTGCATGCGCAGGCAGTTGCTGTGCAACACGAAATTTGCAAGAAATCGCATTTCTAAACTGAACCGGACAGATGTCATCTGCGATTCTTCCGATTAGTACATATAGAATGCAAATTATGCAGACCGTACAAACATTTTTATGTAAAATAATGCGAAATTTGATGAAATTGAATCGGGAATGGATGCAAAACCTTGTGAGTATCAAAATATTGACTCGATAACCTGCACAACAATTGGACATTTCGAAAAGCCTTCATGCGTACAAAATTCAAGTTAAAGATTTTTAGGACGAAAAAAATTTTCAAAAATTATCTTTAGCAACGGATTCGTCAACAAACAAAATTGTCGCATTTGATGTTTGGAAAAATTCTCTGGTAACTCATAAATAGCAAATATATCTCTAACGAATCACTGTTTAGTGTAAATTTTGGGCAGGTGGCGTGATAAGCCCTTAATTCTTCGAATATGATACTGGAAATTATATAACTGTACATGACAATCGGTACTGAGATCTAATAACATGGATCTGAAACAAATGTGGGTCTAGCAAGGCGGCGCCACCTGCCATACAACTCAAGTAACAGTCGATTTAGCTAGATCTTGTCGCTAAACATCGCGCACTTTTTTTGTGAGGCTACCTAAAATGCAAGCTCTGCGCCGACAATCATCAAACAATTGACGACCTCAAAACCGAAATTCGACGTGTTATCGATGAAATTGATCGGAACGTGTTCGAAATTGCAATCAAAAATTTTGTAAAACGCACCAGAATACAAAACTTCCCTTACATGCAAAATTAGTAGGGTTTGAAACAAAACCAAGTGACTACCACCCCAACCCCATACCGGCGATGTAGAAATTTGAGTCATCTATGAAAATGATAGTCGGGAGATCATTAAAAGTCTTGCAATAGTTGCTTGGTTAATTTAAAATTCAAAAGGAACAGCTGAGAGAGATTTGTATGCGTTTGGGATGCAAGCCGCAAACCACAAACTAACACTCGAACAACTGTACACACGAACTGTGCAAAATAGCGCACTGTATGCGCCACTTAAATTAAAATAACAAAGATGAATAAAATTTCACAACTGTAACTATCATTTCAATTAGTTAACAACTTCTTGGTAATATTTTGTTAATAACTAATTGTTCTATTGATGGTACAAAGGCTAAAAATACATTCATTCGGGCAACATTTTTTAATCACTCTTTTACCTGGTGTATAATTGAATTTTCTACAAGGTCTGTTTACAAAAAACCTAGGGGTAATTCCACGATAGATCCACCAATTTTGGCAAAATATTGGACTATAGCGATTATAATTTTTTATTACTAAAACACTGAAGTAACTTTAAAAACTTAGTTTTTCTAATTTCACGAAACTGAAGGTTATTGAGCTTCGAAATAACAAAAATTAAAACTTTAAAAATTTTTAAGTCCAAACTAGACAAGCTTTATCAAATCTATGCAGTCTAAAATTTATTTGGGTACTAAGACTGCACACTAAACATTTGGTAAGCTTTCACATGTTAAATCATCGAAAAAAATTATGGAATTTTGGTAAAAATCAACAAGTTAGCATTTTTTTCTCAATAATAGTAGAACCTATGACATATGAGTTTGGTCATTTATTGACCTAGCAGAGAATATCAAACATAATTTTCATTTTAAACATGCCTCCCAACATTTCCAGCAAGCAAGACTTCCGCTGGTCTAAAAGCACCAAATAAAGAGTAGCCAAAACATAATTCTAGTTATTGGGATTTGAACCAAATGTAGACATGGGTAACTTAGTAGCGCAGAAAGAACTTCTGTTTCTTTAATCTTCACTACATCCTATGATATACTAACATAATATCGAAAATTTCATTAGAATTATAGTAGGTAATTAGCAAAAACTTCAAGTCCTTTTAATCGTATTGCAGTCATAAAATGCTCTTATGTTCAATTTTAACCTTTTTGGTTTTTTTACCGTATATGGAGAGCAATAGAAATACTTTCAGTTACAACCGATGGAGGCATAATTGTTGGTAGGATAGTGAGCACTTCTTTTTTCAACAAAATCTGACATTTTAAATTCTTTGATATATGAAAGCATTGATTCCATATTTATCATGGTCCATCTCTTTAGTAACATACAAATCTAGTATCTCAGCTAATAGGCTACTAAAAAAGCTTTAAACTTGACCAAGTACTTTAGATGCAATTGCTTTTTTTTGTCAAATGTTCTGACCATCGAAAATCAAGAATTTGTAGTATTTCATCGACTTTTCTCTAGCTGTGTTTTCAATGGTTAATTCTTGAAGTTCTGCCCCGCATCCTCTACAAACATGCTACCCCGAAAGAGCATCTGGAACCTTTTATCACATCTGCATCCAGAATTCTGTGCTTAACTCTAGTTGGATGAAGAAAGCATCTTAAACCTTATTTATTAGTGAATTGTCCAAGAAATACAGCAGCATAGTGGTAACAAATGTCACTTACAACAACTACTAGATTGCCGATAATTTTCCTGACACGACTTTCAACTAGTTTTCTTTCATTACAGTTAATTGCTCTTCTATCAGTTTGCCTCATAGACTTGGTCAAGTCGTAACTGGTTGCAGGCACCAAACCAATCGAACATACTTTTTCTGGAAATGATAGAAAAAGCATTGGTAGCGTGTCTGTGAATCCGGCCTAACCTATGGCTTTCGTGTCCACACGTCAATTCACGTCGTGCAATGTCCGAAGGTTAAGGGGGCGGATTTTAGAATAGCCAAATAAGAGTCAACGCCTTTGACCCGGACTTCCCACTTATAGTAGCCAGAATGCGTCCAGGGGCAGGAGGGGACCTTTAATGAACGATAATAACCGCCGATGAGGGTAGTGTTAATGTATAATTATTACAAAAACCCCACCTAAATTACAAGAAAAAAGTAAAAAAAACTAATTCTACAACAAATAAATTTTTCGCTTTTTAATATTAAAATTTTTTGCCAATGTAACCCTATGGGGAAATTTATGTATCTTCATTTTGTTAGCCGTTGCAGATAAAAAAATGATTCCAGAGTTTCGTGTAGCTCACAAAACAATGACCAAAATTGTCTCTACACAAATGTCAATATTTTAAGTCATGGGCCGTTAAAGTTCAAACGGTAACCAATTTATAAAACGCGATTTCTTTAAAACGCGACATCTGCCAGACAAGACATATGTCACAAATTTCAATAACTTCTTTATTATACCATGTATTCACATGTTTGTTTCACCTGAGGTGCAGGACCATTTTGATTTTTGAAAATTTCTGATTTAGATTCATTGGATGTCTTCTGGTAAAATCAAAATTAAAGTGCTAGTGATTGCTTTTCTTCCGTTTAAATCAAATATATTGCAACATGTGCCCTTTTATTGTAATTCTAAACTTAAATATGTTAGTTACAAATTGTAAAAACATGGTTAGTTATGTGCTTTGTAAGCAAATAAATTTCAATTAATTTTGTCTTCCATTTACGCCAATTAGACTGCAAGCTATGATACACTTACGTCTTGCTAACCCATTTTAATTACTTTAATTTAATTACATTACGCTTTCTTCAAAAAATATCTAAATTTGGATAATCATAAGAAATACTCAGTTGTGTATCGTGTTGGAAAAATCAAATTTGAAGTTCCATTGATTAATTTCCTCTCACTTACACCAAATAGACTGAACATTTTAGATTTTATCTCTACTTTCCAAAAAAAAAGACTGGTGATTTTAAAATTATGAATCATGCTCTGTTGTGTATGAAAAAAAATCGAAATTAAAGTTCTAATAATAATTTTTCTTCCCTTTACACCAAATGAACTGTAATTTATAACTAATGATGTTATCACAAACGAAGCACTTGTTAATTCTAGAAATCATAAAACACTCGTTGGTGATATTTGATATTTCTTTCCCGTTTACACCATCATAACACAAAATAAACTTGTCAATTTTATACATGCTCAGTTTTCTCCCACTTCCAACAAATATCCTGTACTACCATTCTGGCCCTAAATATTTCAGTTTTCAGTTTTTAAGAGCACTTGTTAAATTTAGGAATCATAAAATGCCCTCGGTTATCTGTCTTGTGGAAAAAATTCTAATGATTTTTTCCCCATTGTACATCAAATAGAATCATAATCTAATATCATTCTGACCTGAAATATTTCTCTTTCTACCTCCAACCTCCAAAAAGACGCACTTGGTACTTTTGGAAATCATAAACACGCCTGGTTGCGTGCCTGATTGAAAAAATCAAAGATGATTATTCTTCTCTAGTTTGTACCAAGACATATTACGACATACGCCCTTGTACTATCATTCGAACACTAGAAAACTTCAAATTGTACATCTTGTTAAAAGAATTAAAGTTCAATTTACATCACATAAATCATCTTATTTCATATTTTGCTTCCGCCTTAAAAAAGCATTTCGAACGGAAAATCCCTTGATGTCAAATAGAGGAGTTGGTTCCATATCAAACTGCAACCTAGGCTCCTCTATTATTTTAACCATAAATATTTTAAATTATACCCTACCCTTCAAAAAATAACTGTTATTTTAAAAATCAGAACACATATTTCATTGGGTATTTTGTTGTTAAAAAATAAGATTACAATTTTAATAATTTTTTCTCTTATTTACACTAAATAGACTGCGCCCTACAGAATAATTTGAGCTTAAGGAAGTCTTAAAGCTTATTCTCCTCATAAAAACAAGCATTTGTTAAGCTTGGATAATTATAAGGCACACTCAGTTGTGCATACTGTTGGAGCAATCAAATTTGAAGTTCTAATGACCATTCTTCTATCATTTACACCAAATAGACTACAACCTATTATTACTTGGTATTATTCTATAGTAGAATATTTTAGATTCTACCCCCACCCCAAAAATACATATTAATTTTAGAAATCATAGAAAACGCTCGATATATATCTTGCTTTCTAAAAACATGTTCGGTTGTGCATTTTGACTAAATTAATTTTTTTTTTTCGTTTTACAACAATTGGATTATAACCTATGATACTCTAATATCATGCTTAACATACAAAAAAATACATTGCGTTTCTTCCAAAGAGATTTTTTTAATTTTAGACAGTTATAAGAAATACTCAGTTGTGCATTTTGTTGGAAAAATTAAAGATGAAGATCTGATGGTTGATTTCCTCCTCTTTACACCAAATAGACTAACCTATAGTATTCTGATATCATTTTAACTTTAAACATCTCAATTTTCAAAAAAAGAAATCGGAAATACTCTAGGTTGTACATCTTGTTAGAAAAATCAAAGTTAAAATTTTAATGTTTCTTCTCAATCGTTTATAACAAACAAGCTGTAAGGTATGATCCTCTGATATCATTTTGATTATTAGAAATTTTAAATTTTATCTTGACCCCTACGCAAAAAACATTCGTTAAGTTTGAAAATTTATAAGACACATCAGTTGTGCAGTTTGTTAAGATACTCAAAGTTAAAGTTTTAATAATCATTTTTGCCTCCAGACATTTTGGGTTACAACGACCACCAACTTCCCAAAAAATATTTTCCAATTTTGTTAATCATAAGTTGTGCATCGTGTTGAAAAAATCCAAAATAAAGTTTAATGGCTGATTTTGCATCAAATTTTGCACCAAATAGACTACAACCTAGAATAATCTAACGGAATTCTAACGCTAACAAATTTTAAATTCCATTCTCCTTCTACTACAAAACACTTAGTTGTGTATGTTGTTGTAAATGTAAAATCTAAAGTTTCAATAACTATTCTTCCCAGTAAATCCAATATATTGCAATCTATAATCCTTTAACTCTGAGTATTTCAGCATCCAACACACCCTCAAGAAAAATGGATACTTTTGAAATTCATATATTACGCTTGATGGGGTGTATCTTCTCAAAAAAAATGAAAGTTTAGTTCTAGTGGTTATTTTTCACCAGCTTGTACCAGATAGATACCGAGCTATGGTCCTATAATATTGTTTTGATCCAAAATATTTCAGATTCACTTCCGTAACTATGAAACTGCTGATAATTTGGTGGAAAAGTCAGAATTGTAATTTTAATGATTATTTTTCTTTCAAGTACACTTACAATTCTCTAATATCATTCTAAGATATAGTTTTTAGATTATCTCTCTTCCTTAATCTGAACAACCATAGCCCACTCTCAGTTGTGCATCTTGATAGAGAAATCAAATTAAAATTCTAACATTTGATGTTCCCCCATTTACACCAAATGTACTACCATCTACAATCCTCTAATAGCACTATAAATCTAGAAACATTAGAATTCCAACTCTCTCCCCAGAAAAAAATGGAAAAATTACAATTTTAATCTTTTTTGTTCCCAGTACACCAAATAAACTGCAATCTGTAATCCTTTAATATCATCCTAACCCTTTTTAAATTCCAACCCCGCCTTCCTAAATAAAAGTACATGCATCGTGTGGGAAAACCAAGATTAATTATTGATTATTATTTTTCTCCAGTTTGCAGAAAATAGACATCAACGCATAGTCCTCTAATGTTGTTTTAACCTTACATATTTTAGATGGCATTCTTCTCCTTCTTTACCTCAACCACCCACACTCCCCAAAATAAAAATACTAGTTATATTTATTATTTAAGTTCTAAAGTTATTTTTCTCCAATTTACCCTAAAATTAACAAAAGTATATTTTAAAAATTTGAAGTTCTATTAATAATTTTTCTAACGCGACCCTTTTAACTTGTTTGTTTATGATACTCTAGAATTTTTGTATAGATAAATTATTCTGTTGTCTAATTCTATTTATTTTTTTTTGAAAATTCAATAGATTTATTACACCATAAATTTGCCTTTTTTGAAATTAATCATATTTTTATGTGTTTGGTGAAAAATATGGTAATACTAATAAAAGACCTTCATAAGTAACATTTACATAAGCTAAACCATGTTTATTATTACAATTAATAATAAATCAGCCGTTTAAACTCTAAATTCATGCTATTCTTTGGTGCCTAGCTTTAGTACACTTCATTTTCCTAAAAACAACACGAAATGCCATTAGGTATGTGTTTCAAACTATAATAACATTAAAATTGCATTAGACTTTAATTAGAATAATACTCAAATCAAGTCGTTCCAAGGAAAGTTCCGCAAAAAGTTAACGGGCGCTTACGTAACCGGACTTTTTGCGCCCAAGTGCAAATACTCGATTAATTTAAAAGTGAAATTGAACGCGGCCGATTCACCCGGGAAACTTCCAGGCATAAATATTTAAGCGGACAAAATACACAATTTCAGCTTACGGGGGAGGTTCGACCGCTTCCCCGGTCGATAGCGGCTGATTATGAATAATATGGAAGAACGAGGCAGTCCGGGCGCTGCAGTTGGGCGCTATGGAGCCGCTGCAAGGCTTCGGGGGTCTCGCGTAAGGAACCCGCCGTCCTGGGTCGTTGCTTGGAGTACGTGAGGAGGTTTCAGCCGACGCATTTGTATTCGAACCCCGCGGCGCCGATGACGCATCCTGTAGAGCGAGGAAGTGGCCTAATTCGGCTGAAGAACTGTTAGCACCATGATCGTGCTCTGCGTCGCCGCCACCGCCTCCAACGGCAGCTACTCCGCGGACAATTTGCGTAACGTATTGCTCTTTGGAATTCTCTTACGAGATGCCGAACTGTCGCGCCTTGCACGTACCATTTTCACTCGCACAACGGGGCCAATGTCGTCTCGCGCGCATACCTGAGTACAATTTTAATGTTGTGCCGAGTTGCAGAAAAACACCTGTGATGAAGGTCCAGCGCGGAGGTGACTGAATCTGCTTGGATTTTTTTTACTTAAAAAAGTTCTTGGAACTTCCACACCATAGACAAATTATACTTTTCTGAATGAACAAATTCAGTACTCTTCCAAGATGGTTTCAGTAATCCATTTTCTCTACAACCAATCATCACTTTGCTAGAAACCTTATTTGAACCTTCCAAGTCTCAGTTTTTTTTTTACTTTAGTCCACAAAACGGATAAGCTTCTCCGTGTCCAATGTCCAATCCAAAGAACCTTAACAAAGATAAGCAAAACCAATACCAATCCAGTCTACACTCCAAGTGGTTCGAAACAAACATAGCAAATTTTGTGAGATACATTTTACTTAATATGGGTTTCAAAGAGTATAATAATAATTTGCTTTGGTCGATAGCAAACCGAAGGTTTGTAATTTGGTTTCCGGGATTTTTAAATGTCTTCTTTACTTCTTCAATTTTCACATCTGTCAACTTTATCTCTAGCAAGATCTGCTTAGTTTCTTATTTTTTCTCCATTAGTATAGATAATTATTTGCACAATTCTAGTCTTAAACAAATTCTATGTGTGCTTGTACCCACAGTGCATATTGGTCTTACAAGAAACGAAAGATCGCCAAGCAGGAATTCTTTGGTAGAGCAGAAAATCCTTCTGGCTGTGAGCCATTTCCAACCATCCTAAAGTAATTTTATCTTAAGCTCTATAATTTTCTGAATGAGGCAATCTGCAGTAGTGATCTTTTAGGGTAAAAAGTACGAAAAGGTCTTCTCTATCGTCAAAAAAAAGATAAAATAGATGCTTCTTGGAAATGTTGATGACAACAGTACGTACTCTTCTTGACATGAGGAACAATTTTTGCATTTGGCCTTGTTGTCTAACTGAAGTTTATTTTTCTATTTTCCTTATTATTTCAACTTCTGTTGTATTGACGGTAATTAAATTTCTACGTTATAATAAGTCGAAGTGGTAAAAGAGTCTAAAGAACCTTTGATCTAAAAACATGAATCAAAATACGGACCAATCGCACACGTACACTTAGTCAATAAAATATGTCTTATATGTGCTTCTTTTAATACTCCAAACTATAGAGAGTATTCCAGTGCTGTCCAAAATAAATCCTATATTTTTGTTGTTTGGGCAACTATATGGGACCAGGCGTTGTCTTGAATCAGGATATTGTCTTGTATTGCCTGAGCACTGTAGCATCTTATTCCAATTGTGGAGCTCATTTTAGTAACCGATAATATTCGAATAAGAATAGTCTTCCCACTACAGCGACCTTCAAATGACGACGTTAACCTTCATTTTAAACTGCTTCTTCCAGAAAGTATTATAATACATGTACACTTAATTCTTTTTAAGGCTGTTGTCTCCATGCTGTTCCTTAAGTTTTATCAAAATTTTCAACGGTTTTCGGCCTTCGATAATAATTCGTTGAGTAACCAACCAGGGTATCTTATGCTCTGACTCTCACCCACCCAAAAGTTTAAAAAAAACGGGTAGTCACTTATAGTTTGATCTCAAATGGAGTAGAAATTAAAAAAAAAGAAATCTACGTACACAAACAAAATTTTATTGAACCTAACCACCAAATAGCAAACGGTGGTGTAACCTAACACACTGAAGTTTATTCCTACTTCTTTCTCCGTTATTCTTTGTATTAATTTTGGCTATCATTGATTCGATCAATTTATTATTTATTTTTCAAATACTTAAATTTAAAGAACCTCAAATATTTTCAACTTTTTTTCTTAAATGACAGTGGTTCTGGTACCCTCAATAAATAAAAAGTAAGAACAGCAAGTTATTTGGAGCTAAATAGAACAATAAATTAGTAAAACTCTAACACATTTATCTTTGGCAATAAGGCGGTAGACTTATACGACACCGCATTGCGTGGATAGCTTCTTTCAAACTGCCCCAATATTGGTTTTCCCTTCTCCAATTAATTGATCAGGATGACCTATTGGAAATCCTACAAGAACTGCAATTGTCTTTCCAGGCGACAAAACCCTCTTTGCTTCCTTCAGAGCGCTTGCACTTTTTGTTGCCCATTGTTTGCGCTGCTGCTTCACCTTTGATACATAGTGGTAGAACCATGTTAATCTACGGTAACAAATCTTTGCAAAAAGTCTTTCGCATTTTGCTTAAACATTACTAAACAACCCATTTTCTTGTACAATTTTTTGAGCAACTCGTTTTTGCTGAGATACTTACCATATCGATGGTTTCGTATAATTTTATTTGCAAGTCTTCCATCTCTAGCCATTGTAATCATTTCAGTTGGGCGTTTAGAGCAGCCTTCATCTACAGTACACGTTCGGTGACGTTTAAATTTATTTATCCAAAAACGAAGAACAAGGGTCTTCATGTACTTTATTCAATTTCACCTTAATGTGAGCAATCGTCCATTGTGATATGTGAAAGTGTTTTATCACTATACTCTTTTTTCATTCAGTTTTTGCGACGTCGCATAAGCGTTATCGTGATGAAAGATGGTGCTTTTTTATTGAACAAAACTGGACATTTATTATTCCTCGTTGAGTTTGGTTACTTGTTCATGGTACTTCTTCGCTGTGGTTGTTTCTCCATTTTTTCTAACAGCCCTTGTAACAACCACTACAAACGCTTGTAGCATATAATAAATAAGTCTTTTTGGATCAAATTTGACCTACTGTTGTTTAAAGGGTAACACTTGTTTGCTTTGATACCATCACCCAAATTGCAGCGCCATTTCGGAAAAATTTACACTAATATTAAACAATCCTTATAAAAGGAAAAACGCTTCTATGATGGAAGTCCACATATTAAATGATTATAATGTATTCAAAATCCAATTTAAACCTTAAATTACAATTTTTTGAGTGAGTTAATTTAGCTTTATTTGCTCAATATAAGTCTATTTGGTCCATATCAAGTTTTCTAACTTTAAATAATTCTTTGGTCAATTCAGCAATCCTTATTCTTTTCGTTGAAGATTTGTTCATCATATCAAAGGTTCCTAATTTGGAAGGCAAAAATCTGATTACGCTCCCTCATTCATTAAATGTCGATTGCGAAATCACCATTGCTCATCCAAACCATCTAAACGAAAGGCTTCGATGTAGTTTATCTAGCACTCGAGAATAAATTTATGCTTTTATATATTCCGATCGATCTGATTTAATAAGGTTTTTCAACGTTTTACATCGCTTAATCTTAAGTGAACAAATACAAGTAGGTGAAGTGTTCGAGAGTATTATATCTAACCCAGTTCCACGAAAGCAATTTTATGTTCTGAAACGCATCGCAAATAATTCTCCACTAGCCCCATGATTTGGAGTACTGTTTGGCCTTGAACCAAAAATTCGCTATCTACCATTCCTAGTCCCAGAATGTTCGAAACGCCTTATCAGGTTCTCTAACATATCTTGTTTTTAGAAGCTCCAGATATAAACCCGCTGTTTAGTATGAAAACGTGTTTGTCTACTTAGTGTTGTGGAGATGCCTCGGAGATTCCGTAAGTATCAGAAATAGCGTTAGCGGTTTGCTTAATTACCCACAAGACGGTACTAAAACTGAGTTAGGTATTGCTCCAACCGTGTGTGGGTTTAAAATTAAAATCCTGCACTCTTCACATTTTAAAGCACGCCCCATGACGTAATGTCAGATCGAATTGTTTTAAGTAATGGTAGACTGGACAGTCATGAGCTAATTTTACTGTGTCAGTGGAAAGTTATTGCTGTAATAATACGTAAACGTGTGACTAAAGATATGATGACTTCGAGTATTGTTTTTATTGATAATATTGTACTCTCACTACATACATGAACTTATCGTTTATTGCGACTTTATACGATATAATTTCCAAATATTTTCTTTTAAAACAACACAAAGAATTTGTATATATGTTATCACAAAGTTGACAAATCGTTCTGTTAATAAGAAGTCTCAAAGAAAAAATCCAAGGACTTTATAGTTTTGTAAATGTAAAGTTGTAACACTATCTCTCTGGAATAGATTTAAAGTTTTCAATTCGAAGAGCCATTTAAATATATATTTTAATATTCCGATTGTTCGATAAAATTATTATTGGAATAATAATAGTAAGGCTCTACGCCCCGCGTGGGAGCACGACCTGCGAACTGAGAGTTTAAAGCTCTCATACGTTCGCCCTCTCTGCCCGGTCGTTGCGCACCATCTCTGATGCGGGGCGGTGTGGCAATCACCGCACCTAAAATGCTGGCTGTGATTATTGGAATAGTCTAAAATAAAAATTAAACACATACGAATACATTTAACTATTGGAAATTAGCAAATCGTGGATTATATGAAAAAATATCTTAACAATTTGCCGTATACAACGCACTCTGGTGTCTATTTTTTATTTTTATTTTGTTAACACCGTGTACCATTTGTATAGTACATTTGCACTATTCACATTATTCCAATATGAATTTCAACTATTCTAATTATACGCGCTTCAGTTCTCAGTCTTCTATTTGTATATTTGAGTAAACGGAATATTTTAATATTCAATATTCCAATTATTTGAATAATTTCAATTACTTTAAAATATTCAGACTGTTTTGATTATTTCAGCCACTCCGATTATGCAAGCTATTTTATAAATTCCGACTATTCTAGCCATTTCAATTATTTTGATTATTACGACTGTACCAACCATTTTGACTATCCCGGTTGTTTCAATCGGTTCACATCAATTATAAGAATTATTAAAATTATTTTTAAGCGCCGTTTTTAGTTTGTCTCTTGCAAATATGCTCTTGGTTCTGTTTTATTTGTTGTGATACGTTTCCAAAATTCCAACTATTCCGACCATTCTGACCATTCCAACCAATCCGGCAATCTTCTTTTTGATTGAGGCGATTCCATCTATTCCAATATTTCCAACAATTTTGATCCGATAATTCCCAGTATTGCGACAATTACAATTCTTACCTTGTCAATCGATTATTCCATTATTAAAAGTGCTGTTTTTAGTTTCTCTCTCACAAATATCCTCTTGATCTTGTATTCTACTTCTTTTTTATTTATTATTTGTTCTACATCATTCCTTTTGATGGGTTAATCAAAATGATAATATACAGGTCATATTATCAGTGCGGGTAAAAAATTTTGTTTTTAAGTTTAAGTTTACGTTTAGTTGATTTGCATTAGTTGCTCAAATTGAAATCTACTATTCACACTTTGACTGATGGGAGGAGAGGAGAAGAGGATTACTACTGTAAATATTCGAACTATAGGTTGTAATTCCGCACAGCATAGCTGCTAGATGTCATAGGTTTTCTATTGTGACTTACTGTACACGACAGGCAATTAAAGTTTCGTTTTAGAAAAATCTTAAAGGCTTAAAATTATCAAAGTTAAAATTTTTTGACGTTAATGACTCAATAGAGTAGCTAGTAAAAATCAATATTTTGTTCTTACTAGAGCTGCCTGCGTCTTATTGGTAAAAATGACTAAAGCTAATCCTACTGTGACTGACATTAATAGTAACTGGAAGTTAAGTAACACACGTTAAAGATGAGTAGTATCGAGGGAGATAACTGACCCTAAATTTATCATCTATTATAAGGTTAGATTCTTTATCCTTTAATTTACTATACTTCCTTTCCCCATCAAGTAACTATTACACGTTGTTGGTGTGTGTATATATGTGTATATATATATGTGTGTGTGTGTGTGTGAATGCGCGCGCAAGCTCGTCTTTCTATTGCATTCATTCTAATGAACTTCGAAGCACACTTTTAACGGAGCCTTGATTGAGTGCGAACGTGTTTTTGAGATCTCTCTTAATTTTTAAACATAAACATTGTCCATTTTACATTTCTAATTATTGTGCTAAACTACCTACCTCTAAAACTTGGTAAGTGACCAATTATCAATACTTGTTGCGCCGCAATCTGTAGATTACCGCAAATACCGTGCCGATAAGTAATCCTACTCAAAACACTCACTTTTAAACACCTTAAAATCACCACAAACGAGCTAAGCAGTTCAAAACACCAACTATAATTTATAAAATCCCATCAGATCACACCAATACCAAATAAATGACCTCCAACATTGCCTGATGATAATAACAAGAGTAAACGGTATTTAACTCTGATATTGTAAAACAATGTAAAATACCTCTCACAATTAAACAAGCCCAATTAAATGACAAATAACAAAACCACACTGACTACCAAAACATTATAAAGGACATTAAAGATATAGTAAAACAAGACTTTATTACAACATACAGGTAAACCCAATTAAGTATTAACTTAATAAACATCGGTGATTGCATAAATCTCACTAAGTTCTATGTTTGACACCAGACTAGCTGCTAGACTTACCGGAATATCGAAAATATAGGCAACTCAACGATAATACTAAATGTGCCAGTCTCCATCAAAATATCCAACACGACTTGTTCCCATTGACTTAAAAAGATGAGCTAGGAAATTTTCAACCTGAACAGATTATTATATAACGTAGTAACTGTGTTATGATAACCCCCAATGCACTAATTGACAATTTGTGGGACACGTCAAAATTATTATCACTTACTTCCACGTTGTGTGAAATGCATAGAGAACCATCACTACTTTGACAGTAAGAAACTCAAATATAAACCTCAAAACATAAACTGTAGAGGTTGTGCCTATACATGAAACCTCAACCAAAAACCTTCCTTTCCTATAATCAGACCTTTCAACTCCAATTCCTTAATTACCTAAAACATTGTCGCTAACACAATGTATACAAAAACAACTGTCAACAATCTCAACTCCCCTAATTTCAACAAGACCACTGCCCATAAGAGAAATACATCCTTTCTTACCTCGACCAAATTAAAAACTTGTTTAAACATGACGATAATAAGTTTCCTTAAACCAGAACGTCAATGGGCTAAAAGTACAGCAGTCAGCAATCATCTCTTTTATGGCTAAAAAAATTGATATTGCATGCATCACCGAAATCTATCTGATACAAAATGAAAAATTCACAATACTTGGATACCAAGTAATAAACAAAGATAAGTAATATGTAATACACCGAAAAAGGTTGTCGCAAGCTCAATCGACTCATCTAAGTTACACCATTTAAAAGCTGTAACAACTAAATTAAAACTGGAAAATAAAAGCGCGGTACTTCTGGTTTCTACAGACAAAGATAAAAGCAAAATATTTGCAGAACATTCAAAAAAAACCTTCATCGCAATAGACGATGGGAATAACAAAAACTATATCTATCAAAAAGATTAAGAAGTCAATACCATCAAAGCTGACGACCAAATAATGATAGATCCAGTTTTTCCATACAAAGTCAAACACCCCAGTATGCTCTATCCAAATGTGAACAAAAAGTCATCATATAAGCCAAAATGTAGAATACCAATATACACTTTAGTAATCAGACCGATTGTCCATACGGATCACCCTTATGGTGTGCGACATCCAACACTAACCTACATAAACTACAAGTTTTACAAAAGAAGGTATTACGTATGATCACCAACGCTGAGTGGTATATTGAAAATTCGTAAGGAAATATGTGTCCTATCTATTTAAGTATTAAATATTACTCTCTGAAGTTTACTATAAACTCGGAAGAAGGTCCACGTACCCCAAACTGAAAAGTAAGTTATCAATAGGCAATTGCAGTACAATAAATGAGTGTTAACAAGTGATGCGTGCTTTATACTAACCAGATGTAATAATTTGAGTTCAAGGGCCATAGTCTCATTACTCTAAAGAATACTACTCTTCACATTTTGTCCCATCGAATACTTGGACATTTCTTGATCCCCCATTAACACTTTGTGGTCCATTGGACTATTATAATATTCTCAGTTTCATGTGGTTGTATTTTCTTTAACACAGATGAGCTTATATTGTTTTTTTTATTTTTTGTTAATATTTTGAAACCTATCATTAAAGAAGTCATTTTAACGATGTATTTAACGAAGTATTTTTACGAATTAAGAACATTAAAATCAAAATTATCGTCGTCAACAAATAAAATACCAACTTAGGAGAACGATCATTATTCATTTAAAAAGGTTGCTACGTTAATGGAAACCATACGTGTGTATAAATATAGATCCTACCTTTGATTCAAATGATCTTCACCAAAAACACAGCTAGGGCATTTTGATATGTTCTACAGATAGATTCCCTTATGTCACTTTTAATACTCATATATTTTTTAAATTTATTTTTTGATACAAAGAACTATAGACAAAATTCATCACCCATCATGACACAAACTGTCAACATTAATTAGTTTATAGTAGCATCAACAACCATTGTGGATATACAAGCACCTTTTTTGGCTCTTTTGAATTTTTGAATTATGTTACGTAAATGGTTATTATGTGATCTTGACCACTTACCAGATTTTGTTTCAAGAGAACTGCTTCTTAGGACTTCTCTTGACTATGTCATTTTAATCCAAACCTTCCCCTTACGTGCATTCTTCCCCCAAAATCTGCAACCAGGATTCTATTTATAAGACGAGGCCTTCTCTTATTATAATCTTACTATTGATTCAGTATACTTCACCTCTGCACGACTCATACCTTTTTTAAGGAAATCTTATTTTCCTGATTCTACGACTACTGAATATGCATTTTGATATAGTGGAGATGCCTCCGCCTGTAAAAAGATCAAAACATTTTGGTAAGTCGATAATTTGTTTGAAGTTACTATTATTGGCATCCGAAGTAAAATATGATGCACTTTTTTGTTCCTGTTGATCTATATAGCTGATAAAACTGGTAAAATTATTATAGGTCTCTTTTCACCAAATCAGAGATGATCACATGGAGCGAAGTATCTATAAGATACAAAGCACCTAAGATAACATTTAGATGTAAGAGAGGTTATAGGTACTACAGTTTTGAAGTTTCTAAGTACAATTATATTATGTAGAAAACATAAAAAAGATAATACGGCAAATCATTATATTTTCATCTGTATCATATCCGCTATCAAAGCACGTAAAATGGTCCCGGAAAATATTTTTTTTGTTCTAATACTCAATGTGATCAAAACATCTCTAAGGCAGGAGGTTTAGTCCGCTTGGTGGGAGGTTTGTACTAAAAAATTGTATTCTAAATATGATGCTCAAAATTTTGACCAAATTTTGATTCAAAGTATTTAGAGTCTAACAAAATGGTGAACTGAAATTGTAAGAATAGTATTTGCTTTACAAATTCACTTTTGATGTTAGACATGTCATAACCGGAAGTAAACTTGAAAGGAACGTGCCTTCCAATACTTATCTTACATAAACCATAATATCCTCCCGCGGGAATCCTTCAACAATCTTAATCTCTGTTTTTGGTTTGACAGGCTTATTGAAATATTTTCTTTAGTCCATTATTTTTCACAGTTGAATGTGACCATTTTCTTAAAATCATCTATTGAATGAGACGGCAGAAAAATCGTTATAAAAGTTAAGATTCTTAATACAGAACTGACCGAAAATTCCTGGTAGTCAGTTAAGCTTCTTCTATTTTTCTTTTTATCAGCGTATCTGGAAGAGTTTTATATTTATATTTGGCTGAATCCTTTCTTATCATCGCCTATCTTTAAAAAATTAAATTTGTAGAGCAGATTATCGCATTAAAATTATCTATAGCATGTTTGACCTGTCCGACTTAACTTTTCTAAAGTTACAAGTCTTTAAAAACAACATACTTGATCGCTTTATATGATTTAAGTTTATCTGCCTTAGCAGAGGTCATTAAACAGTCTTACCGTTAGTTTAGTGGGTTTGACAAATAGACCTTTGCTTTAATAAAGCATCTCAATCATTTCTGAAGTTAAACCACGAGGTTTTGCACCTCATGATCATCAACAACAGATTCCTTGGGTTTGTAAATGCCTTAAAAACATTTCAGAATCACTCAAGTCGTTTCAAACATAAAATTAATATGATAAGAATTAAAGAATTGATAACCAGCGTTTCCTATAAAGTTGTAAGACATCAGCATTGTCATAAAGTTGCCCTATTTTGGTGATATTGCTTACTTGTTGATCGCCGCATGAAGCAGAAGCATATTGCTGGAACCGTTGAAATTTCCCTTAAACCGGTCCCCCACTAAAAAGTGTGAGCAAGACGGATTTTAAAAATATTAACTTTTAAAATGAAAACAATCAAAAAGAGATTTGATAGCAACTTTTGATATCTTTCTCCACCTAAATACATTATTACGACCCAGAGAAAGAGCAGCGACCAATAAAAGTGCTGATGGTCGTCTTTTAGGACCGGAGCAACATAGTTTATATGGAATTTTTGGAGCAAGCCCATAAAACTCCAGTCGATATGTGAATACTTCGGAATAACTCCAAACCTGCCTATAACAAGTTAGACCAGGAATCAAAGTGATTATTATACATGACAATACTCATCCTTATGTATTAGCGACTAACATTTTATTGCACTCGCCATATAGACTGAATTTCATCCTTTACGATTGTTTCTTGAAAGAATAACAAGCAATTGTCCATCATTAATGTCAACAGTAGACTGTCATTTCTTCTGCGATGGGAGACTTTTCAAAGCACCCTCGTAAATAACTGAAAGTTTTTGTAAACTAGCATACATTTCTTGATTATTTGTGTTAAAAAGCCAATCTTACGTTATTAAGCAATAAAAAAATTGTTGGTGGTTAAAGTTAACTATTAGAGAAATTAGCGTTAGCCCAGAACAAGTGCACTAGCCATTAAGATTCTTGTCTCTCCATTTTAATTTTTTTGTTTTATATTAAAATTCTGTCCAACAACTTTTACATGGTCGCAATGAATTTTTATGCCTCGCTTGCATTTTCTGAACAAGACAGCTTAGAGTAGAAAAGCAACAATATGGTCACAATACAGACATGCAATTATAAGTCCTACGTATCCGGCAGTCTTACATACCCAGTCATGAATTACCAGTTATTACTGGAAATTATATGGAATCTATCCCTCCTTTAAGTTCGTTTACCTATTAGGCTCAAGATCATTAGAAATTGGCAGCCTCCTCATTAGGCTCATTTCTTAATCCCCCTGACAAATTTGACAGTTGACGCAGTTTAGCCACGCTTCCTCAAGCCGTGAACGTCATTTCTGATTTATGGCTGTTATTAAACAATGGCGCTGGAATTTGCATGCTTGTACATGGCCGGTGCAATAAAATTTGCATCGAATTTAAAACGGGCGGTTACGTGAGCACCGAGCGTTTTCGCAGGGTTTTGTGGATTTGGATGTTTACAAGAACGCATGCCTTGAATGTAGGTCCACAACAATTAGGTGATGTAACTCGTCTAGTTTGCATAACGGTACTGTAACTAGAACTGTAGAACTGATTGCGATATCCTCGTCTGCCTGCCAAGGATACAAGAGCTACGTGGGCGAATCAGATAGGAGCCGGAATTATTTGTTTCTAATTTATTGACGCATCGTAAAATAGAAACAAATAATTGTTTTCTACATAATCTTCTGACTTATAGACACAATTTTTCCAAAGAAGAGGTAGTTTTTTGAGTTTAATTTCGTAAAATGAAAGTAACGCTAACTACTCGTGCACGAACGTTTCGACAATAATGACGTCGTCATCAAATCTTCGTCTTCTAAGCGCTTCTTTTAGTGATCCAAACAAATAGACTATAAAGATAGTGTTCTAGTGTAGTCCAGAACAAATCCTCAATTCTTTATCGAGTGTAAAGCACTTCCATAGCTTATTTCAATTTCTTAATTAATTTCAACAACCTCATCCTTGAAAAGACGACGAACAGTAAGAGTATTCTCTTCACTCACGCTGGTTCTAGGGCGTTGTTAATAACCTTATGAAACACATACAATCAAATCTTTACTAGGGTGTTGTCCCTGAACTGCGATTTAATTCTTCTCAAACTTTCCGGCCATTTTACGCTCTATGTCGTAAAAAACTTGATAAGAATCATTAAAGAAGTGACGATGCAAGGTACGCTACGAGAAGAATTTTCTTCTCTGTTTACCTTACGGCTTGAAAAAACAAAATTCTGGTTTATATTTGATTCGCCCACGTATTCGTATCTTAACTGTATGCGAAATATATTTTTGGTAAAAGTATTAATTTTTTAATATGTCAAGGTTTGTCACTTACAACAAACTGCGTTCAATCCGAATTGGAAATTAATCATAGCAATCCCACGCAGCGTTTACTTCATTTAAATGTTCGACAGAAATCAGTAACTAGGAGTGCTATCCTTGACCGTGGGATGCTTGTAAATAATTTAAAGTTGCAATCGAAGCATGCAAAGATGACTATCATCAGTAATTGCTCCTTTGATATGAGAAAGTGCAGCTGGCTGTGCTTGCGCTATCTTTTTAGAGGCTTCTCAAGTTTAACTTATGGAACTCGTAGGTTTCCTGTACTTGAATCTTAATTCTTTGCAGAATTTGTTAACACGGCTGAATAAAAAAATTACAAATATAAGCAAAAAACAAAATAAAAAAAACTCTGGCTGATTTTCAGTAAATGAAAGAGGAGAATTTTTTTATAGTTTCTAGAACAATTACTCCATAAAAAGATTTGAGTATGTCTAAGATTAGTTGTTGAAGTGCTGACGTAATTCTTCAGAATTCTTTGGGCATTTTATCAATACAAACAAGGCGTTTAATAAATTTGTTTTGTGTTTTTTTAATTTCTTTTAATAGACCCTATAAAATGGAAACAAAATCGTAGATTTATCCTCAGAGTGCAAACAGATCAAAGTAAAGGGTTTTAAACATGAGCAAACTAACAACATTCTGGAACTCTCTCAAAACAAATCTCATTGCTCTAAAAATTCTGGAGACAATGTTGTCAATATACTCAGAAAAGTTAAGACCACAATCAAAGACAACACCAAGATCCCGAACACATACTACTCACTTATTAAGTAACAATGTTCCCATGGAAGAAAGTTACAGTGAAAGATAGTAACACAATCTTTTAAAGGATATATAGAGAGTCCGCAACAAAAAGGAAACTAACTGTTACAAAAAAGTCCCTTAAGAAACACCTGACAGAAAGGCAAAGAGCATGTGACATTAACCGTGACTATCTGTTTGCGACCAAGGACATAAAGACCCTTTTGAGCAAAACTGAGTAATCTACTTTTGATATATCAGTGTAAACTAAATCTAACTGGAGGCCATCAACAAACAGATTTAAATTTTAGCTCTCAACAGTTAGCAAGTTAAAAAGCTATGCTGCACATAAATAAAAACCTAAAACAACAGCCTGTCGCAGAGAACAAACTGGAAGAATTTAGGCATAGACGACAGCAAGGATACAGACCTATAATTTTAATATCACATTACTACCTTTTTAAAAATTGCCTTAGCTAGCCTTCCATTGGTCATAAAGCACTCCAATTTAGGGGGGTTGAAGCCCAACATTTAGTCTTGTATCTTACCATGTGAAATGTGTATTATTTTGAAAACACTAGCAAGATTTCTAGCAATTCCTTCACAGTCAGAAGCAACTTTTCTTATTGAAAACATTTCATTAGGTGTCATTACTTTTTCCTAAATTGTTAACGTAGCTCCAAAAATTTTTGGCACTATGATGGATATTGTTCTCAAAATTTTTAATATAATTCCAAAACTAGTTCTTTTGGAAGATCAGGGTGGTAAGGATCAGCTCTTACAAAATCAACTTCACATTTCTTTAATGCAATGGTATGACTATCACCATCAGTATTGCTAAAGACCAAGTCAAAGTTGTTTACCTAATACATTGAGGATCATCAATTGGGAGTTCTTTGAACGGTTTTCTAAGTAACAAATAGTGTAATTGTCATCGCTGTCTTTGTTGTTCTCTTCAAATTCGAGACGGAGCTTTCTTAGAAATTAAAATAAGTAGAGGTGAAGTACATCTGCATACAGAAAATCGGGATCTGGTGTTACTGACATTGTGTGTCTTCACAACTGTCGCATTATATGCAGCGCCAGAGGACGAGATCAACTACGACCTTGCTATCCTATAACTTCTGAGAGAACCTCTTCAATCGTACTGCCTGAAGTCTTTTTTAATTCAGCTGGTCCGTTTTTTGTCTTAAGAAATACAAACTTGATCGGCGGTAGATCTTTCAAAGATGGATGAGAGTCCTATGCAGTTCCCTAGACTCAAAACGAGTCTTCTCATCAAAAGATACTCACGACATTTATAGCACTTCATTTTTGGACTTATTATGTATTTTAAATATTTATGTTAGAAATTAATACAATAATTAACTAAAGCAGATTAACCTTAATAGTTATGGGAGCAAAACCTCAACCTTCACTCGCAAATATGGCATAGTCGGGAGGTTATACTTACTTTTTCATCCTACTAACAAAATACCTTAAGGTTTTCTGTAATGAAACACCTGCCACAATTTACTTGTTTTTTGAATACAGAAGTTGTTTGGAATAAAATTACAGAAGTAATTAAGCTAATTAGTAGATGAAAAACCTGATTAGCACGTTCTCCAATTTACGTTCATATGATAATTACAATGTTGTTGCAAACACTTCTCGTGCTTATATTTAATTTTATTTAATTATGAATACGTTAACGATAACTATAAAAATGTTCCAGAATTTACAATTTGTCATCAATACCGTTTATTATATAAGAAAATAACATTGAATTATTAAATTTCAACGTGTGCTAAATATAGAATGTGCAATCTTCTGAATTTTATTTACGAAACAAATTCTTGTAAGATGTTGTTCAAATTGCGCCTATACATTGTTAAACACTGCGATGCTTACCATGTCACTAACGTGGGATACTTTTATTCGTCAGTCTTCCTTAATGATATCGTGGATAATTCAAATCCATCTATTCTAGTGACTTCAACTGAGCGTCTAGAGTAGTTACAATTGATTTATCCAACTGTAGTCCTAAAGCTTCATACAACTCATCAAATTTGACCTTATTCTGGCCAACCATACATATGAATAAATAAATGTGCCTTGCCCTACGCCAAACACGTTTTTCTCCATTTTTTGACTACTATTGCAATGTCTTCTTCAATTATCTGTAGATACAACCAATGCGTCGCTTTTAGCTCAGTTTTGGTTAAAAGTCACAGTTGTTTGCCGTGACGTCGCCTTCGGGTAGTTTGGAAGTTCTCGGCAAGTTTAAAATGTAATTGACTACATCCTTTAATTATCTGTTAGTCAAAGCTCTATATAAAAGACTCTTGGTTTGTACAATCAAGTCTTATGACTTTACACAATTTTTTTGCTAATTCAGCAGTTCTTTTTATTCTTTGCTTCTTCATTGCAAGAATTTGAATATTTGTTCATATTGAGAGATTATATAAAGGATTCCTAAGCATATTATTTTGTTAAACTTACTCCTTTATTATTTATTAATTATGAAAGCACTACTTATCCGAACCCTATAAATGAGAAGCTTATGAAGTTTATCAAGCACTCGAGGACAAATCTGCGTTTTTACACATTTTAATCAATCAAATTTAATAAAGTTTCTCCAAGCTGAGATGTAATTGCTTTAATCTTAAGTGAATAAGTAGGTGAAGTGTTCGAGAATATCACATCTTATCCAATTCAATTACAGACATGTATTTGTTTAAATGTTGAAATGTATTGAAAATGATTTTCTATTAACCCCAAATTTTTGAAGGGCGTCCACCACAATTAGGTGAAAGAACAATATCTATAGCTTACGATGGATAATAAAAAAAATTTCATTTTAATTCCTACGCTGTCTAACAGTATTGTTATAAAAGATAACATCTTGCCATCCACTAAAGCTAGACCTTTTTTCGTAATTTCTTCATTGAGTTTGATCACAGTCCTAGTTCGTCACTGCTGTTTCTGCAAATGGGAGAAACTCAAAGGTTATGATTTTTTTGTATTCTCTGCAGTAACCATCTTCCATTGACTGTTACAATTCTACTACAAGATAGCTCTTTTCACATTTCTGAAGCAGAAGAATGACTACAGAGACATACAACACAGGTATATCAAAATTGAAGGTAAATCCAAGTTTCTTTGATTAGGAAAAATGCAACTCATCATTAATGTGCAGAATCTTAACAATACTAACACACATCCTTTAATATACAATATAAATACAAAAAATACCAGCGCTGTTATTTGCAAATGTTTCAATACCTTGTGGAATTGAGTACGAACTTTATAACAATAGTCTGGTAGAATACAAGAAAGATGCGCAATTTCTTAGAAAATACAATAAAGGAAAGCGACCTAAATATCATAGAAGTAAGAACAACTATACTTTTCAGTATTTTTAATTTAGTTTATGCAGCAGTCACTTGAGGCATTTAAAAATGATTATCACTACAATAGTTTTCTCTTCAATAATCTTTTATTAGAAAACATTTTGCCACCACTCCAGTAGTTTCCATTAAACTACTGCAAACCACTCTTTGACATTCTTGGCCACCATTTGTGGACAGCCGACTGAAGCTCCTCATTGAAAGACCCTGCGCACTGCCTCTTTCATTGAATCAAACAAAACATAGTCTCAAGATTCGATAAACCGGAGAGTCTATACGATGCAACATACAGCCGCGCCACAGCAATGCTCTATGTCTCCATTTCTTCTAGCGTCGTACTTCAGCGGGGTCGCTTAAATAACATAGTGATAATGCTCCCACTAAGATAACATTAATCCATTACCAGAATGCCCTTCTGATCCCAAAAGGTAATCAAAATTTGTCTTGGAATGAATAATCCCTGCTGTGGTTTCTTGGAACAAAGGGCACTTAAAGAACTTCTCCAGATTCTCGCTGTACAGCTGCAGCAACCTTGACATATTTCTTTTTCTGCTAGAAGATGAGATTATGGGACACCCATTGTATATTATTGTCATCTTCACAAGCTCATTGATGGTGGTATGCAAAGCCCCGTGAGGTATCATATTTGATTTGCCTGTTTGTCATTATCAGTCGAATGCACTTTGGATGATGTGTGGCTTGGCGCATTTGCTAGACGCCCACTGCTGTTGCCTTTCTCCAGGCAGCCTTTACCACTTTTGAACTCCGATATTCAACGAAACACTGTTCTGGAAATCGGCGCTCTGTTCATTCACACAGGTACTAACCTTATAAAGATATTCGAAACATACTGCCTCTCTTCTGTAAGTTCCCCACTTTCATCTATCATAGCAACAAACCTTTTAAGGTCTTTCCACTTTAATCCAGCCTATTGGATGTCCTAATTCCTTTACCACCTAAACAAATTTCATACCAATGTCAAATATGTATTTAAAATGGACCAAAACAATTCCTTCATAATAAAAATCCTTCAAACAATAGTTTTTATCACACTGTCTATTCCATACCATCTGAGTACCCAATTGCAAAATTCTTTATTACCAAAATATTCAAACCCATTACCGTAACCCTAATACAAAACGAATGATCAAGAAAAGAAATTCCAAAATTTACGGTCTTTCCGACCAAATAAGAATTTAGAAAAACTGCTGATAGAAGAGACCGCAAATTACACTAACAATTTTAACAGCTAACAAAAAACTAACTTACTTCATCTACTCTGCTAAAGATTATCACCCCACAAACCCCAAGGAATATATAAAATACTTTACAGCAGCTCCAAAACAACACATAAACAAACAACCAAATGTCAAGCTGCATATACGAGCATGCTTAAACCATATGAATTTTCCCAAATTAAAATCACTCTCTTCCATTTTCCAACTCACCAGCAGAATCATTCGTGAGGCAACTGATATATCATCAATGTTTTAATATTTCAGAAAAAGCCCAAGATTACACCAATCCAAACCAACAATTTTTCCCCACCTAGTGTATTCCTGCACCTTTCACTTTTTTCAAGACCCAGTTAAACCCAAAAGTACTGAGCTATTGGCACCTAGTCTATTTTATATATTTCGGTCCAATTGATCTCACACATATTTTACATTCTGTAATATATTTTAATCATTATTCTTTGCCCTTATCCATTTTTACTGTATAAATAAAACCACAAAAGTGTACTTAAGATTTAAAAAAAAATGGTTTCCATTTTCCAAAAACATATACATCTACATATTTTTATTATCATGGAATACTCTCCATTCGATGTTACTACAAATTAAGTATTTTGCGAATTCCTCTTCTATACCACCTGATTGGTACCAACTTCTGCAACACCGTCTTCAGATTGTCCTCATTGGTAAAACGATACTCTGTTTGATCGAACTGAAAAATGGTAATTTCTAGGAGCAAAATGTAGAAAACATCCTAACCAAATTTTTTTTACCGTCGAATTTGTTGTGGAAGCTTTTGGCTTCATATTATTGGAAGATAGTTTCTTGCAAAATCACTTTGGTGGAGGGCAAAAGCTGGTACCGATTTCTGTATCTAAATCTCATCAATACAGAAGCTGTTGGTTTCGATAGCTCCGAAACGAGTAAACAAAACAAAGTTTTTTGAGAAAATAATCTGAAACAGTTCGACTCTTCCTGAAACTCGTGTGAAGAGACTCACTGGATGTGAAAGCTTTAATCTCCTACACAAGTTTGATCACAAAATGCTTCAAATTCCAGTGAAGATCTTCCAGAACTTATCTGTCATTAGAAAATCTTTAAACTGCTGATAGGCGATATGCTTTTTTAGAAAACTCTGTCCTAATGCTATTTCCCACTGGCTTCGATTGCTAAGTGACTCTTGGAGAGATTTTCAATTTTTGTATCATCACGTTTCAATCACTTATTTGCAAACAAAACTCATATCCAAAATCCAAGAGTATAATTTTTCTAGCATTCTTTTTACTTATTAGCATATGGTGTTCGCCTCAAAAAAGACAATTCGTTCCAATTAGCTTTCCTAAAAATCGCGGCAACCAATCGCAGGAACCTTAAAAGGCATGTAATTAACTGGATGATTGCGTCTCGAGAGAAATATCAACCATTCACGCTCGACTTCACTTAATCTATAAATCTTGCAGCTGTAATTGGGCTATTACAAATCGGTAATTAACCGTTATTGTTTTCAGCGATGTCCTTAAACAACGACGCCGTCGTTTCGGCGCAGCCCCACTCGGCGGAGTCCGTCCGCAAGGCCTCCGCCATAAGCGACCATGCCTACGACAACCCGGCGTTCGACTCCCCCAGGAGCAGGAAGATATCGGCCATATCGGCGGCCTCGGACCACGTGGAGATGGGGCCGGTCAGGAAAAAGAGCATACTGCACAACGCCCACATCTACGCCCTCGAGAACGCCAATTTGCCTCCAAACGGTAACAATCACGACGGTAATTCGCTTTGTCTGTTTGTTTGTTGGCTTCAGCTTTTCAGCTTATTAACAGCGGGCACGGATGATGAGCTTATTAGTCACGGTGTTTGCGCGATAAAAATTGCCCGAATTACCGTCGCGCGAGTTCTGCCGGAGGAAACCTTATTAGGGAATTCGGACGCCAATTTCCTGGCGCTATTATACAGGACGATTACAGGTTCGTGTGGAGTCAAACAGAAATTCTCCTGTCTTTTTAAAATATTTTCCTTACTGACCGTACAGAAATGCTTTGCCCAAAAGGACTGCAAATGAAAACCCTCAAACCTCTCCAATTTTCAACAACAGTGAACTGTTGGAGTTTAAAAAAAGTTCATTCATAAAGTCACTAAAGAATTTTGCAAAGGAAAGTAGATTTATACTCGAATGGTAATAGATCGGTGATAAGCATTTATCTGAAGATCATCTCTGAAAATCTGCAAAGACGGATAGCCTTTGAGATGACTGATGACCAACAAAATACTGAAGAATGTCAGTGAGGCAGTTTTTTTGGTTTAATACACTAAGATTTCTTCAATAAAAACCGCAAAAACTTTTTCCTGAAATATTTTAATAGGGTGAAAAAGGCATAAAGTATTAGCTCCCTCTGTATATCATTGTCTTATCTCTTAAAAACCGGGACCAAAGGGGTTCTGTTACGACGCCACAGATAAAATCCTAAAGAAATCATAAACGGATCGCTCAGTCGACAATTCCTAACTAATGACGTTCAAATATCTGAATATCTGAACGACACAATAACTGGATATATTAACAATGGAACAAATAGTGGCGTAAATTTAAATTTTCTTGAAAAGACAAGAAAAACGAGTGGTCTAAATAAGAATTATCTTTTTCTTCTTTCTTTTATAATCCTGTTTCTACTCATTAGATATAAACTTCACTTCGACCTTTCCAAATTGCTGTATTTTGAGCTATCTGGATCTAATGGAGTCCAGTCGTTCTTTTAACATCATAGCCCCATCTCATTTGATGGCGTCTTGCTCTCTCAAGGTTCCCATTTAATAAACACTTTCTGGACCAGTTTTCTATATTTCATTTTGAGTTGGGCAGCTCTCTTTACGATCCATTCGTATGTTCTTCAATCCTTTACAGGTTTTCCAAAAATTTTGTACAGTCCTTGATTTAATTAAAGTTTACGTAGAATTGATTTGGTGAATACCTTTTTTTCACCTTACTGTAAGGTATACATTGATGTTACAACTCATTTTTTATGGAAGGAACTGTGTCTATTTTTATAAAGAGGTATTACCTGCACATACCACATCTGCACTATGATTTTTTCATATGATTTATCCGCATATGGTACCGTAAAATATAAAGTGATAGAACAAGCAGATGTATTGTAATGTTTTGCGTCATTCGTATGAATTTTGCCACACAATACAATTTTAAAACGACACCACGCCATTTGAACGAAAGGTGCGATTACGCATGGCCTATTAGGAGGGTTTTCACCTCTACACGCAATATAATAAAGTAACAAAATGATGGAATGATCATTTTGGTTTGGACACAAGAACTTAACATAGCGAGAGGCTAAAAATCTTTGCCAAAGAAGAAAAACACGTAATACGTATAATATCTTCTTTAAAATCCTACTAAAACAATTTCAAAACAAATGTCTGTCAGTTAAGACTTATCCTGGTACTGACATCTCATTGGCCCTGTGGTTAGAAGATTTAGAATCAAACTGAAAAATGCCTTGGAAACAAAAATTATGAGATAGTAGGACAAGAAAAGAAAACAAGAGAAAGGTTTACAAAACCAAAAATCTAAACATCTAGAAAAACAAATGGCACCACAGAAAATATCCGAGACATCCTATAAACACTTGGTTGTTAAAAAAGATAACAGAAAATGTTGGATGACTTATAGCATACTACAACTTATAGAGAAAAGAAGGAAAAAACAAATAAAGCATGATATAAAAATATTCAAAGGCAAATGCGGAGAAAAATAGAATCTCTTTCATGTGCACAAAAAGGTCAGGGAAACAGCTACATAGGGCAAAACTATTACTAACCACAAAAAAAGGAACACTTGGAAAGCCTACATATTTGACCTCTTTGAGTCATCAAAACTTCATCTATCCAGATAAATTATGGTTAAAATCGACTTTCATACTTTTGCCAAAGAAACCTAATTCCAACATTCTTAAACTCTTAAAAATAATCTATCAGATAATCTTTAGATAATGCGTTAGATACTAGAGAAGCCATGTAAAGTATTCCAATCCTTTTCCAACGTTTGTATGTTTCATTGCGTATCAAAAAGCATTTGATAACATACAACAAGGAAAGTGGACTGGATAAACGATATTTAAAAATCATCATTTATACTGATACCAAAAATTAAAAATAGACTTTCTAGAAGTACGGTCTGAAGATATTCTGATAAACTAAGGGGTCCGATAGGGTTGCGAATTATTGCCACTTCTATTTAAAGTATACTCAAAGTTGCCAAGAGGCTTTAGAGGACATGAACAACGAAATCAGGATTAATAGCAAGTGCGTAGATAGTAGAATACAGTAATGTTTACGAAAAGCCTCAAGAATTGTCAAAAGATAGTGGTTTTAACTTCGTTAAACAAATAAAATATATGGTAGTGTCAAAAAATAACCACCATGTTGACCAACACATAATAAATAACCAACAAATAGAAAGAGAACTGACATATGCTTATCTTGTAACAACAATTAGAAAAACATGAGATCAAGTGGTAAACAGAAAAAACTAGTGTTTATCCTTGTCAACTAAAACAATTGGAATGTTATATTTTTCCGATGCTGCTTTATAAAATCAAATCTTGGACTCTGACTAAAGCTTCTTGCAGAAAGCTCGCATCAGACTGTTCTAGAAAAAACGGCTAAGGAAAAGAACTACTTCTGTTAATAAAAACACCTAAGCTAGAATATTTGGGACACGTTATAAGTAACAACCAAAGCTGAGTTTTTACAACTGATTTTTCGGGGCAAAATAGAAGACAAAAAAACCCAGAAGAACAAGGATACCGTGGTTAACTGCAATAACAGACCTGTTTCGTGCTACCGCAGGCAAAGCACGCACTACCATAATAATCGCCAACATCCGTTATGGATAACCACCACAAGAAGAAAAACGATTTAATTGGCACATTACACCAAACTATGAATAGATTATTATATTTCGTAGTAACTATTGAATCGCAATGCAGAAGTGATAATATCCCACAATTCACTAATTGAACATTTGTGAAATTCACCAAAAGTCTCGCTGTGTTAAATGCATATAGCACCACCACTACTCTGACTGTAAAAATTTCCCAAGGCCAAGATAAACCTCAGTATGTGAACTATAGAGGTAGAACACCCCGCCAATTATAAGATTATATTAAAATCCTCAACAAAAAACTTTCCAACCCCAATTCCTCTATTATTAGAAACATCACCGCTAACTCTACACCAAAATATCTGTCAACAATTTCAAAAATCCCAGCAATCCACTTCATACAATATCATTGAAATATTCACCAGCCCCCCCACCCACCCCCCACTTTCACTAAATTAAAAATTTATTGTGCCTCTAATTCCAGTGTTGCTCATACATGGCGATAAATAACCATAATCCTATGCATATGTTAATCCTCCTAAACTGGAATATTAGTGGCCCAAATGCACAACAACCAACTTGTATCACCAAAACCTAATACAAAATGGAAAATTCACAATACCCAGATACTATGTAATAAAGAAAATCCATAATTGTCTGGGGGAAGGTAGTTGCAATGTCCATAAAATTGACTAAAAACTATTCCAATCATTAATGAATCCTCAATTTCAATTCCAAACTTATTTCACCTTACAGATGCACATCGATAATCACAGTAACCAAAGCTATTCAGCAAGCCACAACAGTCATTCGGCCGCAAAGACAACAAGCTGTTAAACATCCTCCCTCATTAGACGAAAACATTTGCTACGAAGGTTATGGCAAATTACTCAAGGTCCACCAATCTAAACACGTGTTAACAATTTCTTCAAAACTACGAAAAAAACACTTCAAAATTATTTGTTGCAAGCACTACGAATCCAACCATGCGAAGAGCCAAAACCGGAAATTGTCCCATCTCTATTTACTCTGCCAACAAAGATAAATAAGAGATCTTAACAAAGCATTAAAAAATACTTTGCAGTGAATTATAAAAATAGCATAAGACAAGAAGTCAAAAGCATCAATGCTAATAACAAAAAAAAATTTCTCCTCCCAAAATAAAACAACATATTGTAACAAATAGATGCCAAGGCTTTCACGGCCGGTGATAATCGATTACCACTAAGATAAAGGAACACAAACATCATCTACGCCTTAATCAACCCGAAAAATCAGCAGTTGCTGAACATGCCTTAGAAAATCCTGACCACGAAATAGAATTCAAGAAAACACAAGTTTTATCCAACTGTAGGAATTACTACTCGAGATTATATAGAGAGGCGGTGGAGATTTATATATATAAATATAAAAATAATTTCAACAGAGACGACGGATTCATTCTACTGAAATCTTGGTTTATGGCTTTTAAGGAGCAAAAACAGACCGCGATACGGAGAACGAGCGAGTGACGTCAGAAAATGCCGAAATATTACCTGCAATGACCCTTTTGACGTCCGCAGCTAGCCCGATTACGTTATCTACCATCCCGGTGACGTCAACAACGGCCTCCCAATATCATACCTATCACATGCGCACGAGTATAAAAGCAAAAACGCACGGGACAGTCACTTAATTTTTAAAAGATTTTCTTCGGAAGAAAACCCGCCGCAGTTATGTACGAAACATCAAGAGTTTCTGAATTCCGACCACGGCCTTATAACCTTAGAACCAACCACACGATGCAACATATTGTAACGTTTCTGCTTTTCATAATGGTGAATAACACGTGCTAATTTACTTAAACTAGTTATTTATTTTACTTTAAAAATTACTTATTTATCTGTAGCACTATTTATGTTGCATTGGTTCAAAATATTTTCGCTTGACGGCAGTTTCCCTTTTTCGTAGCTGCCTCGCATCGCAGATATTTATGCTCATTTAAGATTTACCAGAAGGGCCTGGAAACGCCTCGAGTCCAGCGCATCTGGAAAGCATTATGTCCGCTGCCCGACCATGACAGTTGGGTTCAACTGCGGTCGGAGATGGTGGTACTCACTCCTACAGGAGGGCATCAAAAATTCGTTACAATATTAAATTCTGAAAAATGGAAAGCCACCAGGAATTGATCAAATACCCGGTATACTTCTTAAAAACCTGTATAACGAATCAATTGCTTTACTAACATTTTCATCCAAAGCCTCCTTAAGAATTGGTTATTTTTTATCATATGAAAACATGTTGTGATTCTAATCTTTTTCAAACCTTGCATAGCTTTGCAAACAACTTAAAAATCTCACCTGCTACCAACCTTAGGTCCCTTATTATTCAATATATTGATGTCGATACTCCTAACACTGACCTCAGTATGTACGCCGATCATACTGCTATACTCACGCAAGACCCATGATATTCTTTGCTTCAACAAATGTTCCATCTAACTTAATCCAAAAAAGTGTGACTCCTCTTACGTAAAAATAAAGCTTCAGCACCATGTAATCCTCCCGACTTTTCTGTACGCTCCCTTGGGATCTACTTGAACAGAAAACTCTTATAAATAAAATACTCCCAACAGCAGTATACTCTTCAATATCAGTTAAACTACACTACGGTGCGCCACATCCAAACTAACTAAAAGTTTTGTAAAACAAGATACTGCCTATGATCACCAATCCTGAGTGGTATATTCAAAATTCACAATTATAAAGAGAAACCAGTATCTCCTCTATTCAAGAATCTTTCACTAAAACCGCTGCAAGTTGTGTTTCTTTTAAAAAATATGTCTTCCTTACTCTGTAACGGCCAAATGACAACAGCGTTGTATTTTCCTTCTCATAAACATCCCATAAAAACTACTCCCGACTTTGGGCATCATCTTAAAATAAAATGTCGGCTACATGAATCCAAAAATTAAATCAGTCTTTCTCCACCCACAAAATGTCAATGTACTCCGGCCACTATCCAGAACAAGAAATTAAAGTAATTTTTTCTCGGCCCTCGAAAGTCGGAAAGGCAAACAAAAAATAGCGTATTATACCATGGTCTTAGTCACATTTATAGATATTTTTTAAAACCCCATCCGTTACAAAAAATATTGGAAATAATTTTCTTGTTCTCTTAATTATGGAAACGTCTGGAAAACTACCCCCAATTTCATACAAATAACATCTCCCCTCTACATTCCCTAGAATAACCTAGCAACTAGTTCGCATCGATGAGATGGCTCATTTTAGTGTATTTCTTTACATTAACTTTAAACTAATGATCAAAACAAACGCAAAGCTTTTGCCTGGGTGTTCCAAAAACGTAACGCTGACTCCAGCGCTCAAGTGCGGGTAAATAAAAGTTCGAGTGTGATCTACGCGCGCCGTTTGCCGATATCGGCCGATAAGAAACAATCGAGGCCTCCTATCGCACTTTATGCCGTACTTATCTCCGCTTAATCACGCCGAATAAGGTAAATTCACTGATAATCAATGAACGTTTGTCCAGACCGAACACTCCGCTTTGCCAATAAACACACGAAGAAAGCGCAAACAAACCGAGGTTGTTATTGGAAACGAGCGATTGCGGCTGGAATGTGCAAATATCCTTTTTAATCGAGAAATAAATAAGAAGATGCAAACGGAATGAAGTGCATAGAAAAAAATACGTTACATGTGCCAGAAGCGTCTCGTTAAAAGCGCGTTTCTTCTAACATCTGTAGAGCGAAACTTTCGGGCATCTAGCGGTGTCGAAGGCGCGCGATAAAAGGTGCCATAAATCATGGCATATTAGAATCCATGAAAGTGATAACCCGCTTAAACGTTTCAGTCATCTATAGGCGTTATAGATACACTACCAACCGCTCGACAATGCATGAGAAATGTTTAAATTCCACGTTCTGTTGCAATAACTACACGTTTCTATGCATCTGTCCGTTCGCTCCGCTGAGCTTTTGTACAGGGTGAAGCCTCGCTTACAATTTTTTTTTATATAATCTACCCAAGCTAACCCAACAGATCAGGTTCTCTTTGTGTAAAACAAGTATCTTTAACAAAAGTAACCGTCACTTCACGCCATGAAGTTCAGGTTCAGTAATTTAAATGAGGTCGAGGCTTCAGCTACCCTCGACAAGGTTTCTATAATTCAAAATTTGTTTATGTTTAAAACTGTCCTTGTTGAGCCAAGATCGCAAACGCTAATATCAAAAGAAAATGTAAGGTGTCCTTAGGTTTTACCATTGATTACCACTAATTACCACAAATTACCACCAGTAGCTCGACAGCTATTTCAAAATTAAGGGAAAAATTGATCTTATAAATATTGATACAAAGTACTTATTAAATACTCTCGAGATATACGTTCTTTTTATTCTTGTGCAATTTATGTAAAATTTATTCCCCATAAAAACAGTGAAATAACAATTGGATCTGTTAACTATGAAAAATTTTTAAAAACAGACTTTTTTGTAAAGCACAATTTTAAATCATAGAGGTGTCTTTTGAGATGCCATACTAAGCTTTCTGTTAGAAGTATCCAATTGGGACTCCCCCGATTCTTGAGACTCTGATCTTTTTAACGTCGTGACTTTTCTTTTTTCATTTTCAACTATTCGAATAGCAGATTTGATTATTGGCTATTTAAATTGCAAAACTCAAAAAATTCACAGGCCTTATTTGAACACATTACTTCTTGACAACGTGTCTCTACCGTAGTGTCAACGTATGTAGACATCAAAAATGTTATATAATCTACTATATTTTAGCGGTTATCACAATTATTACTGAGTAAACGATGTGGAAGACCATTTACGGCAAACTGCCCCACACGCGCTCTAACTGCTTCCAATCAATTGCAGCGTCCACTGTGACCATACCGGCATTGTAACGTATATATTCGTAATAGATTGTCATACTATTGTCTTTTTGTTATTTCTAAATTCCATTGCTAAATATTTTCCTAAAAAAAAAAACGTTGACAATTGTACTACTGATCAAAAATAATAGAATTTTGTCAGCAGATTCCTTACTATACCTGAGTATACCCAAATATATAGAGTACGTACAATGTGTAGAATGCGTAAAGTTTATAGAGTGGGTACAGTGTGTAAAGTGTGTAGATTGTATAGAGAGCATAGAATGGATAGAGCGTGAAGTGTATATAGCAGTTAAAGTATGTTGTGTGCAGAGTGTGGAAAATTTATAGAGTGTATAAAGTGTTTAGATTGTAGTGTATAAAGTATTTAATGTGGAGAGCGTATAAAATGTGTAGAGTATAGAGAGCATATAAAATGTGTAGAGACTATAGAGTAAGTAAAGTGGTAGTGTGTCGAGTATGTGATATGCGGAGTATATAGAGCAGATAGTGTGTACAGTATGTAAACTATGTAAAGTAGGTAGAGTGGGTAGTGTGTAAATTGAGTAAAATGTGTAGAGTATATAAAATTACTAGTGTGTAGATTATATAGAGCGTAGTAGGTAAAGTGTGTAGTTTGTAGAGTAGGTAGTGTTTAGTTTGTAAACTGTGTAGAGTGTGTACAGCAAATAAAATGTTTAGAGTGTGCACAGTGAGTAAAGTAGATAGAGTGCATAACGTGCGTAGAAGTGTGCAGAGTGTGAAGATCTGAGAAGTATGTAAAGTGTGTAAAGTATGTAAACTGTGTAGAGTAGATGTGTAGAGTAAAATGTGTAAAGTATATAGAATATACAAAGTGTGTAGTGTGTAGTGTGTAGATTATAGAGAGTGTGTAGAATAGGTAAAGTGTGTAGTGTGTAAAGTAGGTAGTGTGTAGTTTGCAAAATGTGTAGAGTATATAGAGCATATAAAATGTGTACAGTGTATACAGTGAGTAGAGTGTGTAATGTGTAAAGTATATAGTGTGTATAATACATAAAGTGTATAAAGTAGGTAAATTGTCCAGAGTAGGTAAAGTATGTAGAGTAGGTAGAGTGTAGAGCGTGTAAAATGTCTGGAGGATATACAATATATAAAGTGTATACAGTATGTAGACTGTATAGAGTAGGTAATGTGTAGAGTGTATAAAGTGTGTAGAGTATATCAAGTATATGAAGTGTGTAATGTGTAAAGTATGTAGTGTTTAGAGTATGTAGTGTGTAGTGTGCAAAATATGTAGAAAATATAAATATATAAAATGTGTAGAGTGTTTATAGTAGATAGAATACATAATGTGTAGAGTATATAAAGTGCGTAGTGTGTAAGGTATTTAGTGTGTAGAGTGTATAAAATGTGTAGAGTATAGAGAGCATACAGGAAAAGAGTGCAGAGAAAGTATATTGTGTAGTGTGTAGAGTATGTAAGATGTGTGGAGTATGTAGAACATATAAAGTGTGTACAGTATGTAGACTGTATAGAATAGGTAGAATGGGTAGTGCGTAAAATGTGTAGGGTATACAGAGTATATAAAGTGTGAAAAGTGGGTAGAGCGAGTAGTATGTAAAGTTTGTAAAATGTATAGAGTATATAGAGTATAATAAAGTGTATAGAGTGTGTAGAATAAGTAGTGTATAGTATGTAGAGTGTATAAAAGGTGAAGAGTATATAAAGTGTGTGAAGTGTGTAGCGTGCGTAGAGTTTGCGTACAGTATTTAGAGTGTGTAGAGTTTGTAGAGAATATAGAGAATATAGAAAATATAGAGAATACAGAGCTTATAGAGTATATCGAATATAAAGTGTATCCTTTCATTTATAATGTTTTGGCCTTCAAAGCTTGATTTTAAACTTAGGATTTGTCAGAAGTCCAGAAAACAATCCAAAGGCGTTTTTATGTAGTTATAGCCATTACTCAATAAATTCTCCTAACTTTTATAAACTTTTAGTGGCAGCAATACATTATTCTGTAGTTAAAATACTTGTGTTGGTACGTAGCTATCATCTTTGTAACAGCTACTTATTCACCTATTTTTACAGAAAACTATAGCTCTTGACGTAACATCAGTTGTAATGAACTAACAAGAGAACTTAATGGTTCGATTTGTGTTCATTTGAAGACTGGCTAATTCATAGGAATTTCCTCTCGTTTCGGATCAGACTGCCCGTTAGTGGGCGAGCCGAGTGCGACGGAAAGAATGGAAATCTCTCGTACGTTGGGCGGGTCGTGCAAAAACGCCGGCAATTTTCTAAACAAATAAACCGGAAAGCCGCAAAACAGCAACAAACGTACGCAATCGGACTGCTTTCGCGGCCTCGTACGAGCCTTATCACCTGCGGCACGCGGGCCAAATTAACTCGCGCATTTTCCACTTCACTTCCACAAAGATTCGCCCCCGCGGGCATTGTGTGCTGTGCGGCCTGTCTCGTCCGCCGCCGGCTGAATGTGCTAAGAGAATGAAATTGTTCGATAAACAGCGGCAGCGGATGGGCCGCGGCGTTCGGAGCACCTGTTGGAGCGCCCCAAATTCCCGCGCGAGCACCCGCTCGGATGGACGGCGATAACTCGGACGTGTTTTTTCCAGAGTTCGGGAGGCACGCCAACGGCGACGCCCGGAGCAAGAAGCACTCCGTGACGGAGTCCATGCACTCCAAGACGAGGTTCTCGGACGTCGACGACGGCGACGACAGGTGAGTCGAGTGTTTTCTATCAATTTTTTTAATTAGTAACACGATTATTAGACAACCATACACTCAAATTAGAAACTTATATACCATGATGGAATGACAACCAAGAGGAAATTGATTTTGTCTATCAAATTACCTCTACTTTATACGTAGTTGTTAATTTCACGGTGTTTCTCTGGGAAAAAAATAATGGGCCAAATTGAAGCATGGCCTGCGAACTGACAGGTTGAGGCTCTCATTTGTTCGCCCTCGCAGCTCTTACTAAAACAAGTTTGATGAAAACTTTGTCGTCAAATTTCTTTTCCTAGAAAATTTTACAATAGCGATAGTTCGAATTAATACAGTTTTGTAGAACCCATTGTTTGTGCAACTAGCTTTCAATAATTCCAATTTTCGACATCCTAGATTGAATGAAAAGCTCACCATAGAACGCTATGGCACCTGTAAGAATTTTCTTTGACCAATATCCATCGTCGTAATTGTAGAACGTCTTGCCCAGTGTTAATGCTCCTTCTTCTAGGAAATGGTTGACAATAAAGAATTATCCCAGTTCATGATTTTTTTCTGTAAAATTTGTAAGTTTTCTATCGACTAGTGGACACTGGCTAATATCAATTTTTCCCCAACACTCATTACATCCTCTCCAACATCGTTAGCTGTCATCTAAACATTCAGACCTTACCTATAGTTTTACCTTTTCAATCCCAATAGATATTTCGCAAACATTTGCGAATAAATTATTGAATATATCAAGCTCGTGATCAAGGTCATATTAAATTTTATTTTTAAGTGGTTTTCATTGAAACTTTGATCACGCATAAATAAAGTTATTCATCTTCTTCTTCTTCTTTCGCCCCTACCTTCCATCCCCTTGAGTATCGGATTTGGGCTGGGTCGTCTTTACCTTCCAGTGCTTTCTGTTTAATGCAATTTTCTAAATCTCTTCTATTGCTTTGCCTCTAGTTTTCCACACCTACCGTTTGTTGTAACCACGTTTTCCTTTGCCTTTGTCTTCTTCTTTTCTTGTTTGAATCCATCCTAGTCATGTGACCAAATATCTTCTTTGTGTTTTGTTTATTATCAGCTCTTGCTTAGTCATTTCTCTAAATGCTTTGTTAATAATTCTATTTCATTTTATTTGTGCTCCATCTCTATTGCATCGATCTTTCCAACGTGCTTCTTCTGTAAAGTACAGTTTTCGTTTACTTATAAAAGTATTCGGATGGTCTTCCAAAAACTCAAGAAGTCTATTTGATAAAAAAATAATGTTTCTGACTTTCAATTCATTTTTCCTTAATTATCGTCTGAGAGCGGCTTTCGAAAAGATCCTAGTATAGAAGAGTAACAATTTTTATTTTGCATTTTGAAAGCTTTGACAAAATCTTTTCTATACCAATTGTGCCATTCAAAACAAGAGCTTCGGCAATTCATATGGTTGTATCTACAACAGAAATGCACCAAAGGTAACTTCTAAACATTGGGGGTTGACATACCTAAAGGAGATTACCTCTATAAAATACCTCGGACTAGCGCTTCTTTAATAAAATCAAGAGACGCTTTTCCGTTGCACAACGAATTATTGTTGAGTCTCTCACAACAGGGGCGTAAAACCACCCGACATTTTGAAAAGACTTAAAGCACACATTTAAAAAGACTCGAGTACACGCGTATGGAGGACGAAAAGCAGTTAAAAATGAAAGTCGCCGATATCGGACAAAAACCAACGTGACTGATGATAATATTCGTATTCTTCTGAAACAACTTTATACAGCTGTACAAACTCAAAAAAATTGAATATTTGTTCTGAGCTGTACTAGAACACAGTCCGGTCTTATCGCCCTAAGATTATCATTTGTTTAGACCATTATAAAAGCAGATGACTTCATCTTATTCAACTCCTCTTTCATTATTCTGCTTCTTACAAAATGTATGGTCAATATTTCTATTCTTAAAAAGCAGATTCTAGTACTTTCAGCAATTAGTACATTTTCTCCTTTTTGGTTCGATGAGATCCAATGTATGCAAATTGACATGGATAAATTTGACCTTTGGTAGAACTAATTTGCCTCCTTAAACACAATTACCGAGCACAGACAACAAGTAGTTTTCATCTAAGCCTTAGCTTCTCCATAGAGGAATACCACCGTCTTAACTCATTCAAATTGGAGACAAAACTAACGATAACAAGTTGCCGCTGTGACCAAGTGATCAAGAAGTTCTCAAGTTTTGAAATTATTTTTGTCTGGAAACTATGCAACTGCGACTTGCCCAGTCTTCAGACAACGCGTCGCAAAATTCAATTATACCAGAAAACCTCTGTGTAATAGCAAAAGAATAAAATTTAAGATAAACACAAGCTCAAGACGAACGGTTCTGTACTTCCAGACAGCTTAGAGCAGGCGTGTTAAATACTCCTTGTGGTCGTGTGAAACGAGTACGCAACTGTAGTGAGAATGGTCAGCATAAGGCCAAATCGTCTTAAACGGCCGTCGCGTTAGCGATGGGGCGGCTACCAATACAAATTCCAACGTCACTGAATCGGCTTCGCTTGGCTTCGTCTTCGTCGGCGATTCCAAGGTGGCCACCTGCGTTGCGGATCTGGTATCTTCGGGATGTTGAGACACGACCAAATTGGCCGAGCTCGATGCGTGAATATTTGCGGGTGTTGAATATGCGTGAATGTATGCGGGGATGCGAAATGTTTCTGATGTATTTGCGGGTTAAGACACGGCCGTAGTCGCCTGCGGGCTTGAAAATGCAATTTATGCGGACTGAGACACGACCGTAGTGGCCGCGCTGCGCAAGAATCGAATTATGCGGGATGCGAAAGCCCATGCCGTTTGTGTGCGACGGCAAAACGTAGCTGATATCAAAGGCTCGCATGCCGCCGCGATATAAAGCGGTTCAAGGGCGAAAAGGCCGCCACACCAGCTTACCTCAAGGGACCTACGCAAAAGATACGCGTTACTCGATGCAACGAAAAAGCAAACCCACTTTTCAACACACGAGTCTTAGAGAAGCTTTTGGCAGGTGGCCACATACCGTTTATCTCAAGTAAGGGCCAATTCATATGGCACTTCGCGGCAGTTTCTGTTAATTTTGCCTTAAACGTGAAGATACCGAATGACATGTCTGTGACTGGAACTTACTAATTTCCTTGTAATTGGATGATACTATCCGACTTAGGTTCCATATTTTTATTCCAATAGCCGTAACAAACACATATTTAAAGGAAATGGGAACTATTTTGCATATGATAAATTTGTAGTCCAACAATTACCCTTCCTTTAAAGAGGTGCACAAAAATCTATCATAACGCCCCTAGTAAATATTTCATAGCCCCAATTTCTATCGAACTTGGTATTAACATTGAGAGATGAGACAATTCAAAACACACTATAAAGAATTTTTAATCCAAAAATGGCACCTTATAGTCAGGAATGAAGATACCGCACTCTGATAAACTTGAAGGCAAGGAAACCAAGTGCCAGATAATATGCATAGTTAAATACCTAAGTTTCCAAACATTAAAAAAAAGTCAAAGTAATCAGAATATACTTAATAAATTGTTAACAGAAGAAAAAGCGCTAGAAGAAGTTGCCTTAAAATTGTAAAAGCCGCATTTCTTGTAGTCTATCAATACGTTCATGAAGTCAAAAAGGAAACTCATACATCAAAAACCCAAACAAGAGAAGTAGCAAAAAAGACAAAGATAACCTAAATATTTCAGTCCTTTATCGTGCTTCTCTGTTTCTTTTACCCGTACAACAAACACCATTGTATACCTACATTAAGCGTTCTTTGGTTATCAAAGAATATAATATTTCTTAGTTGTACCACTTTTAAGATTCTCTGTGCACATTTGCGCACATGCACACACCCAAGTACACAAGTACACATTAGATAATTAGAAATTAGATTTTTCATCTCAAACCAATACAAAAGTATTTTCTGGGTGTTCGAATGGCCATTTTGGAGCAACCCCCTCCCAAAAAAAGAAACAAACTATCAACCATTTCAATTGGTTTGATTCGATCTATTTAACTAGTATTTTGGTGTATTAATTATTTGTCATCGTCGGTCTTATTCTTCTTCTCTTATTCATGATACTCTCATAAAGCATCGAATGATCTTCAGCTAACTAAAAATAAAATTTCCCAAAACTTTCTTCTAGATGATTTCTGGAAAAAGGTCTAACACTAAAAATAGAATGAGTTGCTACTCTTTTGGAACTTACACACTCAATGGTCTAATAACTATAGAAGCCACGATTAACTAATTTTGTTGTTTGATGAATCAATTATACAGTGTGGAGCAGAGCTCTCCATCTTATTCAGATTGGATAGAAAAAACCATAGAAATGTACACAAGTTTATTTTTCTATGGTAAAACTGCAGAACTTGAAGTTGTATTGAAATACACTACAAAAATAGTTTTAAAGAGGCCAAATGATATTCATCACTTGATGTGCACTCTAAAGTCATATTACATAACATGTGTTGGAAAACACGTCTGATTTCCTGATGTACTGCATTCCGCAGGGCTTGAAAAGTTCTTGGGCGATGTTATATATCTTCATTAAAACAAATTCACACATAGGGTTGAAGGATTAGACGCCCAGAGACATCTCATGCAGCATTCCATCCTGCTGAAACGAAACTGTTTCCAATTGGAGTACATTGAAATTCGATACGAAGTGGCAGTAACCCATTAACCTCCGTCTTCAATTTTTTTATCACACATCAAGCGGAAAAGTACTTGCTATGAAGAGACCCTTCACGGACATCTCGTTATTATCACTCCAATAACGAAAGTTTTGTTTATTCGCGCATCCAAACTACTGGAAATGCGCTTTTCCGGTAAAGAAGACAACTGCGTCATATAGCACGCTTTCCAGGATGTCTTCACACAGTTCCAGGCGATTTATCAATTGTGTTCTAAAAATTCCTGTACAACAACCATCTTTTATGGATGAAAACGAAGATCTTGGTGCAAAATTTGGTGTACAGAACGACTAGACAAGTAAGGAGACTGCAAAATAAAACTCATTACTGTTTCAATACTCCTGAAGTTCCCTGTCCATAATAAAATTGAGAAAGAAGGTCCAAGAGACAATTTGAGGCCGCATCTGAAAAGTTCTCTATTCGTTAGTCCACAACACTAACAAAATCATCTTTATTGGTTGTATGCATTTGTACTAACATCAAAATACATCTTTACCGATTAAAAGAAATATTTTATCATTGTCTTCTATTTCCAGATCATGGTGGTACTCATTCTGCGTGAGATGTCGGCAGAAAGAGTCGCACCCCTCGTGGCACCCCAAAATATGGCCGCGCCTGTGCCCGTACCCCTTCTGCCTCACGTACCGCCAGTTCTCCAGAATCATATCACTCACATTCATAGGATTCTTCACCTGGGGAGTAGCGTACTCCATAATAGGAGATTCCGCCGCTCCCGGGGGCCAGTTGTTCCAGCTGATCCTGCTCACCATCTGTGCGCATTTCGGGGGATGGTTGATCAGCCTCACCACGCTCCCCGCCCTGATCGGAATGCTCTTCACCGGACTAATCTTCCAAAACGTCGGATTTATAAACTTTGACGACTCGTTCAAGCCAGTCACGAAAGAACTGAGGTAATTTTCGCGCATTTGTTAACTAGTGTCACAAGTTTTCTCGTTTCAGGAAAGTTGCTCTGGTCATCATACTAATTCGAGCGGGACTGGACTTGGACCCTACGGCGCTAAAGCGCCTGAAGGTCACCGTTCCCAAATTAGGTTTAGTGCCATGGGCTGTTGAGGTTGTTGTGATAACCATCATGGGCCACTTCCTGCTGGACTTGCCGTGGGATTGGTCCCTGCTTCTGGGTGCTATTGTTGCCGCGGTGTCACCGGCGGTTGTAGTGCCCTGCTTGGTGAGACTTCGGAACAAGGGTTACGGAGTGGCCAAAGGCATCCCAACGTTGATTATAGCCGTAGCCGGGATAGACGACGCCGCGTCGGTTGCGGGCTTCGGCATTATTCAAAGCATCATATTTTCGCACGACTCGCTGACCTCCCAGATCTTGCAGGGCCCCATCTGCATCATCGGGGGGATAGGGTTTGGGGTGGTTTGGGGTCTGATATCAAACTACGTGCCAGAGCGACACGACCCGTTCGTGGTGCCGCTACGAATTCTGATGCTCCTGTCTGGGGGGCTGATCGCTCTGTTTGGCTTTGAGCACATCGGCTACGAGGGGGCGGGGCCGCTGGGGTGCGTTTCGGCGGCGTTCGTCTCGCTCGTCTGCTGGACGAGGCAAGGCTGGGAAGTCGAAGACAACCCCGCCACGACTGCCTTCGAGATATTCTGGATGATATTCGAGCCAATTCTGTTCGGAGTCACCGGCGCGCAGGTAAATTTCGCGGAGCTGGATATACAGGTCGTCAGCATCGGCATTGGATGTCTGGTCACGAGTGGGGTCATACGCATTTTAGCTACCGTTCTCGTCGGAATAGGAAGCAAGCTGAACTTAAAGGAGAAAATATTTGTGGCCCTATCGTGGATGTCCAAAGCTACAGTGCAGGTAAGGAGTAGACTCTTCTTCTAAAGATTGCTTACTTTTGTTTTCATTCCAGGCCGCTCTTGGACCTCTCGTTTTGGTAGCTGTAGGTGACTCCGAAATTGGAAAAACCTATGCGGAGAAGATATTGATGATATGCGTCCTCTCCATTATATTAACAGCACCCACAGGCGCTATACTCATTACCCTAACTGGACCTCGACTGCTAACAAAAACCAAAACCCCGCAGCCTCCGCCTGAGGGTTGGAGAAGAAGCCATCGGCCGTCCATTTACGATATTAGCATTATAAATGAAGACGAAGAGGGAGAAAAGAATCAGACGGTGGATATCAGCAACGATAACATCAGTGAAAAACAGTCGCACCGCGGAGATCCTTGAGAGCTTTAAGATTAACACGCTATCAAGCCAATAATTACTGAACCTTCTATCTTTTAAAACAAGAGGCGAGGTGTATTACTCTATTAGTTACATATAAAGATATTTTTATTTAGTTCTTATAGAATATAGGACTTTGAAACACAAATGTACATATAATAATTAATGTTGTACATATTAATTGTTATATAAGGATTTTAAAATATAAATAATTATTTTATACACCTACCTCAATGTCTAACTTAACACATCATATATAGTTGCTCTGTTTGTTTTATGGCAGTTTATATTTTATGTGAATGAAATACCACTCCGCACGTAAAAGACCGAGGACGGTTTTATTAGGTTCGTAACCTTAGATAAATGGTCCGGTTTCATTTATCCTCGCCCTCCGTGCGCTGAGATAAGACTTGTCAGTCACGTTTCCGGATGCACCTCACCTAACTTGGTGTCGTAAACTTCCTAAATGCTGCTGAGTAATTAGTGCAACAGCCTTTCAGCTTTCTGCGCTTTCCAAGTTTACAGCAGAGCAAAGCAAAATAAACGCATCTTTAAAACGCCCGGAATTTAAAACCATGCCCGTCAAGAACAACTAACTTTAAATTCAGCTTTCCTTTAGAAGAAAATGGTTATTAAACTTCCTGCTCTAACTTTTAGATCAAAAATTTTCCTCTTCAGCACTGTTATCTTAAAAGATCAAAAGCCTCAAATACCTCAAAATGCAGTCGAACAACCACCCGAAGACTATCATAACCAAACATATTCGAATATAGCCGATTGCAGCCGATAGGATCCGATCGGAGCTGATCGAAACTGATCAAACCGAAAACTCAAACGCCGAGACACATACACATACTTTCACGAGCTAACTCAGAAAACTGGCATGGCGCCTATTGTGGGGTGATCTACGTTCCTTGATTTTAGGTACAGTCTAAACTTTAATAAAGAAAGGTAAAATATAGACCAAGAATCTAATGTGATACTGCAGTTCAGTCAGCAACACAATGAAAAATCAAAAGATTCCAAAAAGCAGAGTATGAAACTTGAAACATTACTAATGATGAAGAATCAATACTTAGACTATTATGAAAGCTTCGACTAAAAATAATGATACCACGTATTCTTTCTTTATAATCTTACATAATAACAAACTCATAGGCTAACATACATTTCCATACACGTTCTCCTATATAACTGTAAAACACTGCTTACGAGGTATTTCTTCTCTATGGCGCCATCTACCGCCTCCTTGAACTCAAATCCACCGATCTTTGTAAATATTTAGCAAAGATTGATAATTCCCAACAATCTTCCGCTAGAAAAATATGTAAATGTATAAATACCAAAACTCAATATAGCATAAGTCTCTGATTTGACTCTTCAAAAGTACAGAAAATTTTTTAGTTTCTAGGATCAAAACTCCATGCCGAATTAAAGCTCTGTTCATACTTTTGCTTCCAGCCATTCAAAGCCATTGTCAAGCAAAATGGTGTAGTGGCAGTCACGCAACCTTCCTACTAAGGTGAAATACGAGCATGGTTCCAGCAACTTTCACTTGGACACCATTAAAGCAACAAAACCTCCCACTTTCCTATAATAATTTTAGAAATTTCAAGTGGATAGGAATCACAAGACCAATTTACTTTACACCGTTACTTGAGAAGCATTCATCCACATCTCTGATGGGTAAAGTACACTATGATCTTCAACACCTTCCAAGTGCTTGGCTTCATTAGACCTTCTTTCTTACATTTCATTGTCTTCAATTAATATAAGACTTTATGCATTATTTACTTCTGTTCCGATATTAAGTTCCTTTATCTTAATTGGGCAATCTAAAATAGAAAAATATAGGTTTTTTAGTATAAATATAGAAAAACTTTAAATAAAAGAAAGCGCAAAATATGAACGGATAGGAAGCCATTACTTGCAACAAACCAATTAACCCCCACCGCCATAAAAGTAGGGGAAAACCAAGTTAAACAATCGAAATTAAAAAACTACAGGTTCGCCAACACAAACAAAAAAATGATCCCTTAATTTTAAAAAGCTCAAATTTCCAAATTCAAATCCGCCACTAGGCTAGGCAACTAACGCAGCACCCGCGAGAATTCCCGCTCCCGTGCTTTCGCTGTGCAAAAAATATAAAAAATAGCGCCGATTATCAGCTCGGGGATATAAATAAAATCCATAATTTTAGACCTGCCGCGCGATTGACGGCAGCAAACCAAAAGAAAAGGCAGGCGCATTCCGCATTGCGCCCAAGCCGAGCAATTATAATGCCACATAACCTGGAAGTAAGCGGCCGCCGACAGTAGACCGTTTTCTCAAAAATACAGATCGTAAAGTGGCATGGGAGAGCGAAACTGGAGACCTTTCGTGTACGGGGGGCTCGCATCGTGCGTGGCTGAATTTGGTACGTAATTCGCCATTTCTCATAATTCCACAGCCAACGGAAACTGAAAGCGTTTTTCGCCTAGGTACATTCCCAATAGACACCACCAAAACTCGCTTACAAGTGCAGGGTCAGAAGCTGGACGTCAATCATGCGACACTGAAGTACCAGGGCATGGTCGACTGTTTCCTGCAGATATGGAGGCACGAAGGCTTTAAAGCTCTATATGCAGGGTAATGTATGCACCTGTTGCTAGGCAATGAGCACTAATTTTTCCTATAGTATTTGGCCAGCGGTGCTGCGGCAAGCAACATACGGAACGATTAAATTCGGCACATACTATTCCTTAAAGAAAATCGTGGTAAAGCACTACGGTAGCGAAACAATTACCGTAAATGTTTGTTGTGCTGTGACTGCAGGTGCGCTGTCAAGTGCAATCGCCAATCCAACGGATGTGTTGAAAGTGCGCATGCAAGTGCGTGGCACACAAGGGAACGTGAGCCTGGTGGGCTGTTTCAAGGACGTGTATGTGCACGAGGGGATTTCCGGCCTGTGGAGGGTAAACCTACAAGTCCGTCATGATTGTTTCCACTTCATTTGTTTATATTGTAGGGTGTCAGCCCAACTGCTCAAAGAGCAGCGGTAATTGCTGCGGTTGAACTGCCGGTCTATGACTTTTGTAAAGATCGTTTATTGAATGCGTTTGGTGATAATGTAGCCAATCACTTTATGTAAGTAAAATTTAATTGCATACATAATAATAAGGCGCATTATTACAGATCTAGTTTTGTGGCCAGTCTTGGAAGTGCTGTCGCCTCGACTCCAATTGATGTTGTTAGGGTAGGTATAGAAATTTGCGATGGTTATAAGGCACTTATTGTTTCTAACAGATAAAACAAAATCCACACTTGTGTATGTAAACAGATTTCATTTAATTTTTTATGTCTAGTCATTAATGTTCTACAATAACGCAGTTTAATACTAATGATAATTATTATCATTGCAGACGAGGTTAATGAACCAGCGCAAACTGAAACACGTGGGAGGTGCTCTGCCGGCACATATTTATGCAGGCACAATCGACTGCTTCATCCAAACCTTCAGGAACGAAGGCTTCTGGGCATTATACAAGGGATTTATACCTGCATGGGTTCGCATGGGGCCATGGAACATCATATTCTTCATAACATATGAGCAGTTAAAGAAGTTCTACTGAGCATATCCCTTCTTCCAAGCAAGCATTTAGATGCTATTTATTAATTATAGATGTGATAAAATCCCACTTATTTATTGACGCATTTACTTTATTTTTTATTTTAAGACAATGTATTTATTGTACATATATAAGACCAAAATAAATTATTTCAACAACAAAAGGTGCTTGAAACTCAACAAACATTACAACTACATTACAATTATCTTATAAAAGTGACTAGCTATATTCTACTCGGCCTCTTCTGGTGTATTCTTAGCGTTCGAATGAACATAGTAAGACGAGAAGGCTTTCCCTCTGTGATTAAAAGTGTAAAATGACGGAATGTTTCTGTATGTCTCCCATGTCTTGTTTTCCAGCTCCGCCGATGCCTTGATCACCTTAAAGTCCCCGGCAATATACAGTATTCCGTACATGATCACAAACAAACTGACGACTCCTTGGATGATGATCTAATAAAAACTGCGATATTATGTGAAGTATATGAAATAATTGAAACTTACGTCAAATGGCAAATTGGTGAATTCCAGCTCATTCAGACGCAAGTATGAACGATCTAAAACAAACGAGCTTATTATAATGTAAAGCCCAAAGGGCTGCAGTACCCCAGAAAGGAAACCAGACAGTGAGTCCCACATAAATTTCAAATCAATATCAAATTTACAAAATAATTGATTTACAGCTACCAAATCAGCAAAATTTTTACATTTAACTCTCAAAAATCAGCATAAAAGATTAAATAAATGAAAAGATAGTGATGACAGTTTTGGCAAATGAGTCGCTACCTGCAACAAGCAGAATTACAGAAGACGATACCTCAAATTATTTGCAATATGCCAAAATTTCCAAAGTACCAAAAAGGAAGAATTAGGAAAGCAAGCCACAAGTTAACGCAAACTACAGCTGATATGTATGTAATTGTGGTTAATTGTAAAATCTGTGAATGATCAATGTATAACATCATTCCCATGTATGCCTTTACGTCCTACACAGTGGCAAATGCGGGGACAGGAGATCAAAGGTGCCCACATAGAGCGACACTACCATTTTACTAGTGGCTAGTCATATTATCATATGCTATAATGTCTTTGAAGGAACAAAGACAAAAAAATCGCTAATTACTAAAAAAGTACACCCCTAGTGATCAAGTAACTGAGTTAGAATTTTGCCGACATCGTATTCATAATTAGTAGACTCAATTATCTCCACTACTGGGTTTTACCTCTAAATTTTAGATACTCTAGAATTTTTAGGGTATCCTGGCAGGTAAAACAAATTTTATCCAGTTCAGCAAGCAACTTTTCTAGTAGAATAGAAAGGTCCTGTTAGGTCATCACAAGCAATTCGAGAAAAAATTACTAGAGAATAATTGCTGGTGATGAACCAGAGGACGGTTGGCGGATTTTTAGCACTCTTAGATTGTTGAAAATACTGTGGATGAAACAAGTTTCATCTGTCAACAGTGCAAAAAGTAGAAAGTTTGGTGAAGAGCGCAGTGGTAGATAAAATAGATTTGCAAGGCATCATCACATTCTAGAACTTCATCATCCACTTAAATGGCCATTGCCTTTCTTTGGTTATCGCAACCTACAACTCTACATGCTCCACATATTCTGCATGTGGTTCATGTATATGTAAACTTATTCCACAAGAACTGCAATACTTTCATATCATTATCAGCAATGTACCTTCGCTAGTAAGAAAAAAATCTTGATTACATCTCGAAAACAATCATATTTACCATAGAAACCTTGTAAAAGCAAGTTTTTACTTCTTTTCACTTTTTAAAATACCACTCTATGATTTTAACAAAATATTTTATGCACTCGGAGCTTAAAAAATGTGGAAATTGATCTTTGCACCCTCAATGCTCCAAAAGTATATCGCGGGCAGTATAACTACAATAGACATAATTTCAAGGTTTCAAGCATGACACTAAAAAAGGCAAAAATCTGGTTACTTCCCTGGAAGCCCTTTGAGGTTAGAATAATCATACTCACGTTGGGCGGCCGAGTAAGCAGCGTGGAACAGCGACAGGAAACCTGCTGCCACAATTAACCGGTGGAGGACTGTGGCTGGCATTTGAAAACTCAAAAATTGATAAATTTTGAACGAACGAATTAACCTTAAAGGAATTTTTTACAGCTAATGTAAACACCAACTCAGCAAAATCCCAAAAGTGAAATGAATTCCCATAGGTAAACTTTTATTATAAACTGGTAAACTGGTTACAAAAAATCAAAAATTTGCTTTACAGGTAAAACAGAGCGGATCCTTTGCATAAAACTAAACTATAGGGTATAACAAAATTTTATTGAAACGAATGACAATGAATTACATTCAAATGAAAGTGTATAGCGGCAAAAAGTTAGCGGCCGGCCGAAAAATGTACGGCCACTTCCGGTCAAACCGGTTTCGAGATTTTCCGATCAGGCTAATTTTTGGCGTCTGGAGTTGACGTTATGTCTTTATCTATCCCAGATCAAAAATTATAAGGCATGACAAATGTCAGAAACGACAGCAATAGAAGCTGGTCTCCAGCTTGGAAGCTGCCATGATCAAAAATTATAAGACGTGACAGACGACGGATATGAAAAAAGTAAAGCTGGTCTCCAGCTTGGAAGCTGGGTCCGCTGAAAAAAATACCAAAATTTTTTAAAAGTTAGAAACTTTAGAGATTAGGTAAGATTTTGGTGTCAATCGATTTGTATCGACGAGCCGAATTGACTGACACTCCTCTCAACTTTAAGAAACGTCGGGGGCAAAGTCGGCCGTCAAAAGTTTCCGTTAGAGATACATTTCAGATATGTTTTCATCGCCATAATTAGTGTTTTTCTCGGCAAACTTGACAAAAACAAGGACAGCAATGTTGTCTATTGTCACAGAAAACACATTACGAAAAAATTTTAACTGAAAACTAAACTTAGCCTAACTTAATCTCACTTTATTTTGAATCTAAGGGGATTTAACCGCGTTTAACAAATATGCCAGAATACAATACGAACAAATTTGCATAATTATGTGTGGTTGGTAAAAATTAAAATGACATGTGTACTGTCGAGTTAACCTACACGAGATGAAAATGTCACATTTATAGTTCTTAAGTTAGAGAATCTGTCAAAACGAATTACAGTGTGTTGCAAATATGTAATATACAGAGTTGACCAATTTGTCGTATACAGGTTTGAAAAGTAAAAAGAGAAAATAAAAATAACAAATAAAATTGTATTTCGTCAGTGATTTTTAGTGGATAATTAATTTAACTATTTAACCATTTTTCTTAATACATGTCCAAGTGTCATTTATTAGTAAATATATAAAGTAAAAATAAATATGCTAATAAAATAAATTAAAATACTTTGTTAGAGTAAAAAAAATCAAAACTATATTCCTATACGTATTCTTCGGCGTCAACCGCTTGATGAATTATAAGGAGAAATAGCTTACGTCAGATAGTTTACTACTCTAAAGAAGGTAATTGAGGACAGAATATTTTAAATTTCACAAACATTTGACCAGCTGATTATGAACATGAAAGATATTGACTTTGTAGAGCTATAAAGAAAGCCATCTTGGTATTGCTGATGCAACTAAAGACTTATACAATCCCTGTTATGACTTTGTAAGAAAAAAACTCCAACAGACCTTAAATGATTCTATATAACCACTGATAAACTTTATGATTGTCTGGAATACTATAGTGAAAGTGATTTGAAAAATACATCAACAGACCACAACTATTTTTTAAATATGCAAGAGAGTTTCTCAAAACACAACATACATAGATGGGGATCAGAGAATAAAGTCGCTCAACAAAAGAGGCATAGCTTGAGAGACCTAACAAAAATATTTTGAAATAAGTAGCAATGGATTTGTTCACTGCATCATAAAGTCACAAAACTCTGTAGATTTTAAAGAACTATAACAAATATAAGAGATGTAGGTTCAGGTTAGCATGCGGCAGTGTGGTTGTCTACCCTTTCACTGCACACTCAATCGAAGGTTGCATAGAATTATCACTGTTACTAAAGCACAATTATTTTTACAGCACCATGAAGACCTAAACGACCCTCACCTGGTAATGAACACCCAGCGCTTAGAGGAGGGTTACAGCGACTACTTGGCGATGCAGAGCCCGCCCAACTTCGAGCACCTCTCCTCACCGCACGAGTATGACGAAATCCACGTCAGGGCAAGTCCAAACCCCACGAACACCCCCGGCTACATGTGCATGAAGTCTTCGCACATATTCAGCTCGCGCTTGGCCAAAGAACAGCAACGGGGAGGCAGCCTCGAGGACGGAGCTGTGCCCATGTTGTACAGGAGGAGCGAGTCAAAGTGCGAAACACCCAATTTCACGGGCGGTGATATAGACTATCACCGCCCGTGAAGGTGATATTTTTATTGCATTGCGGTGATATACACAAATAGAACTAGATAGTGCGGAAGTATAAAAAAAGTGAACTTCTATATAAATCTAGTTTTTAGTTATGAATAAAGGATAACTTGACCTAGTTGTAGTGAAATAAGAGTCTTCACAAATATGTAGAGAATAAGATATTAAAATAAACTTAAGTCAAAGTTTAATGTAAAACAAGGTATTGATATATTCGATTTTTTTATTTTTGAAGCTTCATACCTTGTTCAGATTCTAAAAAATCAATTCTATATGTAAGCTTCTGTATGTGATTCCATTATCTATTTAATTTCAAATTTCTCTCGCCAATCTCTCGTAATTAAGTGACCTGGATGCTCGCTTCGACAAATCAAGTACTTTTAGGAAGTTTTTAAATGAAAATCTTTAATAATAATCAATTTATGTATGTAGACTTGTATTACGTGTAAGGAAAATTGATTGTGATGTATTTAATAAGTATTTATCCCTCTCGTTTTGTATTTAGTTTTTGTGTATAAATAATTGTAGTATAAATGAAAGAATTATCAAATAAAATGCTGTTCCTAACTGCTCTTGTTTTTTTTTTCTAGTATAAAATAAAGTTAGTATATAACAGATATAACTAAATCACAACAACAGATTAAATTAAAAAAATATGGAAAAAATTGAAATAATTTTGACTATTGCAATATATCTTAAAACAAATTACGATAATTTGTCCCTGCCATCTATGAATAAATTAGTTAAATTTCTGAATATTTTAGATTCATATAAAATGAATTATTATTAGATTTATTACAGGATTCTTTATTTGATTCAGAAAGTAAGTAATTTTTAAATAAAATATAATTAAGATTAGCTTTTAAAAATATATTATATACATTTATTAAATACAATATTAATTTATTGAAATAATAAACTTGTATTAATAAAAATAAATATTTAATTAAAACTCCTATACATGGCAGCAGAAAAAAGCTCTTAAATTTAGGACAAAATCAATAATCTAAATCGTATTTGTGTGATGCCGCGCCATCTGTACTACAGTAGCACAACTAAGGTAAGAAAATAAATTTTTGATTATTTAAATATTCTTATAATTATTATTTTTATATTATATTTATTAATTGTTAAAACAATATTAATTTATTAGTATTAAATATAATATTTATTTTTTAAATAATATTATTTTATGAAAATGTTAAAGATATGAAAGCAAAACTATATGTGACAGTTTAGTGTAGTGGTTATAACGATTACCACAGACTTATATTTCTACCGTTCAATTCGCGCTTCGGATATGTCATTTTTCTCTCATAAAACAGTGAGTAATTCTTTATAGCAATATTCTAAGGTTAGATAAAAAATAATAATCATTTAATTTGGCTTTTTCGTATACATCAGATTTCAGATTCATTTTCACGTAGTGAGACAAAAAAAGTTTGAACTTTTATCTTCGATAACAATCGTAGCTTAGCTGTTAGGGGCACAGAAGGCTTAAAAGATCTCCCTCCGACATATAAAAGGACTGTTAGAGCACGATTTGTATCAGGAACATACAAGCGCGAGGAGGCCTTTTATCAGTTGCTGCAGAAAATCCGAGCGCTTGTCTATAAACTTTGAATTATGCACCGCTTCGCATAACGATCTCCTTGCGCTCCTGTGATCCTGATAGAAATCTCGTTCCATTCGCTAGCAAATTTTGGCTGTCCATAAGGGCGATTTTCGAGCAAAAGTGAAGATTTATATCAGGACCTCGGGAGCACGAGAAGATGGCGTTATAGCGCATTTTGGGCGAAAATCGCCCTTATGTACGCCCAAAATTTGCTAGAGAATTCGAACGAGATTTCTATCAGGATCGCAGCAGCGCGAGGAGATCGTTATGCGAAGCGGAGCAAAATTTAAAATCAATACATGAGCGCTCGGATTTTCTGCAGCGTCTGATAAAAGGCCTCTTCGCGCTCCTGTGATCCTGATAGAAATCTCGTTCCAATTCGCTAGCAAATTTTGGTTGTCCATAAGGGCGATTTTCGAGCAAAAGTGAAGATTTATATCAGGACATCGGGAGCACGAGAAGATGGTGTTATAGCGCATTTTGGGCGAAAATCGCCTTATGTACCAAAATTTGCTAGAGGATTTGACGGATTTCTATCAGGATCGCAGCAGCGCGAGGAGATCGTTATGCGAAGCGGGCAAAATTTAAAATCAATACATGAGCGCTCGGATTTTCTGCAGCGTCTGATAAAGCCTCTTCGCGCTCCTGTGATCCTGATAGAAATCTCGTTCCAATTCGCTAGCAAATTTTGGCTGTCCATAAGGGCGATTTTCGAGCAAAAGTGAAGATTTATATCAGGACCTCGGGAGCACGACAAGATGGCGTTATAGCGCATTTTGGGCGAAAATCGCCCTTATGTACAACCAAAATTTGCTAGAGAATTCGAACGGGATTTCTATCAGGATCACAGGAGCGCGAGGAGATCGTTAATGCGAAGCGGCGCATAGTTTAAAATTTATAGACGGGAGCTCCGATTTTCTGCAACGCCTGGTAAAAGATCTCTTCACGCTGCTGTGATCCTGGTAGAAATCTGGTTCCAATTCGCTAGCAAATTTTGGTTGTTCATAAGGGCGATTTTCGAGCAAAAGTGAAGATTTATATCAGGATCGTAGGAGTATAAGAAAATGGCGTTATAACGCATTTTGCGCGAAAATCGCCCTTATGTACAACCAAAATTTGCTAGAAAATTCGAACGGGATTTCTATCAGGATCACAGGAGCGCGAGGAGATCGTTAATGCGAAGCGGCGCAATATTTAAAATCAATACATGAGCGCTCGGATTTTTCTGCAATTATAAAATTCCTCATGTTGATCCTGATAGAAATCTCGTTAATTCGCTAGCAAATTTGCTGTATAACGATTTTAAAATGAAATTTATATCAGGACATATGCAAAAATTTTATTTTGAAAATCGCCCTTATGTACATAAATTTGCTAGAATTATTGATTTCTATCAGGATCGCAGCCGCAGAGATCGTTATGCAGCGGAGCAAAATTTAAAATCAATCGAGCGCTCGTTTTCTGCAGCGTCATAAACTCGCGCTCTGTGTATCCTGATAGAAATCTCGTTAATTGCTTATTTTGGCTGTCCATAAGGGCGATTTTACAAAATGCAATTTATATCAGGACATCATAACAACAGATGTTAGAAATTTTGGGCGAAAATCGCCCTTATGTACAACCAAAATTTGCTAGAGAATTCGAACGAGATTTCTATCAGGATCACAGGAGCGCGAGGAGATCGTTATTGCGAAGCGGCGCATAGTTCAAAATTATAGATGGGAGCTCGGATTTTCTGCAACGCCTGTATAAGATCTCTCACGTTGTATCCTGATAAATCTGTTCCAATTCTAAAATTTGGTCTGTTCATAAGGGCGATTTTCCAAAATGATTTATATCAGGATCAATGAAAATGGCGTTATAACTTTTGAAAATCGCCCTTATGTACAACCAAAATTTGCTAAATTGAACGGGATTTCTATCAGGATCACAGACCGGAGATCGTTAATGCGAAGCGGCGCATAGTTTAAAATTATAGACACTCCGATTTTCTGCAACTGCCTGGTAAAGATCTCTTGTGATCCTGGTAGAAATTCGTTATTCCTACAATTTGTGTTATAAGCGATTTTAAAAATAAATTTATATCGGATCGTATATAAAAATCTTATAACGCATTTTGCGCGAAAATCGCCCTTATGTACAACCAAAATTTGCTAGAAAATTCGAACGGGATTTCTATCAGGATCACAGGAGCGCGAGGAGATCGTTAATGCGAAGCGGCGCATAGTTCAAAATTTATAGACGGGAGCATTTTATAAATAATTTTAAATATTATAATTTTGATTAATGAAACTTACTTTAATAATAACTAAAATTATACTGAAATTTTAATTCGTTTAAATTAATAGAAATATGCAAAATATTTTTATTATTGAAATATAATCTAGAATATTGTGCTAATTATTGATTATTTTTAATACCCAAGTTGTGTTGCCATCTAGGCCTACATGAATGAACTACATTCCAGAAATCTATCAGCTTTATTCTGGCATAAATGAAGATCTTGTATTTGAAATATCTGTAGTATAACTTATTTTCAGACCTTGATATTTACAAAATTGCACATTTTATTATATAATAAACATTAACAACAAGTTAGAAATTTTGCGCGAAAATCGCCCTTATGTACAACCAAAATTTGCTAGAGAATTCGAACGAGATTTCTATCAGGATCGCAGCAGCGCGAGGAGATCGTTTTGCGAAGCGGCGCATAGTTCAAAATTATAGATGGGAGCTCGGATTTTCTGCAACGCCCTGATAGCTAAGCTACGATTGTCACCAATGATAAAGCCAGATTTTAATGATCTTGATCTTACTACCTGAAAATTAATCTAAAATCTGATGTACATGAAAAAGCCAAATTAAATGAACTTTATTTTTTTATCTGTATTGAAATATTTTTATAAATAATTACTTAAATTGTTTTATACGAGAAAAGTTTTACTCCGAGACGGGGATTTGAACTGTAGAAATTTAAATCTGAAATAATCAACACACCCACTCCACTAAACTGCCAGGCAGAAATTTATTCTTATATCATTTACATCTTCGTAAAAATATTTAAAAATAAAATATCGTTTTTAATTAATATTAATAACTTATTATTAATTTTAACATTTTATAAATAATTTTAAATTTTATTATTGAAATATAATCTTAAATACTGTGCTAATTATTGATTATATTTGATACCCAAGTTGTGTTGCCATCTAGACCTACATGAATGAACTACATTCCAGAAATCTATCAGCTTTATTCTGGCATTAATGAAAATCTTGTATTTGAAATATCTGTAGTATAACTTTTTTCAGACCTTGATATTTACAAAATTGCACATTTTACTATATAATAAACATTAACAACAAGTTAGTAATTTTAAAACTGTATAAAGATTTTTAAATATTTAAAAATTAATTTGCCTTACCTTAGTTATGCTACTGTCATACAGATGGCGTGGCAACAATAATTTTTTTTTGTTTTATTATTTATAAATATTTAAATTTATTCAAATTTTAATATTTTTAAGATAATAGTAATATAAAAAATATACTTATTACACAAATACAATTTAGTTTATTGTTTTTGTGTCCTGATCTTAAGAGCTTCTTTGTGCTGCCATATATAGGAGTTCTAATTAAATATTTATTTTTAATGATACAGATTTATTATTACAACAAATTAATAATTTGTTTTCTGACATTAATAATATAATTATGTAAATCAAATAAATTATGAAATATTTGTTTAATTCTATATAGTGTTTTAAATAAATTTAATACAACTTATTCGGAGATTGTTATAATAAAACACAAAATTGAAAAATAACACACTTTATTTCTCAATTGACTTTAACAACGTATTGGTAATATTTTGGCTGGATTTTTAATTATAAAAAAAATTTAAAAATTTACATTGTATCTATTGTAGTACAGATGGCGCTGTTACAATAAATTTTCTTATGCTAAACCTAAATAAAATTATATTAAAATTTTGATAGGCTTAAGATAAAGAAAGATAAAAAATATATTTATTGCAAAATTACAATTAATGCTATTGTTTTTATAAACAAATTACAAGGTCAGGTTTGTGTTGCCGTCTATTCGATTTTTAATAAAATAAATACATTCAAGTCTAAAAAACGGTTTTTATATAAATTTACAATAAATTAATATTAAATAATTGTATAATTGTAAATTTATATATATGAAAACAAATTATTATAATTTGTCTCTGCCATCTCCGAACAGTTTGGTTAACTTTCTACAATGTTTTAGATTCCTGTAATATGACTTAGTTACAATTGTTACAATTTTATTCACAAAATATGTAATTTATTAATAAAATATAATTAAGATTAGCCTTTAAAAATATATCAGATACATTTATTAAATACGATCAACGTTAACAAATTGCTTTTAATCCATCATATAATGAAATTCAAAAAACTTAAGATCGTAGTCGGAGTATTTTGTTACATGAAATTATCTTACATTACCTTCTTCTCTTGGGTATATTTAATCATAATACACAAGCACTGTGACCTACCTCAACAAATTTTGGTACTTTTTGAGTATTGTATGCGAGTGTTCTTTGTACATGTGTGAAGATTATCGATTTTTATTTATAATGGGGATCAGAAAACATCCATAACATAACTCACATCACCATCGATAATAAAAATAAAATAGCGCAATTTTCAGTAAATATCCTGCAACTACTACAAGCAGTTTGTAGATTTACTGCTTGATGTGAACGGAGTATGGAATTGATGCTCAGATTGTTAGTTTATGCAACTTACAGACTTGAGAAAAGTATTTTTACCAAATTTAAATAATAGGGTGATCGATGAGCTGTGTAGCCCTCCATGCAGACGGTTTTGATCATATCATCTAACTCTCTTCGGAACAGCAGAATTGAAGAATATACAGTTGATGAGCTTCAAATGAACCTAGTCATCACTAGGTGTGGTGTCTGACACTTCGCACAGACGACGATCTCGCTGTGTTCCTTCTTGCAATCACCCAAAGGGTGATTGACCCTACACTTAGCACATTTGAGGCTGGGCAGCAACAGTGCTAAGAGTGATAAACCCCGGTATCTGTTGCACTAACTGACCACCTTTATCTTCTTGATCTGCTGAACTATAACAGCCAAGTGGAGGATGGATTATAGATAAGATCATCTTGTTATTTCATTCAGCAAACATGAAAAGCATCAGTCGATAGTTAGGGCCCTTCTCTTCCGCCTTGCAGTAAAAACTAGAAACTCTTAGTCTACCTCCGTTGTGTAGTCGGGCACGCTTCGGGTGGCTGCGGTAATTTACAGATGTTTACCAAATGGTTCCTGTAGGCTCCAGAACCGAAAGCGAGTGACTGTGCTAGTGCAACATAAATATAGATAAATACAACTGCAGAGTGTAATTTTATGGTATTAATTCCTTGTGTAGTTTACATAAATATTATTAAGTAATTTGATTTCCTGTAAGTAAAATAAATAAGTAAATTTAATCCTGTCGAAAGCAAAAACATACTATTATATCTGTAAGTAATTTAAGAAAATTTGATAATCACACAATTAATAACTAACTAACTGAATTTGTAAACAAAAAACAAAAGAAACCCCATAGATCTGGCATAAATCCAGCGGTTCTCAAGGACAAATGAGATACTTTCAAACGTATCGATCCAAAGTCATTGTACCTCATCTTTCTGACTTCTTCCTCATTGTGGAAACCACCTACAAGTAAGAAGCAACTTTGACACAATTGCTTTCAATGTTGATCTAACACTTCATAAAGCAACTAAAAATGCAATGTCAAATGAATTGCTTTGGTGCACCAGTACTCAAGCACTGATTAAATAGCTACAAAAAAGGTCAATTAATTTATAATCCTGACGTTTATTAAGCAATTTATCTTAAAATAGTTATCTTTCCAATAAATAATAGTAGGAGTTTAAAAGTTTTCTATTTTAAAAAAATAAACCACATTTATTTATTAATAATAAATACACAGCTGTCAAATATTTTATTATTTCCTTCAGCAGCTTTTGTTTATATTGTTCACCTTCTGCCTCCCATTCTCCTCTTGGGACCTTAGAGAATATCAGAAAGAAACTGTTAGCATTTCTTTCTTTTCGTTCACCTCTCCCCCTCTGTCTACCTTTATTCCCCTCTCATCAGGACATCCAAATTCATCTTAAAAATGGCGAGTTTGTTCGTCACCGCCTAAGTTGTCATATCACTATAACTGCTTCTTTTGCCTTACTTCTCCAGGTTAATTACCATTCTTCATTGCTCCATTGCTTCATTCAACCAAGAAGTCAGGTTATTAGGAATAGTTTCAGCGAAATAATCGCCGTGTCGTTTACGTACTATGAGCCAATATAGTGAAGGGTGTCTCGGGCATAAAAGTTGTATAGAGTAGGGGACAAGAAGAACCTTGGGGGACGCCTACTTGAGCTGCCTCCCCAATAATCTCAGACCACCAAATTTGACTCGAAATTTGCGTCTGAAAAAAAGGACAAACTAAACCACTAGCAGCGGAATTGCAGTGGAGTACATATTGTACACCAGACCATAGTACCACACCTTGTCAAAAGCCTTAACCACGCCGAGAAAGACTACACTTGTGATTTTCTTCTTGATGTAGCTATGTGATGCGTTTCACTACCTTGAGAAGCTGGAGGATAGTAGAATGGTCGAAGCGGAATCTAAATTGACTCTTCAAAATCAGTTTGCACAGCATCACACATTTGGCAATCAAAAAAGTAGGTGAAGTTTCGGCGAAGAAAAAGCTAAAAAAACACGTTCAGCAGAACTTACAAGTTGCCATTTATTTAAGATATCCTAATACGCAGGTATAATTTTGACGTAATTTTAGTCTAAGAAACCCATATCAAGGTAGGAGATATTATATCTACTACTAGTGAACTGATTTTATCTGAAGCACTACCCAGTATCACTCAGTCATCGAGCACTTGGAGGCTACCGCCGTCTGCTTCCAGTCTAGAAATTATAAAATTATTGGGTGTATCTTCACCCAAATACACCCATCATGCCCTCATCGATCGACCAAAAGTTTTGGCCATCGTCATCTTCAAGAACGTCCTCATGAAGTAGACGATAAGCATCGACAAGTTGGACAACGACCACAATGTTAAGAATTTCTTAAGAATATTCTTAGACCAATGATCAGCCTTTACCGTCCATCTCTCTACCAACGACCCGCTTTACCACTAGCTCCATCTATCTTTGAAGTCTTAGATCTAGGAGAAGAACCAAGAGTAACGTTACACGCAGCAATTAAAGTATCACATTTTGTAAAGACCGATCCTTTCCCAACACCGTTTATCTACGGAGAGTGCGGAGTCGTCCATACAATTCATGGCAAAGCTCCCGATTCCAGTAGCATCCTCAAGCGCGTGCTACAAGCTTTCTGGAAGAAGACAATTGTCACCGTTATCGCTTTTCTAGCCTTCAAAAGAAGGCCGGCATCACCGCTACAGTTTTCCTCAACGTGGGCTAGGCTTCCAACAAGGTGTGATCTCATAGAGTGACGTATAAGATGGCCTCAACAGCAATGCTGCTATCCATGATCCAACTTATTTAGGTTTCAAATCAAGTTTAGTTACGTAATGTCATCGTAGAAGCGCCTTTAAGCTGACATTCCACAAGGTAGTACCCTGTCCCCGACGTTTTTCAACATCTACAACTGACACATACCGACAGCATCTTTTATAACACTAAACGCAAACATGAATGGATATTGGTAACCCTACACCTGCAAAAGGAACTGAACCACTTGGGAAAAATCGTGCGACCAGTGAGAAGCTTAGCAATTCATCAAAAAACCACTTCAATAACGACACAAACTGGCAAATCTAGAATCTTTGAAAAGAAGATACTCTAAAAAGAGGAGGCCACCCACCTCAAGGTAACCTTAAACAGAAAATTAATCTGGAGAGCTAATATCAATATAATAGTAATTAAAGCAAAAGCGAACAAATGAGTACTTGACTCCCTCTTCTACTTCCGGAATCCGTAAATAAACTCGTGAATAAACTACAGATTACCTAAAACTTAACTTTGGTATTTTGTGTGGTATCATGTCCTCCATCGTAACGCTGACATTCTCACAGAGCTCAGAAGCTTGACGCAAATACATAGGGCCAAGACAACCCCATCACCCGTGGTCTGTACAGTTATGAAGTCGACAAAGGCGTTCATTATAAATGTCTAAAAATTCTGATTCCTTCATGAAGTAGCAGAGGGCGACCTACGCAATCCAAAACTTTCTACTTCAGATTACATAAAGTAGACTAAGATTGATAGTAAAGTTAATGTTAGAATCCGCAATCTAGTGATGACTAGATATAGATGTAGATTAGGAACAAATTGGCTACGCTCAACTAGCCAAAAGTGGTCTCAATGACTGTTGATCTGGACATTAATTTCATTGTTCTTCCATTTACTGTTACAACTGCATTCAGAAGTAACTCTACTTCTCTCAAATCTTAAAGGTTAGTGAAGCAACTGAAAAATCTAAGAAATGATATAAAATCACCTTGAAGTTGTCATGGCTAATCTTCTCTATCTTCTTTCCAAATTCAGAATGATTGAAAATAGTTCCAGTGTTAGGTGCATTATATATTTTGCAAATTAATTATTTATTATAATAACACAAAATGTGTAAATGGTTACAAATATTTGAAATTAAAATATTAACCTTCTCCACCAAATCTATTAGCTATATTACAAAAATTGTATTTCTATTATTTCACTTCAGCAGATTTTGTTTATATCGTTCAGCTTCTGCCTCCCAGTCTCCTCTTGTAACCTTAGAGAATATCCTAGAAAAAGAATGTAATCTTTTTTCCTTTCAGTTCATACCCATCTCACTCTTTTTGCAGATACTGAAGTACTTCCTTTTCTTGCTTTGAGAGTCCATTATGCAGCACATCCAAATTAACGTTTAGAAGCTGAGGGTTGTTCATTCCAACCAAATGCGTGTGCGGTCCAGGCTGCTTGAAGCAGTAGTCAATGGCCAGTCTTCCAATCTCGACCCCCTTAAGCTGACACGCCATTACAAGCTTTTCTAATTAATACACCATTCCTCCGCCTTACTTTGCAATATTCCCGCGCTTCCGTGCAAATAGCTTTAAGTTCTGCAGACGCCGGATGCCATGGTGGGGGTCCTGCACTGCTTAGTAACCCCATGCAATGGCCGGCTGCATTTATAATACCCAACTTCTTTGACTGAAAACCAACATTCTAATATGATACATCTTTCATATTTATATACTTCCACCTCAAAATAAGGTAAATATTCCTTGAGAGTGTTATTCAGCAACGACAACCTGGTATATGTGAGAACAGTGTCGATTTTGACCTTGCTGTCCTTAATGCATTGTTCCAGCGTCGAAACGGGATATCCAGTCACGCCTATAAACTTCGCTTTTCCTGCGCGTACAGCTTCTTGCAAGACGGGTAACGTTTCGTTGATCACTATGTCCAAGGATGGGGCAAACTCAATATCGTGGACCTAAAAAGGTTTTGGTGAAATAAAACTAATAACGGAATTCTTTGAAAATCACACCTGTAGTAGATCAATATAATCCACGCCTAACTTCCTCAAACTGGTATCGATGCTCAATTTAGTTTTCTTGGCCGAAAAATCGAACATCAATTTTGGGTCTGCTTCGTAGCGGCCCACTTTCGTCGCCAAATAGTACGCCTGGCGGGGAATTCCTTCTAGACACTATATAAATTTACTTAAGCATACAACTGGATTGAAATGATGATATCTACCTTTCCCAAGACTTCCTCTGATACGCCGTGGCCATACCAAGGAGCGGTGTCTATTAAGTTGATGCCAGATTTGATGGCCTGATGTAACGTGGTTCTGCACTCTTCTATGGAGTAATCCCTAAAATAGAAATTATCATTGGAAATATGATCAAACTTTAGTATGCCATAATATATTTGTCTAGACATTTACAAAGAAATTCATAAATGCTTTAATTCAATTACGTCACTTTTCAGTTTGGGGAGGGTGGTCTATCAAGTGACGATGTCCTTCTATACAATTGTGTTCCTAATAAAATTTAGTTACCTCTCCAAATAATTAGTGCTGATAACTATTTAACAAAAAATTGAAATAATCTATTTCTACCAAGAAGATCTACAGATACAGTTCACCTTCGGCCAGTTTGATTAATTACCGAAATGAAGCAGATAGAGCTGTAGAGATAGTCTAGAAATAACGTTCTTATAAACCCTGAATATCTTCCAAACCTCTACAAGTAAAAAGTTGCTGACCAGTTACACTCTGGTCATCCGTACAAAAAATAAAATCTACCAATCAAACAGGGGGGTAAAGTTTACCAAAAGTAGGGTCTCTAGAGAAACTGAGAAGCATGTACAGCAAAAATTATAATTTGACGTAAGGTACTATAAAAGTTTTGCAATGCATTTTAACAAAATAAAAAACCAAACCAAAATTAATACTTTTATTTTAAGTAGATTATAGTAGTACAAAGATAATTCTGTACCATAAGTAAACATCTCTTGAACATGACACCAAATGACCACACAACACATTCGATGTTGCACACACTTAACTGTTGAATGAAAGTTAAGACTCCAAATAGATATTCTCAAAACTCTAATTTAAATGTTCATGACAATAAATAGTCACTGGATCGCAGTCATGAAGTCGTCGTTAAAAAAAAGTCACAATCCACTGTTCCAATTTCACAGCACTGATTGCTGCAGCAAAGAATAAACATTACTTGAATTTTATCAGGTTCTTTTCCCCACCATTTATTTTGCACCACACTCTATGCAGTTCTGCATACTTCGAAATCAGTCGTCGAATGAACTCTTCCGAGTTTTCTCGTAATCTGGGCTCACTCGTCATCCCACACCATTAGAAGGTTTTTCTCATGTAAAACTGCATCCCCTTTAAATTAGCCACGTATACTCAATACTACAGTTCAGGAGCACTCAGAAGTCATTCTGCCTCCTATAATGCAAGTTTTGAACTTGTCCCAAGTGCAACGATCGCTTCCGCCATGGTACAATACTTTGTATATATAGTTAATGTTTTAACAAAGGTTTAAAATAGTAATGATTAGAGTAAGTTAATGCACATACATTTCCTTTGTTTATTTTATTTGCTAATCATAAATTTAAATTAAATACCATTCCCTACGAACACTCTGACTCAGACATGAATGACTATACAAGAATCGAGTGAACCAAACATAAGGATTTTTATGTTATTTCTGTTGTGTAATTATGGATAAATAAAAAATGATATAATCAGCTGTTACAAAAATAATTAAATTACAATTATTTGAGAACGAATGAGCAGTTTTTTAATCCCAATACGGTAAAATTAAAATTGTTATGACACAAGCCAATCGTGCACGACCGCTTCGACAGCAACATCGTCAAATATTCATCTTCCAATTTTTTTTTTAATAATTTGTTTATTAGCAATCAGTAAGATACACAAACTATAAGCTAATGTGATATATTGTACAATACTTAACATATATGTACACTAAATAACGTGAAGAAATAAACATCCAGCGATGTCACCTCAGATAGACAGGTCATTGACGTTTGAGTCTTCTGTTTTCAGAATGAAATGAGTGAATTGGGATGGTAGTTGAGTCTATTGTGGTATTTAGCACTGCTCTCCTGGATAACTACACTCACGTAGGGGACTTTTAGGTCCATATGGATGGTGTGGTTTGAGACGTACCACGGTGCGTTCACAATGTTTCTCAGAATCTTGGATTGGGCTCTTTGTATTACAGCTGTATTTGACTTGCTAGCACAACCCCATAACTCTATCCCGTATGTCCAGATTGCTCGTATTACTGCTTTGTAGATTATTATTTTATTTTCAAGCGATAGTTTGGATTGACGTCCAAGAAGCCAATTAAGTTCTCGTACTTTTAGATCTAATTGTTTGTTTTTTTGGTATGTGTAGTTTCCAAGTAAGTTTACTGTCTAGGTGTAAGCCTAGATACTTGACAGCTTCACTTCGGGGTAGCGCTATTTGATTCATCGTTATTGGTGGGCATTTACCTTTTCTGAGTGTGAAGGTTATATGTGTAGATTTAGCTTCATTAACTTTGATCTTCCACTTGTTTAGCCATGTTTCAATGAGATTTATATGTGCTTGGAGATTGGATGAAGCTGTAACAGGGTTATCATGTGTCGCAAAAACCGCCGTATCGTCAGCAAATGTACCAATAGCTGTTTCGTCTGTCATTAGAAGTTCGGCTGTGTAATGTTGGGCCCAAAATGCTCCCCTGCGGGACTCCAGAGAGTATGGGATGACGGTTAGATATTTCTTCGTTAACTCTAGTTTCAAAATAACGATCCTCCAAATAGGATTTCAATATGGTGAAATATCGTAGTGGTAATGTTCTTTTGATTTTGAACAAAAGTCCTTATCGAATGCCTGTTTCACGTCCAAAAAGGTCTTATGTTAGCATCGGCGTGGAAAGTTCATCATCCACTTCTTGCACTCGATCATTGTTGTGAGGAGTGAATACTTCCGTAAGATGTTCCACAAATAAGTTCGCCTTTTCCTTGTCACTTTTTGCCCACGGGCCTGGAGGTGCTGTATTTTCCGAATAGGAGAGGAAGTGTCTTTTGGTTTTCTTTGCTTTTATTGGCTTCCAGATAGAGTTGTCGTATCTTGAAAGATTGGTAAGATAATTTTCCACAGAGGAGTTTCTGATGTCTTGGAGTTTTAATTTCAAGATGTTGCTAATTCTATTGTATTCTCTTCTATTATCTATATTACGTGTACGCTGCCAAATCGACCTGGCTCTTCTTTTCTTTGCTACCAACTGCCAATATACCAAGAGGTATATTGTTTGTTTTAAGTTTTGGACAGTTGTTGACGTAGCAGTTTTGCAACATGTTGGAGAGTGTCGATTAGGTTACTGTAAGTCTCTTCAATGTCGTTTGGTTCCTGTAATTTTACTGAAAGGTTGATTGTATTTTGGAGTGGTTGATGAAAAATTTCCCAGTCTGTATGCATGTTGTGGAGTCTGGGTGTTAACTTTTTAGAGATTACTGTTGTGCTTATTGTTGAAATAGTTGGGCTATGGTCAGAGGATAAATCATAATTTGATGTTATGTCTATATAATTTGGAGAGATACCATTCGTTACAAAAAAATTCCAGAAGATCTGGAACCTTGTTAACATCAGTAGGCCAGTAAGTTGGGAAGCCCGTTAAGATGACAGAATAGTTATTATCATGCAATACCTGTGCCATTTCTCTGCCTTTGGTAGTTGCAAGGCGCAACCCCCATAAAATATTTTTGCTGTTATAGTCTCCTCCGCCTATAAATTTTGGACCAAGTGTTTCAAAGAATTTTTTGTAGTGTTCCTTTTTTAAATTATGTCGAGGCGGACAATAAATGGCTGCGAGGGTAACGTCATATGGAAGGCTTTTAACTCGTACTGAAGTAGGTAGCTTGTATATGATGTTCTGCATATTTTAGTAGTTCATAACGTATTATCGAATTTTTGATGAATATGGTTGTTCCTCCATGAGCTGTCTAGTCAGGATGATTCGTATAGTAGCATTTATAATTTGGTATCTCAAAATAAGTTCTACTGGTAAAGTGTGTTTCTCTGATTAAAAGAATGTCAATAAAATTTTGTTTTAGGAATAACTTAACTTCGTCTTTATGGCGTGGAAGGCCATTGGCATTCCACTGAGCTATGCATAGATAGTTAGCCATTTTACTTAATTTTGTTGATGAGTTGTGTGATCATGTTGAGAACTAGGCTGTTTTGCTGAAGTAACTGATTAAATAAGTTTTTGAATTCGTCTAAGAATTTGGATAACGTTGTAGTAATGTTATCCGTTCGTTCCGGGTTGGATTTTGCTACTTCTGCATAACTTTTTGAGGGTTGATAGGTGTTGGAGAGCTGGATGTTCTTCGCATATATTGGTGAAGCAGTTGTGGGTTGTTTCACTAATTGTTGCCTCGGATTTTTGTTCCTTAATATCCGTTGATAGCACTTGCAACCTCTGTAATTTTCTGGGTGGTTTCCTCCACATAGAGCACATTTGGCTGGCGTATTTCTATTTTTAGTGCATTCGGCAGTGTTGTGGTGCCCTCCACACTTTACACATAAATATGGTTTGTTACAGTACGTTTTTGTGTGTCCAAACTGTTGACATCTCATGCACTGTATAATATTGTTTCTAATAGTTCTGGGAGGTTCTATTTGTATTATTTTATTTTGTAGTCCTCTTATCTTATAGACTTCTTTATTATTTTCTGCCGGTCCTAAGTCAACGAAGAATAGGTTTAATGGTTCTTTGGTGGCCCTATGTTGCGCATTAATTATGTTTCGAACATTGTGTCCCATTTGTTCTATCTCTTGCTTTATGTCTGCTACTGGGGTTGAGTGGTGTAAGTATTTTATGATTACTCTGTAGGCCCGTTCCTTCTTTATTTGGTAAGTATGGTGATACACATTTGTTTCTTGAAAGTGTCTTATTAACTTGCGATATGGTCTACCGTTCCACAATGAATTTTAACAAACATTGTTTGCAAGGCTTTTTGCGTAATACTGTTCAGCTTCTAGTATGTTATTTAATTGTGTTATCATTTGTAGATAGTTTGTTACTCCATCCACAAAGATTGGAGGAGGTTTTGGGGTTTTTGTGGTGTTAGTACTTCCTTCGTTTGTGTTATTTTCTGTAACATTCTCTAAAGCAATAAATCTGTTATTTGTTGCTACTGTTTCGTTAGGACGATTGTTTTGTGTATATTTAAATTTCTTCCTTTTCACGCTTATAGTTTGCCATTTATTTTTGTTGCTATCTTCTTCTGCTTGTTCTTCTTCTTCGCTAGTGGATGTCATTCGCTGAATCTGTTTATGACTAAAGATTTGACCAGGCGCGCTGTTTGTTGTTGTGGGTTATGAGATGAATAATTGAATGGCATTTGTTGATATGGAGTTTGTTGGTGTAACGGATATTGATATGTATGTACTTGATTATTCGTCTATGGTTGCCACTGCATGGCTGTCGTATGCGATTGTGTATGCATTTGCTGATTATTATTTATGTTGCATGGGTCAATCCCATGACCAAACGGCAACATTATAATAATGAATTAATTACATTCTGCTTACTTGCAGCCTGTAGTGAATATTTAGAGTTTAAGAAGTTTTAATATTTATTATACACTGATAATAGTATGAGCACGAAAATATTAAGCTGACCCCGCGGTCACGTTATCGTTCACAACAGCTGCTAGCCGATAAAACGTCCGCACACGTGATATCACCGCGGCTCGGTTCGCGCACGACCGTTCAACTCGATTTCAAAATAAGCATCAAAATTAAAATTAAAATTTATAATGAAAAGTAAAAATTTCCAAGAGCGACCCAAGAAAATATAAATTGGAACAGGTAAAATACGGCTGACCTTAAGCAAGGCTGCAGTCGCTGCCGTTGATGACGCAGGCACGGGCTGGCTTGTGGATCCGTTCGTTTTCCTTCAAAGCAGGAGGGTTAGCGTACACATCTACTCACTAGCACGGTCGCAAAGCGAATGTCCTCCTCCAAATAGTGCAAATGGTGCTAAATGATGATCGCAAAGCGATAAGTCCGGACTGTAACAAGACTGTTCCAGTATAACTCAGAACAATTTCTCAATTTGTTTTTTGAGTTTGGGTAACTGTATGTGTCTGGATGTTATCATGAAGAAGGATATTGTCACAGACTGGAAATTTGCGTTTTTTCCAAGTCGCTGAATTAAATTATTAAATCGACAAAAGACTATATGCAAGAGGGGCGAGCTTGTTAAATATCTCAAGAGTTGAATGACATTTTATTAGAAAGAATATAATTTTCAACATCCTCATTTATAAAGAGTCTACGGGCTCGAAGAGGAATAATCAACTAATTAACTTTACATACCGTACTAAAAAAGTGCTTTTCTTCACACTTTATGCACTCCTGCATGCTTTGAAACAAGTCGAATCAACGGTTCCATGTGACTTCGAAAATCTGAGCACAGTAGTCGCTAGGAAGTATTCGTTGTTAGAAAAGTGCCCGACTTTAAGGTCGATTTTCAAAGAAGGTTTCATCTTTCAAACTTATAGAGCATATCACAGTACTAAGCAAAATATTAAGGCATGGGGTGCAAATGGAAAACAAACTTTGCTCATACAAATTCTTCTATCTGATAATATGTCACATGTTTGTCGAACTCGAACAATGTTTTTTGACTTTGGAAAAACTTTCAAATTAAAATTCCCTTCCCGAAACTCCTGATACCACCTGAACAACGCTCCAACCACATGTAAAGTTGTGTAAAGTAAAATTGCGTGGTATTTTGACCAACAGGTCATCCTATTGACTACATTATAGATTTAGACTCGTTTCTATACATTTAAACTTGTTTAAACATACAATTATAGTTGCACCATACTGAGAAACGTTTCAAGTACCTTGTGTATAGCATATTAACACTAAATTACATAAATTCATTTACTTTTACAAAGACGTACTTCAACAATTCCATGCAGTTGCAATGCATGCAAAGAAATCATTTCTAGCAACGTATGTAGCGTCATGCAAAGAACCGTATGTTCTACATTTCCTAATAAATCTGTGCATGTTCATCATTCCATGTCATTAGAATGTTGAAAAACCGTCTTCCTTTTAGCGAGTTCTTCACGTAAGGTTCTCTTATTTGTTACTATGCCACTAGCATAGCGAATTATTCGATTTTGATCGAATAATTCGCTATAATTTATGATCTCGCATCGTGCGAGATCATAAAACGCACCAGGCCATCTGGCCATCAAATAAGTAATGCATACCTTTCTCACAGGTAATCATGCAAGATAATATATATTGCCGTTACAAGAACATCTAAATACTCTTCTGTTTGGTGATATTTTCCTCTACCTTCTACCAGACTAAATTGGTTCCCTAGAATATTACAGAAACCACTTCCACCAGCACTGATCAACACTCAAACTTTTTGACCAAGAAAACATTGCGAGCTCTTTTCAGGAGCCATTAATAACCAAAGGTTGTACTGTCGGCTACAATGCATGTTTAAACTAGTCTCAACACGTTTGACCTTGTCACAACATAGAACCATAGCATGTGCTGTATTGCAAAACTTTTCTAGTACCCTACGTATTTTTCTCATCCTCCGAAGATATCAGATCAGTTTTTTATTATGGTAACTGGATTTCCTTAAACGTAAAACTTAAGTCCGTGGCCCTTACTTATCCGGGAAAAAAGTTTATCGAACAAAAATATGAACAAGTCGTGTTCCACTCAAAACTGAAACTGCAAAACAACAGATATTTTGAGCATTGATGTATACTTTCAAAAAAACCTTAGAAAGCCGCCAGGCAACATATACTAAATCAATCACTAATATCAAATTGTATAATTTCGTATCTTGAACCCAGTTAAAAATAGATTCTAGGTCCTTTAAAGCAAGCAAACGGATTTCTTATAAACTTTAAACTCACTAGAACAACTTTGACCTTCGTTACGATTGGTTGAAACACGACCATTTCAGGAAGCTGGAATTCATTAGCAAGCTCGATATATGAGTTCCATATGAACTTAAAAAAGTCTATCTCACCAACCGCATCAATATCGCCAATACTCATCACAATCGCCACAAAATCGGCCCGTTTTTGAAGTGCCTCGTGACCGGCGATGAAAAATAGATTGTTTACTACAATATTCAAGGTCGACGATCGCGGTGCAAAGGAAAGAAGCGAGCCAAAACAACATCCAAAGCCGATCTTCACCAAAAAAAAGTTATGCTCTCAAGGTGGTGGGCCTACAAGGGTGTGGTATTTTTTGAGCTTCTACCGCGGAATCAGTCGTGAACTGAATGATTTCAATACATCTCTCACGGAAAAACGATCAGAACTCGTCAATTGCAAAGACGCGATGTTCCAACTTGACAATACGAGAACACACACAAGTTTGGTGACTCGCCAGAAGTTTTGGCCTATCCTCCTTACTCACCGGGCCTTGCCCCATCAGATTACCATTTGTTTCGTTCTTTTCAAAATAACTTGAATGGTGATGAGGCCATCAAAGAGCACCTCACCCAGTTCTTCGCTGGTAAAGAGCAGTCCTTTTACGAGCACGGAATCATGCAACTCCCAGGAAGATGACAAAAGATCATCAGTCAAAATGGCCAATACATTATTGATTGAACTCTGTTATGTTATTAATAAACAAGTCTTGAAAATTACCCAAAAATACGTCATGACTTTTTCGACAACCCAATACATAGTGGGGTATTTTAATATAGTCCTGCCAGTGAAATGATTGTTTGTTGTTGATTGGCTTGTTTTGCCAATGGCAGTATTTATCATTTAAAGAATTGATTGCATATGTTTTTAAAATCGTCAACTAATTGCTGAAGGGTCAAATCTTGGATCGGGAAGACCGATTGATACTTTTTGTGCGTAAGTTTAATTGGATGAATGCAGTTGGTCAAAAGGTAGTTGGAAGTTCTATTGACGATGTAGGTATGGGCAATTTCATTATATTAGTTGAAGTTGAGGTCTTATGGATGTTGGTTGATTGTCTGACTGATATTTTTTGTAATTCTTGGTACACTGAGCATCTTTTATAGTTAACCGGTTGTGTTGCGTTACTAGTGCGCTAGTCTTGATATAGTGACGTCGTTTGCATTTCACACGCACGTGGCCTATTACCATATGTTCGTATATATTTCTGTATTTCTCCTTGAGGTTTCAAAACGGACAGCTATGTTTTCCAGGAATCAAATTTAAAATGTTCTTTTTATTACCCTCAGTCAGTTCAAGATCAATAAAGAACATTAAAATGCTAGTTTATACTATTTCTACTTGTCTTAGGTTTTTAAGGGCTTCTGTTATTTCTTCAATTGGGGTGTGTTTCAAGACTGCTTTTTATAATCGATTTTATTTCATCTGATAGAAATAGTGTATAATATTATACTCATACATAAATAAGTACGTGAACTCCTTTTCCACCAATGTCCGTGGCTTCTATACATAAACAAAAAAAAATTATAAGTCTTAACAGATGTCAGAAATGACAGAAATAGAAGCTGATCTCCAGCTTGGAAGCTGCCTTGATCAAAAGTTGAAAAATAAAAGGTCAGACAGACAGACAGACGACACTACTCTCTACATAAGGCTTCTCGTTGTAATATTATAGAAGCCTAAAAGTACAAGGAAACATATACAGAAAAGACGAGACCAGCTAATTGGGCGCATTTTTCACCAAAAAGGAATTATGAAAACAATTATAAAGGAAAAAAAACAAGGTTTGGAAACATGCGTCAAATCAGTTAAAAGAGTGAAGATCTCTAATTGTCTGCCAGCTGATAATATATTCGTTTATATGGCTTTCATCACTCACTCTCATTTACATCAGCAAGTTGACTTTGTCCTTCGTTACTTGATTGATATAAATGTTGCGATAACTATAGCTAGAAAAGTCACACTGCTGTCTGACTACGATTGTAGTATATCGGTATGTTGTCAAAATATTCTATGGTTTGGAAAGTCTAGATTTTGTATCATAATACTTAGGAAACTGGGAATATTCATTGGTATTTAGGTATTGTTGCTGATTATGAGGACATTGTCTACCGCTTCTCCGTATTATTTTGGGTTTCTACAGTTAGCCAAAACTTGTATTTATCCGAACCCTATCTCATAATCAGCTGATTTTTCGGGTGATTAAGGCGCAGGCGTCGTTGGTGTTTTCTTATGCTATTACTCAAAATTATAAAGAGAGGCGGTAAAAATTTTATTTACCTAAATCTTGGTTTACCGTCCCTAAAGAGCAAAAACAGACTGCCACGCAGTAAAAAAGCAAATGACGTCAGCAGATACCAAGATGTTACCTGTAACGACCCGATTGACGTCAGCAGCTAACCCGGTGACGTTAGCAACGGTTCCTCGCCACAATCTCTACCACACGCGTATGAGTATAAAAGCAAGATACGCGGAACGATGACAATTTTAGAGAATTTTCTTCTGAAAAGGTATCCGCCGTAGTTGTGGATAAGACGTCTAGAGTTTCCAAACTCCAACCGCAGCCTAAAAGTCCGAAAATAAACAACACGATGCATCCAAACACTTAAGCTAAATAAGAAAAATCGATAGAAAGTATTGTAAGGAATTTCCGAACGCCCCCCGTAGCGCTATCCAGGCACATCAGAAACACACATAATACCTTCCAGGAATTCCGCCCGCTGTATGTGCGCGTGCGGGGCTCGAACAATAGAGAATTACCAGATATTTACGAAAAACTTCGCGTATTTTCCGGCACCTATTTTGAGGTGCTTAAATATTACGCAACTCTGGCAGTCCTGGAAGTCAATTCATGTGCCGAAAATAATACAAGTGAAAGACAAATAAGCATTACAAATAAATATAGTGTAATTTTACGTTAGTAAATGTGTTGTGTATATAAATAGTATTGAATAGTTTGAGTGCTCCAAGTAAAATAAATAAGTAGTTTAGATAAATTTGAGCTTATTATTTACCACTGTAGAGAACAAAAACTGCAGAACTAGAAATTTAATCAGTCAAGTCCCTCATGTTCGATCGCATTCTGAAATTTTTCATTATTCTGTTAAATATATGTTGAGGAACAGACCTGATTTCTTGGTGTATTGCATTTTGTGAGATTTTGAGGATCCTAAGGCTAGGTTTGTAAATCTCAACCTTTACATATATACCCACTAGAAAATCCAGCCAGCTACGCTTGGCTACTGTAGATAATGCAAGTGTTACAAACTTTCTGCAGCAATCGTTACTATTGCTGCACTCCAACGATTATGCCAGTTACGAATTCCGTCTCACTCCGGTGCATCGCCGTAATGGACGTTGACGTTATGTTTATAACAAATAGAAATACACTTCCTCGCTAAAGGAAACAACTACGTCCTGTGATAAGCTTTCCAAGATGTTTCTACACATTTCCAGGCAATTTTTCCTATACAATAACCGTCTTATATAGACGAAATAAAAAATCTTGGTACAAAAGTCGCTGCGTAGAATGACTAGACACGTGAAAAGCAACGGTATATTTGCTTGGAGATTACCTCGGAGATTGTAAAATAGAACGTCGTCAGAAGCAGTACTTCTAAAGTCCCACGACGGAATGACACGCACGTTGTGCAGCCACAACAGGATCATTGTTAAAAATATACGCTTTGGCAGCAAAAGCTCTGTTCGTTCAGAATATGTTAACTACTAAAATCTGCTCTAGGCAAAACTTCCCAAACCTTCCTTTGAATTTCGAGAGAAACTCCATTAAATAGCATCCCCATAGCTCTGGATTGTCGAAAGATCAGAATTCATTTTCTGTTTGGTTTCCGGTTGCCAGAATCTAAATGACTGTTAAAATGATTAACTTTGTTTTCAGCATGATTCAGCTTCAGCATATATAAAGCTAAGCTAATACAGAAGTGGTGCAAGTGGTCCAAATTCTATTTCACCGAGTGAGTAATCAGCATGCTCGCCAGATTTAACTATTTTGTATAGAGCCATGTGATTACGATATTAAAAAATGCAAAACATATTGTAACGAATTTCCGAACACCGCTACGGGACATCCCGGCCTTGGAACGTCCGCTGCTCAGTTGTCACCGTCGAGCAGAGAGCATGCCTTCAATAGGGGCTTGTCCACGTGTGAAGACTCGCACAACGCGGAAATTTCTAGATGTTTGCCAGATCATTCCCGTAAGCCCCAGAAGCAGTCCTGATTGCTTAAATATCATGTGACGAAGCAGCCAGGGATAGTCGAGTACCGGAACCAAATGTTACAGATAGATACAGTTATAGAGTGCAACTTTACGTTAGTAATTCTTTGTGTAGCATAAGTTTAAGTAAATTTAAGCGTGTTATTCACTACTGTTAAGAGTAAAAGCGTTACAATATAAAATTAGAAAGTTTTAAAAAGCTTTAAGTTAAAATTTGGAACAAAATACTATAATATAAGGCTTTGTCGCTTCCAACCACTTCTACAACAAGTTACAACTATTAATGAAAGAAAACAAATAACATAATTGATAAAATAATCAATAAATAAATTTCATATAACATTAAGTTGAATGACTGATTAAAGTTCAGTGACACATTCACTTTGTCACCCTGTACAGAGGTTTTTTTATGTTATTCTCCTTCGCAAATCATTCAATTTTTAATTTAAAAAAAAACGGTTCCAATATGGCGTATTAGACAAAGACTAATTTAGTACCATCAATTAAAAGCTTACATGATTATTAACTTTATCATTAAATGAAATTGAAGAAAACCCCAAATTTAAAAAATATCAGAACTACCGCAAATCACAGGTAGGTTTCTTCTTCTTCTTCCATCCTATTTTTACCCTTGGGGCTATCGGATCAGATAGGTTACAAACCTGAAAATTCTCCTTTTAAACAGGTAAGAAGTTTTAGAATTCACATCAGCTGATCGCAGTGGAAAAAAACATTCTACAATGTCTAACAAAAATATAGACCACCCAAATCTCCAATTATTTTGGCGAAGATTGAGACATTAAATTTCAACTAGAATACGTCGAGGTTTGCCCAACTTGCTATACAAAAATTATAAAATGTTGCGAAACGGAGCTAAATTTAAATGCAACGAAAATTTATATCTAATATTTACCCGTATTGCTGGCAAAACCCCCCGGTTCCTATCGACAAATGAGACACCTTCAAACCTGTTGCCCCGAAGTCGTTGTATCGCATCTTCCCGACTTCTTCCTCATTATGGAAACCACGTACAAAAGTAGGAGGCAACTTAGACGCCATTGCTTTTAATATATTGCCACGAAGCTTCGCACAAAAAATGACCCCTGTCTAAGAGGGTTTTGCAAATGACACTGAAAATGCAATGCGGAATGGATTGCTTTGATACCTCGGTACCCAAGCACTGTTTAGATAATAATTGTAAACAAGGTCAACCAGAATTTATTAGCCTGACATTTATTATGCAGTTTTCTTGAACTAATTATTTTTTCTCCATAAATAATAGTATGCAATATAAGAAAAAAATTAAACCAAAAATGGTACATTTGTAATTTGTATTTTATATTTCAATTTCCCGCTATGATTGTTTAGCGTTTGTATATTTTGAATAACATTGCAACTGGCAATAAATTAATTTATCAATAAAATTTCTAGTTTCATTAAAATTTCTATTTAAAAATACATAAAATTTAAAATTACACTATTTAATTAGCTACAGTCACTATTGAGGGAAAGTGAAAGACGGTTGGCAGCCATGTTATTTGATCATAGTTGCAGGTTGTTGTACACGTACGGCGTGTTATTTGAATGCTGCGCTTCCACAGGAAAACGCGATGGAAGAAGAAAATTTCCCCCGAGGAGGATCTGTAGCCTCCAAAAAGAAACAGATAAAGCGCCCTGCTAGTAACGTGAGTTAACTTCCTAGTTTACCAATTTATTACAACATTATTTTGGTTAAAATATCGTCGTGTTTATTTGAGGTTATGTGATTTCTTTCTCAAATTGTAGGCTTAAACTGATAGTTGACGCTATTTTATAATAGATTGCAAGGCCGTGCTTTTGCTGGTCCCCTCTAACTACATAGGCGCTATATAATTAACCACTGGAGAGCTCCCAGTAACGTACCGGCCAAACTGTGGCATGATGTGTATTCAATGAAAATAAATTCGATAAAAACATCATTGTGAGCACAAACATGGAAGCAAAATTTAAAGTTTTGCTTATATGGAATATTCCGACGCTCGCAAAGGCACAAGAAAAAGAGAAAAAAGAAGTTTATCTAGAGTGTGTTCAAATTTATTTATTTCTTTACAGTTTGACTTTTATTTCATATGAACCATCAGCACTGATGTTTATTCTATCTGCCTTTTGGAACTTTGTCAAACAAACAAATCAGTTTTATTTAGTTGAGAATATTCTCACTTAGAAAGTTGGAGGTGACGGTCGCAGATTTAATAGAAAGATGGCTAATTTGTTTACCATTGTATTTTAGTTTTTTATTTATGCAAACGCTACTCTATCCAGTTATGATTCTCTAATGAATGCGTATCTCGAAATTGCTTTATGTCGGGGTGAATCTCAGATGAAAACATCCATTTTCAGTTTGTGGCACTTATCTGACCACCCTTCACAGTCCATTACTGGACATGGGCTTCTCCTACATATTAAATTCATCATGATTTATGGGAGATTTTAGTCTTGATCTATATTGGCTAAACGGCTTAGAGGATGACTGGACCGTGGAAGAAATAGACCATTTGATGTAATATAGATTTGGGGTGCCTCTGATGTGGAACTGTCCTCTACTGGAAACCATAGAACATTTTCTGACTATTACCTTCACTTATTTGTAGAAAAGGAAAATATGAAGGAAGTTCATTAAGTTCCAGGATGATTTTACTCATCAAACATATAAATGTAACCTAACTCATTTGTGGTGTCTAAAGAATTTTTGGGTAACTTCACCACATTTAAAAATGAGGAAGTTTACTTCTATCAAAACCAACTTTGACAATAATATTTATCATGTGAAATTTGATATGTTATTTTGGCCTTTTTTATCTGTACAGTCTAAGTAAAGAAATATATAACCCACATAAGTGAAACATGAAAGTAGACATAATTATCAATTATTTAAACTGATCCACATCTATCCCCGTTCTTTTGCTACTTCTCTATGTGTTCAGCTTACTGTCAATAACGAGAACTTGTATGTGATTTAATAATCAGGACGATACTAAGACTAATGTAGATAGATAAGAAAATTTATGGAGCATCTTGCATTTTTTCCAAGTTTCTTAATCAAATACCAGATATGAAGTAATCCGTAGTGGAAATGTTTGCTGGCTGAACTTTATTTTGGAGCAAACCTAATTTAATGTGCACATTTGAATAGTTCTAATTACATAAACAACAGGATGGAGCCTAATCTCTCAACGCGGTAACGTCATCTGGTCAAAATATCGCCCTAAGCCTCTTAAAGTCCTATGACATGCAATCGTCAAGAAATCAGGCGTATTTTTCAACATATATATTGAAAAGGCTAATGAAGAACTTCAACAGTGCAGAAAATGAGGGACATTGATGGGCTAATATCCTCTTTAAAACACATTGAAATAAAACTTCCATTTCTGTAGTTGTGCACCATAAAAACGAATTTATCGGGTTTTTACTATTTATTCAGTCTGAAAAATGAGGAGGAAGCTTTACCTCACCCGTGGTTGATGGAAGTGAAAAGTCGACGTAAGATTAACAACGAAACTGTGCCTAAAACAATTTAAATTTTTGTTAGAGCCAAAAGCGTCAGCCCAACAGAAGAATATATTAACAGGAAGGAATTCTAACGGAAATAGAGGATTTCGGGAAAAGTATAAATACTAAAAATACTGGAATATCTGAGAAAATTGATAGTAGAATCAGCAAACCAGATAAAACAAGCGTGGCTATAGACAGTATTAATAAGTGACTAAAAATATACAGAGGAAAGGGGTGTTTTAAAGGAATAGTTACTAAAGAGTGAAGTGTAATAAGGGAGAGAAAAGGCTAAATTATGTAATAAAATTAAACTAACAAACAGAGGGAACATCACACAAGAAATAAAGGCATTTCTTTGGAAAGAGGTAAAGGCAGAAGAGGCATAGAAAATCGAAAACTGGAAACACTAAGTTGTTACTAACGAAGAAAAGTAAGATAGGAAACCAAGAAATAATAATGACAAAAAAACTAAAGTAGACCATACAAGGTTGATAGTTAGGATAGAGGGTCTCATTTTAGAAATCAGGACTGGTAACATGACTCTAATACTCTCTTTGAAGTGACAATATGAAATCAAAGAGTGGGAAGAACTGAGGCGGGAGTTGTTCTCTGGAAGTCCGATCTACTACACATATGGCTTAGTATCTAAGACAGGTGCTGAATCAGGACTTTATGGTAAAAGAAAGAACAATAGAAGGGCAAACGCATTTATATTTCATCCAATGGCCAGGCGAATTCTTATCCGTCAAGGATATGGCAATACATAAAGAGACGCCAACGTATATTTATAGTGGTTTTCTAATACAGAGCGTTGTTAGATTTAAAAAATATTATCATTAGATCCTAAAAATATTGTGAGAAAAGCACTACAATGGTCTGTTAACTGTACCAAAGTGTAAAACGTGGTAGAAAACTATTTTTCCTTAAAACCAATCGCTACAGTAAATCTAATGCAGGGTTGTTACAAAACTTTGAGGAATCAAAGGGATGGGAAGGGAACACAAGAAATGAAAGTCAAAATCCCTTTTACATTTATGGCACTGAAACTAAGATTAATTTAAACCAAGACACTTTATGTCCTAACAAGTTCAATTAACAAAGCTTTTTGTTTTCCCAACAAATTGTTAATTAATATCCATTATATTTTCTAGGTAATCAGTAGAAATGCAGCCGATAGTAAAAGAACAAAGAAATCATTTTCTGCAGAAGACAGACCGCTCCCAAATTTACTTTCTGGAACTGCAGCCCAAATGATAACATACAGGGTATTTATACATGAAAGTACTGTCATGACATGTTATGAAACTGCATATTGTTTCAGCAACTACAAGAGCAGATGCTGATGCTAGGATGCATCCGCAAAATATCACCATTTACGTTAGACATAGAACTGCCAGGAAAGATGGCCGGCACAGTAACAATCACCTCAATCTCTGAACATTACACGCAATTGCTGCACAAGGAATTAAAATCCCACCAGGTAGACCAGGAGCAGGTAAGCTGTAATAGAATTGTGCAACTGCAATTACACTACTAGCTTTAGGATATCGCCCGGCTGAACAACATGTTCCGGGTGGGGCAGTTTCTACCCACTAAAATATTGGAGATAAAAACAACCAACGAGAAAATCAAAGTAGATCTGTCTTTGGATCCTCGAGATATCAACTCAGACTGGAATCACCTCGTGTTCCACAAGGGATTGCTGGTGTGGGCTGCTGTGGCTTCGAAATTAGATCACGGCTACCTGCTAGATGCTGGGGTCTCCAACAGCAGGATATTTTTACCATTCACGAACGTCCCTGAAGGAACTGTTTTAGGTGAACATCATGATATAACTTGGGCATTTTTTAAAATTTATTTTTCAGTTGATGGCCAGCCTTTGTGGTGTGTAGTAAAAAAATGTGAGGTATCTTCCACAACATGCACAGCCACAATGAGCATTTTAGAGAAGCACGTAAGCGAAGCAAGTCAAGGTAATATTTCTAGCTTGCATTTGCTAGTTCCGGGAATGCCATTCAACCTCACAATTTCTAAAGTAATACTTTTTTTGCTTTATACTTGAAACTAGAGTTTTATGATAATTCCTTGCAGCATGTGAAATTTGGTCTGGAAGGAAGATTTATACACCAGCATGTTGGTTACGTTAACGAAGCATATTTAGCAACTCCACTGGAAAAAGCTTCTAAATATAAAGAAGAGGAAACTATCAATGCTTGGCTGCTCTACATCCAGCCAATCATCAAAGTGGCTTACTTCACTCTTCAGGACATAAAGGCAATGTCTGACCCCGAACATCAAAACGGGAAAATATTACGTGGTCAAGTAATGTTGGAGAGAACATTACATTCACAATTAATTAAACAAATATTTCTAGGTAATTGGCAAATCAGGTGGTGGTATCAACTTTAAGTTTCCAAATGGCAAGAAAGGCTTTGTGTCAGTTAAGAGACTAACAAACATGTTTCCAAATATGGCAAATCTGAAAGATTCCATTGCCAAAAAGTTCCCAACAGGGTCTTCTCACCAGTGCAGAATTCTGGACTATAACCGCATGGAGCAAGTTTATGTTTGCTCGTGCGAGTCTGTGATACTCAAGGAGAAGTATTTTACTGCAGATGATGTCAAAATTGGAGAGTTGGTCGAGGTGAAAGTTGAAAGTATTACACCGGCTGGCCTGCAGGTTTCGTTGGGGAATGTGTGCGGGTTCATACAAAATATGCACTTAGCCAATTCGGCTTACAGTGAAAACATCAAAAGGAAATTTTCTAAAGGACAAATGTTAAAAGCAAGGTTAGTTGTGTTCTATGTTGCGTATTAACTAAAGCTCTAATTTTATATTATAATGCAATACACTCCAGGTTCTTTTAACAAAAGGTACTCTGGTACAGGTAACAATAGTTTCTACTTGAATGAATGAATGGCTTAACACCCCTTGGAGGGGTTTCGCCGCTTCTAAGGAAGCTTTAGAGATCCTTTGCGGGGGATCAGCCCGTCCGGTTTTCATCTTATCTGCTGGCATATTTTGTTCCACCCTTTTCTGTCCCAGACCATTCTCCTTATTTCATCCATTCCCATTCCTATCTTTAGTAGATCATGTTTTACTTCGTCCATCCATTTTGATTTAGGCCTTCCTTTCTTTCTTTTCCTGGCTGGTGTCCAGTTCATTATTATGTTCGTAGTTTCCTGCGGGTCAGCCCTTAATACGTGTCCTAGCCATTTTACTCTCTGCTGTTTTATTTTTTTAACTATGTCCACTTCAATCTCCTGTGCTATTTCGTAGTTCATCCTTGTTCTATATTCGTTTTCTGCACTTTTAATTGGTCCTAGTATAGTTCTGTATATTTTTCTTTCCATTATTCTTAGTTTTTCCTCTTCTTTATTCGTTATTGACATTGTTTCCGCCCGTACATTACTATTGGTCTTATTAGAGTGTTATAGATTCTTATTTTGGTTTTTTTGAAATGTAGTTACTTTTCAATAATTTCTTATTAGCATAGAAGGCCCTGTTTGCTGATATTATCTTATCCATTATCTCTGTTTCTCTTTCTCCATCTCTTGACACCATAATCCCTAAGTATTTAAATTTGTCTACATCTTTGTATTCGTGATTTCTTATTTTTAGGGATCCTTCTGCATTACTTCCCGTTCTCATGATTTTTGTTTTGTCCTCATTTATTCTTAGACTGACTTTTTGTCCCTCTGTTATTAACTCTTCGGTCATATTCCTTAATATATCTCTTCCTTTGGCAATCAGTACTAAGTCATCTGCATATGCTAACAGTTGTGTCCCCCCTGTCCTTACTGTGCCTTTATTTATTTTCCGCGTTATATATTCTATACACATATTAAAAGTGTGGCAAAGCGCATCTCCTTGCTTCACCCTTTGTCTATTATAAATTCACCAGTCTGTCCTTTTTGGGTCTTTACACTGACTCTGGTTTTTTCAAGCGTCATCATTATAAGCCTCTTTAATTTGGTCGGTATACCTAGTTCCTTCATTACTATTAATAGCTTGCCTCTATTGATGGAGTCGAAGGCTTGTTCAAAATCGACGAATAACATTTCCATTTTTATTCTATATTCCTGCGACTTTTCTATTATTTGCTTTAATATGAATATTGCGTCGGTTGTCGATTTTCCTTTTACAAATCCGCATTGATACCGTCCAATTTTAAACCATGTTTTTTCTTGTAGTCTTCTCTGTATTATTGTTGCTAGTATTTTATAAGTTGTGTTTAGTAGCGTTATTCGTCGGTAATTTCTGCATTCTTGGTGATTTCCCTTCTTGTGTATCAGTACTATTTGTCCTACTTCAAAGTCTACGGGCATCTTTTCTTCTTTCCATATTTTCTTTATAAGTATGAATATATATTCTATTATATCCTCTCCTCCGTATTTTATCAGTTCCATATTTATACCGTCCATACCGGAGTCTTTGTATTGTGACTTTTGTTTACTATTTCTTTTACTTCTTGTATCGTAGGCTCCTCTATCTCCATTTCTATTTCTTCATCTTCCATTGCTGGTTCCTCCTGCTTTTCATTTGTACTCAGTAATTCTTTGAAATATTCTTCCCAGATTTTTATACTCGTCTTCTTGTTCTGTTACTTGGCCTTGTTTATTTTTGATTCCCGTTATTATAGGTTTATATCTTTTATTTTGTTTTTGATTTCTTGGTAGAACTTCCTGGTGTTTATTTTTCTGCTTTCTTTCTCTATTTTTGTAACTCTTCTTCTATACATTTCCTTTTATTACTCCTTATTATTCTATTACACTCTTTTTCTTATCTTTGTATTCTTGCTCATCTTCATCTCTGTTACTTTTTATCCATTTAGCCTAGCTTTAACTTTTTGTTGTGTGCATCATTACATTCTTCGTTAAACCATTGCTTCTTTCTGTCACTTTGTTTATTACCTATTATTTTCCGGCCGTTTTGTTTATTACTTCTTTAATGTCTCTCAGATCTCTTCAATTGATCCTTGTTTTTCTGTATTTTTAACTTGTTTTCCTAGTTCCGCCGTATATTGCCTTCTTGTTTCTTCATCTTTTAATTTTGTTATGTTCCACTTCCTCGTTCGTATTTTCTTTTCCTTCGTTCTTGTATTTTTTTGTCGGATTGTTGCAGTTACCATAAAATGATCAGAGTCTGCGCATGCCCCTCTGTATGTTCTAACATCTGTTATTGATGATTGACGTCTTTTGTTTACTAGTACATGGTCTATTTGTGCTTGTGTTTTTTTATCTGGTGATATCCATGTTACCTTATGTCTTTTTGGGTGTATAAATTTTGTGCTGCTTATTATCATGTTCATCTTCGCTGCTAAGTCGCATAATCTGATGCCATTATCGTTCGTTTTCTCATGTAAGGTACTTCTTCCTGCAACTTGACTTATTATCTTCTCTTTACCGATCTGTGCGTTGCAGTCTCCCAGCACTATAATTAGGTCCTCCTTTGGTATCCCTCTATTCTTTCTTCTAGGTTCTCGTAGAATTTATTTTTCCCTTCATCATTATGTGTTTCTGTGGGTGCGTATATATTCAATATCGACATCTTTGTTGGGGTTCCTTCTAGTCTGATATATGCCATTCTTTCATTAATTAGTCTTGTTTCTATGATTTTCTCTCTCATTGTTTCTGTTACTATAAACCCGACTCCATGCATTCCCTGCTTTTCAGCCCTAAGTATATATTGTGAAATCTTTTCATCTATTCTTCCTTTTCCTCCCATCTAATCTCTTGTAGGGCTGCAATATCTATTTGATACCTCTTTAATTCATATGCTATTTCTTTCATTTTTCCGATCTCCAACATTGTTCTGACGTTCCACGTGCTTATTTTCACTTTCTTCTTGTTTTTCTTTTCTTTTTTGTTTTCCTCTGTACTAAGATTTTGCCTTTTCCGTAGCCATTGTCGTTATCTTTTGTCGATCCTTCAGCTTTCTGTCTTACTAGTTTTTTGGACCAGTTCTTGGTATTACTCTTAGTTTTTGTTTGAACTCATTACTACTTATGGTTTCGATGCCTCTGATGGTATTGTTGAGCTGGTATTTTTCATCCTCCTGTTTTTCCATTATTTTAACTTTTGAGTTTGTTTTCTCTATGACTCCTTCTGTTTTTTTATTGGTGCCAATAGACTCTGCGTCCAATATTTGTTTCGTTTGGGTATTGCTCCTAAATTTTTTCTTCCTATGGTTTCGTTTTCTATCTCTTCGTCGGTAGATCTTCCTCCTTTTTTGACTTCTTTCCGCTCATTTTTTTTTGTTTCTTTTTTTCCGTCGTGTTCTTCTTCTTCTTCTTCTTCTTCTTCTTGCAGATCCTCCCATTTCCATCTTTCACCGTTTACGATCAGTGTATCATCTATTATTGTAGCTCTGTTTCCTTGTTTTCTGGCTTCTATTAGATGTGGTGTTAGTTTTCTTCTGATATCTCTGGTTTTTTTATCGAGGTCTTCTTGAATTCTTATCTCAGTTCCTTTCAAGTTTTTCTTGTTTTTCATTATTTCAATCTTCTTCATTTTTGTAGTCAGCCCTACCTTGACTGGTCTGGCTCCTCCTTTCTTAGGGTCTCCTATTCTGTTTATCATATCTATTTCGTTTTTTCCAGCTGAACTTTGGTACTTTTGATTATTTCTAATACCATGTCTCTTAATGCTTCAATATTTTCGTTACTTTGCTCTTGTATTCCAAATATCACTAGGTTCCTTTTCCTCGTTTCCTTTTCCAGCCATTGTATTTGCATGTCTTGTTGTTTAATTGTTAGCTTTAGCTCTTTTGTTTCATCTCCTTGATGTTCTTAGTTGCAAACCCATGCTGTCTATTTTTTTATCCATCTGTATTAGCTTATTCATTACATCTGTGAGTGTAGGGGGTTCATTTTCTGCCATGTTTGTTTTCACTTTATTTCGCACTTTATATATTTATATGTGGTAGAGTTTAGCGGTTATTTCGCGTTTCTCACACCACGTATCTGTCTGTTATTATTTATATTACCGTATCGCGTTTTATCATTCGTCTAGTACCACCAACTTTCCCGCGTTCACGTGTTCTTTGTTTATTAGCTGCGTAATTCGCTTGTATTTAAATGAAATTTTGTACTTTCGGCGCACTTTATTATTATCAAGTCCCACCGCACAATTTCCTTGCTACGGCTCTGTTTTGTTTACACCGTTAATCGCGTTACTTCGTCGTGTACCGCGCGATAACTGCACGCCCGGTGTCGCACCTTCAGCTTGTTTTGGATTACTGTTGGTTTATCCTGTGTTCTACTCACTTTTACACTCACTTCTCTAAATTTATTAGCCGTAATTACTGTCATTAATCAACTTTTATGCACAGCGCGATTTATCACTGTCACTCCTAACTCTAACCATAGTTTCTACTTACTCGATGAAACTGTTTTCTTTGATGATCCTTGCTGGAGCAAGAGTAGAAAATAAGTGGTCTGGATACTCACAAAAATTCCATTATTTAAACCAAACAATTCAAGCTGCAACTGGAGCTCATGCTCTACTAGTAATGAACTATCCAATAACAGATATTAATTACTATGAAGTAATTGAAGTCCACAGAAAAAATTTGGTTACAAGATAATACTAATTTAGATTTATTTAAGGATTTATTGGCCATGATAATAGAGCACAAGCAAAGAATAAGAACTTGAATGATCAATGAGGTTCACATATTCAGGTATTAAGAACTTTGGGATTTGAAACCAAGAACATTGCTGCTTATATTGTTTAAGTTTGGCAACAAAATCTATCTAGTGATGAGCAATTATTAAAGATATGTTTGAACATTCTTGAAGTTTTTGGAGAAATAAATGGAAGGGTCTGAGCTTCTAGAATTTGTTATAAAGGAAATTAATAGAGATTGCGGCAAGAAAATAGATGAATAAAAATGAAGATTTTTTTCTTTATAACAGCAGCACTTTTCTCAAGACAAACAGTCTTCAAACTATATATTTTGTAATGGAAAGCATTAGAGCCAAGATTGCAGAAACTGCAGAAATTGGACACTGGAAGGTAGATGAGAAAAAGTCAAAACTAAGCGATGTTGCTTCCCATATTTGAAACCATTCTGAGTCACAAATTAAATGTTCAACTTGCAACTGTGGACATATGGACTTCTATGAAGAGGAATGGTGCTATTAATTCCAAATATCGAACTCATTCCTCAATTTTACTTCAACTCTGCAAATCGAAGTAATACACAAAAATAAAGCCTACCAAGTTCGATCATTATTTGATATTAGGTCATAAAATACATTGTTGGTTGTGGTTGAAAGAAAAATTGGGCTCAAGTCTTATAATAAAGTAGAACAGGTCCACAAACTTTTCGGAGAATCCAGCTTACCAAGAAGCACTTGGTCTACAATATACAGAGAATAATTTCTCCGGGGATTTAAATGTTCTGGAAAGTGACCTGTTCCAAAGATAAATAAAGGATGATAGATTAATGAACTAAAGAGAAAGAATATTTGGATTTCTCGCACTAGACCAAGATGTCTACAGATATAAATATTGATTGGAACTAATTATCTTCCAGAAATTAGAGGGGACAATTCCTGCAAACTACAAAATGGTTAGTAGTTAAAACTAAATTAGGCTAGACAGTGATCAAATAATAGTATGGAAAATGCGAAGAGTCAATTAAAATATTCATAGTCTCAAAGTTCTTGGTAACAAAAATATAATTAAAATTAAAACGAAGACTGAAGAAGAGTTTATTAAACAATCTCAAAGTTACTAAAGAAGAAATATATTCTGTTGCACTGCCATGGTAGTTCCAAGTCAGCTGAGTTACCAAGTAATAAATTTTGACTAAACAAAGACTATTAACCACAATGCAAAGACAGGCCCAGAAAAGGGATCTGAAAACTTAAATTCTTGCTATTTGTCCCACTGTGCAATAATTAAACCTACGAGTTCAACCACTCCTGTCTAATTTGTTTTAGATGCTTTGTGTTCTGTAGAAAGAAATTCATTCTTAAATGATTGTTTATATGAAGGACCCAACTTAATTGAACTTATCCCCAATGTATTGCTATGATTCAGAGAGAAAAGAATCAGTGTCATAAGTAACATATGAAAAGCCTTTCAAATGATGGAAGTACTTAACGTTTTTTTTTTGTGTGATGAAATCTGACAAATAACATACAGTATAGTTATTTCATCGTAGAAGAGTTCCTCTTATCATCAACTATAATATAAATTAGAATGAGATTCTGAAGTCCCTGAACATATGACCCAGAAAACAAAGAATTGATATCAGATTAATTCAAAAAGTCAAGATTCCACACCACATGATGAATGAAAACTCACATTTACATATGTTTGCAGATACTAGTCAGAAGGTTTACCTACAGTAAGTATTTCTCTGTATAGGCACTGGAGATCAAGTCAATGTACAACTAATTCAAACAAAATCTAGAGTTATACCAATGAAAAGAGTCACAATTCCAAGACTTGAGCTATCAGAATATACTGTTGAGGCCCCACTAATCATAATATTAAAACAGATTTTCTTCAAAACCAATAGAAAGAGATCCTGCTCCGCTATCAGATCAAGTTTGAGGATCTGTAGTATTTGATGTCACCAAAGTAGTACTGACAGAACTACTTCTCTTTAAAGGTAAAAGAAAAGTATGGATTGTTATCTTTACTTGTGCAAATTTCCAAGCAGTGCACTTGGAACTAAAAAGTTCGACAACTGAAATTTTTTATTTTAGCTATGTCTTAACATTAGCAGAATCTGTGATGATAGATTAAACTTTATGGGGGCTTATAATCAGTCCAAAGAAATCAACTGTGAAGAAATAAAGTAAAAGTTTGAGTCCCAGCAAATCCAATGAAAATTTACCTGTCCAACTGGAGCCTGATGGAGTGGGTTCTAGGAGCAAAATAATCCGCACTTTGAATAATTTACTTAAGAGGATGCTAGAAATTACCTTCAAATAGAAACTTGTCTCGTTCAGACTGAAACCGTGGTCAACGCCCATTCTTGAACAATTATTCTCTACACTCTGGCTACGTTTCTTCAAATTGAGAACTTATACCAATTTCCAGAATTGGAATTTGTGGAAACTAAATGCAAAAAATCAGCAAGAGATCAATTTAAAATTGAATTATTAATCTAAAATTCAAAAACTAGCAAAACAGAAGAGTTCAAGATGGGGGAAGTGGTAATTGTAGAGACCAACAGCAAGAATTGAGTGGCCATTAGCTAGAATTGTAGATGGTTTTGCCTGGATCTAGAATGTAGGTGGTTGAAGAATACTTCTACAAGTTGGAAGTTCAAGATTCATTTCTACATCAAGTTCACTTCTCAACTATACGAAGTATTCACAAATGGAAGTCAGTAAGTGAAATCCTGGTCTTACCATCGAAGTTCCAGTAAGCTTCTAAGACTAGTTAATGAATTATTAGAGTAATTCAGGTGGGAGTTTGAAGAAAGTTTTCTTTCCCATTAGTTTTTTAATCTATTATATTATTAATTTCTAGATTTTAAACTAAAGTTCTTTTGCAGAGTTTGGAGTAAAGATGAGAAGGGCGTTTATTTCACACACAAGCAAGCCTTGATCGAGTCTGATGTGTGCTTGTCTTCGCTTCAAGAGGCCGTTGTTAACAAGGAGTACCCAGGAGTTGTCGTAAATTTGACTACCAAGGGCGTGTTAGTTGTGTTCTATAATGGACTTCGAGGCATACTGCATAAGAGCATACTAGAAAAAATGTTTGATGGTTCCAGTGATGAGATGTTTTATGTTGGACAAGTGGTAAGTTGATCAGATTAATTTTTGGATGATTTGAAATTTTAAACCAATGAAGATTTTCACATTGAATTGAAGAATATCAGGTTAATATCTTGTGCTTTGAGTTTCACTTGAAAACAGGTCAAAGTCTTTGTAATAACCCTGAAAGTTAAGGCTTGAATTTCACTTTAATTTATTTGGCTGAGTTATGGCTTGTTATTCCACACCAAAATATACATTTACAGAGCTTTAGTAGATGTTCATGTACTGGTTTTGGACTATAGACATCTGTTCAAGTTATCAGTTTTAGTAAGTAACCTTATTTCTACTTTGCAGATAAAACCGATCATAGCCAGGATTTCAAAGGATTCTATCAGTCTAACTTTAGATGGAGCAAGGAATTCGAAGGACGAGACAGATTTTCAAGTCAGCGACAATCTTGTTACTGCTACCGTAACTTCCGTTAATCCATGGGGAATGGAGGTTGTTGTTGGCAGCAATAATACTCCTGCAATTATTCCCACTGCACATCTTAGCAGCAGTTTGCTCTTGACGCCTTTATTGCTGAGTGAGTTTGCTTTTTTCACATTTAAAACAAATTTTGCGTGTGAATTCTGCCTTAGGTACATACAATGTAGGCGACACAATTAGAGACTTACGGTGTGTATCTCAAGCCAATCAGAAGTCCAAAGCCGTACTGTCCTTGCGGGAAGCAGCTACATACAAGCAACAGAAACTAAAAGCGTTACGGAAAATCCAAGTTGGCTCAATCATTCGGTGCTCTTATCGCAAACACGTTGAGTCAGGTATTTGCGTTTCCGTCCCTCTAGTCCCAAAGAATATATCTTTGAAAATTCCATATAAGGTATGTATCAATCGCATTAGTTTAATTGTAATAAGACATTTTTGCTACACTTAGGAATTGACTACTGATGAGAAACTGGCAAAAACAATATCATTCATTCCTCATCAAGCCGTGGTAATCAAAGTACTGGAAATTGAGCAAGGTAAAGGGAAACGAAAGGATACACGTGTTACTGCAAAACTTGGAGCAGTTTTCAACCATGACTTTAAGGTTGGTCATTGCTATTAAAAGGCTTTTAAAAGCACATATAACCTATTTTTTAGTATCCAACGCAACTGTTGAGGCAATATTTGGAAGATGTTGAGCAAATCAAAAAACATCTATTGCAGAAAGGTGCATCCATAGCGAAGCTTGAGCTTGGCCAACGTGTTTCGTGCAAGATTTCCAAAGTTGGCAGCATGGAGTGCTTAGTTACTGTTGCAGACGACTTGTCAGGAATTGTTAGCAAACGTCAGTGCCCTAGTAAGTTTTTCCATTATAAGGAGACATACGAAGTGTCATACAATAACAAACGGGAGGAGGGAGGTTAGTAGAGTTCTTAAATTTTATGAGCCTTATTGGCATTGACATTGGATCAAAAAGTAAAGCTTGGACTTAGGAATATTTTTGTATCTAATTTGGTATGCATGGTTTAGTGGGCTCGCCACAAACAATAAAAATATTGATATTTCACTAACAGCAAGATTGTAACTGTCTTCAACTTATGCTACATTTCTCCAAACCTGTGGTCTTTGCATTGGTTTTGCTAAACAGTAAATTAATTGATTCAAGCACATCACTAATTAGTTAGCTAGTTATATATTGTACATCAGAAGTGTAAAATTCTAGTAGCATAAGTACAAAGGAATTGACCAGACCAAAGTCTTTATCGAGTTTTTTTGCCACATCAAACTACTCTAGCAGGGGGTTTTTCTGAATGATTGACCTGAAGGTTCAGTCAGAGTAAAATGCTTATTTAAACACAAAGTCATTTGAAAACCTAGGACCCTTCTAAGAAACTCTGACGCACCCAAAATATTGTTGTCCTGAAAGACTAACTGAAGTTTTTTGAAGCAAGGTAGTGAATTTTAGGTAGGTTTGATCGAAACACTTTATCTATGATATCTTGTTGCTTTCACTATTAGGTTGATATGATTGATATTTCTCTAAACCCTTTTTCTTGTACAAGACAGTATAACAATGGAAATTCCCATTGAGAAGCTGAACAAAACCAAACTTTCCAGGCTGGGCAAAGATTTAGAAAATTAAGGAAGAACTCAATAAAGAAAAGTCAACATGAAAGAGATAGAACGAACAGTATTCTAATAGAAGAGGCCAAGAAAAAATAATGCAATATAAAAGCAAATGAAATTCTGATGTAAATTCACAAACAACCACAGACAACTGCTGTTATAAGGGCCTAAAAAATGAATTGCTTAAGGCTTGTTTTAAGACAGAAAAAAGACCATGTGGGTGGGTGACCTAAAGTAGAACTTGAAGATCGACAATAACATGCACAGAATAAGAAAGAATAAAGGAGAAGTGATCTATAGTAGTCAGAAAAGGCAAACAGTGCTGTTCAAGACTCGCTTACTTAGCAACTTTAGGATTCTGAAACACAACCAGAATACCAGATCATATAGGAAAGTGTTAAGTTTTAAGAGAGCTAAGGAAAAGTCATACAGTTCCTATGTAATTGTACATTAGGCCCTACTCCAATATCCCATCCCCATTGGTAGCGTTCATTCTTTACAAAAAAAAAAAAAACGAAAGTTCGAACAATTTCTTTATAGAAGCTTCTTTGGCTAGTTTAATTCTCCAACATATTATAGAGATGTTAATATAGCATTCTCTCTCCTAGAGAATCAAGAAAGTAGAATAATTGACAGAGTTTACCACTTCCACTTTATTTCTACTGGAGCTGGTATATCCATGTACATGCAAACCTCCCACATACCACAGTTTTGATGATATAGTTAATGACAGCATTTCTTCTGTTTTTTTAGAAAACGTAAAAGTAGGCCAAGAACTAATCGGCGTGGTGCTGTGGGTAAATTATGTCGACAAGCTTGTCGAACTCTCCTGCAAGGAAGAAGTCATAAAGAAAGTGAACGAAACGCAAAGTACTAAACTTTTTTTAAATCAAGCCTTCATTTTATTGCAAGCAAATTTTTAGACGGCCAAATTGATAAGCAGTTCGGAGAGACCTGTTACGTGGATGTGTTGGTCAACCGAGCGGAATATGTAGTCGGTGTCGTGCGAAATCAGGACGTGAACGGGCAACTTATCTTCTTGTCCCCTCGTTTGCATGAAAACAGCTTCACAGAGTGCATAAAGTACGAAGTGGAGAAGAAAATCAAGGTCTTCTTCTGCGGGTAGATGGAATTCTGACTTTGTCGAGCTACTAAGACGTGACATTTATATTTCAGGGATGCCGGCAAGAGGCTCATTGGCATGCATAAAGGATACATTCATGAACTAAATAAGCGAAAAAGGAAGATGAGTCAGTCGAACTCTACCTGCAAACGTCTCCATTTGGATGAAAATAATGTGAAAAGTGAACTTTCCGAGGTCGGGGAAAATATACAAAATGAAGGAAAACGTGCAATGCAGAGAAGTGTCGAGACTAGTGATGAAGCAAAGGTGAAAAATGAGCCTACAGAATCGAATGAAGAGTTAGATGAAGATGTGGCTGATGAATATTCAGATAATAATGATGAAAATGACGCTTCTGTAAAATCTGAAGAAGATAGCTTATCTGATTATGATAATGTAGAAGAAGAAAATGGAAGTATTGATTGTGATGACCAAGAGGAAAGTGAATGTGCCAATTCTGATGAGGAAGATGAGCCTGAATTTAATTGTGAATCTGAAGCTTCAGATAATGATAGTGATGAAACAAATGTTTCTTGTAAACAAAATTCTGCATCAGTAGCGCCCATTTTACCAGGCATCCAAAACTTTTTCAGAGAAACCAAAGTTCAGTTTAAGGAACCACCATCTTCGGATGAAAATGATGAAGTCGATACGGGGGTGAGTAAACTCAGTTTACACTATTTGTTAAAGGTAAAATGCTTCTTTCAATTTATAGATAATGCTTGTTGTTTCTAGTGTGGGTGCTTGAACCTGCTATAATAAGTGCACGTTAATTAATATTTTGCGTCTTCTTTATGATTTTTTGTAGATCTTCATAGAAAGAATGTTTATTGTATCCTTCTCCAGTTATTTTTGATTTGGCCATCTATTTCTGAGGCTCATTTTATTCTTTAAAACCTTTTATGTGCATTAATCCAGCCACAAGGGTCCTGTTACCTGGAAATGTCCTTTGATATTGGGTTGCTAGTTGCTAAAGTCCTCTTCATTATCTAACATGTACCAAGTGGTTCATTTGTGCTTTGCGTGCAGGTGGGATTAACATTCGGGTTAAAACATGTTAAAGGCAGCTTTATAGTTGCCAATTTTCCCAGCTGACTAGTCTAGTACATAATATGTATGTGATATTTAATAATACTGTAGTTGGTCTACCTTTTTATGAATGGGGCATATAACTAATGTTCTCCACTCTTCTAGCAATCTCATTTCTTGCCATATTTTCTTTATTAGGATAGATTTAGCATTTGGCCCCCTTTCTGAATAATTCTGATGTTAAGTTGTTTGTGTCTGGCGATTTGTTTTTTTATATTTAACTTCCTCTTTTCCAATTATGATGTTGCTCTCCTGGCGTTTAGACAATATTCATGGTTTGAAACTCTTTTTTACAGAGTTCATAGAATTTTCTTTCTAGCCATTCTATGTTTTTGTGGTTCATGTTAATTGTTTTGGTATTAACTATACATTGCCTTCTCTTTTTGTTTTTCTTTATATTCTTTTGTCGTTTCGTTTTCCTTTTGTATAATTTTTCCGTGTGTTTCGATTTGTTTCTTGTTATCTCCACAGTGGAAAATACGAGTCATTTTAATTTAAAACTCTTAGACAATTTTAAACTACATAAATGTATATATTTTTGAAATCCTGAGATCGTAGTGAGTCGAAATGAGCTATCGCATGATAACTTTCTTCCCCTGTGGAAAGGTCCTCCCCGGGGGAGGGATAACTAATTATTTTTGGAACAGGTAGAGAATTGTTTTCTGCATTTATCAATGAAAATTCCATGAGGTTTCGTTGAGGAAGTCAAAAGTTATAGGCAATTGAAGTTGGAGGTGGAACCCCCATTACTCATGGAGGGGCAACTTTGGGCAAAAGTTAAATAGCTTGATAATTGAAGTCTACTAACGTTAATATGCAGGAGATTCCAACGCGGGATCTCTTAGGATTAAAAAATTATTTGACTTTTAATTTTGCGTGTTTTTTATTTGAATTTTAATTAGGAAAAAGACGGATGCATTGCGTAACACTTGATATATGAAACCTTAAATACGAATTAAAAACGTTTAAAGTCAATGACATTCGATTATGACAGATATATATGAATACAAATAGTTGTCTTAAATATGTATAATGATAATGATTTTAGAGGTACGCGATTCAACAAAAAAAACGTCACTTTTTTTTAAAATGTTTTTATCAGAGAAACTAGTTGTATTTGCAGATTTGTGCAAAGAAATAGTACATTATTAGAGTTAAACAATGTAAAAACTATTAATTATAAGAAAAATGTTTTGCATTTATTTATGCAGTATAGTAATATTTAAGACTCGAATCAATTCATCCGTATCATTCCTAAATAGTTTACTATTTATTCGAATTTGAATATTAAAATATAAATTATTTATTAATTAAATCATTGAATTATATGACCCAAACCCTTTGTATGTAGACAAGGAAAATAAAAAACAGGTGAACAAAAATAATTCTTTATACATTGATATTTAATATGTTAACTTTTAATTAGTTAGTATAATGCAAGTTCTCTCTGGGATGACATTCCCTTTCTGATGCCTGTGGTTTATAATATGGCGGATAAATATGTGACCCAGGGCCCTAAATGCCTAAATGCGAATAGCTTGGTATGACCCTTTACTCAGATCATTTTCAAGTACCAAGCATAAAGCCTCATCAGTAGTGTATGGCTTCACTTCAAGTACATCCTTTTTCCACACCAGTTCAGCAAGGATACCGGACGAGTTCAAAACTAATTCAAACAATTCAGCCATTGTATGGTTTTTGCGTTTCGTGAAAAGTCGTTGGAGAACTTGAAAGACAACAGGTGTTGGTTTATCTTCTAAGGTTTCCACATATGCAATTCTGTTGTGCTTCATAGTCGCCTTTGCGACTTAGAAAGGCCGTCCAACTGATCTGGGTAAGGCTTCTTCAATCTCAACTTCTTCATCGTGATGGGACCCGTTTCCAGTCAATTTTGTCTTGGAGATGGGAGAGATAACTGTCATCAGCCATTGGTTTTCATTGCCTAAGAATCTTGCTTTATCCAGATTGTTAGAAGAGTTTTATTTTTCAAACAATCTTGGATACCTTCTCACGAAATTCGCAGTATATTGGTCCAGTATGTTTCAACCGCCCTTGGTCTCTTTGTTTCCGAGAAATAAAAGTTTGCAACGTCTTCAATTGTCACTATAGCCCCATGGTAGGTACTGATGACCTAAGCGCAAATCAAATATGTTAAATTGTGATTTGTACCTAAATCTAAAACCTAAACCAAGATCAAACTTATTTGATTTGCGCATCTTTAGAAAATGGTCGGTTTTCTAAAGAGGCTCATATTAGCTTTACTTTGTTATTATTGGTTAAGTTGCTGATAGTGGTTGATTTTTTTGAATTGGCACTGGTATCATATCTTTTACTTTTATTCCATTTTCAGGTCTTCTGTTGTGGGTGGTTCCTTACTTGGTCTTTTAACACCTCCATTGTATTGGTGAATACTTCATTATTGATCATTCATTGCCTTTAATTATTGGTTTACATTCTCTCTTGTCTTTCAAGGATGGTAATAGTTTTTTTCTCATATCTAAACCTTTTTTGCAGAGGTCCTTCCTTATTTATCCCGATTATTAAGCCTTTTAATTTCATTTGAAATTTCCGTTCCTCAACTTTTTCTTGTACTCCATAAATTATTAAATTATTTCTTCTCGTTTGTTTTGTATATTGTCCCATCTTAGGATATTATCATTTAAATCTGATTTTAATTTGTTCACCTTAATAATATCGCACTTATTTGACAATCTCCAAGTTCGGAATTTCATATGATTACTGTTTGTTTTGATTTCATATTTTTTCAGTCTTTAAAATACCAATTTGTATGATTTGTATAGCCCACTAGATAGTCGTACTGTAATTGTCTGCTATTTCATACTTCACATGTAAACTGCCTAATCTGATAACCAACATAATAAGAAGATATTAGATTCAGAGTGTTCCTTGTATATTCAAACATCACTAACAGGCCAGCTATCCAATTAAGATTATAAAACTGTTTGATGAAAATTGACCTAGTGCAGTTCAATCCAAAAAATCTTAATTACAACAGTTGACCTGCTGGCAGATTGAGTGCTGCATAATAAAAAAAAAGAATAATTAAAATTTTTTATTGTATTTCTGTATTTTTATGAATTGAAGTAAATATGATTCACTGTGCCTATAAGACTAACAGAAGAAAAAATTGAATACCACCACCTGCTAATAAGTCTTTCTAATTTGATTATATGTATCAGATCCAACCCAAAGAGAAGAAGAAGGAAAAGAAACTGACACCTGCAGAGCATAGGGAAATTGCAAAGCGCGAGGAAGAAGAACTGCGCAAGCAGGAGCTTGAAAATGCAGACTTGACAAGGGAGCCCCAAACTGTTGACCAATTTCAGAAGCTGATTAAGGGCAAACCCAACTGCTCGAAGTCATGGATTAAATATATTGCGCATCTTATACAGGTGCACATGCAGCATTACGTATGATTCCTCAGACTTCAACAATATTTCCATTACAGAGTGCTGAAATAGAGAAAGCGAAAAATGTGGTTCGTGAAGCTCTAGAAACTATTAACCTGGACATGACGAACGAACGCTACAACATGTGGATAGCCTGGCTTAATTTGGAAAACGATTATGGCAACAAAGTGAGTTACAAATGGCTGAATTGTGCCACTTACATGTCTGTGTACCTAAACTCGTTTTAGAACAGCTTCGATGAGGTATTTGAAGAAGCTATTCGTTGTAACAATGACCTTGAAATATACCTATCTGTGATTAGTATACTGGCAGAATCAAAGAAACTCTCAGAGATGGAAGAGAAAGTCCAAAAAGCAAAGCAGAAATTCAAACATAATCTAAAGATGTGGCTCGAGGTCGGACGAATTTATTATAAGCACGGCCAGGTGGAACAGGGGCGCAAATTAATGAATACGGCTCTTTTGAAACTCAGTTCAAAGGCAGATTGTGTGTAGAATATTGTTACATCATGTTCCTTAATGAAAGTGTTGACTTTCGTTTCAGGTGTTAATTTGACTGTGCAATTTGCTATAATGGAATTCCAATATGGTGACAAATATGAAGGCGAGAGACTGTTCCAAACCATACTGCAGCACAATCCAAAACGAGTTGACATTTTATGCTCTTATGTAGACCAGCTTGTTAAGAAAGGTGACATGGAGTCTGCTAGGTAAGAATGAATTATAAAGGCATAGGAAGCATCGTAATGGGAGTTATTTCTTTTCATAGAGGAGTGTTGGAAAGAGCAGTTTCGCAGAGCATACCTCCAAAGAAAATGAAAACACTATTTAAAAAATTTAAAGACTTTGAAACAGAACATGGTACAAAAGAACAAGTGGAACATGTAACTAATCTAGCAAAGAAATATGCTGGAATAACATAAGCATTTCCAATACTTGTGTTGGGTTCCGACTTGTTTGTTTCATATTTTTTAAATGGTAATAAACTTCTTTGAATTGTTTACAAATACTTGTAGCATCTTAATTCCCCTTATAAAATAAGTTTTTTTATAATAGCTATACTTATGCAAACTACTGCTGGATATCATTATTAGTACACAGAAATTTGCTCATTCAAAAACCAGACACCCTACTTCACAATTGGCCAAACGAGATCAGGCAAAAAAAACTAACAACTTTTAAAGCCTCCTTTATGAGGATGGTGGCAAATCACCAAGTCTTTCAATCAACATCAGAGCGAATCTATTTGGATTTAATAGTTTAATAAATTATATTCCTATTGCGAAGTTTTGACTAAGTGAAATAAATTTTTGATTCACTGGGATTTTAATGCTTAAATTCATGAACATTAAAGTCTATGAAGCAATTTTAACTTACACTATAGTAACAATCTGAAATTGGTCCATGTGTTTGTAAAACAACAGTTAAACAGAATATGAAATGGTTGAACATGAATGGCTAGTCTACTCTGCACGTCTTTAAGATTAACTGAAGTACCGATTAAAAACCAAACTTTACACATGGAACACCATCCTATCAGAGAGCAAATTCAACAGAATTTCTGCATAAGCTGGCAGATGGTCAAGACTTTTGCAGGAGTGCACTTTTAACTTTACCAGACAAACTCTCCCACATTTTCAGGGATTTGAGTATACTCATCATTAGATGATTAAAAAATTCTCCCTTTATTCTCTTCTTTACATAAGGTCAACACAGCAAGTTGTTCCACCTTCTTACTTATTGAATACCTCATGGTACCATACAACAAATCATGTCTGCTTGTCAATTAAATTATGATACCCAAAGAAACAACCTTTCTCACTTAAGTGTAGAATGACTTATCTAGTGATAGCGACATGTCTGTCTGACTAGAACATCATGACAGAAGGATAGCTGTTGTGATTTCCGAGCGTTTTCAGACTGAAATTCTGAAACCACCTGAATAGTCATCTCCCAACATAAGAGCAATTTGCCACGAACATCTAAATGGCAAATAAAATTGTTCCATGAAATTGTCTGCGATATAAGTTTGAACCAATTTCAACAAATTTGAATTTGTCTAAAACCTGCCTACTACTCTAGATGTAACATACTAACACTATGCTAGATCTTGATTATAGGGGATCACTAATAATCACGAGCTACACTGCAAAAACATTTATTTTCACAAAGTACACTAATCAATAGTATTTTCGGCAATTGGATGCGGGTGCAGTAGATGCTTGCTTTTCACGACTGCACGAAAACCATTAGCATCGTCGGCAACGTATGTGACCTCGCGCAGAGAACCGTCTGGTTCAACCAATGAATAACGTCCCCTTACTTCAATGCCATTGCTAATTTCTTGATGCCTTTTTTGATCACCTGTGTAGTCATCATAAATGCCATACCCATAAATGTACTGTGAACGAATCTAAAACACAGATTCATCTGTAATGATATTATTTTATATAAATTATACTTACAGAATGTTTTGGTTCAACGGCATGTTCCGTAGAACTTTGTTGGTCATCATCTGGTATAATGATTCTCAAACTTTCTGCTAACGCAATGATTATAACTAGTAAAATGAGCTGTTTAAACATTTTCGATTATCTAAAAATATATCAACTATAAAAATTAGATTTAAAAATAGCCAATTAAACTTTTTAGTACATGACTTTGACCAAATGAAAATCTATTTTTATACGTACTTGCAAAGAACTCATAGATACTAATATTAAGTAACAAACACTACCAACTATCAACAAAAACTAATCTCGTGACTGTAGTCTTTGTAATGTAATTTACATTTTAAACTTTTTAAGCAAGAATGTGGCGTTACACAAACTATGGAAGGAAAATCACCGCATTTTAATTTAGAGGAAGTCACATTAGCTTACATAAGACACCATAAATAATTAGTTCAGATTGTTAGATTTGCATTTTAGTTGAATACGTTGTGCAGTGACCAGAACTTGTGACTAGGGAAGTCTCAATCAACCTCTTATTTGTCCCCCCGGAAAAATCAGGAGGAATTAAGTTAGATGATCATAAAAACTAAACAATTTAATTACCCCGGCTTATCCATTTTTCTTCAAATTTTTGGTCGATTTTCCTCTGTCCACATATTGATGTTAGAGCTTTACTCTAATTCAAGGAAATAAATAAGACAAAGGTTTTGTTCATCCCAAACTAGTGAACTTAGCTCCATTAGTGAAGGGAATTAGCTATGGGGGTTTTCCATACAATTTGTAGAAACTATGTAAGTAGTGTACAATTTGCTCAATCAATAGAATATATCTTCTGGGAGTGGTAAAAGTATATTTGCTACTTATGCATAACACCTACCGTACATGTTATGGTTTGGATACTCGGTCCTATGAACTCTATGAAGTACACCCTCTTTAAAGTCAATGTTAGTTAGCTGTTGATTACCTTTAGCAAAAACAATATGAAGGAGTTATAGATGTGAAAAACGCTATTGATAAAGCAGACAATCAGCATCAAATGTGTATTCATGTGTGTTTATTAAAGAAGCATCAGCAAGTGAATTAGTCATATCGTTCAAAACAATAAATAGGCATCACGTAATATCAGTCAATCAATATCATAGAATAACAATACCACAACACCGGATATCATCAACCTAATTGCATATTATACAAGAATACGCACAGATAAAAATGTTTAAAAATGTTTGCTGAGACAGCTAAAAGTCTTCTTATGTTATGTAATCAAAGTCATGTATATAATTTACACAACATCACTGCTATGTATAACAAAATTGTATTTGTTGATCTAGCAATAAATGTAACCTTTAAAAAAAATGTTTAAGAATACAAAAAAATTTCTTATTAAATATAACATTGCTTTATCCATTATTATTACATCAGCTGCTGGGGTATAGATGCCAAACAACTCAGCAACTTAAGGCAAGTTTAAATTGCGTATTAAATTCATTTGAACGCTACACGTTTGATTTTCTGAGCGTTTGTCAATCAGGCCAAATCAAATAACCAAAAAAAAAAACTTTTCCTTCCACATAAAAACTAAGTAAAACAAAACTATCTAGCAATTGATTTTATTAAACACCTAACCAATGTCTTTACCATCCTCAGAAAGAGTAATGGGAAATTTTAAACTTCTTAGATACCATTCCAAATGAATGTAACCGGAAAGAAAAAACTCCAGGGTTTTGACGGAGACTAGGAAGTAAAAACAATTTGAATCCTTGCACAAACATATAGCACTTTCTAAGCCAATGGAAAACTACCAAACAACCCTACAACTTACTTCCAATGTCTGCTGACCTATCAATATCAAGACTAACTATGATAGCAACATCGTAGCTTGTTCAATAAACTCCCCTTAACAAAATTACAGTAAATAAATCTAGACTTCAATGCGTTACGTTCATTATGAAAAGCAGAAATAGCCCAACAGTAACACTAAATGACTGTCTGAAGCAGCAAAGTCCCTGGGACTAAATTTGAAAATGCAAATAACTACCTACTAAATTCCAGTCCTAGGTATTTTATTACATTATGCTAAATAATTAAAGAAAAATCAATTATCAAAATTATAAAGGCGCCCTAAAGCCCATATGGAGTAACAGTAGCTAAATTCAATGTGGAAATTCTTGAACCGACATACCATGATATATTCCCAACAAAATGACTATGTATGTCCATAGCAAAACAAAATTAAAAACTATCGTCGAGTCTACTGCTCACCCAACAAACCACCTCATACTCTAATAGATGATTATAACCCATTTCCAAAGTCGATTCACTTTGTGCAGGCCATTGCACTTTAAAGATGATGTTTGCAAAACAAAAGCTAGTCAAAGTAAATTGAAACAAAGAATGATACTGTACTATTTATTGAGAAACGTTACATTTATTAACTTCGATATATCATTACATAAAAATGAATTGTTTGAAGTTCTCAGGACATTTAAAGGATATTAAATCAGCTTTGCTCTTAATTTTGTACTGCTTAAGCATCAATTTTGCACTTGCTGGTACAATCAAACTCTCAAAAAGACTACGGCAACCCTACAACTACGTACTACTTAATAAATACTATTCACAGGAAATCTCAGTAACATGTGTCTGCATTACAAACACAACATGTGCACAAGCTATCTAATGTAATTTATTACGGGTTAGTGAGGTACAAATCGTTTACACAACTTAAAATTAGCTGGAGCAAGTAGGTTGCAGTAAAAATGCTTAGGTATATGCAGATTCTGGAGCATCGAAGTCCTGAATGCTGCAACATATAATGGTAATCTTGTCAAGGAATGTTATAGAGCAAACGTGACTGTTTCGATTTTACACACACTCTTGTTTACAAACACGTATTGCACAGTCTTAACCAAACTGGAAAGTAAATCCGCCAGGAAAGCCCCCTGAACTGAAGCTAAATTCAGTCGTCCCATGGCCACCTCCGCCGAAGAACGTTTGAAACACTTGTGTAGGGTCGATATCTACGGACAGTTTGATTATCAAAAAATAAAAAAGGAAAAGATTGAACTCAATTTACTCACCATGCATTCCACTATCAAAATCTTCCATATCCTGACCGCTGTCATACCGAGCTTTTTTCCTTGGGTCTGATAGCACACCATAGGCTTCACCAACTTCTTTGAACTTCTTCTCCTGCTCCTTCTTTTCTGCATCGCTAGCATTTGCATGCCTATCAGGGTGATGTACAAGAGCACGTTTGCGGTAAGCTTTTTTGATCTCATCATCAGTAGCAGTCCGATCGACACCAAGTATCTTATAATAATCCTTACGTTTGGATCGCTTGAGGGCAAATTTCGCGTCCTGCAAAAGCTTCTTGTTCTCCTTGCTTTTGTCCATCTTGCAAGCCTTCTCATAATCCCGCACAGCGTCCTCATATTCCCCGAGATCCATGTAACATTTGGCACGACGCAGCAGCGCCTTTAGGTAAGTATCATCTAGGTTCAGAGCTGCACTACAGTCTGCAATAGCGTCCTTGAGCTTGTCTTGTTTTGCAAGAACGGTGGCACGATTGAAGTAAAGCTTTGCGTTAGTCTTCTTATTGAAAGGATCGATGGCGAGCGCTTGTGTGTATAGATTAATGGCCTCCTGAAACTTGCAATTCTTGTATGCCTCGTTGCCCTCGTCTTTTGTCTTCTTGAGCACTTTGGCGCGCTTGTACGCCTCCATAGCCTTGCTGTGGTCTGGAGCCAAACGCAAAACTTGCTGGAAATGATTGACTGCGTTTTCGATGTTGTCTTCATAGAACAGGCATATGCCTCGCACATATATGGCGTCTGCGTTGCCTCGATCTACATGCAGAATACTGTTGGCTATCTCCTGCGCCTCTTGGTATCTGTAATACAGCTTTTTAAGATTCGATTTTGTTCCAAATTTCTTCTATTTCTTATTGTAAAAGATATTTTCTATAATTCAATATGCTGATATCTTCTTTTTCTGCTTCATAACATCCCAACAGTTTTCACTTGACTGTAAGACTAAAACTACCTGATATTTCCCTGAATATATTATAAATTAAACTTAGCTTTGTATATCCATGACTGACATATGGTTGCAACAGTCAATTGTTAAGTTGAAAGTTATCCAGAATCTGAAAGACTACGTTTGGTTCAGATTGCTAAGATAGTTAAAGTTATACTCTTCTTAACCAAAAGTTTGTTTCAGGAAAAGTTAACTTCTAAAACCTCATCTCAAAATTTCCAACAAGATCTAATACTACAGTGAGCAACCAAATTATTCGTACGACTAATACTTACACACAGGACACAGTTTAATTTCGGATTTGAGCTTTTAGCAAAATAAAACTTGCCAAAAGATGGCTGCTTGAAATGAGCAGTTAAGACAAGCAGAACACTTTGTTAATAAAGACTTGGAATTTTGAAAAACTTATTTGGCTTGGATGAGCACGTAAAGGTTTAGAGAATGCCTACAAAAGTATTTATCAAAGAGTGTGTCCAAGCAAATATGAAACATAACGGAGGCAACAACATAATGTGGGGTAGTTTTTCATAGTCTCATCTTAGTCTGCTACATGTAATTGATTCGCCAATGAAAAAGGAGAAACATTTCAAAAGCTTCTGTCTGTACTATAAGCAGCAAGCGTGAGCTTTTGTAACAGAAAAATTTGGCTAGTTTTTAGAAAAATTGATTGTTTAGAACTAATACTAAATTTTCAATTGCCTATTAGTTAATTTAAACCTCATTTAACATCACAATTCAAATGGCAAGCTTTTCTAGTAAATCTGCGTCATACGGACAATTTTGTTGCTTACTTACTGTACCTGCTTACAAAGGAATGTAAGAAAGAAACGTCAAAAATATCCATATCTTTGAGGTATGAGGATGAAGACAAAGCAAGTAGAGAACAAAAGGACGATTGTCATCCCATTCCAGAAAAGACTCAAGGACTATCTTCTGCTGTATTGGAAAGTGCTACTTAGAGAGATACCTGACAAGCAATCATTCATTAAATTGAAGTAATTATCATTAATTATCAAATATAAATTATAACCCAAGCTCTTTTCTATAGAGGCAAAGCAGAAATGGAAAGTGCAAGATCTCAAAATGAGAAACCTCACAAAATCAAGGCACAAAAACATCATTTAATTGTCCACAATCCTTGTAAACAAGTCTTCCCCCTCCATCACAATTCTCTGTATTTCAGTTTTTCATTTACAAATGAAAGAATTGTGTTGTATCTCATAAAGTGACAAAGTATTTCTTTCCAATTTGTCGAAAGAAGACAGGATAATACTGTTCGATTTGTCTTAAAAATCTAGTCGCTTGACTTTTTGCTACCCGCAGCTACGTCTAAATTAGCCTCAGATCGCACTTTGGAAGCTTAAGGGGCAACATCGGGACGCGGTGGCTCAACAGGTTCAAGCAGTTGCCTCTGTCCTCTAGTCAGTGCGCGCGAGTTCGAGCCTCGCTCAACCCATGGGTGTGTGTGAATGTCCTAGCATTTAAGTGCACGTTAGTGGGCACAATAAGCCCTTGCGGCTACAGCAAAAAAAAGCAACACCACTGTAGAATTTTCAAAAAATCGATTATTTTTTTTTGGCTTAAAATATACTGTGAACTTTCTAGAATATGTAGCAAAAAGTTTTATACGTGGAAAAAATTTTTTCTTTGAAATATCGCGCCTTTTCCCAAAGGTAATAGCTCGTAATAGAAGTTTTTGAGTAAAACTTTTTTTTTAAACGAAGGTTCTTACAAGTAAAAATGGAAGGCAAAAAGTACGAGGGTAAAAAAGGTACAAAACAACTATATCCAATACAGCATCGGTCAAAAAGCCGAAACAAAATTTATGTAAAAATTGTTTCAAAATTTTAAAAGGGTGTTTTTCTCGTAATCCCATTTTTCAAAACCATAACTCGATCAATTTTTAATACTTTCATTTAAATTTTAACCACATCTTTAAACAACATTTCGAAGAAAAACACATACGAAACTTTCGATATATTAATTAGAAATTTTTTTTATAAACAATAACTGCCCATTTTTTCGTTAAAAATTGGACACCTAACTTCAAATACTTGCTAATTACACAAATATCACAATTTTTAAAATTCCCTACATTTTTCTCTAGCTATACTCATATAGATTAAGAAAAAAATTTTATTTTGCTCCAAATTTAAATTTGCACCAGTTCTAGTGTGTGCCACAGAGCGCCTCGATGCCAACCTACCTTGGGAGAATGGCTCCAGAGCACCCATTTTGAAATATTTTTTTAACAAGAAAATTTTTTTATACTTCAATATATGCCTAATAACATACTTCAACAGTTTTTTTTATTACCTTTCCTTCCATGCAAAAAAATATTTTGGGGGGGGGGGGTATCCCTTAAGGAAAAAACAAACTGTAAATAACATTCCATATTCATCTGATTTTATGCCTACAATAACTGTGGCCAGGCCTTATAACTCCTTTATATATGTATATGAAAGAGGGCAAAGCAAATTTGGTCTTCAGTGGAACTGTTTCATCACCCGAACATTTATCTTGTGACCAACACCTCTGCCTTCATAAATAATGGAATACTTCCACTATGTGCTATCAAATGTACTGACCAGCTTTGTTCATTTGTGATTCAACAAAACTGTTCCAAGAATAATAAAATATTAGTCTATCAAACCTCTCAATACCATCTTTAAAGGCAACCGGATTGATTCGTCTTCTGGATCTCTTCAATTAAAAATTCCATAATTTTGTGAGAAAGTTCCAAAAAGGAACACAGAAGTTTTACTAGGCAATGCAATTCCAAACAAAATGTTATGTAGGGATGACATCAAATATTCTTTCTTTATCGCAGGATACATTCTGGGGACCTGCCCAACTTGAAACTGGTGCCACTGTTTGTTTCCCAAGAACCTTCAAAAAATACCAAAAAGACTTCAAAGATAAGCAAATTGTTCAACAGCTATGCTCGTTGTCAAACGTATGTCTGTTTAGAACACATATAATGTTATATGGCTCAGGTCACACAGCAAAAAAGCCATAACATGTATTCATCACTTACTATGTATCAAAATTTTCATGCACAACTTCATATCCATGTTATGTTGCACATGGATAAGAAAAATTTACTTTCAACAGCCTAACAATAATTTTGCTTACCAAACATTCAGATATAGTACCATGAATGTTTCGTCACAAAATACAATATGGCATAATAAAAAATTGTACCTAGTTCAGTATGACAGAAGTATTAGTTCAGAAAATATATTAATATTCTAAAAGCTTCATAACAATTTGAACAAGAACAAGAACAGAAACCAATACACCACCTACATATTATACCAGAAATATATCACCACTATAATTGTATACTAAAAATGCTGTTGTTGTATACTCTGTGACAAGGATGGATTTATAAAATTTCATTAACTTGGGCTAATAATTGTGGATCCCAAAACAACTTCTTTCATCTTTGTATGAAACTCCAAATAATTTTGTAAATTCCCATCATCCGCATCCCTATTGTATATAGATAATGACCTATTTTGAGAAAGAATCTTACAGATGATGTACATATACAGTATAATAAGATTGCTTAAAAATTCTGAGCATCAAGCCAATTAATTACTGGTGGGTATTTATGTTGACCAATCACAGTACTTCCATTGAGAAAATCTTAACATGGACAGAAGCCTTACCAATTGCCAAAATATAGAGAAAAACTTGCTATCTCAAAATTCTGTGAGCCAACTTGAATGTTTTTTACAGTAAATAGAGTGCAGTTGTACATTTATTAACTGAGATTGGTTTTAACCCATGGGAATCTGATTTGATCAAACCTGAGTTGGCCATAACATTTCAAAGTGTGACTGACCTGGTAGCAAGTGATAAATGTAATAGATGGAATAAAGGTCAAAAGGTTACACAGCCACTCAGTTGCAGAATTGCCAATTAATAGATACTTTGTAAAACTTTATATAACTCAAAGATGGTGAAATTAATCTTTTTGGACCAGACTCCTTTGATTACAAATTTCAGTTATTTAAATCAAATATTACATAACGCGTCTTGGTCACAATTTCTCCATACATACCTGCCCAAAAACGCCAAGCACTCGCCCTTCTGTACCTTGTACCGGGCGCAAGTAGGAGCTTGATCCAAACACCGATCCATGCAGTAGACGACCTTCCTGTAGTCCTTCTTGTCGTACGCTTTCTGTGCTTCACCTTCATACTGCTTCAGTATCTCGAGACTCCTGATTTCATTATTCATGGCAGTGTTGTTGGTATCCAATTCCTTGATCTTCTTGATGGCCTGCTCAGCTGTCATGACATCACCCAGAGCGATCGCGCATTTTACAATGCGCTGGTAGCCCTTGATGAACGACTGATCCAGCTGCACAGACTTGCGAGCGTCCTCCAGAGCATCACGGAAGTTGTTCAGCATGATGTAGCAAGCGGCGCGGTTGCCGTAGTACGCAGCAGTGTCTGGGCACAGCTCGATGGCTTCGGTGTATAGAGGAAGAGCGGACCGATATTGCTTGATCTTGAAGAGTTGATTGCCATTTTCCTTCTTCAGCTCGGCCAACCTAAAAAGCAACGAGATTAATCTATGAATTTCAACCAGAAGTTACCCACTTTTCGCTTAGCACAGAATTCATCCTGACCAATCTTACAACTAAGGACGGGCAAGCCGCATTAAAAATTCAATCACACTTAGTTCGACAAAGCAACCCCACCAATACACCTACGATTCGCTGAACGCCGTGTCTGGGTCGGCGCGCGAGGGGGCATCTTTGCTATTTAGCATCCTCACGAGGTGCAGCTCATCCGCATCGCTGACAGTTAATTTCGCTGACAACCAAACAGAGCAGCTCAAAACAACGGCAACTTGACTGTCTGGGGTGGTGAATCATAGAAGAACTTGACCGGTCATTTCAGAAATGCCGCCGCAGAAAATGGAGTTTTGTGGGTGGAACCAGTTCACGACGCTTTGCCTTGCATAGTTGCATGAATATTCATCGGTTTTTTACGCGAGCTGCACTCCGAATAGTATCATTGCGGTTCCTCTACGCGCACTCTGAACTTTCACGCAAATGATGTTTTTCTGGATGCTTTGAAATGCCGAAAGGAAAATTTTAAACGCAACTACTAAAATTTGTCGATTAAGATGAAGTGACATATGTCTGTTAGACAGTGAACAACAATTAGGTTAACAGCTTAATAAGGAACAATTAAAAGGCGGATGTGTTTGCTTCTTCTTAGATGACGCTTGTGGTTTTCCTATATTTTTCGTTTTTCGTTTTTCCTTTCTACTAGTCAGTTAATGACCAGCTCCATTTCTTGGTAATCCCGCAGAGGGCGTACACAAAACTTATCAACTAAAGGCAAAAAAAAATTGATTGGCACCAATAGTTTTTGATAACAAATAATCAATTGCTTTTTTTAAAGATAAGAAACCAAAAATAGTAAATTTACGTGTTTCAATTGTTGAAACTATAATAAGAGAAAACCATGAACAAAACGACTAGATGGAGAGACCTAGTAACAAGTTGTAAGTTCAAAATGGGACTGGATGTTCAGCTAGCAAAATTTGGAGCCCTGCTCTTTGTTGAAACCTGACAGTTAATAGCTTTTCACCCCAACACATAAAACAGCTGATGGGCGATCCATAATCAAAGTCAATTTTGAATAAAATACTGAAGAACTATTTCCTAAAGAAAAGTGGGGTATTTTCATCTTTAGACACTTTCCTCCTTTTCCAATTTTGCAAACTTTCATTGCTTATAGGCACATAATTCCATGTCCTCTTCAACAATACATTCACTTCTTCACAAAGTAAAACGTAAATTTTAAATTATGCCGTGATACCGGATATCAATTAACTTACTCTTTAGGTGATTAGATAATATCAATAGGTCGGCCTTTAGTTTCGGGTACTGCTTTCAAAAACGTTTTAAAAACCATTAATAACTTTGTGCCGAATTTCGCTTGTAATACCTCTAAAATGAACCAGTTATCCGTTCTCCACTGGACTCTTGTTAACTTCATCTTTAGTAAATTCCCACATAAATTATTCTCAAGGGTGATTAATCTTTGCCTTAAGAGCCCAGAACGATGATGTTTAGACTGAAGACTTTTGACACTGCTTCTAAGTCTTTCTTAGCTTGATAACTGAAGCGCATGAAATTATGTCTTTGTTGTATGGCCTTGAACTAAAAGCTGATTAATTTGAATTTTAAACCGAATAGTTTCAAATTGAATGGTAATAAGCGTTGAATAAGGGACGGATAATTTAAAGCACAAAACAATTCTGATTAATGTAGAGGACGCTTCACCGAATAGTTTATTCACGTTTTCAATATTAGCCTCTGTTCTTGATGTTCGGCATCTTCCGATTCTATCGTTATTGGCAACACTTTAGGTGCTTGGCCATTTCTAAACCAATCTATGAAAGCGATATTCAATTACCACGATTGTTCTTGGATTGAGTGAGCTTATCCCATTAGCATCTTTTCAATTTGTATACCATAATTTGTATCCTTTCAGGAACTAAATAAAATCTAATTACTATAGCTAGGCCAGTGTTATACGTAATTGTTATATGTGTTACTTTGTACGCCACTGGACAAACTGTATGAATTTACGAGACCATACTCGAATGTTTGCTAGTATCATAGTTGATATTTTTATAATGACACAACAAAAATCCCAAACGAATTTATATAAAATGGTCGGAACACAAAATTATATTAGTTCGGCCTTGTTAGTGTACTACATTGCAACAGACGACTAATATTAAGTCCATGGCTTGTTGTAAACATCTTTTGTTCGTAAAGTAAACCTTTTTTTTTATCTATGAACGTAGTGATTACGATACTTACAGAAAATTGCAAAGATTGCTAATGCCCATTCCGAAGTCTAACACTACTTGTAACATTTAATTTAAATCAAAGATTCAACATTCTTGTATTGACCCTCCCCCCACACACACCACACACAGACACACATACAATGCTTTTTGCCTTTGGCGAATTCTAGTTCCTTCTGGTTTGTGACGTCAAATCGAGGACAAACACCTTCAAAGAGCTGGTGTCTTTGGGCTTGGTGATGACGTCACGGATCGAATTACAAAATAAACCTCCATAAAAAGATACACGGAATTGAGTCAGAATTCGCAATTGTTAAAACAAAACCCGATTTTGATTGGTCTAGCATGGGGTGCAAAACATGATGCAAGTGCTCCAACAAACTGGTTAAAATTTTAACCTTTGTTGAGCAGAACAAAGGAATTAAATTCAAAAACTAAAAAAGGACAACACTAAGAGATTAAGCAAATAAGAGACATGAGATATTCTTTATCGGTTGGATAAGAGAGTCAAAATTTTAAAGTGTCTGAAACAAAGTGTCTCACGAGATTAAAAGCTAAACAAAAGGCGTATCTTTTCATGCAAGGTTGCCAATTTATTACGCTAATCTGGAGAAGGTCCATGAACAAAATAAAGAGAACAGAGGAAGAACAAAGTCAACAAGGCCTCATCGAATTCCACATAACAAACGACTAAAAAAGAAGCCAAGTCCAAGCAAAACAAACAGGAGGCAATACATCAATCAACATTACAGAAAATCAGCCTTATAGACAAGAAATTGAAGAGATAGATAGTGTGACAGTTAAATGAGCTAAAAAGAGAGTTGACTGAAGATTCTAATTGAAACAATGACGAACTGAAAGAAGAGTTCAGAAGAATGGGAAAGACAATTTTAAAAAACAAAAAAAAAACTAAACAATTATAAAAGGTTTAAAATATCAAGGTAATAAGATCAAAGAAATTGTAGGGCTTTTTTGAGAAAAACTACACCACCAAATTTACAAAAGGTTTATAAAATAATAAAACTAGCAAATAAAAATAAAAATCGTGAAGGAGAAGAAAAAGCTACAAGAAACGAATGTAGTAATGGAAAATTTATATATAAATATAAAGATAATTGATGATAAACAGTACTTTGTACTGATGCAACAAAGTCAAGGGCATGCTGCAACAGATAACAGAAAGCGAAGATACAAAAAATGAATAGGAAACCAAATAAATCGGTAAGGTACAGGACAAGGTAGGGAAAACCTTGAAAAATAAGAAAATGAAGAGAACATTGAAAAGTTTGAAATGTTCCTCAAAAATGCCATTAAAACAACGAAAACAAAATCTCCCAAGTAATAAAGCCCAAGAACAAATAATTGGGCAACGAACACAGTGAGGTACTGAAGAAACTAAGAGTAGAAAGACAAAAAATGTTAAGCCAGAACTGCGCAAAAATGAGCAGTAAATGAGAAAAAACAAAATATATGGCCCTAAAGTCCAAGATGGCAGCTAACATACCAATAACGGTAGGGAGTGGTAAGTAGCAGGTGTAATGCTCTTCAATAGTTGAAATAAACGTTAAAGGCGGGCTCATGAAGTAGTGTGTGGCCAAATAAACTGTAAATCAATAAGATCCATGGCAATTTACGCTAGTGAAATGTCGTTGTTAACTGAGGTAGTTCAGAATAAAATAGATGGGAATGAAAAAGGTGGTATGAATAAAATAAAAGATCCCCTCATCAAGTTTACTCAATAAAATTGCCATTTTTAAAAATATATGTTTTTTTAGTCATGCAGGGTCATATTTCATGTGAGAACAAGGGACAATTTTGGGTGCGTGAAACATATGTCCCATTAGGACAAAAAACACAACAAGTAGAATAGTGTGTGAAATATTTTATACATAAATATACAAAAAGTGTACATAAAATATATGGTAAGACATAAAACACTGCATGAATAGTTTTGATTCTCTTTCCAATTTTATCTTTGACGCATCTTGAACACCATCTGCTTGTAGTAACCTCAATGGACAAATAGTCACCTGCATTTCAATCAATTCGCCTATTCAATTTGTATGATATGATTGTCCAATCCTGTGACACTATATTTAAGCCCAAACATTTTTTTAGCATGGACCACATGCTGATGTAGAATTAGAACTTTCGTCTGAATGTACCTTAATTGTCAGCTTCCTATTCTTTTTCTGACGAATTGTCTACAGAAACGCCAGAGAAGTTTTGTAAGAATCCTCTATAAATCCCCCTAGTTTTTCGTCGGTATTTCTCTTGTATTGCTCATTTTACAAACCTAAAACATCAAGACAAACCAACACTACTGAGACATTTGTAACTTATTAACTACAACCGGCTCACCAGAGAAAACTGCTCAAGAATGAACTATAAAACACAAACCAGCACAAAATAAACATAAATCTGTTTCCCTCCTCAGAACAGCAGAAGTCGTGCAATCTATGAGCAGTTTTAGAAACTAAACATTGCATATCAATTATTGAACTACTGGAACAGCAGCCTACCAGTTCTGGAACCACTATTGTCCCATTAGTGTCTGTATCCTCCCTCAATAAGATACATGTGACCCATTGGTAGTCTAAGGAAATTAAAAGAAAGAAAGGGCTACCAAGACTTGGTGGAGGCATGTAGAAAAAGATCTGATCTAATATTTTGCAAAGTTGGAACATTCTGGTGATGGGAAAATATAGAGAAGACCATAGCCAAGGGTCTTTAAGGTCTCTCTTAGCGACTATAATAGTTGTTAATAGACACACGTTCGACTCTAAACATTTATCGGCCCTCATAGTCCAATTAACCGAGACTAAGCTATCTTTGATGCCTGAAATAACATCCTACAACTAAATAATCAAACTGTAGCATTCTTTGTGCTTTCTCTAAAGACACAAATGTGTAAAATTTATAAACAACAATTCGATGCATTGAATATTTGACCAAATGAGAGGTAGTATTACTTAGTCTTCCGATCTGGACATGAATTTAGCACAATCCGCACTATTTGAAATTGTAAACTATTGGTCAATTTAACAATAGACACTTAACTTTTAACCTTGAGCGAAAAAATACCGATAATTTCAGAACAATATGCACTTCGACTATATCAACATTTAAGCAGAAATTCAATGGCTCATGAAATGGTATCGCAGATTAGTTCCGACCAGGTTAATCATAAGACTAATGTAATCTAAATCAAAGTGAATCAAAAACAACTGAAAATAGTCGTTCAAAGTCATCAGTTACCAATCACAGAGGTCGTGTTGTAGCAATTATTTTGATTGGATTGTCTGCTAATCAATAATAATGGCGGATTACACGAACAGCCCTCTTTCTGCACCCCGCCGATTAAGAGATTTAAATCTCAAGATAGCGCTGAAGGTTCTAGAAGCCGTACGATATATTTAAAGTGCCGTCACATGGTACGACCGGCGACATGTCTTGTTATACAAGCAATGATAGTGACCTTTCAACGCACCCGATTGCATTAAAAATCCTGCCGCGTTCCGCGGCCACAAATCACACGCGCGGCTGGCTATTTTGATAACGCGCCTTCAATAATAAAAACAAAGCAGAGATAACCAGGAAGTGCGCGGGGCTCGGCCAGAGCGGGCCCCCGCGGGCGCAATTTTAAAATTGCGGCTCTAGGGACGCAAAAAACGCGGCTACTACTTACTGCTCGGGGTTGGTCGGGATGATCTCCTCGGAGTCGTTGCACTCCATGGTCAGGTCCTCCACCACGTCCACCATCTTGCTCGCGAAGGTGTAATGCGCGCCTCTGCCGCTGCGGGCGCTCCGGTTGCTGTCAGGGGCGACCGTCGGCGGGCGGTGACGGGCCGGGCGGCGGCGCGCGCGCAGCCCGCTAGGCGCCCATTCGTCCGCTACCTTGCGGGAAATTTCGAACGCCACCAGCGCCAGGAAATAGACGAAGAACGCGCACGACAGGAATTTCGCGGCGCTTTTCCAGGACGTGGCGCCTGTCTGGCCCGAAACAAAAGAGAGCATGACAGAAACGCCGCCAGCGGCATGCCTGACGGAAAGCTGTTCGCGGCCGTCGCCGCCGACGAGACCAGATTTGAGGTGCGGCTGGAGAACTGCGTCGTGCCGCCTCTGAAACCAGCTGCGGAGGTTGCTGAGGATGAGTGTGAGCCGAGGGTCCCCGGCGTGGCTGAAGAGGTCGCGGAGCGGTATGCAATGTTTTCGGAGAAAAGGGAAGCGCAGCAGCCGAAGCTGTGTGTGTGGCTCTACATGGAGAAGAGTGGCGTGGAAAATCTGCTGGCGAGCAGGAACCGATGCGAAATAAGGAAAATTATTGGTATATGATAAAGGTTGATGCATAATTTCTACCGTGTTTTGTTTTTGAACTGAGCGTTAGGTTGGCTGCATACCTGCTATTCGTTAACTAATATTCCCTCCGAAAATATTTACAATTTTAGCTAAATTAAATGATTTTATTAATAAAAAATGTTAACAAATTAATTAAATATACATATAAATTTTAATTGCAGCAGGATCTGCAATTTTCAAAGGGTTCTTCTGAGCACTTTAAAGTAATTGGTAACCGTCCTTCACGTCGGAGTTTTATTTAAATGCTTAATTTTGTATGAGTTTTCTCTTTCCTTTAATATAATTGATACTAAACAAGCTTGTAATGTTAAGAAAACATTATCAAGTCTACCCTTGTCTAATTCATCAGTTTGTCAAATGTATTTGGTAAGGATTTATGTTGCAAGGATTGAATAGAACTAAAAAAGTCAAGATCCAATACGTTGAAATCTATATACTGCTTTTGTAATACGCCATTACGTTTTTCATTGGTAAGTTGCTTTGATTTGGACCTTTTAGTTTGTAATCCAACATTTTATAAAGAAGGCGGATACCACTTTATTCAAACAGATAGTACGGTATTTAATTTTTACGTTTATTTTAACAATATTAGATATTTCATGTCGGTCACCTATGATTTACTTATTTAATGAGCACAGAGTTGAGAGCCAAATCATTTATTTGCAGATTAATGCTTGCCGTTATTTAATTTTGCGCATTTTTTTAATATATACCATATTTTCATATATAAAATCATAATATTTACATACTGAACAGTAAAGGGTAATCAAAGAAAAATCTCGTAAAAACAATTTTTTGTACCATTTAAAGTTCTTGCTTGATTTTCTATATATAGTAGAGTCATATACGCAGTTGAGTAGTAGATTAATTGCCATTTACAATCTGAAACATAATTATTTAGGTTTGTGCCTCGTTTCTCCAGGCAATAGCAAAATCCTTTATGGGGTGTTGCAAGAACTTCAACTGAATCAGTTATATACACTGCAAGCGCTTCTATTATTGTTAAAGATGAGCTTGCTACATTATTCAATAATACAGGCATACAGTTAATTCTCAATTTAACATGAAAATTTCTTTGAAAATCAGCGCTGACCTTGAAGCGGCGATTCTACGTCTCGCCACAGTAATTCAAGAGTCGGCTTAAGCGGCTACACTTAAGATTCTTTTAAAAAGCACCCCTTTCTGTCGAAAAGGAAATATCTGAAAAGAGTTGGTTTACAAAATTTGGCAACCACCAGATAGCCTTCAGACAAAAGGCTAGATTATCAAGCCTCTAATCAATTTTAAAACCTAATCAAATATCTAACAAACAAGAGGACACGAATTATTTTCTTTGGAAAGCAACCCAAAGATTTAAACATCGGAGACAACCAGTCCTTTCCCTACACAAAAAAAAATGGCAGACATGGTAAAAGCTGACACCTTTGCATAATATCTAGCACGTTGTAACATCTACTTTCAACTAATATCACCATGTCTCCACTACCAGACTTGTTTATAGTCAGGAAAGTTAGAATCAAAATTAAAACCAATCTTCATCGAAAAATGGTCCCTGGTTTTAATCCAAGCACAGCTCAACTAATGAAGAACCCCTGGTAGAGATTCTTTTAGCATCTATTGACAATGCTATTCTTAAATTGGGCTATTTTCCAGCTCCATAAAAGGTTATCTAAATAATTCTACTCCTCAAACCTGACAAATCACCCAACAAAGTCAGACCTTACAGAACTATTAGTCTCATTACCCATATTTGAAAGCCAAAAGAGTTTTATCTATCATAAGAGATTTTAATCTTATTCTAGACCATCAGTTTGGTTTTAGGAAACAACGTTCTACAAAGAGTTTATAAATCTAACCCTTGAAGAAAACAATGTATTGCGCTGCTGCCTTTCCTGAAAATAGCTATTTCAGTGTCCTCTATAAATTAAAAGTTTTTCTTCCTTATTTGCACCGTGTTAAGACCTCTTCTATATTTCATTTTCACTGCAGACCTACTCATTGTAACCTTTTTGACAAGAAGTATTACGGTTAAACATAAAATTCCTTACACTTGCATTACACAACTACGTAAATTTTCATTGTAGAGCTAGGTGCGCGCTATATCAAGCTACGAGCTAAGAGTAAACCAATTGTAAGCGAGTAACCTTTCTAAAGAGAACTAGACACGTTACTAGCATCTAAGCGCTTCAGATGTGCAATAAGTTAATTTGTTTATAGACAGACAAGTGCATTTATGCTTTTCTTGTCACCTGCTTACGACGGCTACATCAAAAAACAGCATCCTAGTTTTGTTAACAAATCATAGCACTTTTTCTCCAAAAAATACAACCGAAGCTATGCAACAATCTTTTAAAGTGTAGTCAATTATTATTTATCCGAATCCGAGCTGCCGACTGTGTATAATAACACGGTGGAAAAAATAACATGCGTTTTTATGAACCCGACTAGTTCGGATTTTCGACACTCTACCATAATTGGAATTGCTGTTGTTTTTTTTTATAATCTCACTTATGGCGTTCTAGATAACAAAATCGGCCAAGAGTATCCCAAGGGCGTCGGACGCCTGTTGGCTATTGAGCTGATGTATTCAGTGGTGCGCTTTTGTCAAAAATGCTGTTTTAGCGTGGCGCAGTCTGGTGCACTCTTGTCCATATTCTACATGACGCACCGATACTTCACAAGCTCGTTTTACACAACGTGTGAGAAAACGTACCAGTACTTCAAGGAATACATGCTGTTGCACTGTTTTGAGGTAAATATTTATTTGCTTTAAAGCAATTTATATATTCAATTTAAGCAGTAAATTCCTGAAAGGCTGACACATTATTAGAACTTGGCGACATTTTGATGAGAGAAGCAAAAGTTATAGACATGAGTGTATTAGAAGAATAACAAATTGCCCCTATACACTCGTCCTTCTTACAAAACATTGTCAAAACTTCAAAAATAATGCTATTTCCTCTAGATATCTATTGTGTGGGGGTTATCATGACACTTAGTAGAGAAAAATGTCCAGTAACCATTGATTAAATGTTTAAGAAAGTTTTGGGTAAACATAAAACTATTGATTACTTCTTAAAACACTCTTAGAGAATCTTTCATTTATAGTAGTGCCCCAGGGTGCTTTTATATCGCCGATGCTATTGTTTCTCGTCATCATAGTGTCATATATGCCTGTCACGTAATGGCAAATACAATAAGTACAAAGATGAACCAAAGGAAGTTTGAAAAGTTGGTAAACAGATCAAGATACATGTCAAATATATGTTCAATGCTTCAATTTTGTCAAAATTGTAGCTCTGTGCAAAAAATGGCGCTATCGAGTTCGTTGTAAAGATTAGAGCGCTCTTTCTCTCTATCAGATCTATTTTTTGCAATGGTGCCTTTCAACCTTGCAGTCTATGAAACCTATTATGACCCTTTAGTTTAGTTTTTGTAGTTCTGACTCCTCAAAGGAAACCAAGATCTAAATTCCTGTAACTCCTCTTGAATCTTTTCAAGTACTTATTTAAAGAATAGTTTCTTATGGGGATTTCTGTTAATTTCTTTACTCTATTATATAATTAACAGTTTAAAATTATTAAGTCTTATAGGTCCTTTTGGAAGTTCTGATGATTGTCAACCATCCCTTTATATCTAGTCTACTTTTTCATTGCCATATATACCCTGGTGTTTTGGTATCTACATTAGACGGAGTCTATTTTGTTCTGCCAGCTTCAACAGATTTACGAGACACTCTAGAAACAACAGTGACACCAATGCGCTTTAGCTACTGCCTAACTGGCAGTCATAATGCAGACTAAACTCTCCTATTTACATAATTCCGCACCATTGTTTGAGAATAAGTAAGCACTGCTACAGTTTCTGTTCAGAACACTGTGGTTCAAGTCTTAGGGCTCTCTTTTGAAAGATACTACATAGAGTTCCAAGCTCTCTTTTAAAATCAATTTTTTACCAGATCTCCTCTTTTATATCAAGTAATTCCTAGTTTCCACTCTAACATTAAAACCTTATATGGTTTTTATAGTTTAAAGTAGGCGTTGTTTTTAGTTTACGTTTAATAATTTGAAGATCACTGGCATATCCAGGGAACAGAGTATAGTAGTATCATTTCTGTATACAGCCAGTAGATCATTGGTGGTTTCAGATCCTATTGTCTCTCAAACATTTGCCTATGTATCGAAAAGATTCTTATGGGTTTATTGATCACTTTTCCAACTTAGTATCCAAGATGGGTCTCAGATACTTGACTTTTCAGAGTTCTTAGCATCATATAGTATTAAAGCCTTAAATTTGTAATGTAGGTCACCTTCAATCTTCCAGGATGTTCCATCCATCATCAGAAACACCAGTTCTATGTCTACTATCATTCCGATCTTGGTTTGAATACACCATGATTTTAAGTAGGATGGTAAATCCTAGTACCCACGTCATAACTCTAACTCTCCTTTGGTCTATAATGGCCTGGTCTTTTAAGAGACTAATTTTCGCTCCTTTTTCTGAAGAGAAGTAAATTCATCACGCTTGTCTAGCCAAAACCATGTTTGTTGATCCGCTATTAGATATTAAAAACTAAATCATCCACTCAAGTGCTCTCCAACAATGAAAAAAGCATTAGAGCAAAACATATCTGGTTTTTTAATTAAGGTCAACATTTTTTTATCTGTATAACTGTTGCCACATATATGAGGTGTATTTTCAGGCAGTTTATTATTATAGTGGTCAAACAAGGCACTTCGCTATAGTGCCTCCTACTAACCCATGGTTTAATCCTGGGCTTCAAATGGCTGTTAGGTATGTTAATAACCAGTATTTGTATTCGTTTTGTAAAAGGGATAGTACGGTTATCTAAGTTATAATTCTTATCATATTATCTTGCATCAAAGAGAGAGCCTTAACTTTCCAATTAGTAAGTCGTACTTCCCAGCAGAATACAGAGACATAATGAACTTTTTTTATCAATAAATGACCTCTTTATTACTGGAATGTATTTTAAAATCAGCGAATTTTTCATGAGTAAATTGCTACTTTATTTTGTTACAGTGTCCACCTGACAGCATGCAGCTATTTAATTACAAAGAAAGCACACACATCGCTAAATACTTCTGCTCCTTGTACCTGCGCAACCTTCCCCTGATTAGAATGTTGACACTCCCGAACCTCGGTTTTTATTTGAATTACGAAATAGAACCAGACGTAACTTTAAAGGACGCCGGAAAGAAAGGAAAAGGGAATAAAAAAGATAAAAAGGGAGGCAAGAAGAAATAACCACTCCATTACTGCCAGTATATTTGACACAGCTCTACAAAATTTTGACTTGTATACACACAACACAGATAAAATGCAAAGAAAATAATAAATATAAGAAACCATGAATTTTGTTTTTGCTATTCATCTTTTGTGACCAAATAATCGTTTTCCACCATCTTAGTTTGCCAAAATTGATTTGACTTCTGCAGTTCTTGGTTTATGCTCTCGACTCTTTTCAAGCAGTGACTAAGGAGTGAGCCATCATCCGTGTATTCAATATCATCATATTCCTATAATTTTAATAAAAATTAGAAGTATATAGAAAAAAATAACTGTTTAATTCGCTTACATCATATGTATACCAATCTTGGTTGGTACTCGTAGAACTATTGGGGCTTACAGAATCAGACCTGTATGATCCAGAGCTCCAAAGCATCCACTGGTTGTTTCTCAATTGTTCCTCTGTAAATCCACCACCTCCACGTTGCCTGTCAGATTTTGCTTTGCATTTGCAGCATTTGTTTTTTAATTGTCTGAAATATATCGAGAGACGCAAAGTATAATTTTACTTAAACGTTATGGGTGTTGAATTAATTAGCTAATTTGCTACAGTTAAAAGTGCAGTACATGCATGCATGCTTCCACCACTCCCCCCTCCCACTTACGTAATCTGCTGTCTCAACCTATCGATAACAGCCTCGTCATCCTTCAGCTTTTGTGTAAGCTGCTGGTTTATGGCGGCCTGGTCTTGCAACCAGGCACGCACATTAGCGATGACGTTTTGACTTTCCGCGAAAATTTCATCGTGAGCTATCGTATGATCAATGGCTTCTGCCTGTAAATTGAGTACTGACTCATTTAGCTGCTGGAACTTCTGCTCCAACTCCTTGTAGGCAGTCTGCAGCATCTGCAGCTCCTTCCTGAGATGATTATTCCTAGCTTCTAGGCGCTCCTTGTCAGCCTGTGCAGCCTCAATTTCGTCCACATATTGATTCAACTGCTGATTCTGTTGAGTCTGCTTCATTGTACTTTCCTGAAGTTGTGCTATCTGTGCTTGCAACTTTTCGTTCTGAAAAAAGTTTGATTGAGCCACAGATTAAAAAATTCTTTTTAATACCTCTGTTTTCAGCTTGTTGTGGCGTTGCAACAGTTTGTTGATCTCATTCTTCAAGCCGCACATGTTTTGCTGTGTGATGTTCATCTGTCTATCTTTCTTCATCAGTTCGTTTCTGAGAATGCTGGACTCGGTTTCAAGTTGGGCGACACACTCACAAAGGCGGACCTGTTCATTTTTCAGCGTTTGGAGCTTCTGCGCGGATTCCCTTTCCTTCTTTAAGTGGTCCTGCTGAAGTTTGCCCTCGTGCTGCGTGATCTCTATCACTTGAGCCTGGCTTCTTTTGTAATCTTCATGGAGATAACGATAACTCTCTTCTGCTTTCGTCAGTTTTTCATTTAACTCTTGTATCTAAGATTAGAAATAGAATGAATAAAAAAGAAATTAGTATTCCCATCAACGAAAACATTACCGTTCGTTTCAAGTCCGCCACGTCGTTCTCATAATGGAGTTTAGTGCCCTCAATGTGCTGCTTCAGGCACGCAACTGTGCAAGTCTGCACGCGGAAGTCCATCTCCAGCTTGTTGTACTGCTCGTTCTTTTGCTGCAGCAAGCCCTTCATGGTCGCCAGCTTTTCCTTCAGTTCTCTGAAGTTGTCTTTGGGGGCTGCGGACTCCTTCTGGCGGTATTCCATGCCTCGCCCCTCGCACATACAGTTCTGCTCGTAACTCTGCAGCTTGCTCAGTAGCTGCGACTTCAGATCGCCGTTCTCGCGCAGAGTCACGTCCAGTCTCCCCTGCATGTTTTTGTACTGCTCCTCATATCGATTTAGCTCAAATGTCTTCTCGTGGAGCATCCGCTGCAGCTCGTCGATGCGCTCGCGGCTCAGCCCGTTCATGTGCGTCTCGCGCAGCAACTGCTGATTCAGTAGCTCCAGTTGGTGCTGCAAGTCTTCGTTGGCTTTTTGCAACAGCTTCTGTATCTCTTTAGCTTCGACCTTGAACAAAGTTCATTGAAATTATTAGTCAATATTAATAAAAATGAAAATCGATCGTTGACACCGTCCATCATACAATAAAGAAACTTAATAATAGTCAAAGTTTGTTGCTTATTATTTAGAGGAAGCATGCACGTTATTAATAGTTAAATATATACTCATTTCTGATCCATTGTGAATGATGACATATTTCTTAAATGTGACCTTAAGCACGGTACAATTATCATATCATAAAAGAAATTTAGTATAGAGTAGAATCATTTGAGATCGTCATTCAAAGAAACAAAAAGGGTTGTGAATTTATGATCAATTTTTTAAAACCACCAATCATTAAAAATCAAAAAAAAGGTGTCCTAATCTATGAAATGCGTTAGATGAGGTATACAATATATTTTACCAACTTCAGAAGAGCTTTTTGTTAACCTAGCAGGACACAGAGTCCACTTCCTATCCAAGAAAATTTATTTTCAGACTTTTCTAAACAAAAACTCTTGTCAGTTCTTCTTTAGAAATAACAAAATATTAATAAAATAATCATCATGATGTTCCTCTTCTCTTCAGAATTTTTTGACAAAGTTTTAGTCGCCTCCTTTATCATCTACTATCAACGACGGTTTATAAAGACTTTGACTGCACTAATAGTGAAAGTGGATCTTGTATGGTCTTTCCAACATGAAAACGAATCGTCTAGTTCGAAAGCACACCAAATAATGCTCGCCCCTCCTAGTGCACAACAATCATGACGCTGATATTTTAACATCTGGCTGTTATATTGAAAAAAGTCAAAGTATTTAAGATGTTGTCCCTCCTATCAGAAGTCTACCCTACAATCTTGGATATCCAGGATCCTAAAATGATTTCTTCATTGATAAACATCTTGTTGGGGGGCGTTTTTTTCAAGTCTGCCATTTGCCGAAAGGATGTAATCCTAAGTGATTCAATTCCAACAGCATTAGTCACCAGGCTCCATTATATACTTTCTGGAATACTTCATGTTCTAAGCAACTTGATTTTTCTACTTACCCTCTTGCTCATAGTATCATTATCTTCTAAAATCTGTTATGGTTTCCTATCCAGCCTTTGTGTTCTGCATCATCAAGAAATTTAATTGGTTTTGTTCCCTTTTTAGTTTGTTTCTTCTAGAAATTTTACTTTTGTGGATCCACATTCGACATCATTCATTTTATGGAGTGAACACTTTCCCTATTTTAAAGTTCCAATTTTCTTTCATGGGTTTCCTATCTGCCTAATCTTAAGGCATATAGATTCAGTTCAAAAAACTTGAAAACAAAGCCTTTATGAAGTGGCTATAATGTTACTCATCAGTAATGAACAGATTATGACTGAAGCACTCTTGATGACATTGACTATGAAATACCGTATAAAGGAAATTCACGTTCTGGAAAGGATATGTGTATCTAGGTAGACAGTAGAGCTAAGACCAACTATTTGGTAAATGAGAGGTGGGATAACAAAGCATACCTTTATTCTTGATAATAAAATCCACTTTAAGAAATTTGATGAAGCAAAGCACAATAGTTTTATCAACAACTGAGATAATCATAGCTGAAACTGCTAAATAATTCATCTGCAAAGTCTTCTTCTTGAGCTTTCTTTCTTCTAGGCTTTAAGAAAATTGAATTTTAAAAACTTCTTTAATTTCATTTTAACATTTTCACGTATTCAATTTAAAAAATGGGTGTAAACCGTACGGGGTCACAGCATATTAATTCAACACATTCATCATTTGTTAATGAACATTAATCTATTGAGATTTGTGGTATGACAGGTAAAATACATGGTAAAGTCTAGAGTTGTTTCACGTATTACAATCATGTTGAAGTCTGCATAACATAAATGGAGTTCTAAGAATAGAGTTCAGAAAGACCAGTCTTCAAATCACCAAGCATTTAAAACGTGAAATACTCAATTGATTTTTGGGCCACATTGGAAAAGTTATAAACTCAACCATGTTGAAATCTACAAATTTGGTGTGAAGAACGGCTAAATGAGCCATTATCAGCTAAAGTCTTCTTTGAACTAAAGTAAATCATATACATCGAAGTAATATGGTATGAGACCATCTCATATCAAAGCCTCAATGGAACTAACATAAAAGATAGCAAACTCGCTATATCTCCACATAAAGCTTTCAAAACACTCCATTTGTGTCGCTCTAGATGTTTCATTGTCAAGGTTTAGAGTACACACAACTGCACTAGTAGTTGAAATAAGTGCGTAAGACAGCAAGTTGTGTCTGTTTCTTCCATTTTTAATTGTTCTTTAAGCATATATTGCTGGAAAATTTACATAGAGTGACAGTTTCAGTATTTTATTCCGCTAATTTAAGAAACTGCATAAATCAGACGAACGCTTAAAGTTGATCATCATCTTGATTTCAACCGTAAAGAAATTGCAGACAGCACCTGTGGAGAGAGGAGAGGTGCTGTTATATCCAGCAATCTTTCATCCTTGACGAGAAACCCAGATTAAACGAATTTTCAAATATGGACTGTACAACTGAACAATATAGGTTTCAAAACCGTGGTAAACCACAGCTATTAAAAAAACATGTGTTAGTGTAGTATATTGTTAAACAAAGGCTTTTGGAAACTTACCCTAATGATATACCTAAAGCTCTAAATACATTTAATTAAATTAAAAATCTCAGTCTATTCACCTTATATAGATACTCACCGCTACCTTCTCCATGGCGAAGAACTGAGTCTTAATCTGCATGTACTCCTGCTTTAAGGAAGCATCTGTCTGCACCTGTTTTTGGAACTCAATGCGCAGCCTTGTCATGTCGCCCTGCAAGCCACACATGCACTCCTAGCAAAAAAACATCATTTACAACAAAGAATAGTCCCGATGGTGACACAAACGATATAATCATTAAGCAGAAGCTTACTAACACTACAATACTACAATGGCGCATTTATCAGCCAAAAATACCTCGTTTGTTCTACATAACTGTTGATACTTCCGTAAGCTTGCCTCCAACATCTCTACATCTTGAATGTATCCAAAAAGCTCAACTTCTAGGTTCAAATTAACGTCTTGCAAAAGGTCCACTAAGCTGCTGAGACTCATCAGCTGCAAAAGAGCGAATAATTCCAATTGCAGATTTGACTTTTCCGATGAATTACCTCCCCATAGTAGCATGCACATTCTTTCTCCATTGCTAACAAATTATTCTGCAAGAGTTGCGTGTGCTGCACGTTTTTATAAATCTGAAACTCAACTGCATTAAGCAAATGATAATATAATTCACGTTTTTCCGGTTAATTCTACATAAAAACATGCTCTGAAGAATTGTATAATTTATTGTTAATAAATAAAGATATAAAGAATGTATAAAAGCATCATATATAATAAATAACAGTTCGACTTAATATCTACCACACATTAAAATTTGTACCACTTCTTGGCATCGTTAGACACTTTAGCACTTAATAAGTTACAGTTATAAAAATAAATATTTTCAATAAATAACGCAAGCACCCTTAAGAAGCTCAGAATGATTAGACCTACTCTTCTAAGACATACAACAAATGGACAGTGGTAACCATGCAGAATACTATCACAACCAAAGAAAGTATGGCGTTCAAGGAATTTCCAGTCAGGACATGCAATCACCCAGCATCACACATCGTGCACAGACTTATTGCAACTACTGGTAGATTTAGACGATGAGGTCGAGCCAAGCCAGCGGGAGGCCCAACTCAGACTCACTTCGCTCAATGCTTTGTGTTGCAGCCCATCTAGTTGGTGCTTAGTTGCCACAAGCGCTTCCTGTAGGTTTAGGATAGTTTGGCGCTGTTGGGATATCTATAAGAAAGGTCTTGTTAACCAATTCTGAAACATTTTATGAATACCAACCACAATATACTGGGTAAATTAAGTCAAAATGCTTAGGAAGAAGTTATAAAGTTTGGATGATTTCATTAATAAACCAAATATGAAATAATATGAACCTATCCAGGAGCAATTCACTACAGAAAATTATTTCCTTTTAAGCACATGATCTGATATGGAATAAAATTGGATGAAGTAATAAAGCTTTACTTGCTGGAGAACACGTTCAGAACCTTGTTATATCACAAGAGAAAAAATCAATAATAGAAAATTTTTTAATCCCAACAATACACATGATAAATGATTTTTCAGATCTGACGTTTATTGATTTGCTTGTGGAATTAGCTCTACGAAAAGTTTCTTAGCAATAAAAAGAAAAATGTACATTGCACATTTCATGACACTCACCTCAATCCGGGATCGTTCCTCTGACGCCTCCAGAACGTTCACAGAATTTTGGTACAGATCCACCTTTAATTGCATAAAGAGAAATGCGTAACAAAGCTCAGGACTACTGCAGCATAAAAATCTTGCACGCGTCAGTTTGGACTATAAGCAGCAAAAAGGGCATGGTTGCACTTACTGCCTTCTGCAAGCTGTCGGATCGGGTCTGCGAGTTCCTTAGCGCCTTTTCCAGCTCCACGATGGTCTGCTTCAGGTTGCTCACTTCCTGGTTGTGCTTTGCCCTCTCGATCTCCCTATCTTTGTATGCCTATGTACAAATACACCCTGTACTATTTGGAGTAATTTACTAGAACGTAATTATACCATGCTCACACTTGACACGGCATCTTTCAGTTCTGTAGTCTCTTGATCGCTGCCCTTGCTGCTTGTATGAATCTAAAGATTAAGAAAACAAAATATATACTGACACCACTCTGACGTCCGTTGCAGTTATCATCGTCATACCCTCACTTTTTTATAATCTGAAATGCTATCTGATTGCTCAGCACTAGTATCAGTGGTATTCCAAGCTGTAGTAGACGACCGAGAAAGTGTTGCATGGCTGTCTTCTTCACCTTCACTTTTACTTCCTTTCTGCATCAGCTCCTGTTGCTTCAACTTCTTCTGTAATGCTTTATCCTAAGTGAAATATTAAGTTAATATCTATCAGTTAACTACATCGCAACCAATTTTTTTTTAAAAAACACACATAAAAACAAAAATAAATTCAATATTACCCCATTTGTTGAGGGTAACTCTTACCACAGAGTTTTGACAAAATAATTTTCTACTTTTACCTCCTGTATGTGATTCTTTTTTTTTACATTTTTTTTTGCTGCTATGGAATGTACTCGTGTACTATGGAAAATTACAAGGTTAGTGATTTCATTCTGTTGTAACAATTAATGAAACTGTGGAGAGAGAGAAAAAGAAATGACTAGTGATCTAACTAGGATCACATAAAACGAAAATGAAAATAAACACCAAGAAGAGAAAACTTTATCTTATATAATGTAGGTGCTTTTTGTTCATTCTCTATGAACATACATAGTGTACATAATTAAAGTGTACCTTCCTTCCCCTCAGATCAATTCCTATATGTTAATTTTTGCCGAACGGCAGTCTCTAAGTAGTGTAACTTCGATTAATTAAATTAATTCGAAGTTGGCATCATTTTCAAGAGAAAAATTAGTTCGTCATTTGTCTCACTATGTTTTCTCTCCAAAGAGTACTAACAATACGAGGGAAAACTGTCAGAGGGTTTCGAAGTATCACTATTTACCTTATAGTGCTCATTGACTGTCATCAAGCTTGCAGCATTACAGTGTTCTTCTATTTTTATTGATTTTCAGGGGCTGCTGATGATCCAATAAGCAATGAGACAATTATTTATCTATACATTTGAACAGGAAGTAAACAAAGAAATGTGGCGTGGTCCTCGGCTGTTGATTTACACGAGGAGGTCCGTGCATAGTAAACAAAGACAACCTATACATTTGAACGGAAAGTAAACAAAGACGGCTGATATAAAATTTGGCGTGCCGCGCTTTGAGCGCTTGATTTACACGAGGAGATCCGTGCGTTCGTGTCGTACGTCAGGGCCGCTGCATTGCCGAACGCAAAAAGCCCGTCCGCCACAGCCATTTGGTTTGCTTCTGCCGAGAGGAGCTTCGATTGTAAGTTAAATTGTTCCACGTTCCCGATTCAGGAAAAAAGCCGATCCAGTTAATAATTTATCTTCCCACCTTGCAAAAATTTGAGGTTATGCTCCTACGCGAAGTATCAGAGCGTTTCCATTATTTTGTATGCACTTTATTGTCACAACTTTTCGGCCATCTTAGTTTGTTCACTTTTGCTAATTTAGAAATAGAAGGTTCTGAATTTGAAACCAGGGTGTAAACTTGCTCCCACCTTATTCTTGGTGGATATTTTGAGCACGTGTGATTCATTTGTTTTTGTGTTTGTGTGTGTGTGTGTGTGTGCCTTCATTTTCTGATGATTGTTATCTTTTTACTGAGACTCTTAATTAAATTAAAGGGCTCTTCTTTCTATCAGAAAAATGTGCCAGGAAGTGAATTGGTACAAAAGCCTTCCTACAATTTTTGACAGGGATATTACGGCCAAAAGATCAGTCCTGTAGATCTCCTGTCCTTGAGACACTAAGTAAAAGGATACAAGAATAACAGAGTGAAAGAAATTTCGCTTTCTGGTAAAGATAGGTATTAGTTTAGGGTTACGTCGTTTGCAGTGCACAAAATTTATGAATTTGTGGATTTCAGGACACTTAACCCATAGAATATTTCATTAGAACTAAGCAAGACTATACAACAGTACAAGCAATATCATTCCTGTGATAAAAGGAAATAGTCAAGCTGCTGTTTTTATTTATTTATTTTTTTAAGAAGAAGATTTAGAAGACGAACAATCAGACAGCCCAGTCATATAGCCAAAAAAAAAACTAGGAGATACTTTTTTGTTTTAAATCAATAATAAAGTGGTCAAATATTAGAAAACCCCAAGTAAAAGAAAAGCAAGCCCAATGAAATCATTTGCTGCAGTAAATTCAAAATTTCAAAACCATTTTAACAGATGTGTTGGTTCTAGAAAACGATTAAAAGAGGTTTATACTCATCTAGAAAAGCTTACGACAAAATTCAAAATTTGAGAGTGTGGGCGTATCAAAAAGCTTCTTGAAAATGGCACTCTGAGTTCAAGATTGTGAAAAGTAGCCTAAGTTGTAACAAAACGCCACCAGTTTTTTCTAACAAATAAAGTGTTGAATTGTATGATATCATTTAGGTAGGATCATGATTATACAATTAACACAGACTAATCAAGTTTCAACTATGAATTTTGCTCAAAGCAAAGATATATGGGAAAAAAGGAACTAAACCAAATCCTTAAGGAAGAGCAACTATTTATATTTATTGTGGTAAATTAAAAAATGTCATAGATGATATGAAAGAGTACACACTGTCTAACGTTATTAACTGGCAAGAGTTTTACATAAAGTAAATTCAAGAAGTGGTACTGGACAAAGATTTTGTAATTATACAGGACTTGTGGCCTGGTCAAAAAGATCAAAGTTTGTTAGACAATATTTTCGCAATAAATGTGAGTGGTAGACAACCTCTCCAAGTAAAAGGCTTGTACAACCATTAGCCGACAATTTATCCAGACAATACAATAAAATCAATAGCATAACTTCCACAAGAGATTGAATGTCATCTAACATTTTCAATCAACTTAAAGGACATGTTAAAACATTCTCAGGTGAAAAATTCTGGGTTTAGTAATTATAAAATTAAAAAAAAATACATAAAGGTTTTTGAAACTTTAAAATCACCATTGAACTCTTACCACTTCTCAAAACATAACATAATAATATTGTTATCTAGGACACGCAAATAACTCACTCATTCAAAATCAAAATAAAAATCAAAATATGTTTATTCAATGTAATGATGCTATACATCAACTTATTGACGTCACTTAATGATTACTTTTTTGTGAATCTACCGCCGCTTCGGAAGGGTGGTGTATTGCTGATCGAGAAGAAGCGACAAAAGAAACTCTCAGCACACATCTTTTAAAATATTCTTGTACAATGGTATAATATAGTATTACAAATATTATTGTTTATATCATGCAGGACCGGAGAAATAATCTACCAGGCGTCTTTGTCATTTAAATAATCATCTATCTTATAACATGCCTTTTTTGCCAGTGATGACTTAATGTAGCCTTTAAATTTATTCTCAGTCATATTTACAATTTCTTCTGGCAGCTTAGTGTAAAAACGTATACAGTTTCCCATGAAGGATGTACTAACTTTATTAAGTCTAAATTTTGGTACAGCTAGCTTATCTTTATTTCTAATGCCATAAGAGTGAATTTCACAATTTTTTATAAAAATGGATATATATTTGCGTACATACATAATGTTTTCATAAATATATTGACTAGGCATAGTTAATATATTTATTTCCTTAAACAATTCCCTTAATGAGTCTCGACATCGTAAATTATATATAGCTCTGATGGCTCTTTTTTGTAATATAAATACGCTCTCAACATCTGCTGCTCTACCCCAAAGTAATATATCATATGACATAATACTATGGAAGTAACTAAAATAGACAAGTCTTGCAGTAGCTACGTCTGTTAACTGTCGAATCTTTCTGACTGCAAATACTGCTGAGCTAAGTCTACTGTTCAACGCAGTTATATGTGGACCCCACTGTAGCTGAGAATCAATAGTTATTCCCAGGAAAGTTGTCTTGTCTACATATTCTAGTATATTATTATCTAATAAAATATCATTTCTTATTTGTTTAACATTCGACAAAGTAAATTTAACACATTTAGTTTTCTTTGCATTTAATACTAAATTGTTCGCTGTGAACCAAGTTAGAATGTGTTTGAGGGTGTCATTTACGTCGTCAGTTTTTAGATCCCTTCTATTCACCTTGAAAAGAAGAGACTTATCGTCGGCAAATAACACCACATTGGTCAAGTTTTGTACTGCATAAGGCAGATCATTTATATAAACCAAGAAAAGAAACGGACCCAATATGGATCCTTGAGGGACACCCACTTTTACAAATGACCCTTTGGAGTTATGTCCATCTACTTGTACTATTTGGATTCTATTACTTAAGTAAGACGCAATTAAACTTAGAGCTTTGTCTCTTATACCATAGTATTTTAATTTTAAGAGTAATGTTTCATGGGCAACGCAATCGAATGCTTTCAAAAGATCACAGAAGACCCCTATTGTATCATCAAAATGTTCCCAAGCATTGAATATATGTTGAAGTAATTTTACACCTGCATCAATAGTTGAACGACCTTTGGTGAAACCATACTGTTGATCGTGTAGGATATTTTTTAAATTAAAATGTGATAGCAATTGTGTCAGAATTATTTTCTCAAAAATTTTACTAAGAACTGGTAACACTGAAACAGTTCTAAAGTTTCCTGAATCTTTTTTATCGCCTGATTTAAAAAGCAGAACTACTTTACTATGTTTCATTAAATCTCGAAACAATCCCTTCTCAACACACATATTCAAAATAAAAGACAAGTAAGGTGCAAGAATATTAATAAATGATCGGGACACTGCAACTGACATGCCCCACAAGTCCTCTGAAGATTTTAATTTTAACATTTTGAATGTTTTAATTATTTCAGAGGTATTAGTATGACGAAATTTAAAATTTGAGTTATATGGTTTCACATTCTTTTTAAGCAATTCTTCTGCTATGATTGTAAAGAATTTTTCAAAAATTTGAGCTATTTCTACTGGGGTAGTAATGAGACCATTTTCGTTTTGAATATTTAGTACTCGATCCTGCGGTTTAACTTTGCCTGTTTCAGTATTTATCACTTTCCATACTGTTTTAGTTTTATTATCAGATTTTTTAATTTTATTGCTTAAATAAATTCACTTTGCAGTTCTACAAACTTTTGTAAATGTTGATGAATATTTTCTTATTCTATTCATTGTAAATCTTATGATAAAGTTAGAAATATATGTCACTCTACGCACCTTGTCCTTTTCAAAATCTATGCTCATGTCCGTGGTAACCCAAGTTGCATCAGATGACTTCGATTTTGAAAGGCGGCTGTCTCCGCTCTTGCTTTCTGGTAGGGTGGTCTCACCCAATCGCTAAATAAGGCACGAGATGAGTTAAACCAAAAACAAACTTGGCATAGACCTTCTCATACCTGTGACTTTTTAGGAAGCAAGTCATCGCGCTGTGCACTTGTATCAGTGGTAATCCACTCTTTGCTGGTCGAGCGCGACTTTGTGTATGGACTGCCTGCAGTTCCACTCAGACTCGTTTGCAGTCCTTCTTCTGCTTGCGATACCGTTGCTAGCAGCGACTGATCCTAAAAAAACATAAAATACCTCTCATAAAAAGTGAAAAGTGCTGAGCTTTACATGCAGATTTATATTATGCACTTTCATGTGATTACGTTTAAACTTTCAAATCAAGCGGTTGTTTATTACTTTGGACGTCATATTTTCTTACAACTCGCTAAAAACATCTAAAAGATGTTCCAACTGATTCTGTAAATACAATCCACTAAATTTTTGGATCGATTCACAACTGTCAATGAGACACTCCCAAAATACAATATTTCTAAACAACAATAAAATTGACAACACAATAAATGGCTACATTAAATATCTGGTGTAACCATTTAAAACATCATTAAAAAAGTGCATCAAGAAGGTAAAAGAAGGTTCTGTTAAAGAATAAATGAAAATCAACCCAAACAAATCTTGTTTTCTTAATAAAGTCTAAAGCTTTCACTGTACTCTTAAATGTGCACACCATATGGACTACTATAAAACATTTGACACTAATGGATTACCTGGCGAGAATCTGTGTGGAAATTTCTGAATACACAATCAATAGGTATCTTGCTGAGAAAAAACACTAAGATTTAAGCAGTATTAGAGAATTTGGAGCATGTGACTGAAGACTCAGCAGAAAAAATACCACATTCAATGACCTAGGAAAAACAAAACCTTTCACAACTTTGTAGTTAGTAATAATTACTTTTAGCTCCTTCTGAGAAGTACCACGCCCTGTACTTGTATCAGTGGTAACCCATGCTTCACTGGATGATGGCAACTTCGAGTGTTGACTATATTCGATTTCGCTTTTGGTTCCCTGTAGTGCACCTTCCAGTTGCTTTGTCTTGAAAATAAAAATGCCTTAATAATTTTGAAAAACTTGGCATTTTCTTAAACTAAATATTTGGAATAAAATCACACATACTTACCGCTGATGGTTTATGATGAGAAACATCTTGTCCACTAACATCAGTTGGTGTATGGCCAACTCCACCCTTGCTTCCTGGTGATGTTTCATCTGTCCAAGCCTACGTACAATATAAAACATATATGTTAATATTTGACAGTTAAAAGTTAAAATTTTTCTATGAGAGATGCTCCAAAATTAATGTTTCTGTCTTATTATATTGGTTTATATCATCAGAAGTTAGCTATACACAAGTAGAATTTGAACCTTTCCACCACGTCCCACACATTTTTTTGCCACAAGATATGGCACCAAAAGTGCATGTACAGCAAAGTTATATAATTTAATTCCACTATACAGAAAACATACACCCACTAATAATATTTTGATAGTAGCATCAAAGGCAAACCACGTTTTGGAGAGCTACATACTAATAGACACCTCTCACACCATAAAATGCAAGCATCCCTATCAGCTTTTTACATGAATCAGCATATTACAAACAAGATATTATGACAGCTGAATATCAATTTCATTGAGTTGGAAACGTTGACAATTGTACCACACGGAGAAATGCTCACATCATCAACAATGATAATATATGTTACACCACTATATTCGAGTCAAAATGGCAGTCTAGAGTGAAAACAAACTTCTCATCAAAGAAAAATTCAAGATGAGCCTTCAGCAGCTAAAGTGATCTGCACTGTCTTTTCAGGTAACTAAAAAATAATTTCCAGAATCAAGTCAGAAAGATAACGACCTTTTTTTACCACTTAGAAGACTACATAGCACATATATTAATTAGACTAACCTACTGTATAGTCCAGATTTGACATCTTCAAATTTTCCTCTGTTCAAACCTATAAAAGATTGTATGGGTAACATTTTTCAAACATCAACCTCTTATTCCTCACTGACAAAAATGTATATCCAAGAATACTGATCATGTCAAAAAATAGTGTTTTTGCAGCTAAGAATACATATTATCAAACTTTTATACTTGTAATATATATAAAACGCAAAAAGAAATACAACAAAGATGGATAGAACATTTTAGAGAAATTTACAAATTGAAAACGCAAGAAAAAGGAACATTAGAACCAATAGAAGCAGTAGAAAAACTTAACGTTGATGAAGAGAATTTTACGAAAGACGAAATAAGACAGGCAATTAAAACTTTGAAAAATGGTAAGGCTGCAGGTATAGATTACATAAATGCAGAACTTATAAAAGCACACGTGGACTTGTCAGTAGAAGTACTACACATACTAATAAATAAAATATGGGAAGAAACACAAATTCCCAATGAATGGCTACAAGGAATAATTATTAAATTACCAAAGAAAGGAAACTTAACAAATTGCGAAAACTGGAGGCCAATTACATTATTATGTGTAGCAAGTAAAATCCTCACAAAAATAATGTTAGAAAGAATGAAGACTGCAATTGAAGAAAAACTGAGGGAAAATCAAGCTGGGTACAGAAAACAAAAATCATGCACGGACCATATATGCACACTTAGAATAATACTCGAACAAGCTACCGAGATGAATGAAGATATATACGTAACATTCATCGATTTCTATAAAGCGTTTGACTCAGTGGACAGACAAAAAATGTGGCACATCTTGGAGCAATATGGAATCCCGAACAAATATTTAAGAGTAATAAAAACCTTATATAATAACTATACAGCAAGAATTGAGCATAACGGAGAGTTATTACAACCTATAAATATAGAGACAGGAGTGAGGCAGGGTTGCATACTATCACCACTGCTTTTCCTTATCATAATTGACTGGGTGATGAGGAATACTATAGATGATCAGACAGGAATAAATTGGGGAATTTCTACGAAACTAGAAGACCTAGAATTTGCAGACGACATAAGTATTCTATCTACAAATAAACACCATATGCAAAGGAAAGCAAATAAATTAGACAGCATAGCAAAACAAGTAGGGCTACGTATAAATACAGAAAAACAAAATTACTAACAAAAAAACCCAAACAAAGAAAATAGTGTACTCATAGAGGAAAAAGATACAGGAAACAGAAGAGTTTTGCTATCTTGGCAGCATTCTGAGTCCAAAAGGAGGAACAGAGAGAGATGTGGTTAGGAGAATTTGGCTTAGCACGCAATTCATTTAATACTTTAAATAAGACATGGGCATCGAAAACATCACACTTCAAACAAAGTTAAAAATATTCAGATCAAATATAAAAGCATTCTCCTATATGGCTCAGAAACATGGAAAACGACAAACACACATATGAAAAAGATCCAGGTATTTATAAATAAATGTTTGCGAATTATATGGCATATTTTGGCCAGATAGAATTACCAATGAAGAACTATGGAGGAAAACAGGAGAAGAACAAATAGAAAAACTATAAAAGACGCAAATGGAAATGGATCGGACATACGCTTGAAACCAAGCAATAGCATACCAAGGCAGGCTTTAGATTATTGTGGAAGTGGAAGAAGAAAGCCAGGCAGACCATTGGATACATGGAAAAGGAGTATTCAAAAGGAGATGGAGAAGAGCAATAAAACATGGGGAGAAATCAAAAATATAGCAAAAGATAGACAAAATGGAAGAACTGGGTGGAAGAATTAATACACGAACCCACCACCGATACCGATACGCAGGAGTAGCGACCTTGCTATTAACAAGCTACTAGCTTCTGAAACATCCCAAATGGATGCCCTATGCTCCATAGGAGTGAAAGGAGAAAGAAGAATATATATATAATCTTAACCCATTTACCTTATGATGTAGAGTATATATTTGTAGTTTATATGCAAATAAATACAAGACATTATTTTCGGAACAACCCTGGTATTAATGTATTTAAATTTAAAACAATCAATGTCCGACATACCTGTGGTTTTCAGGATAAGAAATTGCAGGTCTTCCACTTACTTCACTGGGCATTTGACTAGTGAATGATGGTAAACTCATGGATTGCCCACTCTCATCAACTCTATTTTTGCTTCCTGGTGCTAACCCATCAGTCCAAGTCTATACAAAAACAAATAACCACTGTCATAATCTAACTCCACCAATAAGCATACCTTAGATTGTTTCAGCTGAGAAGCTTCTTGTTCCCCATTTATACTGCCAGGGATTTGACCCACAAATGATGGTGGTTGTGCAGATCGTCCACCTTCAACGCTAGTTTTACTTCCTGGTATTACCCCATCACTCCAAGTCTACAAAAATATAAAAATCACACTTTTTACGCTTTTCAATTAACACACCTGTGATTGTTTAGATTGAGAAGCTTGATATTCCCCACTTATACTGCCAGGAATTTGACCCACAAATGATGGTGTTTGTGTGGATCGCTCATCTTCAACTCAGTTTTAGTCCCTGGTGTTGCTCCATCATACCAAGTCTATACAGGAGATATAAAAAAAATTAATGACCACTGTTATAACTGAATCATACTTTTAACGCTTTTCAATTAACGCACCTTCGATTGTTTAGGTTGAGAATCTTCATATAATGGTGATCGCATAGATTGTCCATCTTCAACTCTTATTTTACTTTCTGGTGTTGCTCCATCTGTCCAAGTCTATATAACAAATATGAAAGGAATTAATAACTACACAATCACGTTTTTTACATTTCACAACAAATAGCACACCTGAGATGCTTTAGGTTGAGAAGCTTCATGTAGTCCATTCACATCGCTGGGCATTTGACCTGTCATGAATTTTGGTAGTCTCATGGATTCTCCATCTTCAACTCTAGTTTTACTTACTGGCAATGTCCCATCTGGCCAAGCCTTGCCCTAAACAATTAATTTTTTGAACTACAAAATGTTTTGAGATTTATTTCAGTTAAAATTCCTGAATTTTTACATACCTTGAATTTTCCATTTGGAGATATATCGGGTTCTTCAATTATGTCAGTAGCAGTCCACGCTTCTCTAGAAGACGACTTGACAGGAACCTTTTGGGCCTCCATTTTACTTTTCTCGAGTTCATCTTCCAGCTGCTTTATCTTCTCCAAGTACGCCTGAATCTATTCCAGAAACAAAATTAATTAAGACACTGCAAATTTATAGTCTTGTCACAAGTCGCAAGATAAAAACCAAAGAACCAAAAATAAATTGGTTTACATTTGGGTAATCCACAAATACTACTAAACTCTCTTCAAATTGAAAAATCTCATCAATAATTGTGTTATCCACTATAAAAAAACTTTGGTTATCATTTTCATCATGATTATGTCTATCCTTTATTAGCAATCTTTATTAATCTTGCTAACAAAAAGTGTTTTATAATAGTACATCTCGAAGCAACTGATTAGTAACTCACTCCTTCCAGATGATCTTCAATCAAGCATACAAACCAACTGACAAACAATGATACCAATTGCTTCAGACTTCTCTTTTCAGCAACCCACAATTACCTGTTTCTTTAAATCTTCCAGCTCCTTATCTTTTTCTGCGCATTCCTTTTTTGCCTTATCTAAGTGTTCTGTAAGCGTATCTACCCGCTCAGAGGCAGTCGATTGTCTGCGCTTATGATTGTCCTCTTCTGCTGCCTGAAAAACGCACGTGTAGCTTTCTAACCAAGTTACACCAAATTGCAGTTACATAATCGCTGATTTTTTGCTTGGCCACCTGGAGTTGTTCTTTTTGCGCTTCAGACTCTTCTTTCAGTTTTGACATCTATTAAAAGATACGTGAATCAAACATGCTTGCGGTTGATTCTTATACTCACAGCACTTTTTAGTCCAATAGCTTCTTCCTCACTTTGTATGCTTTTCTGCAAATAAAAAGTAAATAAAAATGCTGGTACTATGTTGCTTGTTAGTAAAAAATCCCAAACTTTCCTTAAATTTATTGGAATTAAAAAAATAATTACCTAACATTTTATTAAGTTATTTAAATACAACACAAGTATAAGTTATAGCTCAAATTTAATTATTTCACAGCAGGGTTCCCTTCTAAGAGCCCTTGACTGCTGTGGTTTAATTTCTCCTTCATGTTCTTACTCTCGCTTCCGGTCTTCTCCTTAGCTTTGTTCTCCAAGTTGGACACAAACGTTTTAACCGGCATGTGGCGAGGCACATCAACACCAACCTTTTTTGGGGGCTGATTATAGTTCTCTACAACCCCATACGAACTACAATCGCCTTTAATCGTATAGCACTCGTGCAACACGCGATTCGCAGTTAATTTTGACCGCGGTTTCAGTTTGTTTTCAGATTTCATGGCACTACTTTTATTACTAAGCAAATAATCGCGCGTCGGATGCTCCTCATTAATCAAAATAAATGCGTGGTTATCTTGCTTGATCTCTTGAATACTACTCGTTAAGGAGGTGGGCTGGGTGTTTTCGGGGTTATTGGGGAGGAAATGGGAAGCTCCATGGGATAGCGGTTTGAGGGATGTGGAGGCACGTATCTAAAATTTAAGTAAGCGAGTTAAAGGTAGCATTCTTATGAAATAATCAACTAACTACTAACCTAATAAGAATTGACTCACCTGTGCTTTGAGTGCTTTCAGCTCCTTGCGCATTTCTTTGAGTATGTCGTCCTTGAACTGCGTTTGCTTGTTGGACTGCCGACACTGCTCCTCGAGCTGTTGCACATCGCGCCGCAGGCCCAGGATTATGTCGTGCTTTTCAGCCACTTCGATGGTGAGAGCGTTTCGCATGTCCAACATCGACTGCAATTCATTCAAATTCAGATTAAAGCTGGAAAGTGCAAGCATGTTTTGCAACACGGTTGTGGTTCCTTTAATCTAAATCTGAATGAATGGCGCTCTTACGAGTTATGTATTTAAAAGAAGTAAATAAAGAGTTGCAGTATGAAAATATTTTTAAGCAAAATTTTCATGTCCTCTAAACTAGTTAAATACATAAAAGTGAGTCAAATAAGAGTGAGAATAAGATATTTTTGTATCACATAGTGGATGTATAGGTATGAAATGAGTGACAGAACAAATTTACACAAATAAAACACAAGTGATCAACAAGTCACATACAGTGAGTGGAGACATGTATGCAGCTTTGAAATTCGACATTCATAACCAATCATATTTTAGTAAGCCAAGAAGTTTAAGAAGGGTTATGTTTCAATCAAAAAACAGAACGGAGGGCGTTATCACAACAGTGAATAAAATTATGATTAAAACAGTTGCCACATCTGGATAGTTGACGCTTAGATCAGCTCTCACGTTTTTATCTAAGAAAACATTGAACATATACAGCACTTTTCATGTGATCCAGACCTTGCTTTCAGCGCTATTTTTTATTTTATCATCTGAAATTGAAACTACAAAGCAACCGTTTCGGCTCACAATCGACAATTTTGAAGTTGCCATTAAAAAATAAACTCCAATGTGTCTTTCAGAACTAAGACTCGAGCTAAATACATATAACTTGATGAAAGATAACCTAAACATGCTGACTACATCATCTTGCTATTATCCATTACATTAAAAAGTCACTGACAATACGTAGCATGAGGCCAAGCAGCTATTTCTGCCTATAGCTTTAGAAAATCTCCGTCTATGATTTGCTTTTCTTTAACAGTTGTTTTTAAGTGGAATACTCATTTTCTATACGGATAAATTAAAATCTTGTGAAACTAATGGATGTGTACTCCTAATAAGAATATGCTAAATACAAAACATAATGAAGGCTTAGATTTAATCAATTTTAATCTTTCTGGAGGTACAATTGCTTGGGAATCTCACATTTAGAGTATACCAACTAACACAGGTTCTATCTTAAAGGTTTATTAATAATAAACGGCTGCTCAACAATTTTCCGACTTCGTTACACGTTTTACTCCCACAGATAGAAAACCTTACACACAAATTATACCAAAATGCTTTTAGACTCTAAAAGAGCATCACAATTCAGTTAGAAAAGTTTCATTTCGATGGAGTCAGCTTATGATGGATGGCATATCATCCTTTGCGCAATTTCAATTCTCTATTCTCGCTGTTTAATACTATCTTATTTCTATTTCAACTTACTCGCTTCAATGCACCCAATTCATTAGTCTTGTTATTCAACTTCTCATACAACTCATCCTTCTCTGCTACAGCTTGCTTTAGTTTATCCTCAAGTTCTTTCAAATTTCTACAAATTGAAATAATTTGTAACGTTATTTTTTATACAGTTAAAAAAAAACAAACCTTTCCTTTTCCTCTGCCAATCCTGAAATCTGTAAACATATGTATGATTAGTTTTTTTTTAATGTAACCACATTAAGAGACTAAACTAATATTAAGAGTAAGTTGGACACAGGAAAACAAGGGACAGCAAGGCAATCATTGTATTCAAAGGGGATAAATTAATATAACTCATATACACTCAGTATTTTTTGTACTCTAATCCAATGTTATTGTACTGGTCGGGATGTTCACACTCGCACTCTGGATTTTCTTCCACCCTCACGATTACCTTAGTGTGCCGGGCTTGCTGTGACTGGTTGCCCTCGATCGCCCTGCAAGTACAAGAGTTACTGTCCGTAGTCACCTGCCAAACGCCGTCTGCACTAACCAGCAAGTTATCAACGGACCGAACAGGTCCTCGCTGCTGACATTGTAAAACTGCAGCCCGTCAATGCTCCACGAGTGCTCGTCGCGAACGCGCCTTATAAACTCGAGCAAATTGCGCACGTCATTCTGTAGGTAAACCAGTTTCTGGAAAGTCTCGTCTAAGTTAATGGAAAAACTGAAATCTCGGTATTTTTGCATGACCTGCGGCACAAACGAAGATTTTATTTAACGGCGTCATTTTCCTCAGTCTGACTTATATTCAATAAATATAGAAAGGAGAGTTAGTAGGTAAATGAGAGAAAGTCATATTAAGATGTTTTGATCTCCTCTTCATAAAAATCATATGCATTACTTCTAAAATGTTTACTTCCAACTCAGATTTTTATGGTGTGTAATGGGAAAATTACACCACTTAACCAAAAGAAATGCGTTAAATATCAGATATTGAAGTATCTCCATTTTTATGTCTATAACTTGTAGAGGTGAAGTTGAGACTATTAAAAGGAAAAATGAACTGCAACATCATGTTATACTTCGGCAAAGGTTTTCACTTCTTTTCACAAAAATTGACCTTGATGGTATCACCATAAAACACTCGTCTGTCACACCATAAAGGAAGCAAAAGAACTTTGGAGAATCTTCAGAATTTAATAATTCTGAAACGTTCCCTATTGAAGAATTTTTATAGGATGGCCAAAGAGACTAAGAAAATGGTTCTTTATGTTCAAAATATATATAAACAACTCATGTAAAAACTCATATGAAAAAACCTTGATATTTCGTTAACATAGCTGTAGTAACTAACTGTATTTAATCATACATCAATTTTTGTAAATCCAAAAGTTCTATGGTAAACGAATGAAACAATCATTTGGATTGTACCAGTAGGACTCGCAAAGATCAAAATTAAGTTTTATCAGTCAATATAATACCTGTACCAGTATCATGGAATAATACGAAAATTAATTAATATAAACCAAAACTCGGAAAGGTTGCAGAAATTACAAAAAAGATAAAATTTGGGCAAATATATTTAGTGTTTGTGTTAAGGGGTGATAGCAATAGAATAAGAGCCAGCCCAAATGATAACCTCAGCTGCAGGAGTTTTGTAAACTAGACATCTGCTAGAATAAGCAAATCTCTTTGACTAACCGGAGCAAGAGAACTCTCTTGTCTTCAGAACGAAAAATTGTCCTTAAAAACGGATAAATGGAAAACGATTACATTGAAGATCCCTATTACAAAGATGGTGATCGGTAAAGATAAAATATTTCTTACCAACTTGAAGACTTTCATAATTAAGCAGAAAGACCTCCAAAGTTGTCACTCGGTAACATCTCTACTAACAGAACCAAAAAGCGTACAAGAAAATAGAAACATAGAATGTACGAAGTTTGTATCAAACAAAAAACCTCGTAATCTAACACAAAAAATGTAGAGCCGTAACATAGATATACTTAGTTGCAGTGAAGTTAGACCATCAGACAACGGTAAAAGCAAAACAGACAACCACATTTTCTACTACTTGGGAAATGGCACTACACAAAATAGAAATGGAGTAGCCCATTCTTGTAAAAATGAAAAGAAGAAATATGTTAAGAGATTGCTGTCAGTGTCAGATAGAATATCAATGTTACAATTTGGTGCTCACCATGCAATATACATATTCAGGTTTATGAACCAACCTTAACTAGCTCAGAGAAGAAATAGAAGTCTTCTATCAAGAATTAAACACAATACTAAAAGAGACCAAAAAAGAATACTAGAGGACTTCAACGCCAAGGAAAAGAGATGTAAAGAAGAAAGCATTGTATATTTCAAAAACACGTTATTTAAATTATCACCTAGAAAAATACATAAAAAAGCCCTGGAGAAATAAAACATAAAAAACCAATCACAAATATACGATTCCATTTTGAAAAACACAAGTGACCATAGCCTGTTACTTTAGATGAAAAAAAAGAAAATTAATGTGAAAAAGATTAATTAATGATTACAACAAATAAAAGAAAAAACAAGCATGGAAAAACAAAAATGGAAAGAAACAAAAACCATCACAAAGGAAACAACGAACAAGTTAAAAGCTATGTTAAGAAGATACAAAAAATGGATAACAGATAAAATTAAAATTTTGATAACAAAGATAAGAAACGTAAAAACAGAAGCAGTCAAGAATACCAAACTATCAAAAGAAAACTTATTGATACCAAAGAAATATGATTGTCAGGTAATTAAAAACAGAAAGGAATTTACAAAAAACAATCTGGAAATTGTAACAAACAAAAACGGTAAAGCACAGATAGCTATCGCAAACAAAATACACTGATGAGAAGAATATATAAAACTTTTTCAAGACGAAGACAGAGGAGACAACATATACGCAACAGAAGCTAACAAACCATCAATAAATAAAAAGGTTGAAAACTCAATATAGCACAGGTAATATTTCAAATGAGTGGCTCACATCTACATTCATTTTGATACTGAAGAAAGCAAACCCAAAATATGTGAATACAATAAACTGAATAATAGAATCAGCTTAGTTTTCATAGAGGTTTCAAAATTTAAGAGTGTTGTTTAGCCCACAAACTCTTACAGAACATTGCAGAGATGTCAGCTCTGATGTTTATATGTGCTTAGTCTATTTTGAAAAAGTTTTTTACAATGTTCAGCCCTGAACGCTGAATTTGATTAACTTTATTATCCTATATGCAGCATCAGTATTAACCCAAATAATGAAACAACAAAACTTGTAGCACTGCTCCTATCCACTCGGCTTCTGGGGCTCATTGAGAAGTCTTATTGTGGGCAACATTAATAAAGAGTATATGATTTAAACTTGCGGTTTCTCGAATGGCATTTGGTACTTCCATACCAATATTTTGTTCCCGCAAAATTTCAGCAAAATCGGTGACCCGAAAGATCTGTGCTCCCCTTGTTGGTCATTCTGGGAGTTTCAGTAATGACGTATTAATAACAACCAACAAAGGTCAGAAAAAATACATAATACACCAGAAGTATGTATACATACTTATGGCACATATGAATCAACTAACCATGACAACAGAAACTTGCTCTTGTTGATCCAAATGACCTGCAATTACTATTGGATGGCCTAAGTACCCTTGGACAAGCTTGAGTCTGACCAGTCAATTTTTTTCTAAAATAGGGTTTGCAGACTAGATGGCATTTACAAATTTTCGAATCATGCAAAGATGTCTAACCCATACTGGCTGAACACAATAACAATCTTCTCGAGATTACCAAACGTTTTAGAGGCGACCAAAACCGGTTTTCTACTGCACTGTATGTTTATTTACAAATTGTTCTTTTTTTATGTTCCTTCTACAAATTAAACACTCCTCATAGGGTTACTCATACGAATTTATCAATTAAAATGGTCGCCACTCCTTCAAACAACAATCGTATAATACAAGACTACAGCTGAAACCAAGGTGACCTGTAAGTCAAGAAAGATGTTTTATTAATAAATGAAGATTTATATTATCTCTCCATCTCATTTGTTTTCTAGTTGCTCTCTGAAAAAGTTTCTTAGTGTTTTTTTATAGAAATAGATAAGAGCAATTTCTAAATTGGTATAATACAAAAATCATATCAACAAAATAAGGGAACAAATTAAACTAAAGCCCATTAGACATGGAGAAAAATACAACAGCCCATAAAAATCAATGACTGGAAAGACATAGTAATGAATATAAAATATATAAGATTAAGAAATAAAAAATTGACAACCTATTTAAAACCAAAAAATAAAGTAAAAATTACAAGGAAATATTAGAAAAATAAAAACAAAGAGAAAATGTGATGCCGATTTCAATAAAATTTATCTGATTATATTTTAGAAAAAGTAAAAACAAATCAATGATGAAGTACAACATTCCCTCGATTATTACCAAAGAGTAACAATTTCAGATTTGTTTTCTATGTTACTAACTCTGGCATCAACTATTCTCTCCTTCCCAGTCTTCCTAATCTTATTATTTCGCTACCTTAAAGTATCTTTTCCTTCCAGTTCCTTTTTAAGCACTCCCTCTATATATTTTTTCATTATCACCACTCTCTTCTTTTATAACATCAATTATTACGTTTTTATTTTTTCTCTCTTTTCAGTATTTCTAATCCTTCTGCTTCTTTAGTGGTTTATATTTATTTCCTACAAATGTTTTTACCTCTTTTAATTGCTGATAATACCATTTAGTGTTTCTAAAAAAAATTTCTTTACTCTTCCACATACTATTTGCAGTATGCGTTGCCTATATTGTTATAATCGAAAAAAATTTCTGTTTTTATATTCTTGTATCAGTTGTTTTATTTCTATTTTCCAGATCTGAGCGAAATCTACCCTCTTATTTCCAAGTATTATTTCGTCAATTTATAAGTTAATACTTCTGTCACTTGGGACAACCTTCAAATTAAAAAAGGCGCATGGTCTACTCATGCCTAACACTCCAGGTATTTAAGACCCTCCCCAATACCCCTGAGAAGCTACTTGTCTAGAGTCCACTCGATTCGCAGCTTTTTTTAAACAGTGAGAACAAGATCAGAATATGTTGTGAAGACCGACATTAAATGCTTTGGATATAATAAAGCCAAAAGTACTTTATCAGAAAATGAATTACAGGAAAAAGGGTGAAAAGAATAAAAGGCTGCCAAGGAAGGATATAAATGTTAAAATAAAAAAAAGAATGTACTAATCAATAAAGCACGATCTTAAGTACCGCCTAAGCTCCTAAAGAAAAATTATACAAATATAATGGTACAAGATGACAAGAACTACAAAAAGCACAAGTGGGGTCTAACCACTATCCATCAGACATAAAACTGAAAGAGCAAAAATTGAACAATCAAAATTCAGCTTAAAAAGGTAGAAAAATCAAACCCAATGGATCAAAAATGAAAGAATGAAGTAAAAGGAGGAAGGCAGAAAAAAATATAAACAAAAATGAAGGAAGACGTTAATCAACAAACCAAAGGTTTGGAAAGAGTCGAGAACTATAGATCAAAATTCAGCAGAGTATAAAACTATAATCTAAGTTTTCTAGGACAATCCTAATCCAATTCAATTTAAACTGTCAAGACTCCATGTAAGCATTATCTTTTAAAAACCATAAAGGAGCTGGAAAACACAAGTTCAAGAAAAGTGAAACCAGACTGAAAGTCAACAAAAACAAAGCAAAACATATGAGGGCAAGAACAAATAAAACAGGAAATATAAAAAATAGGAAATTTTCAATATGCAAAAAACTACATTTTACACAACTAATTAGATAATGTAAGACGAATACAATGACAACCGGCCTTAAAAAAAAATAAATGGGAGATAGCAACCATTATGGTCACATACCCAAATGAAACTCTCTAAAACAGCCACATGTAGAGTACACATAGACAATCTTAGTAAACAGGCTGTTAACTCCTGGGACAGCCAAAACCTTAAACCGTTAAGAACCTCGAAAGTCTCAGTAATTATTCTTCTAAATGCTAGTATTGAATAAGTTCCTCTTTTGCATGTTATTGGGTACCTTTAGTGCTAGGTAATTGGTCATTATACTTGTATCTAAAACAAATAATTAAAAACGAAACCCTCAACGTTGAATATTGTAACGGTACAGGTATAGGTTATGAAACGCCACCGAGGTAAAACTGCAATAATCCTTGCAGCACATTACGAACCAAAGGGCTGCGATGGTTTGTTACTAACTCAGTACTACCTCATAGCCGCTCTTGGCGCTGAGCCGCAGCTTTTCTTCGAGCATGGCGACGCGGTCGGTGGCCTCCAGCTCGAGCTCCTCCACCGTGCGCACCAGCATCTCGTTCTGCTCCGTCAGGTCCCTGATCCACTCCTGCTGCAGGTCGAGCTTGGCCTGCAAGTTCAAATTTGGCGCCATCAGCGGCGGCGGCACTCGCGCCGAACTCACCTGCAGGCCGCGCAAGCAGTCGCCCCCGGCGGCCTCGGAGTCGAACTGCTTCATCTTGGACTCGTACAGCTGCCGGAACTCGCGCACGATCTCCAGCGTCTGGGTCTCGCCGCACTGCCGGTTGTCGCCGACGGGCGCGGGGCAGCTGCTGCGATCGCGCCGCGGCGCGGCGCCGTCCACGTCGCGGAGGCTCATCCCGTCGGTTCTGCACAGATTACGCGTAATTTAAGGTAGACTTGCGGCCGGGTTGTGGTTGCGATGCTGGAAGCGCCTTGCGATTATTTTGACATTCTCATAGCCTTCTAACCCCACTACTGCTCCACTTTTGCTAGCAGACGACGAGGACTCGAGAGCGCACCCTAAAAATAGCCGCGCCTATTTTTGGCGGCCGCGCTTCGCGCTCCAGCACCCATGAACTTTGGGGGGATGGGCTGGGCCGAGCTTGGATGGGACAGGCACATGCCAGAGAAAATGCTGCCGTTTAATTTTGAGTATGATTTATTCCTGTACAATCTGTTTCTGTGCATACAGAATAATTATAATAACCATAGAATATAAGCAAGCATAATCAAAATAATAAATTCATTTATATTCAAATATATTATAATACAATTATTTAACTTATCGATAAAAACATCCATACAGACCGATATTAGCTTTTCAATTTAAAACTTACTGTACAACAACCACCTCACTACATGTACATCTACCAAGTTACAGAATGTGATTTGAATCGATAAACAAGGAGAATCCTACAAACAATATTGTAAATTACTTGCTACAAATCGAATAATCGGCTCAATGCAACAGCGCTGGCTCAAGCGAAATGTTGTTTCAAAATGCAGTGTGTGAAATGGAAGTACGCAGCTGCTCAACAGGAAACGTTTTCGACAACAAATAAACATTGGACGTTTAAAAATTACATTTACGATTTGCACCTGCTTACTCAGTATTTTCGACAGGAAACACGTTACGTTACGACTACACAGGCTTGCTCGGTATAAACAAAAATAAACACAATTTACACTTGTTTATAAACAGCAAGACGAGAATAACATGCGCCACAATAAAACATTTTGAAACATATTTCATTGGATGCCACAAAATATCTTTTCAATATAATGAACTGAGTAAATAGGTTGGTAGGTTTGCCTCGGACCTAACGGTTTAAAACCATATAAATCATTGTGGGCTTACTATTATTAATTAGTATTATAAACCTTGTATTAAATATTTGCCCTTGATGCAGCAAGGGAAACTGATCGAACGAAACTGAAATGCCAACGCACAGGGCCGTCAAACATTGAATAGTGTCTGCAAACGGAACTAGACGCAGGCTAGAACTGGGGTGCGAAGTGCCATTATCCATTAAGAAAATATATTCAACAAACAGTGGCTATGCTTGCTGGGCCGTGGAAACGAACCAAACCGAACGCGTATCCAATGTTTGACGCGCAGACCGGGCCGTTTCCTACCCGCGCAAGCGCCGCATCAAGGAGGCTGATGCGATGTTGGCGGCATAAGAAAAATGCTCGTCGACACAAGAGTTCATAATGTTGTTAAAAGAAGGGCTGTATTCTGTATTATTACACTGATATATCACTAGAGCGCGCGAGCGCAGTCCAATCCTTTATCGAGTAAGGGGGTCGCCAGCCCGGCCGCAGGAGGCCATCACTTGCAGCAGTTGCCTGCTGTCTTGGCGCCCGTGTCACCCTCCGCGAGCCGTCTTCCCTGGCCGCTGCCTCCTGGACCCGTGGTTTGTTCGTTTTTGGGAAGTTTTTTCGCTGCACAGAAAATCTACAGTTAGCTTTTCAGCAATCATTTCAAATGCTAATCTAGGGCCCTCTACGCCAACCTTGTAACTTGCATATTGCACAACCCTACTGTCCTACTGTTTCAGCACTAAAAGAACAAAAGAAAGCGAGAAGTCCTGCCAAAATATTTTAAATGATGTCCAAATTCATTTTCAGTAGAAACTTTTATCTGAGACCAGTATACCGAACATGCTCATGTATTTATATTTTATTAGAGTGCAAAAAAATATATAATAGCTTTTGTGGTGCTCTGTATAGTTTCATTCTACAGCAATGGTCATTCTACTGCAACATTTAACACCTAACTAAAATACCCCATATCACCCTCATTAACAGAATTAAAAACTATACCAAAAACACAGAGACATTAAATTTAAAATCAGGTCAATATAATACAAACCCGCAAGCTTTGTTATGTTTAAATACTTTGTTTTGATTACACACATAATAATGCACACTATCAATGAGATAAAAGTCGATTTTGGAAAAAATATTGCAAATGTATGTTAAATTACTTCACAAATTACAAGTACTTTCAACGTGTGATCAACAGCATCAATAACACTACAATTTTCTATTGAATGTAAACAAATTATGGTCTCCCATTATATGTTGCCTCATAATCATATCCTCTTTTTTAACTTTCTAAGCAAAGGTTTCTTTCACCAAGATGATATTAAAAATAGGCTCTGCACTATAGCAGTCTAGAGTGTCATATATGTTCAAGTGATGTGTATTAGTCTCGTTACTCTAAATCTGAATAGAGGGCAACTGTATATGGTTTTATATCCATCTTAGAACCATAAGTAGTTATGATGCTTCCGATATTCAAACTCAGGGCTTGGTGAATGCAAGCACAATATTCTAACTACTATGCCAATAGAGTTCTTTCTCCTCTTTGCATATCATTCTTCATTTTTCATCAATTAAAAGCGGAGGGAAGAAGTGTCCTACTGACGCTCCTTAAATAGCTGGTAAGCAAAAAAAAGCTTCAAGCATACCACTTACAGCTTTATGTAATTTCAAAATATAACACAAATAAGCTCAAAAGTTAACCAGGATTGCCAACTGTACATTACTGATGGTAATCACTGTACAGTTGATAAGCTGAAATTTTAAATGCTCACAATGCTCTAACCCATTATTCCAGCAATAGCAAACCCAAGCACAGTTATGACAGCTGGTTTACGATTTTAATCTCCTCATAAAGAGCAGCCAAAGCCATATTAACTTTAACCAGGAATGCCAACTGAATATTAACAACGGTAATCACAGTAGTCAACAACCTTGAAATTAACATTGACCCATAAATGAAAGAATTGAAACAGTAAGAAGCCGTTCACAAGCACATTGGACCACTTTTGGGGTTGATTATGGACAGTGTTTTGAAAACTATCGCTGATTATATGGAAGTGTTCACTAACAATGCTCTAACAACCCATTATTATCGCTACAGCTACAGCAAATCCAAGCATGGTTAAGACTGATCCATGATTTTAGTCTCATAAAGAAGCTCAAAAGTTACCAAAGCCACATTAAAGTTAACCAGGATTGCCTACTCTATGTTGCCAATGATAATCACTGTAGAGCTGGCAACCTTGAAGTTAACTTTGGCCTATATATGAAAAAATTTAAACTGTAAGAAGCCACATCACGCGCATACAACTACTTTCAGGCTTTCAGATGTTCAAGGAGGAGTTTTGAAAACAGCCAGAGCACACACAAGCATAGTAAAAACTGCTGAAAAAAAAACTACCTCAAAAGTTAACCTTGAAGTATATAATAAAGCCATATTAAAGTTAATTAGAATTGGACTATATAGTTGGCAACTTTTAAGTTAATATTGCGTTACATTTAAAAGAAATAAAATCGTCAAAGACCATTAAAGGCACATCTATCTGTTTAGAGCTCAAACAGCTCATTGTTATTGCTACAGCCATAGTAAACCCAAGTGTGGCCAAGAAAACTTGTGTAACCCCGATTTTTCCTTCAATTTTAGTTGATAACTTTAATTAGGCAGGAATTTATGAAACCTGATTTCCAAACTATAATTAAACTTGTCGACATGCCTGCTCTACTTTGATCTATCTCTATTTTGTGCACTAACAAATCTTAGATATCTTCAGACTTAACTAAACTATGGTAATGTAAACAAATACTAAGTAATAAGCAGGTCAGCTCTACTCTAACATAATTTTAAATGTGATTTACAATTAACATTAGGTTGTGCAACTTTTTCTTGATATTCGAACTGAAGATGAATAATTCCAATCGGGGCTATAGGTAGCAAAATTTTTAAAATCAGACAGTTCGTACATTTCCAAACCTTGGGCCATCCTTCCAACCTCGACCAAATTTCTAACAATTTCAAGTGTTCGACACTAATAAACTTTTATAGCACTATCGCAACAGGCTGTTTCATAATAGAACATTAACTCAAGATTGTGATAAACTGCATTATTTGAAAACGCTGCAGACTCGGTGAAGCGAAAAGCCTTGCTATGTTGAAAAAGCAGGTCATGTTAAACATCTGTTGACGCTCTAATTGTGCCAGGAGAAAATTTGTAATATTCTAAATGTTTGGCGAGTTGCAGCACAAGAACAGGCGTAAACAAATAAGTATAGTGCCCTTTTAGGTTGCATCAGCTGTGGTTAAATAAATAAGATAGGCGTATTTGCCTTGGACAAATGCCAATGTCATCAACCTTCGAGTCAACACATTTTTGTCTCCTTTTCCGACTAATTCCAAAAGGTACAAAAGCTCCCAGTTGATATCAATACGTATCATGCAACGTGCACCGAGAAGAATCCAATTAAGGCAAGAAGCTCCTGAAAAAATCTTAATCTCTTTACCTATGGCCAAAAATATGTCATTAACGTTCATAGCAGTCTTGGCAGAGGTTTCCATGAATAGCAGCCCGTTTTCGTCAGCGTACGCTTGCGCCTCCTCATACTCGACCATGCGCTTGTTCGCCAGATCCTGCTTGTTGCCAGCAAGCGCAATGACAATGTTTGGGCTCGCCTGCCGCTGGAGCTCTTTAACCCATGTTTTGGCACGGCCAAAAGTATCCTGATTCGTAATGTCGTAGACTACGATCGCAGCTTGGGCCCCTCTGTAGTACATGGGGGCTAAGCTGTGGTACCTAGGAGAACAAAAAGGAATTACAGACCAAGCCGCGCAAACAGCCGAGCACCAACCTCTCCTGCCCAGCCGTATCCCATATTTCAAACTTTACTGTGGTGTCATCTAAGCAGACGGTTTGTGTCAGGAAGGCAGCACCGATGGTGCTCTCCTGGTATTCGTGGAACTGGCCCTTGACAAACCGCAGCACCAGACTGGACTTGCCGACAGCGGACTCGCCTAGCAGCACCAACTTGAACTGGCATATTTTCCCCTGGGTCGCGCCGTTCGGTCTCTGGGCTGTTGTCGTTCTGTTTGCCATCTTCTGCAAGAACACGCGTCAGGCGCTCGCACATGAGCGGGGAGTCGGCGCTTATCGCTAATCAAGGGGCGTAATTGCGCTCGGCGGTTCAAGGGCGCCCAGCGCCAGCATCAGCTGACGGTTGCGGGGCGTTCGGCCGCCGCTGGCGAATCTCCGGCCGGACGTCGCCAATCAACAGGTCAAACGGGAAAGAGCGACAAGTAACACGATAAAGAATACAGTTAGCTGGCTCGTGACGCATCCGCCGAGATAAAAAACAGATTGCTTTGTACGTTTAACCTACCTTACACAAAAGAATTCGCTGGCGATCGATCTCACGAAATCACGCTTGGGCAGCGGTTCCTCACGGACATATAACACGCCTAAACTAATTAATAGTCGCTGCTTATTAGCACCAAGTGGCACACGGAACGCAAATTAGAGAATGATACAGCGAGCGATGACAGTTTGTGGAATTTGACAGTTGTGTGCAGTTCTGAAAACTTTGGACAGCCCCGGCAGGAGCGCGAGCGCGGCGCATCCTGGCAGCAGCGGGCGGCCGGGCGGCGCAGATGAGCCCCACGTTACTTACCCTGCCGAATTTCACATAAATTTCACTTGTAAGAGCCCAGAAGAGATGAAAACATGTAGAGGCTTGTTGGACGCACTGTCGTCGCTAATCCGGAACTGCAAACGGCGCGCGATTCAAAAGCAATTACGCTGACGGCACGGCGCGGCGAAAGTAAAACTGCCCGAAGCAGTAGGAAGCCGAAGCGGTGGATATTTGCTCGTTGTGAATGCTACGCGTGCAATATTTTCAATGCAATATGCAATTATGATGTGTAACAACAATTAACTGACCAAAATGGATGATTCATTGTTTTCGGAGCAGCCAATCAGGGGGCTTTTTTGTTTTTATACAGAGGGATGTGTGTTTTATATATAGGGCATGTCAAGTTTTTTTGTAGTTTTTTTTATCTGACAGATTTTATTCTTTTTCAAGCAAGTAACAACGATATGTAAGTTCAAGGTCATCAAAGTTTTATATTCTAATCCTATAAACATCCAGTTCTAGTCATACCAGAAAAATGTTACATTTCTACATAAACAAAACCGCTTTGCCTCTCACATCACAGAGAAAGTTGTAAGCGTATGATTATCACATTGATTGGAGATCGGCCTCATTTTTTAAACCAAATGGAGGCTTTTCTTTATTGTATTTGACTGGGTTTTTTATGGAAAAACGGTAAAAACAAGGCGCGTTTATTGAATCGACTTCCATTCCTCACTTTTTTGCTAATATAGTTTATATAAGTAATTGTTTATCTACACGCATTTGAAATAGTAATATTATAGTTTGTAGTACAAAAGTTGAATTACCATTACAACCCTAGCGCTTCTTGTTAGAGCCTTTTGGCCTTCATTTCTGCCATTTTTGTTAGCAAAAAGTCTACTGCTTTTGGTTTAAAAGTGTGTCTGGATAATAATTTCCGACTTGCGGCTGCTGGAAAACCCATGCAACAACAAAGTTGTCCAAAGTTAACTTTTCTTTCATTCTAGTGCAATTTAGACATCTAAATACTAAATACTAAACAACTCCTTTCTCTTTAATACAAACCAACTTGTCAAAAAAAATTTGCCTTAGTGTGCGACAACATGAAATAAGAAACTTCAAGACACAGCTGCCATAGAATTAGAGACTTAGGATTTTTCTCTTTTTACATGATGGAGGGAAAGGCACAATTAGGATTTTACAAATAGCAACGCTCACTGTAAGTTTGAACTTGGAATTAAAAGGAATGGACGGTAGTCTGGATCAGCATTATGGGATCTACCAACGGCTCCCCTTTGAACTTCATTTTCCCTAAGTGTTCTATCCATTCCATTCTGTGGTTCAAAACCAACAAACATCAAATAGTTCCTACCATTTGGGACATCCACAATTTTGAGGAGCAGGTCATAGTTAGATAAACAATGCTCTCACAAAAATTTTGCGAAACCTTGCTTTAGCCTCAGTAGGAATTTTTAATATTTGAAATATCACGAGTCTCTTGATCTTTGGGAAAATTCCATCAAACATTATGTATATGGCAACTTGATCAAATTATATTGTAATTTGGAATGACAATTGCCTCTTAACTGTATCAGTGAATTATGGCAGGCAACTGGGACAAATTCATCGATAGATCGCCCATCATTTGCGCGGTAATACCTCTAGCGCATATGTGCCTGCTATATTGCTAAAGATGCCGTAGGCAGGCAAGCCTTCTGGAGATCCGGCCGACCGACTCCCGGAATACTTCAAAGTCTACCCCGTAGATGACGAAATCGCCGCCTTGAAGCATGACGCCGGCATATTCGAGGAACACAGGCCCTCCGTGTCGTACAAGCTGCCGCTCATGGAGAACTACAGGCACTGCGGCATTTACACCGAAGTATGTTCGTGCCTTTCGTTTTGCTGTTGCTAACGAGCACTCGTAATAGTCCAAGTCCATACTGCAACCTCCCGTGAAGACGCGCTACCAGACCCTGGTCAACGACTTGAAAGAGACTGCCTACGAGTCGTACTGGAACAAGCTCGAGGGGAGAAGCCCCGATTCTGTGCCCGGACTGCCGGCAGGCATGGAGCCGCTGCACGTGACTAATGGCAAATCTACACCTAGAGGTACAAGTCTAAGTTTGTTCCTGAAATATGCAACTCGAGTTATTTCAAGGGCCGACCATGAAGGAGCTCATAAATCCTCCTAAGACTGTCTATCAGGTGCTGTGGGACAGCCAAGTTGGGCACGACATGTATAAGAGAACGCACAATGACTACAACACTGGAGAGCCGCTAGACCGAGGGTACTTATCAATGTATTTCATATCACTAACGCAAGCAATTTCTTCTTCATGATTTGCTACGCCTTTCCCTTCATACTTATCATGTCATTAATACCGTTTTCCATTATACTTTCCTTAACAATGGAAGAAGGCTTCATCATAATACACTCAAAAGTAGAAAAATCAAATGTTTTTTAATCTTGAGATCTTAGGAAAGACATCAATAACCACTCATTTCATTAACCTGGCATTTCCAAGAAAATAATGGAGGAAGCCATCCATCTATTCTATTCTAGCCAGCCACTATCCGTCATGTGTATGATGAGTGGAACACGTCACCGTAAATTTAAATAAGAAGTTGTTGGTTTAATATTTTGGGTTCATGGCCTTTATTCAGCTGAATAAAAAAAATCTAGGGAAGAAATGTAAAAACATTTCAATATACATCTCACTTCTAATAATAATTGATCAAATGGAACTTACTGATGTGAGTTATCCAAAAGACAACCTTCCATGCCACCAACTTAATTTACAAATAACATAAGGACGGCATTTATATTTGATCCGAGTTTCAAGCAAGCCTTAGCATAAGTATACAAGTTATATTCAATGGGGAAGAACCTGAGAATTTACAAAAAGGTTATTTGGCACAAAAGCTTCTGAATTAGATGTTCAATGGAACTTTCAATTGTTAAAAATGGAGCTGAAGGTACCACCCAAATAGAAAAGTATCCAAAACCAGCACAACCTTTCATCCTTCAAAGTCGTCCAAATTATAATCAAAAATGTTGCTTCTTTAATTTAATCCTTTAGGAAAAAGAAGCAGGAAAAAAGCCGGCAACGAAATTCAAGTTTTCTCTTCTAGTAAAACAGATTTCTTATGAACTCTACAATCTTTCTATATTTGAATATGTGTGACATGCAAAATTCCGGCTGTACGATACTTTGCAAACACTCCGCTACTCGTTTTGCGTTTGTTTATTGATAAGCCTAGATTTGTCAACATAGGTAGGATCCCAGCAGAACTCAGATCTCTTTTTAAGAGCCGAAGCACGCCGTCGAAGTTTTTGAATCTCTGATATCGCCGAGTAATAAATTGTACTAATAAACTCTGTGGGGTTCCAGCTAAGATACGGATGGATAACCATCTCCGTGACCTTCACATCAGGCTTACTGCGAATAAAAGCCGAGCGTTTTCATGGCCACGTTTTATTTTCTGATGAGACGAGGGAACAATGAAAGTTCGATAAAGAAAAGAGAGTTTGGCATTTATTCCAAATCGACTCGACTCCCAATCACAAAACAACTCTATATTACGGCGCTCGTTGTTCAGAATTAATAATCAAAGGACATTAATTGGAATCTGCAGAACCATCACAAAAATTAAAAATCCAAATTTCATTTATAAATCCTGCAACATTTCCATCTCTAGAAATCTGTTCGAATTTTCCTTTTCTTGACTAATTGTTTATATTTAGCATTTGATAACGTTCCTTACGTAAAGTAAGCTGACAAATAAGATAACTCTTTAAATATGCTGATGTTTGAATAAATATTAATCTGGCCTAAGCCTAATCTGTACATTAAGTCTTCTTTGTCTAACTCTTGTCCGATAATTGAGAGTTATGAATTAATTGCATTTAAAAAACTACAAACTGAATTATTCATTTTAATAAATTCCTGATTCAGCTACGCCAGCCCACCGTTCGACCGGAACAAGCGCTATGGCGGCAAGGCCGGGTACGACCCCAGGGGGATATGGGTGCGCTGTGCCTGCCACTGGCACAGTAGCAACCCCATATCGTCCGTGAACAGAATTCAAGCCGACAGCACCGCCACCTGGTGCCCCCGACTCGGAAAAGCGGCCGCACCGTATGTTCCCAAAGTAACACCAGCACCCATCAACGCCCACACTTTCTAGCAACAACAATCGCGACATGGTGCCCAAAGAGCACATATACGGCAAGCCAACCTATCGGCCCATGTATGGGATGGCGGAGCTGCTAAGGGACCCCGAGTGCCCCCCGTGCATGTTCAAGGAGGACTTCCGCCAGTGGATTTCCAACCTGAACCACCTGCGGGTGCACCTGAAGAAGAGATTCAACGAATTTGGCTTCGACCTAAAGGACTTTCAGGATCGCTGTCTCTATTATGATAAAGTAAAGGGTTTGGAATAATTGAAGTCACCATTTGAATCCAACAGGCGAACTCTTTAACTTTATACCCCCCACCCCCCATAATAGAATAGGTTGGGGATCGTAACATATTTTGGTAAACATTTCTGTTGGATTTGCGTTAACTATTAACAGTTTAGTTTTGTAATTTCCTCCTTTTCGTCTTCTTTTCTTTGGGCTGGCAATGTTAGACTTTTGGCTTTCTTTCTAACGAAATCAAATCCTTATGTTTTTCACTTACTCATAGATTTTTCAACTTTCAAATTATTTTAATAAAACAGCAACAGTACCTATAGATTACACAAATGACAGTAGAAAGACACTTCAGGTGTCACCTTTAAAGTCTATGAACTTTGTTGAACTTTAACAGCAAGTTAGACTCATGCTCTCTTTACCAGCTTTGCCCTCCAAATCTTCTCTGTCCATATTTCTCATATATTGAAATTCTTCGTCCCATTTCAAATCTGATACTCCAGCCAAAATTTCTGTGACTATTAAGTACATAATTAAAGTAATATCAGCTTTTAAACCACTTGGAAGACCCAAATTTAATCCTTTTTTACAAATTGCTTTTTCAACTCACTGACCACCATTCTAAGCATTAAATTTGTGCTCGTCTTAGCACATACATATCTTCACCTTGCTTAAATACTTCAATATCAACAGTAAACATCACCTTTACTGCTGTATAGTTTATCAGTCTGAGTCATATATGTCATGCTTTTTCACGATATTTACCATCACTAAGTTTGTCTCAGGTTCCTTCTTATTGTTCATGTTATTCTACTTTCTTCATCTTACAGTTTGGTTTACACCACTATCTTCCATATCACTACTTACAATTCTTACTCTTGCCATTTATACTATCAATGTCCTATTTTTGTTTGCGCTGGTGTCAGTCTTCTTTTTTCTTTGCACATAAACTATGATGCTCTACACTTTTACTTTTAGGGACATATTGATGCGTTAACAATCCTTTCTCGTCCAGATTGTTAATAGGTTGAAGTCTCCCTTTATTGTCTGCATCAAACCAAGCTATTCTTACCTTAAGGATTGCATCACTAGCACCTTAATTATCAAAATGATCAGATCCTCCTGGCCACCTTAATAATAAACTCTTTGTATACATTCTCCCGTTTTTTCACCTAACATTAAACCTTCTTCCTTCCAATTTAATTCCATAGGTAACCATTTTATGGTTATTTTTTCACCAACAATCAAGCCGCTGCCCTTTCTTAAATTTCCTTTACATTATGTATAACACCATGAGGTGTTATAATATCCCCACCTCTCCTTCTAGCTTAAATTTTTGCAAGTAGAAATCCCCTAACCCCAACACTATCTTTGTTATCAAGTCACCTTTGCACTATATTCGTTTTGATTATTTTTGCTTCTTTTGTCATTAGATTTCCAATTTAATTACCGATTGATCGCTTTATGGCAGCTTACACTCTCGGCTCAAACTTAAACTTTTTAAGATTACCAAAATTCAAAGCATTTTGTCCCATAGGCAAACCCAGAATACTCTTTATTTTAGTTTTTTTCTTTTAACCCCATCCTCAACAATATTTTCAGTTCTACACCACTCACTCAATACACAGCTGCTTCCTCCATCATAATCAAAACTTTCAATATCTGGTTATATTTTATTTAGTTTTGCCAATAGAAGACAAGGGCTAAGATAAAAGAATTTTTTATCAGCCCATCTCCAGCAAATATTTGCAGCACACGCAATGCATAAACAAAAATTTGTTTAAGGAAAACACCAACTGGATACCACTGCAGTTATTTTACGAAATTTGCAACTGCTATGACCTCACTTATCAACACGAATGCTTGGAACCATTCTTCAGCTTCATAGGCGTTATAAAGGACGACAAAATCAATTACAGAGATTTTGTATTTTTGGTGGACATTAACTCGTCTGTGCCTGAAATAGTAAAAATCGAAGGTAAACGCAACTTTAATAGAACTGACCAATAATTAGAATAAATCTCTGCAGATGTCCCCAATAGCAGCCAATATTACATTTCATCCGGAAGGGCAGCAGTGTGCGATTTTCTTCAAATAGATAATTCGCGTGAGTAAATTTACACTCCTAGCCGTTTCCACTCCAATGTGCATCTGCAGGTAGAAAACCTGCTGGCGTCCCCGTTATTCGGTTTGATCAACTGCAACCTGTTGCTCCTCCTGGAGGCTGCTTAGCCGATCTTGAAAATTTAGGAGACGATACTTCAACTAAAGCAGTTGTGAACCCATGTATTTACACCAACTACGGTCTTTCGTATCGGGATTTTTTTATGGTTGGTGTCTAAAAATGTACACTAAAAAGAACTTTTAACCTTTACAACTTCAGCCCCGTACACCCGATGTGATCAGGAAAATATTTGAAGATGTTGGCTACACATTTCCAAACGACACCTTCACAAAATTATGGGATATCGGAGTACAACATGACAAAACAGGGTTGGTTTGCATTGATACATTCAAGCAACTGTTAAAAGAAACTGTGCCCCCGCCTAAATTAATAGTGAAGGACAACGATAAATGTCAAGACTCTGTTTAATCAAACAAATTGCTTGTGTATTTCATTTAAAATATTTACAAAACTATTCCAAAATTAAAGCTACTTTTTATAGAATACTAACTCCGCTTTCTTCTGTGAACATCTCGCCTGTCTTCTCTGGATAACCTTCTAATGTGCTTGCTTCTGTCTTTGGATAGAGATCTCCGGCTCCTTCGTGACTTATATTCATCACTTTCTTTTTCACGCAAATATTTAAAATTTCCCTCCCCTTGTTTATGTTCATTTCTGTCACCATACCGGCCTTTTCCTTTTCTGTCTAACCTATCTCCATTTCTTTCTTCATCAACCTGCCTCCTTGGTTTTTCTATTTCGTCTCTTCTGTTCCCTCTAACGGACATAATCTTTTCATTTCCCTTTTTTACATGTACACCCTGTGCCCGTTTCTTCTTTCTACCCGTTTTATTCTCCGAAGATAATGATGAACTGCTGCTCGATGATGAATCTACAAAAATCCATATTAAGATAGAAAAACAAAAGAAAATACTACACCTCACCTGAACTTGAACTATCATCACTAGAATCACTGTCGCTGCTGCTACTACTGCTACTACTTGAGCTAGATTCTTCAGCGATCTGACTGGCAGGCAACTTTGGCAATGATTTCAAATGCTCTCGCAGCTCATCTGTCAGGCCTCCTAAACCAATAGACGTAAAAAAATTAATAGCAAATCTGGTGTTCTTGGGGTTATCACGGGGAAACAGCCCCGCATATTGGCCCTGCATAGTTGGGTCCTTCAGCCGTGTATTCAAAACCTCCATGCCCATGTACTCGGCAAGTTCTTGAAACAAAATTTTTATGAAGATGCGGCTGGAACTAGTGGTGTCCTCCTCATTCAGGTGCATTATTTCCAACACCTCCCAGCCAATAGCATCTGTGAAGAGCAGATGGGCAAAGAATTTGCTGACGTTCCGTAACCGATTTGCATCCAACCGGTGAGTCGTCGCATAAGTATCCTTGAAGATCTGCTCAAAAGGAGCAACATACGTCTTATTTATTTGACAGAAACGCTGTGCTAACAAGCCATAAAATTTCTCATACGTCCGCTGTTCTGCGCAGCAATCTAGAAACATATGGCACAATTCAATCTCTTGTCCAGTTTTCAATTCCATCTTCATCAACTTGTGAGCACATTCTTCAAAATCCAAACTCGACTGGATGGTTAAATAAATTGTCCGACGTAATGTTATGAGGTTGGTTTCTGTATTATCAATAATCACTGATGACTCTTTGTTCTCCTCTTCGTCTTCTTCATCCTCCTCATCTTCCTCACCTTCACCTGATTCGTCGCCATCCGAGTCACTGCCATCACTCCTTAAAATTTCCTTACTTATTGTCCTGTATTTACCTTCATTTTCCTCATAATTATCATCAAATTTGAAAACATTTAAAATGTCTTCTCCATTTTTAGGCTCAACCTCATCCAATGTAATAAGGTGAGTAAACTGGTCTTCTTCTTCGACAAGATCCAGTTCCTCAATAACAGCCGCATGGTCTTTAAAGCCATCCTTACGTATCTGAAACATGACCTCAATCATGTATTGTATCCGTTTTTCCAGCTGCCCCTCATGCAATATGTTGCGCAACATCTCGAAAATAGCACCGATACCCTTGCTGGAGACTTCCATCAGCTTCTGTCCACATTCCTTCAGAAAGGAGATTGCTACTTCAACCGAGTCATCCGTTGGCGATTCCACCAATAACGTCAATATCTCGAGAGCCAGAATCTCATGTGCTACCCGCTGATTAACCAAATGAGCAATAAACGATGCTGCGGTGATGCAGGTAGACTTATTATTCTGCTTGAATCCCCGCTTAAACTGCAGTACCAACCTTTTCAATAAAAGCTCACCAATGTTGGGAAATTTTGAATTTATGACTGCTATCACGGCAGCATACACGTGGGTGAATGTTGGAGATGCAGCTTGCGCCTGAATTATAGACTTGCAGAAAAGACCACGTCCTCGCACAATGTTTTCTTGCATCAGCTCCTTTGATATTATGCGAATGTTTGATGTGTTGACCTTGTTTATACACCCATGTATAGATTTCTTCAGAGCTTCCCAAGCCAGTCTCTGGTAAGCAGCAGAAGTCTTGTCCGTAATTTCAGCCTGCATCATGCGCAGTTTCGCAGGGGGGATATACGCCCCACCTGTTTTGGACGTGAGCATGTCTACCGGTTTCCTTTGGCGTGGAGGCGGCGTGCCCGCCTTCTCGGGTTCTTTATCTTTTACTTTATCCACTGCATCGTAATACCTGGCCCCTATCTGGGCGTCGTCCCTTTTGGGGTATTTGTTCCAGTAGCGGTCACTGTTTTGCTTGTCATCGCCCTGTTCGTCCCCGTAATAACGCGGATACTGCTTCTCACTATCCGATATGTCCGAGCCCTTTCGAGACCGCTTCTTGTCTCGGCGGCGCGGGGACCGTTCCTTTGACCTCGACCTGTGGGTCGTCTTCTTGTGAAGCTTTGATTTTTCTTGGTTGGAGCCGTCATCGGACTTGTTTTTCTGCTTCTTGCGATTCTCCGGAGATTCGGAGTCCCTGGGACGCTTCGTGCGGCTTTCACAAGTGTTGCTGCTGTCCGTGCTGTGGCCCATTTTGTGTTAACTTCGTTGATTTAACACTACAACAGAATCATTGATCAGAAACGCACATTGTTATGCGCTAATTATTGCGTCAAGCATAACCTCTGTTAGGCGTGTATGCAGGTTAGCCAATATCAAAAGACAAAATATATTTCAAACAAAATTATATAAAGTGTTACAAAATTTATGTATGTAGATTAGTTGAGTTGGTATTCGAAAACTCCTTATATTAACTAACCGTAATTTTAACTAAATAAATCATAAGTTTTTCTTAAAATAAGTCCAACTTAAAGATTGTTGGCAACTTCAAATGTTCAAATAATGTAAGCTGATATTAACTGATCCCTTCCTCTTTGGTACCAATTCTCCAAACCATGCACGGTAAGAGTAAACTATTGAAGTACAAATTAAGATATGCTTTACTGCCTAGGCCATTCAAATCCAAACCAACCCGTAGTAAGTGAAAATTCTCAATTATTTTAAGTTTCTGGAGTGGTGCCAATTGACTCGAGACGTTGGATTGAACATTTTCCTCGACTTCATATGTCCCCAAGTAAGTTACAATCTTAAAATCTATTTAATGTAACCATGAAGGAGTGTTTACACTAAATTGCATAATTTCAAAAAAGATGTGACCTTAAATGGTCAAAGTCTCAAGCATGAAGGGTTTATGCTATAATGAGGCTCCTAAAAAAGTCATGATACACAACGTTATCATACAACGTACAAAGCAGTTTGTTACCACAGCACTTAAAATAATAGAGACCATAGTCTTAATTTATTTTACCATCACATAATTGTGGTAGTGCTTAGGAGAAAAACTTATTGACAAGGATAATCCATTGCCGAACATCATCATTATTGACAATTATATAATGCTCCTTTGTCTCCCTGAAAATGGCAAGACATTTTTTCTTGATCTTGTGAGGTTTCTCGTTTTGAGATCCTCCACTTTCCTCTATGCTTTCTATCTAGGGAAATGAGGTTGGGTTATAAATCATATTTAGAATTAATAATGAATAGTTTATGACTTAATCCTTTTTGATGGAATATAAATTCCTGATTATCGAGACGCTGTTGGATATCTCTCCAACTATTTGAGGGTAGTTTCCAACAGCAGAGATTGCGTCATTACAACTTTGACTAATTGTGACTCAAATGGATTCATCAATCACCAACATCAAATTGTTTAACAAATTCATGATCGGTGCACAACTCCATCACATTCCTTATAAGCATTGTGAAAAATGTTAAAGACGTTGAAGCTAAATTGGAATTCAGTAATTCAACTGCATTAATAAATAACACCCTTTTAAGAGAATAAAATCACCAGACTTATTCTACTTATACTCAAGAATTTACACATTATGATGTTAAGGAGATAAAGAACTCAAAGATAAAAATATCAAGCTCAAAAAAGACAAAATTATATACCTCTGCCTTTATACATTTTAATGTTTAATAATATAAGGACATTAACAAAATATTTGACATTAAAAACCTCAACCATAAAAATTCCAATAAGGAAAATAATGCTCCTCAGGCTAGAGATAATAAACAAAAGGCTGGGATTCTCGCTCACTATCTATCAGGCTAATCAGGCGCCAAGTCTAGACCACACTTCATGTTTTAGAAAGTCATCTCTAAAAAGAAATTATTTCAATTATTCCAAAGAAGATCAAAACCGATTTGAGTCTAAAAAAAGCTTCAAGATTTGATTTTGAATCAAAATTGTAATAGAGGATAAAAAATTGATTCCAGATTACCAGTTTGGATTCAGGTGAATATATACTACCTTGATCAAGTATTTATATTGAATTACACAAACAATAGATAAGGCTTGAAAGAGCAAGTGTACTCTATTGCCTTTCTCAATGTACCTCAAGTTTTCGACAAGATCCAATAAGACGGCTTGACCTATAAACTGAATAAAATGTTAACATGTCATATTTCTAATAGAATATTTGTACTTCAAAGAAGCTTATGCTGGTATACCTCAGGGCAATCCACTGACTGGGATCAGTCCTATATCTGCTAAACAATAATGAGGTTCTAGAGATGCAGGCGATCACTAACAACACAAACTTGTTTGTAGTATATCAAATCAGCAAATTTCACAAAGAAATTATAAAAATCTTGCAATGCTTATGTTGAATGAGCTTAAATCATCAACAACAGTGTCCGATTCATTGTCCTTCCGTAAAGACGGCACTATTGCCCCATTGAAAACTTGGTTAAATACCTACATATGATCCTGGATGCGGAGTTGCGACAAAAATAGCACATCGAACTTGACATGAAATAAAAACAACACTTATGGGCAATGAGAAATTATTATCTACAACCCGATTTTTAAAACCATTCAAATCTTCCAGAACAAAGTACTACAAAATATGATAATTGCTTCATGGTGCATAACACAATAAGGATAAAACCAGGTTTCATCAGCATGTAAATGTGAAAGCTCTTCAACTCTTGAACAACCAATCTCTCATCTGCAGGTTGAAGACTAAGTCTTTTGAGCTAGGGACAATGGACAAGAAATCCATAATTCATAAAACATGGAAGTATGAAACTCATGAGCTGGAGACTTACAGACTTCGGCAGGCGGTCCTTCTTTGGCTCTATTCAATGTATGAGTGGTACAGCGTCATTATGTATAATTTTTTGAAAAACTGTGGCAGGAAGGAGTTCCAACCACTCAGCGTCTGCTTTAGCTTAAAGCTGGATGTTGTGTAGGGGGGGGGGGCTACACTTGTACGTGTCAGCCTACTGCTTGCAGGCGAAGTTCAGATAGAAGTACAGTTATGCAGCCTCCAGGACATTAAGACCTCACTGTACGATAGGTGGATGCACTTGGCTATGTAAAGTTCCGTTTCGAGGCACTTGGACAGCGCACTCACTGCAGCCTCGCAGTCTCATTTCTCAGAGGTGGAATATGGCTTGTAGACCCAATCTTTCTGGTTTTTGTAACTTACACTGATGGCTAGCACTTCCATCACACCTGTGGCTCATGTACTATGTTTTAAAATATTTATACTGATAAGATCATTTGTGGGCTTAAGCATATTTCTAAGACTTATCCCAGAAACAACGGTTTTTGATAAATAAGACACTAGGAGTGTTAAATTCTGCTCACTTCCTCCAATAGAGAAGCTGTCGGTCAATCAACGTTAGTATCAAATTTTTTAAAGATAGAAAGAAACTGCGACATTGTAGGCATTAACATTTTTCATAACATAACGCAACAGTAATCAAATGGAAAAAGTATCATTAAAACCTGTAGATCTCACATTATTTGAAAGACAATTCAGCAGAAACCCAGAGTTTACAAGAAACTTTCACTGCAAAAAGGACTCTAAAATCTGGAAATATTTTAGCAACTAAATTCAAACATTTCAGCAAAATTGTGCGCTTGTTCACAAAGCAAGCTTGATGGAAAAGTGGAGAAAATTTTCTATTTCTATGTGGCAAAGAATAATCTGACTTCACCCTTATGAACTACATCTGATCAATTTTGGACTATTGAAATTCGAACAAACATATCGAAGCACTAAAGCACATTCTTCCAATAAATGGGAAAACTTCGTAATAGAAGTGTAGTATATAGTTTCGTTTAATTGATAGCAACTTAGTTTTATGTTCATGCACCTAGATACAGATTATAATCACTCCAAATTGTTGCATTTTAACAGACTTGATCAAAAACTCAACAAATCATGTGGAAATCGTCTTACATCCACTTACATAAAACATTTGTGCGATAACTTTATAACGAGTGGTCGATTGGTTTGTCATTCAAACAGTACGCACTCACTATTATTCAAACAACCTCTCTGGACTATAAAGTTTTATTGGCTGCTAATAACATAACGCTTATAAAAATGCATTAATTTAGAAAAGGTCTTCGCCCGGGGCTCCAGCACTTGCCACGGCGCTGAAACATGGACACCTGCAAGTATACCATTAGCTGGTGCAATCGATGCGGTACTGAAACTTACCTGGGGGCCTACTTGGACCTCGCACGCATCTTCCTGCGCTTACGCTTCAGCCTTCGCATCCGCTTCTTCCTCCACTGCAACAGAAATGGGATTTAGGCAACTGCACGTGAACCATTAACTACACGAGCCAACGGCTTGGGTTAAAATTATAAATTACACGCGTATAAACACTCGTATATACATGTGGTATAAAAAATGCTTAGTACACCTAATATTCATGATCTCAAATTAAGAAATAAATCCCACATTTTTAACCTACAATTTCGATTAAAACGCAGATATACAATTAAACGGGATATTTGCTTGTTGTTACTAACCTTAGCCCTCATCCTGCAGTAACTTTACTTACAGGATGACCTGCTCAACGGAACGGTTCTTTAGAAATATGAGGATTTTGCGGAGAGCTCCGCTCGGCCAAAATACTCGTTAAAGAAGGAACTGTACAGAAGGAAGTACGTCACGTATCACGTGATTGGCGCACATTTGTAAGAGCGGGAAATTCAAAAAATCAAATTACGTACTCTCGCGTAGTTTTCGTCATATCATTAATTTGGTTATAAAAAAACATTATTTTCTTGTTATATTGCATTAAAATAAAAAAAATCAGAGTAAGGATGAAGTTTCTTAAACATATTTAAATTTACTCTTCATGATGTATCTTAATTATAAATAAATATGCCTAATAAGAAGAAAATAAAAAAACTAGTAAAACTTATTAAAATTAAATTTGAATGTCCATTATCGGCCATACGAGTTAGGATATAACTGGATGTCTTAAAATGGTGAATGAGGAAACGCTGCAATTATCCAGACATTACATCTATGCAGTAAACAAAATTATAGTACAAACTATAAATTATAGGATATGGTAACGTGAGAATCCCAAGGTATTATCAAAATGAGGCCAGAAATATCCATTGTTACAGAGTAAATTAAAAATTTCAGCTATAATTTGGATGCCACCCTGTCAACGAGACTCATCTCAAGGCCGAAAATGCGACTAGACTTTCAAATTATACGTGTTATTGCGCCACTCCACTCTTAGCTACCAAATGGAGTACCGCCCAATCCAATCTTGATCTCGGCAACCAACCACCTAGTGGCCACTGCCATTTACCTCTAAAAACTTAGACGCTATCTTTAAGGAGGATATTGCCTTGGCAGAAGACCTCAACGTTGTATGGCTACGTTCGGCTCCACGACTTAGTGGTGATGGGCCTCCCGAGCTCACCTACTACGACCTCACCAGTCACCCAGACGTCCTCCATATTGCCATCTTCAAGAGCTCCAAGACCACCCGATGAAGCCTATGTCTTATAATAAAATCTTCCAGCTCTTCTGAACCCAAAAGTTGTGCAAAGTTCCTAGCCCCGACAATGTTCTAAACCGTCTGCATCACCGTTTTTGCCAATGTGACCCACCGCCACCACTACTTTCGGAAAAATTTTAGAAAGTAGCAAATTTCCTAATGCTTTCCAAGCCTGGAAAGTTTAGTATATTTCCTCAGGACTACGGCCCTATCAGCCTCCTACTAACTCTGGCTGCTACATCATCTATCAACTTCTTTAACAAGAAGCAGACCACTGACCCAGTCTTCTTTGATGTGGGCAAAGCTTTCACAAAATTTAACAGAACGACCTCGTCTTTGAGATGGCTTCAGTATTTATTCTACTGCCAATGCTCCAACTGATTTGGTCCTTTCTCACCAACTAGAATATCAAAAAAATCAAGCTTGGCGGTGTGAAATTATCAGAGAGGCGTCTACGAGTCGACGTCCTCCAAACCCCTTATTCCTGGTATTGTTCAACCTCTACATCTTGGACATCCTGATGACTCCCTTTACGACGATAGCCCAGACAGCAGATGACACAGCGTTACTTTCAAGCTTACCCTGGCCCTACTTGACAATCCAGTGTGTTCAAGAACAATTGGACGAGCCGGAAGACTGGTATAGTACGTGATGAATAGGAGTCAACCAAGAAACCGACTTTGTTAGCGACCGAGAGATACCTTGAGGAGAAGAAGCTCATTGCCTCAAAGTGGCATTAGATAAGCTCACCTGGAACAAACAGTTACGAAGGCCAAAACAACCCAACTGTCCCTTTGCAACAAGATGACAATGTACAAGACCATCATACAACAGATTATTACTTAAGCCTACATCATACAGGACTATTGGGCAAAAACCCATTGGAACAAGATTTAGGTGGTAAAGAACTGGACCCTTTAGATTATCTTTGGTGCTTTAGCACTCCAACATGCCAAAGATCCGAGAATTTACCTCCTAGGGCGCTGAACAATTGTTCTTCAGCATCAAAAGCCATGGGAATGCCATAATCCATGACTTTTACAACTATAAGGTAGACTGAACCAGCTGCCATAAGCGCCCATAGAGTACTGCATTAGCGGCCATTTACATTAAGGTGCTGAAGAAGAAAAAAAAGAATTGGGGATTGAACTCAAATTCCTCTAACATCGCTAACTACATAACATCCAAGACCACCTCAACCAAAACATCAGTTGCCTTAGAAGATGCGCCACAAATACCTAAAGAAGGTAGTTCTTCCATAACATTGTAAAGGCTATCAAACAGCAAAAGAGGAAGATATAAGCCGAGATCAAAATAACTAAAGAAAAGAGAGTGATGTGTGTAGATATGTTGGTCTTGTCGAATCTTAAAAATGTCTAGAACACCCTATTTTATAAATATTTGAGTTGAAAATAACATCTTTCTGAAGAAAATATTTAAACAAATACATATCCGTAACAAGTTTGGAAGCAAGGTGTAAATAACAAAGAACATCAGAAAAGTAAGAAGTCGCCAAAAAGTAGACCAAATCTGTTTGGTAAGACAGTAGGTGTCAAATTAAATTCCATTTATTGTTCTTAAATGATTGTCAAATTATTCAACAGAATAGCATAAAAGGTAAACAATTTCATTTTTGGTAAACGCAATAAATCTGACTATTAACCATTGATGCCCCTTCTCTGCATATTAATATGTGCAGGACCTTGAACGTTTAGCAATCTCCTTTGCCTTCTTTTGTATGGTGTGATGTTCTCATTGATATGGAGAATGATATCATCAATGAATAGCTCTACATCTCATACCTGCCAGGTCAACCAAATCTTCAGAACAGAGAAAACTCCTTTTATCATTTCCAGAGAAAAGGAAAGATAGCCCTCAGTACAAAAGGCCCTTTTCAAGAGCAATGTTTCACAAAACCTAAAATGTAGCTGGATGCTATATCCATCCAGCCTATTTTGCTTCATAATAGAATCGTATGTTAAGCAGCATTTCCATCTTTAAAACCAAAAAAACCTTTCCTTACAATTATCCAGGAAATGTCAGCGTACGCCATAAAGTACAAAATGTCGTTGTTCTTCGATAGTTAAGCTGCATTCAGAGCTTGAAAACTTTTCTCTTCTGCAATTAGTTTTAGTAGATTTCTCTTCTGAAGATATCTACTACAACTGTAGACATGTTACTAGTTTTCAAACTCCAAACATGAGCTAACATTCTAAGAACTACACAATGAACTACATTACAAAGGGCAGTTTAAAAAAGAAAGTCAACAAAGATCTGTCCATCTTCACCTTATAAATTTATCAAGTTTAAATTTGAACGGGTAAAAAGATTTCCCATGTCCACTTTTTGCTTGACCTTTCTATTACTGTCAGGTAATCCCATAAGCAAAAGATAAGCCTTTTTTGTGAATGTTAAGATTTAGGTGTTATTTAATGTCATTGTCAATATGGTCAATTAAATTACAAAAAAAAAACTTTTATTATTTGCGTCGATTCTGCAGTCCATATCCAACAAGTCGAGTCTTTTTCCAAGCCATGATCCCCCACTCCATCACTCTTTATTAATAGTTATTATTTTTGCTACGTTCCAGCATCTGAAAGTGTTTATTATATATTGTAAACCAAATATTTTGTCAGTTTAAAGTCCACGGCTCTGCTAAATCTTTCCAGTAATTGATGTAATCGGAAATGCTAAAAACGGCCCTATCAAAGAAAGCAAACCCCAAGCGACCTTCAATTTTTATTTAAAAAATGTGTCCATTCACGGTTACAAATTACATTAATAAGCAAAACGAGCGGCAGGTGTAAACATGTGGTTCAATTGAAGTCGTATAAATAATCGCAATACAAAAATAAACATTAATGCAGAATGAGGTACGTGAAGTATGGAATAGAGAAAGAGAGAGCAAACTAATGCGTTGATGTACGAGTCAGCGCACTGTATATACATCAATACAAACGTAAAGTGCCAGACAATCTGCCGAATCGGTCTAAATAAAATTACAAATAAATGTTTTTCTCACAGCCCACACTAAATATATACGATAAGGGAATTAACACACCAATTACACCAAATCAGCTAACCACATAACAATGCCCGGGAGCGTAACAAAAAATTGCAGTGGTTGTACGGCAATAGAATGTGCAAACAACTTTCTTGGATTTTGTACTTACGATAAAGCAATTTGATTTGTAATAATCGACATACAACACGAACATACAATTCAACTAGAGGAGTACAACACATAATAATTATAATTTCTGTAATACAATCATACAGCATTATAATAATAGTACTATCAGTAATAAATCAACGTCATTCAATAACATCTTTAAAGTTGAACAAATCTGTTCTACTCTGCAGTATATTGCTAAGCAAATCATTTTAAAATACAACAAATTACCTTTACACTGAATTGACTAAGTGTTTAATTGCGTTTATGCAGTGTTGTAAAATGATCTGCAATGAACCTGGCATTAACCTGGCCACAAGACGGACAAATTTCATTCGAGTCATTACGTCACCGTTTTTCCTATTAGGTATAATAGTTGAGCTTCACAATTTAATACTGCTAAAATAAAAAGGTAGCAACTAGAATATCAAGGTTCAGACAACCTTCTGAGTTTACAAAGGAGCGCGAGGCAAGCCCCGCATATGATGAATAAAATTCTCAAAAAGTTCCAACTATAGGTAGTATTTGTATAATACGTCTAAATGAATTCCTTTATCAAAATGTAAAAGTATAAAATAACAACCGGTTACTTATTGGCAATTCAGGCAACGCTTGAAGAATGCGATGCGCCACTAATCGCACTGAAGAGAGCCATGCTGTTCCTCTTAAAGCTTCCTGTCTCTTCGTGCGGCCACAGCGATTCACCAAACAGCGTTGACAAAGATGAACACAACTTCTTGTAGTTCTGCCTGAGCACTTCCTGATATTCCTGTTGATCGCTCGCTATCAGCTTGCTATTAATCTGCAGTGCCGAATAGCAAATCTTCACAAACTCCCTGAAAATTCCAGTGTTACTTATTGAAGTGCATTCAAGCAAACTACCTACCTGTATATGTCTTTAAGCTCTTCGACCTTATCTTCTGGATACATGTTGCTTAAAGTAGGATCCAGAAAAACAGTGGCATAAGCAAGAGGGCCAGCATTGACTTGAACGCACACGCTGCCCTGCAAAAGCAGTTGCAGCTTCTTCACGTCAGTGGGACTTGTAAAAACAACATCTTCCAGCTCCGACACCCGCGTTTGCATTTCGTCAATAGCCACCTCTATGGGGCTCAACTCTAGCATGCGCCTCGATACAACTTGAATTCGCTTCTTTACGTAGGGAAAAGAATACTGCGCTGCAATGCAAATAAAAGGTGACTACCTCTGAAAGAGACACACCAGATACACCTACTGGTGATAATTGTCCTTCGCTTCCACTGTTCTTCGGGGCTGCCCCGTGTTTTGCCATCTTTCGTAAAAGGCGTCTCGAACATAAAACAGCAGATGTCATGGTTCAGCTCAAACTCTGTTTGTCGCTCCTCCAGGTCGTTCTTTTCGAAATATGGCGTCACATGAGTGACTTGGATGTATGCGTATTTGGAGTCTAAGTCGTTAGGTGCAATCTGAAATTAAAAGTTTTCATGTTAAAAAGATTTTCATGAGACAGATGCTGATAGTTTTGCAACCATAAATCCTAATGTAAATAAAATGCAGTCATTTTGGTTGAACAATATAAAAGACTAAATATATAACAAAAACTATATGTCAAGAAATACTTTGTAGTCGAATAATTAAGGTACTCACTAACTAAAAATAATTTAATAGCTACATTGTCTACGGCACTCTCTATTAAAGATGGTGAATTAGACAATGAAAGCAAACATATAGGAGTCTTAACCTTTCGGTATCAAAAGTTATCATCAATCATTATCTTCAGAAAATCTGTCGATTTTGAAAAATGGTAATTGCACTCTTAGTCACTTCAATTTCAACTCGGACTGGTTAACCAGAAGAAGTGTTTCAATAGATGAATGCCTATTCTTGTAAAATTAACAAAATTCGAAAAAAATGAAAGTTTGTGATAACAGATAAAAGGCTGCATCAATAATAGCCTGAAAAGAAACTACATTAGGATGCTTGGGTTTCCAATAATTCCATCAACATTATGGATGATCTAATCTGAGCTGTTGAAAGGCCAGAATTGTTAGAACCACGACGTAATCCACGTTACCGGGGAGTCGTTTTTTTACTAAATGACTTGTATGAGTCAGCGCGTCATCCATAGCGCCACTACCATCCTTAGAACACAAAATAATTCTTGGACTCTTTTAACAACTGCCAGGGATTTTCCATTTGTTCCTTAAATTAATTTTTTTCGAGTTAGCAGAATCCTCCTCGGACTTTTATAAAAGATATTTGGTGGCTGAAGAGTTAATTATTTCTGTTGGTGGTGTTCCACTGCAAAGACCTTTCATGACTGCTTTCTTTGATTATATTTCCCACTCAACTAAAGTCAAATATAACAAAAAGTTCACATTGAACTTTTCTTGATATACCAACTGTACAGCCAAGTCCTGGGTGGAAATTATAAGTATCTTACTGCATTTTTGGTCCAGATGTGCTCCATCAAGGTAATACTTCTAATGTCAATATCATGCATAGACTATGGTTTAGTAAGCTGTTTAATCACATGTTTGCACTTGCTAAAGGGTTTACTAATATTAAAATGCAATTAGAATTGAAAAAGCAAAAGCAGCTTAGTGACGCCTCATATATAATTATTTCCTATACACAACTATACTTCCTAAATGATAAAAGATACTAAAAAAATTCAATTGTAAGACATCTAATTTCAACTAATCGAACAGCACTTAGCTGCAAGTTTCCATAGTTTAGACCAGTATACTAATGGTGCTAGTTCATTTTGGCTTACTGTAATAATTATATCACTAATTGTCAAAGTCACAATAGATTCAAGTTATAACAATTTCAAAAGGCACATCCTATATGTACTAATAAATTTGGATAAACATAATAAGACAATTAAGTAAAGATGTGTCGCCAGTACCAAAATATTCTATATGAATAACACAGTTTGAGAACTATAGGTTGGGGCAAAACTCCCTCTTTAATTTCAAAGATAGGTTATGAAACAAAGGGTAGTCTGAAGGTGGGGCAAGTTTTGCCTAGAGAGGCCTAGAGTAGTCACCAAATTTTGGACAAACAAACACATAACATGTTTTTCGAACGCGCTTTCAACATGCGCCTCAGGCGCCAATTTTGTTGTGTGTGTGAAACTTCAAAAATACTGGTTCTGCACTGAGGAGAGGAGGAATAAAACTTCAGAGTGTGTGAACACTGGAAAATATTGATGAAATAAGACGATCCATTTTATATTCTCTGAAGTAATACCATACAACGAATTTTGCATGAACATCTTCGTTTTCATTCATACAAAATCGTTGTGGTATATATGTTTCCCTCTATCTGCAGACCGGATTTTGTCCTGTTTTTTCCTATGGGAATATCTTAAGGCTAAAGTTTACAAACATCATCTTTAGCATACCATAAAAAATGAGGAACAACACTTGACCAACATTTTAAAATACATTGAAATAAAACTTCCAGTTCTGTAGTTTCACCCTATAAAGATAATTGTTGTATATTTTCTTCATTCAACCTAAAAACGCGGGGGAAGTTTTGCATTACTCTGTATTACAGGAGTACTTTCCTATATCTGAAGAGAAGGTATAATATAAAATCAAAAACAGTCTAGTATAGTGAAGTTAGACAAACTTACGAGTATAAATATAAGAGGGGTCATATTAAATAACTAAAAAGAAAACACAGAGCACAGAATATTATATAAAAAATTGACAAAAGCAGAGAAAAATGATAATAAACAGATAAAGCAAAGCAATTTAAGTAGATGTATAAGATAAAGTAATGAAAATGACATTATAACAAGGTCTACTTATGGGGAAAAGTGGAAGGGTTTCTTGAACAGACAATATGTTTAAGGAGTGGGGAGTGATAATATTAACCAATTATGCTAGCCATGAGCCCAAGGTACACCTAACATGGCTCATAGTACCTCATAATAGTGCAGTTAAAAACAGGCTAACACTAGCCTATACAAAAAAAGAAGAAGAAGAAAGAAAACAATGTTAATTTAGGCCAACAGCTATCAGTGTTATCAAATAGATTAGTAATATGGTTCCAGTAATAAAAATTTGTTATCAAATATGTTAAATACTATTGTTGGACACTAAAATATAAAAAGTTTGGAGCAAAAATTCATCAACTATTAAACTTATTAAACAATAAAAGTGGCATTAAATTATTAAATTAATCATCTAATTGTCCTTACCGGGGCCGAGTCTTGAATCATCTTAACGACATCTTGGCCAAATTTCTCCACATACTGCTTATGCAACCTCTCAGAAATTTCACTAAGCGATGTCACCTTCGGCTCTTTATAGACGTATTCAACGCCGCTATCCTCCTCAAAATAAGCTTGCCCATAGAAGCCAATTCTGTAGAAGCGCCCCAGCAATCTCTTCCCCGTCTTGTTCACCTCCACCACCTTGCTGTAATTCTGCGCCAAGTTCTGGTAGCACTGCTTCAGTAGTTCATAGTTGCGCTTCTTCTCATAGACAGGCACAATCAGCTTGTATAGCTCGCCAAGCACTTCATACCTCTCAGCCTTTTCAATGTACTCCACACAAGTCTCCAGCTGCTCGAGGAGCAGAAACTCAGTGTACTGAACATCTTGCACTCCAGCATCAAGCTTGAGGCCACGTTCATCGCGTGTGATGTTTGATGAAATCTTGCCAAAGGCTTCAGCCCCCCACTCCTGAATCCTTTTGAGCTTGAGATATTCAGCCATCAAGGCAGCTATGTGTAATTGGCAGCAGGCAGCTTCTGAGAAGTTTCCATCACGCATGTGATGCCGAGTCATTGTTTCAAGCCAGGTGTGTCGCAGTTCTGGCGTCGACGCATAGGAATTAGCTAAACTGTGCTGCAGGTCTACCAACATCTCAGGATCATGATGGTGTTCCCGCATTTGCGCAGTCGCCATCAATACTGTTCTAACGCGTTTAGTTAAATCCTTAACTTCACAAGGAAAACCTGTTCCTTTCATGGCCTTATCGCTATTGGCATAACTGTTAATCAAGGACAAACTTTCTTGAAACCTCGCATTATTCAATCCAACTACATTTCCTAACATCTGCGATACAGAGATGATCACTTGCAGATGGACTCTGGTAAGGCCTTTGCGGCCAGTAAATTCAAAATTGCTGCGCATAAGTAAGTACAAAATGGCACATGATTCTTGGCGCACAGACGCTAAACGACTGTTACAGCAACGCAGCAATTCATAGCACAGTCGCCCACATAATAAAGCGTTACCTTTAAACAGGACTACTGAATAATTATTAATAAATGCACGTATAGCAGCAAAAACGTGCTTGTAGAGCGTTTCACTCTGACCGATTTGTACAAATGATAAATAAATGTCAAATATTTTCTTCATCACTGCATTGTCACCTTCATTTGTCAATATATTGTTGCGAAAATGTATGCAATACAACCCCAGGCAGTCCAATACTACAAGTCCCACTTCACTTGCCATATGTTGCTCAAGAATTGCTTGCTGCAGTTTGTCTACTTCATTTTCTGAGCTTACTAAATTCTCGCGATTTATCGTAGTGTATGTGACTAGTGTACTTGTGTTTTCATGGCTAAAATCTGGAGGGTTCATGCGAGCTGGTAAGGTATGCGCCTTTGGGGGCTTGCTTTTAACGCCATCTGGGGCTGACGCTTTCACTACTGTTACATTTCTTTTTCCTACATATTTAAAACAGTATAGGCACATTTCAAGAACTGTGAAAAAATTGACAACATCCCCATCAGTGCACTGTTGCCACCATGAGATAAGCTGATCTTCACCCACATATTTGACAATAAATAAAAAGCATAGCAATACATCCTTCACTTCAGACAGTTGTAATTTGTCATATCGGTGTAGGTGCGGGCTTGTCATGCTTAAACCACGTTGATGTGATTTTCCTTCTCCATTCTTATGACTCTAAAAAAGTTATTTCTGTTAAAAAAAATATTCGTATTGTATGTAAAATACTTACAGGATCAGCCTTTAAACTTTCATCTCTTGGCTCACGGATGATTGTGGTTTCTTGTGATGCAGTTGAATGTGCATCACCAGACACATCTGACTCCAGGCTCATAGAGCTGTGCCCGTTCATAATTGACTGACCAGCTATAGCATCAAAGAACGCAGAATTCCGCAAATGCATGGGACTATCTTTATCAATGTGTAAAGTGAATCTGTAACTGCGTGGTGTATCACTTGTAGCTGAACTCTTTGCAAACAAATATGAGCTGCTGGACGAAATGCGATTAATGGAGCAACTTGCAAGTGGATCATCCAGTCTTTCATTAACATCAAGCCTACTTAAATTTTCTAGCACAACACTCAGCCAGGGAATGTAAATTAAGGCAATGCGGTTCATCTGCCCCTTACTCTGGTAGCGGTCGTCCAGCTCGTGTTTTGCCATCAGATCTCGCAAGGTGCTCAAGGCCATCTTGCGTATATGAGTTACTTCATTTAGCGAGGTTTTCACCTCCAACAACAAAAGTGCTACAATAAAGTGGTGCTTGCAGAAGTCTGGCGACAAGCAGAACTCTTGGAGGTAGTCTGGCGAGCGATTCTTGGGGCTGATGCGTGTATGCTGGATGGGCAAGTTGAAGATGATGTAGTGCTCGTGCATGCAGATGATCTCGAGAAAGGTGAACTTGAAGTCCTGCAGCACACGTGGGTCTCCCGGGTTGAATTTATCCATGTACGCATTGATAAGTTTGAAAACAAAGCCCCTGTCCATTAACGAGAGGCATTTCTGAAGACAAAACGCAATAATTATCTAGGGTTAAAAATGTTACAAAATTTACCTTCAAGAAATGTGCCAAGCTTTTATTCAGCTCTTGTGTTTCTACAGGCATGTCCTTATACTTGCTGAATATGTATGGCGTCAGTACTTCCAGCATTGCTTCAATTCTTTGCAAATATTCTAAGGGAAATCTTTCATTCCTGTGCATCTAAAATTATAATAATTCATTATTTGCAAGATGATTTCAATGCAGAAATTAATGTTAATTTTTTACATGTAAAATTAACAGTGATCCTTGGAATGTAGGCAATATTTTTAAAAGAGGCAAAGTAAGAAATGTTTCTGTGTTAATGAGATAGCAGTATGGATTTGAAATTCCAGTATTATGTAAGAGTAACTTAAAAACACTAATATCAAGCTGTAAGTTGCAGTTAGGCATTAGTATAAGTGCCTAATCATCTGTTTTTAAAGAGCCACCTGCTGTAACTATTCATTAATAGGAAAGTCATACGAGAGGGTGATGAAAAAAGATACCAGATTCTGCTAAATATGCAATCACTGCATAAGGTCACTTCAATAACCTTAAACCCAATGTAAACACAAGTACTCAATTATTCTTAGAAACTGAATAGGTTATCTAATTAGTACAATGGCTGTTCTAAGAAATCAAGCAATTATGTCATTGTAGAAATACAAAATGATGAGAATAGAAGTAGCAAGAAGCTTTTGAAGTAGGTGAAATCAACCAAAAATCCCAAAAAAACAGATTATCCTATGTAAATGCTGTTATGTGAAATAAATCAACAAATTGCAACATGAAAGTACCATGAGTAAATTAAAAGCTTTTGTCAGTATTGTGATTAGTTAAATAAGAAAAACAAGAACCGCAAGTCGATGTTTTACTTAGTTTAAATAATTCAAAGTTTCACTAATATTTTAAATTCTATAGTTAAGGCAAACTGTTCTTAAGATTACCTTACGATGTTTGCTGTATAACATTCAGCTAAATAGGAAGCATATCTTAAGGTCACAATTGAATGGATTTGGTTATGTTATAATACAATAAGACCTAATTCACAGTGTGGTTCTGCTTAGTTTGCCCTTATTCTACTCATATTATAGAATTATTTAAAAGCAAGTGTTTGGACTGTCAGTCACACCCTATTCTCAATCAGCTCTTGCTCCCACAATTACAAAAAATATTTTAAATAAAATAAAAGCAAATCACCATCAGCTGCAGCATTCATCCTCAACTTTAGTTTGACTCTAAAATTTCAACATACGTTATGAAGCAAAGGGTGGTCCAGGGTGAGGAAAGTGATTTAATTAGATGCAGGTAGCCAGGAAGTTTTGTTAGAGGTTCCTTAGAAGTAAACAAGTCTTGGTCAGAGAGTTTTTGGTTGCTAAAGTGTACATTCAGAACAATGACTCCGTGGCCGCTAAACAAACTTTTTGGATGTGCTCTCAATTTGCATCTTAAATCTATATTCCTGATTGAAAATCGAATTTGTTGTGGGTAAGGAACTTCAGAAGTACTGGTTCTGTAGTCAGAAGAGGAGGAGTAAGACCTTGGAGTATGGGAACATTGAAAAACATTGATGCAGCAAAACGTTCTATTTTGTAATCTCTCAGAAGATTGCACCACAAATGTGATATTGTTCTTCACTTATCTAGTAGTACTGTATAGCAAATTTTGTACCAAGACATTTTTTTAATTCATTTGAGATGGTTGTTGTATAGAACCTTCTAAACGTAATTTGCAAAATCATCTGGAAAAATGTGGAATGATTTTGGAATGCATTCCACATAACGCAACTGTTTTCTTTACTGATAAAAGCGCATTTTCACTTGTTGGAATATACTAGTGAGCAAAACTTTCTACAAACACAATCTACAAAATACACAGTCTCTCGCTATTTTGTGTACAGTGAGTAAAGTTGGGGTCATTGGCCCTAACATTTTTGAAGGAGGCCAATGCAACACTGTAATTTATTAGACAATTTTTCACATCAAATCCTGATGTACTCCAACGGAAAAAAATTTTATTCCAATAGGATGAACTTGAATAACTGATAATGAAAGTTATATTGTATAGTAGGTGCTATTTAGAGAATATTCAGACAAAGAAACTATTACTCTATTGTCTTTATTTTTGTTAACCAAGCCTTTGACATTATGTAAAAGAAATATTCCACTAAATATCAGAAAAAATTAATAAATTTGAATATCCTAAAATGAGGAGTGCCCTAAGGATATATTTTGGGTTTGCCTACAAACAATAACAAGATTTATTGTGACCTAGTTATGTTCTGCCTCCAAAACATATACCAACAGCTGAACCTAACCATACAGTATCAGATTCATTTATTGAAAACCTATAGCGCATTTAATAAAAAACTACTGGTCGCAACCATATCAATAAAATTAAATTCAAAATAAAAAAAGTAGAGATAAATCACACATAAAAATAATCACCTTGATCCTGCCAGTAGTCAGCAAGTGTTGAGCCATGCTCTTCACCATAGCATCAAAAAAGAAGTTTGAGTGATGCATGAACTTGTTCACAACCAGGAAGTCTGTGTTGTTTGGGTGCAGAATGGCAGGGAGGTGTTTGCTCATTTCTTCGTGAACGGTAGCCTGCCTTCTACATTCTGGCTGCACAAACACATATTTCACATATGCCTGTAAGACCTCCTTCCGTCCAGCATCATAGATCATGTTCACCAAATTTATCAGCACCCTGATAATATTCAAGCCAATCTCATCGCTGTTGGTGTTCACCAGTAATGACAAGAGAAGATTCAGAAGAGTAGGAAGGAATGTTATCAAGGTCGTCAGGTGTATAGCGTGCAGTGCTTTTATGATCTTGCAGGTCTCGCCCTCAGCAGGCTGCACGGATGGCTTTGGATCAAGCAGGCGCTCCGCATGGCAGAAGAGGTTAAAAAGGTGTTGGTCTCTAGTATTAACAGTGGATACTAAATTAAAGCCCACGGTGAAGAGTGGGCGCTGGCCATCAATCCACGTAATTTCTGGGCCAGCATTCTGAAAAATGCCAAAAAGTAAGATAAATTTGGTAATCCTAATAAAACTTGCCCCTTTTCCTAATCCGAATGGGTGAATTGACAAATAACCAGGGGGAAGGTGTGTTGCAACAGGTGCTGACTGGACATCGACACATAACTTCCCTTTATTCAAGAGCGGAACCCATGCATAACCAACACAGTTTTCTACTCCGTTATCACGTTTCTTTGATATATCACAAGAAATGTGGTAAAAAGTAAATAACAGATGATGGGAAGCATGCAAATTTATAGGTAGACGCAGTTTTATCTCTTCATACCACATTGGCACTGTGTTGTGATGGAGTACTGCACAGGACACTTGCGAAACCAAGACCCTTTGACCTGGCCGTCCATATATGCACTAAGGGCACTTCATTTTTATTATCTCTATAAACATGCTAACAAGCAAATTATTTACCGGTAGACCTTTGGCACCTTCCGTATCAGAGTCTCTTAGCTCAACAATGCAGGCAATGTTTCGAGCCCTTGTGAACACTTTTTGCGTGTCAAAACTTAAACAATGTGGGTACACATACAGGTGGTTCACAAAAGTGGTGTAAGGATGAACATCCCTTTCTGAAGAACCTTCGAATTCTGCTATTTCTAATGTTGGTTCCATTGTTGGGGGTATAGGAAACTGCTTTAAAGGCGTCAATGATGTAGTTAAGGAGTCTAAAAAAGACATAAATTGGATTAGAAATGTCCAACTGTCTCAATACTTGAGATTCTTAGTCATTCAAGATCATAGTTCTTGAAGATGCCACTAACCAAAGTAGACCTAATTGGATACAGTTAACACAATTTATTTTTGATCACTTAATTTTAAATATTCAAGAACTATTTTGGAACAAGCTAAGAGCTCATTATTCGCAATAATAAACCACAGGTACTTACTGTCAGGCAGATCATTTAATGCTACTATTCTAATTTTTAAAGATCCAGGTATCACAGTCAGTTTGCTCATCTTGTCAGGCTTTCTAAATTCCGTCAGTAGCTTTATTAGCTCCTCATCAACGAGTTTGTTCCCTTCTTGTCTAAATATGGTAGGAAATTCAGGATACGTATCTAGTTCACTACTGTACAACCTGAAAGTAGACAATACAAATGATGCTTTAAAGACTAATTTCTAGCATACTTAAACAGCGGCTTCGCAGCCCAAGCAAACGGCATCCTGTAGTTGCCGAGCCTCTGGCAGCAGGCCGCAACGCTTTTTTGCACTTTGATCCCCATTTTGCTATCCTTTGTTGCCCTGATGTAGGGCTCAGAGCTTTGACCAATGCCCCCTTGCAAAATTTTCTCTATTCGGACAACCATGTAGATGTCCGGATGCGGATTGGTGATGCTCAAAACTGCCTGCTTGGGGTACATGATCCACTCCTGCGGGATGCTCGCTGGAATGTCTGTGGTTGTGTGGTAAGCCTCCGCCATGCTGCCTTTGTTGTCACGATTCAACCCATTCGGAACAGGCGGCAGCAGGGAGCGCACAGCAGGGCTGTTGATGTCAAAATGAAAATTCTCAGTCAGCTTCCTACCAGTTTTTGCATCAAACAGGCACAGCGATGTGTGGTAGGGTTCTACTTGGCAGAGCATCTCTTTATCCTCAATGGGCACCTGCAGCTTGAAGTGGATGCTCTCGCATTTTATAAGGATGCGCTGGCCAAAAACCTCCTTGAACGGCTCAACTTGGTTAGAGGTTGTAGAAGGAGATTTCAAATTTGCACATATAGGCGGATACAGGTTAAAGAGTTTGTGGCGCTTCTCCCTACGAGCGTGTGCTATGCTCATGTCAGTTTCACGCGCATATTTCATGAGCTGAGGGTTCATGCTCTGTTCCAATCCTTTTAGTGTCCCATACTGAGTTTGTGGGGTTGGTGGAGGTGTACTGCGCTCTAAAAAGACCAAAAACAAAATACCCTAATGTAGCAATGGAATTAATTTCTATGATTAGAAATATGAATGAGAGAGCATTACTATATGCATCCTTTTAAAAGCAACAAAGATGTAAAGCTTGATATATATTATTTAACAATTATGCCATAATCAATTATGTTCAAAAATAATGGGTGTGTGGGAGGGGGAGGAGAGAATATCAATACACACCTCTTTCTAATGAAGCAGCACGTTTCTCTTCTTGTAACTTATTTTGCTGTAATACAGAACTCAACTTTGACAACCACTCCTTGAATTCGCTCTCATTATCGGCTGCCAGCACATAAGATTTATGACCAGTGGTCATGCGTAGTTCAAAACAAAATCTACCTCTTTTCAAATTCTGAAACAAGCAAGAAATTAAAATAGCATTAAGCAAAATAAACCTGACTCACCTTCACGACATCCGTGCAAAAATCCATAACTATGGTGGTCTTGGCCTCACCCTTTCTCTCATCCTTAAACAGTTCTAGAATGTAGGTACCATCTACCTCCTGGCGCAAATAGCAGTAGCGCCGTTTGAAGCTTTTCGAGCCTATGTTCGAAAACATGCGGTCGCTACCTATTTCAGGGCCCTTTAACAGATAGCCTTCTTTTGTTATCCCATCAATACGTATTTTCAGGTCATCGGCTGCGTCAGTGTCAATATCAATTTCATATATCTCTTCCTTCAGCTCGTTACTATGGGACACCTTCGGCAGCTCTGCATAGCTATTGGAGTATGCATTGTACTTGTAATGCACGAGATTCCAGTTGCTTGAGTATGTGTTTATACATTGCTTTGTAAAAAGGTTGCAGTCTTCTGTTTCATGTTTTGGAGGGATTACCTGGGTGGTAGTTCTAAATCTTCGGGGAAAGACTGTTTGCTACAAAACCATACAGAAGCTGTACAAGTGTCGCACTCTCATTTGTTTACTTACTGATATATCATCCGGAGGGTACATGAGGAGCTCGCGCTGGGGGTCATTTTGCAGAAACGTCTTGTTTTTCAGAATGAAATTCTCAAAGTCCAGCGGTTCAACCAGTTGTGGTTTATTCTGAAAACGCGAAATTAACATTACAAACGTCCTAATTATTGCATTTTAAAATCTTCATCTGGTTTGTTTATGATTGCTGAATTTGATATTCCCGCTTTTTGCGACTTCCTATGCAAAAAGTGGGCGTAACAGGGTCGTCATTACGCAATTATATAATAAAACTGCAACTCGGCATGCGGGGGGCTGCCGTGATGGCCTGCATCAGTTTCAAATGTACGTAAGCCGACTGCGTGCCCGCTCACCCCTTGCAAGCGTTCGGTAAAATGTACGACGTACTTGCACCGTGCTCTCCTTCACCACCTGCGAGACGGTCTCCCGGAGCTGTGCGGCCGTGCCGGGCTTGCCCACGTTCCTGATGAACTTTCGCTCACTCATCGTACTAGCTGACGCGCTTTTGGGGCTTTATTTTGAAAAATTTCGGGCACCTAACATCCATTTCGCTCTTAACCCTTTTGCATTAAATTAACCAATCAGGTAAACATGCGACGTTGCCGGAACTCGGAATCGACTGATTCGACGTTCGACGATTTCTCAAATTTTTGATAATTGCTGTCATAAAGATATTTTCTGAAGTGGTTCACTAATAAATATCAATGATAATTTATTTGAATAAATTGGAATTAATCATTGACAGAACTAAAATTAATTCGTCCAAAATCTTCATTAAAATGTCACTTGCATGTTATTGGCCAGTTTGTTTCACTAAACGCTTTGTATTGGCTACCTTAGTGCTTAGCTCATTAGCTATTTACAATAACATTATTATAATGGTTTAGTAAGATTTTTTTGTATTATTAGCTTGTATTGCATTACTAGATACTTTTAACTTGATTTTAAGTTTTGATTTTTATATACTGAAATTAAGTAAAGTTTATATCTAATCACGTATAAGCTCCACCCCAACATAGATCTTGTAACGCGTAAACTCCGCCCCTCTTTTCTAATTGGCAAATACATGTTGTTTCAATGTTGTCAATGTTAACTTTTTGTTTGTTTCACCTTTTTGATTATTTGTGCATTTGACAACGCCGACAAATTCGCGCGGCAACTATAAAAACTGAAATATTCCCAGGGATGCTGACAGTTTGTAATGTCATGTCGCGGCGATCTATTTAAAAATTGTGCCAAGTTAATGATGTTCGAATGGGCACAGCGCATTTTAATTGACGTAAGTGCGTTACATAAGAACAGTTAATCGAAGGTAATTCTCATCTGATAGGTTATGCTTTTTAGATTTCAATTATGCCGCAAGCTGACAAGCCGCCCGCGATTCTAAAATTACTGTGAGCCGCAGGAAAATGTCAAAATCCAAGTAGGATAGTCGCGTTACCGACGCGTGCAGCGAATTTTTTGGAACCGGACTCAAACTGCATCTAAAATGGAAGACGAACTAGACGACAAGATACTGTACCAGACATACGTATCCCACATGAAGCTCATGTCCCGCTTTGCATGGGGAGTCCCACTCAACCTTAACATATCACCCGTAGCATACCTAACGTACTTGTGGAAGTTGTTGAAAGTGTACGTGCTAAAACCCGAGGTGCTGATTTTTGGCACTGTTGTGATAGTCATGCTGATGTATCTGCAGGCAGTTGATGTATGGAGTCGCACTTTGGTAGGGCGCTTGCAGTATACACTGGGTCGCACTGGTCGCGGGAAAGTGCCCAGGCTGGGCGTTTTCACAGGCGGCGAGGTGGAGAAGGCGAGCTGGGAGCTGAAGACAGGCCCCATCGCAGCATATGCTGTGCAGGGTCGGCGACCAAAAATGGAAGACCGGTTCGTTATAAATGAGAACATCAACAATACAGGCGTTGCTTTACTAGCAATCTTTGATGGCCATGGTGGGGAGTTTGCTGCCAATTATGCCAAGGAGAAGCTGGTGCAGAATTTATACAATAAAGTAATTGAGATTAAAGACACACTACAGGGGAAGGCATCACAGAAACCAAGTGTGACATCATGTGATGAGGAAGGAAAAACGACGATGGAGAAGCCCAAGACCCCTACTTTACCAGAACGCAAGAAAAGTTTCAAGAAGACTACTTCCACCACAGATGAATGCTTCAAAGGTGCAAAAGAAATTACTGACGCCGAATTGCTGAGCAAACTGGATAATCTGCAGAGACCCATTACTCGTGAGGTCCGTTCCACTCAGCTTGCAATTCTGAAAGACGTGCCTGCCACCAGTTACTTCAATGAAGGCGGGACGATCAACTATGGAAAGCTTCTTACTGATGAAGTGCTGGCAGCAGACCAGCGCTTGTTAGAAGTGGCGAAGAAAAATATGGATGTGGCTGGCACAACAGCTCTCATTGCAATGCTCGAAGGATCCAAAATGTATGTGGCGAATGTTGGAGATTCGCGAGGAGTAATGTGTGACAGTCGAGGGAACGCAATTCCCATCTCTTTTGACCACAAGCCGCAGCAAATGCGAGAACGGAAACGTATCAAGGAAGCTGGGGGTTTTGTGACCTTCAACGGTGTCTGGAGAGTCGCGGGCATATTAGCCACTTCAAGGGCACTCGGTGATTACCCTCTGAAAGACAAGAAGCTGGTCATTGCAGAGCCTGATATTTTAACATTTGACTTAAACGATCACAAACCCCTATTTGTGATTCTTGCATCGGATGGGCTCTGGGATACATTTTCAAATGAAGAAGCGATAGCCTTTATCAAGGAAAGGCTAAATGAGCCAGATTTTGGTGCTAAAAGTATTACATTGCAGTCTTATTATAGAGGATCACTGGATAATATTACGGTCGTCGTAATAAATTTTAAAGATTTCACTTTTAGTTCGCAGAAGTAACTTGTTAGAACAGATTCTTAATGTTTCATATGTTTGAAATGTCAAAAAAAAAGGTATCCATGTACACTGATTTAGTTTCCCTTATCAGTTATGTTACCGCTACAGGAAGTTTCTTTTGTAGAGTCATTCACCAGTAATATTTTTGTTTGCTACGTCAAAATTAGAGAACAGCTATTCTTGTGACAAAGTATCTTTCATAGTGCAAAAATTACTTTGTTTTAATATAGGTGTTTACTAAGCAAAACATAAGAAACTTCTGTGATTTAAGAGATGTTGCAAACTATTGCCTATGATTTTTTATGTTTATACGCGTTTTGTTCCAAAGTTGTTACCCTGGTACACTTAGCACCCGTTACACCATCTTGCGTTCAACTAAATGCCGTGCATTAATAGGACTGACCACTTGCTGTATTTGTTGTGTTGAACTTTTAACAATCTTTCATTAGTACCGTGCCAAAGGTGTTGTGGCAGTTTGGCATTTGGTGCATGTAAAGTAGTACATAGGTGTAATGTTAAACGAGGTTTGTTCTCTATTTTGCTGTGATTGTAAAATAAATCCACCAAAAACAAAGCTTGGTTTGATTTAATGCAGAAATGATTACAAACTGGGTTTTGCTTGTTTTGGATATGACGGAACTTGGGACACGCCAAAATTTCAGATAGCAACTAGCCAAGGGTGGTGAGCCAACGCCATTTTTCTAAATTGTTTCAACTTTGACTAAGCAGCACCCAGTGGCATAACTAATTCTATCTTTTTTCTTGGAGAACTTCTCAATTCCTGTTCAGTTGATGTAATTCTTCCTGCATCTTTACCTTTTGTTTTCAGTTAGATCTTCTCCTTCTCTTGCTGGCTGTATTACAACTAAAAATCCTCCTTGGTATTCTTTTTCCGTCCATTTGCAGCACATGACCCAGCTATCTTATTCCGTTTGCCCTCATCAATTTGGCTTGGTTGAACAGCTGTTATATCTTTATATAAACATCTTTCCTATTTTCCATTGAAGTGCTAAAGCAACATTTTTTTAATCATAAAATTATAGTTATTTTTTGAAGGAGAAAGTACAGAAAAGCCAACATTAGCAGTTTAATTTGTAAAGGAAAGGGTAAAGTATATAAGTTTGAGGATAGTCTCATGTGAAGATCATAGTTAACTATGTCAGGATGTCAAAAAAGTATTAAAGAATTATAATGGTTACGAACTTTTAAAGCTAGTGAGGTAAGTTGAAAAAATTTGCAAAATAGAAACAGATAGAGCTAGACTGCTGAGGGGTGCAGCATGGTAGGGCATCAAAATACCTCAGGACATTATATCCCATCTATCAGCGTTGACAACTGCCATTTGACAACAGAAAAAATAGAATAGCGAGCAAGGAGCGAAATATGACTAAAAAATATTTCGAGTAACATTTAATGAGATCTGATTCTTCTTTAGGATTCTACTAGACAATTATTGGAGTTCTAGGAAAAGAAGTTCTCCACTTTTTAAATGAGTGTACCTAATGAACTAATGCATCTCTATCAAACCATAGTAGTAGCAAATGAAGAAACCAATTGGGTAACACATTTACTAATAAGCATTTATATATTACCCAAGAAATTGCTTTCCTGTGCCATTTACTGATTGTTAAAGATTTTTTGATTCCTTTCAAAAACAAATATGCAAGCCAATTGATTTTTCTTATCTGTACTTTAAAAAAGTATCAAGACGAATATGAAATCATCCAAGCCTAAGGTTACCGCTCTCTTTCACAATGTAAAACTTTTCTTTCTGTAAAGGTCCCAGACAAATGATACTCAGATGCATATTTACAATCCGCATTTGTGTTACTTGTTACTTTAATCAAAAAATAGACAATGGAAGTGTGAGCGTTATTTGGTCCTTTCCTCATTTGATTTCTTTCTACAACTATGGTCAGGTGATAATAAATCTAGACTTGGAAGGGGGAATTCTAGAACTATTTGATAAAAATACAACTTACATCACTCATTAGTTGATTTTATAAGCCAAAATCAGTCATCCATTTACTTATTTGTCTAACTTATCATGGTTGCAGAGAGTTGTTGATTACAAAAACTCTCATTTTATTATGACTAATTCAGATACATCGCCTATTCATTCCTTCAAAAAAATTAAGTACCTGTGTTCACTTTAAACAAGGAATAATAATGTCCAAAGTTATCATAGACGGTGTACAACAACTGGGGAGTGAAGGTGAACATAAGAAAAATTTAACTTTTCAGTTTGCAAGACACTCCTTGGTGGAGTGTAGAGCTTCACCGTTATTATAATTCAGGTTGGTAAGTTTACTCTTAAAGTTATGTGAGATTTAATAGTTGCTTTCATGCCTGTTCCATGCATACTTTTTTGGTCCTTTTAGTTCTCCTTCTTTTGTGTGGACGTGGCTACTCAATGAACTTTGAGTTCAATTTCACAATTTAAGCAATTCACGTCCGGGTGTGACCATTCAATTTGTATATAGGCATCCTTGAATTTATAACAAACTTGCTAGGGTTATGCAATTTCAAAGCTTTATGACCATACATTGGTGAAATCATCAATGCGAGCTGCAATTGGAGAAAATTATTTAATGAAGTGAACATTCTTGCTATAAAGACTTGTTCTTTAATGGTATGAAATTTTGAAACTTTAACCATGATACTTAACGCATAACATATTTGCTTCCATCAGGTAATTTACAACTTAGTCGATGATGATGATGAAAATTTTTCAATATCAATGTACTATCACTAGATAACGGTAGCAAACTGTAAAACTTTGGACAAGAAGTAGAGATAATTAAAAAAAATGGATTTGGATGCTAAAAATTTATATAAGGTGCAATTTCACTCAAGAAGAACAAACAATACAAGTAGCTATAAGATAGTAAGGAAAGAAAAAAGTAAGAATAAGAAAACCAGAGTAAAGTAAAGGAGAATTGATATTACAAATAGAGCGACATGAAAGTTTAAAAAGAACTAAAGACCCCAACCTAAATAATTAAACATAATGGCAAAGATATATAAGCACAAAAAAGATATGACACCAAATGACAAAGAGACAAATCAAAGAAATATGAAGAAAAAACAATATAGTATTACAAACATAAAATGTAATAGGCATAGCTGAAATGCTCTACTTCTCATGCAAGAAATAAAGCAAAAGAAATGCTGGTGGAGAAAAGAGGTTTGGTGAAGGTTTTTCAAAAAGCAATAGTGTTGCAGATTGTGCCAGTAACTTGTTATATACAAATAAAATGGAATAATTGTGATTGCAGTATAATAACCATCTATCCAACCTTAAAAAAGAAGAAAATAAACTTTATGAAGAATTAGAGATAGTATATGAGAAAAAATCTAAGAGGGACTCATAATAGGCCAATCACAAGAAAACACAATAAGCATAGGGTGTGAAAAGACAATGGTGCAAGATTAATAAGCTTTTTGATGACAAGTAGTTAATTTCAGTGCTGGAAAATATAGGGTCAGGAAGTAGGAATGTTTTATTTCACCTTTTGTTAGAGTAGATACTGACCAAGTCATTACCCTTTCCAACATGTGTTGAAGAATATGCTTGGTTTCTTGTGATATTGCATTTCGTAGAACTTGAACAGTCCTAGGGTGATATTTCTAAATATCAGCTCTGAAACGTGGAGCAAGATCCAGTGAACAAGTTGGCCAAGTGATGTCATTGCGTTAAGAGGTTAGAGATCCAGAACACAATACACAGCAAGCACTTGGAACAAAGCTTTTGCCTCTGTCCTATTGGAACCAAATGTTTTCTAATTGGAGTTCATTGAAATTTGTTGTGAAAAATAATCGAATTAGTTCTACATATCAATTAGAAATGACAGTAGCACATTGGCCTCTTTTCTTAAAAAAGTAAAAGCAATGACTTCAACTTTACTTACTGCACAAGTTGAATGCACGTCCAAAAGTACATTAAGAAACAGCCATTGTGCCGAATGCGCGCTTTGACAGCAAAAGCTCTTCGTTTCCCCACATGTTGATTATTAAGTGCTCCTCTATGCAAAAATTACCTGCATCTAATGAAATCATTTCTTCCACTCTCTAACCTCCCTTTCAAGTTAAGGAGGGAGTTTTGCTCCACCCTATATTTATAACGGAGTGGAGAGATATATGCATTAAATGAGTCATGTTTATACAGCATAAATGTAATAACATAGACTTCCTTGTAAAAATAACAATGAAAAACACTATTACAAGTACTCAAAAAGGGACACCACAAAGAAAAAGAAGATAACTTAAGAGATAGCAAGGACAGCTGAATAGTTGATTGAAAATTGTAAGAATAAACGAATAAGACTCAAATGAAGAAGCGGACAATAAAAAAAAGACATACAACAGAAAAGGACAAAGGTGACCACAGGAAAGCAAAGAGAAACTTCAAAGAGTGTTGGTTGAGCTGCAAAGGAAATATAAAAACAAGAAAATCGGGGATGCAAATAATAAGACAATGGAAGTCAAGGGGTTTTGGTCAAAACCTCATCCAGGAAGGAAGTATAACAAATTAGAAACCAAAACAATAAAAGATCACCCAGTGAAGTATGGAGGAAAAGAGTTGTATAATAAAGCATTCATATTAATATAAGCAAGTTTGGTACCAGGACAGAACATTTTATAGTAATTACAAAGGCATGAAGTTTTTAGGTACAATCTATAAGACAATAGCCACATTTATTAAAAAAAGAGTTACGAAAAGTATAGAAATGGGTCGGTAATGGGCTACATAATACAATTTTTTTTATTTTGTTTGCGGATTTCAAAGAAATTCAAAAGAAGAAACTATTGCAAGATATGGACCTAAAGATCCTAGAAAACTCATCGAGTTGTTGAAGACGGCATTACAAGGAGAAATAAATAGCGTATGAGCAAATGGAAATCTTTCAGAATGTTTCAAAATTCAAAAAGTTGTCAGGCCCACCATCAACTGCTTAACTTCAGGTTAAAAAAGAATAACCAAAGTGATTAGAAAGAACAAAAGATACCAATGCTTAGCATACATCGATAACCTGACATTATTAACAGGATCATGAACAGAGTTAAAATAGATAACGAGAAAAGTGGAATTTCACATTAGGAAGAATAAATGAAGATGAAACTAAATACATCATATTAAAAGGACAGTTAGTTTATCAGTCATAGAAGGCAGATAAGAAAGAGTTTAAAGTTTTATGTATACAGGTGCAGTTATAATGGTAAAAGATGAAGGAGATAGGGAAATTAAAATTAAACTAATTAAAAACCTCTCTTTATACAATGTATGCCAATAAAAGTAACTACCTTAAAAAGTTTCGTTTAAGAGATAGAGAGCATTAAAATGGCTCTTTTAGAGACTTCCCTTTGATATCTTCCAAATGGGTAGTTATGAAACACAAAGTTGGTGTGTGTACTTGACCCACCACTTTAATGTTAAAAAAAAATTGTTTTAGAGCTTTAATGCCACACAACTTTTTTGAGAAGGGGGAAGAAGAACCCATCTTGCATCTTATTTCTTGATTCCATCCTCCTACTCTATAACAGGTCACTTACACATTTTTTCAAAACCGTTTGGATCAACCACTTGGACCTACTTTTGTAAGAATTCTTTTTTATAAATATGTTGTCGTCACAAACTGTGATACCTTTGAAATCACAATTTCTATTTCCCTGCTAGGCATTTTTGAATCACTGAACAAATTTGATGCATAGAATAAATTAAACCCTTATGCCTTATTCATCAATTCTTTTAATGAAGGCAAGGGATAGAAATTTGGGTATAAGCGTTAGCATAAAGTAAGACCAACAGAAATCTAACAAAGTCCTAAATCTGCTGCAATACTGGTTTCAATTTTTTGATTCACATACCATGAGTCAAGACTAATTAATCTAAGACTTCACACCTGTGATTCGTTCATACATAAATGACTTATCTCTAAAGCAAAACACTTACTCATCTTTTTTTATTATAGATATGTTATCAATTGTCACAATCTAGCAAAGGACAGAAATCACAGTTACCATTTCCAAGCTAGACAATAAATTTTGTATCGGATTGTTACCAGACATTGATATAATTTGCCAATTAGAGACACAAGAATATTATCACAACATTCCTCCCTAGAAAATTTCATTTGTATCTAATTAACCTTATCATCTTCCTTGCAGTGTAATTGACAAGTCGTTAAAGATACCATTTGTTCTTAATCTAATTAAATATTGCGTTCAAGTTATTAATTAATATAAATTATAAAGGTGTGACAGCATCAGAATATAATTCCGATCAGACTTGGTATTTTTACAAAAACAAACGTGCAAATCTGGTCTATTTCGCTTTGTTGGTATATTTACAGTTAGATGTACAATCGAAGCTCAACTTTAAAATGTACAAAATAATTACGATATACAAATAGAAAATCTAGAAAATTAACACTTCACTTAACACAAACAGCAGCAGCTTAATAAACATACGTACCTAATTATATAAACATAATCGCGAGCATGCGTGCCTGCGCACTTAGAGTATTTCAAATTCATTATCGGTGTCATACTGTCTTTCGAAATCGTCAAATTCTAGAAAAAAACAATTTGAATAGAGATTAAAGCATCTTAACTTAAACTCTCACCAGCACAGCAGGCAGAGGCCAGGGCGTCCTCGGCTGCATCCTCCGTAGGCGACCATTCCTTCGGCCTGTCGAAGCAGATTTCAAAAAGCGGCTGCTTCTCGTGAGCCACTAGCTCATGCCTGATGTGCTCGCACAAATCATCGAATTCTGTTTCAGTTTTGCAGAAAAAGCACTGAAACGACCAAAACTTGCACCAGTGCACGAGCTGTGCTGGTAAAACTTACTAGAGCAACAGAAGGGTCCATAGCAAGCATGTTGATCCTAGAAGCCCTCTTGCAGTGATAAGATATATCGAGTTCAATTTGATCTTCTGTCTCTTTGTTTTCAACAAAACCTGACCGCTGCGTTGTGTGCGGATCGAGAAAAATGACTTCGTCCCCGACGCAGCCAATAAAATACAGTGCTAAGTTAGGTTTCCCACCTATGACGCCCAAGCTTTGACTAAATTTGAAGCATTTCTAAGGATGACTAAAATAATTTACTATTTTCATCAACTAATAAGATTTATGTACCTGCAAACCTCCAGCGTAAATTGGATTGATTTCGTGCAACCCTAAACGTAAAGGCACTACTAGCAGAAGCGGCTTCCAATCATTTTGTAAAAAATTTGTACTATTGATTTCTTCTGATAAGCACTGTTGCTCTAAAAATTAAAGTGGATTATTAGAAAATCAAACCGTAGATTATCATATCACAAAGAAACAAATATTGAACTAATAAAGTTCAAGGCAAAATCAATCAGAAGGCGAAATGCTTGAATACTTACTGATTTCATTTATAACGAGAGCATTATCTAATGCTACATGTATTGTGACGCAGCTCCAGTCGTCATAGATCGTCAATTTCCTACAATATCACACTAGACACTACATGACCAAAAAACAATGAAATATGTAGGCCAAACAAATGAAAACAACTTACTGTTGTTATCACTAGGCTTACTTTAAAACTTGTGCGACTGTGTTAGGGCCAAACCACTCCCCAACAGCCTTGCCTTCCGAGGCCCCCATAAGAGCGATTTGATGAATCGAGAACGGCGCCTGGCGGCTGTCTTCGAACTTCTGCAGTATTTTTAAGTAAGTGGCATCCTTTGTTTCTGGGTCCCATGACCACTCGCGGCCCAGGTGCAAGCAGATGAGAGCTTGCGCCAGCACCATTTGGCCACAGCGCAGCATGCATCCCCAGCCCTTGTCGGTGGTGGGGCCGTCGTCGCCTCCAATCGGCACGAATCCTTTGCGGTAGGTGTACCACAGCCTCGACAAGATGTCTTGCCGAATTGTGTCGAGCTCTGCAAACATTGCACAAGTATAAGCACATAAACGCGACATGTGGCGCATTGCTACCTTTCACGGCGTGGTACTTCTTGCCCAAGATCCACACAGGCTCTTTCGTCTGTTGGGGGATGTCGTCCAGCTCCAGCGAGCCGTCGATGAGGTAGGTCTCGAACATGCCCTCCATTTTGCCAAGAAATGAGGCGCTCGACTGCCCGATGCTCGGTCACTGAAGCGATTTAGGATCTACCATGCCCCAACCAATGTTTTGGTTAACTCTGTGTCATTACGACGCCATCATCCGTCTGTCAATCCGTCAGCTGATTGTCACTTGGTGCGTGTGCGCCTACGCGCAGTTCATTGTTTAGAAATTGTTGCAGGACTGTAATTAGAAGAAAATTAGATAAACAATATTTGTAAATCTCTATGAAAACCAAATTACTTATTTATTTATAATTTAAAACAATTTACAAACTACAAAAAAACTATTTTAAGGCAAGAATTCTCGTCTTGTGCTATTATTGACATAAATACACTGTTGTAAAACAATATGACGTACGCCGTTGTCATGACGCCATAATATACGGGATGCTGCAGATTGTTTATGTACAGGATCAATCCTTTTTATACGCCCTTCATAATATAAGAGGTTACGTAACGTAAAAAGAGTATTCCTAATTTTTTAAAATAATTTTTGGAACGTATACTTCATCAATATTTTATCAAAAAATAAATAAAACTATTTAAAAACTAATATTACACTTGGAGCTTATCTCACTTTCACAAATGTTGTTCGGTTCAATTTAGACTAACATTTGGTTTAACCAAGCGCACGTAGGCGGTGCGCAATAGTGCATTTGGCTGGATGATAATAGTTTTTGCAGTTAAATATTACAATGCACTTGTAGTAATCAGTGATAATTTGAATTCGGATTTGCGAGATGGTGCAGTGGTGAGTGAAACAAATCTGAACGAACCAGTGTGCTAAGCATTAAGGGATTAAGCTTTGTTATCTCAAAAACTACTAAGGTAGGTTCAATTCAAAGGTTAAAAGGCAAATTTTATTTTTGCTGTCTTGGTGGTGGTTTTGTTAGTGAGATTCAACTCGAATTTAAAAAAGCTAGCTTTTATATTGTGTTAAAATAATAAGAATTGAACAGGAGTTTTATCCATTATTCTTTTTCGTTTTGTTTGCTTTTCTTTGGTGTTTTGTCAAAATTGTAACTTTTTGAGCTTTAGCTCTTGTTCTTTCTCGTTTGCTGATTTTGGTGTTTGGACAGTAGGTATAGATCAAATGGGGAACATGGCAGGTCTACTCTAGTCTCCGTTGTTTCCAGAAACATTTAAAAACCTTAACATTCCAAATGTTATAACTCTAGATTCCAACTTATAAGGTGTGGTGATTAATGTGCTTTCAAGTAGAAAGTAATATAAACAAAAAAACGACTTTATTCAAAATTGAGCTCCTCCAAATAGATTGACCGATTAGAACTGAGAATGACCATATCTAAATTGTTGGCCAGTCGTTTCATGCTTCAACGTAAGTAAATTACATTGCTTTGTAGATGATGCAGTCTAGTAGTCACATTTATGGCTGGGTAGAATTTTTTATGACCCACTCTTGTGCTTATTAAAGTTTATATGAAACCCATGACTGCTCTTTTGGAAACCTCACTTGGAATACCATGAATTTATTTAAAGCACAAGACTTGATATAAGTTTATTATTTATTTTAGTAAATTAACTGCTTTCTGTATCATTTCGAAGTCCTCGCGCACTTGATTTGTCCGAATTTTTAATTATTTTTAAATGTTGCATATGTCCACTGTAAATTCCCAACTTTTAGAAGTTGGCTCATTAAAACAAGCAAAAAGAATAACTTTGTTCCCAAAAAATTGTAATCATCTGACTTGTTCAGAGCCTATTGCGAGCAACGGCGACAGAATGATAACAAAGGCAAATGCAAGTAGGATGGCACTACTTGCTGTTTAAGCTAGAAGAGAATGCAGGTGCACGTGACGTGTTGCTTTGCCCTTTAAAAGTCAAAAATTGAGCTCTTGCAGATAAAGCAGCAAAGCTGCTCAGTTTTTGGACTCGAATACGTAACTGCTTGCAAAATGGGAAATCAAAAACGAAATATTAAATATTCACTTGGGTATTTTTTAATAATAATTTCGGTCACATTCGTAAAGCGAAAGTAGATGGAATCTTTAATTGTTGCACAGTGACAGTCGGGAGTGGCACACACTTTATAATTTTTATAAATTGTGATAGTGTGACCAAAGGTGTTAAGACATCTAAAGTCTGCATTTTACGACTTGCATATGGTTGCAGAAAACTTTATTTTATTGGCTTTTAGCAATGAATGGTCATGATGGTGCAATAGAAATGAGAGGAATGTTGGTTGCATACTTTTAGGGGAACCAAAATTTTAATGTCAAGGAAGAGGAATTATTACGAATTAACCCAACTAAACTGGCTGTTACAGGAATAAGAAATCACGTAGATATTGACAGCAAAAAGTTCATTAAATTTTGTGTTTATACTTTTACCAACGTTCTATAATAAGAGTTACTGCACGTACCTTATATTTTAGATGATTTTTGATATCAAATATGACTTGAACGAGGGCTACTGAATTATAGATACAAATATGGATAATTGACACCCCTCCTTTGCGCTATTTCAACTGTTTTTATATTTCTGGTTGAGATTCTGTTCCACTACGTGTGGTGCTGATGTATCCAGATGCTATTTATGACGTGTTGTCCTATTGTTGGTTTTGGAGATGGTTTTAATACAAATCTGTTTATTAATTTTACATATCTCCCCTGCTAATTTTTTTCCTATCTTCTATACCTTCACCTGAAGGTGCTTTCGTAATTCTCAGTGCCTCCAGTCCCAACCGATTGTTTATAGATGGTAACCTAATTTTGATGATACCAACTTGGGTTTTCCAGTAACGTCATTTTTTGTTTTTTCTTCTTTTCTTTATAAGAAAGTTCTTTGCTTTTGTGTTTAGGTAATCAGAAAGTCATTTTTGATATCTGACTTGTCTTAGTAATTTCTTTCTTTACCATTGGTATTTGGAAACGTTTTTGAGTCTTCATAAACCATAGTGCACCTTGTTTCAGTGTCTGGCAGTTAGTTCACCATATAAGAGATGTTAGGGTGGCAATTGTTTCCTGGTCTAATTAGATGATAGATATGTGGGTACGTGAAACATATTTGTAGGTTGCAGAAGAGTCCAATAAAAGAGAACAGTCATTGACATGTTGAAGATCTGATAGTTCACCGTTGTGTAGGGTTTGAGTAAGGTTGTTCTCAAGTAAACTTTTGTAAACAAAACGTGTCATTATATTCAAAATGCTTTTGTCAGGTCTAAAAAGTCTATACACATCCCAGTTTGTCGTTCTTTGTTTTTCCTGCAGTTGTTGGTTGTCGGTTTGAAGTTATTATGATCACAGAAGGATATAATTCTCCTTCACAACTGAAAACAATAAACGATAAAAAAACATGTTTTGAGTAGGTTAATGATAATCAAGTTTTTTCTTCTTCCAAGTGGTATGCGCGTCTTGCTGTCTTATTTGCATTCAAAATATCCCTAACAATTTTGTTCGTATTTTGACCTTATTGATAGTTAAATTTTTTTTGTCGATATAGGAGTTTACTAGTTCTGCCTTGTTTGCTATTTGTTTGATTCATTGCCATTTTTTAATTGCCTGATTTATGGATTTTTTCTTAGAAGATCTTACTTGTTGAAATTTGTTAATGGTTAATTCTGATTTGTCACTGGTAACTGACACATTAGCGTCAGTGTGATGGCGCGGTTGAGGATTGTGAACGCGGTGCTCAAGGACTCTGGCTCATTCCTTAGGGTTCAAATGTCTGATGGGACCTACTCCGTCACTGAAAATAATTGAGTCATAATGCGGCTGTCTCAGGCGGGGTGCTTGCCGCATCGCCTCGTATCAGAGATGGTGGGCGACGACCGGTCAGTGAATGCGAACATATGAAAACCTTAAATTTGTCTACGGTGCGGTTAGTTGGTGTTGATGGCGATATTGTTCAATTTAAATCGTGATCTATTTGTCGTTCTGGCATCAGCGATTTAGGATTAATAAACCCCGCTGACATTTCTGGGGGCGTGAATTCAGCTTGGATAAAATTAGGCTCCTTATTGTTGTGCCGGCCGCAATAAATAACCTGTGTAAAATTGTCTTGTTCGGGGATAAATTTTGGTATAAATAATCGTTGAGACTGCTTCCGTTGCCCCACTTGTGATAGTTGCAGCTGTATATGCAAAAGTAAATTGCTGTTAGGTTCGGTAATTTGTTGTAAATAATGTGTGCTGTGTAATTAGCAGCGTTGTTGTGAAAAGCACCTATATTTTACTGGTATCAGTTGCATGCGATCAACGTTTCGGTTTACATCGTCTACTATCGGTTGTCGTCGCCGTACGTCAACACGGCGGACTGAATACATTTCAAATTATGCATTATATCTTCTTACATAATTTTTGAGTTGCTTTGCAGTGATTGCATTGTGTTAAGTGCTTTAAATTGGATTGTCTGGACAAATAAAATTAAAAAGGTAACAACAAAACATCAACTTTAATTAATTTACTTAATTTATTGGATCCAATAATTTCTTAAAAGTTAAACGACGCGAACTAGTGAGTAACAAAATTTATTAGGTACCTAAGGAATTTCGCTACGAGACCAAGTATTACGTGGAAAATAATAAATATACATTTGCATTTACAAGTGACTTCGAATTAGGGCTAACAATGGGAGAGTGAGATGGAGATGAGGGCGGCGAGCGCAGAACTAGAGGCGGATGCCGGGGTTGGTGGCGGCCACGTAGTTGAGCAGCTCCTCGGAGTCTTCGCACACGATGGGCTTCTCGTGGTAGCAGGCGACGTCGTGCCAGGCGATGCCGTCGTTGTAGACGTTGTTCAGGATGGACAAGCAGGACTCGGTGGTGCCATTGATGTCGAACTCGGCGTTGTCAGGCTGGCGCTGCTTCTTGTGGCCGGTCTGCGACCAGGGGTTGTAGCCGAAGCCCAGCGGCACCTGGTTGGTCGGCGACATCTTGATGCGATTGGCGGACCAGAACCAGCCGTTTATGCTCTTGGGCTCCAGGTCGGCGCGGTTTTCGCAGCCCTTGAAGTCGCACAGCCTGCCGGAGGTCCAAATGTATGGGACGTTGTCTGGAACGGAACGAAATCTTCAGAGTAGTTGCAAAACCTTCGACGGCTGTCAGCAACGTGTAATTTATCTCGGCGACGCGTGCCAGATTTGTTACGCAAACGACGCATTCGTTGCATGCCTGTTGCAAGCGTATTGAATAGCCGGAATTTATTAGTTTTGCGTACCTTGCGGACAACGTGCATGCATACAATGGGCGATGGCGCAAGGTTTCAATATTTGAGAATCCAACTTTCTATTTCGAATTGACAAATATCAAGCACTTATTAATGAGCGAAGCAATAGAACCCGTCCTGAAACCACTGACATTTATGCCGGATGGTCGCGAAATGGCCGCCATTGTGCCGGCTACTCACTCTGTTGGATCAACCTAAAGATCATGTTGTTTTCCTCCTGGGTCTCCAGCGAGACCAGGTCCATGCAGTACTCCCTGCAGATGTTCCGGCCGTCCAGCCAGTCCACCCTCCTGCTGGACAGCTCGGGCACGTGCCCGCTATAGAAGTAGTTGTGGCCGCGGAACTGGAACTCCTTGGGCCCTGGAACAAAGAGCGCGTTAGGCTTCCCACGAGAAAACGCGCGCGTGATCTATTTGTAATTGGCTCCGCAATTCACCTCTGAATTCCGATTTCGCAACGGCTGCCGAGCTGATCTTTGTAGTTTATTGTAGCACAAAATTCGCAAATTGACTCGACTGGCGCGAAGGTTAGCCGGATTTGGTCCAACAAAAGCTGAGCCCGAAGTGAATCACGACAAAGATCAAATCAGGAAAAATTAAATTTGTGGCTTTATTTGAAGTCTTAATTACGACCAGGGGTTTTTTGGGGCTTGTGCAAGAGTAACGCCCACGGCGATTAATTCATTGTGTAACGGCGAGCAGAACGAGGAAGGCAACCGTCAGATGTCGCGCCGTTGCGCAACGGTGGCGCTGGCGTGCGCCGAAAACAAATGGCGGACGGCATTTGCGGGATTTACATAAGCGAAAGCTGCGCCGGTGGCGCTTAAACTTGGCGCGGTCGCGAACTTTGACCCAAAATGCAGGTTGCATCAGTGCGACACGTACGGCTGCCGTGCAATTAACTGTTTATGCCACTATTCAGCTTCGACCTTCGGAACCTTGCCTCTCGATCAAGTCTCATAATGAAAAAGCGTTGCGTCATGCTCAGGAATAGCGCGCGCCGTTCCGAATCGCAAATGATTTTTAGGAAAGTCATGCGCCAGCATTAAGCAGCAGAATTTTGTCACTTTTCCGTGGCGCGAATCGCTGATTTTAAATGACAGAAGGTTCGAGTGTGAGAAAGTGGCGGAAGCGCAAACAGAGCAAATATTGAATAAGAGCTTTGTTTGTTGTACAAGTAGCGATTGAAATGGAATCGGCCAGTTTTGTAACTCGTTTTACCGGCGCTGGTTGCAAAGCGAGCTTTCCTTCGGGTCGTGATGAGCATAGATTTCATCCTTCGGTTGCGTCCTACAAAGTGCACAGGATGGCTCGTAATTGGTGCTAAATTCAGCCGAGTGCAACCAACATTTATCTCACAGTGTCATCGCCGTGACATAACAATTCATTTGGGTCAAAACGCGGTTGCGTTAAGCTCGGCAACCACAATTAAAAATTTATCTCGCGATTTTTTGAGCAGTAAAAGCGCCGACTTTCTCTTCCTCGCCTCATCTTGATTGTAGTGCAATTAGGAATGTTTGCTCTTTTTGCTGCTAGCATAAATCTCGCCTTTGCCTTTAACTCCTCGGTGCCAATTAAAAAAGCAAGTGAGCCTGGAATTTTCATAATTTCCGCGAAAAATTTAAATTGAATGGTGTCGGGCCACACAATGCCTAACAATAGTTCACGTCGGTTGTGCAACGAGCAGAATCGGGGCGCTAATTTGGTACCGCGAAGACAATGAGGAAAGTCTTGGAAATCTAATATGCGTTAATTGTACTTACGGGAGGCGCACTTCTGGGGGTTCGGCAGGGCCAAAAATCGGCCCGGTCGGTTCGGCTTCTGCGCTGAGGTGGGGGCGAGGACGGCGATCGCGACGTACGCCAAAACTGCGCACAAGACTTTCATCTGAAACGAAAAGTGCGTAAACAATGAGCCTGATCAGCCCGCGGCCGAGTCCTCTCAGCCCATTCAAGAGAAATCGCCGCATGTGTGCGTCCACCAAAGTTCCTCCTGCAACCTTTCTTTGACCCACTGAACTTCTGCTGTATTGCGTACAATTCGGCTGGTATTTTTGGGTAACGGTCAAAAAGTGAATTATGTGGCATTTTGTTTCGCAACTTTCGACCCACCAGATCAAAATAATGGAAAATTAAATCTTCTAAAGACAGATTGAAATTAAAAAAATTAAATTTAAACTTTAATCATAGATAAGAAAAGAAAACCCAATAAGATCAGAAATTTGTGAGAAATTAATTTTAAAAACTATTTTTTTTTGAAAAAGTAAAACCAAAAGGCCTAAAATATTCATAAAAAATTTAAGCTTCTCAAAACAAATATCTAAAACCAATATTTGATTATCAGAACGGTTAAAATACTTTTCTTTTAGTAAAAATCGTAAATCAAGCATATAAAGGCTGGCGACTTGAATGATCCATCACTAAAGTAACCCGCGTCAAATTTTTTGTTGGAGCTTTTTTTGGTGTTGTTACCACAAAACTTTTATTTAATTAACTTAATTCGGCCATTTAATTAATCCGGCAGCTGTGGCTAAGACTCACCCTGCTCGATGTGATAGCCACTGATAGCAAAGACACCCACTCTCGGCACAAGCTGCTGAAGACGCACTGGCACTGAATCTGCTGGCTGGCGGCGAGAGACGTATTTATAGCTTGGGAGCTTCTTCGGTGGGATCCTCGTCCCCATCGAGATCGAGAGTGCAGGGCTCTGGGACCGTTGCGACGCTTCTCATTCTTAGGATGCCGACCGACGCGCCAACACGGCGATCTAGTTCCAGGCCGCGAAACTAGGAGGAATCTTCTAATTCTACTATGACTTAAAGATATGCTGTGATGGCATCTGAATGCATAATCGATCCTGCAATAATAACAAGGTTGCGGGGAACATCTTAATTACAGCGAATGCCAGCGAGTCAATGGAGACGCTGTGTCTTCCAGCGACCTTGTTACTGATAGCTTGTCACTGCCGTGAATCATGGGCAGATCGGCACGCCAAGGTGCTTCGGTCGAGATATTCTTCAGCAGCTTCCTGAAAATTCCGTGCTCAAGGCGAATTGTTGCGTGACAGACAAACGGAACAACCCGGAAAAGCTGCGTCAGTTCGGCGCAAGGATGTGGGCGTCTAAATGTCACCCGCACCGAGCGGCTGCCAACAACAGGATTCAATGAAGGAAACGGACACCGCTGAAGGGTACGAATTTTCAGAAATCCGCGCTTTCAGCGGCCTGCGATGGCAGCGCATGCAAATTCAGCCCGTTAGTTACCTCAGCGCATCCTTAATACTAATGAGAATAATTGCGGCCGAGAAGGTCTGCGCCGTACGTGAATTTGACAATGTCACGATAGCCGCGTCGATCGGGATCGATGTAGCCTTCGACTGTGGCGGCGGACTGCCCTCCGTGTGACACAATTTGAAGGAACGCAGTCGCTGCTTGATTCTCATTTATGGAGTTCTTTCTAAAATCGACAAACATTACATAAACAAACACGTAGGCCGGTCAAAAGGCTAAGCGGGCCAGCCACATTCTAAAATCAAATTAAAAAAAGTTAATTTAACCAAAATTTAATTTATAACCTCACATCCAAGAATTTTCCACCAAAATAAAATAAAAACGTGTCAAGGTTACCCAAAACGTTTGCAGGAATTTTAATTTCCCTGAATTTTTTGTGAAACGTCCATTCATTTATTTATCAGAAAATACCAAATTAATTTGCAGATCAGTGGTACAACAATTAAAAAATCTGGTATGAACATCACACGACTTTCCTTATCCCATTATTATATATTATACCGGGTCCATCGTCTCGGCCCTGCGCTGCTCTAGTCTAAAAATTTGTTAATTTAAAAAAGGACGAGGCGCGAGTCCAACACTCGAAAGCTGATTAAAATAAACAGTACAATACTTAAAATTTTGCTACGTCACTGAAGGTAACCGTGCGAGCTTGGCCGCACCGCCTTCTCCGTTATCGCCCGCGTGCTCCCTCCTAGCGGCAAAACGCTCCCCCCCGTCCTCCCGCAGTCGGCCAGGAAGCTCTCCGAGCGCGCTGTGATTGGTGGTCCGGTTAATTAATTTTTAATCGGCTATAACTTATTTATTTGACCTCGGATCAAAAAATTTCATTGCAATTTTTTGTCTCGATTTGATCTATCCAGTAATATAAATTTCCCGAAACATTTTATGAACACCCGGTATATTAAAAATCCTGAGCTTCAATTTTTTCGAGTTCCTATTTTACCAACTTTTATTTTAAGTTCATGTTTATCTCATGATAACAAATCATTTTTATTCTCATAAATTTTTTGTATCTTCAACCGTTTAGATTCGCGACCGCTTTGCGACCGATTTTGGGACCTTGCGACCAAACGGCACTGCCGATTTTTACCAAAAACTTCGCACTGCGTCCCCTACCTGCAAGTAACTTGCATACCAAATTTAAAGTCTCTAGCTGTTACGGTTCTCGAGATATCCTGTTTACTGACAGACCGACAGACACACACACACTCACACACGAACCAATGGCCCAAACCAACTTTTTTGGTGTCCTGAGGCGATAATTCGTCCAGAAATGTGAAAAACTGGGTAGGTCAAATTTCCACCGATTACATTACTTTCCTTATTATAGGATAAGGAAAGTAAAAAGTTTAATAAAGATAAGCTATCCTGACGGAAGCACTCATTTAATAGTTTCAATTATTGCTTTAGACTCAATTAATTTTATTTCTTTAAAACAATTTCAATGAGTAAGGCGCTGAGAAAGCTAAAGTAATACCATGTGTGCATGCGCCGTATTAGTGCTCTATATCTAATGACATGCGGCCCGAAGTGCCAGAGAAAACTAAGTGAAAATTTGCATTATGTCTGATTAAGGCTTCTTTAAAGTCCATTTTGGCACTCGCATCGGATTAGTTCTAATTACCGAATTTTTATGTTGTAATCAAGCACTAGCTTTTAACTGTGCGGCTATTGCAGCTTTGGTTAACGCATTAGTAATGGCAATAAGAAAAATTTATTTTTTTAATTCACTTAATAAAGTTACATAAAAAGAAATAATGCTGACAAACTTTTTCTATTAAAATAGCATAAATGACATACGGTGCTATCGACGACATGACTTTTGGCGCACACTTGTAATATTCTAAATTATTATAATATATATAAGCAATTGTAAGGCTTCGTTTACTTAGTTGAAAGTCAGAGAGCGCTAATTAGTTTCTAGCGTTGTTATTCGCCTATTCGGTTCACGCTTAGTTTGAAGCTTAAAGTAGCGAGCACTATAAGCTCTACAATAAAGTACTCAACAGTCTAATCGCCTAGGTTGTTAACCAAAGGTAACAAATGAACATCAAAGGAAAGTGCTTTTCCTCGTGAAGGTATCTAAAAAAATCCTATGTCTATAAAAATGTCAATAATTTATTTTTTAAAAATGATGCTGAGCTTTAGTTAGGTTCACAGATTTTCTGGATAGACCTCGTGTGAGTCGTTATCAGATTTTGTTAAATGGCTAGAATAATAAAACGAACAGCAACTGCTTTCGTGTAAAAATAGCGCGTCCGCTTTAACATTTCAATATTTGCCTTCTATGCAAATGTGTGACGACCGAACGCCTAATTTGCATGTTTATTGATCGGCAGGCCGGCCTAATGACTGGAAACATTTCGGCAAGGTTGTGGGCAGTGAATTTGCATAAATTCGGATTTGTTCTTTGGAATTAGATTGTTGTTAAGGTTGGTTAGAATTTTTACGAGTTACTTGACCCAGTGGTCGCGTTTTAATTGTTTGTACCCCTCAGCGCAATGTGAGCTTTATGTAAGATATTGAGGTTTCGGTACAAATGCCCATGTTCTTAACCAATTTAGTTTAAACAAAAATTAATTTTACCAGAATGAAATGTTAAAAAACATCTACCCGGTGCTCTCGGAGGAGACCAGCTGAATACATATTTAGCCGGTTGCCAGTACTTTTCCTATCACTTAAGAGGACTACTGATCAGTTTCGATAACGGTTTAGTTAGGGCAAATCTTAATCCAGGGCTATCACCGGTTTGAATTGGTAACGAAACATTTTACCTGTTATGGAGATATTTGTTACTGTGCAACAACTTATAAAAAAAAAGAACGAGATCATGTTGTCCACTTTCACAGCCATCCATTTTGACGAAGTCAAATCCAGTTCTCATCAATGTCTAACAAATTTACAAAAAATATCGAGACCATGTTGTCCATGAGTGTGTACCAAGAAGTGGTTTTTATCGTCTACTTAAGAAAATCCATGCAACCACTTCATAAAAAATCTGGTGTGAACATCACACTACTTTCCTTATCCTATTATTATATATTATACCGGGTCCATCGTCTCGGCCGTGCGCTGCTCTCGTGCCGGAACTTGTTCATTTAAAAAAGGACGGGGCGCGAGTCCAACACTCGAAAGCTGATTAAAATAATAGACAATAATTGACTCGTACTTAAAATTTTGCTACGTCACTGAAGGTAACCGTGCGAGCTCGGCCGCACGGTCTTCCCTCCTAGCGGTCAAGCGCTCGCCCCCCCGTCCTCCCGCAGTCGGCAGGAAGCTCTCCGAGCTCGCTGTGATTGGTCCGTTTAATTAATTTTTAATCGGCCATAACTTATTTATTTGACCTCGGATCAAAAAATTTCATTGTAATTTTTTGTTCGCCTCGTTCTGATCTACCCGGTAATATAAATTTCCCGAAACATTTTATGAACACACGGTATATTAAAAATCCTGAGCTTCAATTTTTTTTCTAGTTCCTATTTTACCAACTTTTATTTTAAATTCATGTTTATCTCATGATAACAAATCATTTTTATTTTCATGAATTTTTTGTATCTTCAACCGTTTAGATTCGCGACTGGGTACGTCAAATTTCCGCCGATTACATTACTTTCCTTATTATAGGATAAGGAAAGTAAAAAAGATCGTGATCATGTCTATGAATGTGCATTAAGAGTTGACTTTCACCGTCTACTAAAAAAGCTTCCTATGACTCATCAATGCCATCTAATTTGGCAATTTTGCAGAAGTTTGGAGGCCAATTTAACAGTCAGACTGTTAAAGAAAGTGAAATTCAAGAGAACTTTATTGAACCACAAGTGTCCAACTAAACGATCTAAAATGAAGGATTACCAGCCTCTCCTAGGAAGTCAGGGTCGTCAGTCTGCCCATTTGGTGGTTGCACACAATACATAAAGAACCAAGTTCTTCGATATATCCACCATGACAACGCATATAAGGGGAATTAGATACGTTTGTAGATCAGATGGACATCAAAGAATTTTTCTTTCCAAGAGGATAAAATCACCTGCTATATATCATATGCTAGCGTGGCCGAAATTGAGTTATTTTAAAAAGGTCTTAGTCATCGCATTCGACCTATCTGAAGTCGCGTTACTCGTTTATTTTGTGCGGGGTTATCTAAAAAAGTTTATTACAATAAACTACAAAAAATAAACGCCTTCCAAATAAATATCACAGAAGAAATTTAGGTAATGATGGCCGATGTATTGGCAAAGACTTTAATTCTATCTGGATGTAAATAGTGGCTACTTCCAGCATAAGTCAACATGCAATATTTTTAGTTGTTTAAAATTATTAAATAAATTCTTGGTTTGGTAGCCTGTGACCGCAGTTTTTGTTGCATCCCGTCGCGCCCCATCCAGGAATTCAGCCGCTTTACAAAGTCACGTGCGCGACTCAAATAATAGGAAATTGGCAGATATTTTTGAGAAATTTCGTGGCCCTTTTGGTAGTCGCCAAATAGGCATCAATATTGCGCAGCAGGATAGCTGCGGCGAATCGTTATTTTTGGGAAGTCACTTAATGATAGTTAAAAGAGCTAAAAGGCTCCCATTGTCGGCAATTCTTTCTAGGGCTTAAAGCAAAGGTTAAATTTTATCCTCAGACATTTGTGGACAACGTTTAAAATTTTTTTGTTTAAATCAATACAATTACGTTGGTTTCCAGTTTTTTTTTGACAATATCCAAATATAAGAAATTTATTGTTAGTAAGCATGAAAGAACGGACCTTTTTCTTCGTATGCTTTTTACTGGCTATCTTTATTCTATGAACTAAGTGAGCTTTACGGATCGCTTATCTTGATAATCGTATGAATAATTTTTAGTACAAATCTGCATCGAATATAAACAGTACCAACGGTAGACTATACTTTTGTGCCATTGCTTCTTATAAAGAGCGATCCAATTTGAACTCCATTGTGTCTTCCTAAATAAAACACAAAAAACATACTTTGAAGTTACGTATGAAGGAGTGTTTTCTATAATGCTTTTCCTTAAATTCGGTTCTATTTCATCAATTACGCAGATGATGTTCTCTTTTAGCCCTCGCATCGTAGCAGGTTTCTTAACATATTAACTCTAGAGAAAAAAGTCTAGTGGGGTTAGCTCGCAAAACCGCGGTGACGACCCTCTGCAAGATAACACGACTAGAAAATTGTGTGTCTAACTATATGTACATCGTTGACTTTATTGGTGCGATTGTAGGTCCTTGGTTGCAGTTTCTAACCTCTATTTTTCTCGTTGGTCCATATTAGACAGCACTATGGGGGAATAGTTGTATAAGTCACAGATGGATTTCCTTTGGCTCTGAAATAGAGCTATTCAACGCTCTGGGAGATAAACTATCAAATTACTGGTAAATCTGCATCTTTATGCATGGTAGTATATTGCATGTCTCTCTGAGTGCTAAGATAGCCCTGAGTATCCCATGATACATTATAAGACGAAGAAGTTTGTCGGATTGTTTTCACATTGCTTACAGTCTTCTCAATGTGTTCCTCCTTTTGGCCCGAGGGCATTCAGAAGAATTTTGTCTTTCAGGGTATTTTCCGGTTGAATGGTCTAAGCGGTGATAGTCTGTCGTCCTAACAAAGTTTTTCTTTGCGATAATTCCTATCCTCCACCGGTAGTACAATTTTTTTATGTTGCCAAGATCTATAGTAAACCGACAACACCACAGCGTACTCTGCTGCATACTGAACCATTATCGTGGAAAGCATAATCGGCATGTCTTAGTCGTAGATGTTAAATAATGCAGTGGAGAAGACAGAGCCTTGTGGAACGCCTGTTCATACACACCGTTCGTCTGCCTAATTTAACTTACGGTGATACTAATTGTACAATCGCCAGTAGGATGATGAGTTCGTTGTTCCATACCTTGTCGAAGATTTTAGCCACACCAAGAAAGGATGCACGGGCGACTTCTATCTTTGCGATTTTCTCTTCTACCCGCAGAAGTTGATAAACGGTGGAGTGGCCAATGTGGAAGCTAAACAGACTCTTTGAGACCCGTTCTAGGTTTAGATAGATGACTTGCTTCACAAGCTTTTGTGTGGTTATCAACAGACTAATAGTCTTGAGAAAATATAGCAAACTTCCTAAGCTTAGAGAACATTATCACATCCGCTACTTTTCAGAGGTTCGAAAGATGGTGGATACAAAAGGACAACGTTAGCTAAGGCGGTGAGCCAACTGACTATTTTCCGTAAGAGAGCCTGGGGCGTGCAGATGGGAGCTGGAAAATTTTTTGTAGGACGATCATTTCAGGTAGTAGTTGTTTGCGTAAGCGTCCTATAATGCGGTCGGTAAAATCTATGTGGTCAGCATCGGTGTAGTCCAGATTGTAATTATACTCCAAACAATTTGCGAAGACTTTCACTTTATGGGTGGGGCTGTAGGCAAGTCTGTTCTCCTTGTGGGTAGGTAGAACTAGGAAAGGACTGTTTTCCAATATCTTAACCAATTTCCAAAGAGAATTGTTTACCACGCCAAAACCCTTCAGCTTGCTCTCTCAGACGATGTAGCGGTACTAATTCATTGCTACTTTTGCTGATCTTTAACATCTAGAAAAAGTTTCTTATTTTTTCAAGCTTGCTTTTCCTTGCATATGGATAGAGATATTATTCTTTAGGTTTTTGTCGAAATGGATGATAAAGATAGGTCACATGCCGTTCTTCAGGAAGGCAGTAAAACTTATCTAATGATCTTAATCGTTGTCCACCAGATGTAATTCTTTGTTCCAAGATGAGACACAGTGTTAAAACTATTCTTTGGAAATTAATTTTTGATAATATTTTGCTTTTTGTCTCTTTTTTTATTTTATAATAACGAGTGCTTTATTACCCCCTCTCAAACGAAAATTTTCCATCGCTTGCGGTTCCGGAAATATATTACCTCAGTCGCGCCTGTCGCCGGGCCGAAATTTGTCCTTTGGAGGCGCTCGGGTCAGCACGGAAAGGCACGAACGATTTGACCTTTGACCTGTGTGACAGCAGCAGCAGCAGCACTCATAATTTTTTTTATATATATAATTAGGTTTCTCCAGATTCTCAATGTAAGTCGTTGATTTTACCTTGCGACTCTTAAATTCCTTCCTTTCAGCAACGGTCAGGTGTAATTGTTACCTATGCTCATGTAGTTTGTAAAATATAAGTTCACTTCTTGAGCAGGTTTTAGATCTGAGGCTTTAGTTAACAAATGTTAAAGTACTAATTATCTGTAAGCTTTCTTTGTTTTACAAATTCAAAACAAACTTATTTATATATAAGCTTGTGCATTGTTACACCGAAGTGTAAGACCAAACTTTAATTCATGCAATGAAACGATCTTATAGTATGATTGTCTTATAGGCATCCAGATGATTTCCAAATGAGCACAAAATTCAAAATGTTTGCGTCCAATTTTACCTTTCTGTATTTCGGATAATCGGTATTCAGATAAATGGATTTCTAGTAAATTAGCTGTTCAGTTCAATTCTTCGTAATTTTTACGTTGCTTATAGTACTACAATTAGAAAAATTATTTGAAAAGACATCAATATTATCATAAAACTAGAAAATTATGAATAATAAATTTAGGAGGCAATTAAAAATACAGAGAAAATATTTCATACAATCTAAAAAAAATTAATTTTATTTATATTACGTTGTAGTAACAATTTCAAATGATAAACCTTAACATCGAGAAATTTTCTTTTTGACCAGTGGGTAACGTAATTTTTGGCAGTGTCCTTTTTGATGTTTACGCTTAATATGAATAGAACTGTCGTGTTTCTCATTTTGCTATAGCTTTCTATGGGAACGCATATATAATTGTAGAAAGCTTGGTGTATTCTTACAAATTACATCTTGCATATAATTGACTCCGCATAAGAGGACAGTCCGTGTAAAAAAATAATCACTTTCTACCATTTCTCTTTATAATCGAAGATTCAAATCTAATGATGTTTCTATTAGTTTGTTCTGTCGTCTATTGAAAATAGATTTTTACTATTCATACGATCTCTCGCATTAGAAAGATTTGACGATATAACTTTAACAATGTATTGTTTGCATAACTATAGCACAAATTTTAAGTTGTGATAGTTTTGTTTTGTAACCCTCTAATGGAGAAGGCAGGAATGTCACAAATTCCAAATTTACGTTGTCACCAAAGCAAAAATTAATTACAAATTACATACGTAGATTACCAAGTGTACAATTTACATTCCTTATGAATTAGGACCCAGGTGCAGTACCGGCACTAGCGACTAAGCCACGAGGCGGTTGCCTCGGGTACAGTGCTTTCGAATGGTGTCAGTTATTTGGATTAATTTTAAATATCTAAACACAAAATCAATCTCTAGGTTTTATAGTTAATGAGGTTGTCGGTGTAAAATGCCATTTTTGAGTTTTTGATTATCAGTCTGGGCAGGTCACTCATACACATACTCAAAACTGGAAAAGGAGTCTATATTGAAGGTCTCTGAATCCCAGTCCTTAAACCTCAACTTCTTCAATGACCTGGCATTGATAGTGGTTAACCTATGTTAAGCTGCGCTTGTACCGCCTTAGGAGAAATCAGAATTTTCGGGTACTTGTGGCCATTTCATAGTTGTAGAGAACAGGGGTGCAGTTGCAAAACGCATTGCCTGTTCCTTACACACCACAAAGCGACAAAGATGGTCTTGAAAACCCTATTCTTGACTACCTTCACGTGGGTATTTGCTGTATACCCTTAAACAGAATAGGTATACATTATAGTTGGGTGAACGATTGTTTGTAAATGGTTAACTTGTTTTTCTAAGACATTTTGCTGTTGGGATGGCAGCAAACAGTCCAAGACCCGTCTGGTTGCCTTGCCACTCTAAAGCAAAGTGTTTTTACTCTTCAGGGTATATCTCGGGCGCTGTTTTTCAGGTCGTTACATCATCTAATCTTCTTTCTAGTGAAGAATAGGACTGCTAAGCTCTTCTCGGGATTGATTCTGATCCTCCACTTGTTGCAATATTCTTGTATCTTATTCATATCTAAATACACCCTACTGCCAGACAGGACTGCAGTGGCTTGACAGCACCGCAGTGCCATCGAAAAAGTGAGCTATTAATGTCGTTAGCATATCCCTGGTGCAGATGTTTACGCTCTCAAACTTAAATCGGAACTTACGACCGGACAGGAATGACTGTATCAATTTCACCATAGGCAGTGGGATGGAATTTGAAGGCATCTTGAAGATGAGTTTCTTGTGCCACACCTTGTTCAAGGCATTGACCATATAAAGGACGGCTGCTGCGGTGTACTGCTTCTAAGTAAATTCTTCTGCAATTTGTTTCACCGTCTAGAGGTGAGTGAAGAAGTAGTCGAAGCAAAAACTAAATTGGTTGTTTGATATTAGCACGAGGTTTTCGATATAATTTGCTCCATCAGTTTCCCCACAATCGGAAAGTACTACGGACACAGGACAGTGTTGATAATGACAGTAATGCAAACAATTACTTTCTTTGGGAGAGATTAACGGAATGCCGTCTGATCCGGAGCTCATCCGTGTTTGTACCGCGCCAATCTGCTTGTGAATATCCTTGCAAGACGTTGAATGCAGGTGTTTTTCGTAGTATAGAGCTCGCAAACGTCTTGCTACGCAGTAGACGATGGTTAACATCGGTGTTGACGTAGTCAAGGTCGCAATTGGGTTCAAGGCAATCTACGTCTGGATGAGTGGTATTGAGAGGGTAGAATTTTGACAGATCTCCTCAGCGAGTTGTCGGCTGCGTCAGGAGCCTCCAATTTACTCTCCTAAGATGTGTTGCGATGTGCAACTACGGCGGTCTTACCTTTGGCAGTTAGCCGTTTGTACTCTTGTTGGTTGTCAGGGTGTAAACTGTTGTGCGTGCTGTCTCTTCCATGTTTGATTCAAACGGGTTTGGTAGTGAAACGGTTGAAACCTTGACTGCAACGCCTCCTTCAAGTCTTCACTAGAGTGGATGACGCGGATTGGTTCTATGAATTTTTCCAAGTGAACGGTGAAAACAAGCAAGGAATGAAAAGAGAAGTCATTCACTCTAACTGAGATTTCCAGGTTGAGAAGTATCTATCTGTTGTTGTCAAGCTCGCTGACGTTCTCGAAGGTATGTTACATGTGGACAACTTTGAAGATAGCGACGTTAAGGACATTCGGGCAACCGGTGAATATTCCACGAGAGATGTTTGTCAGATCTTTCCCAAAGGTGGCGTCTAGATCTTTGGAAAGAATCGCTAGGCTGAATATGTGAGAGTTACCTTTCGTTTGAAGATATACTTCTGTTGCTTCCAGCTGGTCGGTTATCGGGAGTAGGTGCTCCAGGCAAGGTATAATAAATACGACAGTACCACCTTTAAGTCCTAGCAGTAGGTGCGGTAGGCATGTATAATTGGGAAATCGGACCACATTTCCATTCTGGAGAGCTAATCCATCAGGCTGTTTTTGTTCTAAAAGGAAACTTGGGCATGGGATGGTCAGGTGGGATATCTAGCCATGAAGGAGCCCTTTGAAGATTTTTTTTTGCTGTGGTGGCTTAGCTCAAGGACTTCAGAAATCACGGAATTGGCTTCTCCAGCTTCTGCTTGTCCACCTTCTGAAAGAGGTTGAAGATAAGTCTCCAAATCTGGAAGGCGTTTTCTGGCTGTTATTGCTACTGCTGTTGTCTATTTGAGTAGTAAAGCAGACCTTGGTTTGGGGAAGACTGGGAATTTTCTATAGGTCATAGAGTCTGCCCCAGAACAATTATGTTGCATACGTTTGTGTGGTAAGGGCAGAGTATTTGACGCAGTGTGGAGCGATGAAGTAGCCCCGTTAAACTTGCACGACACTTCCTAACAATGTTGTGTCATTGCTCTGCTCTCATAATCACCTGTATGACTTAACCGAGGTTGTAGATTTCTTTTTTCGTCGTTTTTGCTTCTACGAAGACTAGTGGCATGGGTGTTTTGTTGCTAATCCTGCGAATTCTTCGCACCGGTCTGTTGAGGGCTCCGTGCTTGAGATCTTGCCTCACTATTTTATTTGAAAGCATTTCTGGAAGTTCCGCGCAGTACTCCCCGAAGAAGTTTGTCAAAGGGCAGTTGGTATGTGTAAAATGGCACGTTGTTAGCTTGCTTTAGTTGTATCATCATACTAGGTTGTACTGAAACGACATTTTCTTTGGTCAAATTTATTTTGTTAGCTTTAAGTGTGTTTAATAATGCCAACCAGCATCTATCGATAATTAAGCTGCTAGTTCTTTTTGTGTAGTGTGCTGGTGGTTTCGCTCTCAGAGTAAATGTCTTCGCACTTGTACTCTTTGTACCAACACTTGCGACATTGACTTACGCAGAAGAGAGTTTTGGAGTCCCCATTTCTATATCACTCCCCTGGGAAACCTAATTTTTCGGGGAAATGCAGCACTCGAGATTTCATAGTAGCAGGTTACTGAGTGTATTGCCTTTTATATTCTATTTTTCTTTTGTTTAAGATAGTGGTAGTTTTTCTCCCCGGTATCATCGTAATTCTGCATTAGAGGCTCTCTGTAGGTGTCTTATGAAGTCGTTGGGCTTCCTGGTTCTCGTTGTTGGTTCCGCACATGCCTTTGTTTGGGCACACGCAACGTGCATTATAAAGCTTGTTGCACAACTATGAGTGCACTTTCATTTCTCAGATGTTTGTTCTCGCACTTGTTACGCATAAGCAAGCGTACCGAAAATACATTGAAGACATCAGTTCTAACGACCCAAGAAAGTGGAAAGTCACCAGAATAATTTTAAGAATTCACAAAAAGTTGCCCACACTCAAGATTTGGTACTGACACTATATACACACACAGTGCAAACCATACCGAAAGTCACCACCCCGCAATTACTGAAAATATCTAATCCAAATTACCAAAGAAACTAAGAGAACTTATAATTGCACTTTCGAAACCTAAAACACCCGATTATGATCTAATACGTAACTTGGTATTCCAGGTCCTTACTAGCAGAAGCTTAGCATACTTAGCCTTTTTTGGTATCTTTTAGATTGGTAATGCTTCACTTTCTTCTTTTCCTTTGAGTCGTATTTGTTATAGAATGTTGGTAAGGACGACGTAAGATGTGATGTACGATGTTTCTCTAGAGATTATGTGTCTAAGTTTTAACCTTGCCCAATATGGTTAGGTAGGTAGTTCCATATTGATTTTTGTCATTGTGCCTAGATCTCTTATCTTTATCTTACCGCGCCGAAGAACTACATTGTAGAGATTATTGTAAATAGCTGCTAGGACAGGAGTGTTTTGAGACCACAAATCTTTGACCAAGCTTATAGATGTTTATTTTGTCCTAGTTCTTACACAAAAGTCTAATGCTACGTACTATCAGTAGTGAAGAATAGTAAATCAATAATGTCAGGTAGGATGTTTAAACAGCAGACCGAACAGACCCAGAAAATATTGGATAATCAAAAGGCACTGAAAATTTCGTTATAGGAATTGGACGGCCTTTCCAAAGTTTTTAAAGTTGTAAATGGGTTAGAATTGATAGAGTATATAATTGCTTGGGACTACTTTATCTTATTAGTATAACAACTTGTAACATTAGCAGCTTTATTGAATTAAAATATGGTTAATTAGGGTTGATATCTCAAAATAAAGTGCTAATAGCAATGAGGTTCTTAGGTTTGATATTACCAACTATTCTAAACTTAAATTTGCAAATAAATTCATCAGTCTTTTTTTTAGGTTTTGTATAATCAAGACCATACTAACCGGCATCTTTTCCTTAGATTCAATGCTGTATCGGCCTTCTACTAATAACAGAAACCACCAAAAGTAATGAGCTTAAAATATTTTAGAAGACCATTAACGTTATTTAAGGCAAATTTGTCGACTAATTTGCAAATTTGCTGGTTACTAAAGGTTTAATTAAAAATTGCCGTTGGAGGTTTTATTTCTCGATGACAGAATTTTAGGAAAAATTCTTGATAAGAAAAGAAACAAAAAAAATCACATTAAAGTAGATGAATTAACTCCTGCCTTCCTTCAAAAATCTTAATTTAAGCCCGAATTCATTCAAGTGCCACAAGCTGAAATGTTAAAAGTAAAAAGATTTATATCCGATGACCTACAGGCTACACAGCAGGATTACCATTTTCGATCCATCAAGAAAGATGTTATTGGGATAATAACAAATGTAAACATTGAAGCTATAAAACCTGTAGTATTATCAATTTAAATAAAGAATAAAGAGTGTCGTATAGAAATTTTTGATAGATCGGGCTATTATAAATTATGGAAGAAGGACAAGTCCGACTAAATGGTCATCAATAATCCCAACCAAAGCCTTGATGTTAAACCATCCCATAGGAATTCTGCCTAGCTCATAAATGATTGTTGTTGTGTAAATTGATAGTATCCTCCCTAAAAAAGGTTCTTCTATTTGTAGAGAGGGTTGAGAAGAGAAATTCCATAATGCTAATGGTCTTTTGCAAAATGACATGCTGGAAGTGAGACAATACTCAACACAATCGCTTGGAATACTAGAGTTTTATTCTGTAGAACACATTCTTCCAACTCAGGTGTGTGGATATGACACGTCCGTCTGACTATTCCAATTTTATTGTCTACACTTGTAGATTATATGAATTTTCTATAAAAAAATGATCTCCTGAAGTTTGAAGACGAATGTTTTCTATGGAATTTTGGCACATTTGGTCACATCCTTCCTCAAAAGAAAGGAACTTTGCGTCAAACACAATCAGGTCCAAATGTCTAGCATTTTCAGTATTTCTATGAGCGACTTGTGCTGACAATTTCGTTGGTTGTAAACTTGATACGATGGATTAATTTGGTGTGAATTTAAAGAGTTAAAGTCATTCCGAATAATTCGAACTGGCAAAAGGTTGCTGGTGTTTTAAGGATTGATATTGCTTACTTTAGTGTCATAGCGTACTTTATCACCACCAGTTTTAAATTAAAGCAGATGCCGCTTTAAAAAATTGTAGGCTCTAGCGCCGACAGTAGTCACAAGCATTTTCAGATAATTTGTCAAATATCTGTCAACGGAATAGCCCTGAAATTTCCAACAAGAATTCTGGAGTGTGCAAATCGGTACACTTCTCTGAAGACGTCTCTCTGTAATGTTGAGAGAGATGCGTGTAACACTGGGAACTGAGAAATCCAGAATGTAAGTGTAGCTATTAGACAGGAGTTCTTCTTATTTCTCGTTTTTCAATTATGCCTTACAGTGTTGGGTTCTCTATCCATTTTCTTTAACTGTTTCGGTCTCTTACCATCCATTATCCAACTCAATTTCCTATTCTCGCGTTCCGATATAATATATACTCGTAATAGTTATTGCTAATGGTATATCGAGTGGGGTATTGGTTCAACGTCGAGTTTGGTCTTTTATTGACCAGTTGTTGTTACCTGTATTCTGGATAGAGGCTTTTACTGGATGTTACCAGCCGGGTTATCTGAACCCAGGTTTTTTAGAGAGATTGTTACTCTTTTAGTCCTTTTCCTTTCTCATTTTGGTTTGGATCAGGCCATGGAGGAGTTAGACGAAAGTTCAATTATTGGAAATGTTCATTGTGTCTTACCAATTAGCCATCGTCCCTATAGCTCTAAAATGACTTTGAATTTTCAGTTTTTTTAACTTTAATTTTCCGCCAAACAAAAGTCATTGCTCCAATTTCTTTGTAACTTTACTATCTAAAGGAACTGACAAAAAATATGTGCATCATATGCGCGTGCGTATGTCGTACTACTTATGCTTTCAAATTTGGAGTGACACTTTTGCGTATGGACGAAACGATTTTTAATGGTTACATGCGAAGAGGTGAAGAAGGTATGAGGAGGGTGAATGATGTAGTACATGTAAAATTCTATTCTGTTTAAATACGTTGAGTCCAAATGGAGAAACTGTGTCGGAGGAGTGTCGTAGTAAGTCAAACTGCGAGAAGGCATGGCGTTGGCGTCCCGTAAGCACTAAATCAACCGGAAGCCGATGCAAATTTGTCGTGCAACCGGAGCGACATAGGTGCGCGCACACCCTCTAGTTAATTATACATTCTCAGGGAAGTGCCGAGCCGCGAGTTGGCGGATTCGTACACAATCAACCTGGAAGTGTTCGGCGATGCAAATGCCGCTAAACGATTACACATCTTCATTGTTCTCGGCGTCCTTGTAAATCATAGTACAGTAATACTAACTCTGGCGTGCATATTTTTACTGAGTAGCCCCAAGGCCGCACGGAGCCGCCTTTAAATACAAATTCGCGCTTTTTATGCGAAAAACATTAACGGCGATCAGGGACCGCCGCTTTCGGCATGAATGAGCGTGCAGTTTGGACATGTTTTCGCCGTCACGCGCCACTAACAGGATCTTGGTAATGGATGTAGTTAGCAATTAAGTGATGTGACGAGCAGCATCCTGGGCCCGCGGGGTTCAAGGCTGCGCGCCGCTTATTACCGCCCATAAATTATTTTTCAGCTGCGCAGGAAAAGTCTCTTTTCAGATTTTTTCCTTTAGAATCCGATGACATCTACATAATTCATAAGCAGGTACGATAGCACAAGGGCGGCTATGACCTTGAAACCACTTTCGCTAGAGTCAAGGCCACGCTGGAGCGTGCCACCTCCAATTTAGAATGCGTGTCCTACCAATTAGCGGTGCCATCTTCCAAAGGACAAAGCACTTTAGCTGTAATACCCAATTAAATCTAAATTGGTTCCATTTTTCGGGTCTAGAGCTTTTTGCCATTTTACATTTATTTACTGGATAGAGTGGCTGTACATGTTGCAAAGAACTTTCTAAACTCAGTTGGAAGCTTCCACAGCCAACAAACATTGAACTTTAAAATTATTACAGAGAGGAGCTGGATAGGTATTGGAGATTTCAATGCTAGATGAGAAGGCGGACTTCTCCAATGACATTCAGATAATTACCCTTAATAAAAAAATTAATGGTAGCCGCAGGTTTGCTGCATAAAAGAGCAAAAAGCTATGTTTTGGCTTTCGGGAGAAGTTAGCGCCCAATAAAAAACCCGAAGCCCAGGTCGCTGATTCGCACAAAGTTCGTTATCCTCAGAGACAAAAAATCTGTGTATCGCACGTCCGACTCATCTCCTGATGGATTTAAGCCTGAAATTTATGCACATCTTGATTAAGATGCGATATCGAATATAAGAGTGATGGAGTGTTCCACCATACGCCGCTGGCTTTGTGTGCCACGGACGAGCAGGTTTGCTTCGACACCGAAGATCCATTTTCCTTACAGCGCCAAGGCACGCTAGCAGGTATCGGCTGCTGTTGAATTCTTCGGATGGCGACACGTTGCAAGAATTGGCCAATTTGATTGCCAATCACTCACATTCTAGTGGAAAATCTTACTGCAGGTTGAATGAGAACGATTGAAATTTTTTTGATTTCTAGAATTGAGTCACATTACAACTTCTGCCAAGAGGGAGTAAAATAGGCGAAGACAATTACAAAAATAATTTTTTAACGAAACGAATCAGTTGCGTTCTCATCCAGCATTAAAGTCTTTATTACAACTCTCGTCAAGAGGAAATAAAAAAACAGTTACCAAGTTGTTAAAGATAATTGCAAAAATTATTTTTTTAATGAAACGAATCAGTTGAGTTCTCATCCAGCATCGAGGTCTCCAAAGTGCTCATTTTCCCCGACTAGCTTTTTGTAGACGAACGCCAGCCTTTCCACTCTATTCGGCAACTCAAATTCCTCATTGCAATTCCCATCAAGAAGGAATAAAAAATAGCCACCAAGTCGTTGTAGAAATAATTTTTTAACGAAACGAATCAGTTGCGTTCTCATCCAGCATTAAAGTCTCCAAAGCGCTCGTTTCCCCCAACCAGCTTTTTTTAGATTTATTATTACAACTTCTGTCAAGCGGAAATAAAAAACAATTACCAAGTCGGTGACAATATTTGCAAAAATAATTTTTTAATTGAACGAATCAGTTGAGTTCTCATCCAGCATCAAAGTCTCCGAAGTGCTCGTTTCTCCCAATCAGATTTTTGCAGGTTTTGCAGACGAATACCAGCTTCTCCACTCTATTCGGCAACGCAAATTCCTCATTACAACTCCTGTCAAGAGAAAATAAAAAGCAGTTACTATGTCGGTGACTATAAATGAAAAAATCCTTTGTTAATGAAACGAATCAGTTGCCCCCAACCAGCTGTTTGTAGATTTTTGCAGGCGAATACCAATCTCTTGACTCTATTCAGTAAACGCAAATTTCTTATTGCACTTGGGTCAAGAGAAAATTAAAAGAAAACAGTTACCAAGTCGATGAAAGATTACTGCAAGAAGTAATTTTTTTTAAGAAAACGACCACTAGCCTCTTCACTCTATTCGGCAACGCAAATCTTTTATTACAACTCCTGTCAAGAGGGAAGAAAAGAATTTTGCCAAGTCGGTGAAAATAATTGTAAAAATCATGTTTTTAATGAAACGAAGCAGTTGAGTTCTTATCCAGCATGAGAGTCTCTGAAACCTTCGCTTTCCCCGACCAACTTTTTGAGATTTTGCAGATGAGCACTAGCCTCTCCTCTATTCGACAACGCGAATTCCTTCACATCGCCTCACTCTATCATTAGCACTAATAAACAAATTTTCTGCGCCCCGTGTTCGCTGGCTCCAAGGCTTGCTGGGCGAACAAAGAGAAGCCACCAGCCGAACTGGGCTAATCACGAATCTTCATGCCCGCTGCACTTCTGCGGAAGGCCGCGGCGCTTTATCTATGACCCACTTCCAGGCTTGCGCAAGAGCGGTGTTCTCGCGCTTTTCACGTTCGCGCGAGCAGGGAATCGTTAAATGTTCTCACCGCAACCCGCGAGCGGCAATTATTCGCCACGATTTGCGGCCGCGCTGTGATCTGAGGCAATGCGCGATGATGGATGCTGCGACCTGGTTGTGGCTGCGAGGAACAGTTGTTTTACGTTTCAAGAATACCCAAAGTTGTATAGAAATTTTTGATGTCCTTTATGGCTGCTTCGATTTACGCTAGTTATTGTGGCGGCACAAGCATGCTCCTACCCTCTAATCGCGGATCAAATAAGATCCTATCGTGCCGGGCAATCTCCAAGCCCGTTTTGGGATAACTGGCGCCGGTTGACTAAGCCCTGCGAGGCTAAGATATAAAAACGTTGAGTCAAGAAGATATAAACTATTTTTTTGTTTAAAAAAATCACAAGCTGCTACTGCTAGCTACCGCCTGCGTTTTGGTCTTAGCTTGTAAGTAGTTTTTTGTACAAGGATTCAATAAATTAATAAAGACCTGACGGCTTACCTGTTGATTGCACGAACACGACACCACCTCAGCATTTATGATTGAATTTAATCGTGACTATTAGTATACAATAGTTGATCTTTTACCAGACTATAATATTGTAATGTTTCTGTTCTCTACAGTGGTAAATAACACGCGTAAATTCATTAAATCTGCTTATTTATTGTACTTCCAGGTAATCAAATTACTTAACTCTACTTGTGTACACAATACATAGAATTACTAAGGTAAAGTTACACTGTTTTCGCTTCCGGCACTTAACTTTTCTTGACATACCAGGCTGTCTCGCTATGGGATATTAAGCAACTCGGAACTGGTTCCAGAGCCTACGCGAAGGGCCTGGAAACTCCTGGAATGTTCGCATTGTTCAAGTCCCGCCCGTGCACAAGCAGCGCGGCTGAATTCCTGTCTGTCGCGGTTTACTTCTATCTATAGAATGGAGAGAATTATACCTTAAAATCAAAACGTGATGCACTTCAAAGTCGTCCCAGGTTAAGTAAATGCAAAAAAAATAATTTGTTCTGCAAACTACATGTTAATACATTTTTTCTGCAGAATAATAGACCCCAAGGAGGAGAAGAATAAAGAACATTAAGTTTAATGTGTTCATTAATACCGTAACAAATTCATTTATTATTATGTGCTCTAGAATTGATTACGATAATTTTTTTCTGGTTTTTAGCTGTAACTTTAAATTTTAAAAAATAAAGTGTCAAGGGGTTTTCCCTTTTTCCTTCGTGATTTGTTTATCTCTCACTTCTGTGGTAACTCCAAAAATGTAAGTTTGTTTTTGTTTGTCAGAAATTTCGCTGCTCTCTTCAACGTATCTTTCCATTTTGAAGCCCTTTTTAATCTTTCGTTTCAAATTTTTTAGAATCTTCTTCTTTCTCCGAAGCTTCCACTATTTTTGTAGTCTTAGACAACTTAAAGGTCTTCTTCGTGACATTTTTGACAGTTGTGCGTCAAAATAATTGTTTGGATAGAGAAGCTTTCTCATGTTTCACCGACAAAAGCTTAGGAAGTATATTTTATGTATAAATATATTATTCTGCATGATTCAAAATTGGGTTATCAGGAAAATTGCCTTTAAGAACGCCCTTCCTATTTTTTGTTATACTCTTTCAGTGCTGTTTCCGCTCCCTTTTTAAAGGACGACCATTACTTTTGCACCTGTGAGACGTTAAGCCATCTACTAGGTTTTTGTTTACATTTTGCTTTTGAAATTCTTTCCTTCAACAATTAGAATGAAGATGTTTGAATATTATGAACCAGTAGGTACTGCCCTCTTTAGGGTAAAAAGTATGCCATGTTCTCTTTAGCTCACCCGATTCTGGGAAATTTCGAGAAAGTTGACACATGCGGATAGACTGCAAGCCCTCTTTGATTATTAATTTTGAGTAAGTTTTACCCAGATCTCCTTTCTTTTTGAACGAATCAATCATCTTTAGAGTACAAAGGTATCCCATATTCTTCTTACCTCACCGGATACTGAGAGTTGCTGCATGTCATATCGCTCATTATTAGAGACTAGGAGTTGCCCGCCAAAAGATATTTTTGGCGTCCTAGACTGACAATTTTTCACCCGCTTTTCCTCATATTTTTGCAAGGTGCGAACGTATAAATTTTTAATTAGACCGGCTTTTTCTCTAGATCAGTAACATGGAACAATTTAACGCCCATTCATGGTGGACGTAAGCATAAGCCGCCCATAGGAAATACGTAATACGTAAAGTTGAATTAATGCAAAGCTTATGCACTCGTTCATAATACACTCCCGTAATTTTTACGTTTTACGTTCATTTGCAGTAATTTTTAATTTTTCTCTAGATTAATGTTGATGATGATGACAGTAACATAATGTTTGTTTTTATTCTAAAATAGCTGTACCCGGCCACGCGTTGTTGTGGCTTTGCTTTTACGTCCAACAGTTGGCGCTGTTTTTAAAAAAAAATGTTTTTATTTATTACAGGTGTGACATCTATACAATACAATAATCAAAATATTTAAATAATTCAAAAACGGTTAAAGTTAGAAGGCTGATTTTTTGCGCCGAATTAGCAAATATAGTTGTGAATGTGGTGTGCAAGTTTCAAGGAAATCGGTTGAAGCGTCTAGGAGGAGATAGAATTATAAGTTTAGAAAGAAAGAAAGAAAGAAAGAAAGAAAGAAAGTTAGGGAGATAAGACAATTATATTATAAGGTGGTGCGCGACGATCGGGTAGTGAGGGTAGTGAACGCATGAAAGCCTTAATTCTCAGTTCAAAGACCAAGCTATCACATAGGACGTTACGCTCTCACCATTATATTGCTATCGCTTACAGAGCACGGCAGCAGTTTCTCTACTTTTGCAAAGACTAGAAACAGACTCAATGTAAACCACGATTTTAAAAGACTGAAAAGTTTAAGAACAATTGGTTTTAAAAAACTCTTACACTTGCCCTGTATACGAGTTTAAAATTTTGTTATTGTTATTAAATCGCTAAAATCCGCTTTAATAAAGTACTCAAAAAGCAAAAAATAAGAAGACGAAACGAGCAAAGGACACGGACGACAAGAACAGAAAGAGATACAAAAACCAGATAAGATAGGCGAATATAGTAAAGGAAGAGGATGACAAAAAAAAACACAAACAAGCAACTAAGAAATAAGAAAAGTGTACTAAAAATTAGTTCACAGAAGGGAAATAATATAACAAAAAAGAAATAAAAGTAGTAGAAGAGATGAAAAAGTAGCAATTTAAATATTAAATATAATGGAAACGGAAAAGAGAGGACAAGGAATAACAAAAATAACAAAGGATTCTGATTGTTTTTTTAGTCAGAAATCGAACAAGCAGAAAGAGGAAGCAAAGAAGTGGGGCTGATAATAAAATAAACCATTAAGTGCAGTAAAAAAAAGATGCATAGCTAAAATTATTAGGAGCAATCACAAAAATATAGGCAACACCAAGGATAATAATAGTAGTATATGGACTAAACGAAAACACAGTAAAAGAAGAGAAAGGTATACTGCGAAAAAATTTACAAAAAGAGGTGGATGAAACCGGCTCAATTATCATTATAATGGGAAACTTAAACGGAAGAATAGGAAAAAATAATAAACAAATAGAAAGATACGTAGGGACACCAAAATAATTAATAAGTAACAATAATGGAAACAGAATAATTGAAAATAATTTAGTAATAACAAACTCTAAATTTCTAAACAAATAAATTCATTAATACACACTAGAACTACAATAAAGGTAAGAGAAATTAATCACAGATTATTTTGCAGTAGCTAGAGAAGACATAAAGCTAATAAAAAACATAAGAGTATAAAGAGAATCAAAAATAGGTAGCAGACGTTAGTAACGGTGGAAATAAAAGTAGAAAGTGAGATAATAAGAACAGAGCAATTAAATAAAAATACAAAAAAGAGGATTAGAGGAAAAATGAAATACCTAAAGCAAAGCATACTAAAAACAGATGAAAAAAAGAACTGAAAAGAAGAACTGCTTGGTGCAAAAATAAATAAAAAACATACTTACAAAAACCAAGACCAGAGAAGACTACAAAAAAAAAGTAAAGATAAAAGATGAAATAAAAAAAGAAAATTAAGAGGATGAGTATCTGAATAAATAGTCCAACACCTAAAAGACATCAGAAACAAACAAGGAAAACTATTTACAAAGGAGAAACACATAATGGAAGAAGATTTTATAGGATAGCGACTAAGAAAGAAGAATGAAGTTAATAATAGAAATGAGCAAAACAGAACAGCTACCAACAAAAAATACACCAAAAATGAAACTAGACAAAAGCATACAAAGATAGGACAACAGGAAAATTGGAATAACACCAGAAATGTAAAATATAAGGAATAAACAAAACAAAGATAAAGATGGTTAAAATGCTATATAACAAGACAACAGATGTACAGAAATAAGGAGAAAGACGCTTTTGAATCAACGAGAGATTTAAGTCAGGAATGTGTATTGAGTCTAATACTGTCCACACTAATCATAGATAAAGTAGTAAAAGAAGAAACAAAGAAACAAAAAATATAAGACAAGAGGATGGCAAATAAAAATAATACTTGAATATATATATTAAAAAACAGATATTTGAAGTAAAACCAGAGAAAAAATAAAATAAAAAGATCAAGGAAGACATGAACAGCAAAGGCGAGAAAAGCAGAGAAGTGAAAGGTGGAATTTGGTACAACAAATAACATAAAAAATGAGACTAAAAATTAGTATCAAAAATAGCAACCAAATGAAGGGTGACAAGCCACCGACTCCAACCCTAACATGGTATGGTAGAAGGGTTTAGGATTATGTATTTAATTTACTTTTGCATCTTTCATCAAACCAACTTTTTTACGCATTCCCAAGGATCTGGACATACTTGTCAATCCTCGTTATTATAAATTAATTTTATTGAAAAACAGTTTTCCTTTTAGCCAGCTTTTCACGCAAGCTCACCTGTTACGGTGTTGTTGACATTGCTCATCGGTTAAACGAACGAAGATGATCGTACAGAATGATATAAATTGCCGTTGCAGGAATGTCTAAAGACTCTTCCAGATAGCGATAAGTCACATGCCTGTTGATCTCAAGCATCTTAACAGCACCATGATAGATAAGGTTGGGTCTTCAGACTTCGGAGCGTCTTCCGGAACTCCCGATACCACTTAAGTATGGTCATATGATAAAGACAATATCTCCCAACTATTTCCTCCAAATATTGATCTATTTTTGAACAAGATAACCTTACAAGCTCTTTTCATTGTTACACTTTAGAATCGCCTAACACGTTCAAACTTGTCATAAAGTACGATACATTGCAAAACTTTAACCCTCTATTATTATTATTTTGCTTGCTTTATAACGTGTAATGCCGTTTTGTTGAAACCACATAACTCCTGCAATTTTTTTCAATTTTAGTAGTCGAAGTGGTAACCATAAATTTTTATAATGATCAGGTTTGGTCAGACACAAATCCGAATGTTATTAGGCGGGCCTATAACTAGCAAAGGTTTTTGGGTGTGTGTGGCGACAGTTTTATTGTGACTTCTTTCCTACCAAACTACTATTTTGCAGACAGCGCTGTTAATAGCAAAACATTTAAAATCCAACCAGTTTTTTGAGCTTGCAGCGTCATTTAAATTAATTATCAACTTTTGCATTTCATTTTTATTCTGCTTTTATTCTTCTGTCACCACTTGAACAATTAAGTGCTTCAACATGAGAATTAAGTACTTTGAGCTATGCTTGGTTGTTTTTTAATTTTTGTTGCACTAATTAATTGTTTCTGTGCAATAATCAACCTTAAACTGAACCTTATATGAAAGATAGCCTTAAATATATGTAAAAAGTGCCTAAAACAGACTCAGGTAACAAAAAGTTAGTTTCTCTGCTCACTAGTGGTATTCTTAAACGTCTCAATATATGCGTACAATTGCTTCACTTAGAAAAGCAGAATTGGACTCTTTTCTGTTTAAAGAGACCCAGTCCTTTTTAAAGTAAACCGATAAAGTCAATAAAAAAAGGTTTGATTCCCTCTTATACAATTAAAACAAAGTTTAAGTCTACTATAGATAATTGCTGGCCTGGATAAGTACTACCTTCCCAAGTGTTTTCAGGCAAATTCTTTTGTACTTTTACTTCCACTTTTTAACAGGCGACGAGGCTTAATTAGCCGACGATAATATTGACAAAACGGACTCAAATACCGCTCAATACGTTAGAACCTTATTTTATTTATTAATAGACCTATACCTGGGAATAAGGACACTTTTGTGCCATTAGAATACCCCCTTATCAGTGTATGTATGCCAAATAAGACAACTGGCATCGTTTCATCTAATTTCATATTTTGTTGGTATAATTGATTAGCCATTCCATCAGCTTGCGGGTGATATGCTATCATCGTGATAGTGTAATTCTGAAAAACACGGTTATGCAGACTCATACGAGGCGTCGACAGTGCTTGGAACGGGCGCTGAGTAGTGCGTTACGCTCATGAACATTTGATGAGGTGACAACCCTAGATTGCAACGCTGCGACCGCATGCAACGGAGATGACTGGGGATTGGCTACAAAAGCGTGTCCATGATAAGGTAAGCCTCCTTGTTGACACGCATTATGATTACGTCGAGATTACTAATCAAACAAGCTTAAAATACTAGTGACGGTTTAAGACTTCAATAGCGCCTGTTGGCCTTAAAGGAGTAGCAAGAGAAAATATATTTTCGACGGAAGGCTTTTGTACTCTTGCTTCTTACAATAGCAAAAATGTGTCAGGGCGCCAGTGATTTATATGTAGGCCTGTCGCTAATTTTAAATCTAGGATTCGACGGTGAGAACACGTTTATGCTGTTATACTGTCTTTACTAACGATCACGAAGTATCAAATGGGAAACAATATGACCAACTCAGTCGAAGATAGATTCTGAGAATGAATATATTGGTAAATATAGCACCTATCGAGAACTTCCAGTTTGCCCACAGTTTACAAAATTAGTCAAATAATGTAATAATCCCTAACAATCTTTTGTTAAGTTTTCCTAAGTTTTTGATAATGCTTACCATTAGTAGCAGAAGATTAATGGAGGAAAATTGTTTAAGGTGATGGTTGACCCCGTTTTGGTAGTGCAACAGAGATGTTGTGTAAGTGCAGTATAGCATATTATTTTACGTATACAATTTGACCCAAAGGGTCAACTGTGTCCACCGTCCACCATATCTTTAATCGGAGAGACTAATGAATGTCTGTACAAGTTTTCTCTCAAAGAACGTCTCACTGCCCTTAGAACTAAAGCTATTCCGACTAGTAAAAATGTATTCTTCTGGGAAACCCTAGAGAAGCGACTATGAAATAAACTATTCGAATGCGCCCCGCAGCCAAGAAGAAAACTTCAACAAATGTGAAAAAGTCTTTTACAATTCAAAAGAAAACTAATACGACGTTTGAGAGTAAGGTCACTTTGTTCCACTGTAGTATCCCCCTACCAGTGATAACTATTGTCTACCACAGGCGTATGTTGCTTGGAAACATTTCGACCAAATTGCTTGTTTTGAAAAATTTATTTGGAGCTTTTGTTTGTCGATGTAATTAATTGATTATTTCGTTGGTTTGCAGATAGTAGACTGTCAACATGATACTATTGCATGGCTTCTGGCATCGTCAGGCACATTAGCGTACTGTTGGAGGCAGCAGTTGCAGACTCATACAAAACTGTTGATGAGATAGCCGGGCTACAACGCTGCGGTTGTATGCAACAAAAGAGGTGTTAACGACTGCATTTACTCCTAGACGATGCAAAACTGTTGTCAAAATCATCTTCATAGTGACATAAATCTAGCTGTTGGTACGTGTTATTGCGCGACTGCAACATGCTGATGATGTGGCGTGAAGATTAGCTTTTGAGTATGTATTTATCTCTTATAATCGGATCACATCTATGTCTCTGATCAAACGAGCCTACATTATTGACAATTATCAGCTTAATAGCGACTACAAGTTTTATAAATAAAAATAAGAAAAATAGATCGAGTATTTTTGACCGAGTGCTTTTATACCCTCGCTTCCTACAGAGGCTGTGAGACTTAATCAGCTGGTGACGATTTTTTTGCAAAAGGTTTTGGAATTTGATGGTAAAGGCAGAAGCTCTTCTTAATAGTAACATGAGCAACGCTGGTGGTTTTTAGTGATCATCTAGTCATGGGCATCTCGAAACTACTCTGCGTAAAAGGCACTCAATAAGCCTCGTTGTCTTGTGCTGATTAGAAGAGGGAAAGATTACAGCCCGTTGGAAGTATTACAGTTCAAGTCTATTGCTAAGGATTGACTTTTACTTCATATATTTTGCCTTAAACGCCAGATTTAATGATGATAGAGGAAGGTAAGCAGAGACAAAATCAGTATGTGGCTGACTAAAAAATTTCAACTGCTGGTCCTGTTGATTTGAGGAATAAACGTTTACTACACTAAATTTTGCATATCTTACAGTTAATTCGTTGATATTACAATTTTTTTTTTGTTGATTCATTCTCAATGTAAAATACGGCTAATTGTGATTTGGTAAGCTCTCACTCTTTATTTTGATTACATTAAAAATGAAAGTTTATCATACTTATTGTAGTTTGTTTTTTCCATTCTACTTTTGCTCTAGAATTTCTTGTTATGCACAAGAGGCAATATGGTACACGATTTGGAATATACTGCAACAAATTGGTTGGTTTGACACTTCCCCCTAAGGCAAAGGACACAGTCTACAGTTTTTCCTTCTTATTGCGTACTTGATTGTCAATGGTTATTTCTTGCGCCTATATTATCAATACTATTCAGTGCCCAATTTTAATGATTATCTTGGTACAATTCTAGACTTTCTGATCCTCTTTATTTGTGGTTTGACAAATTTCTTTGCGACGAATAAACCACATGCCTCTGTTACCATATCAAAAAGTATTATGTCACATATATGTCAAGTTTTCCAAAGTTAATTGCTCATATATTCTTCTGAATATATATGCTTAAAAGTTTGATACGCATGGTGACTTATTAATTACAAATGCCATCAAATACTTCTCTTTCGCAACATCAATTCAAATATTCTCCCAGTTATAAATCAAGCATTATTACAAAATATCACATAATACTTCCCCGTTCCAAATACAAAAAAAATCATTGGTAGCAAGTAACAATAGTTGATAATAAACCCACAACTTCAAAAAAAAAATACTAAAGGAAAGGGGTTACTAAAAGTCATAAAAAATAATAATCTAAATTACTTATCAATGTCCCAACTATTAGCCTTCCGACCCGTACAAAATACCTGACCCTGTAGACTTTTGCCTAGTCAAAGGTCTCAAGGCTAAAACTATTCAAGTAAAATAATTTAACATTTGACCACACCCCAATTCTAATAGCATTTTTCGTCCGAATATAGGGAATACCAAAAAAACCGTAAAAGGGTAGATTGTGTGCACTTCCTCGTGATACCACTAAAAACCAAAATGGATATCGATGAAGCTGTAGTAGGACTATCCAAAGTAATCTATATAGAAACTAAAATAGTGTTGCCCTAGAAAAAGAGGAAAGCTTAAAAACGATGGAAAATACAAGCACCCTATTTGATAAACAACAAATTAAAAAAAATACCTGGAAAAGTTGCTACATAAGACAAAAAATAAATTTGGTTTAGAATATCTTTAAGAGTTACCATTAGTTGAACAGAGAACAAATACCTTCAATACCAACAAGTCAAAGCAAATGGAAAACCACATAGCAACAGTTTTCCATTCATTTCCATCACGCTTGGTGGTTGAAGAATAAGAAATTAAAAACATATTAAATTATATTTAAAATGAGCTTACCAAAGAAAAATTCCCCAAAATAAATATACAAACGGCAACAGATTATAAAATAAATACTAAAAAGGTCCTAAGTTACGTTCTACGAGTAAGTACTTCAAAAACTATCCCAAAAAGGCACTAAAGAAACAGTTCAAATCTTCAATACAATTCCATGCTACCCGTGCCTGTAGAATGTAGAACAAAACCATATTGATCCCCCAACTAAACAAAAATGCAATAAAGGTCGCATCATATCGTTCACTAAGCTTCTAACCTCATCTAATGTCCTGAAGACAATTATACTAATCTATATAGATGAAAACAAATTAAGGAAGCAACACGGAGCCACAGAGTAAATACATCATATTATGACCGCAATTAACAATGATGTAAGAGAAACATTTTCACTGGAACTAACTACTGACGTCACTAAACAGCCTAATGATGTCAGTAGTTAGCTCCACCTACCATTTCTACCGCGCATGCTCCAATAGAAAAAGGGATTTACACACAGTAGCACCAGCTTTAAACCATTCCTTGTAACAATTTAACATAACTTTTAAACTTTTATTTGGCGGACTCTACAACAACAAAAAATTTGAAATCTTTTTATTAGGGTCATCTGTAATAATTCAAAATTATTATTTTAAGGTTCTTGGCAAACATGTTTTGCCAGATTTAAAAGCAATTTTGGGACCAAAATTCATGAATGCGTTTTTAAAATTCAATAACCCGACCCATACTTGTTTAGAGGACGTAAACAAGTTTTTGGGCTAATTGTATTTATTATTTAACTTATTTTTTTGCCAAGCTGCAAGCATTATTAGAAAGATATTTTGAGCACGGATAATATTAAAGAATTTTTTTCAATTTTCTCCTGAAACTGGTTACAAGCAAGCTCTAGTAATGCTGCAGGCTTTCGTGAAGATGGCCTTAAGATTAATAGTCAGTATCAACCGGCTTCGATAGGCTAATCGACCTTAAACCAGTTATTATTTTTAGTAATTTGATCACTCTTGCATAATCTCAAAAGCACCTTCTCCAGTGTGCTATTTTTCAAAAAATTTGTGCCTACCAGGTACTTTCAGATAAAAAAGCGCTAAGCGCAATCAAATTTTTGGTTGGTAATTGGCCCTTTTTCCGTTTGAAGTATTTTGCTTCTCGAGTGATGCACTTCATCCAGTGATGTTTCCATTTCTTGAAGATCTGTACGTTGCTATCTAAACAAACTGATTTGAACAAGAAAGCTAAATATTAGAGCAGTCCAGTAGTGTTAGTGATTTAAAGGGAAAACCATCAGTTTACAGAGTCACGTTCCGCGGATTTTGTGGCATGATTAAGCAAAAGATTCGAAAAGAAAGTCATCGGTCAAGAATAATGCAAACTAAATGGTTTCGGTATGACTTTTTGACATATAATCTAATAGAAAAAAAATAAGATCTTGATAGTATGGGAAAAACAATTGATCTAAGGGAAAAGGCATCCATCTAGGTGGTACAAAAGATCAGGTAATCCAACTAGGAAGTCAGTGAGAAATATTTGAATAAACGAGAAATAGAAAGGCATCTGTTCATCCGAGGAAGAAAGCACACGTTTAAAAGAGGGTGCGCCAAATTGTCTTCATGATATAGAAGAGTAAATAGTTCTAATATTGTTTTTATATAAAATACGTTTTCTGCCACAGCGGGTTATTTGAGACAAGGAGGAAGGCATTTCTTCAAAAGGAGATAAGTAAAAGCATTCTGGTGCATTAAAAAACAAATTTATTCACGAAGACAAACACCTGACTGGAAAAAATAAGGTCAAATAATTTATGCAACAAAAAAGGGTACATCAAAAAGATAATTGAGTTCCAAAAAACAGATACATCAGATGGGTGAGGTATACAGAAGAAAAATAAAAATATTTTTGGTAGCAGAAAGAAGTAACTGTTTATAAGAAAAATGCTTCCGTCCAAAATAAAACAAACCAGAATATCTTTATTGTACGGGAAAGCAGATAGTTTAAAAAAATAATGCATTTGATGGACTTTCTTACACATAATAATATTAAAGAAGAAAATAATATGTTCCAAAGCAGATAAATGAAAATATTCTGGTGCAATAAAGTAATAATTGGGCCAAGAAGGAAAGCACACGACTAAAAGAAGGTAGACCAAATAAACGTTGTGACTTGGGAGGGCAGGAATCTAAAAAAAGATTATCTGCCAATCAGAAGAAGGGCCAAATGTTTTTGGTATGAGGTATGCTTTTAACTCGGTATTTGATCCAAGGAGAAACGCATCCACCCAGAAGAAACGATTCTGACATGAGGATGTAATTGATTCAAGGAGGTAAGCAACCATCTAGAAAAAGAAAGTACAGATAAATTTTGTGGAAAAAAAACAGTTGATTCAATGAGGAAGTCACTTGTCAAAATATTTGATTTAAGAAGAAAGACATCTATCTAAAAAAAAGAAAGATGAAGATTCTAGTGACATAAAAAAGTAATTAATTCAAGGAAGAAATCAGTTATCCAAGAAAAAAACAGATAGTTAAGGTATCCAATAAACTTTCTGGCATAAAAATAGTTGACCCATAAAAGAATGAATCTATCAAGAAGAAAAAATAAATAGATTCGGTCGGCGTAAAGAAATAAAAAGGTGGCAAAAAAACAGATGAATTAAAAAGAAAATGGTATTCAAAAAGACAGATCAAATGGTTATGGTATCAAATGGAGTATCTGACATAGATCCAATAGAAAAAAAAGTTTTGGTTGACAGCACCCATTTAGAAAGCAAGTCGGTAGAATTTTTGGTTTGGGAGAGCAAGTGATCTAAAAAATGTCACCTGGCAAGAAAACAGACCAAATGGTTGTGATTCCAAACTTCGAATAAAGAATTTTTGGTCAGAAGCTATCAAAAGAAAGTTGATAGTATTCATTCAAGTAGTCTAGAAAAACATAATTTATGTAGCATGGGGAAAAAAATTATCAAAAAAGAGTCATCCGAGAAAAAGACAAATCAGGTGGTTAAGATATTTGATAGATTCTCTGACATAGAAAAGTGTTTGATTCAAAGAAGAAGACGTCTATTTAGAAGAACAAATAAGATAATTTTGGTTCTAGAAAGCAGAAAGGCCTCCGTCCAATATGCTTCAATAGAAGCAATCAGATAATTTACTTTGCCTTCTAATCTTATACCATTTCCCAAATCAAAACATTATGATCATAAGCATTCACAATAAAATAAAAACATGCTATAGTTGATATTATTCAAATAGGGTGTCCTTTTGAACCTAAAGGATTATGCCCTTTTAATAAAAGGAGAATGAATGATATGATTCCCATAGCCTGAAGTTACGGATGGTCTTTAGTTTAGAATGCCTCCTTTCCCTTTATAATTAAAAAAGAAAGCAATATCTGCACCAATGAAAATTACATCCTTCAAACGTTATCGAATACAACTACATATTTGTCCTTCTTGCCGTTGAAAATCTCAGTACCTTACGTACTTTTAAACCAGAAAATATCCATAAATTTGTTCACTAAATAAATGGTAAGCAATATAATCTTTATTATAAGCATTTCAACCAAATAACACAGACATTTTTTTTGTTTACAAACTAATACGCGATTACCTAACGTTGAAAGCATCCAAGCAAAAAATAGACTACAAAAAACAGCTGAAAAATGGGCGTTCAAATGGTCTGCGCCAACCGACGTATGGTCTGCGATCACAGAGCGGGCTTCAGGTAATCAAAAATCTCCCCTGATTGCTCGTTGGGTCTTTTTTAGGTTCTTCTAGCAATCTCGTACTATAAATCTCGCGATCTCGCTTTTGAATTCGGGGAACGAATAATAACTCGAAGTTTTGAACTCTCGTAACCTCTAAGAGCGTCACAACCGACCGCTCGAGGCGCAAGCTCTATTAATTTTAATCTAATTATTCCGACATTTCATTAATCAAATTCTAACGTTTTTTTTGTGTATTTTAATTGTATCTAAAATTATAAACACTCATTTTGGTTCGAATCTTCAGATGGACAAGCAATTTGCCGTAATTCTGATGTCTGTAGTGGGTCTGGTAAAACCATTGTCAACTAAGCATCCATTTCAGGAAATTCTGGAATGTGAAAGACATTATGAAAAATACTTTAACCACATTTTCAAAAAAAAAGGTCAGCTGGACTTCTGACAATTTACATTTTGATACTTAAGACTTACTTTCCAAATGATCACGTGCTGATATTTCCTAAAAGTGGAAAAGTAGAAATCAACAAATTTTTGCCCTGAACACCATATCAGCACTTCAGTTTAGTTTCAGGCGTAACCATTCCACTTCTTATCAAATTTAGAAGTACAAGATTTTACACCTAAACATTCCAAATACTTTCAGGCAATCCTCCTTTCCTTCATTGGCAACGGAACATTCGTCGTAAAATTTTGATTTTCTTTCTGAAAAAACAAACAAATCCAAGATGGAGTACCACGAGGCAGCATCCATCTTATTCATAATATGCCACGTATTCCTCCGGACAACATGCTTTAAGAATAAACCTGCAAAGCTTGCAAAGCATAGCGAAGTGGCGAAGCAGTCTCCCAAATTTGAGAACACTTTGACCAATCAGTTTCAAAATGACTAGCAAACAAGCCTTTTTGGTCACCTGTCGATTGGTGAAAACAGAACTTGGAAATTCCCAGCCGTTCTCGAGTTATTGCTCGGACGGACGGACGAACAACACGAAGTTAGTAAGTGCCTTCGCTTCGCTTCGCCTCTTAATAAAGCTTAAAAATTCACTGCAGAAGGAAATTGGTCACGCCTAGTCATAAGATTCACGTTCTTTTCTTTAATTTTGCTTTACCGACTCTTCCTTGTTTACAATAATCTTCTCTATAAGTTTCTTGGGTTTGGGCTTGTCTTTTATAGCTCAAAGTTAAAAGAACTTTCCCGTGAACAAGTATATTACCTTTTGGATTTACAAGTCATCTAGATCACTTCGATTGATGTTTGGTGTGCAGGCGCGTTACTCTTTGAATCAACTATTCTTCAATCTTATTAAGTTCATCTAACATCTTTTCAGAGATAAGCATCTTTTTCCTTAAATCACCTACTCTTTCTTGCTATGAAGTCCACATAAATTTTGTTCCTGTGGACTTCTTCCCTGGATTGTTTTCCTATACATATTTGACTTTATTTTTGGATCACCTACTCATCCGTACTGTAATTACTTCCTAGCCCCTTCTGGAAGAGTGACTTTTTCTATAGATTAGTTAGTTATTTGTATCATCAGAATCGTCTTGTCTTTCCTCTTCCAGATAGCTGCACTCTTCCTTGGATCAAATATTCTTTGATGACAAAAAGTCTGTCGGTTATGAAAACCATCTGATCTATCTTTTTCTTGGTAGAGTAAGCCAATTACTTTCTTAAACTAGCAGATTATACCTATTTTTTCTTCTGGATCGATGCTTTTCTCCTCGAAGAAAATACTTTTTTTACACCAGAAAGTCTATCGGATATCTTAACCATATAGTTTATCTTTTTCTCGGTTGGTGGTTTTTTTATCTCCTTCTTTCCCATGCCCCGAAGACATCTGCCCTGCCTTTTTTAAATGAGTATTTTTTTTTCTTAGACCAATTACTTCTTTATGCCAACTTAATATACTTACTTATTCTTCTAGATACGTAGATGACTCCCTTTTTGAATCAAATACTTCTCCATGTCAGAAGGTCTATCGGACATCTTAACCATTTGGTTTGTCTATTGTTAGTAAATGAGTTTCTTTTCTTTTTCACATTCTCCTTGGCAAGTAATCTCATTTTTGAATCACTTGCTTTCCCGTATCACAAAGACAATCTGACCTGCCTTTTTCTGGAGTACATTGACTAGTTATAGATTCTGAACATGCTGGCGTAGAATCTGTACGAAATTAGTTTGTTTCTTTTCTAGGAAGGAGCTAGAAGACGAAGTGGTTCTTCTACCACATCTTTGCCACTGCTACATGGATTCTGAACGTCACCGTAAGCAGTACTTCAGTTCACCAAGGGTTGGCATAACACTTAATGGTTTGACCATAGAGTTGGCTGATGGGCAATAAACCGCTGTCGTTAGGCAATTTGTACCAATTGGGTGATTTGTTTCTCTAAATAGTTGCAGCTCGAACTGTCCTGTCTAGTCGTTTATAACCCGTAGCAATGTACCAAATCTTCTTGATGGTGGCGGAGAAGTTTCTGGTGTTGTGGACACGTGTCTTGTTACCTTAACTTATTGACATTGTAGAAATTTAAGAGTCCAATTTTATTACTCCCTTTTAATCGACAATTTGACCATTACAGGTGAACGAGTCAATGAATACTGTCGAATTCTGCTCGCAGAAGTTGCGATATTACAAATAGTTGAGCTATAGTTCTAGAAATATTGCAGATTAATGACCGCAACTCTCTGAAGAACTTGTAAAATCTGTAGTTGTAGTAATGATGCTCATTCTTGCATGGTTAGTGAAGATTGACGAAAGTGGGTTATGGTCATAGGCTACATACTTGCATTCAATAGTTCTTGGAGAAGACACCGTAGACATGTTCAACAACTGTGCCGATAGTAAAATCTGAAATGTTGTAATGTACTGCGTCTAAAAATTATCGAGTCAGAAGTGCTTCTTGAGCAAAGACGTTCTTGAAGGAATTAAATGGCGTTTTTGATACCGATGTTTAATATACCAAAGTTTTTTCATTAACGTTACTTTGAAGTAACTCGTTCAACGGAGATTGAATCAGCGCAGCTTTGGGCATAAACTTCTTATAAAAGTTCCACATACCCAAGAACTGTTATAGTTGTTTAATAGTTTTGGACTATGAAACTAACCACATCGCTTTAACTTTCCTGGCAGAAATTAAATGACGCTGGAGCTGGCCTGATAATTCAAAAATTTAAAGGATAACTGCCCAAAGCAGCAAATCGCTGGTTAATTACCACACCGTACTCCTGTAGTCCGAGTTGTTTCAGATGTTGTTTGACTAAGGACGATTCTACCAAAAAGTCTAAGTCTTAAAAAACCTCATCGGAAAATCATGAGTCCGAATGTCATAAATATAAATTAAAACAATATAAAATATGTAGTTATGGCCTTAGGGATGTTATATTTAACGACAGGAACAAAACGATTTGGCCAGGTAAATGATAATGAAGATATGTATGCTTAAGCTCAAGTTCGGTTCTTACATTTAGTCCAAAATAATCACGTTCACCAAGTGAGGATAATTAGCAACATCATAATGGGTTGGCAACCCCGAGTCTCGGTATGACGCCGAATTCCTTCCCGGAGCTTCTCTAGGCCCAATCGCCTTGGTTTGCTTGCAATGGAGGAAGGGGGTTCTGGCGTGAGCTCCATAAAATGTTTGTTTAAAGCTTAAGCTGTCAAATCGTATAATTTCAAAAAACTTGACCAGAAACTCATAAAAAATGCTGGAATTCACGACCTTCACGCTAGGAATTTTACTTTACTAACGATTAATGACATAAAACGTTAAAAGGAACAAGATCTTGCGCTGAGGGTGATAAAGATTCTTTATGATCCTAACTCTGACATCTACTGTAGCACATAGTGACAATTTCTTTAGTGCGAAATGCTGAAACTGCGTTGCTATGTGGTCGTCTCTTAACCAACTAGTCTGTGGGGTTAGCACCACGGCTTCAATAACCTCTGATTTACAAGAGGTTAACTTCATGATAAAATCTACGAGTACTGCAATTTATATCAGATTGTTAGCCCCATGAACTGGAAGGATGGATTGGATATCAACTGGTAGTCCTCTTACTCAAAGAGTTCGTAGTATGGCGTGCGATGTCAGTGAGCCCGCAAGTCTTTGCAAATGACCCAAATACTGTAATGGTCTTTGATTGATAGGTTTTTAATATAAAGACGATACTTGTAGCTCCACCGTTTATTGCGGATGTCGGTGTCGGTGTACCTTGGGAATCTCGTGTGTGACCTTTTATAGGATTAGGAAGAAACAGTAGTCGAAGTTGAAGGAGATTACCAGGGCTGGTGCCTAGCAGTTTTAACCACAAATGTAAATGTTCCAAAATTAAGGGTTTCCACATGTTTCATGATGATTTGAATTTGGCCAAAAGGCTTGGGAAATTGATTTCCTATAATTTGAGGAGGAACAAGAAAGAATAAGACTCGGTGTAGATTGTTAAAGCAAATATTGGTTATAGAAGAAACTTGGAACAGGCTTTACTCACCACCTAATCGTGTCCAACATAGATTTTAATTAAAAGCTAAATAATAGGTTCCAAATATAATGACACCTATGTTGAAGGTGATGCTGATTTTCATAATGGATTTTGATGACGTTCCTTTCTAGCATCTGTGTGATGAAGGACAAATTGTATTTGGTTGACTTTACATGATGTTCTAGAGACTTACGCAAGTTAATTAGATTTCAATAAAGCAAATATTTGGACAATTACGAGTACTTATCTATCTCCAATCCTTTCACCTTTTTTTCTACTCCTTGAACGTCAACTCAAATCCAAGAAGTACAACTCAAAGTCCGTCTTAGAGTTTTAATGAGATTTATCTGAAAGGCGATAAACGAATTAAGCCAAAAAATCATTTTTATAGCATTTCTACCGAATTATGGGCTTCCATTTTTATGAAGAGCATTTTAAAAGTTTGGTCACCACAGCGGACTTCTTATTTTGTTTTGAAAGTATGGAGTTACTTTACAAGGGTGTTAAATTAAGCGATGTGGTATCATTTCATTACCTGCACATTCACTCAGCTGGGCACCTATAAGCTCCTTTTTTGATCATAGTATAGGAGCGGGTTTTTGAGAAAGGAATTCATCTCTTAAGCATTTACCGACATCGGTGCTGACCAAATGTGTGCACTATCGTGCGTCACACTGTTAGGGACAGGTTGTAGGAATGTTGCAACGTTATAGAACACTTCAACCACTTAAGTATACAGTTGTCGTGAACTGTCTTTCCTTAGCTGATAGGGGAGAAACAAATCAATTCAGCGTCAGATAAGAATCAGCGGTCGATCTGCACACACCTCATGAAAGGCCTCGACTCAAATAGCCGGCAATAAGTTACCTGAGGATCCTCAGGAGGCAACCTTGCTCTCTTCTGCCAAGATCACCTTGCATATGATTGCATTTGGTATCAAGGTCACTGGTTACTTGTCGAAAATGGCAGAGGCGCGATTACATTCCCGGGCCGGTTTTTCTGCACCCACGGCGACGTACCGGCGATTCTTGCAAGAATCAGCATAATTAAAATTATAATTGGCTGCCTCACTGCAGTTTAATGGAGACTGCAGGCGCGCTCTCCGTTACGTAACGAGCGCTACGGTGATGTCAGCACGCGCCGAACGGGGCGCCGCCAGCGTAGAAGGTGAGATTTCCGAGGAAAATATCTAATTTTCGCGCTTACCGTCATCGTAATTATTTAATCCGGCATGAAGTGAATGGAAATGCTGAGCCCACATGGGAACGCAAACGAGCCCGCGCCTGGTTGTCATGGCATTTGTAAATAAAGAGCCTGTTAGCAAGCGCATAGAACGATAGTCTTCTGTTATAAAGTAATTCAAAAAATAATTCCTATTATACCTAAACAGTATATGTACAGCCAAGGTATTTCTGATCAGTGCTTCTGGTGTTCTTTCTTCCCCCCCCCCCTCTCTTCTCTCTCCTTTCCTCTCCTCTCTTCTCCTCCCTCTTTTCTAACTTCCCTCTACTTCCTCTCTCATCTCTCCCAACTATTCCCCCCTTTCTTCCTCTACTCATTAAGGATTGTGATTTACTTATTCTTTGCTCTATAGGGAAACTTATGGTGTTGACAGCTCTGGATATTTTTAAAATCGACCAACATATTGGCTTATATCGAAAACTACGTAACCCAACTCAGGGCAGACGACTTGAAACCGCGAATGGCTCCGAGTCCAATTCTACTCAAAGAAACAGACTAATACCTATTCCAGTCTGTCTGTTTACACTTTTGTCCATGATTGCGCGTCAACCAAGATTATTTCCAACCGGTACTTGTGGCGGCTGGCTATGGCCATGCAGCGCGTTTAATATGTTCGACGATAGTGATAGTGATGATGTGGATTAGTGGGTGGAGGAGATCTTCGACGCTGACCCGGAATTGCACAGCCTCTGACGTTACTTCCAGTAGAGCTACCTAAAAGACCCAGAAGGCAGGTCCATGTTCTTTCAAGAGTTCCTGGATTACCGGTCGCGGGAAGATAAACGGGGTAGAAGTTTTAAATGCGGAGATGCCTGCCATCTCCACCTTCAGCCTCCGCCCTGCTACACCAAGTCGACCGGTAAACGCTTTTCCGCGGAAAATAATCCCGCCGATCATCTTGTAGGAAATCTCTCCTTTCTTTCCTCTTTTGCCTCTCTCTCCACTCTCGATTTTCTGTCTCTCCTCTTTTCCCCTCTCTTTCATTCCTCTCCTTTTTCTACTCTCTCTATCTTCTCTCTCTTCTCTTCTTCTACTAGTTATGAATTGTGATTTACTTATTCTCTTCTCTACAAGGAAAACTGTAGTGTTAGAAACTCGGTATTTTTAAAATCGACCAACATATTGGCTTATATCTATCGTAGCCACAAATTTCCCTTTTCAGGCATTCGCCTTAGTGCAGAACTCGAGGATCTTCTCCGCTGACCCGGAATGGCACAGCCTCTGATGTTGCCTCCAGCAGCACTACCTAGAAGACCCAGGGGGCAAATCCGTGCTCCTTCCGGAGTTCCTGAATTACCGGTCACAGGGAAGAAGTATTTAGATACGGATATACTCACCATCTCCGCCTCCAGGCCCCACCCGGGCATACTAGCTCGTTCGGTGAACGCTTTCCCGAGGGGAAAAAAGCCCGGCGATCATCTTGCGGGAGAAAGAGGCGTGGACTATGCTTTGTAAAGCCATTCATTATCGTAAAATTGAATTTCTCAAGATCAAATATGTAGGTGATGAAATCAGCATCCTTACCGTTACATCTGAGAACTACCGTAGATTGACTAGTTTCCTGGAGGAAGTGAGGATACAGCACCACTTCCACCTGCTGAAGGCTGACCTTCTTCCATATGTACAGCGTTCTCGATTTGGCTGTAACAGTGAAACATTCAAATAAAAGGAAGGTCGTGAGCCAATGTCACCGTTGTCAGTACTTCGGACACGCTTGAAATGTAGAGACACGCACCACTTCAGGAACTGCAGCTCTAGAATAAGCATGATACCTGTGCTAACTGCGGGGCCTCACATCCAACCAGCTACCGGAGATGCCCTTCTTCAAGTCAGCGCTCCGACCAACGGCGGTCACTTCAGGCTGTAGCTACGTTCCTGGAATTATTCCAGCGCATTGTAGTAACTACGTACACCGCTACAAACTTCGTGGAAGTGATTGCAGGCCTGATGATCTGCAGCAACAACGTGAAGGACATCCCTGGCATATTCAAGAGAAAAAAAGGTTAGGGGCTTACACTCAAAGACCTTGTAAGCCAAGGATGTCCAGGTCACTGGAAGAGAGTCCGGAGAACTATAATCCTATTAGAAGAAGTGCTTGCACGGAACACACAAAAAAAAATACTTTCACCGTCTAATATCTATGCTAGAAACTTCAAATCATTGCTTTCTTATTTATAGAGATTGTACAGTTTTTACAACCAAATAAAGTATTTTCAGAAAAATGTTTAAAAAGGCTACTTTACTTTAAGCCTAGAGCAAACTGATTTTTTTTCAGAGTAAAATTATTCTGAGAAAACAATAATTTGGTCTGCGGAAGTCACAAATGAAGATTGTTGTAATTCTATCTAGTTGGCATGTGGAACGTTGTCACATTTCTTCAAAAACTGCAATATGATTATCTATACTTTTCTTTTTCTTCGTTTTTGTTGCGCCTTTTTCTTTTTTTTTGTATTAAAATTTTTAAGTTTAATGTGAAACAGATGCCTTTTCCTTCTCCTTTTGAACACCCCTCTAACATGTTTATTTATAAAGAAAGCAATAAAAATATGAAATATTCTTTTCTTCCTACAAGCAATTAATTAGCCTAAAAAATAAACACTAACTAACCATTCTTCTTCAATTTAGTTTGTCTAATGAAAGAAGGGGTGCTTTTGCATGCGCTGTCGCTTGAGAGCATCGGTGAATTTTTGAAGTAAATTTTCTTTTGCTCCAAAAACTAGAAAGATCGTCATTGATTGACTCTTGGGAAAATATTTCCATTAAGGGGGATGAATCCCAAACATGTAAAACATAGAGAGGGCTTTATATATACCATAGCCTTTCATCAACTTACATAGAACATCCGAGACTCCCCTAAGGTAGTGTAGGTTCACTTATACCTCCCTTATTCTTCCTGTCATGACCATTGTGAAGTGAATTAAAAATCACCAATCAAAACCCATGGCAAGCCTTAAACTTTGTCTATTCAAGAAACCTGTAGAAAATCGCATCTCTTGAGTATTACAGGATCTCTTCCTCCTTCCCAGCCTTACGACTTGCAGTTGCCAGCCTTCTCTTTTTTGCCCATACTTTTTCTTTTCTTGGATGTTCCTGGTAGAGAAATTTTGGTTTCTTTTGAGGATTCTTTATTTCAAGCTCAGTTAAAATCGTCTATTTCTAAAGACCTTTTTAAGTTGTCTCACTCATTTATTAGAGTGTTTCAATACTTCGTACACTTTGTATTTTCAAACTGTGAAAGAATCCTACTACTCAAAAGAGTTCTATTAATTTGTTTTGGATTAGGTTTGGCTTTTTCGTGCTGCCAGAAAAACTGCGCTAAACTTTTTTTGAAACGGCAAAAATTAACATTTATAATTAATTTGAGGTGAGTGGAAATGGACTGTTATGTAAATAAAACAAGTCACAAGGGCACCTTTGGTTCTTTGGTTTTATAAAGTATCATATTTCCCCGGGCTCCCCCAATTGCAAATACATGATAACTTATGCATATAAAAATTAATGCAAACATTGAATTGTGTTTATCACCTTTAAAAATGTTTAGTTGCATATGGTGTCGATGTATCTTTGAACTGACGGGGATTACTTCACGAAGAAGATTGTGCCACAGATTCTAGAGTGAAAGTTTTAGTCGTTACCTTTTTTCATATTATTTTTTATGTTTATGTTTAATATGTGTATACTTTGACTTTCACATATTTTTTTCCGGTCAAGATAATTTGCCTTCAATTGGGTAACCCAAACTTTTCACCAAATGACGAAGCATTTTTATAATATGGTCTTTTACACTCAAGCGTAAATAATTCAAGTTTTTCCATAGCCAGTCTACAAACCAAAGAACATGTATATAGTGGAATCAACTAATCAAAAACGCACCAAATGGTTTTTTGTAAGTGTTAATAGATAATATCTGAAGTTCAATAATTGGATATCTTGAAGGTTGTGGATTTGATCTTTCGGATTATAATTCGTGTGGTTCGTCACGATCTCATTATAAACTTTTTCTTACCTACCTATTATCCAAATCTCTCTAAACTCTTTTCAAAAATTCTACCATTTCAATTTGGAAATTTTTAAATGAGGAATAATAGATTAGATGACCAGTAAATTGTATGTGATTCAATAACGGTAGAAAGATATATTTAGTTTTTGCTTTCAAAGATCCGTAAACTTTACACCTTCATATGAAAACCACAAAATAGCCACAGGATGCATGGCATGACGACAAACCAAGGCCGCGCCGACTTGCTCTACGGAATTCTCCTCAGTATTCCCATACTTCTATGAAATGCGCCTCTAAAAGCGGCATACTTTTTATAATTGCCCGTTTAGTTTGTTGACATTGAACAACGGTTTCTTATTTGCATCACTGATTAAAAATACACGCGAATTGCTCGGTGCGCCGAACAAAAACCAGCAAAGCAGGAAGGCATGCTACCAGCGACCGCTCGCTGAGGACAAAAAGTTAGCACTTTCTTGCTTGGTGCCGCAGTTGCGTAACAGAGGTTTTCCTAAAAGATCCGAATTGGAAGCGGAGGTCAGGAACTGGTCGCGGTGAGTAACTGAACCAGCAGTAGTGCGGCTGGTAGTAGAGCTGGATATTGATCGTTGGAGATCAATTAGCATAAATTAGGTTGAAAGGAGATCAAGGCCCGACAATCCGTAAATGCAAACGGGCAAAAGTTGCAAATTAAGTAGTAATTGCAGGGATTACGAGCGAGAAGACGACAAGCTTTGATGTCAGCTCTTAAAAGCCATCACGCGGGTTGATGATTCTATAATTTCGCAGTCATCCTGGCTTTTATGGATTTTTTTAGGTTGGTGATTAACATATTGTTTAATTTTAATTGCTTTCGAAAGTGACTTGTGCAGCTGTTTTGAGGATGCTCTCATGGTAAATTCTTAATAACAGTAAATGTTTTGAATGTTTCGGAACAATGAAAAATACTATCAAAGTTGTACTTTGCCTTACAAAATGATCCCCATGAACTTCAACACATTTAATTTATAGACTTTTCGAGTCTTTCCCAGAAGTGACTTTCTTCAAATTGTCAAAACAATCATTTTCACCTCATTACTTCTTCATTTGATCGAAACCTATTTCCATCCAAGAATATTTTGAGTTTTGTTAATAGGAGGAAATTTAAGGGACAGAAATCACGAATAAAGACGTAGGATGATTCTGAAGTTTAGTTTTGTCCCCTTTTGGTGAACGATAGCACTTAAATGAGACGGCGTGGTCGCAACAGAACTTTTCTTTTGGATCAAATCAGCATTATTATTTTGGAGTTCAAAATACTGATACTTAACAGCTTCTAACTGATTGAATAGGTTTTGCTTTCGCCCTATCTGTTTCACTGAACTGTGATACTTATCCAATTTTCAAAATCACCACCCTGGCTTTCTATGCATTTGCGCCATCTTTCTAGTTTGGTAAGAGGAGAGTTGTTTGGAGTTGATAGGCTTGAACAGACTTTTGTCAATGTTTTCGGCTAAACTGGAATGGATATTAATCAGGTAATGTTTGAAAGATCTAAAGAGGTCTATTGTGTGCTACAAAGTCTTTCAATCCAAGTTGTTGATCGTTAGCGATATCATAATGTTTACTAGTGTTCTCAACTGTGAGTTCGTAAGGAACCTAATGAGCTTCCTTGTAAATTTTCTCCGGCTTGTGTAGACTCTTAGAAACGACTTGACGCGTTAGCCCCTTTAAAAAGATTGAATGTATAAGACAGCATTTATCTTTCAGAAGTAGTTTCAGAATTCATAAAGGAAAATTTAAATTTGAAATACTGAAGCTGTTGGTACTTTTGCAGGTTACTCATATCATCCTTTAAAACTGGAAAGCTAAGCCGGCACATTGACCTACTATTACCGTCCACCTGCGAATGAAGATTGTTGTTGTTTACGTAATTCTTCTCCGGCAGTTCTGCCAAAGCACACTTGCATTAATCAAATTTGATCGATTTAAGGTTACTAGAAGCACGAAACGCTCATAAAAACGGCCAGTCACTTTTTTGGGGAATCTCGTTATTGACACCAATCCGGCACTGCCTGCGGTTGCAGCGAGACGGGGTGCTCGCGGCCCGAGATTCGATGTACAGTAGCTGCGACACCGTTTAGCGGTTTGCTAATTCCCAATTAATGCCGTGAAGTCAACGACGCCTTGCGCAATTTAACGCTGCCAAGGCCGCGGAGACGGTGTTTGTCAACAGCAATTTACTACCGAATAATTACGCCTCTTTGTAAGCAGTAGTTTTCGCACATCATTTGCCTTACCGTTGGGCAGGTTTCAAAAGCGCATTGTTCGAAGAGATTTAAACGAGAGCCATTGTTCTGTCCGCGTCGTGAGGTGTCTCATTTTAGAACAAATTCGGCTAGACGTTCTTTAGCTTGTTCTCTCTTAAAGCAACACTAGCTCCATTCTTTTTTACTACAATCAAACTTCTAATCAATACTTTTCTCGACTTTAGCAACTTCCAAATCACATTCTTTTCATGACCATACAGTCTTCTCCTAAGATTCTGTTTTTTTCTCTTCAGATTTAATCTGTCTGCCACCAGAAGCACCTCACCCATGAAGCTTTATTGTGCTTGTCCTGATCATTACATCTAACGTCTCTCATAACTCTTGGTCGTTTGCTATAAAGTTCTGATTCGGTAACTGCCTTAGATTATAAATTGTCTATGTACCAGATTAAACTTCGGGAGGTAAACTCCGTTCTAAATTTTTATCACACTTATCACCTCTAAGACGTTATGGAATCATATCATACACTGTGGCTTCTCCTCTAATTACAGCATAAAGAGGGGGGAATCCATCAATCTTTACTAAAACAATGGATAGAGACATTTTTTGAAACATCTTCACTGTCTCCGTTATACTTTTGTTTAGTCTTAGTTTAGTGCTCTGCTGCTTAACCTTAGACTACCAACTTTAGTATACATGCAGTGTATCATAATAGGTCTAGTAAAAAGAAATTCATTATTTTTCCAATAAATGGCTTTAATAAATTTTATGTCGCGCTCTAAAAGTCCGATCGGTTTACACTAGATGGCGTTAGAAAGCTGACATTTCGTACTACAAAAACTTATTTGACAGTTTTGTGAATGGTTGACTCAGTTTTGTTTGAGCTCACGTCAAAGATGGACACCAGCAAAGAGAAAATACGCTATATTTTACAGTTTTTCTTCGATAAAGGTAAAAACGCAAACCAGGCGGCTGAAAATGTGAATAGTGTTTATAGTTCTGATACCGTAACAGCCAATCAAGCGCAGTTTTGGTTTCGTTGATTCCGTTCCGGTAATTTCGAAGTCAAAGATGCACCACGCTTTGGAAGGCCAATTGTCGAAAATGTGGTTAAAATCATAGAAATGGCGAATCTGACCGTCATATAAGCACTGTTGCTATTGCCCAGGAGCTAAACGTTGCACAAAAAACCGTTTGGAACCATTTGGTAAAGGATGGATACAAAAAGAAGCTGGATGTATAGGTACCACACGAGTTACCACAAAAAAACCCATAGACCGAATCTCCATCTGAGAATCGCAACAAATTCGATCCATTTCTGAAGCGGATGGTGACTGGCGATGAAAAGTGGATCACTTACGACAACGTCAAGCGAAAACGGTCGTGGTCGAAGCGCGGTGACCCGGCGCAAACGGTGGTCAAGCGAGGATTGACGACCAGAAAGGTTTTGCTGTGCGTTTGGTGGTATTGGCAAGGAATCATATACTATGAGCTGCTCCCCTACGGCCAAACTCTTAATTCGAACCTGTAATGTGAACAATTGGACCGTCTGAAGGAAGCAATCGCCCAGAAGCGGCCAACTTTGGCCACTAGGACAGGAATTGTGTTTCATTAAGACAACGCCAAACCACACACATCGATACCGACTCGCCAGAAGCTCCGGGAGCTTGGTTGAGAGGTTCTTATGCAACCACCTTACAGTCCGGACCTGGCACCAAGTGATTACCGCCTGTTTTTGTCCATGGCAAACTATTTTGCTGGTGAAAAATTCGCTTCAAGAAAGGCTTGTGAAAATCGACTGTCCCAGTTTTTTGCCAATAGGGACAAGATCTTGTATGAGAGAGGCACAATGGAATTACCTTCAAAATGGCAACAAGTTATCGAACAAAACAGCGCATATTTGACCTAAATCGGTTCATTCTAAGTATGTTAAATAAAACCTTCAATTTCATGCAAAAATAATGGATTTCTTTTTCTTCAATTCCATCATGTACTACAAGTTCTAGTGCTAGAATAATTTTCAACCTTTTTATGATCTTGTCTATATGTTCCAGGAAATTTTGGAGTTTAAGGTTATCCCAAAATCTTCCAATCTCTTGTATTGTTTCTTCGCACAAATGATACTATGATGGTCTTTTGGCGGGTGACCATACGTTCTTTTCCTCTAGTTTACCTAAACACTACGTTTAGAGCTCTCTGTTTATGTTCTTTGCCGAGTTAATAAATTTTCATTCACGCTAGAGGTGAAAATCCTTTGTTGTTAACAATTCTTATCAGTTCATCCATAACAAAAATTCCACAGAAAAGATGAAAACCCCATCTAGGAAACATTCTCTTGCAACCGAACTGCTGTCTCGTCCAGTAGTGAACCTGATTTAAAGTAAATCAATAGAGACGTTGGAAGAAACACAATTAATAGCTGAGGCAGATACCTGGAAAAAAAAAACATTGCATAGGTACTAAAAACATCCGTATAAAAAAACGCCAGAAACCGATTCATAGTTCAAAATCCAGGTTTAAGGGCGAAAAATTAATGCCTACTAAGTCGCCAGATCGAGAAGTAAGAAATACTGGCCTACTCATTGTCAGTAGGCCAAGTTTCCTACAGGTTCTTTGAACAGACTAAGTTTAAGGTTTATTACGAACTTAGGTTGGTGACTTTCAAACCACGAACAATAAGGATGGCAGAAGAGTAGTCTAGGATGCCTTATATCAGTGAATGAAGAAATATGTATTTCTTTTATTCAAGAATCTTAGATAAATAGGGAAAAATGTAGGGTTTTTAAGCGGTGAGTGGAAAATCCATTAACAGGCCTTAATACCTCTATAATTTTCAAAAGGGGCTCTTAAAATACTACCACTAGAAGACTTCCAGTCTTGCTGCTCTAGTAGTTGTGGTAATGCAGTTAAATGTTGCATTACCAAAGACCTCAAGTAAGCCCAAAAACTTATAAAAGACCTCTTTATTATTTTGCCTTTCTTTGACTCTCTAAGTAAGAAACGCTGTTTCAACTAATAATCCTGCTCTACCGACATCCTGGTTTTGGTTCAAAGGATTTTTTATCTAGACCTCATCCTTGATGTACTTGCAGAGTAGTTTATCACCTCAAGTATAAATAAAGTAATACTAATGAATCTGGATTTTTTGCTTAAAAATAGTCTGACTTACCAGAATTTGATATAAATAAATCTCACCCCCTTCCAGCAATTTAATTATTTTTTTAATATTAGACCACTATCTTGGCAGCTTGTCGGTCCGCTTTTATTACTTTGTATCCAGATGCATTTGGGACCTAGATTTTGACAGTCAGATCTTGTATGTTCGGTCCTGGCAAATGTATTCAAAACTGTTCGATCATTGTATCTATTCTTGTTTTGGTATGCTCTCTACTGTTAGGTAAAATAGTTATTAAGCATCTTGAATCTTTGAAAAGTACCTTTTCGAGTTTTACACATGATAGAGATCTTTTGATACCCATGTTTCCATGGTATTTTTCAAGTTTTGGTTAAGAATTCCAATTTCTTGATTGTTTGGCTCTATTTAATAGTTTTCTTACGTCTCTCCTAAACCTTACCAATTCTTCGCTTTACCAAAAAACCTTCCTTTTAGACTTTTTACTTTAACAAATGTAATAGACACTTCTGGAGAAGTCAACACTATTTTAGAACAACTAGCAATGTCACACATCATTAACTTTGTTAAATAACTTGGTATTTTAGTAAAAATATGTTGCTATTTACCCCATGTTACAATTTATATGTTGTTATATACGTGGTCTGCCCCGGAAATATTAATATAATAAAAACATTTAGGCGTCTGGTGGCAATGAACTCTAAAGCGCATGTGTGAATGAGGACGACTTCGCTAGCCGGGGCAGTACGAAGCTGAAACCTTCATCCTTAGAAACTATTTGGAATATTCAGAAAGCTTTCACAGATGATGCAGTATGTGCAGCACAAACGATTTAGAAATGTCCAGAAATATGTTAAGTCTGGATAACCAGCAACTAGTAGAACACTGAAAAATGTCTAATGTGGGCAGCAATCAACAAAGATCGGCGACTTATAGCCCGAGAACTAGAAGATGAGATAAGAATTCCAGAATTTAAAATAGCTGACATTTTCTTATCGGAGAAGGAACATCGTATTGTAGTTGCTAATGACTTGCTTCAAAGTGGAACCGATAAACCAGATTTTCGCAAAAAGGTCACAACCGGAGATAAAATGTGGGTCTACGGCTATGATTATAAAACAAAGACCTACCGTAGTCACACGTTGCAAAATAAAATAAAGAAGGATAGGCAACACACAGTGCGTACAGGAATAAAAATTTCTAGAAAAAATTAAACATTGTAAAATAATTATTGTAAAGGATATATAGGAGTGGTTAATTAATGAAATGAAAATAGAAAATACAAAACAATTGAACAAGAAGCCAGAATTCAATTACTTGGAAAAAAATCAAAAGAAACAAAAATGATAAGAAAATTGCCCAAAAAGGGGCCTACTACAAAACGGAGCAAAATCGTCACATGTAATTAAGGCATAAAAGAAATTAGCAAATATCTAGTATGTTAATAATTTTTTTCCATGCAACAAACCAGTTTCTGATGAAATATTCACAGGTAGTTTTTGTTTTTGAAAGTTGTAGAAGAAAGTTGCTTTAGACATTCCAATCAATTTCCGATCCTATGATTGTATCAAAATTTCTTAGTCTATAAGAAGACCCATGTCAATTCAACTTTTTTTTTCTTTTTTCTTGAATTTATTTCATTATTAACACCTAATTATTAAAAGACCTTCCATTTTAACTTTGACTAGATTTTTCCCATTATGTTTAATCTTTAGTTATCATTACATACTTATTCTTGTTTTATGATTAGGTACTATGACTCCTGTTCTTATGTAGCTTCCAAAAGCATATAGTACTTCTATTGCATGTTGCTAAAAGAAAAGACCATTTTATAACTCAACCAAAGGTAAAGTTGGTATGATAGACAAATTGTATTTCCTTATAAAGGACCTCGAGCAAGGGAAAGAATAAACTAGAAGATAAAGAAGGTAAAACACTGGTTAAGTTGATGATAGTTTAACATTAGGGGTATTTGAGACCTCAGTATACTAGTGGTGTAAAAACACTTCACCAGACTAACAAAAGGTTAAAACAAGAATCAAAGAAAATCTCAATCAAAATATGGCGAACAATAAAAAAATCAATAGCGGTCCAAAAACATGTAACTAAAGCAACAGACCCGCAAGTTATGCGAAAAAACTGTAGACAGTTGTATTCTTCTTTTCAGCAAAATCTAAATGAGGGAAATTTTAGACACCTAAAATTATGTTGAGATAATTGTTCAACCAGATAATGAAAGAAGAATCATATAAGACAGAACTGATTTTTTATTGTGGAACTTACTTTAACATTAGTTTGTCTTCAACCACTGTACTTCACAATGTTGAAATTTCAGTTTGTCCTAAGATCCTCCTCCCTTCTCTCTCTATCTCCTTTTCATCCTCTTTCTCTCTTTTGTTGCTTCTTCAATTGCAGCCTTTGCTTTAAAGATGGAACTGTCGACCTGAAAATGAAAGTGAACAATTCTATATCGTTGCCACACTGTAGTTGCGTACCACTAAATTCTTCAACATTGCTTTATAAGCTTTGGCATTAACGGATCTATACAATAAAATTAAAAAGCCTTCGATCACAATTAACTTGTTATACAAAGTGAATGTTAACTGTAGGGGCAAATTTTAGGAGAAATAGAAAAGTTCATATAAACATATGTTTGGAAATACACCATAGATAGCAATGCTCTTCTTCATGACTTCAGGTCCCCCATAAGAACGGTCACTTCAGTTATAGTATGTACGTTTTTTTTTCACTTACAAATCTGTTCTTAAATTGATTTACACGTATGGATTCGCCAAAACATCTGCGGTAAGTTTTATTGTTTATGTGAGATGAGGTTTAATGGAAGGAATAAACATAGAAGGTAGGTATGTTATGTTCGTACACTTGCACGTGTTGTACAAGACTAGTTTGAGAACTGCTATTATTTCTGTTACCGGTAACGTCTACAGGGTTAATTTTCCTTCAAGTGAACGGTATTGTCATTTTGCAATAGACCGCCACCATTATAGAATCTCTGTCATCAGTTCTCCTCAAAGATAAAGAACCTCTAGTAGACTTACACAACAAAAACCTCATGGAAAAGTTGGAGTTCACTAGTAGCGGTTTAGCATTAATATTTGAACTAGAATTATCAGTGACCTTCTAGTTGGGGCAGTTCTTTATTACTTGGGAATATGCCATTGGCAGTAAAGTTTCATGGCTGATGCATGATAGAACTTGTGTTAACATTCTCCAGTATCTCAATAACAGTTACCAAATTTAAATCTCCTTAGCTTTTACCAGTGAGGCTGCTTAAACAAGCTCATATACGTTGAGTCAGTACCTGAGTTACAGACTCTTATATATGTCACTGCAACCTTCAGCACTACTCAGATGTAGCCTGTAAGATTTGAATGGATGCATCAATCCGTAATGCAACATTCACACTTACCAACGAGGCCCATGAGGAGGCACTGCAAACACCTATAAAGTTGTTGAAATAAATTATATAGCCATGAAATATAATGTAATGTAAAAATCCAATATTGCAGATTCACCGTGTCTTTTTGGACATCTTTAGAGTTACCTCCTGAAGTTGATCCCTATAATTAACATTCACCCTGTATGTACGTGGTTAAACTTTTTACTTTTTGTTTATACTGCATGAAGCCATACATCAACCTATTCATAAGTAATTTTGTTTAAAAAAACACAAGGTAATCATATGTAGTAATAAAAATAAATCTGCACGAGTTTACTTATAATGAAGCTTTATGATTTTACAACTCTTATTAGAAGCTTCAACTGTTTCAATCTCATTTTTTTATGACTCCCTGTTGTGTGGGATATTAAGAACTTCCATTAAATGTCACAGACAGACCTAATCTATAGTTACTAATAATAGTGTCCCACTATACTTACATTTTAAAGTCCTAAGAAGCACAATCACAAATATCACTTATTCGAGGGAGTGTCTGGTGATTAATGGTCACACATTATAGATAATACCCACTTATACTTTTCACTAATACTTATATTCAAAATTAAAATGTATAAATGGTAAAACGGGACACAATTAGAAATAATACAAAATATTCCAACTTAATTGTATATTATATATATATATTTTTATCATAAATACATCACATAAAAACATACCTAAATAGTGTCTGCCTTACAGTTTTGGAATTCAACCGATGCAAATCTATAAGCTGTGGACATGTTAACGCTAACCTCGAAGAATTTACAATAATCTAAAATGTAATGTATCATTATCGTTATTATTATTATTATAACAAGATTTACTTTTGAAAAGCATTTCTCAATGGGTCTCATAAATTGGAATAGCAGAATAATATCAATTCAAACAAAACAGCGGTGGAAGGCCCAACATCCCCAAAACCTCCCACCTTCTCTCTCTTAATACAAATCTGACGCAACGTTTGTTAAATAATACAAACCTACAGATTACGAACTAATGCACCATTTCAAAGCAGAACCGCATGCCTGCAGTGAAAGCTGCTCCCGCAAATTTCTTGTCAGACAGATGAATCACCTCAACAAAGTTTGAATCACAACTGATGTCAAAGTAAAGGTGGTGATTTTATCCATCCTTATAGCCAATTGGGACTTGCAACAATACAACAATAATGGAAATCAAGATAATACTAGAATACAACGAATAAAGTTAACTAAATGCACCACACTGCTTGCTTGCAAGAATTAATAGGTAGCCCCGACCGAACAGAAGAGGAAGGCCAACCAAATGGAACCTCTCTATAAAAAAAGTAGAACCTTACTATTTCCAGAGGCTGCCGCTGTGGGCCGCTACGCGAGGAGCGTGCGCGGCGGACAGCAAGACCCTCCATCGCACAGAATGTTTAAAACGTCAAGGGAATGCCCCCGAGATTCTTATCAGAACAACTGGGTCGGTTTAATTTAACTAGCAGGCGCAATTGTCTTTGTTGGTTTGCTGGTCGTTGGTGAGCGTGTTGCGTCCGGGCTGCGACGGCTTGTGCTGCACCCCCGACTCGGCTGCATTCAGGTTTAAGCTGCCGTCCTGGATGCTTTGGTAGATCTTGCGCGCGGTTTCTAGGAACGCCTCTTCTACGTTCTGTCCCCTGAAAAGGTTGTGTGGATCATTATTAACATTTCTTGTCAAAAAAAATCTAGCTTTTACCGCCCTTCAAGGTTAAGACATTGTATATCCAAACAAAATCAATTTAGAGAAGAATGAGTTAACATCCTGGTGAAGGTTGCTAAATTGATCTTGATTTATGTAAAAAGCTGAGCTCTACTATAGAGGAATGTTATCCTTCTTTGTTCACATGTTAGATATCTATATCAATTGAAAAAATAGTGTTAAAATCCCTGCTAAACATTCCCCAATTGAGAAATCTTATAATGGATGATATGACCACCTGCGTCACACAAATTGTGTACACCATAACAGAATGTTCAACATTTGTAAAGATTTAAGGCCATTATTAAAACATTGATGGAACAAGGTACTGCTCTTATCCCAGGACAAATGGAGAAAACAAAACTAGTGAGAATCATTTTTTTATGACAATCCATGACCTTCCAAAATATATTCTCCTAACTCACCCCCTTTATTTTTTTGAATTATTTTAAAGTATGAAGTAATTCATAAGTCCCCCAACAGTTCTATGTGCTTGGAAGAGGACGTTTTGCCACTGTTAAAGAGCCTTCTAATTTTGGAAACATAAAATTTTTCTCAATATTTTTAAATGCTTTTTTCTTAATGTTCTTTCTTCTCTTCACAAGCACACCAATTCAATACTTCTAGTGTGGTATTCCAATTTGAACTATCACAATATTTGGGTTACCCAGATCTATTGTATTCTCTTAAATTTTAATCCTTTAATAACATCAATTGGGTAGCATAAGTTTTGTGTCCCAATATGGCGCCTGTAGTAAGTGCTGCACCATATACCTAGTCTTACTGGACAATGGTAAAATTAACTCTCTTCTAAAGAGTGTGGACAGCATGCGAGGATGACCAAAAACTGGAGAAATCGTCAGATCCTGCATATTTAATATTTATTTTGATTATTAGCGTTGTGCATAAGTACCTAATTTTTGTATTTCATTTATATAATTAAAGCCACCCTCTCTTGATGCCAATGACAAACAGTATGGTCTACGAGCTTTTCAATGATGTAAACAGTGGATATCACAAAGCTGCATATCAGAGGAATAGAATATCCTAACTTTTGTTTTGTGGTATAGTTAGTTGGTTCATCCAAATTCTTTTCTTCCTTCCATTTTAGAATATGCATCAAGGCAACGTTTGCAAACCTCTTTAGTGATGATATGCTTCTCTTCGCACTAGAAAGTGATTCCATTAAAATACAACGGCATGATTAATATTCTTTTCTCTTACTTAACAATGTGATATTGTTGGTTATGTGGCAAGATTATCATGACAAATATCAATTCAAACTTGCCTTTGTTGTAAAATTGTGAAGGTCTATTTTCCCCAGTTTTTGGTTAAATCCAAACAGTTCAACAAAATTTCCCATACTTTCTAATTGATCAAAATCTTGTTTATCCAGCCAAATCTTAACCCAAGCGATTTGGAAGTCTCTTTCATCACTTCATGGTTGAAAGAACAAAACCTCTTGTGAAAACCATTTGCCCGAGCATCCAATGTTAACAAGAACATTTTTAACATAAGAGGATATTTTATGTGTATTTACTAAGAAATTAACCATAAGATATGCCTTATTTCAGGTTGATATCGTTCATTATTATAAAATAAAACCAAGACCGAAATATAAATCTAACTAAGAAGTATCTTATGGTCTGCCATTACTGCTTGACGACTAAAATTGTTTAAAATAAAAAAACACAAATTTTCAGTTTTCAGCAATATCTTCTGAACCAAAATATTGCAATTATTTTTTTAAAAAACGTGGGATTTTCACAAACTTGTTCTAATTATAATACAGCATAACCCAATGTTCCTTTAATTTTTCTATGTAGGATCCGTGTGTTTTATATGTTTAATCTCTTCCCACAAACATCTACACAAATACTTACTTATCATTATTATCCTTAATGCTACATCAAATAATAGGTCTAGTAAAAAGAAATCCATTATTTTTGAATGAAATTGAAGGTTTTATTTAACATACTTAGATTGAACCGATTTAGGTCAAATATTCGATAACTTGTTGCCATTTTGAAGGTAATTCCATTGTACCTCTCTCATACAAGACCTTGTCCCTATTGGCAAAAAACTGGGACAGTCGATTTTCACAAGCCTTTCTTGAGGCGAATTTTTCACCAGCAAAATAGTTTGCCATGGACAAAAACAGGCGGTAATCACTTAGTGCCAGGTCCGGACTAGAAGGTGGTATGCGTAAGTACCTCTCAACCAAGCTCCCAGAGCTTCTGGCGAGTTGCTATCGATGTGTGTGGCCTGGCGTTGTCTTGATGAAACACAATTCCTGTCCTAGTGGCCAAAGTTGGCCGCTTCTGGGCGATTGCTTCCTTCAGACGGTCCAATTGTTCACATTACAGGTTCGAATTAAGAGTTTGGCCGTAGGGGAGCAGCTCATAGTATATGATTCCTTGCCAATCCCACCAAACGCACAGCAAAACCTTTCTGGTCGTCAATCCTCGCTTGACCACCGTTTGCGCCGGGTCACCGCGCTTCGACCACGACCGTTTTCGCTTGACGTTGTCGTAAGTGATCCACTTTTCGTAGCCACTCACCATCCGCTTTAGAAATGGGTCGGTCGACTTTGTTGCGATTCAGCAGCGATTCTCAGATGGAGATTTGGTCTATGGGTTTTTTGTGTTAACTCGTGTGGTACCTATACATCCAGCTTCTTTTTGTATCCAGCCTTTTCCAAATGGTTTCAAACGGTCTTTTGTGCAATGTTTAGCTCCTGAACAATAAAAGCAGTGCTTATATGATGGTCGGATTCGGACATTTCCATAATTTTATACATATTTTCGATAATTGGCCTTCCAAAGCGTGGTGCATCTTTGACATCGAAATTACCGGAACGGAATCAACGAAACCAAAACTGCGCTTGATTGGCTGTTACGGTATCAGAACTATAAACACTATTCACATTTTCAGCCGCCTGGTTTGCGTTTTTACCTTTACCTTTAAACTGTAAAATATAGCGTATTTTCTCTTTGCTGGTGTCCATCTTTGACGTGAGCTCAAACAAAACTGAGTCAAACATTCACAAAACGGTCAAATAAGTTTTTTAGTATGAAATGTCAGCTTTCTAACGCCATCTAGTGTAAACCGATCGGACTTTTAGAGCGCGACATAAAATTTATTAAAGCCATTTATTGGAAAAGTAATGGATTTCTTTTTACTAGACCTATTATTATTTAAAAATCAAAACAAGTCATATCATATTCAAATATTTAATTACAAAGATTCGAGTTTCGGTTCCACTAGTTACCCTCACTAATTTCCAAAATTCTATTTTTACATACGCCTGTCGATATCACATAATAGTAATTTAAATTACAGTAGTAATTAATGTGCATAGACCTTTACTATTTGTCTAATTACCAGAAATACAACGCAAATATGTCGGCAAACTGGGTCCTTCAAGCCAGATTTAAACAAACGACAACCAGATACAATAGTAGCCAGCTTGTTTGGTTTTTCTATCACAGAAAACGTAAACGTGCCATTCATGTAATCATTACTCCACTGTTTGCCATTTAAATTTAGATAGCATAAAGCAACTTGATACTGGCTTTGGTTTTGTAAGTTCACATTTTTAATTCTAATAAGCAATGTATTTAAAATTCTACTGGATATTTTCCTACTTCTGTCAGTCACCTCTTATATTAGACCATACGCTTCTTCTTACATTTAAATGCTGTGTTCCAAAAACCTTGCCTAATACACAACATAATATTAAATGTCAACTTTAGGAGCACAACATGAACCACGCGCGATAATCCATTCTATGGTCTCAAATTTCCTTTAATCATATCAAACATTGGATCTGGCGCATGACAAAGACAGTTTCATGCCGAAGCAAAAATTCTGCTTTCTAATAGGCGAAAAATGAGCAGCGTTGCGCTAACGAAGCACTTTTTTGGAAAGAATTCTCAAATGAGGAAATGTCTTCAGCTTCGATGGCGCTGGACATTATACAACCAAGAAATTTCGAAAATCGCAAATTATACTGAACAAGACAAGTGCCCCTTTTTATTTCAGCAAAGCAATAGTCAGCAAAAATGATTCTCTTCAAAAGGAAAAGTGTGCAAACATACCAGAATATGGTCCTTCACAAGCTAATGTGAGCTCCGAATTCGAGAGGCTATTTCAATGTGCACACCAGGTATGCGTGGCAATGTTTCAGGTATGTTTACACTTGAAGGCATAAATATTATCCATTAACGAGCTGTCATCATAAAACAAAATTGCAACATTGGAAGGTTAACATATGAGCCAGCAGGAACCAATTAGCTAAATAATTAATAACGTGACCTCGCCTGCCGAATATGATGAGTATTAGCTTGTGGCTTCTGTTCTATTAACGTTGCTATACACAATGTGTTATCAATAATGTACCAGCGTTTTACAGCTACTAACCCTTTTATGGCTAAAAAGGTACTACTAAATTGGGCTTAGCGTTAGAAAACGGTTTCACCTTTTCTTAGCAGCTATTAGTTCCGATATTAGCCATTAAAGAATAGTAGATAGTACAAGTATTGCAGATGGTCGTAATAATTAATTAGCTGATCTTACTCATTATGTAAACAAAGGCAAGAAGGGTCCCCAATAGAATACAAAATTTACACTGCAATGATAATTTAGGGGTTTCACATTTTCAACTTGTACATCATATAGATTTTGTTAGAATTAGGGAACTACAGAAGTACTAGTTCTGTACTGAGAAAGGGAGGAAGAAAATCTCGGAGTACATGAATATATAGAAAAACATTGATGGAGTAAAACGTTCCATTTTGCAGTGTCCGAGGCTATCTGCATAGAAACATGCCCTTGATCTTCACCTGCCTAGTTATACTGGGTGGAAAATTTTGGACCAAGACCTTCACTTTCATCTATACAATGTGGTTGTTATACAGAAATTTTTCGACTGTGGTTGGCAAAATCGCCTAGAAATGTATGGAAATATCTTTAAACATTCCTTATTGGAATTATAACAACCCACGCAATATCCATAAAAAGCCTCTACACATAAAAAGGTGTCACTCATGGTGTATGGTGAGTGGAATCACTAGCCCTTATTTTTTTGTGAAAATCGTTCAACAATTTTTCGTATAAAATCTCGTTGCACTCCAACTAAAAACCATTTGGTTCCAATAAAATAAAGCCATAGCTCACACAGCAAGAATTTTGCTTCAATCTTCCATTCACCAGACCTTCGCCGAGTGTGACTTCTTAAAGCTAAGGTTCACAAACAGACCCTCAAAGACTCACAAAATGCAACGCTTGAAGAAGAAAATGAACAACATCATCAGTGCATTCTTTGAAAGCCACAAAATACTTCTCTTCCTTTGATCCAAATGTTTGTCTAAACAGAGGTTTTGAACTTTAGGAACAGGTGGTAATCCCGTGGAGCTATGAGAGAATGGACGTGGAAGAATTTTAAACCTTAATTCAATTAATTTTTCGTCAAAAATGCGTTGGCGCAGTAAAACAGCTTTGACAATTCCAAGGTGTTTATTTGAAACTTTCATTTCCAATGTATAGCACGGGGGGGGGGGGGGTCCCACCATAAACAGTAAAAAGATATGTATGCAGGGTCTCAGATGACTTTTGCCTTTAATAAATGAAAAACTATATACACACAAGCTATACATATCTATAAAAATTGTTTGAAAACTATCAATATCTTATTCCACTGCCTCTTATCAACAATTAGTTTTCTCCAGTTTCATATCTCCATTACTCTTAAGTTGCTTTTACCGCCTACTTCCATCTCGTTTTTGCTCTGCCTCTTAGTGATGGCTGCTCTGCAGTCCTTTCCATTAAAATTCTGCTTGGTTCATCTTTTCCCTTCTTATTAGATGTCCATACCATCTGATTTTTGGAACCTTAATTATTTCAATTATGCTTTCATGTTTTAACAATTTGTCAATTTCATGGTTTCACAACGGCTTTGTTTCCTTTTCATTTACTCTTTATTTACCCATTATGGTTCTGATAATTTTCTCTTCTTCATGGTAAATGCATCACTGTTTGGAGTGTGGTAAGTAGGATCATTGGCTCTTACACTTTTGAGTTGGAAAGCTAATATGTTACCGTTTTACACTATATCTCTATGCACTCTAACTGGAAAAGGTTTGGTTCCAACAGTAAAAGCTTTACTCCAAGTATTGCATGAGATCTTTCAATATGGTGTGAAATGTAATACATCAAGAAATCAGGCATATTCACATATTGGAAAGAGTAATGAAGAAATTTAATAGTACATCGAAAATCAGACACCACTTGGCTGATATCCTCTTTAAAATACATGGAAATAAGATTTCCATTTCTATAGTTGTAGCATGTAAAAACAAATTTTATATACCTTCTATCGTTCTTCTTTATTCAATCTGAAAAGGAGGAAGAAAGGGAGTTTTGTCCCATCCTGTATGAAGAGCTTGGGGGTTTAATAAATCAAAGAAAACGTTTTGTAATGAGTTCTTCCATTCAATTGTAATTATTAAACTCAAATAAATGTTCCCAATCATTCAAAATGTGCCCGAAAAATAATTTGTGGGCGCCTTAAACAATAAGCGTTAAAGACACTGTAGCTCAACTTGTCCTGAAACAATAACGAAGTTGATTTAAGAAAAATGCGTCTTGTCTAATTTTAACAGTGAAAAATAGTACGTGGCCATTTATAAACAGAAATAATTTCACCAACATGATGATAGTCATCCCCCTACAAACGTGCTAAAGCATGTCAAATGTAATAGAAATGATATATGTGTAAGTGGTTTAATCAGTAATTTGATGCTCATAAAAGATGAGAGCAACAATTGTACATGTGATTATAAAGTTTTCTTATAGATGAACATTCTATGGTTATAAATAGTTGCAAAAATAATTCGTAATTGGACAGTTGCTTGAAGTGAACGCCACATTTTAACTTTGCGTCGTTTTTTTGTTCTGCAGTTGGTAATTCGCGATACTTAGACAAATATATAATACATACAAAAAAAAAACAGCAAATCATAATTGTTAAAACACATTGTAAATTGGATGAAATTGTGTCAGTAATCGATGCAAGACATTGTGAATATAAGTGTGGGGTGAGGTCCCCCAAGATTATTACTGTTTACTCTCCACATATGCTATATTTCATATTCTGCAATATGTGTTGCATGTCTTGCTGGAATTTAGAGATATCTTTTATTAGGTTTATATTCTTTACGCTCTTTAGCCTTTATGTTATTATCTTAAGTCACTTACTTTATAAATCCACCATCTTCTTTATATATTGTTCTATCTTTCTTCGCTTTTTTTACGTTAATGCTCACCTATTCTTTTATGCACTTACAACTTAAATACTCGTAACTTGAAAAGAACCTTCAAAGATCAAAACTTCACATAAACTCTCAAAATCCAATTACTCAAATAAATGTATAGTAGAGATGTGGAAAAAAAGCCACACTTTTCAGACCATAAGATAAAATTGGGGCGTGTCTTATGGTATGAAAATAACAATTGATGTTCCAGTGAAAAACCAACTCGAGGCAAAACAAACCATACACGGTTCATCAACGCATCTGCATTGCGCAACTCGTGACAGAATGCAGCACAGTAATGTGGATGCAGCCAAAGTTATCTCGCTATATATGGGCGAATCACTGATTTAAAGTTTATACAGTCATTAGTACTTCAACAAATGTGGTTTTGTACAGTTCATTAAGTTCTTAACATTTTTATCTTAATATTACAACTTTCACGTAATGTGTACTATAAATTATGCAAAACAATATGGAAAAAGAGCAGCAGAAAGACATTTCGGCTCACCACCAATAGAAAACATGGGGCCGGCGAAGAAATTGCTCTGTAAGCAATCCCAGAACAAACTTAAAAAACCTTTCGATTTCGATTTCGAATTTCGGGAAAATTCGAAATCGAATATCTGGAAAATTGTTCGACATAGAATTTTTTCTTCATTTTCGAATTCAGCGTAAAATTTCCTATAAGAATCACATTTAAAATCGTAATGTCGAAAATTTTCCCGAAATTCGAAGTCGAATATCTCGAAAACTATCCGACATAGAATTTTTTCGATTTCATTATTGAAATCAGCGTAAAATTTTCTTTAAGAATTACTCATAAAATTGCAATGTCGAAATTTTCCCGAAATTCGAAGTCGAATATCTCGAAAACTATTCGATATAGAAACTTTTTGATTTCGATTTTGAAATCAGCGTAAAATTTCCTTTAAGAATCCATTTTAAAATTTTAAAAAATCCATAATTTTGTGACAGCGACAGACAGACCGACGGACATATAGAATTCAGTAACGAACTTTTTAAGTTCGTTGAAAATGGTTCACGAGTGGAGAAAACAAGAGGAACAATTAAGGCTGCTTTGTAAATATGAGAAAACATTCTTTTAGTACTGAGAAAAACAGCCACAATTAGAAATACTGGATAATAAATCATCGAAACATATCTGTTTCTACGAAAATGATAATTTTTGAAGTGAAACAATGAGGAACTGCTAATGGAATGTTAGATTTTACCGTATCACCTCGATGCTTTAGATTCATGAAAAGCCACAGGTTATGTATGCGTACATCGTCATATCAGCGAGAAAGAAATTTAACTTACAGCAAATTACAAACATGGATGAAGTGGTGCCTCTAACTTTTGATTTTCAAATCGGACTGTACATTCAAAAGGCACCAAATCAACAGTAATTAAAAAAAAAACGAGTCACAAAAAAGTCACTACACTGTAGTTTTATTAACTTGTTGCATGAACGGAACAAGACTACCTGACATGTTAATCTTCAAAAAACCGTTACCAACAAATAAAATTCTTAATGGAATTATTATCCACGTTCAAGATAAAGGCTAGGATGGACAAAACAGAGGTGAAATTATGGATACAAAAGATATGGGGAAAATGTCCAGGTATGTTGTTGAAAAAACCTGCAATGTTAGTGTGGGACCAATTCGTAGCTTAAAACGCGCTTAAAACAGAATCAACCAAGAACTTTCTAAAAAAAAAGTGAATACACAATTACCTGTCCTCCCTGGAGGTCTTACAAGTCAAACCCTTAGATGTATCTATTAACAAGAAAGATGTACTAAAAATGTTGTTTTTAGAAAGTGACAATAGTAGTACGTACGGTAATATTTACAAGGCAAGTGATAGTATTAAGAGTGAAAATAAACTGAATATTGTTAATACAAATTATTATAATATTATAAATAAAAATTTGGGGCGAGTCTTATCATCCGAAAAATACAACATTTAACGAAAAAAGGGATGATGTTTATTTCATAAAGTACCATATTTGTCTCTCTTCCCAACTCCACTATTTAAAAAGCAGAAGAGACTACTAAACCTACTAAAGCGCTTATTGGCAAATGGTTGGTAATCATTGTAACCAAGTATTCTGTTGTTACATTTTGTTAAATAACCTTGGACCTTAAACTGAGTGAACTATCATACAACAAATAAAAAGCTCAAGTTTAATGTTGCTAACCAAATTTAGCCCAGTACAAAATAGTATGAATTCAGAACAACTCTTCAAGGGATACAGAAACTTTCATAAAAAATCACAGGGAAAAATTCAGGGCAAGGCTGTAACTCACTTAATTGTATCTATAAACAATATGAAGTGAAATTGCAAATAGTATGAATCAGCAAATTAATTATTCGCTTTTAAGGCCAAACGAAGAGGAGAAAGTTAATTATGATATGTATCTATTAAAACAATTAATGAAATTAAAACTTAATTCGCACAAGGTAAAAAATAAAGCTTGAAATGTTTAAAAATCAATTCAGAAAAATAATTAAACAAAAGAAATTTCTCCCATAATGCCAACTCACGTTTTCGCACTGGCCTCGACAAACATCAGCCCATTCTCATCGGCAAACTGTTTCGCCTCCTCATAAGTCACGTCCCGCTGACCTTCCAAGTCACACTTGTTACCAATAAGAAAAATCACAGTACTGGGGTTAGTCAAGTTCCTAGTATCCGTCAGCCAGCTGCTGATGTGGTTGTAAGTTGACCGGCGTGTGATGTCGTATACCATGAGCGCTCCAGCAGCACCACGGTAATAAGACCGTGTAACCGCCCTGAAGCGCTCCTGCCCCGCCGTATCCCAGATCTGCAGCTTGATCTTCTGTCCAGCTACCTCTATGATGCGGGTGCCGAATTCCACCCCTATCGTGTGGGGGCAGTCGGACATAACTGAAACAGAGTCGGCTGCAGCAGCCCGTCAACACGTCCAGCCCAACTTACACTTCTTCTCCGTGAATTGGTGCAGCAGGCACGACTTGCCGACCCCCATGTCGCCGATGATTATATACTTAAATATGTACGAGTAGTTGTAAGGACCCGCGGACATCTTCGCTGCAAAACAAAGAAAACGGGGGTGTTAGAGGACGCGAGGGAAGGTCGAGCTAGACACCGCTACGCGTACGCTTCCGATTGAGCTCGCAATCGGAGATATTGTTACGTGCGAGTTCTCGGAGAGGTGCAACTCATCGGGCTGATTCATCGGCCGCACTCCCCGTCTAGTCCCCACGTAGCGCGACGGTTTGTTCGGGCAAAATTTGCGCAACTATGAAAGCTAACCTTTTTCGAGTTCTGCCTTTCGGTGCAAGCTCCACGGACGCACGCAAATTGCTCGATTTTAAAAACACTTCCAATTGTCAACGGTGTCAAAATCTCAGTGCAACAAGGCAGCCATTTTTGCATGCCAGATGGAAGTGGCTAGTCAAGATAGATCTTAATTACGCGACGGAAGACTACAATTGCTCTTGCCCTACGTTTAAAACCGGGAAATTAATTTTATTCTCGGTACATAACCAATTACTGTAAAAAACTTCCAATTTTTATCTACTATAAGCTCGCTTTGATTAACGTCAAAATTTGACAGTATAAAATTGGCGCGTAAACTCAAATTAAGATAAAAAATATCAGTTCAGTAATCAAATTGCTCATTTTTTTAAGTATACTCTACATAAACTTCCTCTAGAAATTTTATTTAATCAAGCGACATAGTATAAAAATGATGATGGTCTAATTGCACAGACCTACAGAATACAACTGGACGTGTTCAAGCAGGGCGATGTGCAATATGAATAGAGCAGACAATTTAATTTTTTACACAGCAGAACCCTGTTGAACGTTACATGTGGTGAATATGTAAAACTTGGATTGCTAGGATAACAAATGTTGCATCATTCAATTCTCTGTGCCTGCTATCAAGTAATTTGAGCGCATATTAGACTACATGGTGGTATTCTGCGTTCATTTTTACGATTATGTTGCATACGTAACAGTCAACTGAATGAAAGTAAGTATGCGGAAATGTTAATCACGCATCGGCAGCAATTTATATGAAAATTATGTTTACAATTCGCAACAAATCACTAACTTAATCCTAAGCACTTTTTTATGATACAGCAACTGTTGGCTATTGAATTGGCAATGGAATTTTATGCTTCGCATACTCCTACAATTAGTGCCTATTACATATAAAACATGTAACAAAAATAAAATTACTATGGAAGAAATCCGACAACTATATATGTTCACTAGAAATACTTTGGTAGATCTATAAAAAATAAAATATATGTTGGATATAGGTTCGGAAACAGACAAACTGGTCCATCATGACAGGATGGCCACACTGCGCCGCGCACCACCACCGAAACTATTAATGTTGTCTAGGCTGGACCACTTCTTGAACCCATTCTTGAGTGCTTCCGCTGCCATCTTGTCCTCCATTACTCTAGACATGGCTTCGAGCTTCTGGGCACGCTCCTTGCTCAGCGGCTCACTAGGAAAGGCCAGGTCGTTGGCTTCGGCCAAGGTCCGCAGGTCAAAATAGTATTTAGCATAGACACTAGATGGAACATTTATATTAAACTGGAGCAGCTCTAGAAATTGCCGCTCCAACTCATTCATATCCTCCACCGTAATCTCCTTCAAAATTTGGCAGTAGTCGACGTTCCACACAGCCTGATCGTCCCACACTTTCGAGGCTAGCAGGATAGCACCCAACACAATGCGCTTCCAATTTGAAGGGGAAATGTCCAGTTCAGCATACGTCAGCAGACGCTCTAAATACACTAACGTGATGATGGCACATTCAGCTGTTAGCTGCGCAGCATTGAACAAAGTCCTCACAAATTTATAAATTTGCCTGTGTTCTGGGTTGTGCTTGTCATAATCATCACCAACACCGTCACGAGTCAGTGGATGGAGCTTCTCATCGAATATATCAAGTTCCCGCTGTGAATCCCTGTTCTTGATGTGGTAGTAAATTGCCAGAGCGACACACTTGACGGTGTTCTTCAGGTTCGGCTGGGACACAGTGCTGTCGTCCAAATAGATAGTGGAGCATGAGCTACTTTTCTTGAGGGGTCTTAAATCTGCTATCTGGTGCTGACTCTTCCTACGGATCAACCCGTTTTCGATGGACGCCTTCGATTTCTCGATGAAAATGGTTCGGGCCATGGGGTCCTGTGAAGGGTCTGCTTCGCCATCGTCGGCCTCCCTCTCGCTGATATGCTGCAAGTTGTTGACGCTGATTTCGCCTTCGGGAAGAGTCTCCTCAAACGGAATTATCACCCGGTGGCTCGGCTGAGGGCTCGAGTACGAGCAGCAGCTGTTTTTGTTCCCCATAGTCTTTTGTTTTCGGTGAGAGGCGTCCAACTCATATTAGGTTGGCGCGCGTGTTGTGCGGCGACCCATAGACCTCCACGGCGTGCATGGGGGCGCGTAGAACTCGGGCTGTCCGCATCTTCCAAATCCGGAAGCTTATCTGTTCGTAAAGTGGCGAATTCGCTGTATGTCCACACAGATAAAGCGATTAGATCAGCAAACACGACCGAATGGAGCGCATTTCACACCCACCGCTGCGTCTACGCCTACTTCAATCAAGCGGCTGAATTACAGGGCCGGCGGTACAGAGCGGCGCTCTTCGGACCGACCGCAGACTGGGCTAACCTTCAATTTTCGTCAAGCGCTGGAGCGTGCCCGGCGAAACGCGCGTTCTTTGACCGACCGCTGTTATCACTCTGCGTGCTTATTATAACCGCGAGCGATGATCATCTTTATACATAAACATGCCGTAATCACTCCGTCCAAGCGAGTTATCGGCCCTCCTTTTCTAACGCGACTCCATCAAGCATTGAATATAACCAACATGCCGAATTGTTGAAAATCGACGGACATTTTCATGCTAGTGGCAACACTGCAATACAAAGCATTCAAGAAAATTTAACAGAACTATTTAAGGGCTATATGTATTTTTAACTTTTTTAACTAATTGCTGTATAATTAGTTAATTGCTTGTCAATTAATATTTTCTTTTATATTCTCCAAAGTTGCAAGCAAAAGCAAAATCCAAATTTATGTATAGTAATCAGTAATAATAAATAATGTAAGTGTTAAGCTCGTAAATAAATGCGCTTTAATTATTTTTTCTCCCAAAATCATTAAAAATCATCAAATAAACAATTGCTGTCAATCATAATCAAGATTGCAACTGCAGCACAAAAACGCCCCCTAGCGCATTTTCACCTTGTAGGCTTAGTAATGAAATGGCGGCTAGAATTTGTTGTCAAAAGCTTTGTGCGACAGTTTAAACGGAAATTTCGCTAGCGGGTCCTGCCGAAGGGAGGCTTCATGAATGACATTTTCTAGGCTGCTCCTGCGCTAGTTCCCCAGGCCTTCAAGGAGTGTGCTTTGACCCGAAAATGGGTTAAACGGCTCGCGTTTGTTTTTTACCGCGGCTTTGTTGCGTTTCTACCAGACTTGCGGCTGAAATGTAGCTTTGTGGACTGCGGAGTCTGCACTCGTGCGCGCGTAATGGAAATAGACGAGCCCGACGAGCACTCCAGTAAGCTCCAAGATGCTTCAGCCAGCGACGAAGCGGCGGTGCCGGGCATTCCCCAGCACAACGCGAAGGCCGACGGTGTAAACAACCCCCGTGCGAATTCGGTTAGCAAGAAGGAGCACAAGCACCCGTCCAACAATGGCAAGAAGGGCATAAAGCATGCCCTACGGCAGCAAGCGAAGCGGCGCCGGAAAAACACCACGATAGCAGCAGGCAACTCGGCCTCCGTGCCTAGGATTATCGTCAAGCCTCTACCTCCCCAGCCTGCGGAAGAGCCAGCAGCGCTGCCTCCGCAGAAAACGTCGCAGACTACGATGAAAGAGGTGCTGGCGTCGATCCCCGGCTTCACCATGAAACCTCGCAGACGCACCAACAAAAAACTCTCGACGGCAGCACAATTAGAGCAAACTAAAGAGGGATGCATAGATTTGGAAACGCCTGACTCGATTCTTGTGAATACAAATCTGCGATCTCTTCTTAACAAGTACACTTTTGCCGTACTGCCTGCCTTGTACCAACACAAGTTGGTTCAGTTGTTGCCTGCCGTTGACAGGCCTCCTGTGACCGGCTCTACGGATGTTGCCACTCGCCTTAGCGCTTCAGGCCTGAATAACGAATTTTTTGCTAGGGCCTGCCTGGAATGGCAGGAAAGATTAGCGGAAGGGGAATTTACGCCTGAAAACCAACAGAGGCTAAAGTCAGAAGCAGACAAAGAGCGCAGCCGGCTGGATCCATGGAAGTTGAAGCATTTTGAGCCCATATGGGGTGAAAGGGTGCAAGGAGGGGACACTGTGCCGACGAGGGAGCCAAGTCCACCTCCTCGACCTCCGATTAAAACAACCATTAAACTTAGGCCAACAACTTCTATAAGCAATAAGAACAAGCCTCCTCCATTCGTTAAACGTTTAAGAACAGTTGGTGCCGTTACGAGATCGTGCACTAATTATAAGGTGGAGTTGGAAGCGGCAAGTCAGTTAGAAACGGTTACGAGGTCCCCTATTCCTGACTTACTGCCAATCCGTACGCACAAATCTCAGTTGCAGAAAGCTGCAAAGGAAAGTGTCAATCACGGAAAGGTGGCACCTAGCCGCGTAACAGAGCCCCCTAAAACTAAGGAGTGTACTAGTGCTGATGACGAGACTGTGCGTGATTCTCAGCCAGCAATCGACGTTATCGCTAGTGTTAGACAAGTGGATGAACAGACAATCATTAGTTGTAGGGAAAGTAATGACAAAGTTGAAAAGCGTCAAAGATCGCCGAGTTCTGAACCGGAGCAGCCTTCTAAGCGCAAGACGCCAAGCCCCGTGTGCTGTGATTTACCACCAAAAAGTCTGACTGAATCTGATGTATTAGAAGACACGAAAGAGACTGACAATTTAGATGTACCTGTAATGACAGCAGATACTGAAATAATACCTGATGATAATGCCGTAGAAGATACACAAGAAGTGAAAACCGAGTTGCCTACAGTCGAACAGGATAAACAAGATGACGAGCAGAGAATCCCACAAAAAGAGATTGAATCATACGAATGTACAAATAGTACGAACAGTTTAGACCAAAACGCAGAGGAAATGTGTTACGAATCATGTCCAGAGGAGATTAAAGAATCAGACAAAGCCAACTTTGAAGGAAGTATAATGGAAGAACCTGTTCTGATACAAGAAGTAAGTGTAAGTGAAATTAAGGTTTCGCCTCAAAATTCTCCCCCCTGCATTGAGCAGGAAACCGATGAGCAAGAGCTGGAGAGTGTGAAGCCAGAAAATGATGATGCTTGTCTACCAGAAATGCATCCACCGCAATCGATCGAATCTCAGGACGTTCAAGAGGAAATTGAAGGAAGCCACCCAGACGTGGACCAGCAGGAGTGCGTAGAGGTTATCAAAATAGAAGAGGAAGTTGTCAAACAGGAGGTAGCAACCGTTTCAGGTGGATTGGAGGAGCCCTTCCAGATTTTGCCCAATTCTTTGATCCTGCAACAAGAGGCGATTGTTCTGGAGAAGGCGCCCTGTCCTGAGAATTGTGGCAATGATGTCTGCATGGAGGACTCTGCTGAGAAGTTGGAAGCTAGTGTCGAAGAGTCTGATCTGGTGCGAGACATCTCTGAAGACGACGACGCCAATGAGGATCGGTTCATTGATGCCGAGAACTACGTTCTGGAATCTGGGCAAATTGAGGTTTCTGCTGCGCAGAAGGAGAATAAGGCGGAAGAGGTGGTGTCTGACCTTCACACGGCTATATTTGCAGCTACTAGAGGTAATTGTTTTTTATTATTTTTAATGGTTCAATTGTTTTTACATTTAGCAGCCAGCCGTAAAGTTGAAATAAGATAATTGTGTCAGATGGCTTTAATCTTAATCTGTCTACAACCGGCCAACAAGAGATTGATGTTGCAAATTGAGTATAGATGGCGCTTTAGTGTGCTACGCAATTTTTAAACACTGGGTAGGTCAATTTAAATTGATAGCTAAAGGAACAGTTTGGTGTAAATTTAATTTGATCAGATATAGTTTTTTAAATAAATTTTCCTTTGTTGATAGAGACACAAATTACTGATTTCAAAGCTAAAACTTAAAGTAGTCGTCTACCGAGAATAAAGTGAATATTTTAAATGTCTTGATGCAAGAATGGTTGAAAAGTAATTTTATTGAAGTGTTTTGTCCTTCAGATTTACAACTTCTGGAAGACCATCAAAAATACTCTTCATTTGACTCATATTTCTATCCAGCTAGAAATGCTTTGAGTTTCAGAAACATGATAATTCGAGGAAGCTAGGTTGGGCGACTAGTGCAAACGCGGAAGAATTTTTGTTCAGTAACACTGTTTGGCTAAGCTGATGTGTCATCAAGTAAAACAATATTTTATTGGTCATTTCAGTAGTCAGTGATCGTTTTCCTCCTCTCCAGATAGTCGATTAGAAGAATTCCTGTTGCGTCCAAAAATTCAACTTTTGCCTCTGATCACTATCGTTTAACCATCGTTGGAGGAGGAAGCTGGGAAGTGTCGCCGTCTATAGGGCATGTCAAGAGGTTGGTTTGTTCGTTCGCGCCCACGAAAGAGACACAAAAGGCGTTAGAATAAATAACTCGTGTTTAGTAAGGTCTGTAAGACATATGGAATGTTGTTGGGAACATTGTTGTTATCTACAAGATTTCAGGGAGTAGCGTCACATAATTATTTATATATTGAATTGCAGTTTTCGTTGTCATAATACAGTTGATCGATCAAGTAATGGGAATGATTTATTGCACAGTGTAAAGAACTCGTGATTAATGAAGCTTTTTTCTTTCTGCTTTTTAAACTTTAAAGCTCTTTATGGTACAGTATGGGGTAAAATTCCTTCCAATGAACAGTGACACGTTCGCTGAGGAGACGCTTTATATGATGCATCAGTATATAGTCTCCATTTTATTGAAGGCGAAAGAATCTAGGATCGTGCATACACCTTTCTTTGTACTGCTTACGACGGATCCTCCTCCCTCCCCTGCAGTTTAGGTAGCTCTCTGGCCAAACGTCAGAACAGTCATCAAAGACTGGAGGTCTGGAAGCGACTATCATGCCAGAAATCATCGGCGATTTTGTTAGTTATCAGAACCCATGGGAATCTCAATTTAAGTGTGCTGATAGATAATTGTGGAAAATTATCAAAAGTAAATCATTGTTAGGGAACGCGCATCTTTTTCTTTTAATGAAAAGTTGGTTCCTCGCCTTTCTTTTTGCTTTTGTTGATATCAGACGTAAATTACCTTACCTCATGAGTTCTCTCGTCTTTGTGTGGATGTATTACTTCAAGCATGTGTTTTTTGAATGGTACAGGGTTGGCAAAACTACAAAATTTATTTTTACATGGTAGAATGTTCTACCTTACTTTTTCTAAAGTGTTGAAAACTACTGCTATTGTATTTCGTACGGCTTGGAGCGTCTTAAACCAAACGTTTTCTAGTTGTCGAATCACTTTCACGTATCAATTGGAAGTGACAGTAACACACAAGACTTTTTCATACATTTTCAGGCGGTTTTGCCAATAACGTACGTTCTCATCTTGTATGGTATGGTATGGAAAAGGAAGGTCTTGGTGCAAACTAGACAAGTGAAGAGTTTGTGCGCAGATCTTACTACATCGGTATCACTACAGGATCAGTACTTCCCTAACCACAACAAAATTGATTTTTGAATCAGCTTGAATTAGCTTGAGGCACAAGGCTAGTTCACACCAGGGCCATTGTTCTGAACGTACCCTTCTACAACCAAAGCTCTCTGTTCGTCTATTACTTGTTGACTGCTAAGGTCCCTTTAGACAAAAAACTTCCCGACTACTTTTGTCTAATTAAATCACCTATACCAATTCCTCAATAATTAGCCTCATCCTGTACCTAACAATAGAACTTTAGCTGTGGGTGTCCCATTGAAAGTAACACTATTTTACTAACATCTAGATGTGTATGCATTTGGTAGAATTGAATGCTTGGATATTAGGGATATGTTACTGTCACATATTAAAAGTTTTGTTTAAAGAAAATCAGCATTACAATTGTGGGAATTTACAGTACCCTACAGGTAAATATTTTGGCAGTTGGTGTACTTGGACAAGTGAAAGAATGTATCATCTGAAGAAAATCGTGTTCAAAATGTCCTCGCCTTGTTCAATCTTTGTGGTTTGTTTCTTCTGGATGTTGCGTTTTTTTTTAGAAATTGTGTATTGCCCATTTGGGCGGATTAGCTTGCGACACTTATCTCATTATAACTTTTTTCTGTTACCAAGACGGAGGGCATACACAATTCTACCAATTTTCCAAAACTGCTTGAAGAGCTTGTGTTGTTGAGTATTGTTCTTGCATAGTATATTCATCTGTCTACATACTTAATGAAAAATCATATAGTGACAGTTGAGGTAATACAAAATGGGAAATGAAAGATAAAACAATAGGGTAATTCTCTTGATGTTCTTTTTTAACTAGAAGATTGGGAATATGTTCTGGGGTTTGGGATTCTTAATTTCAAAACCTGTCAATTTTGAAGATTTTCCAAAAAAAGCATTAAAATGGCTAACAACAACTTGATGTTGCCGTTGACCACAACACCGTTTGATTGTACTTTTCCTAGAAAGTCCTCTTGCTAGCTTCTTTTTTTAAGGACAAGTTTTTGCTATTCTTGCATTTCTTCAATAGTGAGCTCATTCTTGTCTTCGAATGAGAACCAATATTGAATTTTATTCGAATGGGTCGCACGATGACGGTATTTTACTGTTTTTATGCATTTTTAAATTAAACTTGTTTAATGCCTCAATTCTAGGGTTACTGCTTACAACTAAGGGTGCCCCAAAAATATCGAACCATTGTTAATATAATGAAAATAATTTGCGCGACTGTAATGTAACCTGACAGCCGATTAGTGTGGACTATAGTGCGTATGTGTAAACGAAGACCACTTTACTGGTTAGGTCAGTTAGATGTCGGTGCGTAAACAAATGTACCGTGATCATTGCAATGAAGGAACTGTTCAGATTATTCAGAAAACTTCTGTAAATCAAAGTTGCAAGAAGGTCAGTTGTGTGAGATGTTAAGGTCCTTACTTTGAAGGGGACTGAGGCTACGTCCAATGTATTTTTTGACATAGTCCTCTTGAAACTCGACGCATTTGCCCTAACGTTTCTCCAGATTTGCGAGTTCTTCACTTCTTTATTTGACTTAAATTTTTGTCCAAACAGAAAGAAGTTTCAAAAACAGATGTGGAATAATACTTTTTAAACCATTCCAAGACGATGTTTCTAGATCGCTACCTCCAGTCCTTTTACGAGTGCTGCTTAGTATCCGCTAGCAACAATATTTTCCATTTCAAGGTACTCAATTAAGGAAAGTCAGGAAGAATTGTGCGCCATCACCTTTCCAGGATGTGGTACATGTTTCGTTTTTTTTGTGCCTATTTATCTACTTTGTGACGTCCATTGTTTGGATTTTTGTTTCGTTTACAGTGTATAGTGGTGGTAAATCGACACAATCAATTAATGTTCGCATACGAATTTGCATTTGCTCCTAAGGGAATCAATGTGGCACCCATAATACATAAAAATCACTGGAAACGCTTGTATTTAAACAACTGTCAAACAACGAGTTAGTGTCGGAATGATTTGTAACTATAGAATATTCATTTATAAGAAGGAAACTTGATAACCATACCTACAGTTAAAGAATATGTCTGGTTTTAAGTTTCAATTCCTTATCCTGATTTTTGTCATTTTTATACACTCATAAACGACCAAAGGACTTTCAATTTTCCCATTGTTAATCAGCCAATGGGAAGGAGCAAAAGAACTGTGATTTTTACAAGGATAGGGAGAAACTCTTCAGTTAGACATCTGGCATCTTTTCGACACTCCTTATGTATTCCATCAAAATTATGTTGGTCTTCGTCACAATGTATTTCTATCGAGCTTTCCTTAAGGATCAATTTTTATGTTGAGACTTCTATGTCTTCTCACTTCTCTGAGAATAGTTTTTATTATATTCAATATATTTATATATTCAAAGTTGCTCTTAACTCATCTATTTGTGTTTTGTCGTATCGAGCTCTTGACAGTAAATATACATGTCTGTTTCTTTGATTCTAAATCTGCGTTTGATAAATCAGTTCTCTATGCTTTCCAAGTAGCAAGTAGCAATCTGCAATACGTCTAACGGCATTTAGTGTTATTGTCCTTTCTGGAATATTCTCGTTAGTATTCATATGATTACGAACACCTTATAATGATATCGGGGCTCTCGAATTCTGTTTATAGTCTCTATCAGTTCTCTCTCGACCCGCGCTTTTTTTTTTGTTAATGTGTGTCATTTGAAAATTTTATAAGTATTACTTATATGTTATATTCCACAGAGTGGATCTTAACCAACTCTTGTAACATAATCCATCTTAATCTATACTACTTTTTCCTAAACGAATGAAGAACTATCATGGGCTTTCTGGTTAGATGAGAAATGCCAGATTCTTGCTAACTAAAATCTTTTCCCATTTCTCCAATGGAACATGGTAGCATCATCTTTCAGTATTTATTTATTGACTATTGGTTTTTGGTTCATGTTCATTGTGCCTTTACTTTCTTTGTCCAATTTTTGCTTCCCATAATTGTACGTTTTAATATTTTGTTCTCTTATTTGACGAGTTTTTTCCTGCAAATTTCTATATTTGCCCAACTCATCCAAGTTGATGTCGTATAGAGTATTTTTCCCTTTGGTTATTTTAACAGCTTCCAATGCATAGATGCCCATAGTACGCTCAAAATGTACTCCTAGATGTTTGATACTTTTTTGGTTAAGTAATTCTTTATCTTCTAATGTTACTCTTATGCTTTTAAATTATTTCCACCAGCTAGCGTTACAGGTTCGGTCTTATGTAGTGCTAACCTAAATTTGTCTTATTTGTATCTTGCCTCAACACTTTTGTCCATGTCTTTGCTCCAATTATATTCTATAATTGTGATTCTTCCTGTCTTTTATCATACCATCATAATATATGTTCCGAACCTTGACGCTCTATGTTATGTTCATGTTTTAAAATATGGAACAGTTTGCATTTGTTTTATATACTCATGGTTCAGGCCACATGACATTCTCTACATCCAATTTGGCAGGACTATGTAGTTATTGGATTTTTTTTATCAGTTACTTTTTTATGGTATTTGATATGGATAATACTTTTCTGAAACTGACGTTTTTGTCAATATCACTTTGGTTTTTTATTTATTTTTCGGGTATAATTTACTTTATGATCTTTCCTCATACAATTATTACCTTTCGGTAAGCATATAGTTCATATAAAAAAGGCCATATGGGTGATAGCACCATCTTGTTTAAACAAAATTAATTTGTCGTAAATACGTGACATTTCTCAATAAGGAGATTCATTATAACATCAAAGATTATGACAACTTGTACAAAAATAGTACACCTTACAACCGTGTAATAAAAAGGGTGTGAAGTATAAATCATATAATTGATATTTAAAAAATTACCCGAGTTTTAAATAAATTTAATGCTTAAAATCGTTGTATTATTTTCTTTTATTATTATAATATCTATCAATGTTATTGCATGATGCAAATAAGTTTATTTAAGTAGAACGGACTTTATATCGTATTTCCTCTTCTCATTAAGATAAGGCCGCTAAACTGCAAAAGAAGCAGAATAACTAAATTATTGGACGTTTGAATTTCTCGGGAATGCCTGTTATTTATTATTCTTTGATAAGGTTTTGCGATATCGCATTCTATGCCCCTCAGGCTGGCTGCAATGAGTTCTTGGAATGCATTATTCAATGTCGATGAGTTATAGGCTGGAGCATACCCAAAAAAGAGTGCAGAACAAGCAACGCTTTGTTTTACTTATATCTAGTCTGCCAACTGTTCTTGTAAGGAGGCAATGTCTGATTGATTGTCGCTTTTCAGAGGACTGCTGGGGCGTAGTGGACTCCAGCACGGAGAAGCTGTTGGAGGTACCCCTGCATGCCTTGGACACTGTCCCAGTGGGTATGGTAAGCGTGGGAAACTCATCGTCCGAGCACGTGGAGGTCATTCCCATGCAAGAAGAGCTGGAAGTCAGACTGGAGGAGGGGACATTTCCGGTCTCCAACGACTGGCCCTATGGCGTTAAGATGGACTCGGACATGGTGGCTGCTGCGCTGGGGAGTGCAGATGCTGCCAGCACGTTACCAGAAAATACGACGCATACCTCAGCATATCCGGAATTCTCTGGCAATCAAGTCAAGCTCGAATTGGAGGTGACCTTGACTCCTGAGATACCCAGCACCGATAGCTTAGTTACGAGTTCAGCTAGCAGCACCTCGAGCTCAACTGTGACTTCAGCTCTAAGCAAAGCTGTGACTACAGTGATTCCACCAACCACGATAGTGTGCCTGCCTTCAGTGGTCAGTACCGCATCATTGCCAAATCAACAAACCGCCGCAAACCCTGCGACTCAAGCTAACTTGCCGCGACCTGGAATGGCCCAAAGTTCCAGCGCTATTCCATACATGCAGCTGAGCACTAGTCAGCCCATTCGTGCCGTAACAACACATAGCAAGATGAAAACAACTAACAAACAGGGAACCACAAGCAACCGCAACAGAAGCAACAACAAACCTCCACCTGGTGCAGTCAATCTTGAGCGCAGCTACCAGATTTGCCAAGCGGTCATTCAGAACAGCCCAAACCGCGATCAGTTGCGTTGCCAGCTGAAGCCCCCGCCCTCGTTATTGGCTGCTAACACTGCAAACAACAACGTTAAGAAGAACGACACGGGCCGGCCTACACAGTTTGGTAACATTAGCTCATCAAGAACCACCAACAAGACGTTTACGCCGCCGCTACCGGCCTCAGGGGTGTATCAAATGGTCTCTGGGAGTAACGGCGTCAAAACTGTTCCTCAGAAGGCGCGAGTGGCGTATCACCAGCAGAGGCAACCTAGTCCACCTGTGGTCGTGCGCCATGTCTTCACATCTGGGCAGGGCATCCCTGTTACGATGGCCGTCTTGCCACAGGCTCAAACACTTAGCCCTGAAGTGAGTGAGTACCTAAGGGTCCTTACTGTAGTTAGTTTTTATTGTCACAGTTTTTTAATATTTGATATTGTTTTTCAGCTATTTTAAGGGAAACTTAATTTTTAAATTATATCATTGAAATTGTATATTTTTTTAGATGGATTATCAACAAGTATTAAGTTTGTGCTAAATTTTTGCACAATTTTACTTACATGTATATAAATTGAGTCCTGTTCTTCCTTATAGTGTAAGGATTGATCTAAATTTTAGTTCTGTTTACAATCTGTTGTCAATTTACTAATTTTGCAATATATTCACACCACTGCTTAGAGCAGTGGTCTTAAGTTAGCAAATCTACAATGAGGGACTTATTTCATCTCCTCTGCTGTACATACTAAGCATTGCGAACACAGTATACTTCTAGCTTAAGGTTCACTTCTGAACCTATTTAAAATTGAACATGTAATGCTTACATACTGAAAGTACTCCTAAAATTTGTTTCTTCAGGATATGTTATAAAATTCAAACTCTCAGCATTCTCTTTCGTTATAACCCTTGAGTTATTTTTCACTAAAGCATGTAAGATTGATTGCAAAAAGAGTTCCAGAGCAGGCTTAATCGTCCAGGTTAAAATCACCATTTTAAAATTTACCAAACCAGTTTTTTTTTACTGTTTTGAGGATAGGAACACCGTCCAAATAAACGTCCCATGTGTTTTTTATTATGGTTCTTATTCCACTGTAAAATTCACTTGCAATTGCTCTAATGAACATTTCGTTCAAAAAAAATTTTCTTCACTCAAATCGCACGACTCATGTTACCTTCTATCCATTGATATACAGCATGGCTATAAAACAAATACCAGTGCCACCATGCGCCAATGTTTCTGCCAGCTATGGAAATTGGACATGAACTTTGCAGTTGCTTTATATATCAATCATTTCTTACTGTCCCATTAATAAATTATTCATACAGTAAAATGCAAATCTTTTGCTACACCATTCATATTCAAAAATCTTTAAGGATTTTATGGTTTTTGGATAAGTCATATGTAACTAGTTATATGTAACTAAAAATTGCCGTTTAAAGAAAGTTTGTTGTTTTTCTGTGAAGGCGAAATAATCATTTCAGATCTTTCCATTGCATTTGTTTCCATGATCTTCCTATTTTTAAATCCTGTAGCTTAGTCTATTTCATCTGTAGACCCATTTAGATTAGAAATCCTTTTTACATTTTATTTAATTAAAAAAATTTAAACTGTTTACTTTTTTTTAGAAATTTGTGACTTCTTAACCAACTAATCAAAGAGTACCAAAGACTAAAGCGTTTTTGGACAGGGTTAACGTAGAGAGGATTTACTTGGTGGAAACTGAAATCTTCTACAAAATATTAGTGAAGTAAGTCTGGGATTTCTCTAGGCGTTTGTAATATGTGTAACTCGAAGTTACCCATTACCATTATGTAGCCTACAGCACAACAGAACTTTCATTAATGTTAACATATCCATTTATACCTTTTCTAAATGGTTTTCAAAAATAAAATTACGTTTAAGTGTTGTGAAAAATTACAGGAGTAAAGAAGTTTTAAAATAAGTGTTTGTTCAAATGATCACATTAAAAAATTGTAGTTGGTCTACTTTTCAGAACAATTTCGAAACTCATAGAACAGCCATTAGTGCTGCCTTTATATTACCTTTCATGTTACCTATGTTTCATCACCAGTGATATTGTCTTGTTTCTCTCTAAAAGCTCTTGGAAAAATTTGACTCCTCTTTGCATCTATTTGTCAGTGAGCTCCTTTGGGACCATTTATATACATGACTTTCTCATGTCCCTTTCACTCTCTTTATCTACTAAAACTTCTCACAATCAGCCAATTGATTTTGATGATATATAATTTGACGAACTTTTGCAATACCATGTGCTCTTCCCTAGGTTATGCATTAAAATTTTTAATTATGAAAATCTATTGCCTGAAAATTAACTAGTGAGTCCTGGCTTCCTAAATAAGTCGGAATTTTTTCAATTAAATTAATTGTGTTGACCTTGAATTTATACATTTCTTAAATTAATCTCGACTTCTAAGGTCACACATCTTTTGAAGATTTGTTTTAAAGGCTGGGAGTACTTTTTTTTTGATGAACTTTGCTTAAGCTCAAATTTCTGATACATAAGTGAGGATTATTTGAGTTCTGGAATTAAAAATAACTTTTAAATTGCTTTAACAGACTACAATAGTATTTTTTACAATCATATATCGAGCTATGAAAGTGTTTTGGTCTGGTTATATTTATTTTTTTTACATTAATTTAGAGATTTATTTTTCTAGCTTTTCTTTTTAGAGATACTAATTTTTTAGTGCCATAGACCATCTTGCAATAATAGTGATATTGTTAACATGTACACTAATAGATTCATAATAAATGAAAATTGTGATTGTTGTTTGAGATGGGTTGATGCTTGGTGGTCTTATCTCTTTTATATCTATTTTTACTATTCATACAAGTTTAGAGGAAACATATTAGTTTTTTTGTAATTAATTAAAATTAATGTGATTATAAGCAAATTTAAAATCTAGAAATTAATTGACTTAGTGTTTTAATGCACAGCTCTTTTGAAGATTATCATAAATTTTCTAACCTCTCATTTATAGCAGGAACAGATGGAGTCAATAAGGATATTTCAAAATCTTTGTAAGAGCATGGTACTAAAGGTGTACTAGTTTCTGTATGGTTGAAGATATTCAAGTCTCCTTATACAGTGGATACATAATAATAATAATAATAATAGCCTCCTAGATTCCTTTAAGGGCAAAGGCCTCGTCCAGATGATTTCTTTGTTGGCTGTCTTTTCCTTTCTGGGTCCAGTTTTCTCCCGCCACTTGCTTTATCTCATCTTCCCAACGTCTTTTAGGTTTCCTCTCTTTCTGTTCCTTAATAACTAATTTGAACCATCTGTTATTTGCTTTAGAAATATTTCTTGCCAATTTCCACTTTAGTTTTTTGTGCTGTGGTATTACATAGATTGTATTAAATTTAGAAATTTTCACTCTCACTTAAATTAATCTTTAAAATATTTCTGATTATTTTAAATTGCATTGTTTCAAGCTTTTTCAATTCACATTTGGTTAGTATCCAAGTTTGTGTGCCCTAGGATAATATTGGTATTATACACGAGTTGATTTTATTTGGTATATTACCTTTTAATATTTGTTTATGACCAGAATTTTCTCCAAATTTGTTTTATTTGTCTTTATACCTGTTTGGCTCCTTTTTCTTCAAATGATATTATTTGTCCCAAGTACGTTGCTTCTTTTGTGTATAGTAATGCTGGTTTTTGATTATAATGTTGCACTCTTCATCATTAGTGAGTCTTATTACTGTTTACTTTTAGACCAGTTTTTTGGCTTGCTTCATGTAGTTCATTCAGCATTATCTGTAATTCTTCTCCTCTTTTTGCTATTAGCAAGGCATCATCCACGAATCTAAGGTGAAATAGAAACTTTCCTTTTATAAGGATTCTTTCCTTAAGCCATGTTGGGTTTTCAAATAAATAGACATAGATATAGAGTCTGCCTGATGAACCCCCCCATTGTAATTTGAATTGAGGGCCTGGAGTTTCTAGTTGAATGTGCACTGAACTGTCATATAGGATTTGCTTGATAATACTTAGATATTTAGTATTCACTTGAAAGTATACTGTTGTGTTCAATTGAGTCAAAGGCTTTTTCAAACTCTTTTAGTCCTATGTACGTATTTATTCAGTATTCATTATTTTTTCAATGAGTTGATTAATTGTGTGAAGGTGGTCAATTGTTGAGTACCCCTTTCAGAATCCTGCTTGTTCTTAGGTCTAGGAGCGTTGTAGTTGTTCATACTGTTTTGAATGATGTTTGCAAACATTTCATACACATTTAATAGTAAACTGATTTGGTCTATAGTTAGTCATTCTTCTTTTTGTCCCCTTTTTTGTAGAACAGAAATATTTTGACTTGGTCTATTGGGATGGAATTTGCTCTTCGGCAAGGATTTTGTTGAACACACTGCACAACTATTATTTCTTTCGTGCTTGCTTTTAACATTTTATAGGTAATGTCGCCTCCAGGTGATTTTCCTTTTTTTGACTTTTTTCTTGCTTTTGTAATTTCTAATTGCCTGTTACTTTGGTTTATAGTTATATCTGACTTTTTATTGTTTATTTGGGTTGATTTGTATAGTTTCTTATAAAACTTTGTTGCTACTTTAATAGTTCCTCACTTTTATATACCAGTTTGTTATTTTGATCTGGGGCTTTCATTTTGCAAATGTCTCTTCTGCCTGTACTAATTTGTTCTAGGACTCTCTTGATTGAACCTGTCTCATTTTAGATCTTATCAATTTTAATTGATTGTTCTCTTAAGTCATTTCTTATTGCTCTCTTTGTTATTTTATCTAACTCTGCTGGAAAGCCTATTTTCTTTTAATTTTTCTCTTTGACAAATTAATTTTCATGTATTTTTTAAAAATAAATTGTTTTTTATTAGATTCAGAATTGTTTTTTTAAACAAGTTAGCTTTCTGGAGTTTTTCTATGTTGTTATATGCTTCTTGAGCTTCTAAGATTTTTCCCGTTTTCTTAGTGTTGACATTTTTTTTTAAATTTGTCTATTTTACAGGGTCCAGGGTCCCATGTTTTGTTATTATTTGAGATGTTATTTTGGTATTACTTTTTTCCCATCATTTTTATAATTGATCTTACCATTCTGTGGTTAGAGGTGAATTCTAATCTGTTTACTAGCTCTGTGTTTGATATCAATTTCATTCTTACTTCTTCCGTTTGAAGTGAGCCATGTCCTCTTTCTGCCTGGGCGCTTTTTAGATAGCGTGTTGGTTATAGTAAGTTTGTTACACATGACGAATTCAATTAATTTATTACCTCGCAAATTTTCTTTATTTTGTTTTTGTTAATGTCGCTTTCTTCTTCTGTGCTATTTTCGTTTGAAGTGTAAACCTGTATTAGTACTAGGTTATAATTTCTATCTATCATAATTGATAATACTACAAATCTTTTGGAGACAACTCTAAATTCTTCAATGTTTGTGATTCACTTTTTTTTTATGTAAAAACCAACTCTAGCTAAGCCTTTATTTAATCCTTTCCAATATAATTTTTTTTCATTTCTTCTTTTTTCAATTACATCTCTATTTCTTCTAACTTCTGATAGCTCTACAATGTACCATTTGATTCTAATTCTCTTAGTCTTCAGATTTTAGTGTTTTAACATTGAAGGTGCATATGTATAGTCGTTTCTGTTTTCGTTTGTCTTCTTTTTTAACTTTTGGAGAGAATTGGTCTTTTTTTATTGATATCCCCCCCTCGGTGACCATGTTTCTGGTGGGGGTATTTCCTAACTTTTTTGTTAGTTCTGTTGTTTCCATAGCCATAGCATTTTTTGCCATCATTAAATCATCTTTAACTTGCTATTTGTTAATGGAGTTAGTACGTACTTGTAATTATAGTGAGTTTAAGAAAGCTCAACTTTCTGGTTACGTTATTTAATTTGCTTGTTTTTTCTCTTTTTTCGTCGTATTTTTTCCAAAAATGTCTATGGTAGCTCAGCATTCATCAATAAACCAGGGTACTTAGATTGTTTACTGCCTGGTGGGAAATCAGAATATAGGATCCCATAATTTTGTTGCGCAATACTATGTAATTTGGCGTATTAATTAATAATACTTCTTTTGAGGTAGTAAACCCAATTGTGTGTCAACAATAAGGACGTCGGTGCTTTAGCTTGTAATGCAATCAAAACTTTTACTCCTCTCTTTAGTGGAGCCCAGCCTAAACCTGATATATGGAAAGGTCAGAATACAAAATTGGCCACAAATGCGTTCTGCAAGCATTAATAAGCACCAGTTTAATTAGAGCAAATCAAAATGTTTGTTGGGAGTATCATCAAATCACAAAACCAAAATAATCATAATTAAAACAGTATTACAAGTAAATATTAATTACAAATGTTAAGTTTCTCATCTAGCATTAGCTTAACACATAGTTGGTCAACTATTTCTGTTTATCAGTTTTTAAGTCTTTAAGATTGTCTTGTTTTTAGATTTATTTGAACACTTCTTCAGTATCTGCTAGTTCTTCTTCAATATTACACTACTCATCGTCATTATCAGATTCAGTTGCTTCTTCCACCATAGCAGTGAACATATTAAGTTCAACAACAGTACTAACATAATTGTCATTTGATTGTTTTAGCTAATAAGTACCACAATATATTTTGACTATGTCAATAAAGATTTGTTGCAGGTCAAGATGTTCATATTTTAATGGAGAAATGTAGTTTTGACAATACATAAATTTGTCCAGATAGAATGGAGCAAAATTAACAAACTCACTTTTCTTGTTGTAGTATCCATGAGTACATCCCATTGTTTTGTAACTTCAGCCTGTTGTCATTACATTGATTTGTTGACTTTGTAATTTACTATTCTCTCTTTGAAGATTTGAGTTATATTCTTAATATACTTTTCCTGAAAGTGATTAATTGTGATATGATCTGCACAATAACTTTTTGTTTGAGATTCTGATAGCTTGCCCAACAGTCAGTTTGATCTTTGTATCCACATGTCTTCCTATTTCACAGCATTTTTCTCCGATGCCCCACTACTTTCTATTTTTTTTCTGTGCGTTAGTTAATTTTTCCTTGTCGAGTTTACGCTTTCTAACGCAACATTCATCAACCTCGCTCATCATATTTGAACCACCAATTTTGTATAAATTTTGTCTAACTTTCAAAGATACTACTTGCTGCGGTCAGTAAGCATAGTTAAATTGCTGCCAATAGTTTTCTTAATATGTGGCATATCAGTAGCATAAAGGTAGAAGAACATGAACGTGTTTTGCAAACCCCACTTTGCTTTGTAGAAGAACGTTCCGAAAAGGGGATTAATAGTTTTCAATTTGCAAATGTAACTACACTTTGTCTTGTTATTTTTCTTGCAAGGGACACTTTCTGCGTTCTGTTAGTCTGAATACAATCTTTATAGTTGAATTGAATTTGATAGCCCAATGTAAGCCAGATCTTTCCACGCTTTTACAGTAGAACAACGTGTACATTTTTTCCAAACTAATTTCCTGTCCTTTCTAATCAGTCCCTTTCTTAAGAATTAGTTTTCTGCATTTTACTTGTCGATGAATTTATCAATGTTTCGGTTAGACTGGATACACTTCGGTTCATTCCACAGCTCCTTTTCTAAAACTGATAAACAAGAAAAAAAGAACTAAAACGAGATAAACTGGTTCTTAACTTTTGCCTTATTCAGATTCTTAGTACCTTCTTTGCCTTAACACCATGGCCACATCTTATAACTATGCCAGCAGCTGACACTGATAATACAGAGCTCCTCCGATCAGGTACTCTGATCTTCCCTTATTGATATAATGTCATTGGCATTGGTTATGAATAGACAAAGGCGTTGACTGATTATTATAAGAGTGCCGATGTCGGGCCTCCCATCTGGTGGATCAGGTCATATTTTCTTTATTATTGATTGTTACATAATAAAAGTTGTTGCCATCTATCAAAATGAAAAGTTTAAGATAGCTAATCTGCTCCAGATGGAGTTTGAGCCATTTTTTTTTATAGATAACCACACCTTACTGCTATTAATATATTTAATATTAAGCCTAAAAATTAATGGATAACTCCACAACCATTTAGCCAAAAACATACATAGGGTGATGAATATTAACGATAGGAACGAACTTCGAATAGTGAATGATGGGAAAAAAACGAAAAAGTGCATATGAAAATGTGTTCAAATGATGGTAATACTGTTTTTCTTGGCATTAGTCTCCCATAAGAGCACTTTTCAGTGTTATGATGCATTTATACGTTTCTTTTTTTGGCGCTCAGATAAAAATGTAATTTCCACATATCGTTACTAAATTTTTGCCATTGTTCGTATTTAAAATCAATGATATATATTTTGACCTTGAACGCATACCTCAGATAATCTTCTATTGGTGTCATATGGGAGCCATATTATTTGATATGTAATATGATAAAAAGGGTATATAAAGTACAAACGATTTAAGAAGTGTGTGTTATCACTAAGAAATTTAAGTCAATTTTTGGAGCGTTTCTGATTGTATTAATTGTTGAAGTGTGTAAAATTTAAAAAGTGTTACCTGAAGAGAAAGTGGACAAATAAAAATAATTAGCGAATATTAAAAGGTCAGAAAATAAGTCTGTTTTCGTTTTTAACCTATTTGTAAATATTGATAAGAGTAGTTTCTACCATTCAAGGGAAACCCAAATTTGCCTGAAATATAGGCAACACACCATACAGTCGATAGAAGAGTGATTGCAGACAACAGAGAAAGGAATTATAAAATGCAACGGTATAATTATGACAGTGATGGCTCATCGACTGAGGACGGCAAAAGGAAAATGCAAGATACAGAACCTTTTGGGAGGAGTAAGAAAACAGCCAGATCACCTACTAAAGAAGACAAACTTGAGAATAAAGACAATAACAAGAGCACTGAGGAATGGAAGGAGTTGAAAGAGATGATGTGTGAAATGATGAGAGACATGAAAGAATTTCGCCATGAACAAAAAGTACAAGGAAGAGAAATGCAGAAAATAAGGGAAGATTTAAGGAATTTAAAAGAAGAGCAACAAGCGTATGGCAACCAAGTAGCCTCGTTACAAGATCTTAGAAAGAAAATGGACGAGCTGAGTACGAAATGCGAAAGAATTGAAGGAATAGAAAGAAGTCATGAGATCATGGAACGAGTTAATCGAAAGAAAAATCTTATAATAAGTGGACTAGAAATCAGCACGAAAGGTGAAGATGAGCTGAAAGGAATGTTAGAGAATTTCATTAAAACAAAAATGACTCCAGAAATCAAGATAGAAACAGCGTACAAAATAGACAAGAACCGCTGCCTATTTAAAGTAGAAAACATGAAACAAAATATTGGAATCCTGAAAAAGAAAAATACCCTAAAGCAGATAGAAGATTTAAAAAATGTGTATATAAATTGTGACAACATACAAAGAAAGGGAAATACAAAAGAAAATTAAAAAGCACATGGATTAGGAAAGAAAAGCTGGAAAAACTGCAATCATGGGATATCAAAAACTAATAACAAACGGTCAAGTATGGATGTGGAATGAAGAGCGAAGAAAACTCATAAGCCCGATTAGTCCAAAAAACTAGCAATAAACGGGAAAACGGCAACACAAGATACGATAGATACGGCTAAGTGTAAGGACATGATTAAGGATACAGAAATAAAAAAACGACAAGAAAATACAAATACAGAAATAGGAGAAGGAACACGAAATTTAAAAAGCATTAAGAAGAAAAGTAAGAAAAGAAAAGCAAAAAAATATAAAACAAAAATAGCAACATGGAATATTAAAACATTCTTGCAACCTGGAAAAATGAATGGTATTATGCGAATGATGGAAAATTATATAGATATTATGGCATTACAAGAGCTAAGGTGGCCAGCACATGGAGAAATAAAAAAAAAAACAAGTATACACTGTTCTGGAGAGGCGGAGAAAAGCAAGGTAGAAATGGCACAGGATTCATTGTAGCGAAACGACAGGTCCCTAACATAATGAAATTTGAACCTATAAGTGATAGAATCTCTAAACTAAGAATTAGAGGAAAAATGTTTAATACTACCCTTATTTGTACATATGCCCCAACTGAAAAGGAAGAGAGCATTAAGGACAGTTTTTATGAAAAACTGCAAAAAGAATGTGATACAACACCAAAATATGACAAATTAATATTATTAGGAGATATGAATGCACAAATAGGAAAAGAAGAACATATAAGAGCAGTGGCAGGTAAACACACAATACACGAAGAATCGAATGATAATGGGAATAGATTATGCAATACAGCAGCGGCAACGAATTTATTTATCGCCAGCACAAAATTCCCTCACCCAAAAAGACATAAGATAATATGGATCCACCAAAACAACAAAAAACAGAATTAGTAACATCCAAGATGTAAGATCCTACAGAGGAGCCAACGCAAACACAGATCATATATTGGTAATCTCAACGATTAAAGAGAGAAAAAATGCAGAAAGGGAAAAAAAGAGAAGCATAAAGAATAACAAATGGGATGTAAGACAAATAAAAGACCCAAAAGTAAAACAAGCACTAGAAAAAGGTATAACACGAGAACTCCAACAACAGCAAACCCACACAGAACTGACACGTAGTATTGAAAACCAATAGCATAACATGAAAAATAGTATCTTAACAACTGCAGAGATACACATAGGATGTAAGAAACAAGAGAGAAGTAAAGAATGGTACGATTTAGATTGTAAGAGAGCAAGTGAAGAAAAAAATCGATCGTGGATAAAATGGCTGAACTCAAAAATGGAAGAAGATAAACAAGTATATAAAGCTACAAATACCTTGGCAAGAAACATATGTAAACAAAAAAAAGAGTGGAATGAGACGAAAATAAAAGACATACAGGAAGAATTCAACCACAACAGCACAAGAATGTTTTATCTGAAAGTAACACAAGAAAAGAAAAACTTTAGATTAAAAACTAGAGGATACAAAGATACAGAATGCAAGACAAGATATGAAACAACAGAAATACACCAAATATGGAAGAACTATTATGAACAACTATACAGAAATGAAAGAGAAACGAATGCAGAAGCACAAAAAGAAATAATGACGAGCAATGCAACAATACAAGAACCAACAGTAGAAGAAATAAAAGGGGCAATACAGCATTTAAAAAACAATAAGGCTCCAGGTAGCGATGACATACTACCGGAATATATAAAATATGGAGGAGACGCATTGCACGAAAAATTGTACGAACTTATATGTTTAATTTGGAGGGAAGAAAGAATGCCAGAAGAATGGAAAAAAGGCGTAATATTTACGATTCATAAGAAAGAAGATTACTCAAATTACTACTAAATGTAGTTTACAGAGTGTTATCAAAAATAATTAAAGATAAACTACAAGTATACACAGAAAAGGAACTAGGAGACTACCAACAAGGTTTTAGAAAAGGAAGATCGACCACGGACGCAATATAATAGGTCTAATAAAAAGAAACCCATTATTTTTCCAATAGATAGCTTTAATAAATTGTATCTCGCGCTCTAAAATCGATCGGTTTACACTAGATGGCTTTAGAAAGTTGACATTTCGTACTACAAAAACTTATTTGACAGTTTTGTGAATAGTTGACTGAGTTTTGTTTTAGCCCATGTCAAAGATGGACACGAACAAAGAGAAAATACGCTATATTTTACAGTTTTTCTTCGATAAAGGTGAAAACGCAAACCAGACGGCTGAAAATGTGAATAGTGTTTATGGTTCTGATACTGTAACAGCCGATCAAGCGCAGTTCCGGTAATTTCGATATCAAAGATGCACCACGCTCTGGAAGGCCAATTATCGAAAATGTGGATAAAATCATGGAAATGGCCGAGTCCGACCGTCATATAAGCACTGTTTCTATTGTCCAGGAGCCAAACATTGCACAAAAAACCGTTTGGAACCATTTGGAACCATTTGGAAAAAGCTGGATACAAAAAGAAACTGGTTGTATGGGTGCCACACGAGTTAACGCAAAAAAACCTCATGGACCGAATCTCCATCTGTAATCGCTGCAGAATCGCAACAAAGTCTGAAGCGGATGGTGACTGGCGATGAAAAGTGGATCACTTACGACAACGTCAAGCGAAAACGGTTGTGGTCGTAGCGCGGTGAGCCGGCGCAAACGGTAACCAAGCTAGAATTGACGGCCAGGAAGGTTTTACTGTGCGTTTGGTGGAATTAACAAGGAATCATATGCTATGAGCTGCTCCCCTACGACCAAACTCTTAATTTGAACCTGTACTGTAAACAATTGGACCGTATGAAGGAAGCATTCGCCCAGACTTTGGCCACTAGGACAGGAATTGTGTATCATTAAGACAACGCTAGGCCACACACATCAATAGCGACTCGCCAGAAGTTCTGGGAGGTTCTTATGCATCCATCTTATAGTTCGAACCTGGCACCAAGTGATTATCACCTGTTTCTGTCCATGGTGAACTATTTTGCTGCTGAAAAATTTGCCTCAAGAGAGGCTTGTGAAAATCGACTGTCAATAGGGACAAGGGCTTCTATGAGAGAGGAATAATAGAATTAATTACCTTCAAAATGGCAACAAGTTATCGAACAAAACGGCGCATATTTGACCTAAATCGGTTCATTCTAAGTATGTTAAATAAAATCTTCAATTTAATGCAAAAATAATGGATTTCTTTTTACTAGACATATATTATGCAACAGATATTAGGGAAAGCAAAAGAATATGATATAATTTTATACATCCTGTTCATAGACTTCACGCAAGCTTTTGATAGGGTAATAAGAGAAAAAATAATAGAAGAAATGAGCAACATGAAGATCCCACAGAAAATAATAAACCTCGTCAAAATGACTAAGAGACTTAACTGCAGTGGTTAAAATTGGAAACGATACAACAGACAGCTTTAATGTACATCAGGGTGTCAGACAGGAAGATATACTATCAGCTACTCTGTTCAATATTGCCTTGGAAGGAGCAATTAGAAGATCTGGGCTGCAAGGGACAATAAACATCAAAAACACGCAAATTGTTGCTTATGCAGACGACGTTACAATTGTCAGTAGAACAAAGGAAGGGTTAATTAAATGTTAGAGGAAGAAATAACAGAAATAGGTTTAAATATTAGTGAAAATAAAACAAAGTATCTAAAATATAGTTTCAATAGAAATGAAGAAATTTTAAAAATTAAGAACTATAAATTTGAATCCGTCCAAAATTTTAAATATTTATATTATATAATATAAATATAATAAGGTAATCGGACTAATTGCTGACGTCATTGCAAGTAATATTTTGGCATTTCTGACGTCACTCGCTCTTAAGGGGCAAAAAACAGACCGCGATGCGATGAAAGAGCGAGTGACGTCATAACATGCCAAAATATTACCTGCAACGACCCGATTGACGTCAGCAGTTAGCCCAATTACATTATCTACCATCCCAGTGACGTCAACAACGACTCCCCAACACTATCCTTACCATACTCGCACGAGTATAAAAGCGAAAACCAATGGGACAATCACTTAATTTTTAGATTTTCTTCTGAAGATGTCCGGTACAGTTGTGGACGAAATGTCAAGAGTTTCTGAACTCCGAGCACGGCCTTATACACGAAAACCAACCACAAGATATACCATAACACCGGCCGTGAAAGCCATCACATCTATTTACTAAAACCGAAGAAGTAAACATCACTTTACTGACTACAACTTGGGCAGACAATGCTTTATTCTCAATCTATAATTTTTATGTACTTTACCTAGTAAAATAATTTTTATGCCGCCTCTCACGAACATAACAGGAGTTTAATCGCTTCAATTATATTATTTGGAGTTTCAACTGCACTTCTACTACTTACCACCTTATACATTATAAGGGAAAAATGATAAAGACTTTATTTACAAGTTGCAATAGAGGGCAGCGTATTTGATGATAAAGAGTGTTCTGTTATAGAATTAATAAATCAAGTATTGTCCATTTAACATTGGAGCTGCATTCTAAACTTGTATTGAACGTTGTCGATTTATGAAAAGAGTAGATATGCATCATTTACATTATTTGTACAATTATTTAGAGTTAGACAATAAGTTTCCTGTGGTGTAAAACCAAATGGTCATACCAGAAATTTTGCAACATGCACTTTTAGTTCTGGAAAACAGTGATATACAAATGCATCCAAAAAACCTCAGAGCGAATTTTATAATCCAAAACCAGGTTCGAGGTAGTGCTGTGAGAGGTGTGTCTAGAATAATCTACAAATATTTGCTTAAAGTTAGATTTCCATAATACCTTCTGCAGAGTCGAAAGATGAAGTGTTGCGTTTGGTGATTGAACCAGATTCTGCTTTGGTTTGCGTATATAGCGTTGACCAGCTGAATGATACGCTTTGCATTGTATGTAGCGGCAATACGCAGAACTAACGTAATCATGACAATACTCGTCTATAAATCTGTGCAACCCAACACATTCTTAAATCTCAGAATGATCACCAAATCTGCCTTCTATTGAGCACACTTGAAGGTCATTTGACCTTCAATCTTTTATCATTCTCTTTCAGTTTCGTTTCATAAAATGTAAAATGGTTACTACAGAGGGAGCATTGCTTTAAAAATAGAGAAACCATTTTAAGAACAAATCTCAAAAACTTACAATTATTTAAACAAGGAGCCAACATATGGGCAGATATACAGACAGATTGATCTGAAGAAATAGATGAGTAACTCTTGAAGCGACACCTGCACATCAACCACTTCAGAAATGAATTGAAAGACTGCATTAAGGATAATTTAAATTAAAATTAATAAATGATAACAAAAAAGCAAAGGACCAGAATTTTTTTTATAGAACACAATTTAATATATTTATAATTATAATGATGATCTTGTTTCAGGTAGTTGAAGGGCCGAATCAAATGGGTCAGGTAGGCCAGTACATCCTTGTACAGCGAGCAGGTGTCGGTGACCACCATAGTGTGCCTCGGTCATCCAGCGCTCCTCCAACACAGCAGCAAGTGGCGGGTCCCATAAACACGGGCAGCACATCGCATGTTGTGTCTGTAGGTGCGCGTGGCCGTCCAGCGAGCGTCGAAATGGAACATCCTGCCATGCAGCAGCCCCCGACGGACTTCTTCATCCAGTGCCCCAATCCAGGCACGCAGGCTGTCACCCGGCGTCAGCGCCTGCCACAAGGAGTAGTTTATGGAGATGTCAGTGTGGAAAACCAGTTGCCTAATTACACAATCATTGGGGAGAATGTCATGATCGACCACCCTGCTGCTTCTATGCAGTCACAAATGGTGCTGACGCAGAAAGGAGCTCAAATTAGGCCCATCAGTAGCAGCATTCCTCCCGGCAGTGACTCCTCGTGCCCTTGCAATCTGAAAGCAATGGTTATGTGCAAAAAGTGTGGGGCTTTCTGTCATGATGACTGTATAGGACCGAACAAGTTGTGTCGTACTTGCTTAATACGATAGATTTACAATTTATTTATTTTTTTTTTATATGTATTTATGGATTGTGTCTAAAGCTATCTAAATTTTAATTATACAGTTATTTTAACATTACACTTCTTCACATTTATCTTATGATTCACTAGTTTTAAAAAAATTTTAACGTCTTTTTAATTTAAAGGTAGGCAAAAACTTTTTTGTTAAATTTGTTCCTAGCTTTGCATGCAATCCAAAAAAAAAACTACTCAAATAACTACTATAGATGTAAAACTTGAAAAGACTTCATTTATAGTGATTAAATCGTTATAGTATTAACTATGTTTTAACAAGCATGCAGTTTTAGAATTTATAACTTTTTAAAATTTACACATTGAATACTCATTGCCTATATTTATTATTTGATATTTTCAGTCATCATGAAGCTTTGTTAATCTCACTTATGCCACGTTAAGATACTGCAGTCTTCCAAAATTTCGGTTACGATGTTTCTCCCCTAATGCTTGCTCTAAAAATATTAACGATGAAGCAGTTGCTGGTGGTTTCTTCTTTTAATCACGCTTACGCTGTTATACGTAAGGAAATTAGATCTCTCTTTGTAAATTCGGTCAGTCCTATTGTGTGTGTTGAGTTTTGTACTTAAAAGCTTTATTTAAATGTCTATTTATTAAAAATCTTTGCTCACAAATTGGTGTATTAAAATGTGCATGGAGATCTACCTCAGTGTCGGGTTTGAGGTTTTGGGTATCAGTCACATTTGATTTTGTGAAGCTGAGCGTGCAATAACTCCTAAGTTTAGTTGATTTTTAAATGTGTATTCAAGAATGTTTGTACTGATATAGTCATGCAACATCACACAGCATCTTGATCCATACGAAACTAAGTATTAAGCTTTGCCAGACTTGACGCTTTGCCTAGATGATAGTCGAGTGTTAAAATGAAACTCAGTGAATTTAGAACTGTACAATTATTTTCATAGAACGAGATGATATTTAATTTCTCTCTATTGTATAGCACTTTACTACTCAAGACATGATTTTTTAATCTGATTAAGCTATTAATTTAGGTCCGTGTAAATAATGTAGTTTTTGTTTTGCTTTAGTTCTGAATACATGATATTAAAACATTTCTGTGTTTTTAAAGCTCTTTTGCATACCATTCTCTGAGTGCACCACTAGTTTATGTTGGCAATATTTTTAAAAATTGCTATTGGTTAGGGTAATTTAATCTGCTGTATTGGTTGCATTGCAGATAGTTGGTATCGGGTGTGCTGTCAAACGTAAAGCTCGCAATTTCCCACTACATCATTCCTTGTTTAGAAAGATGGCAGACAACAAGTTGTACGAAGTTCTGGGTGTTAGTAGAAATGCTTCAGATAACGAAATTAAGAAGGTAAAGTTTATTTTATGCAGTTTGCATGGTAATGTATAATTTTTCTTGTCCGCAACACGTTTTTGAAGCGCGCGGTTAAAGTGCACAACCGTCAAGGCCAACAAACACGCCGTAGAGTTGGGTAACAATGGGATTTATCCGAAACGTTCTTTCAGGCGTACAGGAAACTAGCGAAGGAATACCACCCCGACAAAAACCCCGAGGAGGGTCACCGTTTCAAAGAAATCTCATACGCCTACGAGGTGCTATCAGACTCAAAGAAGCGCCAGGTATATGACAAGTATGGGCTTAAAGGCATGCAAGAGGGCGGCATGCACGACGGCAGTTACACGCCGGCCGAGGACCTCTTCTCGCACTTCTTTGGCGGTGGCTTGTTCGGTGGCTTCGGGATGGGCGGCATGCGCAGGCGGCACCGTGGCGAAGACACCGTGCACCCGCTGAAAGTTACGCTCGAAGACATGTATATGGGCAAGACTGCCAAGCTGCAGCTCAGCAAGAATGTGATCTGTGCTACCTGTGCGGGCAAAGGGAGCAAAAGCGGCGCCGTAATGACTTGCCGTACCTGCAAAGGCTGTGGACTTAAAGTGACGTACCGCCAGATAGCGCCAGGCATGAGTCAGCAGGTGCAGACGCGGTGTCCTGACTGCCAGGGCGAAGGCGAGATCATTAATGAGAAGGATCGCTGTGGGACGTGTCGCGGTAGGAAAGTATGCAATGAAACGAAAATTCTGGAGGTGCATGTTGATAAAGGTAAGGACTGTATTGTATACAAAAATACATTTCTGATTTGTCATTTTATATAATTACTTATTTTAATGAGTTTTTGAGGATGATTAGAACTTTATTGGTAATTAAATTCAGGTAATTGATAATAAATGTTATCTTAATTGGTTGTTGGAAAATCATTTTGTAAAACATATAGGTCTATAATTTTCCTCATTGTTCATATATTTTCCATTTTAAAAATATTCTAATTCTTGAAATTTACTTTTTCTTTTTATGTTCAGCAGAAAAGGGTGTACACAAAAAAATCGTGCACCACGTTTTGCACCTAGACTGTGCGATTTAAAATTTAACCATTTTGAGTACAATAATTTAATTTTAAAGTAGGCTCATTGATTTTATCATTATCTTCCATTTTCTTATTTGAACTAATATTCTTGGCCTTCACCAGTGTTTCCAGGCGTCAAGAATTTTATTACCTTGGACGTCCCTTCTGCGCATGCTTGCTTCTACGCTAAATGATAACGGTACTGTTCTCAATTCCTAAACATTTACATATTTAATATTTTAGATTTTAACATTTGGAAAACAATAAATTAAGCATAGAAAGAAATTATTGACACACCATTATTTGTATTAAGTTACCAAATTAATTGTTTGTTGTGTTATAATTTTTCAAGCAGGTTACGCTACAACAACATTGAATTAATCAAATTCAAACAGTTTATATTGACAGTAATTTAAGCAGGAAAAAGATTTACCAATAATTTAGGATAAGATAATCGGACAAGATACAACGTGCCAATATTTTAGCGTAGAAGCAAGCATGCGCACAAGAGACGTCCAGGGTAATAAAATTCTTGACGCCTGGAAACACTGGCCTTCACGTATATCTCAAAAGCTTTCCATTATCTTTAATGTAAAAAAATGTCATGGAGTTGTGCACCAATTAAGAAAATATTGATAGACAGTTTGATATCAGTAAGTGGTGAATACATGTCATGGCTTTTTGCTATGTGACCCAAGACATGAAGTATCAAAGTGTAGCTCTTAATAATAGTGTTCACTGCAAAAAGTGTTCTAAACAGTTCAACAATTTTTGAAAGTTATTGGAAAGCAATAGTGGTAGGAATTTCAAATTGGAGTCTCTCTAGAGTATATCTTGCCGTAAAAAAGAAATATTTAATTTATTCTACAAAACATTATGCTTTAAGCAGAACTTCAATATGTTGTCTCGTTTGCAAAGACAAAGAGCAACACATTCAACTTGAATGAAACCTTGGAACTTTCTCGTTAAATGCTTGAACTTTTCATTAGAAAAGAGATCTGAAGATTGAATCAATCCAGTTGCCTTTAGAGGAATAACTCTCTTCATAAAAGTGGTGTTGACAAGCTTGACAGCCTCCATCATTTAGTTATCCTTGGGCAGTTTTGTTGAATAACAAATAAGTAGAAAGTTGGCTGGTGCATTCGGAAAGAAAACAAAGTAATCCATGATCCTTACCTTATTTGTGATGGTAGAGGTGTTGGTTATAACATGCATTTTTTGGACGATGAAACAGTTTGTTTGACTTGTGCTACCTTTTGATTTGCCCCTTTCATACATAATACAAAGGAGACATAAGTTGACCATCTGCAGTTATGGCAGGCAAAACAGTAGATGGATGCTGGATGACATTTGGAGTTAAACATACTTGATGGGTGCCTTCTCTCCTTGAACTTGAAAGTGCGCCCCGAAGTGACTTCTAGTTTAATGCCCATTTGATTAATGTTGATTACTCAATATGCAAAGTCCTTTAGAATAAGTGAGTGAACTAGACTTTAACAGAAAACTTTGTCACTTTTTAAGATACAATACGATTCTCTTTCTTCCAATTATAAACAAAAAATTTAGATGCAAAGAATTGCAATGAAGAAGTGCTTGGGGGAAAGACTTCTGACGATTTGGCACATCATTAAACATCATTATCGTGAACAATTTGATTATGCTCATTGCCTGCCTGAAAATGGCAAGTTCCTTCTTGATCTCGGAAACTTTCTCAATTCAAAATCCTCAACTTTGCTTCTGTGTTTTGCATATGTTTCACAATGAATGATGATTAGTTTATAAGTTTTCTCTTTTTGATGGAATATCATTTCCTCGTTATTGTTAGGATACTATTTGATATCTCTCCATCTATTGGAGAACATCTTTCTATACAATAGATGATGAGTCTTGTTTTTTTGTGTGTAATTGAATGGTGATCGTTCTGTGGTTCTTCACATGTATTAGGATTGTTATTGCATTTAAAAACTCATTGATGTGAAATCTGACAACTAGAAGGAAGCAAATGGGCAGTTGAAACATTCTAATATGGCAGTTTAGGGTTAGCACATGCAGTAGATGAAACTTGCACAACTTCCCTATCGTTATTTGTTATAGCATGTAATAGATTATCGACACTATAACAAATGACTGCTGGACACAAACAAATATACTTGTAATCCCATACTTTTTGTCGATACATAGATAACCAACAAATACATCAAGGAATTTATTGGTAAATTGTAAATAACAAAACGCACAAGCTTACAGCTAAGGTACAAAGATTGGTAAGTAGTTTCGTTTTTTATATTGATTTGCATACTGATAAACATTGAATTTTATAGTAATTCGTTTTGACTTTGCAATTTGCACAGTAAAATGTGTTTGCTTTTGAACTACACATGCCCAAAGGATATTTTTCACAGATATAAAAATGGCTTACGAAGTGATAAAAATTTAATAAACTACAATCCATTATAAGAACATAGAAAAGTTTAAGACTCCCATAAAGTAACGATGCCAAAAACAATTTGAAAATTGACACTAGGGACTCTGCTGACATCATATAAGCCACCTTTAACTTTCTCATCCCCTTTTTTTAAAAAAGTTAAGAACTTAGGCTTTCCATAGTGCAGTCCTAATACTACATAATTCTACCAACTGTGCTATAAGACACAAACATACAGCTTCCCTAATTTTGATGTTCCATTCAATTTTTAAAGGAAATTCGTTTGATTTAGGAATCACATAAGATAAATTATTAATCACAGAATTGAAGAGTGTCTAACTACTAACTAGGAAGAAAAACATTTTTATGCATTTGCACCATAAATAAAAAAATAAAGATTGCTATTCGTTGCAGCGTGCTGATGCTGGATGTGGACTGACGTCATCATTACAAATGAAAAGGGAATTAAATCACCTAATTAGCAGAATACATCTAAACACTGGAACTATATAGAAAGAACAGGCATTAACAGTGCCTTGAAACTTCACAGAATAAAGTAGATCTGAAAAATACAAAGCAGCAGACGAATTAAAAATCAATGACTGACTTATTTTGCACGTTGGGTGTGGCCTTTAAAATTACTCTATTAACACGTCTACCTGATTTGGCTTTGAATCAAACATAAACTTCCCAAATTAAATCATCCTTTTTTGGGTGTCCTAAACCTACCGAAAAACTTTTTGATTACAGTTTTAGCAACGGCGGATGCTTTGACATTGCATACGTTTTAAAATATCATCTGTTAATAGTATTTTATATCCTTCTGAGAATTAGTTTAGGATGGAGGTTCTTTAAGTGTTTCTTAAGAGATCTATATATTATATTATTTAGATGCACTAAGCACATCTACTAAATAAATTCTCTTAACAGAGCTCCTATAAATTACTCAAAAGTAGTTGGAGGTTGCATAATCCAAGCAACATGACAGTGGATTGTCATAATCCTGGCCCTATTGTAAATGCGGTATTCCCTCCATCTTTAGGTTCTATTTTGATTTTTTAATAACTACTTTTCAGGTCCTACATAAAAAATTGCCGCGATTCAAATAACGCATCTAGGGTGTCATTGATCTTATGCAAAAACTACATTTAGTTGATGGTAGTTTACCAAAATCGTGATCACATGTTTCTCTTTTTAACTAACATAACCGGTGATGCTCATAGACGACATGATTGTTCGATAGTCTCTTGCTTTGCCATATCGGTAACAATATCCTCGGCGTGTAGGTTTGTCTTATCAGTTGAGCATTTCTGTTATTATATCCTAGCATTTTGACATTTTGTCTACTTTTAATATCATTGATTCAGAACTTGCTTTAAATATCTACTTTGCTAAGGTCTATATCTTGGAACTGACAGGTGAGTATGAGGCTATAAATCTTATATATGACACGGCTTATGGATTCCGAAGTATAAAATATGTTACACTAGACATAACAAAACAGTAACAGAACAGGACTGCATGGTGGCTGAGTCGCCTGCAGTCTCGATATTTTGATGAAAAAATCTACGCGAAATATGATGAATGGGCGGGACACATTGTGATGAAGCTACCAATCATCAATTGCCTTTATGCATGCTGCACCCAATGCATAATTTCCAAACCCCAAAATAAATATATCAATTAAAGAAATAGTAAAGAGATTTAAAATGCAATTAACTCAAAAAATTACGTTGTGTTTCTTGATTTTCCAGAACCTCTGATTGAATAACAGCTGTAGTAAGAAATAATAGATGATTGGTGTATCACTAATACGCTGCATGACAGAAACATAATGAACTATAAGAAGAATATGGAGATAGATATGTTGACAATCTGGATATTTATCTCAAGGAATTTTCACAACAGTCTGAGTTCGTGTAGAAAGGTGATAATTACAGAGAATTACACTGCTATTGACAAGAAAAATGTAATAAAAAATTAAATGAAAAACCCAAAATCGCGCGCACGTCCACACACAAACACACACATGTATGATTTATATGAGCAGCCCCAAGTGAATCATTATAAAGTGTGCTATAGGTGATCAGAGGAATAATCACATCCATCACGTGTGTGAAGGTTTGAAAAAAAGATTGCAATTGCAGAATAATTGATGTCATTTAGAAAACTCTTAATCATCTTTCGTAAGTCCGGGTACAGCTATTTGTATGGCCCCCCAGTGAGGAAAGAAAGCCCCTAGTTTGAAGAACTTTAGCGTCATTATAGGGTAAAAATGATGGTGCTTCCATGTAAACCCTTTGCAATTACAGCAACCACCATTTAGAAACAACCTCGATAAGAGTCCCGTCTGTCATCTGGAACATGTAATGGCCAGAGTTTTAGTGAAGTTAAAAAAAATATATATGAACTTTACAAAAGCATAGACTTTACAAGTGTCTAAGTTGCTGATTTATAATCGATCCTGTGGTAGGTGGAAACCACCTTTGAGGAAGTCTAATAATGTGAGGAATATTGATGATGACGTGGTTAAGCAAAAAAGTATCCCATCTACTAATACTGATTTATATAAAGAAAACAGTTGGGTAGTACCATCTCGTCATAGCTTCAACCATACTCACTTTATGTTAAATAGACGAGTGAATACCAGAATTGCCATTTATCTGAAGAAATTTATGTGGCCCTCATTTTCAGAATACGTTTTGCCACAACTGCTTTAGCAAAGGAAGAGACTTTCTGACTCAATCTAAACAAAATCCTAAAGAAGTATAAGATATGATGATGTCTAATGATTTTGCATCTTCCTTATTAGATGAGAACAATAGATTGGCTGTCCAAGTTGAGACCATCATCTAAGAAAGCAAGTCAAAAGCCCTTGATGTGGCTGATCTACTAACATTGTATAGATTTCTAGGATTTACAAAAAGAAACCATCGTTCTGAATACTACTATTGGCATTTACCTGAAGAAATTTACATAACCTCATTTTCATAAACCGCTTTGTAATTAACTCCCTTTGCTGTGGAAAAAGTAAGATTTTGTCTTTTTATTGTTAGTAAAAGAATAAAAGATTAGCTGCTAAAGTTAAGACTACTGTCAAAAGCTAAGAGTTTTTATTAGACTTCACTTATCTACAGAGTGTGCTTTTGACCAAGAAGTTTTTATTGTCATTGGCATAATCTTTACTTATTTACTTATCATCTTTCACTTAGTGTGCACCCATATTACTTCCCTCCCCTTCCTGTAATAAAACTGTTGTGACAAATTCGTTTTTTGCCATTATAAAATTTGAAAATGTTACAGGCATGAAGGAAAACCAAAAGATCTTCTTTCGCGGCGAAGGCGACCAGCAGCCCGACGTGGAACCAGGGGATGTGGTGATTGTCTTGCAGCAAAAGCCACACGACAAGTTCCAGCGCTCAAACGATGACCTGCACCTGAGCCACACTATCACACTGACTGAAGCGCTGTGCGGATTTGCGTTCATAGTGCGTCAGCTTGACGGCCGGGATTTGCTGATTAAGCACAGTGCCGGCGAGATCATCAAGCCTGGCGACGTGAAGATGGTGAAGGGCGAGGGCATGCCCCAATACAAGAACCCCTTCGAGAAGGGAAACCTGTATGTAACATTTGAAATACGTTTTCCAGACCACCACTTTGCGAACGAGCTGCAGCTGAAGCAGCTTGAGAGTGTTCTGCCTCCCAGAAGCCCATTTGTAATGCCCGAGGGCGACCACGTAGAGGAGGTCGAAATGAGGGAGTATGATCCTAACCAGCGCAATTCTGGCGGCGGGAGGGGCGAAGCGTACGATAGCGACGAAGAGCACGTTCATGCAGGCCCAGGCGTGCAGTGTGCCCATCAATAGAGTCGACCGTAGTTGCATAATTGTTGTACTGCTGCTTTCTAAATAAGGATAACACTGTAAATGTCCAAGGACTATTATCAACCACTCTATTGTATGTATCATGTATCGATCTTTTCAGATTTGAAAATTGTAGGTGTTACTTTTGATCATTTGTGGACGTTGCCATTTTGTTTGAAATTCAATGCTGTAATTAACTGTTTGCAAACATTTCAGTATCAAGAGGAAGCAATTTGTAATGATTGGCCTTTGTTTACGACTAGTTTGTAGATAAATTATTTAGTTTACATTTAAATCTGTTTATCGTGGATCATTGGTAATTTATTCTTATGGCGTAGTTAGTTTTCAGCATGAACTTGAAAGCGAGCTTTGCCAAATGCCTTCATCTGGGTGTGTTTAGGGTCCCAAGGCGAAACACATGGGCAGAAATGCGCGTTTACAAGTTTAGCAAACCGAGTGCTTGATCGTTTTTTATGCGTCTACTAAACCGGAGGAATTATACACTGCATGAACTTGTTCCGATGAGATTTACATTTATTATTTACGGACATTGACTAAAATAGATATGGGAACTTCATATACTATTTATTTTACTCTGAAAATATAATTACAACATTATGGAATTTTTTATTGAATTGTAGGTTGCTGAAAATTATGGGTGCAAGACGGCAAAATGACTGCTGAAATAATTGAACCTCTTTGCCAACACGGGTGCAAACAAAGTCTGTGGTTTGTCAATTATTTTTAGAGTTACAATAAGACACTTTATGTTATAAACAATAAACTGCACTTAGGACAGGTAGTTATAATTCCTGATAAACAGTTTGTGCTCTTAATTGGTTTGTTCCATTAAAATGAAGGTTCACACCTGTTGAATAATTAATTTTAGCGTTCATCAATTAGTGTAATTGTTTCATTCCATCCCATTACACCTATAAATTTTTAAAAACATTTAAGTTCCTCAGGTTTGATAACCAGTTAATGAAGAGATAATTCAATGACCATTTTATGTTTCTGTGACCCAACTTAGAAAACCATATCGGAGAAGGATACAAGAGAATCGGTGAAAGATCACTGCATCTAAACTATGATGAGATCATCAATACTGGGATATGAGGATCATCTTTCAAAAGATCTGCTACATGATCAGATATGTCATATAACCATATAATAATCCAGGAACGACCCATTTAACTTACGATTAGCTATGAAGAAGGCAAAATGAGAAAATCTACAAATTGATTGGATTACAAGTAAGGATCTGGGCTTTCGAGTAACTTTCTACTGTTTCATAAGCTTGTAGTTTATGAAAATATGCTCCACCTGTCAGTTGCCACATCATTTACTTTGATTGACAGTTGTACTCGAGACTTATAAAGAGATCAAAGAAGTAGTTGTTGGATTCAAAATATTGCCTGTAGAAGAGTAGCAAGATTGCTAGGTGTGGTTCATCTGGGAGTTTAATTCATCATGCTAGAACATCTTGTTAGAATTAAAAATATTAGGCATAACATTGATCTGTGGCACAACTTAAAAGAAAGATGGTTCACTATGATCAATGAAAATGAAGTAAACCACAGAAATTTGCAACTTCCAAAAAGCAGAAATTCTGCTTGCCCATTGCCCTATGAAAATGAAAATGTGGTTTGTTGGAAGAATAAGTTTTAATTTGTCAGAACCTGTTTTGATTTTGTGGAATGAATATGAAAGTTCAATACCTTGTAGCTTACCATAACATTCAAGGCCATGGCGTGGTTTTCAATGGATGTCCTCTGAAATGTTTTGAGGCGACCTGACTGTTGGTTCGATTAAATCGACCTATATAATGGTGATTGTATTGCAAATTAAGTGCAGCAGTGTTGCCACTCTAAACCTAAAGTGACATTTGAAAACCATTGTTTCTGTAGATAATAAAAATAAATTTTATATGAGATGGCCTTCAATTTCTTGGAAAGTTAATATTTCTTTTTAGATGAATGTTTAATTGTATATGTAAGAACAGCCACATCAAGACTAGCATCTTTAAATCAAATAATACTTCCATGTATACAATTTTTTAACTAGAGATTTTACCAAGAAAATGATTTAGCCAAAAATATTTTAAAATGGTAATATTTTACCTATAACCCCTCCCCTTCCATGTATATGTAATATATATACACACACACACACATACTAGTGATCACTCCTATATTACACAACGATGACGATTTTCAAAAGTTATTTGTGAAAAAGTGGCAAAGCTGCCTCGCTTGGTTTTATGTAACGGTCGACATTTAGGAGTTTAGTTTGTATTTGAGTATATTGCAGCGGTTTGCTAAAACCGGAAGTTTTCTGTTACAACAGAACAATTCAGTCTCTTAAATATAGTCCAATACATTTGTTACCACTAATTTTCTTCTACAGTGCTAGGATCTTTGCATACTCGGGGAGATCTACACATTAAGACTTTTCTATTTGAGAGGGTTAATTTTTTTTTTAAAGAAGTTTTTAACTGCCACGAAGAATATATTATCTCTTAAGTGGTAGGGGGAAAGTAAAAATAAGAGTGTAATGGGGATCGTGAGTTACCACCTTAACCACTTTGCAAGTTTACTATTGCCAGATCACTATCTTAAAATTCATTTGTTTCTTTAACGTGTAACAGGCCTTCACTTTCATTTGTTTCACTATTTCAAAACAAGTGTTCAATCCATATATTGGAAATAATTTTTTCTATAATTTTGGTAATGGTTTTGAGTCCAATTTCATGGATCTCTATAGTACACGCAAATTACACAAGTGAGTAATGGTGTAAGCCAATGGTTGTTATATATAGCAATCTGTAAACTTGTGGTATTGCATCTCTCCGCTAGAGCGCACTACTAATCTTTATTCGAAAAATCATTCTAAAACTATTATTTTTTTCGTGTCAATTGAAATTGAGGGAAAATAACTTTAAAGAAAAATGTGCTTTGCATCTTCGATAAACATGGAAACCTCAATTGATGTCGCGAACCTTCAGTTCACCTTTGTGTGGCTGTCATTGAGGACAAGCGGCGCAAGGCCCGCTCTCTGTCCAAGATCGAGCGCCGTTGTGCAAGCGCTAACTCGCCGGAAGCTCTTGAAAGGAGATTAGATAGCCGGCCCTCGGCACGGCCTGGTGCAGAGCCCATGCGCGCGGCCTGCGATTTTTCCTGCGGCCTCATGGTCCTCACCAGCCGAATCAATATCCAGCAGAGCCTCCGCGCCGTTTTGGGCCTGCATGGAGCCTGGCGTTTCAACTGGATGGTGGTGGAGAACGGGAGGCTCGATGGCCATCGATTATCGAAGTCGAGGGATCTGCTGGTGGCAATTAAGAAAGCAGTCGGGGCTCCGCTCCTTGTTACTCTTTGATTACTCGTGGAACGAAGACGATTACGACGTCTCAATGACACAACTAACTAGTCGATTTAATTGTCTGTAAATTATTTGCTACCGACGAGTGCCCTTTTAATGCTTACGACCATGTCGTTGCGCATTCCATTTGCAAAGCAGTTAAGCATCTGGACCAATTCTGCTTCACATAGCCATTTAGGAGTAGTTTTTGATACATCTTAACGTATCTTCAATCATTTGTCTGTTCCATATTCAGAATTGCCCCCGTTTTCCTTACAACCGCTGAAACGCGCTTACCCTACAGACTCCACTTCATACTAGTCCCTATCAATTTGTATGTACTTGTGGATAACTGACTGAAGCTGGTCGTTGAAACTGTCTGACCAAATACTCAAAGAACCTCTGCGACTCCAGCAATTTATAGCACATTTGCTTCTGCTTCTGTTAAGTAGTGGGTATGAGAACACTCATTTTGGCATTGTGCACAGACCCTTGTCATTTGTAAGTCCTCATGCACTTTTTTTGGTTATTATGAAAAGACTACTAGAACCAGTATTTCTTATTTAGGTAAAGAAGATTACTGTCCTATACTGCCAGTGAGGTCTAATTTTGATGATAGGATCTCGACTTCTTAGAAAATAACGGAAAACTACGAGGGAGCTGTCTATATGATTCCCAGAAGAGACAACGGCCTAATCATGTTAAGCGTGGTTAATACTTAGTCGGAATAAATCTTTTTAATGGGCGGAGATTCTCTTATCCATCTTCTTTTGTTCCTAGCAACTCCGTCTGGGTCCCGGAAGAAGAATAGGCCCAGGGTACCCCTTGCCTGTCGTAAGAGGCGACTAAGTGGGGAATTTCTTCCAAAACAAAACCTTGCTTTAGTTTTTCTTAACTAACCGCTAATGGGCGATCTGGTGCAATTAAATGCTATGAATAATCAGCGTGAATACTTGGTGGAAAGTTCAGTAGTAAAAAAAATGACGGGGTTGTTTCCCCATCAAATATTTTGAGAGGTTTTGAGTTTACTTCAGGATTTCATGATATAGTTTTTGCAGTATGTCTATTGATTGCTTTTATCAATAAATTTTTAGGATCACATATGCGTGTCGTCTTGATTCTTTCCTTATCGATCCTAAGTATCAAAAATCCTCCATGATGCACCAAGGCAGATCACTAATGTTCTGGACATGGTTTCCTCATATGAGATTGGTTTTCTTTAACTCATCACTACTGTAAACCGCCATATGAATTTTGATGTGTAATATCTCAGGAAAGAGCGTCATTTGAGATACTGGAAAGGTATAATGAAAAATTTTTCGAACCCAAAAATGAATCGAAACGCATTCAATAGAACATGAAGATATTACTATGTATGTCTAAAATCATAAGCTGTGATAGTCACAGTACAAACAAAATTGACTTTGCGGATACACCGCGTATTAAAGACAAACTTTGCAGTCTCGCATTGTAAGTTCATATTTGAAGTTTTTGAACTTTTGGAATTTTTCCATGGGGATTACACTCAGGGAAATGTGGTTCTCATTGTTAAAAAAATTGTTGAATCAGACAATTGGGAGGACTACAATTAACAAATCCTCCACTATACTCAACATCCAGATTTTGTTAATTTTGTAATGATAGAATTGCTCATAACTATTTTCATTAGAGAGAAGAAGCAGGTAATTCAAATTTGGCTACAAATTCCCTACATAATATTCATACCAGGAAACGCGTGGCTAGCTAACTTTGAGGCACGTACATCATTAAGAATTGCCGATTTCGTTCGTGTAGGCGAACTTTGGCAGCCAAGTCAGCAACTGGAGCCTGGCCTTTGAAGCTAATGGTGTTCTAAGAAGCTTTGTGGACTTCGCTTGTGGTAACCTGCTTTTGCACTCAATTTATAAATATACTCGGCCGATCTTACGTCTTCTATAATAGGAAAAGTAAACAGATACGATTACCAAAATACATAAGGTCACACGATAGCTCGAGATTACATTAGCAACTCTTGTCTGTAATCATTTCTCTGTTCCTACTCTGATTGGTATCGTCCTTCATTCTTTCACTTGTTTGTAATATAAAGATGCGTTCATACTTCTGATTACATTTTTTAACAACAAACTTTTATTTAGAGTCGCCATAAATTGTGAGAAAAATAAATAAAGATATCCAGTTTAGTGGGTGAGGTAGAATTGGCAAGGTAGGGAGAACCCAAACCAGTTTAGACTTTTTTCATCTTCAAAAAAAAGCGCCACTTTGTATGGAAACCTTTCAGATGTATTTTGCAGTACTTAGCCATACATTCCAGATGAATAGGAATTCAATGACTGGGAATAAAATGGTAGAATATTTTACATAAAATCCGACATTCGTAAGTGGCATCAAACATTTTTCTTACTGCCTTTTCTTCATAACCTTCCAGGAAATATTTAATTTACTTATTTGACGACTAGCCAACACCAATGTGGTAAATGGCTTTTGATTATATATATATATAGACTCCGAATCTTAATTTACCATTAGTGTTTTGTAGATAATACATTTGATTCATCAGAAAATGATTTTTAATTTGAAAAATACTATAACGAATTTTCGAACACTCCCCGTAGCGCCTATCCAGGCGTTACCTACCAGTGACAGAGATAATGTCATCCAGAAATTAATCGGTCTTATTTGTGCACGTGCAAGACTCAAACAATGGTTAATTGCCAGATGTTTACTAGAAACTTCGTATAGGCTCTGGAACCAATCCTGGGTTGCTTAAATATCACGTCACGAAGCAGCCAACTGTTACAGATAAATACAATTTTACATTATTATATGTATTGTGTAAATAAATATTAACGGGCTGATCCCCCGCAAAGGATCTCGAAAGCTTCCTTAGAAGCGGCGAAACCCCTCCAAGGGGTGTTAAGCCATTCATTCATTCAAATAAATATTAAGTAAGGAAGAAATTGTTGTTTCTTTTTTATTGTTAGAAAAAAATAGAATTATGATTAAAGGGGCTAATTATAATAACACGACTAATATAGGGGGCGAGAACACTAGTACCCAACTCGCTCAAGATAATAACACCTTCCAGTTGATGACTGGGTCGCTTTTTTGTTACTTTCTCGTTTTGATTAGTAAATCCTAAACATTAATAAGGTTAAACTTAAAAAGGTAATTTGTACGTTTTTATGAAAGATAGTTCATTCTTTGAAGATGTGCTAAAGTAATTTGGTTTTCAGATACCTACAACAGCTGATAGATGTCATTGAAGAATCTCTTGGTAGTAGATCCTGGTAAGCTGGTGATAGTTCAATATTTAGAGACTGCACTTTCACAAAAACAGACTCGAAACCAAGAAAATACTTAAAAAGATATTTTGTCTTCTTCAAAAGGGGTTGTGGATGACGTCTTGAGCGTTTTAGTATGGAGAATTAGGTGGTTTTGATGGAGATGTGTGCTGTATGGGATTTTCACACTTAGGTACGAAGGTCTAGTCAAAACACATTTCAGTTTCACAATCAATTGGTAAAGATAGGATGTTTTTCTTGGAGAAAAAAGGAAATATATGAATAATCCACATTCAATCATCTAGACAACGATAATTCTAAACGTATTGTAGAAGTAAAAAGGTTAAGACCAAATACTAGAAACATCTAAGTGTCCTTTGGGCTCTTTCCGGAAAAATTGGCGCCGGCTGACTAGCCTTTGTCTGCATTTGTTAGAGGAAGGAATAAAAGCGTTCGGTCTAAAATACTAATTGCCGCTAGTAATGTTAACCTTTTTTCCTTCAGTTTCTTACCCCCCTTCAGCAAAATTTTAATTTCAAACTGCCCATACGTCTTCCTAAAAGATTTAACATTACGATAGTCTTTGAGTCATAGACTTTTTAAAATCAACAATATTTTTACTGTTTGGTTCCATTTGAAGTATAAAAAATAAATTTAACTAATGTGAAGTGTCTCAAAATCGTTCACCATTTTTGTTTAAGTTAAGTTGGAAGCATCCTACAAAGTCAGTATACTATATACATTGTGGTTTGTCAATATAGAGCGATACTTGATGGAGGAATGCGTAACGTAATTTCGAGATACGATTTGAGCCTATAGTCTGTATTTTACTAGAACTACGAGTATCTTTTGCGTTTGGAAGAAGGAGGGGGGTACTCTGGGGCTGTGGATTATTCTTTTTTGCTAGAAATTCAGCTAATTCCCAAAAATTGAGAATAACAGTCAGACCCGTCTCGTGGAAGTACAGAAAACATATCTGGGGGCTTCAACCAGAGATAATAGTTGGCGGGGTCATTCAAGAAAACGATGCAGAAACTTAAAACACTTGTTCCAATAAATGACTATAATTGCAGATTACAAGATCACTCGAATCACCATGTTTGGATACTGAAAAGGTACCTTTTGGAGTGCAAAGTTATTTTTGTTCGGACTATACCGAAAGGCTAGAAAAAATGACCTAAAAGCGGAAGGTGGGGTTTAATCTTCACGTGTCAAAGACACAACTTAAGATAGATTTGGTGGATTATACTAATTTAGTTCTTTTTCTTGATCTTCATAATTTGCATTCTTAATTTTCTTGGTCTTGACCTACTGTCTTGCTTTTCAGTTGTTCTGCTTCAAATAATTTTTGAAGGTATTGATTTTAGACTATCTTATACTTTTCCATATCCTTTTCGCCTCTTTGGCCGATATCTTAACCTTTCCTTTTTGGTTTTGGTAACTTTGGTCGAGTTCCATTTTTATGAGCTCTCGGTAGTGCCTTCATCTTATATTTTTCTTTGCGCGTTTTTCATCCCACTGTTGTAATTGTTTTATTTTGTTCATAATCATGGTTGATCTTCCTTCACGGTCTAGAATTGTTTGTCTTATCACGGGAAGAGTGTGGAATAATTTTACATGATCAAATTTTGGGTTTGAAATGTTGCGCGATCTCTTGCCTTTAGCCCACGCGTCATTGATTGCTAGAGATTTTTGCCGCAAAAAGTGTCACAACCATTGTTCTACCTATCGTTTAACCCAGATTTGAGCTCGCGCAACATAATTTTGGGTTTAATTGAAAGGTCTAAACAATTCAAGCGAAGACTCCCTCCACTGCTTTAAAGGGGGGAACTTAACTAAAGAAGACCAAGTATGTGAATTGTCTCTCTAAATTCTCACTTTTCTTTTCTGGTCTTTTTACATTGCGCATTGCTTAATCGGTGTAAATGGACTGTATTACGATGATAAAAAATGCAATTAAATACTCCCTTATATAAATAAGTGCGTGACGCTACTCACCGGTTTGACGACCTGACCTCTCGTCGTCGTCGACAACGTCCCAGAAGCTATAATAAAAGGAGGGTCGGGAAGAAGAATCAACGATGTGGATGGAGTAAGGATTCCTCCGACGATTTGATATCTCAAATGCCGAATTCACGATAACGTTCCCACATTTTTTCAAGCAGCATAAGCTAATGACAGGGCCAAAGATGGACTGACGGAACACGAACAATAACGTTGCGGTGTATGGAAAGTGACACGTGGTAAAAGGCACCTGAAAGCGGTTCTTCTCATGGATGCGAGCGATCGATAGACCTTATAAATGGCAACACTTCTTGGCTTTTTCCTTCAACGCTTGTTAAAGTAACCATTACGCGAATATTTCTTTTTGATTAATCCTCATTAACATTTGGTTACATAGAAAAAGTGGATTTTATAGTACAAAAAAATAGATAGTAAAAAAAAATTTAAAAAATTAATTCATCATTACTTCACATGAAAAATAAAAGGAAATGCTGTTGAGATAATAGCACATTGAAAGGAAAAACGTTGAAGTTCTTCTTTCTCTTTCAATCGTTCTTTATGAAAAAGCAAATATAAACCTTTATTTTGATTCTCCACTGTTGTTTGTTTTATTCTACATTGTACACGCCAGTTAAAATCTCCGATTCATATCTTTGTTTTGGAGCCCTGAACATTTTGTTTCTCCAGACTTGCATTAATTTTTTTCCACATTATTTATTTTTAACATTGTAAAATGTTAATAAGGCTACTACGAATTATTCCCCCCCTCTTCCTTTTCTAAAAGTGATTTTGGCTATGAAATCGATCAGAAATAGAGTGAATGCTTGCATTTTTTTTAGTTATGATTTTATTTCCCACTCCCATCAAATTTATATCAAGCATTATGTAAACTACCGAGTTGTGCATTTTTTAGGTGGGGATAAATAGCATCGAGAGAATTGCTTGTTAGGACTTCGATGAATTTAATTTATTAAAATCAAAATGGGGAATGATGAATATGTTCCTTTGTATGTACTTATGGGAAACAGTCATAAAGCCTCATGACATTAAAACAACTATGGCCACCAGCTTCACCACCTCAACTAACTTCAGCTGCTTCCTCCGTCAAGTAGCCTCATGGGAAGTTAGAAAAACAATGATAGTAGCAATAGATGAGTGTTGCGTTCGCATGAGGAAACGTAATAAGGGATGATTCCCTCCTCGTTAGAAGAAAGGAGAAAGTGGTGGGCACTTGGAGAAATCTGTCTTGAAACGAAGTAATGCTTTTCGAGTTGACAATTAATAGGTTGAAGCAAAAATGCAGGGAATTGGTATAAATGTAGATTATAGTTTGGACAAGCTATCAGAACGTGAAGCGGGATGGTATTTGCGTTGGGTATCTCAATATAAGCCTTAAAGAAGTCACAACAAATCACCTAGAGCGTCACTGGGTAGAACTGCGAAAACGAATGAGATGTATGCGAAATTACTACAACAAAGATGAACAGTTTGTAAGATTTGCACCTTCTTACCTCGGCGAGTTCATGTATTATCAAGATGAAGGATAGTCATTTAGCTTTTCAGCATATTCTGAGCGATATCGCGGAAATATTTTTCAGTGATAAGATAGCTGAAGCGATGAAGAAACAAGAGAAAAAAGAGCAGTTGCAATTAATTTCTAGTCTAGTCGATTGTGATAGCCAAGTCGAACTGTGATGTCCAATAGCAGCTACCGATAGCTACTACAAGTAATCGGTCGACGAGTTCGAAGAATGTACTGCACAATATAAAATAAACGAGGAGAAGACTTTCTGATTATATTAAAAAATTATAATATTAGGAGAAGTTATTGGATGACGAGAAGAAGCGCTTCAATTTGGTACAAGATGCCCTTGTAATGAGACAACTCAACAGTACTAAATTATTTAAAGAAGGCTCTACATTCATTATTGTGGTAGCTTCCAGCTTAAAGCAGCCATTCCTGTAACATCCAGAAAGTGGAAGGTCTGGATAATCGACGCATAACATTGCACAAGAGACGCTAAGTAATAACATTTTCAGAAAGTTGGTGCAAATTGGTTAACCAAGACAAGTTTCAGCTTAGTTTGTACTGAACTTAAGTAGCGTGTTGGCAAGAAAGGCGTTGTTACTTGGAATGAAAACAAGCATCCATATAGTAGAACCACACGCGCTCACCACCACCCATAGAATTTCGGATAATTGTGTCAGTAGATAAAGTGATAGCAAGAGTATTTTGGGACAAACCTGTCATTATTCATTTGGATTTTCTACCCGTAGTGCCACTCTCAATATTGTTGCAATCGGCGTCTACATGATAACGCGCGACCTCATACCGGTTACCGTACTACGCGCAAATTACATCAACTCGGCTGAGAGGTATTTCCATATCTCCATTTCTACCTATTTGTGCGTCTAGAAAATTCCAGGGAAGTCAGCAGCAAAGTAGTGTGTCCTATGATGATTCAAGCGTACTGACAAATCTGAAACTTTCAAACACTGAAATAGGTGTGTAAATGTAACAGGAGATTATATCGAAAAATAAACATCAAAATCAAATGTATTTCAGACAGTAACATGATACATGAGTAACATGTTATGATTTAAGTCACTTTAGGTGATGTAGATAAATATCCCAGTTGTGATGATTTACAAATTTGAAAATAAACGGGACAGCTTTAGTTCACGTTCCAGATCCCCATTTTCCGAGAAGATTGCGCGCATTTACCCAAAGAAAAGGTTATCAACTATAACTTTCTTGGACTTTGGCCAATTGAATCAGAAACTTTCCGCCTTTCGGAGGGCATTATCTTGTTTGGCGAAGTGCTGGGCACTCGAAGAGTCGTCGAATACGCGCGAAGTTTCGGCCGCCGATAAGAATATCTGGGGGCCCTCCAGCGATCTTTGAGCGATAAGGCCGCGCGCGTTATCTGCCTGAAGACGCGCTATCAGGCGTCCACAAAGACTGCTGCGTGGTGTCAACAACCTTGGACGGAAGCCGAAAAGCACGAGGGCAGAAAATTCGCGACGCCCCCAGCGGGGCCCGAGAATTGGCCGGCCGAACCAAAATGTCTTTAAATAGGCGCTGACTGAACGCGGAATTGGCAATCGGACGTGCTTTATCGCCATTTCGTAACTGCTTGGCTCTTCAGCGGTCGATTTGGAAACTGGTATTCGAGGCGCATGGGTAAATAAGCTGCTGCCTTGACACTTTTACTGGTATCGTTGACGCGAAGAAGAAAACGCCGGATTGCTCTATTACGTGCATTTTAATTTTAATCGTACGAGAAAATCGTTGAAGTAAGTTCTGATGTTAAACTTTAGTATCCCAAACAGAATTCACGAATATATGAGGTGAGGTACGACAAAATTCATTTAGCGTGGGGGGGGGGGGGCTGGTTCTTAGAATTGTCGCGGCCACCATTTTCATTATGAAATTAGCAGTCATTTGGATTCAGCAATGCTTGGTAAGTCATTATTCATCAAAACTCTTGTTAATAATAAAAGTACGACTCTAACACCCCGCGTGGGAGTACGGCCAGCGAACTGAGAGATTGAGACTCGTCTTTTTTGCCTACTCGTCACCCATCATCTTCAAACTTCCTATTGTATCGTAGTTTGAAATGCTCCCTCTGTGAGCATCTGAAGGCTATAGGATCACATGCTACCACCAGTTGGCATTGCTGTAACTCACAGAAAGGGAGGTAGTAAGTTATTAGTTTAGTGCTATGAGTACAGGTGTAAACAACGTGAAAAACCATGGAGGGAAGGAGTAAATTCTTTGGACATCCATACAAAATGTGCGAGAGTCGCGGAGCTGAGCTACATACTGGAGCTCAAAGGTAGCAAATTCTGCTGATTAATTGACTGCTCTTTCGTGAGAGCATCATCAGTGAGCAAGTACCTAAAGTGACTTTGTTAACGTATTCAGCAACACCACTACAAGATTGAAGATGCTGAGAGTTACTTTGGAATCAAACTGCCACACCTTTGTTATCTTACAGACTTTCGTGTACACCATGATGCCTTACGTTCCATATTTACCGAATCTTGCGCCCAGTGACAAGTTCTCCTCCAACGACGAGCTTTAGTCGGCCGACGACAAGTGGTGTCTTGATATATTCAAAGAAAAGTTTATATAAGCTTTATGGAAACTACCAAAGGTGTGGTAAAAGTGCATATACATTGAAAGGGAATACATTTATTGAAATGTGTACTCACTTCTTCTGAATAAAAGATTAGTGAGGAGAAAATAGTTTTAATCGTTTTTGAAGATTCCAAGTGTGGACTTTTTGTTCCTTTTTATATAAGAAATTATTTGCTAAAGTTTGTGTTTATAGCTAATAATCGCCTAGCATATTCATTGAAGAACAATAAATCAATTAGATCGTTTTTATCTTATACTTATATATTTATCTCATATTGTTTTAGTCTTCTTTTTTGGATTCACTATTGGCTTATTCTTTGCAATAATATTCATTTTGCTGCAATGCTTTCTTTGTTGTATTTTCTATCACTGCTTTTACTATAGTAAACTGTTGTTCCATGAGTGATTCATGAAGATGGCCTCAATTTTACAAGTAGAACTGGTGATAAAATATAGGGTGGGCAATATGCAGCTGATTTGTATTTCCACTATTCTCAATATTGTGATTGAGAGATTATGTAGAAAACACATGACAAGGTAATCATGGTACGTTTACCAAAGTAATTCTTCAATCATTGCAATATTTTGGCCGTAATGGCGCACTCAGCGTTATCTGATAAAATATTTGAAGAAACTAGTGGTGCTAATGATATTCCGAGATCTGGCCGTGTTTGTTATGAATGAGTGTTCAACAAAAGTGCAAGAGAATCCCAGTACCTATGCCAGGCATCGCTCTTAAGAAACGGGTATTCCTGAAATAACTTTGCGTACCATATTAAACAAAGATCTGAAACTATACAACATCCAGTTGTTTCAATAAGTTGTTTAGCTTATAATCGTTCAAAACGTCGTTAGTACTGTAATGCAACACTGGAACTTAGTATCAAAGATGAGTATTTTTTAAAAACTTATAGAGAGCGATGAGGGCCATTTTGACTTATTTGAGTATTAATAAACAAAACTCCTTTTTCTGGACAACCATCGTGTTTTACAGGAACTATCTTTGCATCCACGCCGGGTCAGAGTTTGACGCGGAATTTTTTTAAGGTGTAATTAGACCGTTTCTGGGGAGCGTTACCGTAACATAATCAAGAACTTTTTCATCTCTCAAATTAAAGAATTTGAGAAACATGTGGTTTTAGCAAGATTCTGTGACATGCCACGCAGCCAGAAGAACGATGGGCATGCTAAAAATTTCGTTTTCCAGAACGTGTAATCTCTCGTTTAGGTAATGTAGTTCGGACTCTCAGATCATCAGATTGTTTCACATTACTGTTATAATATGGTTTTTAGGTTGTTTATGGTGTTGATAAAGGTGCAGTTTATAAATTGCTTCTTTTACGAATCCCTACACAAAAAAGTATCGAAATGCGAGATCAAGAGATTCCGCAGACCAAAACTTAAGTGCCAAGTCTTCATATTGTATGCGACCTGTCTATCGCTGAGGTAGAGATTCATGAAAAGATGTCCGGTTTTAAAAGAATGTAGCTTAGTCCTATTAGAAAATGGGGTCTTGTGAATCTTCATTTACTTGCGGAAGATTGTTCACCCAATAACCAAGTTCTTATAAAGAAAAAAAGACCAATAAACATTAACTTTCGGAAAATCTTTGTCATGTTCCAATTAAATTTTATAATCCTCATATGCACATATTGTGTCAGTTTACTTTCTCACTTAGATAGAACGTGGTCTTGCCATTAAATACTGAATGCAGCAAAAAAGTGTCATCTTCCTTAGTTTGTTCGAAGATCTTGAAAGAGTTCTAGATGGTACCAATTTGCTCAGATTGCTGATTCAAACTGCAAAAAAGCTACGCACTAAGCGAGCCTTCTAGCGGTAATACGTGAAACTTCATGATTTTTCACATGTTACATAGATCATTTATATATAATATATAGTTCAGAAAGTATTTTGAATTATTAGGTATATTGTATCTCTTTTAAGATCCGACAGCCTATTCAAACACATTTTTAACAGTTTCGTTATTATTATTATTTACTAGTAGGTCATAAATGTATTATATTTGAACTAACAGGCTGTCCAATTATCTACATGTTCGTAGAACTCCAGTTGTCGCCTTTTTGTACATTTCTAATGGTTGCAAGACTGGCGACATTGCAACGCCATGATAATGTTTATTTATGTTCTATGTTTTTAGCTTAACTAATTGACTGCTTTACATCGTCACAGATGTGCAAAATTTTGAACATATGTAGATGAATGTTGCATTTTTTCTGCCTTTCCGAAGAAAAATTTGGAAATTGTTTGTTGATAAACTCGTACTAAAAGATCTGTGAGTGGTTAGAACTACCGTGTTTGGCGGTCGGTGTTTGCCACAAGAGTTACAGTGAGAAGAAGAACTTGACTAGGAACTAAAAGTAGTGCTGAAATAGAAGCGCCAAGGAGCCAGAATTTAACGGGAAGAAATCAGCACACCGGGCTTAAGAATGAAGGCTTATTAAGCACAATAAAATTTCTTAAAGTTAGAAGATGGTCTTCTAGAGAGAACTTTAAAAAACGTCGATGGCTGTGAATACAGACGCAATTATTATTGTCGTAAAGCCTAATGTTAGAAGTCCTACGTCATACGCCCGATGAAGCATCAGGGGGACACTTTGGGATTAAGAAGACGTTGTAGAATATTTAAGAGCAGTTATATTGGATGAGATTTAAGGAAGATATGAAGGACTGGTGCAGGAAGTGCAAATCATGTGCGCCGAGAAACAGCCATTTAAAAAAAGAAGAGCACCTATGAGGCAACTCAATTAGAAACTCCAAAAAAAGTAGGATAGTCGAAATTCCTATTCTATGACTCGAAAGGAACGTCTTTGTTGCTGTACTTTACATATAGGTTTGAAGTATATGCGACATCAAATCAAAAATCATCTATGGTTTATTAGTATTTCTACTATCAAAATACATACAACTTCCGACGGTTTTCCCACAACTCTTTCTAAAAATGGTATAGGCTATCCGTGACAGAGCTGTGTGTAAGTGTGGTGAAAGGAAAGCTGCTGAATATTTGCAACAATTCTTGGGTGTAATCTACGCGATTAGCCGATCCAGAGACGCGAAAATTCTAGCTCGAGCACGTAAGTGCTGCAGGACGAATCATTCCTTGGAGAAGTAAAGTTAAATATCTCGATGTAACCATGGACTTCAAACTGTCTTGAAGCTCATACATCGAAGAAGGCAGCGAGAGCATCACTAGACTAGCTGTACTACGCGAGAAGCAACATGTCCCCTGAAAATAAGCTGACCCATAATGACTTTGCAACATCTATCTGGAAATATGCTAAAAGCGCACATTTAAAAGCTTCAAATGATCCAGAACTGTATACTGAAATCTATATTTTAGGCATTAGGAGCACGAACCTCTATAGGAATACAAAACTCCCACCAATCGAGAAGTTTATGAGGGAACAGCCGTACGGCCAACACAATACCCATCAGAGGCCCCCAGACAGCGAAGAGGACTCATGGACCTTAAAATAAATAAGACACGCGTGACATTATAAGAAAAGTAGTAATATTGTTCAGCTTCTTCCTCCCTCCTCTTCCTTCAGTTGTCAATCTTCTTGTTTGATTTGAAGTGCATACGCATGCACATAGGTATCTAGAGACACTTTGAGAAGTGCTACCTAGCGTTGAGTACACGTGACTATTAGGGTAAACTAGTCAAACGTAGTTAGTGTAAGAGATAAGGTCACGGCGTAATGGAGCAACGAGTGAACATCAATTTCTGCTACACATTGTGGAAAACATGACAGATCTTTATGAAATGGTGTAAGTATACGGAATAGAAGTTAAGAGCAGAAAATGTGTTTACGATTGGTTCAAACGCTTTAGCGACAAGAAGGAAACGATTGAGGGTAAACAATGCTCGGGTCGGCTGTCGGTAAGCAGAACCTTAGACATGATCTAGCGAGTACAACAAATGCTGGTACGAAATCGGCGACTGACGCTACGATTGATGAATTCGATCGCCAATTCCTCAAGAGTCGCCCACCAATCGCGCACTCTTGGAAGTTTTTTGATCTTATCTGGCAATCTTGGCCACCTCTACATTGGTCCCGCTCTCCTTCTCCGCAATGGACCTCAATAGAACGTGCATGGTATCTTTGACCTCTGTGACTGGAGTATATATTTTGATTCTCCGCTAACTTAGAGATTTTGATGAGGTAAGGTAGGAAACCGCCATGTGGAGTGGTAAAGTGGACAGTGTGCCGGTTAAAGTTCTCTGCCACTTGTCGTGTCTTGTCTACTGTAAGAATGAATATCCACGCATGTTACCCCATTTTCGCTGCTTGTCATCTCTGCACGTTTAGCTCAAATGTAATTGGATCTCGATCTTGACCGACAGCGTTTTTGCAGGGTTCTAACCGCTTTTTACCTGACGATGTACCTCAGGTACTCCCAGATGTCTATTAGCTTGCACTGGAAAATAGTGCTGTAATATGCGAGCTTAGTTCGTCCATAGTAGATCTACTGTTCTCCTTATATAACCACAAACGCGACTTCCTCCTCACTTGTCGTCCATCCGCGACTCATCAGCGGCTAGAGTTTCCCTTTGCTGAAATGAATATCATCTCGCTCTACCGGGTGCCTCATCTCCTTCACCTGATCTATGTTTACTTCTATCCTTTTTTCTTTTTGGAAGTATATTCAAGATTATAGAATTCAAAGATTAATGGCTCACCATACTACTCTCTGTTAGAACCGTAAATCTTAAGGCAATCAGTAAATCTACAAGGATTTGCCTATGTCATTTTTTACACGAAATATTTAGCCTACAGTGCATTCGAACAATAATTTGAACGTCTACTACATTCTGTACTGTAATGCAACGGTCCATGACTATTTATGTTGCTTGAGCACATATTTCGACAGTTAAATTCTCCAAGCTGCCACGCTGTGTGATATTTAAGCAGCTCAAAACCGATTCTAGAATGTACACGGAGTTTCTTGTAAACATCTGGAAATTTCCTATAGCTCGAGCCTCGCATGTGTACACACAGCGCGACTGGCTTTCTGAAAAGTATTTTGTCGCTCGCTGGGGCGTGGCGGGGCGCAACAAAAGCTGCGGCTGTGGATGTTTAACGTTCGGAAATTCGTTACTATCTTTCATACTAAATCATTTCTCTAAAATAACTGATTCAAGTGCATCAAAGTACTAAACAATTACCTAATTCTCTATTACGTAAATGTTAATAGGGCCAGCAGAGGAACAGAACAATGATTGCTCGAGGATGGCCCTATATGCTAAATAAAAGTGAGAGAATATAAACCTAAACAAGTTGAAGTAGTAACTGTTGATAGTGCCCTGTCCTAACCGTTTCATTCTATTTTAATAGTTAATTTGATTTAACATTTTTCTATTCCTTCGCCCTACAGCTAGCAACAGCAGTTATTAGTCGGCCATCCACATTTTTTACGTTTAGTGTTGTGAAAAGGCAAGTTTAATCTCCTCTGGTTATTTAGTGCTTCTTCTCTGTATGTTTAAGTGCAAAAACAAGGTGGAACTTGGACAAAAAACAAAATTGCACGCTATGTACGTACACGGCAATAAAGGCAGCTAAAGATAGATGCTGTTTGCACACTTCATCGGCAGAGGTACATAAAACATTGCACAAACAATAAATATTCGTGCCTGATAAGTCTTGGACGTTGATTCAGTTTGGTAAGCTATGGTGAATGCTCTAAACCTAGCAGATAATGGAACTACCTACATCTCGCTGAAGCTATCAAATTGTAAGGTCTCTATAAATTAACTGGAGATAACAACGCTAGATTGTACCGATGCATTATGGAGTTATACGAGGGGTATTTCTAAAATTGTATACATCACAACTTTGCTGTTATGTGGTCAACTCTTGATTGTTTTCTTTAAAATTTACTTTTAATTAAATGAAAGCTACTATATTCAAAGATTTGCTACAGAAATTGCAACAAACAGAAACTAATGATAGAGCTAAGAAAAGATGAATAGGGTCACCGTAGCCGCGTAGCTGAGACATTTGACTGCGATGCGGACTGACCCGGGTTTATTCCTTGAGCTCTCTGATGCTTGACGATGGCCTATTTAGTCAGTAAATAATTGAGTACCTGCGTTCACTTCGAACAAGGATGGTCTAAGGCGCGGTGTTTGCCACATTGTCCCGCATGGTGTGAGACGACTGGGCAGAGAAAGGGGGAAACATGTAAGAGCCTTAGCCTCTCAGTTTGCAGGTCGTGCTCCTATATGAGTGTTCGAGCCGTACTATTATTGTTATTATTTTATTAAGAAAAGATCATCTGTGTCAAAATATAAATCTTGTCTTATAATACAAGAAACTTTATACGTAACCTCAGTCGCCTTCAAAGAAAGACCCTTGGAATCTCACTCACTTCTTCCAGCGTTGTTTCCTTTTGTATTGACCTGACTCTCGTCAATGGTCTGGAATCTTTAGTTTCTGAAATCTTTAGATCATCTTCTAATTATCGACTGTCAGTCATTGATCATTGCTGATTGTTCGTTGCTGGTCTTCTAAAACGTGAACCATTCTCAAGAGATTTTCAACCATCTCTGAAAATTATATGTATTATACCTTTACACGTGCTATATTCATTGCACAGTTCCCTAAAGTACAAAATTTAACGCAGATTCGCCGCCCTACTTGCTCGGTCTTGCAAATGTCATGGTCGCACGCTACATGCGCTTATTCATCTGCGTCCAACTTTCACCTGACCCAGCTAGTAGACTCGTCCTAGTTTACGCATGCGCATTGCGATTTTCATTATCAACCTCCAAATAAGAGGGAACTTAAAACAAATTACATTTTCTCTTTGTTCTTTTATGTTTTATTATTTAAGTGATTTTAATCTTCTATTGTGGGTACTTTAACTTGTTTGAGGTTTTGTTAGGACCTCCTTTTCGGTTCCTTCAAGTATCTTTTTGATGAAACTAGGTTATTTAATTTATTTTTCCAGCTTTAATGTGTTAATCTTTTTTCATTTACGTCCATTTTTGGCCATCTTTTTGCGTTACCTATTTGTAGTGCTACCGTCCAGGTTCATTTAATAAAAGTAAATACAATATTACAAATGAAACACACAGAAACAGAAATGTTTAGGGAACAAAAATTCACTACCCTATTAAGAAAAAAAGTCGTACTAAACATTCAAACGGCCTTCAAAGAAGGGTCCCAATGCTATTCCAGCATTTTTCCAGAATTTGTCATCGTGGAGAGTCGCAAGGTGGCAGGTCTAGAGTTGTAGAATTGGTGCTTAACATCCTTTGACCATTTTTTCGCTACCACCTCCTCCACGATCTTTAGAAGAATACTGATACCAGATTCCTACAGATGATTTAATGCAAGTTTTCTAGTATTTGAATACAACGAGAGCATTGACTGTAGCGTCGGTCTCTTTAAACTCCAGGAATTGCGCCCCTTTACGGTCAAAATATGCCTTCATCATCACCTTTCGTGCATAAGATTGTGTTTTGAATTTTTTTAGTTTACTGACGTTTGGTCTGAAGTATGCGTTATCTTCGATCTGTTTCTCATCAAACACGGTATTCTTGCGACAGTAAGTTGACAAAAATTGAACGTTGGTCTACTTTTGAGCGATTTGTTCAGCGTTACCATAGCTTAGCTACACACGTTTCCTGTCAGAGTGTGATGATATATAGTTCCCTTTTCTTTTTCCCTCCTCTTCTTCCACCACGATGTACACAGTGGCGCAAAAATAATACCTGGAAAGCTTTCTGTTGATCGCGCCTAGTATAATATGATCCTTAAGCTAAATAACACTACATGATACCGAAAAACTGTTGTTTTAGTAATAAAACTTTCTGTTGAAATTAAAAACATTTAAAGTCTGGTCTTTGTTGATAACCATATAATTCTACATAGAAAGAAGAATTAAGGCAATCAAGAAAAGTAAAACAAAAGTTATTTTTTGATAGATATAATTGAAGAATTAGAACTCAGAAAGACGGGCAGGCAGTTAATACCGATCTGTCATTTGGAAGTTAGCACGACTGATTTTAAGTTTTTTCAACTTCAACGAAGCTAGAGGGCACAATCCCGCCAAACGCATAAATCTCCTTAAATTACTATCTGACGAGTTGTCAAGAAAGGTGGCTGAGTCTGTAACTACTGACTTTTTGTTAGAAGAAAATATCTGTCGCTCCATAATAAATTATTGCTACTTTTACTAGAATCGAACAACAATGCGGACCTTACTGTCTTTTTTTCTTTAGACCCCACGTAGGAGCATAGCCTGCAAACTGAGAGGTTAAGGTTTTCATATGTTCGCTTTGATTTTTGATGAGAGGCCATGTGGCAAACACCGCGCCTTAGATGGCCGTCATTATTACTCCTTGTTTGAAGTGAACACAGGTACTTAATTATTTTTAATGACTAAGTAGGTCCCCGGGTCCGTCCGCATCGTAGTCCACGCCTCAACCACTTGGACCACTCTAGCGTGAAGCCTTATTAGCTTATCAGCTTGTTATTCTTAGAAAGAAACAGCTGCATTTTAGCTGTCGAAATGACATCTTTTAGCTATAGATTTAAACAGATTGTTTTTTATGGCTGAACTAGACCTTAGGGCTCAAGTACCACCAGTAGTTAGATCATTATTCAGCTCTGATGATGGGCGGTGCCAATTAGTTGACAAGATGTTAATTGAATGGTGAGAGAGGGTTGAATAACGAACTACGCTTATTAGGTAATGCACGGGAGTGAAGGACAGTCGGCGGAGCTTGTAAAATAATGCTCCTATGGGGATAAGGAATTCGGTGTCAACCCTTGCAAGATAATGGGTGGTACTAATCGGTTATTAAGGAGATATTAACTAGATATTAGTATTCGTATCTGTGGATTCGCTCGCGTAAAAGCTGTTCTTTTAATCCTACTCTCAACATTTCCGCCTTTTGCTCTTCCTTCGAGAGGAAACTACAAAAAATTCTGCATCATAAAAATCAGCTTGCATTTTAGGTACTGACAAGGGGTGAAAAAATCTAATTTTTCGAACTATATGCTCTTATGGATTAAGATTCTCAAACGATTCAGAAAACAAGCAACTTAAGGTGGTGTAACCGTTTATTTTTTAAAGCCAAAATAAGTCCTATTCCTCTTAACTTGTCGAGTTAAGAAGGAAAAGATGGACAACGACTTTAATTTGGATGTGGTAGCGAGAGCGAATAAACGGCTTACCAATTACATTAAATTAGACTAGGTTAACTTAGGCTATATTAAGTTAGGTTGGGTTAAAATTATTTAGATTAGATTAGGTTAGTTTTAATCGATTAGCTCAAGTGTTAATGTTTTTGAAGTCATTAAAATGACCAAAAATTTCCAGATCGGCTTTTGGATGTTCCGAAATAATTTAATGAAAGGTTTCTCACACCCTTAAAGTACAATTTTGCCTTTTTTGTGTTTCGTTGTAGTACAACTTTCATGCATTCAAAAAATTACCCACAGTAGACAATAACGAGTTCGTTTTCCCTACTGATGCCACAAAATATGAATGAAAACCCACCAAAATGTAACCTCTTCTTCGTTTCTCTCGATGTAGTTGGATGACGTGTGGATTGAATTCCACAAAATAGTTGAAGATGTGGAGCGCAGCCGAAGTGACAGTTATCGATAGTCAAGGTCAAGGTGTTGAAGAGTTTCCAGTCAAAAACTTTTCAGCATTGTGTTTTTATAAAACAAATTGTTTGTCTGGTGAGTTACAACGACCACCGATTCTCTGCAAGTTGGTGCCCTTTCACCTCCAATTACCTTTTTTCGTGAAAGTAGCGCTGGACAGCTTTCTGCTTCATGCCATAATCTTCTACTTTCATGTTTATGTTTATGTTATAAAATGGTGTTCTCAAGAGCCATCTCGTTCCCCTCCAGAACCGTCGATAATTATTTTCGAAAATCTCCTAAACTGGACCAGGACCAGAAAAATAAAACCAAAGGGTATAAATGATCTGCGAGTTAATTTACGTTTGTGCCTCTGTCCTCGGGTTTTTGCCTCCCCTTCACCTCAATAGTACGTTAGACAACTAATTTTATTTGTTTATTTGTTACTTTCTTATACCTATTACTTTTTAGAATTACAGCGACAGCACCGCTTGATTTACTCCCATCACTTTTTCTGTCTCGCTCTTACCCCTAAATTCCGGTTTTAGAATTGGGGGCAGGTCTACTAATAACTCGAATAAGGTCTTATTGTGCGGTACTTTTCTGGGAAAATCGTCGCTGGCTGATAAAGCCTAGCTGCCTGAACAGGAAAAATTAATGGTCCTATAAGTTTCACAGAAATAACGTTCTATCATCTACAAGTAACTAAGAATGACGATTTCATTTGTTGAAATCTTTAAAATAGCAGTATTATCACATAGCAGTGCATTTTACTTCAAATTGGAATGAAGAGAAGAAGACATCGAAACAGTTTGCATCTAAGTGCCGCAAACAATGTCATAATAAAATATTTGTAACAGATGGAAAGAAACACAACGAAATTTGTTTATCTGAAAGCAGAGATAAAAAACACGCAGCGATTCGCGTTAATTTTCAGTTATCCTTGAGTTTCAGCTATCTTGAAGTACTCGCAGAGCAGATATAGTCAATGTAAATGCGAAGAAAGATACCTGCACCAATGCTCGGCATGAACGCGAACGGTCCTTAAGGACACGACCCGCAGCTTGGTTCCCGATGAACAGCAACGTCTCTAAATAGCAATCAGCCCGAGCAGATACGTGGAGTTGCATGTGCGACATGTCTCCTTCAATTGGGTCGGGAAACGCGGCAGCCGGCCGCGCGCGACACGGCCGGCGCCTGGATGGCGTCGCCCTCTCTCGACGCAGGGCGTCCTCTTGGAGGAGCCGAAGAAGAAGCGGCGCCCGTCCTTCTTGTTGCGCCAACGCCGCCACAAGTCAGCGGCGTTGGTGACGCAAGCCGCGGCGTTGGAGGCCTGCGGCCGGAGGGGAGGGCGACCATCGAGCCAGCCAGCGGGCGCACTCGAGAAGTGGATGGCAGGCAGCGTGGCCGTGTTCTTCCCCAGCGTCTGGAGTGCTCCCGCAGGGCTCTTCTGGAAGCGGTGAGTGCATCTGGCCTTTTCGTTGCGCTCGTTGGGGCGGCGGCGCCGGGGCGCTCCGGGGTGGCGTGCGCCCCATGACCCCGGGGGGCCGCGACCGTCGCCGCCGCCGCCGCACCCACCCACCTCCAGGTGGTTGCTAGGTCGCGCGCCCGTCGCCGTGCTCCGACCTCGCCATTACGCCTCGGCGCGTCCTCGCCTGCTAGCAGTTCTTGGGACGCGCCAGAGCATTAGCAACGATAACGTTATCAGCGCGCCGCTGTTGACCAGAAGAGCGCGCGCGGGCGCAGGGGCGGCTGCCTGCGGATGATGCGCATGCATGTGATGTAACAGCGCTCGCACAAAATAGAATTCTGATACATCACGCCGTGGAGAGCTCGCGGCCTGGCTCGGCTCCTCCCTGAAGAGCCCTCGGTGCCTCTTTGCCATGAGCGCGCACGCGGCGTTTTCCCGAGGGAGTCGGGGCCGTGCCTGCTGGCCCGTTTCCGCAGAGCAGCGCCGTCCTCCTCCTCCTCCACCGTAGTAGACCGACCGCGGATGTGGGCCACTCGGCTGGCTAGCGGACGAGCGGCATTGGCGCGCAAGTGACCCATCTACGTAGCTGCTGGCATGCAGATTCTGCTTGCACCGCGTCCTTTCTCCTTGAAATGTGGCAAATGACACGGTTGACTTCTGACGCGTTTATCAGGCGCGCGGGAGGGGCTGAGGCGAGGCAAAAGGACCCGGGAGAAAAAGACGAGCTTTTGGGTTGACAAAAGGACGGCCGCGCGATTGTCGGGGCACGTGCTTTACCTGGCTACTTCGATAGATACGCACAGACGCAAATCTGTCGAGCGCCTTCTCAAGGTTGTTTCACAAATTAATGCTTATTTTTGCAAATTACCAGCCTCAATTTATTAGCGCCTGAAAGAAGCCGTCCAACTGTTTTTCTCTTTCTGTTCGACGGAATTCACAAAACTTGCTACGTGAGGGTCTAGTTAAAAGACTAACTGACCTTTGAATTGGTCCAAACCACACCTCGGGCACTGAAGTACCATCGTTTTTTAACTTTTATTTAACCACAAGAAGATCAATTAATGGTTTTTCTAGCCAATTAAAACGCAGTGGTATGACTCGTTGATCCTCTAAGGGATGAAGTTACTTTGGCCAAGCCTCAACTAACACAAGGTCACAGACGTCCACCATGCAAATGGTGACTCAAGAATAGACTGTTAATCCACTCTTACATTCAATAGAACAAAATCTATTGAAACTGTGATTTCCAGCTCCAGGTTCAATCAGAACAGACTTTTGATCAGATCTATCCTTTTGATTTGTGTGTCCTCCTCTCTGACGGAAGTCCCGAAAAATTTGACCTGAAAATACTTATTTGATAGTCTTCAGGCCAAACTTAAATATCAACTAGTATCCAAGTACATTGATAACGAACTCTATTTGGTATATTTGATACTGATATCGTATTTTGCTGATTTCAAACTTCCATCTTCTCGGAAGACTCTTGAGCAAGCGAAACTGGTCAGAACTTTATCAACAAATTTGATTTCGATTGGTCCTATTATATTTATATAATCAAAACCATAGTATTTATATCATCATTTAAAATGATCAAAACTTAAAAATGTGAACGAAGAAAACAGAAATTAGAAATAGTACTTCTAAACAAAACAAAACTAATACCCCTACTTGCAGTTCGAACCACACCGTTTCAATATTCGACTCGTAAAATATGGTGACGACAGTTGTTATTGACATCTTCTTCTTTCGTTCACAGATCTTGCACGTTATTTTACCGCCTTCTAATATGAGACAGCTTTTCTTGCAGGACCTAAAGTATTTGTTAAGCTTCCAAAAAGTTGGCCAAGAAGCTTAAAACCTATAGATCTAGTAAAGAATATAAGTTCTTCTGCCGTTTCTTGTATGTTTGACTTAATTTGTCCTCTTAAAAAAGGAACATCATCAAAACACATCTTCTAAAGCAATTCTCTTTTTCTTATTCTCACTGGTTTGAAACATGTTCATATTTATATCCAGTACTATATGAGATAAAAAGTCATAATGGTTTGATACTTTGAACAAATTCTGGTGCGTTAGTTAATGTCATGACTTAAAGATTCTAGAAATTGAATTACAGACAGTTTTAGAACAAAGAATTGAGTTGTTAAGCTTTCAGAATTTTGGATGTTTTGATGATTGCTCATAAATAAAGTGAAACAAAGTTGTTGCTTTGCTTGGTGAAGTTTATGGGGGAATTTATCCAAGCGTTTTATTAATATGTTTTTGCACGCGCCCAAAAATACTTTTATTTTTTCCAATAATTATTCCTTTATCTTTCAAGGTGGTTTAACAATTTTATCAACAAAAATATAAGAATAGCATTGTCTTCCAAACAAACCAAAAAGAGATGATTGCTACATTACTTCAGTCCTTCTTGTTTATCATAATAAATTAATCTCGTATTTGGTGTTGATTAATCGTGCAAACAGAGATAAACATTGAACTTCAATTTTTATTTTATTTTATTCTACCATATTTCCATTGTTAACCCCTCAGCACAATTCCAAATTTGTCTGAGCTTCCTTGTTGGAAATCAGTTACTGCTACTATAACCTAAGATTTTATTTCAATAATATAATAAGCCTTGGTGGATTTCTGATTGTTGGACTTGGTCCATAAATGTCAGGAAAAGTCATAGCGACATTTTAAAATAGACATACATTGGAGACATCGCTAATCTTGAACCCGTTAAATATTTATAGGGGTACAAAAGAAGTTACTCTTTCGTTTCTAAAGTTTGGGCGTAGTCTCCTGTGATATTTCTTTTCTTCTTCCTTTCCTACTCTACTCTTTTCCATCAGTTTTTTAACTTTTTCCATCGTTCTAAGCTAAACATTTATTGGAGGCAAATGGAAATATTGACCTATTAGCAATTTTTGGGGTTGCAAAAGATCTCAGATTGAGCTTCAATGTGGGGTGCCCTGCAACATTTTTTCGTTTTAGTCGTTTACCACAGTTTTATGGGGTTCATTCAAATGAAAACTTGTGTAGCAGCAACCGCTGTGAACTCATTCATTTGAATGGCCCTTGTATTTTATGACACCACTAAAATAAAATATATAAAAAATGCTTACGTGAAGCAGTTTATTTCTAGAGACGAGACGAAGTTAAAAAATTCATATTTAGTCTGCACACTGTACAAGCTTTGAGCACCTGCCTTGACTGAAATATGCATGTTGTAAGCAAACGTACCGTCTGAACATTCTGTTAATTTCGGCCTTGGCTACGCCATTGCACTAATTGTATTATAGTCGTGTATAAATGCTTTTTATGCATCCATTGAGTGAGGGGGGGGTTATTTAGCTACCACTGCTGTTAGTTGTTTTATTAATTTTTTTGTTGTTCATATAGGATCTGGCCGTAAAATAATAAGATGATGTCGTCCGGTGGCTTTCCAACAGCAACGAGCGCCTTAATATAATTTAAATATTCATCAAAGTGTTGGTTTTGATTTAAATTTCAAATTAGCGGTTTTTATTTGATACATCCTCATAACTGTCTTATTAAACAGAGTGTTCCAATTAACTGTAGTGAATGACTGCGGTAATTATATTGATTTTAAATTTTATGAACACTTCTAGGAATGCATAAAATTCACATAAATTAAAACGGCGCCAATTAGCACTTTTTAATGTATGCAAAATTGTCATCACGATCGTTTTGTTGAATTGATCGGCTTAAGCGTCATTGCCTCGATTTTCGGCGCTGTTCTCGCCTGCACCGATTCCTCTATGGATATTATTCATGACCGGCTGGGAGCTTACAGCACCCCAACATCCAAGCAACAAGTTTGTAGGGGGGCTCTCCAATGTTCAAAATTCGCAATATATTTTTTTTGACATCAAGAGAGTTAACGCAAGTCCTTTTGGAGTAGGAGACTTTCAGGAAGCTGCTTTGGCGTTATGTAAAAATCATGTCCTTCAGGGAACATCAAGGTCCAACAGATTTTCTAAATTTGTATGGCAACCTTCATATCTAATGTTATAAAATGGCGACTATCCAAGTGTTTTAATTGAGTTGTCGGGTTATTACTTATCGATGAATACACAACTCTAGTAGTCTCACTGGTAAGCTTTGAAGTTAGTGGTCACTGAATCGCTATTGCACATTTTCTCTAACTCTATGTAATGTTTTTATTGTATGGTCTATATATGTGGTGTGGATGTACAACCTACAAAGAATATGTCAAAATGGCTTTTCTTGGTGTTCATTTCTGAAGACCACCTCCACTCGTATGATTGTACTGTTTGAATTTATCATCTTCATCAAATCCACAGATTTCTTAAGAAACATTACCAAGAATGTCCTTATTACCATGTATATATTTATTATGTACAGGGTGGCCCAATGGGTACACTAGATGATATTTTTATTTTAAATCGTTGCCCCGATAACAAATTTTCTTCATGTAGCGCGGTGCTTTTTGTCCGCTTCGAAGGTCAAAATTGCGAAATTTAAAATTTAAAATTCTACTCTTGGTAACATTTCTGGTGTTATTAATTCAATTTGCTTTGTGGTTGCTTTTTTGAGATTCACTATTGACCGAATTTGTTTTCTGTACACGTGGTCCTTTAGGTATCCACACAAGAAGTAGCCGCATGGTTTTAGATCCGTTGAGTAGCGTGTCCATTCAATAAATACCATGTCCAGAATTCAATGCGATGACTTTTCCACCGAAGTAGTCCTCTAGAAGGCCAAAGATTTTTTCAATGCGATGTAGTCGCGTTAAGATTTCCCAACCACATCAAAAGGTTACCTGCTTCGAATATAAGGGCTTTGCTGTTGAGAAATATGGATTTTTGCTTTCTCATATTTTCCAGTTCGGCTTGTTCACTTAACCTTCAAGGTAAAAGTGGGCTTCGTCCATAAACCAAATGTTCTTCGTGTCTATAATTTTTTTCCTATTGTCTCGATTATTAAAGTAGCAAATAGAAATCTTCTCTAAGCTGTGTTTGCGCTAATTACCTGATTTATCTGGATCTTATACGACTTCAGTCATAAGTCTTCCTTTATAATCCTTTGCAACGATGATTTGCTAATGTTCAACTCTTGACAGGCCTTTCGGATCGCTACCATTCCCTTCTTTTCTTTCACGAACTCTTCAACTGTTTGGATGTTTTCGCTGGATCCAATTGTCGTTTCTCTTGTCTTTATTCCAGTCATCGTCCAGTACACTTCCGTCCCTCAAACTTTTTCGGTACGTCCTATTAGATATAATCAGATAATCATGAAAATTGTACCTTACCTTTTAACAGTCATATTGTCCAAAATATGATGGTTACCAAACTCCTTCTTGAACTGACGAACCGTTTCAGTCGGGGACTGGTTAACATTGTACGTCAGAACAATTAAGGTTTTGTGTTTTACGATGTATCTTCCCATTGTATATGTATAAAATCTATGAGAAGAACAGTAACTTTTTTGAAATTGAACTAAGTTGGAGTACGAGCAAACACAAAATTAACTTTTAATAGAGCCTAGTCAATTACAACTTCTTTTGTTTTTGATTTTATAAGACTTCTCTGTCAGTGGATTCGTAGTCAGAGGATTAAGGGCAACTACCTAAAGTGTAAAATTGGGCCGTGAAAAATTACGAAAGTTTAAATTTTGAAAATTTTGACCTTCGAAGCTGGAAAAAAATATCACGCTAGATGGGTTTTTTGGCACACTTACCGCCACTGCAGCCTCAAGGGCTTATTCTGCCCACTAACATGCACTTTAGGACATTCACACACACCCATGGGTTGAGCGAGACTCGAACTCGCGCGCGCCGGCTAGAGGACAGAGCCAACTGGTTGAACTATCTGAGCCATCGCGTCCCCGTCATGGGGTTAGGCACAACCATTTAAAATGAAAATCTCATCATTGGACCACCCTGTATTTACATGGCACCTTGTATGTGTTTCATTTTTTTACAGATTTATTAGTTATAATTTTTTTAACTATAACAAAGAGTAAAAAAGGCATTTTTAATTGTAAGTTTATTCGAATGTTTCCAAAATTCGCCCTTTGCAAATTTTGGGGTTGAAGCTTTCACTTATTTAATTCGCTGAGCTTTTCAGTCCCGTTTTGCGTCTTGGTCTGAGCTAATTGCCTTCCTGCATAACTAAAAACCGCCTCCCGCGAAAATTTCTAGGACGGATTTTCTGAAAATTTCACACGAGGCAGTCACGCCCCATCTCCTTCTGCAAAATTGATGCGTTGTGACAGCCGCCAAAGCTCGGAACAAGGGTCGCCCGCCCAGTGGCCTTTCTTCTCCGCGATAAGGGCCGCGCGGAAAGCCCGTCGATAACGCGCGGAAGCGCGGTCGGCGTTCCTCCGGCGCGCCGCGCTTCCGGCTGCAAATTGCTGGAAAGCTCTGCATAACATCCTCCGTCGACCGGCGCTAATTGCCCCCTGCTGGAAAGCGCGCGGGTTTTCCGTCGCGGCGACACCGCCCATTGATTGCTCTCGCGCTTTTCTAAGGCCGCCGTTTCCCTTTTTGCAAAATCAGTGCCGAATGAGCTTTTTGTGCGTTGGTTCCGCCCAAAAATATGTCGACGCAAATTTTAATATTAAAAAATTATAGATAAGCTTCCTTGAAATTAAAAGTTTTGGTTCAAGGTGGCGCCACGTAACGTGCTTTTGAATGGCGCACGTATTAAATGCAAATGCATGGACGTGTGCGACGCTGTTCTCTTCACCTCGGTCGTTGTTCCAATTTTTTCTGTTCCGATTCCCCATTTACAAGATTTGCCTCGTTGCTTTGTGCTCTTTATAATCTTATTTGTTCTCTTCTTTTTAGCTGCCTTTTTTCTATAATTATTTTCCTATATTTCTTCAAAGTTGTGTTTCAAGACACTGCATAAGCTAAATATAGTTTAAAGTCATCATATATACCATATTTTGAAAAAAGCTTGACTTTGAGATAAAATGCGATTCTTCAGTTGTTTCATTACTCCCCGTGTTTCTCAAAAATAGCATCCAACCGAAGGTGGAGATAATAAAAAAAAGAACTTACATGCTGATTTCAAATAAGGTATCAGCGGATGCCTAGTTCTTTCTCTGACCTCTATTTTTCTTCCATATTTCTATTCGTTATTTCGATAGTTACGACGAATTTCCCGGTTACTTCTCGGTTCTCTACAAGAACTAAGTCTTTCAACTTCTTCCGTTGTTCTAAGTTAAAGGTATATTAGAGTCATCACACTGTTTGGGCTTGTTAATAATTTTTGAAGATACAAAAGAACTTCTAGGGAAATTGTGGTATTCAATTTCGATCCAAATATGAACGTTGTCTCTCTTAACGTTTCTTCTTTTTTCTTTTTCTTTCTATTTACTTTCCGCTTTTCCACAAGTATTCAACTCCTTTCATCATTCTAAGACAGATATACATTGGAGGTAGAAATAATAGTAAGTCTGTTAACAATTTTTGGGGGATAAAAGAATTACTAACGAAATTTTACTTGTTAAATTCCATCTCTGAACAAAACTTTGATGTAGGCGCATATAGTCTCAGTTGGCATTTATTTTTTTATTTTCTATCGTTTACTTTTTTTGGGGAACAAAAGAACTACTAGCGAAACTTTACTTTCAAAATCCATCTCTGAACTAAACTTCAAAGTTCGAGAATGATCTCTCTTCATATATATTTTTTTTTTTTTGCTGTTTACTTCTCGTTTTTCCGCAGGTTATCTAACTTTCTCTATCGTTCTAAAGAAGTATAGACAATTTGAGCCTGTTAACAATTTTTGGAAGTATAAAAGAACTTCTAAATAAGTTTTGGCTTCCAAAGTCGATATCTTTTATCATTTGATAATTTTTCTCTTTTTTATGTAACTCCGTTTACTTCCTGTTTCTCAACACATTCATAAGTTTCTTCTATTGTTCTTAGACAACAATACATTGGAGGCATCAATAATCTTGAGGCCGTTAACATTTTTGGAGTACAAAAAACTTCCAACAAATATTTACTTTCCAAATTCGATCTCTCGAAATATGAGGGTAGTCTTCTTTAACATTTCTTTTTTTTAACATTACTGATATAAGTATTTCAATTTTCCTACCCGTTTACTTCATGGTTTGGCACAAGGGTTAAGTTTCTCAACTTTTCGATCGTTCTATGTTTTGGGTACATTGGAGGCATCAACAGTTTACTCACTATTTTTTATTGTTTTAAGATAAAGGCACATGGCTTATTTGATAAGATTTAGCCTGTTAACAATTTTTGAAAATTCATAAGAACTTTTAGGGAACTTCAATCTTTAAGCTCAACGACAAAGTATGAGAGCAACCTCCTTTAATATCTTTTTTTCTCTTGTATAGGAGGCATCAATAATTTTGAGATTGTTAATAATTTTTAGGGTACAAAAGAACTACTAGCGAAACTTTAGTTTCTAACTTCGATCTTTGGTCTAATTTTGAAAGTATGAGCGTAGCTTTTCTTCACATCTCTTCTTTTTTTCCTTTTAACTTTACGTTCTAAAATAAAACTACATTGAAGCCATCGACAATTTTGAGTTCGCTATAGCTTGGGTTTTTATCTTCGTTCTTTGATATCAACTCTAAAATGTAAGTGTAGTCTTTTTTGACATGTCTTTCTATTTCCTTTTTTAATCACGGATCTAAGCAACTTAACTATCCTATTCATTTGCTTTTCAAAGGGTTAAGTTTTACGTTATTTTCTTTCTAAGATAAAGATACATTGGAAGCTTAAAAATTTTAGCTTGTTTATTTTTGGGAACTTTTAGTGAAACTTTGCGCTTTTAACTGCTCTCGATAAAAGAATTTTCGAGGAAGCTGTGTTCCCAACTTCGATCTCTGATTCCAACTTCAAAGTATGAACATAGTCTTCCTTGACTTTTTTATTTGTTTTCTTTCTATAGTACAGTTTTTTTGACATGTCTTCTAAGTCTTTGAACTTCTTCTATCACTAGCAATTTTGATCCTGTTAACAATTTTTAAGGTATCTCTGCAAAAGTGTTCAAAAGTAGTAGGATGTGTTTACATTGTAACATGAAAAGCTTTAAAAAGGTCAGATATTCTTAATGGTCGTCAGGTTTTCTTAGAAAGTACGTGAAAGGTGAATTTAGACAATCTAAAGTAAGTTGCATCTAAAAATTATACATGATGTACCTACCTTTGTCATTTCCACCCTTCTCTTACTTTCTAAAAATAGTTTTATGTTGAGAGAGAAATTCTATCAGACATAGCACTAAGCAGCTCAATTCATTCGATTCATGATATTTGTGTTGTCCATCTTAGTATTCACTTCAAAAAGTAAATGTGCTTTTTGGTCATATTAATTTTGCATCATCACAAAAATTACAAGAACAAGGATGACATTCTAATCGTAATAGTTCGGAACTGTTAGTCGTGCATAGTGTTTTTTTAAATAAAAGTAGTCGAACTTATATATTTGCTACAGGGGTTTATCAAAAAGAAAATAAAGGAAAATGACTTGAAAATGACGGAAAATACGAAGAAAATTAACCAACTTTAACTGGGAACGTAAGAATAGCTTACAAAGAAGATCTGACGATTTGTGTAGAAAAATTAGTCTATAATTAGTATGCACAGGAAGAATGGACAAGAACGAAGTAGTCAAAGGATAAGTGAAATGAAGATTTCTGCTGAAAATCCAATTGAAGGTTGTAAGAAGTGAAGACTTGAAATTATGGTACTAAGGTTAACTAGATCTTGAAGATTTTTAATTTTGCACCTCTTCAGTCGGTTCCAGCAGTCTAGAAGCGGAGAAAAATTGTTTTTCGCGATCGCTCTGCAAGTCGAGCGAGGCAAACGCCACAAAACAACCGCCTATCACTCACAACAAACACGTTCGGGAGTTTTGGAGCTGTTTGGAACGGAGCCTTCAAGCGCAGCCACTTCGGTTTTATTATCTTTGCGGTGAACCGTTCACCACGCAAATGCAAGCGAGGAAACCTGCCCGGACTGAAAACAACTACTTGTTTTGCAGTCGAGCCCCGCTGCTGGGAAGAAAGCAGATCATGAGCTGATGTTTTTGTGGTTGAAGAATTTAATAGACAATAAAAGAGATACAGGCCATCTCTGCAATAATTTGGGGTATGTTTGAGTTCATATGTTTCTCTGTTATATAATAGGCAATGCTAAATGAATCCACACAGTGAATCTTCAGGCTGACTGAAGGTGGAGAATAGTCAATTTCTTGCTCTATTCGATGTTCAAAAACTTGTAAAAATCAATTCAGTGGTTTTGTAGAACATGGAGCGACACTAGAGGTGTTAGTTACCCCCCCCTCTTCAATTTTTTTTAACAATTTACTGTTGGCTTAAAGTCTAAGATTGGTGGTTTTCACTTTTCTTCCCCTTCCAAAAGTACCAAGAAAACTTTGGGGGAAGCGAACCTTTTTGTTTATTGATCCTCAAATTGTGCGCGTCTGTGTCATTACCATTTTCGAGGAAGCTATTAGGAATATGCAACTCGTACCAAACATGTGAAGCCCGACTGCAGCTTGTAAATCTTGCATGCCATGAATTACGCTTCTCTTAAAATTTATGAATGATTAGTGTCCGCACAAGCTGGCAAACTGTTAACATAAATACTCTGCGTCATTGGGTGTGGAGTCGCCTATGTAACGCTGCTCGTACGTGAAACCAAGTCGGTGTCTAATTTTTGGAATTCGTTGAAATTCGTTGAGACTGCAATTAATTTAAAAACGTAGTTGATGCACTAGCATCTGAATGATTATATGTAATATCTAAACTTCTTTACATTCAATTAACATACGAGGTGTGCGCATAGAAAACTAGGACAGATGTTTATCGTTTTTTTACTCGCCGTGGAAGACCTTCTATAAGGTGACTGACCATTAATGGTTGCTGAAACTGTTCTTGAGATAGGAATAAGCTACAACAGTCAATAATGAAGGTCATCTAAATTTCCCGAAACATAGCCTAACTCAGGAGAATATTCGAATTGTTCGCCTTTTTACTTTCCTTATCTTATAATAAGGAAAGTAATGTAATCGGCGGAAATTTTTTCACATTTCTGGACGAAATATAGCCTCAGGATACCAAAAAAGTTGGTTTGAGCCATTAGTTCGTGTGTGTGTGTGTCTGTCTGTCTGTCGGTCTGTCAGTAAACAGGATATCTCGAGAACTGTAAGAGCTAGAGACTTGAAATTTGGTATGCAAGTTACTTGTAGGTAGGGGACGCAGTGGTAAAAATCGGCCGAGTCGTTTGGTCGCAAGGTCGCAAAATCGGTCGCAAAGCGGTCGCGAATCTAAACGGTTGAAGATACAAAAAATTCATGAGAATAAAAATGATTTGTTATCATGAGATAAACATGAATTTAAAATAAAAGTTGGTAAAATAGGAACTCGAAAAAAATTGAAGCTCAGGATTTTTAATATACCGGGTGTTCATAAAATGTTTCGGGAAATTTATATTACCGGATAGATCAGACCGAGACGAACAAAAAATTACAATGAAATTTTTTGATCAGAGGTCAAATAAATAAGTTATAGCCGATTAAAAATTAATTAAGCGGACCAAACACAGCGCGCTCGGAAAGCTTCCTGGCTAACTGCGAGAGGACGGGGGCGCTTGGCTGCTAGGAGGGAGGCTGTGCAGCCGAGCTCGCACGGTTACCTTCAGTGACGTAGCAAAATTTTAAGTACGAGTCAATTATTGTCTTGTACTATTTATTTTAATCAGATTTCGAGTATTGGACTCGCGCCTCGTCCTTTTTTAAAATAACAAGTTCCGGGACGAGAGCAGCGCAGGGCCGAGACGATGGACTCGATATAATATACTATAATAGGATAAGGAAAGTCGTGCGATGTTCACACCAGATTTTTTTAGATGATGACAGCTGATCAACAATTAGTGAAACTGCTTCTAAGGCATTTGAAAATGAAAGTCACTGAGGTCTTCCGGAAACCAGTGTGGCTGCGTAGACCTTCTAGAGAATGGCTACCAATTAATCGCATGACGGAGGAGAATAGTCGCTTTGCTGACCTTGTTCTAGAGGATGGCGCCGATTAAGGTTATTTGTGCCAACTCGTTTACTTCTCGGTTTTGTAGGTATTTCAGCTTCTTCAATTATTCTAAGATAAAGTTACGTGGTAGTTATGAGCAATTTTGAGTCTGTTAATTTTTGGTAGTACAAAATAACTTTCAGCAAAACTTTGGTGTCCAAATGCGATCTCTTATTTAACCTTTAAAGTATAAGCGTAGTCTTCTTTAACATGTATTTTCTCTTTCCTATCCTCGTTCACTTTTCATTTTTCTACAAGTTTTCCAACTTTCTCTCTCTCTCTCTCTCTCTCTCTCTCTCTCTCTCAAGATAAAGGTATATTAGACACTTTAATATTTTTGGGAGCACAGACGAACTTCTGGTGAAATTCTGGTTTCTAACTTCGACCTCTCATCTGAACTTTAAAGAATTGGAATAGTTTCTTCATTTTAATATTGCAGTTCTAAGTATCTCAACTTTCCTACCAATTTACTGTTCCAACTAAAATAAAGTTACATTAGAAGATTTATAAATTTGAGCCTGTTGTTAACATTCTTATAGGTCAGAAAATTTTTTAGTAAAACTATGGTTCCCAATTTTAATGTATAAGTATAGCCGTACTTGACGTATCTTCCTATTTTCAACGAACTTAAAAAGTTCGTTACTGAATTCTATATTTCTGTCTGTCGGTCTGTCGGTCCGTCACAATATTTGAGATTTTTTAAAATTTGAAAATGGATTCTTATAGGAAATTTTACGCTGATTTCGAATTTGAAATTAAAAAATTTCTATCTCGAATAATTTTCGAGATATTCGACTTTGAATTTCGGGAAAATTTTAGACATTACGATTTTAAATGTGATTCTTATAGGAAATTTTACGCTGAATTCGAAAATGAAGTCGAAAAAATTCTATGTCGAATAATTTTCGAGATATTCGAAAGGTCTTTTTAAGTTCGTTCTGGGATTGCTTACAGAGCAATCTCTTCGCCGGCCCCATGTTTTCTTCTAATATTACCTTCCTACTCGTCTAATTCACGAGAACTACACTTTTCAAATTCTTCTTTAACATCTCTCTAAAAAAAAGTACATTGGAAAGATCAGCTTGTTAACAATTCGAAGGAGGTAAAACTTTGATTTCTATCTGCTATCTCGGATTTCAACTTAAAATTGTGAACATAGTCTCCTTTGACATTTCTTCTTGCTTTTTTAATGTGACGGTTATAAGTACTTCTAGTTCCCTACCAGTTTACTTTTTAGTTTTCTACAACGATGGCCGTCGATTAACGGGTGTTAAAATTGCTTCAGAAGTTAGATAACCTATAGCAAGGTCAGGCAGTTGAAAATGTAGATCAGTAACGTCGCCTGAGCATCAACATGACTGAGAAGAATATTTATATAGTTCTGACAACTCTGTCTTGACATCATCTTGTTCAACGAGAATTCCATATAGCTTTCCAAACTCGACAACAAATTGAGGACCACACTGGAATTAGTACAGTTCATTATTATTTGTTTGGATCAATAAAAGGAGCACTTGGAGGACGGAGATTTGACAACGACGTCCATTGGCAAGTAGGTGTTTATAAGTCAGGGGAATATCGAGAACAATAACTTTGTATACTCGTATTTTTATAATGCTTCAATAAACTTTAAAAACGTGATTTTTATCATTTTTATAATTAACGAGGTCTGGCAGCGGCCCCCCGGAGAGCTTGTCCAACTCCGACATGCTTGAGCCCCTTCGCATAGTAGTTTTTAAAAATAAATAAAAACACGATTAAAAAGCTCTGTTTGACATAATTGACGTACGCCGTTGCCATGACAACGCATTTACGTATACCCAGTTACAGTTGAACTTTGACCTTTGACCTTTGACCTGTGTGACAGCACTCATAATTTTATACTTTATATATTACTTTATAAATTACTTTATTACCCGCTCTCAAACGAAAATTTTCCATCGCTTGCGGTTCCAGAAATATATTACCTCGGTCGCGCCTGCAGCCGGGCCGAAATTTGTCCTTCGGAGGCGCTCGGGTCGGCACGGAAAGGCACGAACGATTTGACCTTTGACCTGTGTGACAGCAGCAGCAGCACTCATAATTTTTTTTATATATATAATTTGAAAACTGTTCTATCAAAACCTAATGTGCCATTGGGTAAAGAACAGTTTACGTTTTGAAGCAGTTAAATCTCTACACTATACAATGGTGTAGATTGGACCATACTTTACGGGCGAGTTCCGAACTTGTTATTAATTATGTTAATTGCTTTAGTGTTGCACAATATGAGGATATAATAATTAACGCATTAATTAATGCATTGTTATGTAGCATAGTTGGTCATAATAGTATCTCAAAGTTGAGAGAGAGAATTATTAAAGAAACGTGGAGCAGGCATTGGTGATTACCCGAGCAAGACCATTCTTCAGATGTGACGTGCTCAAAATATTTCCCGGTCAACTATTCTCAAGGAGCCTTGACCTTATAATCCGGTGTTGAGTTGTTGTTGGGAAACCCATAGTTGTAGTTAGATTCATTAATTAACCGGTTTGGAAGTACTGTAAGTTTTTCGCTGTACTTCTCGCTGCTTTTATGCGCTTGTTCTCTTAGTGCAGAAATTTGTAGGTCACAAACCACGTGGCATTGACTATACTGCACTGTCTCCAAAACTTGAACGTTGGAAGTTGAATACCATAATTTTAAACTGATTTTAGAATGGCTTTATACAAAAGCACTTTGTTCTCCAAGTTGAGTTGCGACTATCATCCGATGAACCAATACATTATTTTGAGTTATAAGTATATATTTTGTTTTAACGCATCCTCTCCATGTCAATCTTTTGTCCAAATGGATAGCTTGAGGTATTTGGTGGTTATTTAAGCCTCTTCTCAGTGTGAAAGTCATATGTGTTGATTTTTGCTTATTGACTTTTATTCTCCAAGTAATTAGCCAACTCTGGATTTTGTTTACGTAATCTCGAAGAATAGTTGAAGGTCTTTCAGTATGTATAAGCGATGTCGGCAAACGTTGCTACCGTTGTATTCGTCGTACTACTCTGTGTACTTTTTCTATTGTCCTATCTTCTTTCTTCAGATTTTTCTCATTCAATAGTAGCTATAGTCGTCTTCTTTTTTCTTTTATCTTTCTCGGTCTTTTGTTAGCCTTTTTCAAAATTTTCTGCTATGGTTTTTATGTCGTCTTCCCAACTCTTAAGTGGTCTATCTACATTCTCTTCCTTAATCTAGGCTATTCGTCCATCTCTCTTGTATTACTAAATTCCCCGCCCAGCTCTACTTCTGCTGTGCACCTTTCTCCACTATGTCTTTGACCTTTGTTCTTTCCCTTAACCATTCGTTTCTTTTTATGTCTTGTGGTATTACGCCTAATATTCTTCTTTCCATTGATCTTTCTATTGTTTTTAATTATTTGACACCTTGACGTCATAGTTTCGGTACTGTATGTTAAACTTGTAACATACCTCATGAGCCAAATATTTTCCTTTTCAGGTCTATTGACCAGCCCAACTTTTTGAATACATTTCCTAGTGCCAACGAAATTAATTTTGGTGACAATGTGTCTCCTTGTCTGACACATCTTTCTATGTTTATTTTTCCTGATTCAAGTCTTAATTTACTTCTGCTTGTTGCTTTTTATATACATTTTCATTGATGTTTGAATAGCGGGTATTAACACGAGCTTCGTCCAGAGTATGTTATATTCGTTGCTTTTCTCTATATGTTGTTTCAATGCTTGCAGGTGATTGCTGTTTCTAAATCCTTTACTGAATCTCACCTGTTCTATGGGTTGATACATATCTAGCTTATTTTCTAATCTTTTGGCTATCATTTTTATAAACAATTTTTAGAAATGGGAAACGAGACTAATAAAAATTTTGTTTTATCTCCTTGTTTGTGTAACAGAATAAGTAGCGGTTCATTCCAGTCATCTGCTATGTCTTCTTCTGTTAAGCATTTATTATATAGCACTTTCAAGGCATGTAGCATTTTGTATCCTCCTTTTTTGATATGCTCGTTGATTATAGAGTTTTTGCCAAGTGCTTTCTTATTATTTGCGTTACGAATCTCATTTAATGTTACATCCGGAATTTTCTCGGATCTCACGCTTCTATAGGTGTATAAATAAATTCTCAGCTTTTTTCTGCAAAATTAAAGTTTTATTTAAAAACAAACAAAAAAAGCTTAAGTATCAAAGCATTCTCCGTTGGCATCGATGACCTTTTACCATCTTTCGGGTAGCTTGCGAATTCCTAGGTGATAGAAGCTCACCGGCTTCGAGACGATAGTTATCGATGCATTTTCGGACTTCTTCTTCTGTTTTGAAGTGCGTATCAGCCAAGTGATGCTGTAACGACCGGAATAAATGATAATCAGAAGGGGCCATGTCTAGGCTATACGCCGCATGTGGGAGAAGTTCCCAGCCTAATGCGAAGATGTGTTCTTGCGTCGCCTTCGCAACATGTGGTCGGGCATTATCATGGAGCAGGATGACTTTGCGACTTTCTTGTCCAGTAAATGGCCTCTTTTCTTCGATTGCGTCGCTCAAATTAATGAGTTGCTGTTGGTAGCGATCCTCCGTAACTGTTTCACCTGGTTTCAAGAGTTCATAGTACAGCACACCTTTCCAATCCCACCGCATACAGAGCAAATTCTTTTTGGCGTGGATATCGGGCTTTGGAGTCGATGTCGAAGGTTTGCTAGGGTCTACCCATGATTTTTGCGCTTGAGATTGTCGTACAAGATCCATTTTTCATCGCCCGTAATAATTTTATGCAGAAAATCCTTTTTTCGGTTCCTTGAAAGCAAATGGAGTGCGGTGTCATGCCGTCGATTTTTGTTGTCTTCGGACAGTTTATGCGGAACCCATCTGCCTTCCTTTTGTATCTTACCCATTGCATGCAAACGTATGGAAATGGCTGGCTGAGTGACGCCAAGCTGTTCTGCAAGCTGTTCTGCAAGCTGTTTTTCAGTTTGCGCATTGTTTTGATCCAGCAATGTCTGCAGCTCATCCGTGTCAAATGTTTGAGGGCGTCCAGCGCGTGGTTGATCTTCAAGACTAAACTCTTCTCCGCGAAATCTTTGGTGCCACTTTTTGCACGTTGCATGACTTACAGGACTCTCACCATATGCAGCACAAATCATTTCGGTGACCTCAGCAGCGTTTTTCTTGAATGATGAAACGCAAAGTGGATAGAAAATCGAATATGCTCTTTCGTGACTGCCGTCGTGAACACAGCTGATTATTGAGGTTATGTGCATCAAATGCCAAATCGCATGATGTTTCGAAAGACCAAATGTCATTGCTTTAAAACCGCAAGAGGGCGGACTAATACGTTACATGTAAACGGCGATTTGCGTCCTTATAATAAATCTTCGTTTTTCTTGATGGTCCGATTGATAGGTCTTTGATTTATGCAATGTTGTATAGTATGGTTTCGCTACTTCTAGTACCTCTTCTTCATTTGCGGTTTAATTTTCAGTTACTTTCTGGTTGATAAATTTATTTTTGTTATTTTCATTCTTCGAGGATTGCGTTAGCTAAATTTTCATTGTATTGCCTAATGTCTACTATTCTTTTTTAAATAATTTGTTTATTTCAGCGCATTCACCTATACCCCATTTTCTTCTTGTCTTAGCTGCCTTCTTCTTTCCAGCAATCGCTTTGTTTCGTCTGATCTCATTTCTTTTCGTCATATTTAGTCCTATATCTTTTGTTACCATTTTTATTGTTTGGACGACCTTGTTATTTAAGTCATTTAATGTAATTTCTGATAACTTGCTTAGTTCTTTTTTATGTTTTTTGTTAAGTGCCATTTTTTGCATTCGAATTATTTGCGTACTTCTAATTAACTTTGCTTTTTATTTTTTAGGGTTAATGCAGACCGTTGTTCTCACAAATCTGCGGTCGCTGCTTGTAAATTTATTGAGTACAGATACGTCGTTTATTTTCTTGTTAGTTATCATGAAGTCAATTTTATTTTTTGTGGTCCCATTTGGACTTCTCTGTGTCTATTTGTTCTAGATCTTCTTATTAGATTATTCTCTAGTAGGAAGTCGATTAAAAGTTGGCCTTACCCACGTTTGCTCCTCGTATGGCTTATTTTGCTTATTTTGACATTTAAATCGCCCATTATAATGCTGAAGTGTATTTTATTTTGTTTTAGATACTTGTTAACATCGTCGTATATGTCTTCATCAGATCATGAGCTTCGTAGGTACATATTGTACCATGTGGTTCTCTAAAGCCATGCCGATGGTTGGATGTTAGTTTTCTTTGTTGTTCTCAAAAATCTTAGACATGATTGTCAGCAAGCTGATTGGTCGCTAGTAGTGTACATTTTCCGGACTTTTGCTGGGTTTTACTAGTATTATAATCTCGGCCACATTTGATAATGCTGCATTAAATAGTGCAGTTATTATTCTGGCAGTTCTTACAATTAGAGGATTTTGTTTGTTAGGAGATCCCATCCTGTCGCCTTTCTTTTGTTAAGCTTATTGCGAGTTACATATTTTATTTCCATTTATATTGTTCGGGATAAATTTGGCAGTTTCTTGTAGAGAGGAAAAAGCAAACATAAATGGAAAATGTGGTATGAAAATTAAAGCAGTCACAACAGAATCATTTAAAGAAGCCATCCTGAATGAAATCCTGAATGTGGTTCATGCAGTCTTTTTGGTCTCAAATTCCACCTTTATTTTGCCTGTTATCTGTGCCTTTGTGTTACAAACAGTGCGGTCGGTGTCTTTCTGAACCACACCGACACATAAGAATCCATCACGTTCCAATCGAGGGAGTTAGGAGGCCAAATTCTGGGGCTGATGAAGTAAAAATTTCCAACAACCACTTCTGAGTCTTCCCATCGGTCCTGTTCAAAGATGTGAGACAGCATGACATTACCATCACGGGTTGGGGAAACTTGGTCTTCATTATACGGGGAACGTCATTTGGATTATAGGCAAGGCATCTGTTGTTCTGGACGTTGTCTTGACAAAAATTCTTTTTATCAGAGAAGAACCAGATTGGCTCTAATTCAACAAGATGTTTCACTTTGTTGATGTGTTTTTTTTTTGCTTTTGTCATTTCCCATGCATGCGTCTTCTATCACTTTTCATTTCATCTTTCTGAAGTGTTCAAAGAGCATTGAGCAGCTGTCATGATTGGAGAATCTCAATGCCTGGCACGAATTATCATGATGAAGCTTACTCCCTTGTTCATTGCAGCTGATTTTGACCACCACTTTCACAAACGTTGAGGTACCAGATCTACAAAAAAATATAATTCTAAATTGTTACATTTATCCCGAACACCCTGTAGTTATATATATCTTCTGCCTCCTTTGGCACCCTACTTGGAAACGGCGTGAACGTCTTCTCTAGGTGCTCTACAAAGATTCGCGCTTTTTCCTTGCACTTTCGTGCCCAGCTATCATTAATCTTAATGATTGTTTAATGTTTTTTGTAGTCTTCCACAGCGAGTAGTTTATTTAGATGATGGAATTTTCATCTAAAGCAAGATATTTAGGCGAAAAGCAAAGAAATGCCTTTTCCTTCTTGAGAAGAAAAAGTTTGAAGTCTTGATTGGTCATCCTTTTTAAGGAATCCCAAAAGTCATCTAATTCTGCTCGTATCCACACTGTTCAAAATTACGAGGCCCATTGGTTGCGTCTTACCATCAATAGAGAACATTAAATCTCTTAATGGTGCGGTGAATGTTTTTTTGAAATGCTACGTTTGATTTGATATTCCTTTTTAGAGCAAGGTATCATCTGCAAATCACCATCTTTTGTTTCAATTTCATTCTCCAAAGACTGAATCGTGTGTAGGAATAAAAAATTGATTCGTGCTTAGAAGATATTACTCCATTCATTAATATTCGATCAAAAGCAACACCGCAATGTCAACCAATATGAATATTGAACTTTGCTGTGTGGCACACGCGCGCTTGCGTTAGATGTCTTCGGTGAAGGTCCAGCGGCAGATCTTTGCTCGGCGATAATTAGCCGAAGGCCGGCTGCGTCTTCTGCGGCCATCCTGCGACAATCAAAACTTTTCTCCGGCTGCGCCTTGATTGGGCATTAACGTGTCGCGCTGTGCAGGCCATCCAAAGGTCGAAGGCGCGGGCAGTAAACAATTTTCTTGCAAAACCAGATCCCGGCGACCGCCGCTCACAGCCGCCGTCCGTCGCCGCCGCCGCAGCGGCCCGCACGCGTCGGCATCGATCGCCGGCGCCGCCGCCCGGCCCTCGCGGAAAATCACCGGGTCGGCGGCGACGAAAGCAAGAATAAACACCGAAGAGCGGCACGCGCCGACGGAACCGTTTTCGAAGCATCAGCCGGGCAGCGAGCCAAGTCGCGTTCGCATTCGCTCCCAACCAAAGGTCGTCCATTATGCAAAAGACGGCGCATTTCGCTTTGATAGCGCCACGGGAGGTCGAAGGTCCGCGGGGCCACGTACTCGGCGGCGGCGGCCGAGGGCCGGGTCCGGCCACCAGGAAAGGAGACCGCTTTGTGAGATGGTGAATAGTGGCCGCCGGCAAAAAGACCAAGAGGAAGTCGTCTTAATCGCCCAGGAAGTGCTTATGTAACAGTCAACAGTCGCATCCTCCGGCCTCCCCCCTGCTCATCGCAAAGGTCAACCTCAGGGCGCATATCCGTTGATGCGCCGCACATCTAGCTTACCGATATATGAAGTGCATACCTCAGACCTTTCATAAAACTGGGGTAAAGTCGTAAAGTAATTTCACCGACTACTTGTCTTATAATTTATGACTAATAGAACATATAAGAGATGCAGTTCCTAAGTAACGGGACAATAGTTCAATAAATAATTCAAAAAAATGGTAAAACATTTTAAGACAGTTTTCAAATTTCCTATCCTTCAAGTACTCCTTTTAGTGGTCCAAACAAATGTTAGTTGCAGAACAAATTCTTAACATCATTAAATTTTCGATACTCCTTGAGAAAGCTGCTAATGATGCAGATATTATCCTCAGACACACTAGTCCTCGAATGACGTCATTTTTAACTGCCCCTCATTCTTCAAAGGGTTGCTTACGCCATCCGTTCACTTGAGTCTCCGAACCGTGTCTTCTTGAAATCATCTGTCGTGAGACACTTAATAATAATACCTTGCAGTCTTCCTCAAGAAAGCGACGAACAATGCGAATATTATCCTTGTCACACTAGTCTACGGTGAAAGTATCTTTCAGTCCTCTGAGAAGTATAGGGTTTCTGCAAAGAGCTTCCATCTGCTCCTGTTCGCGACAACGTCTTTTAGTTTTCTCCAAGACTTATTCATGTTTCAGTTTCTTTGAATACGGAGTGCTTAAAAGTCGTCTTTGGGCGTCTTCTCATTCTACTTCCTTGTGGGTTCTATTTGAGGGCTTCTCTCGAGATACTATCCATAGGTGTTTGTAAAGTGTGGCCTATCCATTTTCATTTACGGCGTTTTATCTGGATTTCCATGCTTTCTTCTTTTATATTCCTCCACAGGTTTAGATTACGAATATCATTTGGCCAGTAAATGTGTGGGATTCTTCGGAGACATTTACTTATAAAGACTTGGATGGGGATTTGTGATTCACACCTATATAACAAAACAGACTTGACATTTGTATTAAACAAGTGAAGTTTTGTGTTATGGTAAATTCTAGATGTTTTTTAGAAGACCAAATGCCGTTGTTGCTTTCTGGATTCTACTTTTCACGTCTGCTAGGGATCCCCAAATGGTTATAATACTGCCAAGGCAGGTAAAACTATTAACTTCTTCTATTTGTTGGTTCTGGCAGAAGAATCTGTTATTTGATTGACTGTTAATCTTTACTTTTCCAAATGTTTATCTTTAGTCCAATTTTGGTTGCTTCTTCTTGTAGCTGTTGAAATTTGTTATTTACATCATTGAAAATACGGAGATTCTAAACTATACCACGCATCATTGGTTTTTGTTAAGACTTCATCTAAATTCACTAAATTAAATAATATTGGGGAGAGGATACACCCTTGTTTAACTCAAATCAACAACTAATATTCTTCTTCACAAAAAGTGGCAAGAAACATAAGTAGATGTATAAATGGCAATAAATTATTCAATTGATAATAGATTCATAGCAAAGAAGTGATAGTGCGAAATGCCCTACAGAAAATTGGCTTCAGGCATCCCTATTTACAATACCTCATCTCATGCTGCGTAAAAATGAATTTCAGCTTACATTTGATTCGCCCACGTATTATAAAACTTTCCAACTATTTCTTTGACTTTTGGAATTGTTATAGATCTTGAATATTAAGAACGACAAATAGAAAAAATATCGAACAAATAAAAAAACTACAGACATGAAGGGTGTTCTATTAACACTTAGTTTATAAGAGAATTTTTAATGACAAAAGATTCATTGGAGCTATCAAAAAAAAATTTGATTCCGTTATCGCAAGATGGTGCATGCCAGATCTTTGATTTTGCCGAAAATATCGGGAATTATTATGAAGAAAGCTTCGGTGAGAGTGTACATAAACTCATCAAGTCTCAGAGCGGCATTTCTAGACCAAATATGTCACCAAAGAATAAAATCCTTAGTTTGTATCAAGAGAATAAATAGAGTATATTATGCTCTAATTGGCCGGCCCAGTTTTATGTTCATGTTACAAGAACTTCAGTTACAGTCCTCCGTACCTATTCGGGCATATAATAATTAATTTTAAAATATCTAACTAGGACCATCGCTGTTAACTTCGGTGGTTTTCGAAGATTGTCGTAAGCTCTTGACCTTCTTTAGTGTTTCAGGATTTTGTTGTCTCGCGTTGTCTTGTGTACTACCCTATTTTGGCACTTCGATCCACAGTCAAACCAACACTAAAACAATTACCTGTAGTCATGGTACAACAGTAAGTGCAGCCCTCTCGTGTGAATTTCAAAAGTTATTCAAAGAATAAAGGTTTGGTTACTAATTGGACGCCCAATATATCAAGAAAAGATGAGAGACAAAACTGAAGTGAAAGTTAATGGGTTCTTCATTTTTCATACTGACAGTGTGATAGAATAATGGAAATTTTTTAATTTTTAATAGAAATCACCTAGGTGGATTCAATTTGATACTCTTAGCTATCGAGTTCTCTAACAGAGACCGTTCAGCACAGGTGATTAGTAAAAAAATAGAAAAGGGGATTTGTACCAATGTGACATTTGAGAGAAAGATAAACGATTTTTTTTCTTTTTATCATTTCTTGATTTTTTTTATTGGAATATGTTGTATGAGAATTTTATCATCAAGGTCAGGTGCGTATATTGGCGCCAATTTTGCATCTTTAATCTCTTTTCCTATAAATGTAGCTTGTAAGATTGGGAAAATTTGCCAAAAGTCGCCAGAACCATGTTGCTTCATATTTGAAGATTGCAAATCTGAAAAAGTTACCTAACCGTTTGGTCGTTATAGGTGTTGTCAGCACTGAACAACTTCAATAGCCCATCCTTCGAAATTTTCCTCCCTTCGGGATGGAAAAACATTGGCTAGAATTGGTTAGTAATACTTAAGTAGGAAAATCAAAAATAATGTTAAAGAACGAAATTTTATTTATTTCCAACCCTTAGCCTCCCTTGTCGAAAGATTCAAAATCATTTCCGTTTGGTTTTTGTATAGCTAAGTATTTTTCTCTCTTCAATCATAATCTTTATTCGTTTTGAGCATCTAGGTGGCCTCTTACATATTTTGATTTGTCTCTTTTCCTTACTTCCCCCACACTTTTTATTTGCCTGTTTCTTTCATTTAACATTTCTGTCCTATATCAATCTTTTCTTCGATGAAAATATTTAATTTTTCTGTTACCACTGTTCTCCGATTTTTCTTTAGCTGTTTTATTCATTCTTGCATCATTCATCCCGACAGTCTTAGTTTATTTCTGTAGTTCTCATCTATTAATTTTTTTTCCAACAATCTCAAATATTTAAAGTTTTGTCGTAGATTTACTTTGCCTTTTTTATTAATTTCGTTGATCGCAGATTGCGCGTGGGTTATTAATGCCATTTTGATTATTGTAAGCTATTTGTTTTCAAATCTTCAATTTCTGTAGTGTTTATATTGCTTCCCCATATAAAATCCTCTTTTAGCATTGTATTTTTTTTGTTTTTCTACTAGTCTTTCGGTAAAATTTTCCCATGGGGGTTATTGTACTACCTTATCTGTTTTTCTTCCAAATAAACTTTATTAATTTTTTGATCCTTTTTGCGAGTCGGGAGCTATTAGAACTTTTTGCTTTATTAGTCTTCTTTGATTTAGCATTGAGTAGACCCATTGTCAACTCCTTGCTGAATTTCTTCTAGTCTTTTACCTTCAGGTGTTTTGTACGTCTCATCATTTTGCAAGTGTCTTTTCATGGCCAATACTTTAGGAACTACTAGAAAATCGGCTATCCTTTCGAAACTAATGGTTATGGGAAAAATTCAAAAGCTTAGAAAAGTAACCAGAAGAAAAATTGTACTAATACTCGATAATGATGCTCATTTCATATCTAGGGTTAGGATTTGACTCGAGTTTTAACATTCCAAACATTAAATTTGCTTTTAATAGACATGGATGAGGTCCTTCAGGAGTGACTTTTGAATAAAAAGTAGATATTCCACTTCAAAGTACTCCAATAAAAAATCGAAAGGCCACGAGGTAATTTTTGGAAGCTTCGACCTAAAACCTTAATATCCTGTGAAGATCACAAATCATTGTATAGTCTATTTGGTTGTAGTCTTCCAAAGTGAGAATAAGAGCATGAGCATGTGCAAGCTGAAAAAACAGTGAAGTGAGTAGGAGACCATCAGTCAAATTTGTGTCCCTTCTAAACAAATCGCATTAATTCTTCTTATAACTTTTATTTTACTATTGATAGTCTTGAGGAAACCGCGTTCCCACAATAAGGAGTTACTTTTGCCCCACCCTAGAAAGTTTGATTTGAATGCTATCCAGCTTAAAAACAACACTTCTTCGGTTGTTTCAATTATTTATAAGTCACAGTAATGGATTACGAATCTCTCCTGGACTGTTATGGCGTAAAAATGACGGCAATGCTATATTTATAATACGCGATTAAAAAATCTTTTTGAAACATCAGGCAACACACCTGTTTCTTCTTTAAGAGTGAGCTCTAACCTTCTGCAACCCCTGCTTTATTTGAGCATATGTGGTAGGGATAGTGGTGGGGGTTCTACTGGAGATATCATAGGTTGATTGATTTAAATGCTAATAGGCGATTCTGGTAGGTCGGTGATTCCAGATATTCTATTATTAGTATGTATTTTAGTTATCTCTACTGCAAAAGTTAGCTTTGTAACTTTGAAGCGGAAGCATTTGGAAGAGCATACTCAGGAGCAGAGTTATTTCAAAAGAAAGTGGCTATCGTTAAGTTCCTAGAACACGCCTTCCTTCTCTACTGATGCAACATCGTAGACCTTTATTACACAGTTCTAAAAGTACAACACACGGCCGTTCATTATCAGTTGTTAACGGTTTCCTCTAACAAAGGAAGGGTGGAAGTAAGTGGCAATTTGCGCCGATTTTCCGTTTCGCACGTAACGCGAACCCAGATCCCCGAGGAGAAAAACTGAGGTGCAGGTAGCTGCGGCTGTCAGCCTTTCACGGCATAAACAGCTCTATCAATTACATAACACGTGCCGGGTGCTCACAACAGTTAACACATTAGAAGGTAATGGGCGCATTTAGCCCGCCTGGCCTTACTCATAACAAAGAAGCAATTATCGGCGATTAGGGACCATTTGAACACCTCATGCGCCGCTCTTAATCATCCCGATATGCGCCGTGACCGTCCGCCAAGGCCCGCGATAGCGCACACCTCGGCGATACACCTGGAATCGTTCTCGATTGTTCACGACGCGAGTGGCGATGACAAATCTGCCCATAGCTGAAGAGTCACGAGCCGGCCGCCATTGCCAGTGTTTACCAAGAGATGATTGCGAGACGGTGCGCACGCTTCAAGGAAAGCGCCCAAGATGACTCGACGCGGTGATGAGACGTCACACTTAGGTGGGGCTGCGTTTTCCTTTTCAACTATTAAAAGGAAAGATCATTACATTACTTTCATTTAGGGGCCTAATATGATTTTCAAGGGGTTGCAGAGGGTCATAATATATAAAACTAACAGAAAAGTTTGATGGTAGACGTTCAGGAGGAAATCTATAAATTCTAATATTAAACATGTCAGTAGTTAGAACTACATGGTTTCAAGCAACATTTAAATGCTGCAGGTCATTCAAAAACGAAAACCACAGCATTAGGAACTTTGAGAAAGATGAAATACAATATAATAGTGAAGTGCAAAGATCAAATAAAGTAAAATAAATGTGATGCTCACAGAGCATTGTTTAGAATTTTCTTTCATTGAAAGCAGGACAAAAAAATAAAAAGATACTCTTCCGTTTCGAACTCACTTTGGCGAAGATGCTATAGTGAGATGGGACATTATTGCCGATCTTGGAGATTCAAAGTTTGTTTTGTCTCTTTCTTGCTTTTATATATACTTCATCTTCTTCGCGGTCTTTCCACTTCTTTTTATTTCAGTGTCATCTTACTTTTACTATTTCTACAATTTTTTTGTTGTCTCTTGCTACTTCTTTATTACGTTTTTATTTCTTTAGTATTCTCTTCTTTTACAAACTTATTCTGACGTATGTTTCAACGTTATGACATTTTTACCTCTAATTCACAATATCTTTGTTCTCTCTGCATAGTTATATCCTCTGATGAGAACCAACTCTGATTAAACAATATGCTCTACTTTACTACACTTGTGTAATGTAAGAGTGGCGACATCAATACTTAAATTAGGATGAAACGTTTTAAGGCGCTCCATAAGAAGAAAAGGAAAAGTTTCATTGACAATTGAATATATTAATATTTCTTGGAAGTGCGCACAAAAAGCAATTGGGGTTTTCAAGAACTGTTTTCCATTACCACAAGATGGAGCACAAGATTACTTCGTCGAGCGCCTAATGAGTTACAGTGGAAATTCCTCTTTGGGTCATTCATAGTCTTAAGGTGTAATTTGTACACCAATTTTTTCACATTTACAAGGACTGAAGCCACAAGAGTATGCATGGGGAGAATAATAAGAACAAGTCAATTTCCAGTTGACCGACCAATTTTTATGTCGATGTACAAGATCGCATTTTTGTATTATTCAACTTTTTCTATCCGAACACAATTCACTCCATTCTCCTTAGAAGGTAAGGCTTTAACCCCCCTGGGGGCATAGCCTTTCGGACTGTGAGGTTAGTGCTCTCATATGTTCGCCCACGCGTCGCGCATCATCTCTTAATACTAGACAATCTGTCAAGTACCGCTTGTTCGAAATAAACCTATGGTTGCAGTATAACTGTAAGGACTGTCCTTAAAAGTTAGATAACACAGGACAAGAAGAAATGTTAAAGAAACACAGAAATCAAATATGCTGACGTAAGATAAACTGCGACAAAGTATAAGCAAAAATTGTTGTAGATAACAACAAAAACAATTAAACGAACAACAAAAAGCCAAAAAGATCCTAGAGACGCAGAAAAAGAAAGCAAGAAGAAGAAACGTTAGTGAAATTGATAGAAAAAATAAAAATAGAGTAAATATAAAATGAAATAATATACAGAAGTTTAAGTTAATTAGGAAAAGGTAGGAGTTTAATACCAATGTTTAGTTCGATTAGATGGCATAATAGGCAATCATCAACTCAAAACCTTTAGAATTAATATTAGAAATCTGAAAACTTGTGTACTGTATGGTTACTGCATTTCTTGACCAGGAGAAAAAAGCCCAACATTGAGTATGAAAAAAAGCTTCTAGCGACTTGATGGCTTTATAAAACAAATGCAAAAACTCCAATGCTTTTTGTTAATAATCGTAAATACTTTTATATGGATAAAATCAAGATAAGGTACAACTTCAATGATTAAAGGCAGTCAAAATGAGGGAAGTTGATGAGTGTCATAAATGACAGATAGAAGGAACTTTTTGTGTTTATTGTTATAGAATATAAGACTCTACTCTTTTATTATCTTCGTATATCAAAGAGCCAATCTCGATTAAGAAACGAAGAAAGGGGGGGAGCAGAATCTGATCAATTTGAATAATTGATTTCTGATTTTTGTCATTGTAGTACCTCCTAGAATTTTTTCCCGACTTTTTTCCTTTCCTCTTCTTTCGAACATTGTGAGTTGACACCTACTACGAAATAATAAATTTCGATAAATTTCTTCTATGTTGTAATTTTGATTGCCGATTGATGTTTTTCTTTTCGTCTTTTTTATTCTTTGCTTCTTCCACGCGTACTGTCAGTGGTATGGTTGTCGTCTTTTAGTAGTATTCGTCCTTAGATCTTCATCCATACATTTGCTACTAAAACTCGACTCACTTCTGCTCTATTGTCTCAAAAACAAAGAATTTCAAAATGCGGAGATAGCGGATAACATTTGACCTTTGAATAGCAGGTGAAATTGGATATTGTGCCCAAAAATTCTTAAAACCTTTCTTTGTTTAGATACTTATCGATATATATTTGCTAAATTTGTCTTCTATGAATTTGAAACTAATTAAAGTATGGTAAAATAGATTTTGATTATGAGCTTACCACAGCCACGTTACAGAGGGGCTTGGGGGGGGGGGGGGTGTTATATGATTTTGATTGCTTTTTAGTCCGTTCCTATTACTGTATTGTTTAAAGGTCAAATCTATAAGAATCCCCCATGTTTTAGTAAAAATCGAGTGGCCTCCAAGCAAAAGGCCGACCCCTTGTCATGCACCCTCATTTCAGCGGCCGTCTTCATCTCCGCTAAATAAATAGGCAGACGGGTGTCCTTGAGGCGGCGGCTCCTGAAACTTTAACGCCGGGCCGCCGCCATCTTGCGCGTGGTTCCCTCGCTGCGATGGGACACCCGTCCACCCATCCCCGGGTGAGGCCACACGCACTCCTCAATCAGCGGCGCCGCCACACCGGTGTGGGACTCTTGGACGCGCTCGCCATCGATTGGGTCTCGGCCACGGGAAATCTACGGTAGTGCGTGCTGGCTGGTACTGGCAGGCTTCGGAGAAGCAGGCGCTCGGCTGCTGCCTGGCTGGCTTATTGATCGCGGGCCTTCGACGGTCTCGCTGCCCTCCTGGCCCCGGCCCAGCACCTGCCTCGTCGCCGTACGGGGGCCGGGCGCCTTCCCGCCGATGAACGCCGGATATTGTCTGCATTGCAGGGGCTTAGCGCTGCTGCTGCACTCCGGGGCCGATGAGCCGCGGCAGGGGATCCTCTTAGGGCCCCAAGCCGGCGCGCGGCCGCCAGCTGCCATCCTCGGCCCCTGCGCTCTATTTATACAGTCGGGCTGAATAATGTCGCTGGGGTCTGCAGCGTGCAACTGCATCCGTCGATAACATCCTCTCGCAATCCTTAACAGGTCGGGAGGTCGCCGTAGGGTCACACTGGTGCGACGTTAGGGACATCAAAATATCTCCTTTGTTATGGTGAAGAGCAGAATTACTGAATTCAGTGAATGTTTCTTCCACAAGCAAAAACGAGGGAGCTTCAAAGGCACATCACATACAGGATACATCGACCTCGTAGATCTTTTTCATTTTTATACGAGAAATCAAGTTAAAAACAGTAAAAGCTATCCAAGACAGCGACCACAATATGGTTATCATAAATACCACATTAAGCTGAAGAATATAAAGAAAAAGGAGAAACAGAAATGGAACATAAGAAAGGAAGAAAGAAGACGAAAAATAGTAAATGAAATGAAAAGTAACGATATGTGGATGAATATAAAACAAGGTATTACATCAGGATTAAATAAGTACTGGGGAAAGATGCCTAACAAAATAGAAAACGCTGGATAACCGAAGAAGTAATACGGCTCATTGCAGAGAGACGGAAATATAAAAACAATAATGTAGAAGAAGAACAACGAGAATATAGAAGACTATAAAATAAAGTAAACAAAGAAAGTAGGAAAGCTAAAGAAAAGTACATAATAAATATCTGTAAAGAAGTCCAAGAAGATAAAGATAAAGACATTGCTGATAAATGGAAATGATATATAGATGATCTGTATAGAGATGAACTGCCCGAAAAGCTAATAATGAATTAGCTGGACTAAAGACGAAGTACTGGAGAGGGCTGAAGAAAAGAAAAGAATGTGGAAACATATACAAAAAAGACGAGACCAGCGTCAAACCAGTCGAAAGACTAAGGGTCTAGAAAGAGAGGGAGAGACGAGAATGGTTCAAATATGAAGGAAAGTTTTTTTCTGTTAGTTAATCATACAATTGAAATAATGCATATGTTACCATTCACTATTGTTATTGCTTCTTTATCTGTGCTTCATATCGATTTTTTTATAAATTCTTCTTTTGTACCTTTTATTGCAAGAACTGTGGAATAGAGAACAATAAAGTTAGGTGAAAAAGTGGGTAATTCAACATAGCCATGTTTCAATACCAATACAAAATTCTCGTAAATCATCAACAAACTTGTATACCACATACCTACAGTCTTCTTTCTCAAAAAATATTTGATAAAATTTTCTGAGTGAACAACATGTAAATGACCTTATGAAAGATATTTAAGTTTTAGGTTTGAAGTCGAATTCTTTGGGTGAAATGCATAGTCTACCTTTTAACACCCATCTATTTGCGGCGCGTTTTACTAACCATATTTTATCCCGCTGCCGTTCACATTTCGAAATGAGCGTTTATTTTCACGGAAACCCACTTATCCCGCATGCCAAATCGATGGTTGTTAACTGCGGGCTAAAAATTCGCCGAAGATTATTTAGAAAACCTCGACTCTTCACGCACTTTCTATACGCGAGGCACGAGCAAATCGAAATCATCTGGCTCTCAGTTTGAGATTAGTCCATCGACGTTAGGTGGCCAATAAAGCGGGCGATAAGATAAGCCGCCATTCGACACGCTTTCAACACGTCGGCGCGCCTCCGTTCTTCTGCCGATTTTTGCCAGTAACGCACAAATGAAACCTGCCCCAGGATGCCGAATGCTAATCAGAAATTGCTCCTCTGTTGCGCGTCCGAGGGTTCGCTGACATTTCGGTGCTGAGTCTTCCTTTTGCCGCGTTTCACTTTGCCATCAAAAGAGCGAACGCTTCACAATCGATGCAGTGCCGCCGGGAACGGTATTGTTAGAGACGTTGCTTGCACATTCGCTGTATTCCACATGGTCGGATGCAGACTAATGTCCTAATTTTATTACACCGAACGAGCGTGATGAGGTCGATTTGTGCTACCAAACTCCACTTTTGAAACCTCAACAAGGCTTTGAAAGTTGACATTGTCAATTATCCTTTTGATCTCCTCGCAAGATTATATAATCTGCGACTCTTAGGCGAATCATTTTTTTGCATACCTCCTAGGGGATTAATGATGTCTTAGCCTTTGGCTTGTTTTTAACAGGTGTTTTAGGCCTGTAGTTTTGATTTTTCCCACGCTTGTGCATTGGTCGTTTGGTTTCTCCAGTTTTATACTCCTCTATGAAGAATATGTCATCTTTGGCTTGATCTATCTTTTTCTCCTGTCTGACCAGAATTCTTATATGGCCTAACCATCTGATTTTGAATAATTTCATTACATCTTTTTTACCCTACTTCTTTTTGATGTTTTACGTTCATCTTTATTTAGCGCCTATGTTTCACGAGCATAAGCAACAGTTGGTCTTATACAGTGTAACCACAATTCAATGCTCACCACTGGTATCTCGTAAACGGTAAAAGATACAGCTTTATTTAAATTAAGGAATTTTTCCAATCATCGACGTTGATTTTAAATCTGTTTCTAGACCTATATTTTTGCAGTTAAAAAAACAAAAAAATTTCAATTTGATCAATTTCTACCCTCAAGTATTAAAATTTTATTCCAATGATTAGCTGCTTTTCATTCTTATCTATTTCTTCTTAACGATTGTATTGTTATTTAAATTTTTTCTAATTTTTTAATTGTAGCGGTTCAGTTTTCCACTTCTAGAAATATTTTTCTTTTTTCGTAACCTAAATTTATTTTTCGTAATAACGCTAGTTGTTCTTTTTCGCTGAATTTTTATATACCTTTTTGTGTTATATTTTACCTCAGTTTTTGGGTTACGCTGTAAGTCTCATGTCGTACACTGTTGTTCTTCTTATACACCAGTAGTTCTTTCAACTAATAAACTGTAGTTCGTATGTTTCGCAGTAGTTCTTTTGTCACGCCATTTACTTTTCACTGTCTTAATTTAATTTCTTTACGTTTACTGTCTTTTCGATACACCACTTTTGTACTTCTAATTCACTACTTAGAGTTCACTTCCACACACACTACTAATTTTGTCTTTACCACTAAATTCACTAAAATATAGTCGCTATTGTACACGCCCCGTTTTAGGCCAAGCGTCACAATTACCACCTCTACATGTGTTTTCTTCTTTCAGACTTTCCTCATCCAATAGTGGATACAGACCTCCCCTTTTTCCTTCCATCTTTCTGGGTATTCTGTTAACCCATCCATCGTTTTCCTCTGTTTAGTTATATTTAATTTCATTAATTTGTATAATCACTAAACCGCATTACCACAGCTATAAAATGTGGAAAATGGAGAATTGTAAAAAATTCTAAACTAGTAACTATAACGTTGCGTGCTCTTAAAATCTTTTTAACTAATTCTCTGTTTACCATACACTCAGCCTTAGTAGATTTTGGGTACTCAAGTTTTTCATAAATTAAAAAAATCGACTTAGTAAATTGTTTGTTACTTTTTAAAATTTCCTCCGCTATTTAAAGTGACCAAAAGGCTAATGGCCATTTTGTCTTTCTGTTTAATGACATAACCATATTTTTGTTTTAAGCCAAATATATTAAATAATAAAACTTTTGCTCAATTTTATATATTATACTTTTATAAATAAACTGCCTAATCGTTATCTTCATATTTCTTATTCGTTTGTTTAAGTTTACCTCAAGTAACGCAAATTAAAACTGACGTTTCTGATTTCGACGAAAATTTCAGCTTATGAGCCCCTGTATCCTAATGACACTCGGCTGTAATAATGTGTTTCCATGTAATGTGACCAAATTGTATTTCCGCTATAATTGCCATTCCCAAGCACCCAACTCGCGAATAGCGTATTTGTGTTGAGAGCGACGTTAGAAGTTTCCCGTAGGCCCAGCACGTAATGATATCTAAAGTGAAGTTGCTGTGAAGGTATTGTTCTACAGCGGAGATTTTAATGCAAGTAATAAAAGTAAAAATTCGTTTAAGCTAATTGCAAATATATGAGGTCTAACATTAAAATTTCCAACTCGTTACCGTGTACGAGGTTTGGCAGAAAGATAATGAGACTGGCAATACTGTGCGCTAAGACACAACGCTGCTTCCTTCCCCATAACAAGGTAGTTAGAATAGTTCTTATCTTAGACTCGGTAAAAGTTTGAATTTGTGCAAATTTGTAGTAAGACGTAAATTATGAAAAGTTATAAAGATTTCTCTACTCGGGATTTTTAGAAGGTTGACAAGAAGTGGAACGAAAATGTGAATAAAGTGGAGACATTTGTGATGTAAAACCATCGATTGAGGTTGGAATAAAACAGTAGTAATTCAATTTTAACCGATCAGATCAGATTGTAACACAAGAAAACACAAAGAACCTTGCGGCTGAGTAAAAGGCCAATCAAAGGGATGCGTCTTGATCTTTTGCATCATAGAATTTTGAGTATGACCCCGAGACAAACGCTCCTCGTTCCAAGAAAGCAGAAATGAGCAAATCTAAAATCAAATTGGGGCTCATTTTTTGACAGTCATTTGATTGTCCGCAATGAATTTGTGCGCCCAGGATAGTGTCCATCAAACTTTTAAGTAAAGTCCTTGAAAGTCTCAGGAAGATGATGGCACGTGTGTTACTAGGAATTGCACCATGACAACGCTTTATCTCTTCATCAATGAATTTTTGGCAGAAAGAAGAATTCCCGTGGCTTCGCATCTATTCGCCGAATCTGTCGCTGTGATTGATTTTTATTTCTCGGGCTCAAAAACCATTTAAAAGGGCACCGTTTTGGAGGAATTGAATCTTCCATAACTAGTACGAACAATCAAGGAATTTTCTATCAACGTGCAGATATCCAAGAAGACTATTTCGAAGGGGGATAACATGGATTTCTAAAAAGAATTAAATTCATGTCTACAAAGTCCTGTGCGGTTTTGTTGTTTGGGATTGTAGCACACTATAGGAAAATTCTGAAAGTAATGTGAGCTATCATGGTAGCCCAAAAAGCAGTTGAAATAAGATGTCTTACTCCTGATAGGGGTCTATTGACCAATGTTTGGAACATATTGCTCTGTAAAAACTTAATAGGGTTATGGTTTGTGGACTATCTTTGTGAAATGACGTTAGACTTCAAGTTCACAGTGTTTTGATTCGATAATCCGCTTAGACATAATACTATACCACAACTTCACATTAAGTTTATGGCGTACATGCTCCCTAACAATATGAGGATTTTCAGTGGCCCATATATGCATATAGTAGCCGTGGTAGCTTAGTGGATAGATCGCTAGACTACGAAACCAAGAGTTGCGGGTTCGAATCCCGCTTTCGCCAATTCGATCGATGGCATTTTTACGGCCAAGCTCGACTCAGGCTGCAAGTACCTGGAGGTCAAACTCTGGGGTAATAATAGGCGGTCGATACGTAGCGCTGGCCACGTTACTACCCTTGTGTACCGTAGGCTCTAGACTGTAACAGATCTATCCTGTTACGACCCCAAAGGGCCTTCGAGGCCTATTACGGGGAACTATTATATATGCATATTGTGCTTGCGATCTTTATTGGAGGCGTTGCCTCGTCTGTGAACATGATTTTTTTAAGATATCGCCGTTGATACAGTGGAACATTTCTTCTGTGAATTGTTGGCGTAACTTCTTTTGCGATCATGAATGCTACCAGTTGCTAGGAAACGCTATTGCATAGGTACTCTAAAATCGCGTATTAAACTAAGTGACGGATTTTGTCTTACAGAACAACCAGTTCAAATGGTTTCTTCACTGAGAGGTGTAGTAGCACTTGATTTTAATAGTCAGAGCTTGCATTTTAACTAATGTTTTGTTACCCTTTTGGACAGTTATAAATGAAATCGGATAGATGTATTAGTATAGTATCTATGGATAATCTTGTGATGAAAGCATCGGTTTATAACTAACCAAAACATTCATTCGAAAAAACGAAGAGGGTCGTTGAACACGATCAGAAACTGTCAAAACAAGCTTAATAGACTATGCCACAGAAAGTGAACATCAAGGGAGGAACAATAAGAACTGTAATAATTCTACAAAACTGAATTATACTTAACTCATCCCTCCCCCCTCACTCCTTACCAAACCAGGCTGACTATACTGATCTAAAAGGTAAAATGAATATCATAGCAGTTTTGAAAACAAACCATAAAACAACATGAAACTGCTGTAAAGCGTAAATTGGCCTGATGAATAGGTGGTTATAGTTAAGACGATCTATGGAATTGTTGAATGTCACAACAATATATTTGCTTTGGTCAACGAATATAATGCGGTCTATCCCACTTTTCTTCTAAAACTTTACGCGATCACAATTAATGCAAATAACAATAATGATTTTGAGATAAAAATAGTCATTTCCTTGCCCTTATCTGGTATGAGCTACCATTGGTAGGCATCTATGGCATCTACCGGCTTTTCAGAATCTCCTCTACAGAAAGTAAGGTTTGCATTTTGGTTGTAATTTTTTTAAGGAGCATTTTTATAACCGAATCTAAAATAGTGGTATGATGGGGAACTCATGAACTTTTCCCCAGCTCGGTCCGCATACCGCAATTCCTTCACCTTTCGTCCGAGGCATGGCGGGCGGCGGCGTTCTTTCCAAGGAATTTGTGCGCATTCTTCGGCAGCATGCACGCTCCTCCAGAGGGAACGAAGGGGCTATTTTTACGGCCTGCTATCGATCGGTGGCCGTGTTAGAGCTCGCTGGGTCTTCCTTCCGCCTTGTCCTCCTTCTAACAATAGCCGGCCCGGTTGGAGCCGAGCGTCGCAAGAAGGACTCGGCCATCGTCCTCGCGAGATCAATGGCGGGCTTCCTCCTCGGCTTAGGGCGCGCTGGGTCTTCGGCTGGTGATCAATCAAGCTGTGCGGCTTCCCCTCGCTCGGGCACGGCGGCTCCCCGCTTCGTTGTCAAAACTTCGTAGGTTGCGCCACACGTGGAGTTCGATATATGGTCAGGAGAAACGTCTTGCACTCTCTCGCCGGATCTTAAGTTCAGCTTTGGTGTTTTCGGAAAGTAACTTGCATTTTCAGGTTTTTCCCGGCTTCATAATTTTTATTAATTCCTCTATAAGACAGATAAATTGTCTACATGTTAAACATAAGTAGTCTTACGAATATTGATTCTCCAAACAAAAAAATATAAAAAGGCGTATCCTTCAAACAAAATACTACAAGGTAGATGTTCACACATTAATTTGTACTTTATTTAATAGCCCAGTAAAACTAACTTGCCGAGTAGGCCTCGTAATAATCTATAAATTAAATAATTCGTATATTATTACCTTTAGGCAATTTTTGACAAGTTTCTCAGTCTTTCTAACACACTTTAGGGCTATTAACATTTATTAGACAAACACCGCAGCAGTTAGTCACAACTTAACGAGCGGAGAATTGGGTTTAGAGGTGGGAAAACAACGTAACTCTTTGTGTTGCCGAGTCCTTTTAGTCGCGAGGAAAATTAGCAGTGGAAACTCTCACGATATTTCATATTTGGGGAATCCAGAACATACTGATGCTCGGTGGGCGTTGCAAGGAAGGTCAGCGTGTAAATAGTTGAAATGGGAAATTTCATTCGTTTTGGATCTCACATTATGTATCTATTATATAGAAAGATAATTATATTTAAAAAATGTACGGGGAGTGCTCTGAATCTAATGCACTTCGGATTCACAAAAGAAATTGCTAAATCACGCTTTTGCTATACCAAACCATAGTGTATATCAGTTTTTTTTTTATGTTTTTTTGTGTGAAGTACCCGCATCACCACTCTATGGACTACTATCTAAACTACAACTAATCGCTGTAAGACCAGATTTCATTTTTGTTGATGACGTGATTCGGGAAGATATTTGAATCAGTCTCATTGATTCCAACATAACACTTTTCCATACGGTTATCTTTATCTTCCATTTCGTGGAATCTTTTGAACTACAAGTGGTAGGGGTAAGACTAAATCTCGTCTTTATTGGTGACATGGTCAAAAAGACTTTTAAATCATCCTTTTATTGGTTTTATTGGTTTTATTGGTTGATCTTAATATTTTTGCATTTCGTTATCTCCGTGTTCCTGTATAAGTATTCGTAGGACCTACATGTGACTTTCCAGTTTTCCAACTCGTCAACTGTCATTTTATTAAAGTCGAACATTTTCGTCTTGCAATTTTTTTATTGGAAGTATTTCAATCATCATCGTGAACTACTATTCCAAGTAGTAATGGTAGAACCACATTTCTGATAAAGACGTGGTTCAAACAGATCTCAGTCCGTCTTTTTTTGTTTTAGCCATAACACTTTCTCGTTCGGTTATCTCTGTGTTCCTGTATAAGCAATTGTTATAGCAGTTTTTTTTTGTGGGAAATATTCCAGTTTTAACTGCAAGTAATATTCGTAAGATCATATTTTGTTTCTGATGAAAACGTTGTACAGGAAGATATTTCAGTCAGCCTCTCAATGGTTCAGTCAAAACATATTTCCATTTAGCTATCTCTGTGTTCCTGTATAAATGTTCACCGGAACACACATGTGCGATTTTACAGTCTTTCAACGTTACCATATCAATCTTTCGTATGTTTCGTATGTTATCTCTGCATTTTTGTATAGGGATACACATGATCTAGATCCTTCTTCTTGTTCTTCTTCTTTTTCTTTTAAGTAGGCTACTAGCCTCTTTATAACCTACATCCGACTCTTTGACTATTATCATTGCATTTGCAGCTGATCATAAACCTTTGTAAATTTTCTTATGAGAAATAATGCAGTTGCCACCCTGTAGACTATCGTTTAAAGTGGTGGTACATCTCGTTTCTGTTAACGTATATGTAATATGTTTGAGTCAACTTCTTATTGGTTCAATCATAACTGTCACTCTAGAAACATTCAACGTCACCAATTGTCATTGCATGGAAGACGATTATGTTTTTTCTTGAAAAACTCTTCGAATTCTAAGTGTTTAGGAAGATGTTTAAATCGGACTTTTATTGGTTCAATTATATCATTCTTCTATTCAGTTATCTGTGTTTTGCTGTATAAGAATTCACAGGACCCACACGCCACTTTCTAATCTTTCAACATCACCAATCGCCGATGCATTGAATACGACCAAACACATGTGTGTTACAATTTTTTTTTCTGTGAGAGATACTCTAACACTCCTCTATGTATGACTATTGTAAGACTACATCTTGTTTTGGTTGATAACTTAGTTCAGGAAAATGTTTCGTTTTTTTTGATTTTTTTTGATTTGGTTATTTCTATGTTCTTATTCAAGTATTTGCAGACCCTACATACAGCTTGGAATCTTCCTACGTCGATAATTGTCAATGCTTTAAAGCTGAACACATATATTTGCGTCCAGTCGTTACTATGTGGACTGCCGTTTGAACTCCCTAGTGGAAGTAGTAAACCCACATCTACTTTCTGTTAAAAACATAGTTCAAGGATATGTTTCAGTCGGCCTTCCATTGGTTCAGTATTAACATTCTTCAATTTGTATTCACTTATTGGTCCCGATTGCCATTTTATTAGTCAGCTACGCATATATCCGGTTCCTATTTTTTCTGTTGAAAATACGTGGTAATGGTAATAACATATCTCGTTTGTGATGGTGACATGGTTCATTCAGACTTTTAGTGGTTCAATCTTAACATCCTTTCATTCGGTTAGCTTTGTGTTCTTTTAAAAGCGTTCACAAGACCCACATACTACTCCAAAATCTTCCAATGCCACCATTTGTCATTGCATTGAGGTCGACCACACAAATTTGTGTCTTACAGCAAGTGGTAATTATAAGACCACATTTCGATTCAGCTTCTTATTGGTTTCACCATAACATTCATCAATTCGATTATCTCTATGTTGCTATAGAACCTTTCACCAGCACATCCAATTTTGTAGTGTACCACCATTGGTACTTGTTGCATTAAAGTCAATTACGAATATTTGTGTTTTGTAGATTTTTCTTTGAGAAATACTCCAGTTTGAAGTTCAACTGATAGTGGTAAGCCTATATCTCGTTTTTGTTGATGAGATGGTTTAGAAAGATGTTTTAGCTAATCTTTTCGTTTGATTATCTTTGTGCATTCACAGCATCCACATGTCACTACAATATTCGAACGTCGCTAATTGTCATTAGATTAAAGCCGACCACACATATCTTCCTAGCAGTAATTAGTTGATTGGTGTGCGCGCGATTTTTTCTTTCCAGAAAAAAACCTGGCAAATTCTAAACACTTATATTAATAACTAGTTAAACAAAGGCACATATTCCTTTCTTGGGAGTTGCCCCAGGGGGGCGAGACTAGTGGCATTCGACGTATCTCGTCGAGCTGAGTCGATTGACACTGGTTTCAGCGTCCGGAAACGTACAGGAAAAGAGTTACCCTTGCAACATTGTATCCAAACAGCTCTTATTGCTTGCAATATTGTATTTAAAAAACAACCGTTTTCAGGGCTTGCCCCTAACGAAGATTTACTGAAGGAACGGGGAAGTGCAAGGTATGAAATTTTTGCTTAGGACAGTTAGATAGGCTTAACATCAAAAACAATGAAGCACGGGTAACTCTTTCCCTGTACGTTTCCGGGCGCCGAAAGTGGTGTCGATGGACTCAACTCGTCGAGTAGTGTCCAAATATGTCATCGGTTTTTTAATTTTGGTTTTACCTAAACAAAGATTAGCTTTACATTAACTGGCTTGCAGCAGATCCAAGTCAAATTGTTGAAGCAGAGTGGCAGAATAATAGTCCGGACCGATTCTGCTTTTTTATAACCTCCTGACCTAGTCAAGAAGTTCGTTACAAATCTGCTATTTCTGGAAGGTGAAAGTTCGGTACCGACCGTCGAAATCTCAGATTTCAGCGTATCCGGGAGTCAGCGTTCCGAGTTTTAGGGTATTAAGTGCCGTTTTACGGATTAATGGACACAGAATTATAACGGACTTTTAACCGAATTCTCTGTCTTACATTTTTCCCTCTAAAAATGCCTAAACTACTCAGGGGCGTGTACAATTGGAGTTTATCAACTTTGAAATATTCTGAAATGTTACAGGTCTGTTCTTCTACTGCTTCAATTTTATTTTATAAACTTTAATAAATGCTAATCAGCGAAATTTTTCCGCGTGATGAACATCCTTATTAAAGGTTACATCGACAGATTGCTATTATCTCCTGCGCTTCAACCAAAAGAAGCGCCACAATCTTCCTCGTATTAGAAAACCATAATTTATTCACAATTAAAAATAAGAGGTGTTTAAAGTTCAAAACAGGGAAAAAGGTTTCTTCACTCACATATGTATATGGGTTCTTATTAATGGATGTTCAAGATGCTAGAATAGATTTTTATGGATTATGGAAGGAGTTGAAAGAAACATAACCCTGCTAAGTCATAGAATCAACAAATGAAACATTTACTTACACGGGAATGAATCATAAAATGGGCAACACTTTAGAAGAGATAGAGCTTACAATTAACAGTCTGAAGTTAGAACATAATCGTTTTAAGATACTTCAAAATCTGTTTTCTTGGTGGGATTCAGTTAATGTTTGTGTATTTTTCATCTACCAACTGTTATGTTATTAATTACTCTGCTACCCGTCTTAAAAGTAATTTGTTTCATTTTCTTGGGTTCTATAGAAAATCTCTTTTACTTCTGGTACTGTACAACTTGTTGATGAGTAATCAAATCCGCTTTCCAGGTATCTTAATCTACTAGAGTATGTTCATGGTGATGGATATCAAAGGCCTTCAACCTACACAAGTTGGAATAATGAATAGTTGACAAGTTTTTCTTAGAACGCAAACTTCGTGATTTGTCTTCCATATTCTTATTTGATTTTTTCCTGAAACGCTACCGCTTTGACTACCTTTACATATATTTACCGCAAGGTGAATATCGGTCCTGTACTTCTTCGTTTGGTGCAGGCACATGCTGGACCTGTTACTTAATTGTAGTTTAATTTATTTTTTTAAAACCACATTTTGGTTAATTGCAATTTTTGACTTCCGCTTTCTCTAATTTAATGTGCTTTTTTTTTGCTTTTTTGTCTTTTCGTGTATCAAAAGAGCGCCAGCGAGGTTGGTTGATGCGCGTGACTGTTGTGCAAACAGTCCCGGGCCGTTCCTGGAGCTCTCTGTTGACTGGCGGGTAGCCTAGTCAGTCACTAAAAATAATTGATTACCTGCGTTCACTTCTCACGAGGGATAACGATGGTGGTCGTTTAGAGCACTGTGCTTGCCACATCGCCCCATAGAGAAGGAGAACATATGAGAGCCTCGACCTCTCAGTTCGCAGGCTGTGCTCCCGCGCGAGATGTTGAGCTTCGCGATTATTATTTATTTATATCTCAGCAGAAAGAAGAGATACCAACAGGAAATGAAAAAATGGCAGAGCATCGCCCAAGTTCCAATGAATAGCGATAGACTATTGCCAATACTTGGGCTAAGGCAATGCGCGGCAGAGCCCGGTGCAAAAATAACCGCAGTGTCGCTTTCGCGGAGTTTTCGACTTTCCCGAAAGCGGAGGCCTTCACGTCTCTGCACAATTACCTGCGATTTATTCTGGACGCTGCCTTCCGCAAAAAATAGCCTCGAATAGGCAAGGCTGCGGCGCGAGTTCGGATGACCTACATAGGCAGCGGTGCCCACCTCGGGTTTCTTGTGGGATTTCTTTATCGTGCCCGTACGCGATAACACCGGCGGCCTTGCTGCAGATCCGTACGAGCGGCCGCGATTGTTCTCTTATCTTGGGGGGATTTCCAGCATTGCGGCGCGTTCGCCAAGACGCGCGACACGTGCCGCCGACATTTTGCTGGCGCGCTGCGGCCGTTCAGCGTGACGGAGACTTCAACGAAGTGGCGCTGGCCGTCGGCGGCGTTGCTGAATTTATTGGGCATCGATTGGCCCGAATTCCTCCAGGCACCTTTGCACAAATCGCAACTTCCCCTCGAACGGCTCGTTGTAGTTTCTGAAATGTAAAATTGGACTATTTCTGGTTTGTGTAATTATAGACTTGATGTCATTAATAATACCTGTGATGATAAAAGTGAGTGAAACGGAGCCCTCCATTAGTCCGTCCGCACGACTCTACGGATTATAATCAGGAAAACACGTTAATTGTCTTCAATTCATTGAAATTACGAAGGTCGGAAGCAAAGCTTATGACGTGGTTTCACGAATGCTCACACAAGAACACAATCAGCAAACGTTAAAATTAAGCCAATAAGAAGCCGGGTATTCTACCACTTTATGACGCAAACAAACCATCTCAACTCCCGTCTATATTGCTATTTTTAGGTGAAATGACATAACATTCGGAGCGTCCCTCGTATATTCTTTTTTATTAAATTTTTCCTAAAATTTACCTCATTCAATCACAGCCCTTTATGGGCACCTTAAAATTCTTGATGCCAGTAATTATTCTTCAGTATTTGTTTTCTGATTGCTCAGTATTATGCTAATTTTGCTTACACTTCATTAGAATTAAAGACGCCGAACCATTTAAATGCCGACCTTTCTCGTAACGCCCATAGTGAACATCGGCATATTCTGAATTCCCCAAATATGAAATATCGTGTGAGTTTCCGCTGCCGGTTTGATTTACTGTTGGAAGGATTTATCTTACAACACGTCGTTTTCCCATCTCTAAGCCCAATTTGCTGATATTAATTTCTGACTATAAAAATGTATGTTCGAGGACGTAAAAATGTGGCTTAGTAGCGTTGTTGGATCCGGTAAAAAAATAAGGTAGTTAACATGAGCGATTTAAGTTATAGATTGCTACGAGGCCTCTTCGGAAAGTGAGTTCCATTAAATTGCTAAACTAAACCCTAGTTGTGTGCAAGGAGTTGTTCATCATCCTGCGACTTCATTTTTCTGATCATTAACATAATTAAATGTTTTTATTTGGGAAATATATATTCGATCGTTCGCTCAAGGAACACAAAACTCTATTTTTGCAGAAATCTGAATTTTTATTACTGAGAAAGTCTTCTGCCAGGTTCCGGAACAGATAAAAATCTGTTGGTGAAAGGTTATGTGAATAAGGAGAATGTAGGAGAAGTTCGTAGTCCAAGTCCGCGTCTATTGACCAATATAGTAGAACGCTGCTGTGGTACCAAAAAGGAATAGTGGATGATGCCTTTGCTAGACCATAATACAATCACCGTGACCTTCGTGGGATAAATATTTTGGCGATCAAATCATTGGTCACTTTATTTACGATTATGGTACAGAACCCACAAGTCACAAACGGTTCAAAAATATTTCTTGTTGTGTCTGAGCAGCAAAGAAGAGGCCAGCTGTAGTCTGTGTATCTTGTTGCGTTCTGTTAATTTATAAGGAACTCAGCTGGGAAGATCTTTAAACTTTTTCAACATTATGAAAATGACGCCTTATGACCGCCTTGGATACTTTAGACCTCTCCGCGAAGCACAGAACAGTAGTCGACGGATTTCGTAACTTATCTTCAAGGAGTTGGTCATCTACGGACTTGACATGGGCGAATGAAATATGAACCTAAAATATCATCAAAAAAATACAAAGTTGTTCAACAAACCACGAGTAAATTTTCAGTTGTTTTGGCTGTATGGTATATGATGATTTTGCCCAAGATTATGACACGATAAATTATGATATCACAGATTTTCAAGGTCGAAATTCAAATAATTAGTCTTTTTCCTAAACCGGCAACTTAAGTCAACAACTAATATTCTTTTTGGGAATACTAAAAACGACAGGGAACATCTGTAAAGGTACAATTACAAAATTACAAAAGTTTCTTTAATTACTTTATTCACGTTAAGCGAGAGGCATTTCATGAATTATACTTTTGCTATAGTTGTATTGAAGAACGTGGGACTATGTAGATGTGGGCATTGGCACTGAAGACCAATATTCTCTAAAGGGATTCTTTATATATGGTGTGGAATTTTTATTTGAATTAACATATCCCAACAGATTAAACCACTTTTCGTCCTTGAACCCCGTATGGTCTAGAATGTTCGTATTTTTTAAGAACAGTAATGTTACTTTCTTTGCTTGGACTACGAAGGTGTGGTACTAAGGAAGCTTAGGTTTTTTACACTTTGCCATGTACTTCTGAACTCTTATAAAAGTTGACGCAGTGACTTATTCGAAGATACCAGGAGTTGGTCATTCACATTTTTTATGTAAAGTCTCTTTAGCTTTCACTTTTTTCAATGCCCAATCTCTGCACTTGCTCGGCGAATGCCGCCCTCCAAACCTCTCAAAATTTGTTGTTGACATGTTTTCCAATAAGTCTGAATAATAAACAATCCCTCCTCTAAAGTATTTCGATATATATTTCACGCTCAAATGACTCCCGTAGTAATAAACCTGAAAGCAAGATACACCTTTATAGGGAGCTTTTGAACCAAACTGTATTATAGAGCTACACAAATAAAAAAGCTCTTACCACACGAGGATAAAAACAGTGGAAATATATAAATATAATTCACTGGAGGGGAAAAAAATTACGACAGGTCCTAAAAAAGATGAGTCACTTTAGAAAATTGTGCCGATTAAGTTGACGTTTTTTTATGAAATGCTAATCCGTCTGCAGTAGAATTTAAGTCGATGTGTTTCTGCATGTTTTATATTTAACTAAGAAGGCAAAAAGATTTACAATAGAAAAATATAGGTGAAGTACGAAGGGTACTCAAATGAAATCTGAAAACGCTGAGAGGATTGGACTAGTAACGTTCTTTCATATTAAAGTAACTACAGAGTTGCAATTTTGAAATTTGTTATTTTTATTATCAATAATAAACTTTCAATTGAATACACCTCGTACAATAGAAACACTTAATTTTCCGTAGGGTAGTTCTAACATTTCTAAAGATAATAGGAAAATCCTATCTACGGGATGTTTTAGCTTACATTAATTAACAAACCCAGAAAAAAATTAAGGGCAACACTTTCTACTACGAGAAGGTATAGCGTACGAATATACTGGTGAAGGCTTCCACTGTAGCGTATCATTCATATGGAGCAATGTTGCAAACAGCGTGCCTTGGACAACAGCATTATTACCCAATAACAGAGTGAGTAGGCCTCTCGCCATTCGGATTGACGAGACACATTTTTAAGTATTTTTTGTCTCTCCCACTTCTTATAAATCACATTTGTCATGAATGCCAAAACACGCCTAGTTTGCAATCAGGACTAGTCATCGCAACAAAAACAAGTAGATCATCCACAAATAACACTTAGTGTTGGCACAGCACCTACGAACGTTTCCAGTATTTAATGGTTATCTTAAATCAATATGTGCAAGATACTGGTTGCAGTCAAACATTTTATTTATCTTCAATTTGTCTTTTGCAATAACAATTCTAACAATATACTTAGACTTACGTAGTTCTTATGAATCCTTCAAGAATTATTCTAGGGGGGCGCGATTATAATCTACAATAACGGCGAGTGGTTAATGACACTATGTTAGGCCGTTAAACAATGAGAATATCAAATGGAGACTGTATGAAAGTAAATTAGGTGAAGAAGAATATAGAGAAAATATATAAATTAAGAGAATACACCCTTCTTCACCAACCAACTCAGCAAGTATCAATTAAACAATAAATCTTTGCTCAACATTGCTATATAAGAAAAATGTTTTATTTTTATTTATTTTTTTAAATTTAGACCAACACCTTGGTAATAATAATGATTATTATTTAGACTACTATATTAGTTTGCAGCCAAGATTTTACTTAAAAACACTGCTATACAGACGCTGTTTCCTCTTTGGGGCTATGAGGTTCATTTTTGAATTCTCCATAGCTTTTAGTTCGAAGTACCTGTGTACCAATGTTCTATGAAATCTTCCAAATTGTTCTTTAGTTTCCGTTAATCAGACAGAAGAACAAACTACACAATTATATAAATCGATCTTTCTTTACTTTCTTCTTCCATTCCTGAATTTTGCTTCAATCTTCTTCAAATACACAAATATAGAACCAGTTACTAAATGTTCCGTTTAAAACATTTTCAGTCATCTTTTGTGATTGATGAATATTTACCTCGCTTGGTTTAGCTTTATACGCCCATTGCAATTTGTCTTCTCAACTTTTTTCCTATTAATGGCCGTTTCTTTATATTCAACATATTCAATTTACCAACTTTTTCTTTTCTAACGAGGAGATATTGTAATGTACAGAGGTGAAAGTAATATTCATAATAGAACAATAAGATTGGTTATTGAACGTTAATTGAAACGTTTGTTAAAAATAAAAGCCATTCATCTTCATGTATTCCGAAAATCTTGATGTTCTTGCAACAGGAAGATATTTGTTTTGAAAGAGGGACGATTCCAATCTAAAATAGTGATGAGTGCCTAATGGTATTATGTTAAGACCCTAAACAATGAGAGTATCAAATAGACTTTATGAAAATAAGTAAAGTGAGGGGGAACGATGTAGAAAATAGATAAATTAAAAGAAAGAATAGTAAGAATTCTTTTTTCGAATAGAAAAGTAAGTATCGCTTAAAAAATAAACTTTTGTCCAACATTCATAAAGAAGAAAAACGTTTAATGGTGTTTCGATCCAAATTTCGACTGCCAATGTTAGAAATGATGATTACTTAGGCTATATCAGACACATTATCTTCGCACCCAAGAATTTTGAATTTTACTTAAAATTATTACCATACCAACGCTGTTTGCCTTTTGGGGCTACACGGTTTATCCTTGAACTCTCTGTAGTTCTTAATTCTAGGTCCCTATGTACCATATTATATGGTACCAACGCTTCTCCATTATTTTCTTCTCCCATCCATTCTTCAAATTTTATCCAGTCCTGATTTTTTCTTCCAATCTTTTCAGTCTCATTTGATGTCTTATTTGAAACTTTCCAAGATACCTTTTGCAATCGATGAGTATATTTACCTCTCTTGGTTTAGCTTTATATGTTGCACACATCCCAATTTAATATTATACGCAGCTCATTTTACTGGCCCTTAAAGTTAATTGATTTTAGATCTTCATAGATTTTCATTCTATTACTTTTTGCATCTTTATATTTTATTTATTTATTTTTTTTATACAACAGGACACAAATAGGACTCCTAACGCAATAATGAGATTGGTCAATGGAAGTCGATTTCCTGGAAAGTTTGTTTAAAAGCATAGGTTATTAATCTTCATCTTTACATATATCGCAAATAATTGTTTAATCGAGGTCAGAACCACTTTAAGTGCAGAATGTGCCATGGTATATGTTTTCTCTTACAACAAGTTGATTATTGTTTTTTATAGGGAAGCACATAAAATACTTAATGGAATAATTAGATTAATTAGTGAAGTCGATAGTGTGAGTTAGTGTCTTTCTAAAAGTTTGTTAAAAACAAAGACAATTCGATGGTCACATTTAATGGTTACAAATAATTTAATGCATTAAATTAGGTGCAGAATATTCCACATCATCTTCTTTATAATAGGAACATCAATTTGGCGAGTAGGATTCCTAGTGAAATAGTGAGATTTGTTAGTGGAAGTTGATATTAAGTCAACATCCTCTGGAAAATTTGTTAAATAAAGACCATTGACCTTCACCTTTAGAAATCTCAATCTTCACTTTTTAATTGAGGTTAAAACCAAATTAGTTGAAGAAATTTCTATGATATATGCCTGCTTTTACAACAGGAAGATCAATTTGACAGTAGGATTCCTAATGGAATAGTGAGATTGATCTCTATATGCAGATATATCGCGTAAAATTCAATCTTTATTTTTTAATTGATGTCATAACCAACTTAGATGCAGAAAGTTCCATGGCATAAGTTCTTGCAACAAAAACATATGGATTGTACTTGACAGAAAGACGAGTAGGATTCTCAATGTAATAATGAGTTTGATCAGTGGAAGTCGATGGTGAATCAACGTCTTTTGGAAGGTTTCTTAAAAACATAGGCTATTAATCTTGATCTTTAGATATCTCACGAAAAATTCGATTTTCACATTTTAATAAAACTAACTTGGGTGCAAAATACTCCATTATGCATATCTTCTCTTACAACAAGAAAATATTGACTGTACTTGACAGGGGAGCAAATAGAATACCTAATAGAATGATGAGATTGGTCGATGGTCGAAAAATTTGTTGAAAATAAAAAGAAAATTTAATGGTCATTAGAGACTAAAACCAATTTAGGTGCAGAATATTCCATAATACATGTACTATTACTGAAAATAATGACTATAGACCTGACATAGATAAAATTGGGCACTACTACTTCAAGATATTAAAAGTAGAATGTTGGATAGGACCTTCTCACTATAATCGTTGAAGTCTTCTGCGTCTGTCTTTGAAAGGAGAAATTTGTGAAAATACAGTTAGAATGCATATATTCATCCCTATGACTTTTCTTTTGCCAAGTCTCAAAATTCGTCGTTTTTAATTTCTACTAACTAAGTTGGTACTAGAAAGCTCAGTACATACAAGTGGTGCCTGTAAATTTCTTCGAATACCATTGTAAAACAAAAATGAAATATGACAGTTATTATATCAAAATTATTGGGAGAAAATGAGCTTTCTGATGATTCCAAAATTCTGCCATCTTAATTGGTAAAAATTGAAGGTGCGAACGACTTTTAGAGCACCATATTAGTACCCAAGCACCTCTATTTAAAGACTGAAATCTTCTTTTTTACTATTTGTCCTAACAGGGGTAGATTATCGTAGAGACTATTTGAATCTTTAGAAATGTAGTTTTAAACAATGGAGTGCTGCTTGCTATCCAAGATAGTAATGAAATGGAATTGAATTGAGCCTCCTAAGACATTAGAGTGAAGAGTATTTATCAATGAACCCTCTTCTATAAAATTATTTTATGTAAAACATTGATGGATAAATTTTTCTCTGCGTATGCCCCCCCTCCCCTCCAAGAAAATATGTAATTAAAACATTCCGAAGTTTACACCATAAACATACTCTGACACCTCCGGGTTCGTGATGGTTCAACAAATTGCACTTCTTCGTTCAAAGGTTTACACCACTCTGACTTGTTCACGAGTCTCATCGTCCAGTAATTATATAAAATGGCCTCTTCTTTAGACCAACGCCGTCCTTTACTCATTTACCTACCCAACCGTGGTTCGACTTACGTTACTGCTTGAGGAAAAAGAATAAAAATGTCCTTAAGTTTCCCCAAAATTGGAAATCACTACCCCCATCCGCCCAACAAGATGTGTAAGGAATTCAGACCTTCTGAACTTCTAAGTTCACATGATTGACAGATTTTCTTCCATATTTACCATTACGCCTGTCACCTTGACACCAATGGGTTCATAGTGGCGCAACCAATTTCACTTCTTTGAAGGTTTACATCATCCTAACCCGCTCACAAGGTCTCATTGTCCAGCAATTATATGAAACAGGCTCTTCTTTAGATTAGTGCTCGCCTTTACCCCTCTATATACTCAACCGTAGTTCGGGTTACGCTACTACTTCAGAAAAGTGTATAAATATGTTCTTTAAGTTTCCCCAAAATTGGCAAGATCTTCGACACCAAATGGTTACCCGACCATAAAAGGAGTTAAGTCACTTATGTAGAGGCCATCATGATTGAGCCGTTATCAGTGATGATAAAGTGAAGGTCATCCAGAGGTGCCCGGGTTTGTGTAGCACTCGAGGAAAAATTGGTAATTTCGATGAAAGATGCTTTGTTCGCGAATTCGGGATGGGCCCGGCATCCCCCTTGATATCGATTCTACCTCTTCGGCCGGGCTGGGACGGGGGCCGGCGACAACACCGGCGGGCTCGAATTTTTCTCGGTCGCGGCGAGCGCCGCCTGGCAGGGTGCGGTCGATGGGAGCGACGAGGCACCGAGGGATCTATCCCGAGCGCTCTGCCAGCTGACGCTGACGCAGCTCGCCGAAGACGCACAGGCTGCCAGCAGGAGGGTCCGGCTCTGCGGCATTAGTATTCCCCAGCACTTCGAGCCGGTGCCATCCGCAGTGTCTTCTCCCGCTGCTTGCGCACGCCACATCGATTGGAGCGACGCCGGTGCCGCGCCGTCTTCGCTGGTATGCATTCCTGTTTCTGTTCCTCGCGTCGCGCGGCAGGGCTCCCAGGCGGCCTCCCGGCCTGCGGGCGCGCGCTTGCATGTGTGGCAGGAGATGTTATGGGCGCAGCGCCTCGGACGCCCACTCGCTACATTTTTAGCCCGCGTTTAGCAAAGGTCGAGGATAGGTTGAATTCGTCTGCGCCGGCTGGCCTTTGGTCCGGCCTTTGTCCGCGCTCTTCGCTACCTGCAGGTGCCCACGGGCGGCCGCCGCACGGGGGCGCGCGGCGGCCGCCTGACAGCAGCTGCAGCGCAGCGGCCCCAGCCGACCGGACGGACAGAAGGACGGTCTTGGGGCGAAATCGGGTCAAGGATGCCCGGCGACCATTATTGCGAACGGCACGGTTTGTCCATCGATGGAGCAGATCGAGACCATACGGAGTTTCCCACCATCCTCCGTTCCTTCTTCAGCCGCGAATTACATGGGAGCTGGAACGGCGCTGCCACACCCAGTCGGTTCCGTAGTGTACTTCACCCTCGTGTTTATAACAAAAAAATATTTAGAAACGCAAAGTAAATATTGATCGATTTTATCTCTCTTTCACACCTGCTAATGAATTAAGTTAATTATAAAATAACTAATACAATCATAACACGCTTTAGATACGTCTTAACGATTGACAAAAGTAAATTATTTTTATCTAAAAACAATTGCTTTGTAATTAAATTTTACATAAAAAAACTATGGGTCCAGCGAGATTCGAAGCCATCTGACTTATGGTCTACGGCTCGGAGCCGTTGATTTTAGCCGCTAAACCACACGGTTTGTGACCACCTTTTAAATTAAAATTTATGATACATCAGCTTTATCATTAAAATCTCCATTTTTTCTCTCTTGTCTAGTATATTTCATTGTTAGGAATGACTTGGGCCGACTTGCTTTAATCTTAAAACCCCCAATAGAGGTTATGCATAATTCCAACGCAATTTAAACTTTCCCCCCATTTTTTATTTCTAAGTTGGGAGCTCTACGCTTCTGCGCGTTTTCATAAAAGATTGTAGTGTACTGCGCTAGCTTGTGGTTTTGCAATTTATTGCTCTTTTCGTAAGTGATTTGGATTTCGGGGTATCCCTATAACCCGTGTTAGTATTAACGTTGAGAAAAATATTTCTGCTATTAACATTTATTTAATACGAATAGAAAGTTATCGGTAGGAAGGCCTACTGATCCAGACCTTGAGGAGTTAGCAGTTGGCTGGTTCGATGAAGATGATAACTACGACTCAAATCGCGATGGAGCTAACAATGCAGGTAATATTTCCGTACTATCTGCTAACGATTTCGGATGAAGAAAGTTCTGACTCCACACCTTTGCCTGCTAATAGTGTAGAGGTGGTCAACGGTAGGTCTGTCTAGATTTCACACTCCAGAAACAAACATGGTGCTTTGTATATCTGGTGGAAAAGGAGCCGCACATAATGTTATAACTGCATTAGAAGCTTGGAGATTGCTTTTTTGATGACGCTATCTTAAATTCAATCGTTATTTTTGCCAATATAGAAATTAGTGCAAGTAAGACACAGTATAATAATGACTAACTGTTTGGTCTCATATATTGCCGGACGATCATCTAACGACAAAAGAGATGTAGTCAGTGCATGGACCGAGATATATAAATGTATAATGACACAATTTCTTCTTCTACTTCTTTTTATGCTTAAAGCTTGATTTATTCCAGCACATCCTTCCATCTCTTTCTCTAGGCAATAGGTCTCTAACTTTCTTTACTATCCTGGTATCTTCCATCCTAGATATATGGCTATTCCATTCTGATCTTCTTTTGGCTATTCGTCGATCTTTTAAACTTCGCAACTTTATCTTATTTCCTTGCTGCTTATGTGGCCAAGCTCATTTTGAATTTCTAATTACCTATTTGCCACTCGACGACGGGAAAACGAAAGATCTTCTGGGTAAGTTTGATCTTATCCGGAAACTTTGGACTTCGTTTATTTCACATTCTACAGAGAACTATACTTTTCCGAATGTTGTTCCATAGATGAACGATTACTAGGTTTCATCAGTAATTGCCCCTTGCACGTATATATAGCACCAAAGCCTGACAAATATGGCAATTGTGACTATGTGTGATACTCATAGTGCTATTCCTTACATTCGTGGTTCGTTCATTAACCACTTATTATATCAAAACACTATCCGAATCTATTTACGGCACGTTTAGAAATAAAACCATGGATAATTGGTTTATTTTTAATCCTCTAACAGAAACAATGTTGAATGATTACATGCTTATGATTGTTGGAATCCCGAAAAAGAACGAAAGAGAAGATTCCTAATAAAAACAAGCCAATTTTCAGTTTTCCTTTGATAAAAACATCAAAGAAATGTAAATCAGTACTGTTGCTCTCTAGCGTGCACGACGACAAGAAAATTAACAAGACTAACTAAAAGCCAGAGATAATCAGTTTCTGTAATTTGACCAAAGGAGCTGTTGATATCTTAGATGAAATCGTCCATTACAATTTTGCAAGTCACAAACACGTAGATGGTCATTGCGTTTCTTTTATGGTATGCTTGATCCGGCAGGTATCAATGCAATGGTTTTACTTGATAAGCAAAAGTGTGAGTGTGTTAGAAGAAAGTTTTTTCTGCTCTTGATTCGGCATTAGCCAAGCCTTTTATAGAAAGTCGGTTGGACAAGCAATTACCAAAGATACTGCGGTGTGCCATTGAAAAAATTATAGGAAAAAAAGAAGAGCCAGCATCTTAATTTTTGTTTAAAAAATGGCCTTTAAATGAACTGGGGTTACATATAACCCCGAGTTAGATTTTGCTAGTGTTCATCTTATGTTAATAATCTAGGGAGATAATTGACCTTTACTTTCCGTTTGATAAACTGTATCCACGTGCTCTCCAACACCATCATTCATTGATGCTGCAGCCGCACCATACAAAAAGAAGGTTCCTAGATTGAAGAATAAATAAATCAACGTTCCAGAATGCACCCGACTTTTTCCGTTGGCTTTGAAAGGGCATCTTATTCTCTAGCTATCTTGACATTTTTCGACTTTGATTTGATCAGCATCATGAAGAAAAGTTTTTACCTTCAGCTTGGTAGCGTTCGCAGCTATTTAATTTCCTTTTTCACAGGAAAATGCTGGTGGCAGACTTAGATTTCCTTTTTGAGCTTCTGTAGCTTGGTTGCGGTGCTCCTGCGTTTACTCCGAATGAGTTTTAACACTCATCTTGTGGTTGCAAGTACACAAAGTAACTTTTTTTGAAATTACAAGTTATAGTGAACAGGATAGCATGGTAATTTATTGCTGATCAGACAACCAAACTTTAGAAATGCTCATTCAACATTAACCCAAGAAACTATTGATGTAGTCGGTTATCTTTCAATTGGTTTTAAGCACTTTTGTCTGTCACGGATGAAGAAGTCCGATTTGAAACAGCGTTTATTCGTAATAATCAAAGCCTTTATCAAACAAGATGCAAAGTAAATCCACAAGTAATTGGTGACTCTAGTGAGAGGTATGGCTTAGAAATGGTGCACACAATGTTTCTAATGTTTTGGCACAATTGACGACGATTTAAACCTGACCAAAAGGCTTGAGGGAAATGGTTTTCCTATACTTTGAGTGAAGAACAGAAAAATAAAAAATTAATGTCTCGGTAGCTACAGACAAAGCAGAAATGAAGAACAAGCAGCAAATATAGAAGCTGATTTTCGTAAGGATTTTGATGGACAAATTTATCGCGACTTTCTAGAGGCTTCCATTCTCAATTGGATGGTTTGTAAAGTTACCAAGTCTATTCTCTTCACGATAATGCTATAACTCATAAAGCTATCTTGGTTTGCGAATATTTGGGCAATATTGGTACGAATACTTAGATCATTTAACTTTGAAAAATTCAAAGAAGGTATTGTTACCACCGTTTTCTAAACTACTAGAGAGGTGGAAAACTATTGGTGAGATGGAAAGTCACCATAATTAATTAATGTCTAAATTTCATGTTTCTTACTTTCGTACTCTATGATTAAATTCAATTTTTTGATGGTCCTTTGAGAATTAAGAATTCTAATGTTGGTCTTTAATGTTTAGGTGCCTACTACTAACAGAAAATTTAAATGAACCCGGGGGGGGGGTAATACTAAGATTTAATTCGATCCCCCTAACTCCATTTAGATTGCGATCTTCGGCATCTCCAAAATGGAAACAAAAACCACCAACGAACGTGGTATGACATTGCTTTATATATTGGGTGGACACGATCTCGATGGGCATCAAATCTGTTTGAATTTCAAATATAATATAAGAATCCTTTTGTCTGTTTCTTTGTTAGAAAATAAAGGGCCGTGATCAGCTTATTGAAGCGTAGTTTTGTTCAGTGATATCCGAAGCTGCTAGCTATTAGAAACATTTGTAGGCCACTATATAAAGTTAGATATTTTGGGATTTTCGCTACATCGTCTGCTGTCACCTTTCGCGGAGTTGACAAACTCTACCTGACTTCTCTTGACAAGTTCGCTATCAGTGTTACGGATATCAAGCAGGTGATATTGCCGAAAGATTTCCGAAGTGATTTTGGCGCGTTGTCCTAAAGTAAAGTGATTTCAATTATTCCCTTGGTAGTGTAAGGGTTTCACGCATCACCTGCTGCTGGTAACGGAGGGCACAAAGCAACTCCTAATATCTTCGTAGTGTGGATATTTGATCATTTAGTACTAGTCGACAGTTCATCACATTTTTCTGCAAGAAATCTTCTTGAATCTAAAGAGTAATGGTAACAATATGATAGCGTCTACTCTTGAAGTACTCAGCTATGAGTTCATGTCTTTCCCTTGTATATCTTCTCCAGTTTGTGCAGACGCTTAAAAATAACTCTAATGCTGTATAACTGCAACCCTCTTTCTTTATTTGGCTGTCCAGGACATTCCGCATCATACAGACCAAAGTTTCCGCTTTTACAGGTAACGTAAGAAATAACATACACTTTTAAAACCACACAAAGGAAGTAGTATCAGAAATTTTGTTTTTGTTTTTACCACTAATTTTATGGTTATGCTGGTACAACAGGCACTTCTTGCAGTGTCTTGTAAATCCGATAGATGGGGCTTCACTATAACTATATAGTCGGCACGATATATTAATTGTTGATCACCTAAAGAATTTTCATGTAATGATTTCACAATGTATAAATAAGTCCACCAACTTCGTTTCTAAGTCAAAATGACGTTGAACTTTTTTTTCGATGCAATTTTGTCTAAATTAAAGGGCCTACGATGGATCTAACTTTAAAGCTTAATTTTAAGAAGTCCATTTTTTAGAGATTGCAGTTGAACATTTGGTTCTTCGAATCGAGCTTCTGTTTATCACCTTGGCTGCCACACGTTTAAATCGGAGCACTGATAAACGCACTCGATGAAACGTGCTTTTTAATGTCTCAACATTTAAACTGCAACGGAGCTAATTGCACATTGGTCGTTTATATGCAAATTTATACTGGTTCCCGATCTGCTACCGCGTAATTAACGAGCGCGGAGAAGAGCAATAAATCCTCCAAAGTTAAGTGACCATAGCGAGTAACTCGATCCGTTTTTCCACTTGGCGCGAAAGTAACAAGACGATCAGTGATGTTAGAGGAAAACCACCTGTCCAAAGGAATGATTGGAAGTTGACTTGGGGAGTGCCAAATGGGAATAAAAAAGACTTCGATGAAAGTCCAAGAACGATATCAAGGCCGGTGTGACAGGCTGCGTAAAAGTATTGCCCTTGATATACATAAATATGCATCTGAAATATTTTGAGATCACAAGTTGATTTTTGCTGGTCTGCACGCTTTATTTCTTATATATTGTCGCACCGTGTATATACTTTTAGGATTGTACATCTAAAGGTAATTTCGATGTTCTTTAATTTATTTGGTCAAATATTCAGCTTTTAAAAAGATGTTGTTGACGTCTAGTGCTCCAAATACTCGCCTTGAAACAAAGCCGAAGGATTTATTGACAGCAGCAGTCGCTTTGTTGGAGGAATGCTTTTAAAGAGATCCTGTTTCGGAATACCTCGTAGTGAATTTTGTTCTGCCCAATTTATGCAAATGTCCCACGAATAGCTGTTCCAAATTGGTATTTCAATCACTAATATCGCCTACTTTAGCAGCATTTTACGAGAGCATGCAAAGAACCCAAACTTCAGATGTCACGACCGTTCGGAATTGTTCGCGTGATCAACGCCCAAAGTGTTATTCAAAAATGGTATAGCAAAAGGCACTACTACGTTAATGTGCAAAATTGGACAGTAATTTGGAGAAAGCTTTACAGCTCTCATCATTTAATGTTGTGATAAGCGCTTTGTCTGTTATGTATTTCGTAAACTTCAATGCACCTCTCTGGTATTCATACCAAAGGTTGAGTTGCGAGTGACGACCGCATCTTGTAAAACAGCAATCGAAAAACCCTCCGGGAGGCTACGGCCCCTTGCGGGCCGATGCGCCGTAGTAAGTAAGTAAATAAACTTCAATGATTGATTGGGAAAAAGCCACAAAAAGGCAAAAAGTAGGAGGCTAGCAGGCAATATAAAAATTGAAAAGCCATTAAAAACTTATCACATACAAATAGAGAACAAGAAAACAGAGGCGGTAAAGAAATCTAAAATTTTGGGACCTAACAGACAGTTCGGGGATAACACCCTTAAGAAAGCTCAAGTGATCCAGTGGCAAAACAATATTTGGGAAAACGAGAAGCAGTAAAGAATGAAGGTCATCGATCTTGAAGACCAGCTGAGAAGAATATTCGTATTATTTACCGCCTTTTAGAGGATGACCACAGATTAATTACGTCTATTTTAGACCAAACGAAATTTGCATATTGTCGGGAACAACGTGAATTCACATTCCGACACGTTATGCTACTTCACAACAACGCCAAATCCCACACAGCTGCCCAAACTCAACGGGAAATTGAGGATTTATTTTGGACTACACTGGAACATCTGAACTTATCACTATACGATTATTATTTGTTTGGACTATTAATAGAAACACTTGGAGGAGAGAGATTTTACGTCTGGGATCTTACACTCTTCTCCCAACATCATTCCCACTGTTAAAACATTCTGCGTCGCGAATAACTGTCTCGTCGTTAGTCTGGAATCTCTTCCCTTTCAAATTAGTTTGGACATTAGGTCCAGCAAATCTTCCAGTTCTTGGTTTTCAAAACATGGATCACCTTCAACAAATTTCCATCCATCCTTGAACCGTTTGTACATTATTTTTATTTGTGCTGCAGTCATTCCATCGCCCCTGAAAGTTTTTTGAATCATCCGAATAGTTTCTGCGAGGAACAGCACAAAATGAGTATTCACTCTCATCGGCTGCCAAGTTACATCTCGTTTTCATTATATTGACATTGGTTTGATGTTTTCGAGACAGACCTCTTATCTTCGAAAATGCATAACGAGTCCGTAGTACTGGATCCTGACTTCACATTATATTGTACAACACTGTGCTGGTTACTCTTACAATTTTGGATTAGGTGTTCAAAGTATCCGCTATGGACCTCGGATTGCATCATGGATTTAACGCTGCGTTCATATTTTTCCGGATATATTCAAATAGCGCCATAGACTGAAATATTCAAGGGTCTGGATACCAGAAACTGTCCAAGCAAACATAAAATGTTTCAAGTGGTTCCACATGTAATAAAAATCAAGGACCAAGGACGAACCATGCAGATAGGACTTCTTCGTCTGATTCATCTGTCGGAAAGCTGTTAACACTAAAACGAGCTAAAGCTCCATAATGCGTCAGCCATAAGACCTATCGTACTGCCAATAGCACATCTTCAGATAATAAAGCACAGTGTTCCTTAGAAATTCAGATACACAAGATGATTGAGGGGTTATGGAAAAACGACTGGTTTAATTTGATGATTACCAATATTTTTAGTTTAAATATTGATACTAAATCGTTGCTGATAATGAATTTCAACCATTTCATGAAGATTCTACCTAGCCCATAAATGACTGTTGTGTAGATTGTAAAGTTTTCTTCATATGGGAAGAGGATTGGCGAGGTAAACTCCGTAATGGTAACGGCCTGGTGGCAGAAAGTTTGCTCATGATAGTACTTGTACACGTTGGAAGTGATAGGTTCTCATGCAGGATACTCAACACGATCGCTGAGGTACACCACGCTGGCTAGTTATCCTTCATACCCCATAGAACACATTCAACCATCTTACCACAAAATTTGATGTAGATTTTCAACTCCACACGCTCAGTCATTACAATGAAGATGTCTTCATTCACGCAAACGCATTACAGTCCACTCTAAGCGGCTGTCAGGTCACATTGCTGAGTAAAAACTGTTTTCATCATTGAATGTTGGTTAGACATTTTCGGGACAAAACTCGCATGTCCGAAAAGGCAGTGAGCCCGCATTAATGGATTGTTATATTGGACGACAATATTCTATTTCTTTGTGACAACTTTAAAGTAGATCTTTGAAGTGTTTCCCATGGGCTTCAATGCATGTGAGGGTGCATCACATAATGGATTGATGCATTCATTGAAACATTCCGGTAGCTAAGCGTACCTTGCAGCCAGAATCACCTCGTCTAATTTATCTGTCAGGAAGCTATTATTGAGATACTAGCGAACTTGACCACTGAAGTTAATTGAAGCTGCATCACGTATCAACTACAAGACCTGTCGTACTGACGATAGCACATCTTCAGATAATAAAGACAGTATCCCTCAGAAATTGTGAAAGAACAAGTGGTACAAATAGATGGTCACCAATAGTCCCAGTCTAAAAATTGATGCTAGACCGTTGATGATGTACTTTAACCAGATGACTATTGTGTAGCGTTACTATACCATATCTACCAAAGGTTGCTTCACCTACACACACAACGAAATACTACTCCAAATGTTTTGTGATTCTACTGCTGCATTTTAACATCATTTCGCAACATATGCCCAATTAGAAGATCTACAAGTCAAAAGAAACATACAAACTTATCAAGAACAGTACTGCCATCTATCCTAGAACACTAATCTTATCATTCTTATCAAAAATCATTTCGTGAAGTTATCTTTACGCAACTAAAACAAAAATATAATTTAATCCAAAATGTCACACCCCCAGAAATACAACTCGTTTCATATATTTTTCGTTTAACACTTGTATAGTTGCCTATTCTGTTTGGTACAACCTGCATATATCGTGCCATTACGTATTCAATTTGGTATTGCGTAACTTATGAATGCGAAGCTCATTTTATTCTTCATCTGTGGTGAAGAACAAAGGCACGAAACGATTAATAAGACAATAAATTAGAAGAATGCAATTAATTAAACATTTAATTAGCGTCCCCAATGCCAGATGGCATTGATATAGCGAAGATTTTTCCGAGTTTGTTGTCTGGTGTTATTGTGCTCCCGAAGGTGAAACAAATAAATTACTTTGCGGCGGCCATTCCTGTCCGGTGATGAAATGTGCCCAATTATGCCTTTAATAAATTAATGCTGGGTTTCTGTGAGATCTGAGCACAGATCTCCATTGCAAATTTTCGGTGAATATGGCAATTTCACATTTTAATTCGCTCCTTAATTAAAATGTTATCGGGGTAACCTTCCCCAAATCTGTGGAAGTGAAGTAGGGTCGAATTCGTCATCTTTTCGTAATGTTAAGTAAGAAGAGTAAGTTCTGAAGTTCTGAAGAGTAAGTTGAAGATCAAGAATATAGTCACATTGGGGGAAAATTATAATGGCGGCTGTTGTTTATTTGATTGTCACGAAAGTGTCAGGTTCAGTTCTTAGTACAGATTATGAAAATTTTATAGCCCTTCCCAACTTAGACTATATATATATATATATATATATATAGATATAAGCGTTCAAAATTCCTTTGATTTGACGTTTGTACACTTTACAACCTCAAATGTTTTTTTTCTATTTTCTTAGGTCGATATCTAAAGCTGCAATCTCTTCGCTGATTTCTGAGATCTTCAAATATGTAATGGACAATCATTCCTACAGTGCTGTGATGTTTTGGACAATTGGTATTATATCTCGAAATTGGAATTTGCTTTGTTTTCGTTAATTTTCTTTGATTATTTATGTCGTGGACTCTTGTTGTACACTTCTCGAAGGTCTTTAGTCCCAGCTTATGAACAGTGAAGTCTACAACTGGTAAAAATAACAATGTTCATTTTTCCTTTTCCTATACTTTTTCTTTGTCGATTATTCTGCAAATTTGTTCTTGATGGATGTTCAACAGTTTTTACTTGATTCGTCTTGGTAGCTTTCTTTTGGTGTATGTTAATTTTGATTTCTTTAGGGTTACTATGTTTATAATCATCTCTTCATTTGGTTAGAAGTAGAATAATGAAAAAGAATAACAAAATATTCTAATTGTTGTTGTTGGCTCCATTTCTATTTGTCGTTTTAATTTTGAATCGACTATTTTTATTTTTGTGTCTCAGTTCCTTCTACCATGTTTTCCTCAAGTTATCTGGGACAGTTGTTAGCAATCAATAATCTCCAAGTTATTTTTATTTTACAATCAGGTTTACAATAGACGGCGAGGAGGTGCTTTTGGTATACTATGTTGGTATAGTGGGAGCTCAGAGATGTATTCTGAATCACCAAAGCTTTGCAGCTCCAATTAATGTACAGGCTACAAGGTATTACTTGTGCAAAACTATGATAGTGTAGGTGTATCAAGTGTTAGTTGTTCAAGGTGGAGAGCTTGATGTCAAGCAAGGATAGAGCTATTGCATATTTGAAAAAAATATCTAATTTGAAGTGTGTACCGCTGATATTGCCTCTCAAAGAATTTTGGGAAAATTAATAATAAATTGGAAATTAGGAAAGAAACAAATTCTCTGGAGTCCATATTTTTTGCGATGGTTAGACAAGTTGATGATGCATAAGATAGATGTACAGTGATGTTGTTCTTTTTTTGATCTCATTTACATACCTCTTATTTGGTCACCTTTCCTATTCTGTTTTTTTTTCATTGATACTATGATAGCTTACCTTTTCCAGAATTTTCTTTCTTCATTCACAATCTGATCTATTTCATCTCCTAAAAATACCACCGGGATCAAAACGAAAATTACCCTTAAACCCAAATGTGTGTACAACATGTCTAAATATGCACAGATGTGGAGATTTGTTGCCGTTATACCATCTCTTCGAGTGAATCAAATTTTCCGCTTGCGCAACTGCCTAGAAAAGAAGTCGTTGACGACATATTGCAGGAAAATTCGATGAGTAACGCTGGCGAGCTGCGGAAGCTCTTTCAGCGGCTGGAAATTCAGCAAAATACGACTATAAAATATGCAAACGCCCAGCCTCGGTTTCGCAACGGCCTTGAAAGGATTGCGCGGCCTGCTGGTCTTCTAGAAGTAGTTCGCCGTCGAAGAACTAGGCCCCATTAATATGCCAAGGCCGAGATGACTTAACACTGTTTTTGTGGAATCCCTCGCGACGAGGTGTTTTTTGCCGGCTCGCGCGCAGAGCTCGTTTTGTCGTTCTTGGAGCTCGTTCTTGAAAGGAAAAGGAAAGTCGGGGCACCGAGGAAATCGGCGCCTTCGCTGCGGTCGACGCGGATCTGCTGTTAATTGGTGATTGGAGAGAGGAACATCCTCGTTGCCCATCCTCGTGACCTCTCGCCCTCTCGTGAGCCTGCTGTCTCCGGTTCGAATTCTTGGAAACGAGAATCGCCATTCTGAAGTGTTTTGGGCAAAAAAATTTCTTCTGAATTGCTTGCCATTATCAAGCTGATAAGAAATCTAAAGTCGCAGCCATTGTTTCGTTCAGCTGACCTTGATAACCAATAACAAATCACATTATAATTGACCACACAATCGGGTGTAGAAATTAATTATATCTAATAGTGGTGAATCGATGTAGACTAGTGAATTATATAAAAATGTATTAGATGTAGTACAGTCACACTTGGCAACACGGCTTTTTGCAAAGGGCCCGCTGAAAGGGGCCATTTTTGGGATTCACTGGCGCCGCACTATCGCGTAGCACTCGAGATGTTATCCTTATCCCCTCGGTAACAGCTGCAGGCCCATGTATGCTAACAGGAAACGCTCCTTAGACTTTAATCAGGTGGTCCGAGCTGCGCAATTAATTCTTCGAGCCACGATAAACAACGCCTTATCGATTGGCGAGACATGCAGTCAAAGACGCGCTCCTTCGGATCGGGATGACTCACGGGACGTCATCCCGGTTCCGCTTAATTCGATGACTGCGGCCCTAGGCCCACGCTGGCACTTCTGCTCCTTGGCCGGCTAATGGGGACGGCCGTGAGGACGGACAAAGACGGAAGCGCCTGAGTCATCGCCGCGTCGTTGCTATTCAGCCCGGCGACGGGCAGCTCTTCAGGGAAGGCCAGAAGGGTCATCTCGTCCTCAAGAAATGGAACAAACAAGACGCGCATCGCGCTTGCGTCACTATCGCTCGAATTATCTCGCAAATAAGTCCAGCGGCGTCACGGAGACAAGAACGGGCGACTTTGGACGGCGCAGTGCGTAAAGGTAGCAGGGGAGTTCGTTATCTCAATTACTCTTTGATACCGCGCGATTGCTCGTGATTTCCTCGGCAGGCCCCGCTCGTTAGCGCGGATCGCGCCAGAAGTGGGTCAGCAGTTTGTGTTCTGCCCATCCATATCAATGTCAATGTCGATCGGGCAAATCGCTAATCACTGCATTATGCAGTGATGTAACCGAGAACGATCGGTTAGTTGTCACTTCCTTACGTAATTCGTCTTCATGACCAGGACAGACACGATAAGCCAGAAGATGGCAGCATGCGCGTTAGAGTCATCAAGAATCTTTTTGACTACTCAAGAATGTTTGCTCTAAGTGGGCAGAAACGAAATTGTTGACTTTCTTATGTAGATTGTACTTTTTTATTTGTAGTTCCACGACCAACTGTTTATGCTATCTATTTTCGTTTAGTCCACAATTTATAACTGCAGTTCTACGATTCTTGTTTCCCGTTTAGTACGAAGTGTCTTTTTACTTACCAAAAACACTATCTAACAGTTGCCTTGCTTGGATTAAATGATTATCAATCAAACACTATAAGAAATAATGAGGGGGGTAGTAGTTTAGTACCTTGACGCACTTTAACCAGTTATTTTATAGAAATGGTTGTAGTACAAACATGTTTTACTCAAGGAAGGCATTTAGTAAGCCCTGCACCGTTTGTTACAACCATTTGTAGTTCGAAATTTTTAATACCTTTAGCAAGCTTGCGAATTGTTTTATAAGAATGGTTTTGATTTGAGCTACAACGCATTCAAAACTCTTCTAGCTTTGAAGCTTATTTTTTTTTATAGGAAGCAATCTGTTAAAAGGCGTGTACAAGGAACTAGAAGGGTCATAGTTGTTTTTCAAAGAGCTGTACAAGGAGTGCAAGGTTGCAGAGGTGAGGGGGTGAAATGTATTTCCTGGGTGGCAACATTTTCGTACTACAACCATTTCTACAAATTAACTACTTCATTTCTTAACAATTGGTAGGGTTTCGCAGTAGTGGAAGTGGCAAAACTGGTCGATTTTATATCGACGAGCTGAGTCGATTGGCACCCCTCTCTACTTTAGAAAACTTTGACGGCCAAAGTTACGCTCACTAAAAGTTTCCGTTGGCAATATATTGCTAATGTCATAGACAACACTGTTTTCGATAGACTTTACAAAAAAAAGGTTGGCAATGCTGTCTTATGGTCATAGAAAATACAAGGTGGAAAAATTTTCGTTGAAAATCTAACCTATGCATACAACGTTGAAACTAACCTCACTTTGTCAAATATGACAAAACCCAATCTTGTGAAAATGGAACCTAACCTAACCTCGAATGCGCCGCTATTTAGTGTTTCCAGGAAGCACCGCGTGGAGGCGGTCAACTTTTATTCTCCTGGACTTTCAGTAAACCTTCATTAGGATTACGCCGTGAAAATGGCGATCCAAGCGCCAAGTCACAATTTAGTGACGATGGTCACCATATTGGCGGAGGTACCTCTGGCGCTGCGACTATCGTAGGCGTAAGGTGGATCCAATGGAAACTGCTCGACGCTGTGCGCCACCAATAAGGCGACAATCTTCACTAAAATGTGCCTTGGCGCTCTTTTCAGGATGTAGTCCTAATAAAAGAAGGACTAGGGGAGTAAGAACTGACCGTCTCCACGCGGTGCTTCCTGAAACGCTGAGTAGCGGCTAATTAATTAAAAAAATCTGGACTCTAAGTGAAAAATAAAACGGGGACAAATTTAAAGAAAACTTAAATAAAGAGATAGAAAGAAATAATCACATGTTCATCCCGGAGATCTATACAAAAATGGAAAAAAAGTCTTGAAGAATATATAAATAAACCTAAGCATTTATAGAATAAAAAATCAATATACTTATGGCATGAAAATATAGCAACGAAAGGAAAACTATGTCTGAAAGAAGAACAAACCATGACACGACTAAATAAAAAAACTCGACACATTAGAAGAAACAAAAACGCATTCATATAAACAGTATTTGAAAATAAAGAATATGGAATAGAAATCTGAAAAGGCAAGACAAATAAATGGACCTATAGAAGAACCAGATGAAAACCCACTGGGAGTGGAATATAAAATAGCAAAAAGAAAATTAATTAAGCAAACCAAAATAGAAGACATACTTAATAAAGCTTTCCCAAAAGATGAAAATAAAAACGGAAAGGCATAACATGACAAAATCGCAAAACAAAAAGTCACAAAAGAATTAAAATTAGCTATAACAAAACAAAATATAAAAAAGCTTTCGGTCCTGATAGGATAACTAGTGAAATAATACGTGTATTATGCGACACAAATGAAGAAAGTAATCAAATTATACAAAGAAAAATATTTCCCGATATCTGGATAAAGGACAAACTGTGTTTAGTAAAAAAAAAAACGAGAAAAAAAATAACACAAAAATGTAGACCAATACGTTAGGGAAAGTCTGAAAGAATAATATACAATAGACTAATTAACGAAATTAAAGAAAGGGGAGACATATCAAATAATTTTAAATCCGGTATGTTACTAAAATTAATGAATATTGTATTCTTATACCTTTGTATATTAAAAATGCTTTTAGTAGCGCAATAATAAAAGAACTACATTATAGAAATATCAGGAAATATCTCATCAACCCAATAAACAGTTATTTCCAAAATATAAACCTAATTATGAAAAAAAAAATATGATTTTACATGTGGAGTCCCACAAGGATCAATCCTAGGACAACTACTTTGAAATATTCATTATGATACAATAGCAAAAATAAGTCTGCCAAAAGATACTGAAATATATATGTTAAGCCGATAATACAATAATTAACAAATCATACAATGGATAACATAAAAAAGCAACAGAAGAACGTCACCTTGAGTTACCTACGAGAAAAACAGCCATGGTTATATTAAACGGGGGATACAAACTAAAAGAACTTAAAAGTAAACTACACTAAACTACAATAGCAGCAAATGAGTATTTAAAATGTTTGAGTAATTTTTGATAGTTTTCGAATGAAAAAGCATATATATCATATTACAAATAAAATAAGAGTCCAAGGCAATATACAAGGAAAATTTAGTTCGGTGGCCTGCTTAAATAACCTTCTATTACGATATAAAATAAAAAATTATTCTACAAAAATAACAAAGGAAATTGCCTAAAAACCACATCTAACGAAGCAGTACAAGCAATATGGGATAACCCAATAGATCTACTAATGGAAGAAAAAATCAAAATATATAAAGCCAGCAAAGAACGACAACAATAAATAAAAAACCACGGAAGATGAGACTAACCCAAACCAAAAAAAGGGGAAATGGATAAAACCATTAATAAAAAACTTAAAAGAATGGACAAATAGACAATTGGGTACATCTCACATGCTAAGAGGTCACCCAAAAGAAAAAAGAGAAAAAAGAGATGATAGAACATACATATACTGCAACCACCTAAATGATGCTGCAGAATATCCTTTCTTTAAGTGTCCTAAATGGCAAAACATTAAAGATTATATAAATATAAATTTTGGAGTAACTCTATACAAAGATACCTTAAGGCAGTTCCAGGGCAGTAATTAGTATTACAGGAAACAGAGTTTAGTGGACGGGACATTTTACGATTTCCGTACTAATTTCAGTGTTTCATGCCAATCAGCTGAAGACGCAGTGTGCAAAAAGCATTCCCCAGACATGGAAAAAATGTTAGGTTAGATTCCTTTTAGACAAGGTTAGGTTAGGTTTTTGTTGCTTTTCCTAATGTGAAGTTACGTTTTTGTAGTCTTCGACAATGCAAGGTTAGTTTCAACGTTATATGGTAGAAAGCATTACCGACCTTTTTCGTCAAATCTATCGAAAATCTAATCTGCGACTATAGAAAACATATTGGCAATGTATATTCAACGAGAGCTTTCAGTGGGTGTAACTTTTGCCCCTCGAGTTTCCTAAAGTGGGTAGGGATGTTAACCGGCCGATTTTGTCACTTCCACTAAAGCGAAAGTTAACCAAACAATTGTCTGCGATTCCTTTTATACAAGTGGCAACTTGGACTTGATCATAGACTAACTCCTGTACATATTTTTAGTGTTTCACATATAAATTTATTTATATACACGTAGCTGTGACGTATTTTTGACGAGTAAAAACATATTTGTTCTCCAACAATATTATGTTATTGTTCTCTTTATATTTCGTGTGCATTAAGCTTGTGCAACTAACTGTACATATCGAGTTACACCGAAATATCTCGTTGGATCGATGAAAATTAGGTTTAAGAGCACTACATCGAACGGGCTGCATCGAAAAGAACATCGCACGTTCTTGCAGGACTCTCGCGCAAGGTCGCTGGTGACAACAATTTGAGCGAATCACCGGATATAATTTCGCCGCTTGACGCACGAGCGCCGCTTTAGGAACAGCCACGGCAGCGCGGCGCACATGTGGGCTGCAGAGTTACGGCCGAAGAGCGGCGGCGGCACGCAAGCGTTACGTAACGGCGAAGAAGGCCACGCCGCGCGGCCGCTATCGATTCGGCGAGCGCCGGCAGACCTGAATTAATAACGCCTTTTCACTTTCGACGGAATCCCGCACCGGCGGCGTTTATTTACGGCGCGCACGTGGCGGCCGGCGACTAATTGGCCCGTGGCCGCGGCAGCGCGCTGGATGCGCGGCCGCGCCGCACCGGGCGGCCTCTACTACCAGAATGTCGCTTGTTGCATAAGCGTGGAAATGCCAACCCTGAAGGCCGTCTTGCTCCCAGCCGCGTCCCATATTACGTCGGCCGAAAATCGAGACATCCCGGACGCGCGCCCCCCGCACTGCCGACCCTCGGGAATCCACGTGTAGCCCCAGCGGTTCTTGTGGAGGAGTTCGCGTAAGGCGATCGGCAGGCATCTGCGGCGGAAGAATAGCATCAGCAGAGAGGAACCCCAGCGGTGGACGCGCAAGAGACCGTTCGGTCTCTCGGGAGGCCAGGGTAGCAGGAGCAGCGAGGAGGTGAGCGCCCGCATGACGCGCCTGCTAATAATGGCGCATTTGCGCGCGGTGCGGGCGCGGCGCAGATGCCACGGCGCCGCTCTTTCTTGTCTCGTGAAACAACATTTAGTAGTGGCAGCTGCCACAGGTTCAAATTCCATCCATCCCTTGCCCACATTTGGGAACTTTTGCCATTTTGTTTTTGTGATTTCATCTACTACGGAACTGCCAACATCGTTTTGATGAAATTTAAAATCAATGTAGGCAAATGCTGATGTAACTACAAAAAATAAATAAAAACATGTCTCTGGCACCACCCCATCCACTACTGTAGCTTGTAACGAAGGCTAACTTTTCAAGGTTCAAAATTTAATTAACCCCCCCCCCTGGTTCGATCTTCAAAATAACTGATGCATTCGAATGGTCTTATGACAGTTACGAAGATATGTTTCCTTTTTTTCCAGTATCCTTTCCATCATCTTCTCCCATGTGTGTCTGGGTCTTCCTCTCTTCTTTCTTTTAACGTTTAATGGGTGTGCAAGTGGTCCCACCAGTTCAATTGTCTTCTTTCACTTAAATCCAGTTATTTATTAAGTTTTGTATTATTTTTCTTTTCACTCTTCTACGGCATTCCATTTCAACAACCTGTATATTATTCTTCTCTTTTTCAGTAAGGACCTAGGATTCGCACCCGAACGTTACTACTGGCCTCTATAAATTTTCTGTTTATTGCATAATGTAATTTGAAGGTTTTTTCCACTCTTTCTATTTTCTAGGTACCGGAAAAATTTTACTTATTTCGTTCTGATTCCATCTATCGTTATATTCAACTCTTCTTCCACTACTATTACTTTTGTTTTATTTTTATTTAACTTCTTCGAACGCATTATTCTAAATTTCTAAGTTCTTTTGCAAGTTCTTCTCCCTTTTTATCATTATTACTATTTGTTTTGGTTTTTTATTTGTGTTGACTATTCCTTAATGATCTGATCTAGAAATATTTTGAATAACAATAAACTCAGTCCTCCTCCTTGTTTTAATCAATCTTTCGTAGTAAATGTTTCTTGTCATTCATTTTGTTAACGTTACATTCGTATATTAGAAGTATTGCTAGGTCAATGAAGGCTAATAGCAACTTCCGTGATATCTACTTTAACATAAATATATGGTCTTGTGTGCTTCTTCCTTTTCTAAGGTACTATCCACTATTAGCCTAACTCTTTCAAATATCTTCGTGGCTGTACTTAATTTTTCTGTCTTTATTTTGTTTTCCCTTGGTGATTTCCCATTTGTCAGCTTTTTTATTACTTTGTGTAGCTCCTCTCTGGTTATTAAATCGTATCGTTATCTTCTTCTGCTTCCTGATCTAAGTTTTCTTCTTTCTGCCTTGCTTCCATAAGAATAGTAGTTCTTTAAAACATTCCTTCCACCTAGCCATTATCTCTTTTCTGTCTCTTAGTATTTCACCGTTATTTTAATTAAATTAGTTTCTCCTATTTGTTTCTTCTACTAATATTTCCCTTTTGTGTTTCACTTCTCTCGTGTGTTTATGTCTTTATGTTCAAAAAAGGTATTGGTTACTATTAAGTTTTGCATTGTACTATTATTTCTTACGATTTCTTCATTTATTCCAATCGTTTAGGTCTCCTGCTATTTGTATATTCTTCCTTTAGCCTCCTTTACTACTTTACTACTACTACTCCTTCCAGAATTTCTCTTTATTTTCTGTCTTATTGTCATTTAGCCCGTACACAAACGATTCCGATTTTTTTCTCTGATTTTCACTGTGATTTGTCCCGACTAATATTTCCGATTATAAATTTGTGTTTTATGTATAATACCTTAATCTTCCTTGTTTTACCAGTTCTTTCTTGTCGTAATACTTTTTCTCGCGTTGTCGTCGTCTTCTCCTTATCATAGCTATCTTGTATGTTTAGTTTTTGTTGGAGTTTTCTCTAATGCGCCTTTGTCTAGGTTCCATTTAAACACCTCATTGTCTAATACTAACACTCTTATGGCCGATTTTGAGTTGCTTTCCTTTCTCTTTTTTGTTTTATGCAATCCTTTTACACATCTTCATTAATATATATGAATTTATTTCTGTATTCTTTTAATGTATTTTTATTTTTCAATATTTTGTTCTTTTGTATTATCCAATTCCAGTAAGCACGTTTTTCTCCCAATTTATTGGCGTTTTTGATTTTCACTTCTGTTCTCAGGTTGTTCTTCAAGAAGTTTCTCATTTTCTCTCTCTATTCGTTCCAATCTGTCGTTGATCTCTCCAATCTCATTTTTTAGTTTCACGTCCTCTTCTTTTATTTTTTAATTTTCCATCTTGAATTTATTTATCTTTTCTTTGTACTCTTCCTAATTCACTTTAATTTGTTTCGCACTCACCGTTAATCATTGCATGATGTCTACTATTATTTTTTGGAAAGTGCATCATCTTCCTCATATTCTTCATTGCGTTTTTTTATTAGGAATTCTTTTATGTTTGTATCTTCCAATTGTGTGTTTATGTTATCTACCACACTGGTGGGTCTGTTGCCTATTTTACCGCCGTTGTGGTACATAGTGCACCGCTGTTAAATTTTCATTTTATCTAGTTCATGCAATTCTCTTCCTTAATCTTCTACTAAATTCTAATTAACTCTCTGTTTTACTGCTTTTTTTTCTTTTTCTCCTCTTGTTCTCTGGATACTGTTAGATCTCGTATGCGTTATTTCTGTGGCTACACTCGCTTAATATGACCTAATTTTAGATTTCAATACTGGAGCAAATATAAAGACACATGTCAGAGTTTCCGCTCAAGGTCTATCCTCTTTATCACAGTTATGAATGAATGTCTATAGCATTGCACCGTCTTGTTGAAACTAAATTATCCTACCAATATTTTCAAATAAATGGTTCAGCTGTTCAGCCGTTGCTGCTGAACTATTGATATCATTGGAACATATGTTGCAGTGCTTCAACATTTAGATTCCGCCTTCTTCAAAAAAGTTCGCGTAGACTTAAAGGCGGAGATGATGAAAAACAGAATATTTTTATTTGTTATGTTATCTGAAATGTTTCATCACAGATTCGAATGTATATACCATTACACCATCTTGTTCAACCAAATTAAATATTTTTTCAACATATAAGCCCCCTCCTCCCCCATCTTTATAGAAACTCGCATGCACTTGAATGTAAACGAAGAACATAGAAACTTCATTTGTTAAGTTATTCGAACGATCTTATTTATTTTATTAATATTACCAAACGCATGGTTCAGATGTCTAGTTGTTTCCGAAGAACTATTGGTATTATTAAAACATGTAATCAAATTTTTGATTCTTTTGTCTCTGTTAAAATTCTCTTATGCCGTTGGTTTGCACTAAATCTGACAGATATGCATGATCTTTTTACTTTATATCTCTATTTATCCTATAGTAGATCCTATTGCATGTAGTGTTACGCACAAGAAGTACGGAAGGTCCAGAAAACTTTATTATTCCAAACATCGATACTTTTCACTAGTATTTAGTTTTGCCCTTTTTTTGCACTGTTTACATTGTTCCTTCTTTTTGCCAGAACCGACTAGACCCTCTCCAGGATGTTCAGTTTGGGCCTGTAGTCTTTCAGCATTTCTCTTATTTCACAAGGGAAAGAACTCGTGTACTTATTTTTTAGGAACAATCTTCTGGTGTTCCCTGAATTTATTCCAACCGTGTTCATCAAGTGACAAAATGGCTACAAGATACCTTTCTGTTGTCTACCATCAATATATGTCACACATTCCAATCTACTTAGAAGATGGCAGAATCTTATTGTAAACTCAAAAACTTGTTTTTTAATAATTAAATTTATTTTCACCCAATCTCTTTTGCAGTACTATTTTGGACGAATTGTCCTTCCGACTGCTGATAGCAGTAGATTTCTATATTTAGTATCTTTGTTTGAACTATTGGTTATTGAAGCGCCAATATTTGATCAGAAATCTTGTTTGTAACTCGAGCAGTTTGATCAAAGTTACACTAACGTTGTCATTAGTCCAACAAACCAAAGAACCCCAATTTCCCTTCAATTTAATGATGTTTATCGGTTGGTTCTCTTTATTCCATTTTTCTTTTAGTGTCTACGAAAAAAAGATTCTAAAATTCATATGTGGTGTTCGCTTCCTTCATCATTTTTTTGAAAACCAAATGATGATGGTAGATAAAATAAAACAACTATTTATTGCTTCTTTTTTTTGTTTTTTGGCCATTTCTTTACAGTCACCCCAATCAGAACAACTTTTATTAAGTTCATATTCCTTCTCGAAACTCGGACCAGTAAAAAAACAAGTCTGTGCAATTTTAAGTGTAATATATCTCCTTTCACTAGTACCAGCTTGCCTTGTATAATCTTGTGGTAGATGTAGTTGTTGTACCAAGATTGAAAACAATGCATGCAGTTGGAAGCTCAACTCCAATACTATTCTTCCATAGACTAATAAAGTTAAGATGCCGTTTTATACCAAACATCATCTAGACGGTAGCGGGGGCAGCATATGTGTACCATCTCCTGCTTCTATTTGATGCTAGGCACCAAATATTGACTATTTGTAATAATAACGTTGTTTCTGCTCTACTTTTTAAGTGAAATTTATTAGACTTTGTGAAATTGTAATGGCTGCAACTTAAAAACCACAAGGCCGACTTGGCTCAAATTCATCTCGATGGAAAGCTTGAGTTTTGAAGGCGTGCAGAAAAAGACCGATATCATAAAGCAGGTCGTTTACTCCGAATTCAATATATGGTGTAATGTTACGAAATATTTTTTTGAAGTTGCTTGACTTCATTCTAACTTTTGGCATCAGGAAACTTGAAAGCATCTCCTACTTTTTCTATAATAAAATGGCAAATTCGATTATTTGTGGTTTTTTGAATATTTGAGTTTACCGCGTTACCTCACCCTAACCATTACGCTTACCAAAAACTTCATTTCGTTACTATAGTGTTTTATACCATTTTAAAATGTTTTGCGGCTATTTTAACTCGTACTTTAGATCATATTCTGTCGGGAAGCGGCCAGCGAAGGAATTGATAGATATACTCTTTGAGTTCTGTGTCAACCCTTAAACTCAACTAACTTAAACATTTTGGTGCCAATAGATTTAGATTTTTTCGTTGTCATTGATACTATTGTGCAGTGATCCTTACCATTTTGTATCATCTAAATGTTCTTTTTTATCCTTCCATAAATTATTCCCTTGGTTTTCCCACAATTTTCTTCTCTGTCTTATTTTCATTCTTTTTGATAAGCCTTCTTTATTTTCACTTTTAAAACCCCAGTCTTTTTGTTTAAGCAAATATTATGTAAGTTTCTTTCGCGCGTCTTCAATCGTCTTTTTGAGTTTGGTTTTTTTTGAACAATACCTTTTTTGTGACTTAACTGAAGTATTTCTTCTTCTATTTTCCCAATTTCTTCATTTTCGATCATGGTGAAAGGTTTCTCCAAAACAAATTGATCAGTAAAGGCGACAAAGTAGAGATCTGGGCGCGATCCACTCAATTTAGCCCTGATTGTCTCTTTGTCTCTGTATTCGTGCTCATATGCGACAGCCTGAGGATGTTGGGTAGATCAAATTTACATTAATCAAAATATGAAACCAATAATTTATATCTGCACAGATTCATATACATGTAGCGCCACCTGTTGATGAAGCAGTTAATATGATTCTATTAATATCAATATTACTGCAGATTTCTGTAATCTGCAACTTTGGAACACATTCTCATATTCATTTTAAGGGAGCCATGCTGTTGCCAAGTATGTCTATGGAACTAATCTATTATTCAGATCACTGGAACGACGTCTGCTGAATGATGATAAAAGTTTCATCCAGTAGCGGATGGCGACATAAATATACCATTAGATATCCATCTTTGAAACAAACAGGAGTTGATGTGATGCGGAGAGTGTTCACATGTATGGCACGAGAGCGAAAGCAACCCGTGATTAATTGTCCTAAAGGTCGTGTTTTACAACCCGGCAGGTTCTTAAAGTTCGCGCGGGCACCAGCGGATTGCGAAACGTGGACTTTTCCAACGCTTGGGCGGCCGCGACTCGCTTTGTCTGCTGTACGTAATCCAAACTGCCTGTCACGCGTCGCCTGTCCTTACAACACCTCTGGGCTGCACACAGCTGACGACACGGCGGAAAAGTGCTAGATTTAAAATCAATTCTGCGTCGGTCAAGGCTAGTTCTTTATGCAGATGGCAGCGGCTAAAGTGCAGTTTCGTGTAGCACAGTTCAGGGCTCGCCAGTGCTGGATTGATGTCTGGGAGCCACCCAGCGCGTCCAAGAAGCACAAGAGAAGGCCGAGCAGGTCTTCCCAATATGTTCTGTATTATGTAATGCGACGCAGTTGAGCAGATGACACGCCATGGCTGGTTGGGTTCCCTAGTTCAAAAGGAATATCTTCTATTGGAGAGGTCTTTCTTGAAGACCTTGGTCGATTGTTTGTCCGCTTTAAGAACCATATAGCAAGAGATAGTTGCAGCGTTTCGCATCGTGGTAATGATTCTGATACTAAAAAAATACAAAATCCAACATCACCTTCAGTTTTATGGACGAAAGTTTCCTTCGATGATTTCCATCTGTGTGTCATTTGCTTCTTCATCTTTTATTTAAGCTTTTTTATCTTTCTGATATATTTTGACATTGGGTAGGTACTAGAGTTTGCTGTATAAGTCGGATTAGACCACACGAGAATGTTGCATTCTTAATGTACGGTTTCACATGGATTGAACAGATTAATAAAGTGAACAACAGATTGCATTTTAGAAATTGTCAGTAGAAAAGAATAAATCAAATCAGTGAGAGAGGTTTTGTAATACACCAACTTTTTTTTAAAACAACCTGCCCATAATGTTCTCAAGCGAAACATTTTCTTATAGTTGTTTTATCTAATTTATTTTACGGTTTGTTTAATATCCTAACGCACTTGAAGTTATCAGCTTATAGAACTGGTTGATACAGAAATGTTCGTTATCGCCCGAGAAACGCGTTCCACCCCTCGTAACTTGTCTACAACTTCTGCACATATGTTACAACCCCTTTAAGTTCTACTGATTTTTTCTTCTAATTTAATAACATATGCACCTTCTCTACAACGCGTTTGAAAATCTTCTAGCCTTTTTGACATCTTTTGGAGGCGCACATTTTAGGGGTTATCTTGGTACAAGGCAAATTGGCACTATGTTAGAGTGCACCCACCAAAAGCTCTATAGTGATCTAAAAGAGTTGCAGGCGATTGTTATAAAAAATAAGATACATAGGGGTGGAATGCGTTTCTGAGTGATATTGAACATTTGCATAGTATAGCCATTTATTGTGGTAGCATGTAGGAACTTTTCTGCAATCTCAATTGAGAACAGGTCTCAGGGATATACTGAGCTCATTGTTTTTCCTACCTCCTAACACCAGGGAAGATCATGTCCCAACCTTGATCACACTCAAGCCTGCTTTTTTATTCCTTGTCATATCATTTTACTTCAACTGTGATAAGTTAAGGCTGAAAACCCCTTAAAACCATGAACACCGAATTTCCAAAACAGATTACCCTAGATGAGTAAACTTAGAATCTTGCACTGAAGACTCGTTCAGTCCCGTGGATTCTAGAGGGGACGGATACTCGATTATAAAAACCAATCGAAAAATCTCAAACAGCAAAGGTACAAAAGAACTGAATGATATATAGCAATGTGAAGACTCTCAGAACAGAAGAAAAATTATTAGAACCAGAAGAGGAAATAAAGAAAATTAAATGGACAGTAGGATGATTATCTGAAGTAGGGAAAAGCATCTATCTTATTAAAGAATGAACGTAGGTGGAGTAGGATTACTAAGAAACAAAAACGAAATTGCTATCATCACTCAATATAAAGCAATATCGAAAAACGTAATCTCAATAGACATTCGGGTACACGCCCCGACGTCGGAACGTGCGAAGAAGAAATAGAACAGCTATATGAAGAAATAAACGAAACAGTGCCTATACATAAAACAAAATATGCAGTAATAATGGGCCACTTCGTCGCCGAAGTAGACAAACAAGGAACCCAAATGGGACTATGAAAAATGAAGTCGATTGTATCTTGCGTAATGATAAGAATATAATAATAGACACAACCGCATTGAACGTAATATATATAGGAAGCAATCATAGAGTGGTGACAGCTAGAGTTCGAATCAACATACGAGAAGAAAGAAGAAAACTTATACAAAGTTCGAAGAGTTCAAAAGCAGAGCAAATAAAATAGAACAAGAACATTACGTGTATGTAAAAATAGAGAAAGAATCAGACCAAGAAATTTTAAACGAAAACTTACTCAGTGCTTGCTGAGAGTATCAGAACAGTTGAATACGAGTAAAAATGAAAAGAGATCGAATATTACAGCTGTGATACAATATCTATGTACACTGATATGGAGTAGGGTTGGGCATATAGCGAGAATGGCGAACAACAGATAAACTCGCAGAATTATTGAGACCTAGAACCCACAAGAGACATAGAGGGAGACCGCAAAATGATGTAAAGAGAATTGCTGGACACGATTGGATGCAAAAAGCAAGAAGAATGAAGACAAATAAGGACGATAGATGATTTAGGTTTGTAGATAGATAGACAACCACTTGTATTAAGGAACTGCTTCAAATGCGTCAAGGTACTAAACAATTACTATATTAGTTTTAGGTGCAAATAGATATTTGATGTTGTCTGTCACAATAGTTTTGTATTTCTTGGTTCAAACAGCACGATGTACGCGAATTACAATTTCAGTTCATTTTCAAGATGTTTCCTTCTGAAAAATCCCATACTGAAGGTCGATTCACATATAGCAGTAGCGTTTGTCTACCACCAAATCAACGAAATTTAAGTTTTCTGCTCATACAGTAGGAATGAGGTGATGTGGTCTAAGCGTGTTCATTGGTTTCCGTGAAACTGCATCTTCGTTAGTTGAAAATAGCATCGCTTCTTTGAACTTACCTGACGCATCTATAAATCCGGACGCGTTCAAAGATGTCGGTCAGCAAATTTCCGAGATAAGCGCTTTAGCTGTTACAGTAGCTTATTAAGTCTGTGTTTCTGCTGTTGCCATTGAATTTGGTTACAGTGTATGGGTATGCCATGCTTGTGTGAGAGACAGGGCGAGAGCCTGATTTTTTTTATTCTTCATTTCTGTAATTACTCTATGATCTACACCAAAAGCCAAAACTTATAGCAAATTATATGTTTCGTTTGTCAAATACATTCTCTCACAATAGAGCGTCGTTTATCCGAATATCGATTATCCAGGTGACTGACATATCGAAATGTATTTTTGAGGTGTCAGGCCGTATTTGAACATCTTTAGAAGAGAAATCGTCTAAAGTAACGAAGGATTGCTGCTGTTGCAACTGACGGTTTTTATAATAATCCGGTAATTGTATAGTACCTTGATGCACTTCAAACCGTTATTTTATAGAACAGATTGTAGTCGTCAATCAGACAAGTAGATTGAAGCCACATTTCAAAGGGTTGTAAGAAGAGTCTTAGGGGTTGCAGCTGAGCTGCGAGGATTTAAATGCGTTCCTTGGGTGATAGCGGACGGTCTCTATTACAATCACCTCTATGAAATAATTACTTTAAGTGCGCCAAGATACTAAACAATTGCGATAAAATCCATTTTCTCTATTAAAATTATTTGAGTTTTCGTGGGAGATCTGTACAATTTCCAGTAGTAGATCTTACAATTAGGTAGCACTCGTGTTTTTCCGAAGTAGAATTTTAGGATGACCTTGTTTTGGTGATAATTTTCACCTCATAGGCCCATTATAAAATCTGCCCTCAGGAGTGGCTTATAGGTTTCCTTTGTCCTTGGTTGGTTGTAGTAAATCATGTATTTTTGTTGTAACGTTTAAGATGAGTTCCACCTTATTCTTGTGTAGAATCTGTCTATGTGCAATATTTCTCAGAAAGGTCTAGACTGGTTGTAACGAAATTTCAAATGTTGACAATTTTTTTAAAGTTGCGTCGCCGAGTTTCGTGTAATCCGATACTCAGAAGCAAAAGTTGCGAGTTGCTGCTTGCCTTTTAAATGGGCGAATTCATTAATGCTGCGGCTTGAAATGTATGAAAATGGATTATGAAATATAAAGCAAAAGAGAAACCGGGGAAGGAAAACCTTCTAATTTAATAACGTAAGATAGCAGGCAGTAATGAATGCTCGACGAATTCTTAAAGAGGGCATAAAAAGTTGAGGAATGAGAAAAAAGTCGCTCTAGCTACTTTCCGTCATCTTGGCAGGTTTTCTGACATTTCCTTTGAATTTTGCCCCCACCATTTAGATAACTAGAATCTATGCAATCAACATTTCTCCTATAAATACGTCAGCGTAAATAATAATACAAACCTATTTATTTATAAATTGGAGCTGAAGCTGAATTTTCAAAATGACGATAACCTATAAGCGATGTGCTATGGAACAAATAGAAAAGTTAAGTATATATGAGGTTCGGGGCATAAGTGATGGAATTTTTTTTCAAAGATAAGGGATGGTATCACAAAAAGTCGTACATTCATGGTGTGTGCACAACACAAGATGGCGTAGAAATCAGCGACCGACAACAGATAGGACACGGGTTGCTTCGCGTCCCCACAGCTTCTGCCAAGAACAGCTGTTCTACTCGGATCATACCCTGTGCAATATCTGACGATCACAGAACCATCTTGTGTTCTGGACACACACTATGAATGCACGGATTCTTTGAAACATACGACATTTTGTGAAAACGTCCCTTACCCTTGAAGAAAAAAAAATAGTTATTATCACTTATGCCCCAGCTCTCATATTAAAGGTCGTTCTGGTAGGAAAGCTAAAGGTTTACAAATTTTAAAATTATTGGTGAGGTTTCATTCGACCAGTCCAAAGTTTATAACTTCAATATTAAGTTATTCTAGTAATTTTAAGTTTTGCCCTTAAAATGTTGGTACGTATATGTCTTTGGAGTAAAAGGAAGGAAAATTTGGACAGTTTTATGGAAATTGGAATCAAAGATGAATTTGAGCGAACTTCATCATTAGTTGGACCTTTAGCAAGAGAACTCGGAAATTGCTGTGGCGCCATCTTCATTTACTGACTGTATTCTGAACTTCTTGGTCGGGTTGATAACTGTAAATCATAAGAGGCAGGAAAAATGTTATTTATGTTTCTTCTGTTATTGTTATTATGGCAAGTTTTCTGTATATTAAACAAAAAAAGAACAACGAGCAAAATGACCAGGACTTTGTTGGGTTCTGTAGTTCGCGTGTCACCGGTGACTAACGTCGCGAACGCGCGCCGGTGTAGGGCCTTCCCCGGCTCCGCGCCGGTCACGCTGCAGATACCCTCATTGCCGGCTGCTGGCTAGCGAGCGGCGAATCCTCAATTGTATGGTAATCGACTTCTTGTAATCAATAGGCACAATGAGCAGCGCTAGTTGACCTTTGGCCTGAGCGTCTCCTTGACCCGCTTCCTGTCGCCGCTCGTGGCCAGGCTGTGCCGCGGAGTCGCCTTGCAAGAGGCGATAGCGATAAGGGGCTTGAAGGCCCGCCGCAGTTGTCGCGGAGTTGCAACACCGCTGCAGCGCGGCGCAATTGGGACGAGGACGCTCCCGACGTGGTGGTCAACACCTGTGCCGCTTGCACAACGGCGACGGCCGCGCGGCCCTTGGCATCGATTTCCGGCGACGCCGTGCGCCTCCTGGAGCCCCGAAGCGCCGCCATTTTCGGCGCGACGGTTAAGCCGCGTTTGCTCAGCGACGTTATCTAATCCCCCGTGAGGATCAGCAAACACTGCTCCCAGTTACCTAACTTCGCTGTTAGTCGTTGACGTAAACAGAATATTACCTAAGGTTTCCCAAGAACACGTAGCTACAGGCTTGCTCCCATATATGAAATAGAAGGATGTCCATTGCCCAGTCATCTGCAGCTAATAGCAGTTTGTTTTTTTAATCGGGCAGGTTGAATCATTGGAGCTTTCCATTAATTACTGATTGATATTGATGCAACTGTACTCTATTCGTTACAACTTTGACTCTTACACCATTTGGTAAGCAAAGAATTTTGTAATGCACAGAATTTCTGAAAAATGCAAAAGATTACCAAAAACACCCCTAAAAGATTGAATTCATATTGATGTTTTTTTGAATATGCAGGAAAACCATATAAACGAACAGAAGGAATTTAGGTACAGAAAGAAGGGAAATTAATTTTTTCCCTTTTAAGATCAGGCTAATGCGTAAAACAAAACAAAAATTAGTTGTTCAAATGGAAATATACGTTGTCCTTGAAGGTCTATGGAATATTGAAAGGAATCAGACTTCTTTACAGGTTACAATTGGAGCAAAAAGGACAATAGTTACATCTCTAGGAAGGGCAGAGAAGAACAACCAAACAAGTTTAGAAACAATTTAGAAACATCTGGAAGATGAATCTATAAGTTGAATTGAAGACACCACAATTGGAAGGCAACTTGAAAACCTTGCCGATGGCTTAAGTATAAGAACAAGTAGAGAGAATAATCAAAATGTACCCAACAAAGAAAGTTAAAAATGAAGACCAATTATTGCAAAGAACAATTACTCTGACGTTCTTACCGCCGGTCACTCTATATGATTGTGCCCAAATTCTTTAGTTACTGTAAATAATATATAGTTCTTCCAACCAAATGATCGCGCAATGGAGAAGAAACAACAAATTTCATTTAATTGAACGAATCACCAAAACCATTGGAGATGGATAAACTCCATCATCTTTCTTGTTAAGTATGCAAATATCGTCATTGGATTTTCTAGATGGACCAAAATTGACAAGAGTTTGAAAACTGTGTTGATAAAATGTGTGTTGTATCCTTAAAAGGGTTGACATCGAACAATTTCTTGCCAATAGGAAGGAGAGGGGTTAACGGGAGAAGATTTTAGCCTGAAGATGACAGTGAAATATTTTGCTACATATTCAAAATCTACATTGTCAACTACTTGGACAAAATAGAAGAAGAAGGATGCCTTAGAATAAAAAGGCTGTTGTAGTCCAGAAACTCAATAGTTTAAAGATTATTCAATGTAGTCGGATGCTGGACTCTTTAACATTATACGACACGCCATGAGAAGAATGGATTTGCTTTCAATCCCAACATCCTAACCTCTAACCACAATACCAAATTTAATATTTATATTCTCCATCGGAGTGGACAGATTGATTTACTATCCTATATGGATACTGAGATTAGAAGGAATCATTCTAGATTCTTAAAAGTTCTACTTTTGCCAAGATAGTAATGATCTGTTTTATACATTGTAAATTTTTGTCAGATTGAAATGACCACAGAAGGGTATGTACAGAAAAATAAGAGGTTGTATATTGTAATAAGAAAAATCAATGGAGTAGTTGAAGCAGAATCTGGAAGACCCGAAATGGTTTGTTTTGCACAATAAGGGCGAGTCAAAATCAATTAAGGATGATCAAAACACAGTCGAGTAACAGTAAGGAGGCAAAGAAGTAACAGCCGAAAGGTGATTAAGGGAATGATTATCAATAAGAAGCAAGAAATACCAGAAAGACGTCAAGATAAACGTCGGAAGATAATCAAGACAAAGTTAGGAGACAATAACAAGGGGAGATTAAAATGATGATTGAAAAACAATCGACAGAAAAAGAAAAATGATCAAGGAAGAAACAAGACGTCATAGAAAAGATGTAACCACTACCAAAGAAGGAAAAATTCTTTCAAGTGGTTACTTGGTCAAACTATTGCATTATCGCACTTAAATGCTTTCTGCTGACCTGAAGTAGGAACTTTTTTTCGCAACAAATTTCAAAACTAGACTAGTCATACATCATTTCTGGTTCATTTTTGGTTTGAAGCAGCTTGAAGCGCTTTCAACCTTTGAACCGCTTCAAGACTACTTTCAGAGCGCTTAAATCGGAAGTGATCCATAATTGAGGTATGGAAGCTATAGCTGGCTACAACAGGTTTGTGATACTGGCGGTAAAATAGTTTACTCTTCAAACCCCGACCGCGGCTAGCTACATTTGAATGAATTAAATGACTAATTGTTTAATATGCCCATATAAGCAGTTGTATTGTCGCCTTCGAAAAAGAATATTAAAATTATCTCCTAATGTTTTGCTTCGTTCTGGGCCTCGCCCGATGATAAACTCCCATGCATGAAACTATTTGAACGTTACTAGATCCTTGTTCAGATTTTTTGAATTTAATATCAAAAGAGACTAGAACGAATCTAAAATAAAGCAATGCTACTTCAGCCTCAATTTCTAGAAGAAGAAAAGAAATTAAAAGTTAAAATGACAAAACCGAACAGAATGCATGGAAGAAGATGTAATAATTAGATAAAGGCCAAAAGAAATGAGATCAGCTGGAATAATAGCAATTTTTTCTAATCAGCTCTTTGATGTTGTACTTCCATTAGAGTCGGGGTCTTCCTCTTGTTCTGTTTTCTTCTTATCTCATTTCGTGGATTGTTTTGGTGTATCTATCAGCTTCTATAAGGATAAGGTGCCCGTACCACTTTAGTTGTTTTTTTCTTTATTTCGTTTATCACTGGTTGTTAGTTTAGGTAGTCTATTTCTCTTCTTTTTTCCCAGTACTTATCGCAGGTGCTTCATTTTAGATACTGTTAATTTTGATTTGTGTTTGTCGAGTATATTCCACGTCTCCGATCCGTAGAATAGTATGGGGTATATATATATTATATATATATATATATATATATATATATATATATATATATATATATATATATATATATATATATATATATATATGAAGAGGTACATTTTGCTTTGATGCTTAGCTTTTCTTTTCTTATTATAGTGTTGTTCATGTGGTGATATAGTCTGTTTGCTTGGTTGATCCGTTTTTAATTTCTTCTTCTATCCGTCCGTCTTTGTTTATTGTTATTCCAAGGTATTCATACTCGTTCTCCTTTTATAGTAATTAGTACTTATGCTCTTCTATAGACGCCATGATCGTAGTAAGATATTTAGAGCACGGATTCAAATATTCATTGCACCAACTCCTCTTGATGAATAGAACAACATAAAAACTATGCAGAGGAGGAAAATAGGTCTCAATGTCCTACTGGTTATTTTACTTATTTGACGACCTAGATGCAGGGTCTGTTAGCAAACTGAATACTTATAGATTCAGCAAAATCGATCGAGAAATGTCTACAGAAATGAAATAACTAAGAAACGCAAGTTAATTATATCCAAGCATAGCGATTAGGCAACCAATTATACTCCTAATAACAAAGGTTGCATAACAGTCGCGGAGTGACGCTCACAACTCCGGTGAGCTCCCACTGTTGCGCCCGGCCCCTGTACACGCAAAAGCACGAGGAAGTAAGAAATCTTTCATGACTAAAGCATGGCCCCACCCAGCCACGTCACCAAGAAAATTCGGCGACGCCAGGTTGCGCAAGCAGCCGCCGGCCGGGGTGTTGACAGTGGATGAGGGAACGCTATCATCGCGGACGAATTATGTGGCGCTGGAGGCCCGTGAGCGATCGCTTTTTTGCAGCACGTCGCCAGGCCCGAACTTCGGCAAATATTGATTCAAGCGTGACAGCGCTGGGCGGCGCGTTATCTTGTCATCATCAAGGCCTTCTTCTAGGACCGCCGTCACGATAACGATAAGATCTTCGGAGAAAACGTTTCTGGCTCGAGCGGCCGCCCCGATTTTTTCTGCAGCGATTTGGCTTACATGCAGTTGTTTTGGCCAGCAGTTGCACAGGATGACTAATGACGAAGCCAGCCAGTACAAGAGATAAGGATAATTTTATCTGGTCTTATCTGGAAGCGGAGCGATCACATTGCGATCGTCGCTGGTGAGCAAGACGAAGACCTGTACTCTTCACAATAAATACAATTTTCCTCGTAAAATAGCCGGTCATCTTTTTTCAGACAATTTACTACTTTTATGTTTAAAAAAAGAATAATGTGATGTCGCTAGTGCACACTTCTCCCTTAAAGATTAATGTATGCATGATACCAAAACTTTGATCCTAATAATAGATCTCAGATCATTTACATATAATATGGCAGTGCAAACAACTACGAGTATTCCAAAATTCGTTGTAGACTATCGATGAACGTCAATAGACACCATAAATACCATAAAAAAGAAAGCACTTGAGAACCACAGAGAGAATGCTCCAATTAATAGAACCTATCAAAGCTCATGCGAACGTAACGATTGGTTTTTCCATAAAAGATGCGCTGCGCTTCGGGAAACCAATTGGGTCTATCGCCGCGTCAATCAGTTAATGCAGAACAACACGGGAGATTGCTGATGCTCTAACCATCTTATGCGCCGTAACCTTCAGTGATCAGACATCTAAGCGAGTCGCCTTGGAATTAACCCATCTACAAGGCGATGCAAGTGCATTCTCCAAGAATGGTGATTTCTAAAACTGATACCTGCTAATAATAACTGTTGTTGAAATCGAATTCAATAAAGATAAAAGTACTTTTAATTTAAGTGACAAGATAATTGAAAATCGCCAGCTTAAAAATCGAATCCGGGACCGTCCTTCGAATGTTGATCCCATAAAAATCAGACCATATCGGTTAGTCTAATAGAATATTTGTTTTCATTAACTTATTTCTTTGGAAAGTACCAACTATGTGGGGAATATCATAACTTAAACAGATATCACGTGTAACTTAAAGTCTAGGTGTCTTCTTACTATAAGATGATACCGGTTTTAGAAAAATGATAAACTTAAACTTGTTCTACATACTGTTCACTTGGGCATTTGACAAAATTTTTGGCAGAATGAATATGTCGCAAAAACAGTCTGCCCATTATCGCACATCCAGAGAGTTGCAACTTTAAATTTTTTTGGGTTCTGATGCGGTTTTCATATTTTACATTGACACCACTGGATTGTATGGTTCGACCAAGGCGCAATGTGGTCCGCATAGTTTTTAGTTGTTAGTAGGTATAAAACCGAATTGATTACGCCTCTTTGTGAAACACCAGGTAGTTGAGGTGGAATCCTACTATTCCACATAAAAGTATTTTTCAGTGAGGTATGGGTTGATGATTTGAAACAAGGTATACGGTAAACGTCTCTTGAGCTTGTAGAGTAGACCTACATACCCCTGACGTATGTCTATGCCGCCAACCAAATCTTTTGGTCTTTGTGTATTTGTTCAGTTTTAGCGTGTTGTCGACTAAATTCAACTGGTAGTTGAGTACTAGTTAATTTTTGTCAATTAACGACATTCGCTTGGTGAGTAATTTTTAATAGTCTTTGCACAGGATGGGTAACAGACTAACAGGTCTATGCAATGCCACGTCTGTTGGCGGTTTCTCTGGTTTTGAGGCCATCTTTTATTGATAATTGTTATCATGCGTATCACTCATGGAAGTTTCTTTAGGAGTTTTCCAGTTATTAGGTATCTATGAAGCAATATTGTTTTGGGTTATTGCGGCTTGTATCTGGAGTTGGATTATGAATTGATTTCTGTTTACCTTTTAGGGGAAGATTTACAGTTGGTTTTTAGTAGTTCCCTAATTAATTGCCAGTTAATTTTGCTTCTTTACGTCCCATCCGAGTACTTTTTGATTTAACCTATTAGAATGTCATTCAAGAGATTCCAAAAAACTTTACCTCCAGGTGTATGTTTTCGGTGGCCTTACAATGAGATGTTTATTAATAAAGTCTGTTAATAAAATTAGACGCGCTAAGAATTGAAAGAGAGCACATTGCTAAAAGTAAAGTGAGAAATAATAAATGAAGAAATTGGGGAGAACATTTTTCGGAATTGGCACATATGGAGGGAGGCAAATGAATAGTTTTGGACAGCATAACTATATAGAAATTCGATCACGAGAAAAATGATGAATAAAACCAATTGAAGAACAAGGTGAATGGTAACTCTAAGCTAAATAATAATGGAGTGTTGCTTTATGAGATTAGGAAACCAAAAGGAGATGCTAGTAGTAGTAGTTGTGTTAATTAGATGATCAAATATAATGAAATATTAGCATGGCTGTCATATCTCCTTAAGAAAAATCAAATTTGAAGAGTCGATCAGATGACAAAACTATAAATCAGTGAAACCAAAAAAAGATAGATAAAAGAGAAAACCAAGTCAGTATATTTGTTTTGTCTCTATTAAAACTTTTTTAGGCTAAGTCATTTAATGATCAAAATATTTCGACTTGGCCCATTTTAACCGTACCATAACAATTTATTCTATATGATGCCATAAAAAATGACCGTATGTAATTTGGTTTTCCTGTTGAAATAAACCATTCTTTATTTTTCATTACTAACAAAAAAAATCCTCTGTCGAATGTGATAGCGATGGACAATTTCAAAAGTATCGAATTTTGGACCTAATTCAACCATTTCTTCCTAATCAAGCATAGAACCTTGGTTATAATGAATTGATAACGAAGAACGAAATTGGTGTTTTGCGACTTATTAAGGCTGGACTAAAAAGCTCTTATATACGAGTATCTTTAATAGTGTAGATCGAAGAAGATCCATTTATGTTTGTAGTTGTAGCTTTAGTCTCAGTAACAAAAGTGGACAGTCTCCGAAAACACCAAAATTATTTTTGATTCAATCTTTCGCGATGTAGGTGCAATTACTTATCAAACGGCGCGCGTAATGTGCTACCTTATGACTTTTCAGCTCAATTAAACCTCCATTTTTCAAATCTGTTCTGCTATCGCCTTACTAGTCGCATGGTTTGGTTCCTATTGAATGTTTAAGCGATCGACTAATCACTGCACCGTAGGTGGGAGGAAGTGGGAAAATAATTGCCAGGACTCCAGATCGTCAACATTTCTGAACACTTCCAATTTATTATCATGGGTTGAATCTTGAAGGAGGGGGGGAGGGGGTTAAATACATATAGTTTAAAACGTTTGATTTCTCGTTGTTATTTTTCATTTTTAGTTCGTCGATTCTTTTCTCTATAAGATACGGGAGTTTAATTGTTTGTGTTTAAATCACTGCTTCGTATCATCCATATTGTTGATAACATGGATTAACATTTAGCTCGTCTAATAATAGATTTTGGAGAGATATTCTAGTCAGAGGTACAAGTTGAAAACACTTAACTGTTCTACTTATTACTTGTGATGTGTTTATCTGTCTGTCCATTTGTTCGCCGGGCAGCAGAATACCTCCCGCACGCATTGACCGATATTCTCGAAATTTGGATGAAAGTTTCTTAAACCCTATTAATACTGAGGCCCCAACAATACGGATATACTGAAAAATTATCTAGAGCTACAGATATCCATATTGGGCGACTTCCTCTATATTTTGGCATGCAAGTTTCTTGCATACTATTGCCATTCAGAGCCTAATGTTAGTTGGGTTATCTACAATAGATGATTTTTCATTTGGTATGAAAGTTTCTTCTACATTATTAACTTCAAGGTTGACTGGGGCCAAAGGTTGTCCACATTAGATGATTTTCTCCAAATTTGGTACAAAAGCTTCTTGTGTTCTGTCAATATTTGGATTCCAAAGATATCTGTCTACAAAGATTATTCACATTAGATGACTTTTTCTACATTTACAACTGGGGTCAAAAATCGTCCACATTAGATGACTTTCTTTATGTTTGATATGAAAGTTTCTTGTACACTATTGATTTACAGGCCCCCCACGTTAATTGGGGTTAAATATGATCCACATTAGATAATTTCTTCCAAATTTATCATGATAGATGCTTGTACACTATCAAGATTAGACTCCAAGGTCGACTGGGATCAAAAAACATCCTCATTAGATGATTCTTTCCTTTGGCATGAAAGCTCCTTGTATATTACGAATATTTAGACGCAAAGATCAACTGGCCTAAAAGGTCATCCACATTAAATGACTTTCTCTAAATTTGGCATGGAAGTTTCTTGTACACTATTGATTTACAGACCCCAAGGTTGACTGGAATCAAAAGTCATTCACATTAGATGGTTTTCTCCAATTTTGACATAATGGTCCCTTGTACACTAAAATATTTAGACTCTAAGGTTAATTAGAATCAAAGATCATCCGCATTGGATGTTGTTCCCCAAATTTCGCATTAATGTTCCGGGTACGCCAAGGTATTAACTGGGGGTCAAAGGTTATCCATATTAAATGTTGATGGATTTTCACCAAATTTTGTTCCTTAGACTTAGATATAACTAGTGTCAGAATTATGAGTGGGTCAAGTGTCATACGTTTGATTCTTCTTCATTCTCTTGATGTCTTCGGTTTCTACCCTGTAAATGATAAATCGTAAACGACTTAATCGACGATTGTGTTAAGAAAATTGCGAGATTTTGACCCCCCAAATTCGTTTTTCTAGCCTTTGAAAGGTTTCGGTCGGCTTTTTCTGCTGCAGACAAAGCCCAAACGGCGACGAGCCGTTTTGGCCACGTTACCACAGCAACCACCCAATCTTCGGCAAAGCCGCTGCAGCTGGCGGTCCCTCTGAACGAGCGGGGCTGTAAGAGCCGCATCTTCTCCTGGACGCCCTTGCCGCGGGGAGGGGTGCTCGCGTGCTGCGAGGCCAACAACCCTCTTCGTACCTGCGCCCCGTGCCTCCAAATTGGACGTTTGCATTCAAACTGCTGCGCCTTCGAGGTAAATCGCGGGGCGGCATGGATAGGGGTTGGTGATGGCCGATAATGTGTTGCTTTATACGAGGGATATTTAGTAAATAATGAAACTATCAACGGGAACTTTCTGCCATTCTTTCGATCCAAAAATCTCCTTGTTTACTTCAGCGGCCTCTAGTGGGCGTCTTTTTATTTTCGTGACAACTATGCGCAGTATTTTAGGAAGTTTCAGGTGGGTGATCGAATGGAAGAAATTTGGGCTGGTGGAGGGCTGCGCTTATGTAACTAGGGCGAAAGGGAAGAGCCAAAAGTAAAGATTGTTGCGGGCGGACGAATGGTGGGGGAGCAGGCAGGATTGTAAGATACCGCACGGTAGCGGCTACATTCGAGCCGGGAGGGCGCTTCCGACCAGGAAGGCCCGTATCGTCGCGAAGAAGCCGTTTTTGGGAGGGCCGAGCGGTCGGGATAAAATTGGAAGCGGCGCCGCGGCCTCCGTCTCGCCGTCCGGGTCCGGGTGCAGGTGCGGCGTATCGATTCCGTCGGCCCTTAGTTACCCACGCCTCGCCCAGGTGAGCGAGCGGCGGCAGCGGCGGCACTCCGCCGTCGAGTTGCCATGTCAACTGGACGCACGTCTTCGTTTATTGCGTTCAAACGTCAAAGCGGCGCTCTTCCCCCGTTCCGGCAGCAAACTGGACGGGAAAAAGAGCGCGCGGTGCCATCGCAGTGTTAACGCCGATGTCTTCTTTGCAGGAGGACGGGCCAGTAGTAGCATGTCCGTGCCGTCGATGGTACATCGATCAGGAGATTCCTTGGTAGTGCGCAGCGTCGTGAGCGGTGACGCGCTGTTTGGCTCCGCTTCTGACGCAGTAGAGGACGTCGAGTGCAGTGACGACCTGCCAGAGAACGGTGACGACAACAAGGACCTGCTGCCGGAGTGTAAAATTAGAAGGAACTATTCGTGCGGTAGTTGCGACTACTTCACGCAGAACCCTAGACACTTTCTGTACCATCTGCGCGATGAGCACAAGGAGAAAGTGAAGATCTACGAGTGCCCGAGCTGCCTGTACGCGTCCAAGCACTTCCAGAAGCTGCTGCGCCACTCGAAGATGGTGCACGGCGGCACCGAGGGCGTCGAGGCGCCGGAGTTCGCGCGCTCCAAGGCCCGCAAGCGCAGGGCCGTGTCGCCCGAAGACGACGACCGCCCGGATGAGGAGGAGGAGGAGGCCGCCGAGGACGACGAGTTCGAAGGCGAGGAGGAGCCGGACAAGGCCGCCGTCTTCAGGTGCTCGCTGTGCCCCTTCACTGCCCGCAGCCAGCCGCAGCTCGGCAAGCACGAGCGCGAGGAGCACATCAAGACGAAGTTCTTCAGGTGCACCAAGTGCACGTATGTGACACACATGAAGGCGCGCTTCACCAAGCACGTCAAGTACCACTCGATGCCGATGATCAAGTGCGACATGTGCGACTTCCGCACGCCGTACAAGTGGAACCTGGACCGGCACTGCAAGAACCACAATGGGCGAGGCGCCTTCCGCTGCTCGGCCTGCAACTTCACCGCCGACATCAAGCAGAGCCTCACCGTCCACGAGATGAACCACCACGTGCCCCCGGTGGGGCAGGCCGCCGGCCTCGGCGTGGGCCGGCGCCGCAACAAGGTGGGGGCCAGCGACTCCGCCGCGGCCGAGGAGGCAGCCCAGGTATGCGCGCGATATCGCCGTTATCACCCATTGTATACGTTCGCGCGTGATAACACCACGCCGATCTTTGCCTTGGGCGTAGCGGGCGATAAGTGCTCTCTCTACTTCTTGTTTGGTTATTACTTAGTAACAAGTGCCTTTTGCCGTCGACACCGTCGGACGCACCTAGCACGTAAGACCCGCGCCCGTTTTATTTTAGACCTGATCGCATATATGTCGTGGATGCGTCGATCTGTGCAGATGCACATACATAGATGTATTATTAAATACGTGTACGTCCTACGTGTGCGCCGCCAGGACCGGCTCCCATTTTTATCTCGTCCTTAAGAATTGCTCCTTATCACTCACCGGCTTCGTTTGGCGCGAGCAAATAAATGAAATGTGGCACAGTTTTGCCGTGCTAACTAGATATAAGAGGAAGTTAATTTGCGTGGCGATCGGCGGATTGGGCGCATTCCAGTTGCAGCACGTGCGGGATGACTAACTGCAACACATCATCAGAATGGCAGCTTTCTTCAAGAACCAAGCGACGTCGCTGCCTGCGTCTTACAATCCGCCGTGGATTTAGTTACATAAATGCGACTCGTTGCCGAGTCGACCTTGTCGAATCTTCGACGCCTTGGACTCTCGTATTAATGGCTTTTTGAACCTTTGCTCGGTCTTCATTAAGGCAATTAGCATACGAAATTCACTTTTATCCTCAAAACAGCGCGCTCATCGGGCAAAGTCGATCGCGAGCCTGTTCCTTCGAGGCGAGGTTTGGAACTGTTAAGGAAGACTTCCTCGGAAGGTCTGGAGATGTTTCGAAGGGGCCTTCCTAAAATCGCGCCGTGACGCTCCACTCGGCTTAATGGGCGGATTAGTGTGGGAAAAATAAGATGCACACGCTGTGGTTGATACGGCCGTGACGTACGGCTGAGGGGAAACATCGCGGAACTTTCAAGTTCACCCGCAGGACCGATGTTCGAACCAGCTGACAATTGGGTTAGTCCACGTAGCCGCTCATTTCCATGAGATATTAATGAGCGCCCTGGAAAGCGCTCGGATGAATGAGCACTTTCGAACCAGGGCGCATCGATTGCCGGCCGCGTTTGCCTCATCCTGCCGTCTTCGGCACTTGTGGCTCCCAAGCGCGAACCAAGGAGTTGTGCAATATGTGCCTTGCGATAAAAGTGTTAAATAGTGTGCAGCGCCGTTATCATTAGCGGTTTTCCTGTTAGTGCCTGCTGATATCACTGTTTGCAATATTGGCGGCACATTCGTGAGCCGCACAATCCGGCGAGATAGAGACCCGGCCTCAGTCGCGGCCGGTCCTGGATATGTGTAGCAATGAGTAAAGAGTAAAGCAAATACCTGCATACGTGTTTTCTAATCACCATCGTATTTAAAAGCAAGGTCATTTTTATGCTTCGTCTTTCGTGCGATTATCGCCGCTGCGCGGCATGACAATCGTCACCATGCGCCGTTCGAGTAGCCGAATTCTCTTCGAGAGCCTCACGCTGGAATGCTAACGAGCGGGCTCGAAAAGTCGCATGTACGTATTTTTGATTTTTCGCTGCAGCAGCGAAATTCAGAACGCGAGCAACGGCGCCTTCGAAAATACCACCGGAGCGTCGCCGAAGGCACTTCGAAATGGGCGAAAAATTATTTTAAGTAGCCAGCCGAAGCCTCTTCGGTGACGTTCTGGGCAGCAGACGCGGATATTTCTAGCGTTCTTAAGTAAGTGCTATTGGCAACTCTAGTGGTTGTCGAAACGCGAGCGCATTAGATATCTTAGTTTTAGCATTATTTTTACTTGCCTCACGTCACGTTTTGCAGCTTTCACGGGCGGAACCGGAGCCGAGCGCGGCCGCCGCCTCGGACGATAATAAAAAAGCGCCGGACCAGCAGCTAAAAATACCAGCCAAGAAGTCGAAAAGCGCCAGCAGCCAGGAGCAGCGCAGCCGTGACTACGGCTCCGACTTCATCCACCCCGACGACATCATCCACCACGCCAATGGGAACATCTACATCAAGAATAAATGCAAACTGTGCAAGTACAAGACGGCATGGGACGGCGAGATGGCGAAACACGAGCAGAAGGCCCACAACATCGTGAGGGCTGACGGCGGCGGTGGCGGCGGCAAGAGCGGCAAGAAGGCCCCCAGACCCATCCCCAACCTCATCCCCATCCCGACGCAGACGTCCGTGATCAAGTTGCGCCAGGAGCCGCCCCCAGAGCCCATCATGAGCCAGAAGGACATGAACGATATCTGCGCCAAGTCGGCGAACAGCGCGCTGCGCGACTTCGCCTCGCTTTTCAACAGCGAAGACGTGTTCAAGACGGAGCCCGAGGTCGAAGAGGCGTCCGAGCCCCTGCCGGCGCTCAAACCCGCAGAGGCAACCACATTCAAAGAGAAGAACGCCTCGTTCTTCGATAAGCTCAAAGAAAAGCTTATGAATGGCGCCGGCGAAAGCTGCAACCTCACCTGCCAGTATTGTGGGCACGAGAGCAAATGCCTTTCTGAGCTGTCTGGCCACCAGAAAATATGCGGAAAGGAGCAAACCCAAGCCCACACTTTATTAGCCCCTATTCATAATATTAGTTCGAGTAGATGTCAGTATTGCAGGCAACGCTGTAAATCTAGTGCGGATCTTTACAACCACTTAAAAACCTGTTCAGAAGCCGTTAAGTTCGTCAAGAGTAAATTAAAGCAGGAGGCCGATGAAGAAGAACCACCCACATTACCACCTCCCTTGGAAATAGATATTAAAGTTGAAGAGCCCCCGTTACCGGTCAAAGAGTTGTATGAGAACAAACCTCACCCAATGGAAAATCGAGTCTTCGTGTGGAACAACATTGAGGTTCCTTTGGAAATGAGCGAAGAAGAGCACCAGTACGAGTACTTAGAAGACAAACAGGAAGATAACGTTTCCCTTGACCTATCGATCCGAACCCAGTCTCCAGGTAGTGAGAGCAGTTATCTGGGAACAGAGCTGGTGCACAATGTTACCTCCGTAACCGATAAAGTTCCTACACATGGCAACGATATTAGCATAGCACAGGTTGCACAGCATAAAAGAGTTTTCAAGTGCCCCCACTGCTCGTTCTGGGCTTCCACTGCGTCCCGTTTTCATGTCCACATCGTGGGCCATCTTAACAAAAAACCGTTCGAGTGTTCTCTTTGTGCCTATAAATCGAACTGGCGGTGGGATATCACCAAGCATATTAAGCTGAAATCTGTGCGAGACCCAGCGCACGAACGAGCCAAAGTGTTGATGACTGATGAGACGGGCCGACGCAACTATACCAAATACAACAAATACCTTACCGAAATTCCAATTACCGGGGATCAAAACGAAACGAGCGGGGGTGCGGGCACTCGACCGAAGGTCAGTCACGACACCCATGATGCCACCGCCGCCGCGCCCCGCCCCATATTACCAAAACCAGAGTTACCAAAGCTCCTACGAGCGCCCAGTAGCAGCGATTTTAGTCCGCTGCTAAGGTCCCCCTTACGGCCCCCGCCGCCACTGAAAGCCGCCGACGAGTCCTTCTTCGCAAAAATATCATCAGAGAAAAAGAAGAACCTCCCCGAGAGCAAGAAAACGCTGTGGAAGTGCAAGATGTGCAACTTCAGGTGAGGTTTTTATTAATGCCGCCCGAGGGGAATTGTAAAAGTTTGCTTGCAGGGACGCGTCCCACGAGAAGCTACTGAACCACGTAAAAGGACACTACCAGTCGGAGAGCGCGCAAGCGGTCAACGGCTTGGGGGTGCAGGCTGTTGATGATGAGGCAAGTGATAATAGAAGTCGGGGCCATGCACCTTTCCGCTGTGGTCATTGTCACCAGGTATCGAACTGGAAGCATGTCATTCAGGTATACTAACCCGCTTGTGCTGCTTCTACTGACAACCCCGTTGCTCAGCATGCCTTGTGACACCGCGCACTTGTTCTTAAATGAGGCATCTGTTTAATCGGTCTGGGGCTGGGCGCAGTGAGCGAATGATGGTGCTAGTTTTGGGTGTCACATTGAGTAACGGGGCGTTCTTGCATGATGCTTTCTCTTCTGTTGTGTTTAAAAGACTGTGATGGTTGTTTTTTAACCACACACATTAAGTGTGAATATTTTAACTATAAAAAAATAGAGTAGACTACTAATCCGGAAATAATTTCTTAAAAATTATCACTAAGATAAGTTTTCACTGGAAGTAAATAGTGTGCAAATCAGAAATCTCGAAGCAACGCTCATCAAACAGATAGGTGTGAGAAGGATTTTGTTATCATTATTTATTGAAATTTTTCCTTTAATGTGTTGTCAGAATGGCGAAAACTTTAAATTAGTTTATATTGGTTTACTTCTGTTGCACTTTAATACGACACTAAAATGATGACTATTAAATTCTTGACCATTTTGGTTGTGTATTGCAATTTTTGCATATATCAGATTTCTTGTCGAGTCCAAATGCTTCATAATTATTGATTATTGAAATTTATTTTAAATTGATAACAAAATTGTATAAATTAATTTTTTTAAATCAGGGCACTTACTCTGATAAATATGTCAATCAGCAATTAATTCACTCTACTTCACTTTTGGAAGCTAATGATGAATTATATCTTCTTATGATACTAACAAGTGTTACACAGAACCTTCATAGTATTGTAAAGCAAGAAAAATTGAGTAATTCTCTGAAGGACACAAAATGAGAAAGGCCTTATCAGCTGGGAGCTTCTAATCTAATCCAAACCATTTCTTTGATAACTCCAACCTTTAGTTGCATAGAGTGCAAATTTCCTACAAGTCTCACTAGAGAGCCATGTACTGAATCTTTGTTAACTCATAAGGAAGGTAGTGAAATCTAGAGCGAAATTTGAGCAGCTCTCAGATAGAGTACTATCAGAGAAGAGGATGTTTTCATCTCGTGTCAAACCAAATATTCTGGCAATAAATCTTTAAATCGATTGAGCCATTAAATTTTATAATTGAACTAATGTTGCAGTAACTTTAGTGGAAACTCTCGGAAACGTTTCGCAACTACTGCGGATAAGATAGTGCCTATGAATTGATTACACACTTTGTTTTACTGTTTATTGCAGCAAATTTATTGATTGTAAACTTTTGCATTGTTTTTAGAGAAGAATTTGTGCAACGTCTGAGAACACGCTTGTTAACAGGTGCTTTAACAACCGAATTGACGTAGAAGAGAACTATGCAACCTGTTGATAACACCATAATGCATTCGTCATGGCCGAATATGTGCATTATTCTAAATAGTTAAAATTATTTACGGCAACATACCTGCTTTGTTGCTCTATGGCGGATAGGTTTCGAAGGTCTTTCAAGGGTGTTTCTGAAGTGCGAGCTTGATTTCGTTCCATTACATACCATTTATGAAACTTCAAAGTGATTTATTATGATTTCAATGGCACTGTAATTCTGTAGCTCAGTAAATGAGGTTGATTCTAATGTGCATGCACTTTAGACTGCAGAATCTTGTTCATATCGTCCATTTTTGGTAGTGACCACAACCTTGAATAGTTTGAGAATGTTTCACTCTTATTCCTAATGATAACAGGACAAAACAAATGCAAGTTATATTCTGAGAAAACATAACGCGTGAATTACGCAAACGTTTACGCATAAAAGCAAAACAAATCATTGATTGTGTAACACTTTCAACAAGCGAATAAAGTGGCCTGTTAGAAATTTTGTTTAGAAATGTAATAGATGTGAGATAATTGGGGATTCCTAAACAAAGCTAATTTCAAACGATGAGTGGGCGTTTCATAATTTGAAAGACTCCAAACTGCCAAAAATCGGCATGCATCCTTGGAATGTGTTTGTGATAGCCTTGAGTTAACGTGCTTGGCGTTTTCATTACCATAATTAACTCGAACCGAACATCACAATTACTTGAGATTATCGACGGGTTGGTGGTGAAGAATGATACCAAGGTATGAAATATATAACACTAACAAATTAGCCTATTACAGGCCCTGACAAATTCAAGATTCAATTCTACCATATTGCACCATATGTTACTGTACTTACGATTTTGAAACTGGTAAGCGGGCAGTTTGTACAAGAGCTCTAACTCATGTCAGTCCAGAATCATTTTTTGCGGACCTCCTGTGAAAACATGGTGGGTCATACCTTATTGAAACTCACAAAAATTACATTTACAATCATATAGGCTATTAAATAATATTTGAACCATCAAAATTGGGACTTAACTGACATTTGCCTCACCAACTATGGATATTAGAAAAAATTTGCAGCATTGCCCATTTTTTATATTATATAATTTAATACTATTAAAATCTTTAAAATGCTTCATGATTATTTTGAAACAAAGTAGTCACCAAATTGTTTTCGTATATTTTTGCTTGTCTTCAGTTAATAGTACCAAAATAGATGACCATTTAAGTAAGCTGCACAAGGAAAAGATCCCAGTTATGATACTTACCAGTTACTTGCAGGTGTTTTGCAAGGTCTTTTTGAGTTTGTGCCAGTCAATTAAAATTTAAAATTGAAATTCTTGCGAACTGAACAAAAGAGCCGGAAATCCACTTTAGACATGAAAAAATAACGAAAAGAGGTCCAATTAGAAGAGAAGATAAAGAAAAACTTGACTATGAAGGCATAAAAAGGTATAAGGCCTTAAGAATTGGTAGTTTACAACATGAAGGGACGATAAAACATCAAGCAATATCAAAATTCGATTAAGGTAAACTGGAACCAAATTTGCTGTTGTATAACATAGATAAACCTTACACCTTTTTATACACCTTTATATATATATGTGTATAGATAATAAAAACATCAAAATAATTGTTAAACTATGAAGGTAGACTAATAAAAGTTACCAAATATTGATATGGTATGACATTATCAAGAGTTTGCAGAAATAATGATAAAGTAAAATCCAGAGGGAGAAAGGGAGATAAAACCTTGAGTTGCCAAAAACACACAGAGATAATGGTTGGGAACTACCTGCACTTCCACATGACTCACTGATAGTTGCTCTTATCTACAAGGTTATGCAAATGGTGGAATAGGAATTCAAAGTGAATCACACTATTAACAAGTCATTGGTGCATCATGCTTCTGAAAGTTGTAAAGTAACCATCATTGGTACATGGTGCCATTTGCTATTTTCCTACCAGTACCTCCTCTAAGTATTACTTGCAGCCTATATGGTTAAAGGCATTAAGTAGTATGGGCGTTTGTTAAGCCTTTTTTTGCGAAACCAATGATATTAACATTTAGATAAGTGTACTGTTTATTTATTAATTTTATACTCAATTTAGACTTTCTTGATGCTAGAGATACCGGTTATTCAAAATTGTAACTCTCTTGTTCAAGTTAGACGGACACACTCACATAAATCTTTACCTTTACTCAGGTATGTAACGTTTTTACTGAGCCGATAGTCACTGTATGTTATTCTTAGGGAAGTCTCTGTTAAGTATTACACTATATTATTACACTATACCATTGTTTAATTGCAATAACTAACTATTCCTATACGTAGATAATTCACGTTTATCATTTATGGTAATTCCACCTTCCTTCACACTTTAAAATGGTATCACATGATCTTGTAATATACACATTAGCACTAAGCACCTCAATTTAATATCTGTCACATTATTTCCATTTAGTTAAATATTTAGCAATAAACTTGGTAAGAATAAATATTCTGGGCATTACATGTTATTGAATTTTTAATTCAAATAAGTGGAAGGTAACATTTTCTCTAAATTATATTAAATTAGTTGCTTCCAAGGTAGGCACACTAACTGTACCTTAGTAGAGGGCTTCTGCAGCCACACTTGTTATTTTTTTAATATGCTCATTTTCTAACAAAGCTTCTGTCGCAATTATTTATTTCAAGTTCTCTGTTATTTCCAGCGCCACTGCCGCCTCAAGCACAGTGGCGACATTCGTGTCGTGATCGGCAGCAAAAACGGCCCGGAGCGCTTGGAGGTGGAGGAGCAGATAGACGAGCCAGACCATGTGGACCTCCCCCAGACGGGGACCTTCAAGTGCAAGCAGTGCCCATTCTCCAACAACGACCACGACGATTTCGAAGACCATCTGAACGGCCACATTCCCAAGGCGAACAGCATCATGAAGTGCTACTTCTGCGCGTTCTTCGTCGCCCGCAAGGAAGACCTGCACGACCACTTGAGGCTGCATGGCATCAGCGATCCTGAGGACTACATGTCCAAGATGTTGGAGAAAAGTTACCCGGAGTCCGATGCTAGCAAACGATACAAATGCCTGACGTGTCCGTATGTAACCAACAGCAAGTCCCAGTTCCTCTATCACAAGCAGTTCCATAAACCACGAGGAGGACAGTACACGTGCACCTACTGCAGCTACAACGTTAGCAAACGCCACCTTTTGCATCAGCATCTGAAGGTACATGGCTTCAATGTTGCATCGCAGAAGCAAAATGGAGACGTCATCGATTTGGATGAGCTGCCGGACGAAAGCGATGAGGCAGTTGCAGTGAGCACGAGCTTCGAATCGCAAAATTTTCCTGATATTCCGCTGGTGTGGGTGTCAAAGAGCAGCAAATTCTCCAAGATGTTCAAGTGCCGTTTTTGTCCCCACGTTAATTTGCGCAAAGTTAATATACAAGAACATGAGAAGATGCACGGTCAACGTGAGAAGTCGTCTGCTAAGGGAAATGAGGTCGAACATCACTGCTCTGAATGCAATTATGTATGTAACAACGCTGGTGTACTTTCCTCTCACTCAAAGGTACATCAGGGACTGTATGGCGAAATACACTGCCTTGTCGATCCAACCAAGTCTGATGAAGAGCAAATACGTGAACTGAGCCGCTTCATCAACTATAATGCCCAACAAGATATAGAGGCTATTAACATGGATGACGATTACGAAAAACTAGAAAACGGCATTGAAAGCGATATAACTGAGCAAATGGAAGTTACAGAGGAACAAGAAGATACCAATGGGTCTTTTCTATACTTTTGTGAGCATTGTCCGGCGCGTTTCTTCAAAGAAAATGAATTCAATATCCACACTCGTTTTCATTCAATGCGCCTTTACTACAAGTGCGAGTACTGCACCTACACAGCTCGCCAGAAGCATCATTTGTTAGCTCATAATAAAACTCACGGTTATGAATATCAGGAGCGAACTAAGGAACTGCAACTGATATACAACACAAGTGCAGATCATCCACAACCGAAAATCGGTGCCATCAATCAGAATGGTGAGATCATCTGGATTGTCACAGAATCGCCGTTTCGCAGGAGTGGAGAGCACTTGGAGACAGATTTAGAAACCCCATTCAGCTCGCCATCTCCCAATAAAACAACAATGAATGTTCCTCTGTCTGGTACAGAGCTATTTCAACAGCGATCCGAGGCACAACAAAAGCAAAATGCAGTTGCGGGGGCTGAAAAAATTGTAGCACGCCCCAGTGATTACTTTCCTCCTGCTCCCTTGCCTGTAGATCCTCAGTTTGGAACTCTCATGCATGGTAATCCTAAATTCATTTATCCTACTTATCTGAAGAACGGACGTATGAAGGAAAAACGCTACAAGTGTCATAAGTGTCCGAGTGCTTTTGAGAAACGGGAACAGTACAAAGTTCATTTAAGTCTTCATGGAGCAAAACAACGTTACAAATGTGATCATTGCGACTATTCCGTCAAGTATTATGCGAATTACGTGCAACATATAAAGAAACATCAGATGAACGCTGACGCGCAGGCTGCTAGGAAATCAAGTGATTTTTCTGAGGACAACGACGTTGAGAATGAAGAGGAAGAGGAGGCTACGAGTGATTCCTCAATAGCTCCATTGCAGCCAAGACCAGCTAAAAGTCTTTCACCAAAAAGGGGACCACTGAAGCTTTCAATTGCCGAGCGACAGGCGTTGATGATTATAAATCAGAGGAGGAACAGTAATGGAAGTAGTGTAAAAGATTCTCCAATAGATGACAAGAAATTGTTTTGGTGCCCCAGCTGTCCATATGTTAACTATCGTAAAGACGCTGTAGATAACCATTACAAGCGTCACGTCAGTGTTTCTGGCTTTAACAACAATTACACCTGTGATCACTGCGATTACTCAGTGCCCCAACTACACTTTTTGCGAGACCATGTGAAGCTGCACTTTGTGCCAAATAAAGTAAACCAACCTGATGGTTTCATGGTGTGCGATAATATGAAATTGACATCTGTGAAAATCGAAAGTAGTGACGAGGAAGCTGAAAGAAGCGATGGAACGGATGATAAAGAAGAGTATGTTATTTTTGAAGATAATGGTGTCTGTGCTAACGAGAACAGGTTCCTTCCGAGCTTAAGCGATGAGGTACTGCAGCGGCTGAACAACAATGAGGGGGAGAAGATTTATGTGAACAAGGAAACTGGTGAAGTGATTGATAAAACTGAAAAAATGGAGGGCGTGGAAGAGAATGACGTCAGTTTGACTGATGAATCTGGTGATAAAATCGCTGACAGTGGTACATTGCCCAATGTGAAGAATGGCAATGACGCGTAGTTATTTTAGTTAGTGATAGGATGCATTTTGCGGATGCAACGGAGTTTTAAAGTTACCCACTCACGTTTATGTTGGTAGATTTTGAGCGTGAGAACTTAGTGTTGGTTTTTAGATGAATTATGCAAAGGAATATTGCGCACCTGCAGCCAGAAAAGGGATGAATTGCGAGGCCTCCTTGTAGGTGTCGAAGTGATGTACAAATTGGTTGAATATCTGTTGCCTTCTAAAGTATTTTTGCAAAGTATTTTTGCACTTTTAGATCGGTAATTAGGTATTAATCCTTAAGATAGCGGAAAATTTGTTGTGTGATTGTAGATTTTTTTATAATAATATTGATTAATGGGTTTAACATAATGCCAAAGCATTTAATGCCAAAATGCCATATGCTGGTTGTATTTTGTTGAATGACGAATAAATACAACAGAATTTTTGGGTGTTTTATTTATTGGAACTGCGAGACTGACTAAGTATCCCATGGAGCTTATAGTCATTTGTAAAATAAGTGAAGATAAATTCAAAACTTCAAGAAACTTGCATGCTTTCAGATTTTCATCGCTTTCTTTTTCCTCTTCATCTCTTTTATATTTTATGTCCTTGGAAAGTTCAGCAAAGTATTAATGGTATTGATCTTGAAACATTTTCTTTTTTTATTGGACTGGACGAGTTTTATCAGCCTTATTTTCCAAACTTCTGCTGGTTCTAACCTCCTCATTGTTTTGAATGATGAACTAAGACTCATGATTAAACATTAATACTTTATGGCTAGTAAATATAAAATAGTATCTCTTTGATCTTTTTCTCTAACTTATTATGCATGCCTAAAAATTTCCAAGATTCTTTAAAAGTCGCATGGTTTAGTAATAATTCTAGCAAAAGTGCTGCATTCTCTACATCTTGTGTAGATAACCGAAATTGATAAAACTTCAGTAGGGTTTCTCTGTATTATGGGAACTAATATGTGCAATAGGTTTCTAATAGCTCTATGCAGAATTCACATCAACATGTCACACTACTAATTCAATTGATGTATTTTTTGCAGTGTCAGATGTTTTGCAGGAGCGTAAATTTGTATTCTGGAAAAATAGAACATTTGTAGACCTACATAATGGTACAAGCTAATCTGATGAAGCATGTGCCTGTAATGAAAACAAGTTCAGTTCTTACAGGACCAGGTAGGTTTTAAACAAAATTATTTGTCCCATTTTTAATGTGAAAATAAAATCAAAATGCCTGTGGAATTTTTTGCCAACGGTTTGTTCATTTTAAGAAATATTAGATTAAACTCCAAGTGTAGCCGAATTTAGTCAAAAGTGCTTTAAAAATTTATTATTTAAAAAAATACAGACTTAAAAATTGATTAAAATCAGTTGTCAGCCTTGTCAATACACATGCCTGCGTCTATCAAAATGTTCATCACAGCTTTCCTAAGCATCTGTCGTCTTCTAAAATTGCCGAAGTCAGTTGCTTGTCCCTAAGCGCCGCAATCACCTCCTCCTGGTCCCACTCGAGAGTGACCTTGTGCAGCCTCGGTTCTTTCTTACCGGTCACGCGAATTATTCCGCGAGTTTCGAGCAACGAGCAGACCCCCACGAACTCGGCTTGGTCAATAACAGATACGTTCCGCCTCTGGCAGATCCTTTTATAGATGTCGTGCAGCCTTCCGATGGTCACATCCTTGTTTTTTGACTTATTTAATATCAACAGAAGCGAACACACTGCAATCTTTTGCTGCAGTGGAAATGAGTCTTCTGAATCGTCACTCAAGTTTTGCGATGTTCCGTACACGTTGTTCAGGACACCCACGACTTGCTTCAGGTCCACTACTTCTAGATTCTCTGAATTTTGCTTCTCGCTTGCTGCCACGTTATCTAGAGGCTGCAACACAGTCTTGTTGTTTTCGTTCTGTTCTGCGAGCTCGACGACGCGCCTGCCGATGTCTAGTGCTCTGCGCACATCGCCTGATACAGCAGCAACTTTTCCAGCCAACATTTGCACTGCCACAGGTGAGAATACATTGGAAGCCTCCGACTCCTGGAGTCGATCAGTGATGATTTGCACTATCTGCTGCTTAGAGTATGGAGTGAAGTGCATTAACTTCGGCTTCAACTCGCAGCGCGCTTGTAGGCGTGGTAAGATCCTGTCTGTTAAATCCAGCGCGTTTGCAATTCCGATTAGGATTAGCTTGGAATTCTGCCTGGCAGGCCACTCAAATATTGTGTACAGCACGGATTGGTTTTTGCTGTCCAACTGGTCGATTTCATCTAGAACCAACAGGCTGAAAGAAAAGCAGATGCTTATAACTTATTCAATCCATTTATATATTATTATAAACTACAAAGTATACATGGCAACATTATATATCAAAATTTGAATTCTTTTAAAATTAATATATATATATATATATATTAATTTTAAAAGAATTCAAATTGCCTTGAACCTTGAAAATTAAAAATAATAATAATCTAAGAGAAACTTAATCAATTAATTGTAGTTGGAATATTAAGACGCGCGGCTTTGGTATGGATTTATCCTGGGCTCCTGAGTGGCTCACTCAATCATTAAAAATAGTTGAGTAGCTGCATTTACTTTAAACAAGCTACAATAATGTGGTGGTCTAAGGCGTAATGTTTGCCACGTTACCCTGAATCAAAGATAGCGAACATAGTTGGATGGAGAGAGTGAATACATAAAAGCTTTGACCTTCTATATCGCAAGCCAGAGTGCAGAGTTTTATTATTATATCTAATGTTGTTTTAACAAAAATGAAATTTTCTGAAGATCACTTGTCTGATGGTCCTGATGTTTGATAGATAACTTTTCCCTCTTCGACTAATGCAACATCTAAATTGATCTGTTCTATGTTGAAGTTTTTGAATACAAATCCAGTTTTGATTTCACGTTATATGGAAGATTCAAAGTAAAAAGAACCAAATAACAAATTTTTTTGGACTAAAAATTGGAATATAACATAAATAAAATTTTATGAATTGCACATAGAGAGAATTGCGTGAGAGAGATTCCTGGTATTCCAATGTAAAGACTAAAGGATGGTTATTTGCCGTTTTATCCAAGAGAATTGACAAATTTCCCAATAACAACCAACAACCTCTTCAGTGTAAGCATAGTGTTCAGACATGGAAGTGAAATGTGCGTCCAAAACCAGTGCATTTGTGATGAGGAAGTTCTTAAAAATAGCACTCACGGACTACCTTATGTCAGAAGTGCTGATAGCAATATTTGCATCACAGTTGACTTCTTTAAGTCGATTCTATGGTAGATGGATGTCATAATTACTATCATGATCCCCAATTCAATAAGACACAGCAGTTATGGATATATAACACTGGTCTCAATTTAAAGATAAAATGCAAATATCACTGTAAAAGGTCTATTGAAGGCAGACTACAAGGACTCATTGAGCATCTGCGTCCACTTTGAACAAGTTGTCTAAGACACGATGCTTGCCACATCGTTCTGTGATGACCAGTAAAAGAGTCTTGACCTTCCAGTTGCAGGAGCTAGAGCCCAATCACAATGAAAAACTATTATAATTACTTTTTAGCATTGGTAAACACGTAGAGACGACAGCATCCTTTTTGATGAATATGGCAGCAGGCAATTCATTATCAGGGATCAGGATTAGCAAAAATGGCCTATGGGAATGAACGTCTTAAAATAGCATATTTTGACTATCTAGCAGATCAATACCACCCTACATACTTCACTGGACCCAACGCCTTTCTAATGAAGTGGCAGTAACAAACAATGGGATCATGATTTTGAAAAATCTGGAGATTCATTCTGAAATTGGGAAGCTGCTGGTGCAGTTGACATAGTATAAAGAAGACGAAATAGTTACCATTAGAATCACCAATTTTTGTGAATTGCCTCTCAGAAAGTTATAGGACACTCAAAAGATAGTTGATATGTTTTTAGGATTATTAACAATATAATGGCTTTTTCACTGTAAGATATTCGAAGGATTCTTACTATTATTCACAGAGGTCTTAATGGGATGCTTACTAATTTCCATCTTTCCCGAAAACCAAAGGAATCCTTGCACAGACAGATATACCAACCAACAACGTCTGTGATAGTACTAGCAACATCACTTTATAATTAAAAGGATAATTAGAAGACACATCAAATTTTAAATTTAATTTGATTCTGCTCCACAACCACAAAACAATTTGCCATTTACAGTCTATTAAACATTACATTACTTTAAATCTACTCACATCATTTTATGGCTTTTCCTCAAGTGATTTTCAATAGCTAGTATGTGATCCTTCTCAGTTTTGCCCCCAATTTTCAGGTTTAGCTCAGTCACAATCCGCAAGTATATTGCCTTGGACGACTTTATAGCTGTGCAATTCACGAACACCTTCTTCAGCTCAGAGTCCTGCATTTCCTGGAGAATTACTGACAGAGCTGCAGTTTTGCCGGTTCCGGGTGGTCCACTGATGTATAAGCTTGCAGAAGTGCCATCTTGCACACAGCCAGTAATGAAACTCCGCAGCTCTTGCAGTTCCTTGTCTCTACCAGGCATTCGCTTAGGGACTGTGCTGTGCAGGGCTCGCCTGGCCTTCTGGTATGGAGAGCCAAAGAGGCTCTTTGGAGTGAAGCAGCCTGCTTTCAGGGGGCTATCCAGTGTTAAATTATTGAGTAAGGTGGAAGGAGTTTGTAGGAGCGGGGGCGGCTCGTTTTCGTTGCCCCTCCTTAACTTCGGAGGCGTCACGGATTCATCATCACTCAGTGATGCCCTGCTTTTAACAGGTGTGATCGGTTCGCTTTCCAACTTCTGACGCGCTGCGGTCCGCAGGCGTCTACGTGGGTAAAGTGTTGGACTGTGCTTTTCGGGTGATCCTTTCAGAGAGGTCTTCATTTTAGCTGAGGTAATTGAAGGTTAATTTAAACCACTAACCAATAGATAAGCATTATAAATGTTGAACAACAATAGCTTACTTACTCGAGTTTAATTATTTAACCTTAGGTATTTTTATTAAAACGTGGTCTACAGCAGAATATAATTAAATATCATGTCAGCCAAATTCCGTTACATACAAGAAGAATTGGCGCCAAATGAATTAGTGACCTTTAGTAACTTTTTAAGATGATGGTATGTTTATTCTTATACCAACATAAAATCTAAATAAAACCGGTTCTGTTGGTGTTCCAGGGAATGTTAATTAAAGTTAATTATCTTAAACATTTTTTAGTGATGATTACAAAAATATAATTAACTTAATACTTTAAGTATTCATTTAATTCTTTAGATTACTTTGCCGATAGAATAATGATATAGAAACATTAAAATTGTATTTCTAAAGTTACCGTTAGTACACATGGAGCCATTCAATTTAGTTCAGTAATGTTTTGACAGATAACCACAAGGTATTTATTGTAAAAGGGAATTGTAGTTTTATATTAATTTAGTCTAATCCAACAGTAAAGATGACAACAGCTGCTCGTCCAACATTTGAGCCCGCCCGTGGCGGGCAAGGAAGAGGTGAAAAGGACCTGAGTGCTATGTCCAGGCAGTACTCCAGCCGTGACTTACCAGGACATACGAAGTTGAAGTACAGGTCAGTTCATTCTCTATTGTAATACCGCAAAGATACTGAAAAGTATTTCTGTTTTAGAGAACATGGCCAGGGTACAATTGAAGAGACTCGCAACCGCGACTTTCGCAAGGAGTTGGAGGACCGCGAGCGCGAGGTGAAGCGGCCCAGGCCTGGCGCGCCAGCAGACCACAAGAGGCTAAAGCTAGACCAGCTGCCTGCTGCAAGCCTGGACGCGGACGATCCTTTGGACGAGGAGGATTCCGACTCTTCAGAAGACGAGGATGACATGGAGGCGCTGCTGGCGGAATTGAACAAGATCAAGAAGGAGCGCGCTATGGAGCAGGCGAAGAAGGAGATTGAGAGGAGGCAGGAAGAGGAGCGCATTCGCATGGAGAACATCTTGAGCGGCAACCCGTTGCTGACGCACTACTCCTCCGGCTCCACCAAGAACGACCACAAGGTAAAGAGGCGCTGGGACGACGATGTTGTCTTTAAAAACTGCGCTCGGTCCGAGCCCGAAAAGAAAAGCAATGTATTCATTAACGATTCCTTGCGGTCAGATTTCCATCGCAAATTTATGGAGAAGTACGTAAAGTAGATACTAGGATTCTGTGCATTGTGCAACTGTGTTCATACATATAAGGTTTTGGACTAACTGTTGGTTACAATGCTGCGTTGTCCAATTTTTATAATTGCGGAGCTTATGTTTAGTAATCTTGTGGTAAGTTAAAGGATTTAGTTTTATAATTTGTCTGTAACATATGATTGTTGTTGAAAGAAAAAAAAAATAAATGTAAAAGTTGGAAGGTCATTTGTAATACAGGACATTTTTGGGATATCTCATTGCTTGTTATAACTGCAATAAGGAAAGTTTTATTTATTAACAAATCCTGATAAGACAAATTCATCATTTGGGATGCTGATGAAAATTTTTCCACACATTTCCAGGTGTTTGGGAAGTTCCTAGACAACAAATATCTATATGTATGGATGGAAATAAAGCTCTTGCGAAGAGCAAACAAAAGGAACTACGAAATGGAACGTCTTACTGCATTGATGTTTCCCAGTGATTTTATACTTCAAATTCTCGCTTTTGAGATCTATGACCTGCTTCAGAATTGCCTATATGTTCTTTGTTGGTGAAAAGTGGTGTATGAGACATGACGAAATACTTGAGATGTGGTATGCTAGAGATGGCTTTTGATAATTCTCTGAGTTTAGTGATGAGCATTTTAGATTATTTTTATTGGCAGCGTTTTCTTAAATCTTTGTGCTGTGTCAGCGATTTCTTCATATTCCTAGTGTTATTTTGAGGGTCTGGTTTGGTCATTGGCAGCAGGGGTAGACGTCAGATTTCCATAAATAAATTGTCATTAATCAGTGTCCATAGAAAATCTGTATTGAGGATATTAAGTTTACTATCCTGCATTTACAAATGTAGCTAAATAACAATGTCTTTGTAGTAATGACATTTATTACTTTTTTTTAGTAAATAATATACTTAAAGTGTTGTTCTAAATCTTTAAGAAGCTGTACAAAGGAGTTCCAGTTTGTTTCTCATCGATATACGATAGCCACTTTTGTCTTAATAGTGATTATTTTGCGTTTTTAGCTATTTGTGGGGTTTAAGAATAGATGCGCAGAACCTGTCTTATTGGCGACAGTGTAAACATTATTATCTTTATAGGTAGACCTGCAAAAAGTTGTATTCTTAGAACTTTTATTAGTCTGTAGGGAAGAGTCATGCAGATTTTTGGTTTACTCTTTTAGGTGACTCAATGTTTTATAGGGCACTTTTATTTACTCTTCCAAAGGACCTTCATATTATCACACCTGGTAGTATTGTCATGGTCAATAACAGTGGTGTCGTCTCAATAGCTATTTTTACAGTTTAAAGTCTAGAGAAAACCTTTTAGGCTTATTTTTAACAGTAGTAGTAATCTTTACAAGGAAGGTGCATTGAAATCCTTTAACTTACCCAAGTGGGTGATGTAATGCTTACCGACAGTGGTCTTGAACTCGGTAACAATTCATTTATAGTTCCAATTATTCTTAAGGTCAAGGAATTCAAACATTCAAGCTCAGTGTGGTGGTGACATTGGCATTTTAATAATGGATAAATTAATTTGAAAAAAGGCGTTTTTCAAGTTTCTGGACCCACAACTTACTTTTCCCATCATTGTGGTATTAAAGCAACAGTGTTTGCATGGGAAAACGCCATTGTGTCCCTCTATCTACGGAAAACTTCAGAAAAACTGTTCTAAACATTGACTACCATCTGGAAGTAAAATAGGGATTGTATAAACCTAGAAATTAATGGTAGGTACAAATGAATAACAGTATATCGTTCCCTGACTAAAGGATCTACTTTCAAAAAATAAAATGGTGGCCAATTCTCTTTTCTATTGTATAAAAATATTAAAATTTTCACCATATCAAAATTTAACTTCATAATTGATTTTAAATAATTTTAACAGAAGAAATGGAAATCTCTACAAACTAAACCACATAGCATGCCCTATGAATTTGTAAAGACTTCTCAAATCCTCAATTATTGTCATTAGAGAAACTAGGGTGAGTAATTCCACCTTCCTTTTCTAGGCTTTATAATGCACTAAGATAAGTCTATGCTCTAGTAGCGATTTTTTAAGGTATGCATTCAGTTTTATTAGTGGTATTTTAAACAGCACCCTCCCATTTTCTCTATTAATATATAATAATGAGACGGATGTAAAATCTGGAAAGGCAACTTTTAAAAGCAAAGCAAGTCATGTATGTGATCTCGTGACTCCCCAAACTCAGATCAAGTGAGAGATACAGGTCTGAAATTCAATACTGAGGAAGATACTGATCTAAGGTATCTACTGACCAAATATGAAGTGAATCAATAAAGTAGTTCCGGAGATATTGTGATCGTATTAACTTTCACCTATGCCTTGCAGGCTTTTGAAAGTTAATAAAGACTAGTATCAAAGGTTTTTTTACCACTTTTTAAAAACCCATGGTGAAGATTTTGTATTTTTATACTTTGAAACAGCAGTCTCATAATGATGACGTTGATGTTTTTTTTTAAATTAATGAGTTGATTTAAGGAGGTTACTTTCAGATTATTCCTTCAATGTTGCAATCCAGACTGATGCTTGCAAATCTTTCTAGTCAGATAAACACTGGTTTTGCCGCTAATTTTCATCTTTACCTAAAATTGGTATCCCCCAGAATGCCAAATGCACCCTTAAATGCCAAGGCTGGTACTATATACACTATTCTACTTCCGAGACTAAATTTTAATAAGTAGTTATGACGATAAGTACATGGTTTGTTCCAAAAGTATTAAGCCAATTTGAATATAATGAAAACAATTTGCATGGCTATGATTTCACTGATGAGAACGGACCATAATGCACACACGTGAATGAGGATGACTTCGTTGATTGAAACAGTTTAGACGCCAGTATGTGATCATTGCATTTGTAGATTAAGCAAGTGGAGCAGCAAATTTGCATCAAAAATTGTGTGAAACTAAAACATTTGTCAACAGAAGCCTTTCAGGGAAAATCACAAGACTTCACATACTGCTTTGGACAGTATGAGGTTCTAAGGTGCTTACTTTTAAGGGGACCGAGGTTATATTTCTTGTATTCTATGCTATTTTAGCCAAGTATATATTTTGTTATAGAGTTGCCAGCATGGTCCAGTGGTTGAGCGCCGGGTTGTGGTGCGGACGGACCCGGGTTTATTCCCGGAGCTTTCCGATGACTTGACGAGTGACTCACTCAATCACTAAAAATAATTAAGTACCTGTGTTCACTTCAAACAAGAGGTAACAACGCTGATTATCTAAGGCACGATGCTTGCCACATCGTATTAGAGATGGTGCGTGACAATCTGGCACAGTGGCAAACATACAAGGGCCTCGACCTTTTCGGTTCGCAGGCCGAGCTTTCACATGGGGTGTTAGAGCCTTACCATTATTATATATTTTGTTACTGTCGTTTTATTTATTACATGGTTTAATACTTTTGAGACAGACTATGTATATACGTGACGAGAAGTTAAAAGCTAAAATCAATTGCATAATTGATTTAATAAACAAACAATAGATAGAAATAAGTATTTCTATTATGTGATCACAAGAGGAAAAACAGAGTTGTAAATAATAATATTGTTGTGAAATAAATGTCATGTTTTCCTTAAATCACTTATCGATAGTCGTTTGTTTCTTCTGTATTCACATGCTATTACAATGTGACATACATCACAACTGAAGTTGTTGCAGTTCTTTAAGCAAATCCTCTTCTCCTTTGATCTTGGCAACTTGATTGATTTCCAGCGCTTTTCCCTGCGCTTGCTGCTCTTTGAGTTTTGCAATCGCGTCTAGCTTCTGTAAGTTAATCATTTAAAACATCAATCACAAGAATTAACAGCAATTGTTACCTTTTTGATGTTTTTGATCTTCTTATCCTTTTCGGGATCACCAGTGAGCACAACTTGGACAGAATTAACCGTTGTGCTATCAACATGAGTTGGTTCTTCGTCGACCTCTTCCTGCTTGCGTGCTTTACGATTCTCTCTTTTCTTCTTTTGTTTCATTGCTGCTTTGGAAGGTGTAGTATTGCCACCTGAAACCATCGTACAATAAAGTGCCACCAAAATTTTGTACACTACCTGGGCGATGCGCACTCTCTTCATCATCATGCAATTTGAATGTTACTGGAGGCCGGTTACGTGCTGATGGCGGCCTGTAGGCTTGAACTGAAGCTTGAGGTTGAGCAGTCACGATGCTTTCTATCTTCTCGCAGGACACGGCTGGCTCTTTGAAGTAATTCTTGGGGTATTTCTGAAAAAAATTTGTAAGACGCGTTCTATAAACCTAAGTAAACTTAGCACCTGCCAACAAACATCATACAATTCCTCAGATCCATTCCAGGGTTTTTCAAAGAGCAGGGCGCCTGAGTAATGCCAGATCTTATATCCATTTCCCATTCTGAGCCTCGGGGCTGTGGTAGCCGTCAGGAAGTGTATGCCGTCCGGAGACCATTGCAGCAAAGTTGTGTCAGGAGCTTCGCATTGTCCTGTACCAATAAAATAGTTGTAAATGTTTAATTTTTGAGTGATAAAACATCTAACCAATGAGCTTCTTTGAGTTTGTTTCCCACAGTTCAACGTGGCCCTGCAGATTGCCAAATCCTCCCAGCAGCAGTATGTTTCCTTGCGGATTGAAATAAATGGTGTTGCGGGGCCCGGTTCCAAATTCATATACAGGTTCGCACTTCAAGTTGAACAAAGTTGCCTTTGCAGGCATGAATCCGTAGACCACGCAGAACTCCTGGTTTTTCGGTGACCAACTGATGCTGTGTATGGGGCCTTCTTTGCCTGCACAAAAGGTCTATTAAAATTAATGAATAAAAAAGCTTGAAAGATTTTTAGATCTCAAGTTGTGAAACAGCTACAGTCATCAGTATCAATATGATTATTAATGCTACTGTTTTCATCTTTGTTTCTGTGGGATTTCAAGAAAATGGGTGATACTAACAGATTGGGACCAGTGTAATGTTAAATCATAAGGCTTTGTTACAAATAATAGTTGTACAATAGTTGTGAGGTAAAAGTCTCAACCTACCAGTTTTGGGTTCGACTTCCGGGTCAATAACAATGGCGAATATCAAAATGCTCCCCGGTCGTCGTACAAACGCTTTTGGCGGTCGTGAAGTACATTCTTTCCTCTTTCTAAATTAACAGGTTAAGCTAGCTACTTGCCCAGGGTACACCCAATATGGCTCATAGTATCTCAAGACTGTGCGATTGGAAACAGGCTAATAGCCTATATATGAATTGAAAAAGAAGAAGTGTGTAGCCTCTAAGATTAAGATCGCTGCACAGACTAATTCACGGTGCCCGTAAATTATGGCATTTTAATGGATGCAAGCACATGGGTGTGACATGTATTGTTCCTACTGTAAAGTTTGAGACTTGTATAATAACTTTAAATAATGTAGTGCCACATATGGTGTGGCAACAATTTGGATTTGGTCCATTTAGTTTTTACCATTACAATGCATTTATCCATAAAGCAGACTATAACCAAATGATTTGAATACACAGAAGTAGATAAACTGAAATTAAGTAAATATGAAAGCTTTCATGGCTGGTGCTTTGATGCATCATGTTGTTTGCTCTTAGAGTTTCCAAACTTTGACCATGGTCTAACAGTCTGAGAACGAACAACACCATCCATCTGAACTGAAACGGCTAGCACAACCTTACTGAACACCTCAGGCCTACTAAGTCAGAGCTCCTGCTGAGTTGAACCAAATCTACCACAAATTGTAGAGAATTCTCCTCTAAAGAATAACTATGATAACAGGAAAGGGTTTTACACACCATATTAATACTAAGAGCAAAGTTGTGTCTAGAGACTAATGACCAAATGGTCAAAGACCCCAAAAAAATGTTTCTAACAAAAACTACTTACTCATTGTAACTGCAGAGGTTTGACCTGTTGTGCTGACAAAGTGTAGACTCTGTTTTCCATAATACGATCCCCCAGTCTTATCAACTTCAGTCATGGCAAGAAGCAGCAAGTGTGTACCTTTGGAATTCCAGAAAAAATCCACTTTGTCTGCTTGAAAGAAGCTTCTGTTGGCAACAACTTGTTGGCTACCAAAGTGTGGGTATTTGAACAGTCTGAAATGAACAAACCAGTAGGCGTATTCTTTAAATCAAAGTTTAAAGCCAAATTACCTTACGAATGATGGCTGGCCAGAGCCACCCTGAGTGTGGCATGCCACAAAATATATACCCGTGGTTGGCGAGATGCTGAACGACATCACCTTATGTTCATTGATGCGATGGACAATGGAATCAAAGTTTGAATTCTCATAGAATACCACATCAGTGTTAATCAGTCGGCAGCAAAGGAATTCGTCCAAACTCCACTGGGGCTCCCTACAACAGTAAATCTTACGAATTAAAGCAATTCCCAATAAACAAATTACGTACCAATGAGCATGCTTTTTAGACACAAAGCTTTTGACCAAACTTCCGTCAGTTTTGTATGTGTTCAAGTTTGGAGAACCATGGGGATTATCCTTGCCTCCAGCAAAGTACTCCCAACTGCACAGATATGTTCCTTTTGGTGAGAAAGTCAGTTGCCAGGCTTTCGTCCCTTGAATAGTAGCAACTTCTTCCCAGCTGGACGTTTTAACTATGTGCAAACTAAAATGAGAGATATTTGATACGAACAAACTATAACTTTAGAAAGCCTGTAAAGGTGTCAGTTTACCTGACATCACTGACATAAGCGAAATATTCTCCAGTCGGGCTGAACATCATGATGCGACAGGTTTTGCTTTGAACAGGCCCAAAGGTGTCATGCGGGCTGAACTTGGGTGGCCCCCAATTGAGGGTGATGCCAGAAGCACTGCGGGCTGCAATTACATGGTACTTTAACGTTGCCTACAGCTAAGATGAACCTCGTACTTGCGAACGAAATTAAGGAATCCATGTCGAGGTTAGGTCACCGCGTGTGTATCAGCATTCCCAGAAGTTGCAATGGACGGTTCTTAAATGCGGAAAGGCTGCATTGAAGCAAAGTATTTCAATGTAATATCGTGTCAGGCATCGTTATATTTGGTTAGGGTCTTATTAAGGAAATATTCTGCACAGTGTGGTCGGGTCAAACGTACGTCAACCGCAAAGGGCAGGGAGCACCAACTTTTAAAATCAACAATCATCCAAGAAGAATTTGGTGGCATAATGAAAATTTGTATAAGAAATCCAGGTTGCTAAAATTAATATGCAGCTAATTTGTAATATTAACGACTGGAAAAATGATACCACTGAATTTTATGTATGAGCGTAAAGAAATTCCTAATAATTTTCCCACAAGTAACGTCATGCGTCGTCATGACAACGTGACGTATCAAGTTATTGGTATACAGGCAGATCCAAAAGTAAGATTTGAATGTGACTACACTAATGATTATAATAAAGAAAAAAATAATGCAGTGACTTGGAATACTAACGTAAAGAAATATTGTCGTAGTAATTGGTATATTTGAACTTTCATATTCAATTGTTTTTTGTTCAAAAATTCTACATTTTCTCTTTTATTTATTTCTATATAATATATAGCATACGTCATGATGAGTTTTACATTTCTTGAGGTAACGCGATTTGCAAACTTGAAGGTCAAGGTCTTTATACATTTTCTTTCTCTGGCCAGTTGTTAGGCATCATCATTGATACAGGGCTTTCTACCTTTTTTACTTCCTCTTTCCGCCAGACCACTTATCATTCTGCCCTCTTCTATATTTTATATTAAGGGTTGGATTATGTTGTTGTAATTATCATTATTTTTTTGATATGTAGATTATGTTTGTTGTACTCAAAGTAATTTATTTAAATGTCACATCTATTTCTAGATAAATCATATCCTCGAATGAAGCACTCAATTACCGAATATTTTGGAATATATTGGAAACTATTGTTATTTACCTCCAGATCGGGAAGTTATTGGAGCCAACCTTTTCCGAAGATTTGAATACGATTTTGGAGATGAGAACATTAACATTGTTTTAGTAGGGGACCTGCATGCTAGTGGGGAATAACAATATGCCAAATCTCAACACCAAAATCTTGCATGAGTACGCTTAAACTCGCGATTTTGTGTTAGAAGGTCTCCTGAAGTCTACTTATTAAAGCCACACTGATCGCTTGGAGTTCTCGATCGCCATTTTCAAGGTTCCAGTAATGTTAGATAAGTTAACAGTGACTACAGTTTTTTCTTCTCTTGAGAGTACTTGAGGTAGCAAAGAAGGTCTTTGTCTGTTCTTCTCCTATGTCCGACTTTCACAGTTTATTTCCTCAAATATGGGATTTAGCAGTCGTCCGCCGTGGCAAAGATTTGAGCCGTTTTTATTTTGGAATTTGTCTGTTTTGTCACCAACTCTGGCTGTACTAGAAGAAACCTTCTTCGTTTAGAACTGAAGAAAGGATTTGCCCTGCGTCCTAACGATTACCGAAATTAAGACCTCTGCTACATGAGTGAATAAACGGGAGGCTTTTGACTTAGCTAATAACTAGCTGTGGAAATTGGTCAAGGTCATACACAATCGTTCTTTCTCAATGTCGCTTATATATCTACGCTGATGAAAATAGTTGTCACGCTTTTCAAACCCAAGAAGTCTAATGAATTGGTAACATTGGGAAAACTTGTGGAATAGGTGAGATGATGATTCTGAAGAATCAATTTGGTTTTCTCTGTGGCGACTTTATTATTTATCATTTGGTCTGGGTGGTGGAGGAAATCATGAAGGATTTTACTAAGATCCATTTTATTACTGCAGTTTTTTTTATGTAACCAAAGTCTTTAACAAAGTGTGGCACAATAGGAACACCTCTAAGATGGCTTCAGTACAGTAGAAGGTTCTGGGTTAAGTTTGGCATCATGAAGTCATCCGTTTTCTCTAGTTTTGTCTAGCCTGTGACGTTATTCAATATTCACATTTGGGATATCCTGATAATTTTTTTACGGTGCTGGTTTAGATAATATTGTGTTGCTATCAAGCTGGTTATGGTCCTTTCTAGTAGTGTAGTGGTAATGCGGTATATGGAGAATGGGAAGTGACACTGAAAAGATCATAACAGTCTTGTTATCTACCAAGGAAAAACTTTTTTGGTGTAACATCCTAGGATCTTTGATTTTTGAGCAACTTTAAGCCAACCATATTGCATCCTTATAGCCAGATGTCTTTCAAAACAAATTAACTTTGTATATCATTATGGTTCCACCTATGTTGATGTTTTACGCCTGCTCAGTATGATTAAAAGGTTGTCTTGCTATTTGACTTGCAGATCCCCATCGATTTTGTTTAACGTTTGGTTTAGTAGATGTGGATGACCATGGTACCTCAGAAAAGATCTTTTGTGAGACTATGTGGAAATCTTTAATAGAGCAAGGAGACTGATTCCTTGTGTAAATATTTGGTTTTCAAGGTAGTTGTTGCAGTATGTATTAAAAATTTGTAAACAAAAATAAGAGCATAAATGGAAGAAAATTTGAAGAAAATTGTACTCGTTTCATTCTTTTATTATTCCCAGTTATTTGGGTATGCTAAACAAAAGGAACAAATCAAAGTCTTGCATATTGCCATGTGTTGAAATCTGAAAAGTTTGGACTAAGATATCCAGCTAATTTCTGCACAGTTGCTGTTCTAAAGTGACAAATATTGGGTTATAAGTAGAACTACCAATAAGAATGTTAATTGATGTATTAGAAATGTGCACAATTAAAAAAATCTTTGCTAGTTTAACAAAGTGAAAAGACCAGGTGCGTTTACAACACAAATATTCTGGAATAATAATAAAGCCAAACGGAAAATACTCCAAGATTTTGAGGTACTACCCCAAGCACACCTTTCAGACCCATATGGAGGTTCTTGGACATATGAATATGAGCTTAATAATAAAGGCACCAAAGAGAAGCTGGCAAATTTTGAATGAAACAGTCACTTATGATACTGTTGAGTGGGTTATTGACTCATTCAAGCCATACAAAGCATTCAGCTTTGATGAGATGATACACGTGTTGGTATAGCAGAAAAACTATTATTATACCAAAGTTTGAAGGATTTGAAAAATTAGTTTATTAATAGAATACTTTCTCTACTTGGAAGCGTGTTAGAATGATCTTTATTCTTAAACCTGGAAGAGATTTCTTTTAGGCAAAGATATTCAGGTCTATTGATTAATTAACTTTTATGAAAAAACTGATTGATAAACCTATTATGGAAACTCACCATTAGGAAACCTGTAGTAGGAAACCTACAGTAATGTGCTTATCAATCAAGAAAGCCATATTAGATCACTTTACTACATGGTGAAAAGAATTGAAGCCTCCTCAAACACTCAGAAAATAGTACTGGAAGATTTTCTGGAAATTGGAAGAGCCTCTGAACAAATTTGTTACAAGATTAGCTGTAGTAAGAAGGATGCACTCAACTCTATGTGATACAACGATAGAAATGATTGTTGTCAAAAGATACTTACCTGATAGTAAAAAGCTCTTGTATACCACATAGCTTCTTCGTATGGTTTCTTGATATTAATTTGGTTTTGAGTACAGTTGGAGTTTCTTTTTGGACTTAGTTTACACTACTGATAAAGACCACTAATGGGTCATAGTTTTGTTTAAAAAGTGTTTGCGTTCTTACTCACTATAGCTTGAATAAACGGGAGTAACCAATATGGAGTGATCTTCCAAACAAGCAAGACTATTGCACTTGGGGGTATGCCGATTAGAACCTTAATGTAAATTTTCAAAAACGGCACTGGCGCCATTCATAAGAAAAATAACATTGGATATGAAGCTAACCTTGAATACGCATATATAAAAAGTTATAAATAAAGAAAAAATAACTTTAATGGTCCCAAAGGAGCACTAAGCAAAACATAATATCTATACCGATTGTACTCTTCTATGTTTAGCCTTACAGTGGCCTAGAACTAGTGAAACTCCATGAACTCGCATTACAGGTGCAACGAGAAGTGTCTAAACTGTAGTCTTAATGATTTCCTAGTCATACTAGGATAACAAGAATTGCCACACTTACGATTAGAAACAAGCTGTGACACTAGGATAGTTGGGCAAAACTTTAATAACTTTTTAAAATTCAGCTTGATTGGAATAAAATTTGTGTGGCAAGAAAAGGAGTTTTTGTGTGTAAATTTTGTGTTGGTCAGTAGTAGATCATAGGTCGCACATAGGTCTATCAATTTTTTCCATCATTATTTTTGGTTGTTTTACCATATGGCTCCATATACCTTTGAATACCTTCATTGTTATTGCCCAATCCTATCTCCCATGATTATAGTATCTTATGTTCCACTGACTATTTGTGTTTTCAAAGATTCAAAAAACTAAATTGCAAGACAAGAGTGGAAGAATGATAACGAAATTAGCTAAATGGTTAGATAACTAGATATTACTGAAACCACTAGAATCGAATGGAAGAACTAATCCACAGTAGAACGCCATGTATGAAATTAACTGAGATTAAAGCGACAGCAAGTTAGAACAGTGGCTGGATAGATCACTAGTCGCTGTAATCTATGTAACATATATCCACACAATAGGTGTTTTTAGAGAAGAACCTGTTTGTAAACTTTGTAATGAAGAGGATGAAATAGCCTCACATATTACAATTACTTCCGGAAGGAAACATCTTTTCAGGTGTTTTGACTAAAAAAACACATGGTGCAAAGGCTCTTCAGCATTTTTATTAATTGTGGGAGTTGGTTACAATATTTTTGTTTCCTCGAGTTTCCTTATTGCATAAATTGCTCATTGGCCATATGAGAGAAGTTTGTAATTTTTATCAAATGGTGTTATTGTATTTAAGTGGGGGTTTCAATTGTTTAATTTCTGTTTCGTTGATATAAAAAGATTTAATAGCCGGAAATTGCTTAATGTGAACGAACGCTTTGTGTTTTTAGACCCATACAGTAACTAGCTACCTGCTATTAAGTTATATAATAAGCGTTTCTCTATCATTAACATTGAAAAATGACGTCAGATTCGGACTTGTAATAGCAGTGTTTATAACATAAATTACAATTTAGTTGCCATTAGTAAGTGTAATGATGCGTTAAATAATCCTAAGGCACTAAAAGAGAATAATTTTTAACAATGAACGTTCTAGTCCAATTCCAATTTTCTGAACGATCCCTCCAAGCCATACAGCTCTTGTGGAGTTCGTGGTTTATTAGGTCGTTTCGTCTCGTCAGACACGTACTGCGCGTCCTCCAGAAACCAGCTTCTGTAACTCTCTACTTTTTTCTTCCATAACTCTGAGAAAAAGTTTTTATATTTTTTCTCTCTTTAATTTACCAATACTTTTACCAGTTAAATTTTGTACGGAGCCTCCGCTTCCTCCATATTCTTCAGGTAGCACGCAGAGTGGGACGACTTTATATAATTCATCAGTATCGTTCTCATCGTAGAAGCGTACCTAAAATAAAGCATTGCAATTAGGAGTTTATCAGCAAGGATCACGACCCTAACCCTTTTCAAAACCTTGTTGCTTAAACACGACTTTAGCATGTTATAAGCTGCTTCCGCGAAGGGGGGGATGTTGATGACGTGGAACCCTTTGGGCCTCAAAGCGTAAGCTTCCACCAAGCACGCGTTAATTTTCTTGATCAGGGTTGGAGTGAGCAGCAGGATGTGATTGACGGTCACGTGCTTGTCGTCTATGAAGAGATGACCCCCGCTGACAACAAAGTTGTCGTCTTCATTTAGAAGGATGTCTAGGATCATCAGCATCGTTTTCATTCCGTCCTCTGCACGAATCCTAGCCGGGTCGAGGTTATTTACGCGCAACAGCACTATTCTGGGTGCTGTCGGGTCTGCCGTTTTCGGTAAAGGTAGGCAGAGGCTGCAAATGGTGTGCTGGTAGTTTAAATTTAGCTTAGTACGTGAGCTTAATACCCCAACTTCAAAATATCCTGGATCTCGGGAAGAAAGGGATCTCGGTTGGCGAAAAACTCCGGCGTAATTGCTCTTATGGTGTACAGGAGATCCAGTTTTTGTTTGGTTCGCTCCAAGCTGAATTTGCAGCCGCGCAGCATGCTTAGGAGCCACTGGTCATCTTAAATCGAAATAATTGAAAGATGTCCTAAAGAACAGCAACAATTACCTGTTCGAATCTTTAAGTGAGGCTGCTTCGCAGCCCACTCCTTAATAGAGTCTAAGTCTTCTCTTATTCTGTCCGGGTCTTCATTGAGTTCATCCGCAGCCTTCCTTTGGAATTCCGTGGGTAAAGGGCGAATTGTCATCTTGGGCTGTGCGTACGAAACTGTTCACAGCACAAATACGATGGTGATTTATAATCGAATATTTTAGGAGGAGAGGGGAATCAGCGTCAACGGAACACGTAAATCATTAAATAGCTTTTTCAAGCTGAAAATTATTGGTCCCAAATTATACATTTGAAAGTTGTACTTTCATGTCCGCTTAAAAGAATTTGATTGAGAAACGCGACAGTAGACAACATTGGATATAGAGAAGCACAGCAAGAAACAAAAAGAAGCGTATATGCTATTTGAAGCCATAAAATAAATAGTAGAATTGTTGCACGCAGTTCGGTTGGTTAATTAATTTTTTTTAAAATAATATATTACTCTAAATATCTCAACGTTCATTGGTCAGTTATCGATTACTCACACTCAAAATCTGTATACGACTTTCAGTCAGCAGAAGCTGTTGAACACTAGTGATCAGCTCGTCTAAATAAGACCACTATTGATCAATGTTTTTACTAGAGAAAAAAGGTAGGAAAGCTTTTAAATGCATTTTAAAATGTGTACTTGTCAAAAAGTAATTTGGGATTACTTTAAGATATTACTAACCCCTTAACAGTAGAGCGAAGTGTAAATAGATATCAAATGAACCTTCTTGGAAGCTGTTATAAAGGTATTTCAATTACTCCCTATTTACTGAGAATAAAATTGATTAAAGCACCCCAGGATCTTGAGAATCCAGTACATGGATTTTTAATTATTTTTTGTAAAATCAAGAAAATTAATAAAATGAACATAAGCACCCTTAAACATGCAAAATAACATTTATAAAGAAACTATAAAAGTAGGCATGGATACAAAAATATGAATTCTGAATATATACTAAGCCCTACTAATATGTCATCGAGTGACTGGCAAAATTTAGAACTGGAATCCCCAAAGTGTGTTTTTAGGGAAAATTGACAGAACTCAGAGAAAGTAATAAATGTAAAGAAAGTAGAGTGTGCAGTTAACTTATTCTAACCTTAAACAAGGGGACCTTTACATCCAGACACAGAGCCACTGATGTTCCAGTGTTAAAAGTGGCACATATGAAGTATGCTCGGATCAAAGATTTCCTCCCACAAGACATTTGGAAATGGTACATCAGCACACAACAATTCTTACATATGTTTATACATTGGGATTAGGCTACTGTAGTAACCACATATACCTACCATGTCCATTTGGAGCTCATCAACTGTATGTGGGTGCCTTCCCCAATTCTGCTGTTCCGAATAGAGTCGGATGATATGATCAAAACCGTCTGCATGCAGCTCATTGATCACCCTATTATTTCAATCTGATGAAAAGACTTTTCTCAAATATGTAAGTTATATAAATTGACAATCTGAGCATCTATTCTATACTCCGTTCATATCAACTAGTAAATCTACCAACTGTCTGTAGTAGTTGCAGGATATTTACTGAGAATTGGTACATAGTAGCAATCCTCCTGGACTATTGAATTACAGAAATTGCGCTATTTTATTTTTATTATCGGTGGCGATGTGAGTTATGTTATGGATGTTTTCTGATCCCCATTATAAATAAATATCGATAATCTTCACACATGTACAAAGAATACTCGCATACAATACTCAAACAGTACCAACATTTGTTGAGATTAGTCACAGTGCTTGTATATTATGATTAAATATACCCAGGAGAAGAGGGTAATGTAAGATAATTTCATGTAACAAAATACTCCATGATCTTAAGTTTTTTGAATTTCAATAACATGAAGGAATCAAAGCAATTTGTTTATGTATCATTGTTAATGTTGATTGTATGCAATAAATGTATCTGATATATTTTTAAATTTTAATTATATATTTTATTAATAAATTACTTATTTTGTGAATAAAGTAAAGATACCTGTAATAACTGTAAATAAGTCATATTACAGGTATCTAAAACACCATAAAAAGTTAACCAAACTGTTCATAGATGGCAGCGTCAAACTATAATAATTTGTTTTCATATATATAAATTTACAATTATCTAATATTAATTTATTGTAAATTTATATCAAAACCGTTTTTTTAGACTTGAATGTATTTATTTATTAAAACTCGAATAGACGGCAACACAAACCTGACTTTGTAATTTGTTTATAAAAACAATAGCAATAAATGTATTTTTTATCTTTCTCTATCTTAAGCCTATCAAAATTTTAATGTAATTTTATTTAGGTTTAGCACAAGAAAATTAATTGTAACATCTGTATGTATCTGTGTATTAGTTGCAATGTAAATCTTTTAGTTTAATTTTTTTATGTTTTAAAATACTATGTAGCCAAGAACTTACTATGTTGTTAACGTCAATTGTGAAATAAAGTGTGTTATTTTTCAATTTTGTGTTTTATTATAACAATCTCCGAATAAGTTGTATTAAATTGATTTAAAACACTATATAGAGTTAAACAAATATTCTTAATCACATTTTATTTGGTTTAAATAATTATATTATTAATATCAGAAAAAAATTATTAATTTATTGTAACAATAAATATTATATTAAAAATAAATATTTAATTAAAATTTCTATATATGACAGTACAAAGAAGCTTTCAAGATTAGAACACAAAAACAATAAACTAAATTGTATTTGTGTAATAAGTATGTTTTTTATATTATCATTAACTTAAACGTACTGATATAAATAAATAAAATAAAAATAAATAAATGATGTTTATAAATATCACAAAAAAATTACTGCTGCCCCGCCATCTGTATTACAGTAACACAACTAAGGTAAGCAAAATTAATTTTTAAATATTTAAAAATTCTTACATAGTCATAAAATTACTAATGTGTTGTTAATGTTGATTATATAATAAAATGTGCAATTTTGTAAATATGTAGGTTTGAAAATTTCAAATAAAAACTTTTCATAAATGTCAGAATAAAACTGATAGATTTCTGCAATTATAATTTGTGTTTTAAATATAACAAACTTAAATAAATATGACAATTAAATTACTAAATAATAATTTATTGCAATGATAAATTTATTTAAAAATGACATTTAATGTAATTAGTTAATAGAGGCTTAAACAGAAGCACAAGGTGGACATTAACAATAACTAATAGAATATTCTAGATTATATTTTAATAATAAACATATTTCGTATATTTCTATTCATTTAAAAAAAACTAAAATGTTAGTATAACATTGGTGATTTTTAAAGTAAGTTTGACTAATTAAAATTAGGTATGTGTATTAAGATAGTTAATTTGCAGTATCCTAATATTTTAAATTATTTATAAAATGTTATAATCAATAACAAGTTATTAATATCAATTATAAGATATATTTTATTTTTAAAATAATTATTTTTACGAAAGTATTAATGATATGAAAACAAAATTACATGAGTCGATTTGGTGTAGTGGTTATATCAATTGCTTCTAATCTGAAATTCTACCGTTCGAATCCCCGTCCCGGCAATATCATTTTTCTCGTATAAGGCGCAGTTGCTTTAATTGTTTATAAAAATATTTCAAGAATAGGTAAAAAATAATGTTCATTTAATATGGCTTTTTCATCACATCGGATTTCATATTAATTTTCACGTTGTAACACAAAAAAATTATTAAAATTTGATAAAATCCGAGCTCTCACCTATAAATTTTGAATTATGCGCCGCTTTGCATAACGATCTCCTCGCACTCCTGTGATCCTGATAGAAATCTCGTTCGAATCCTCTAGCAAATTTTGCGGGTACATAAGGGCGATTTTCGCGCAAAATGCGCTATAACGCCATCTCCTTGTGCTCCTGCGATCCTGATACAAATCTTCACTTTTGCCCGAAAATCGCCCTTATGTACACCCAAATTTGCTAGCGAATTGGAACGCGATTTCTACCAGGATCACAGCAGCGCGAGGAGATCTTTTACCAGGCGTTTCAGAAAATCCGAGCTCCCATCTATAAATTTTGAACTATGCGCCGCTTCGCATTAACGATCTCCTCGCGCTCCTGTGATCCTGATAGAAATCCCGTTCGAGTTCTCTAGCAAATTTTGCGTGTACATAAGGGCGATTTTCGCCCAAAATGCGCTATAACGCCATCTCCTTGTGCTCCTGCGATCCTGATGCAAATCTTCACTTTTGCCCGAAAATCGCCCTTAAGGACAACCAAAATTTGCTAGCGAATTGGAACGAGATTTCTACCAGGATCACAGCAGCGCGAGGAGATCTTTTACCAGGCGTTGCAGAAAATCCGAGCTCCCATCTATAAATTTTGAACTATGCGCCGCTTCGCATAACGATCTCCTCGCGCTTCTGTGATCCTGATAGAAATCTCGTTCGAATTCTCTAGCAAATTTTGCGTGTACATAAGGGCGATTTTCGGGCAAAAGTAAAGATTTGTATCAGGATCTCAGAAGCGTGAGAAGATGGCATTATAGCGTTATTACAGGGATCTGTATTTTATGATGAAAATTAAAATTTGAATTATTAACATACGAATAATTTATTGTTTTTAATTATACATTTAAAAATGCATCTATAAATAAATTCATACCCTGTTAATAATTTTTATGTCTTTGTTGTAATTTATAAATTTGCAAATTTACATCAAGTTGCATATTTTATAAATCATTATTCAAATCATTTTATATTCTGTATTGTTTAATTTAATTTATTTTTTATAATTTTTTTTATATTATTATGTCACTATATAATTTGTAATTTTAAGAGATTTTAAAAAAGTAACGTTGGGGATGTGCAGAATAGAACGCACGTCTTATGCAATAGCAAGCAAGCACTTATTACATTGAGCTAAATCACTACCTCTAAGTCTCACGTAAATTTACAGAAATATTAATATAAAATTATTCTAACCATGTATATGACAGTAGTTGAAATTATTTTAACGTTTTTCCATAATCTTTTTTTAATTTAATTTGCTAAAGTAATTTATTTATATCTGTTTTATATTTACTTTCTTTGGGGTAACAATAAAAATTTTTATTTTATACTAGAAAAAAAAAACGAGAGCAGTTACGAACAGCATTTTATTTGGTAATTCATTTATAATTTATATTTTAATTTATATTATAATTATTTACACACAAAAACGTAAAAGTATAAATCCTTATTAAGTACATCACTAGAGATCGCAATCGATTTTCCTTACTCGTAATACAAGTCTACATACATAAATTGAGTATTAAAGATTTTCATTGAAAAACTTCCTGAAAGTACTTGATTTGTCGAAGCAAGCATCCAGGTTATTTAATGACATTGTGGCACAAATGATTGGCGAGAAAAAGATGAAATTAAATAGATAATGGAATCACACACAGTAGATTACTTTAGAACTAATTTTTTAGAATGTGAACAAGGTATGAAGCTTCAAAGACAAAAAAATCGAAGATATCAATGCCTTGTTTTACATTAAACTTTGCCTTAAGTTTATTTTGATATCTTATTTCCTACATGTTTGTGAAGACTCTCTTATTACTCTACAAACAGGTCATGTTAACATTTGTTTATAACTATAATCTAGGTCTATATAGAAGTTCATTCTTTTTATACTTCCGTACTGTCTAATTCTATATTTGTGTTTATCATCGCAATGAGATAATGACAGAAATTATCTCTTACACCTTTATTCGTTCTCAATCCCTAATACTACTGTTGACGTAATTGATGGACTTCGTATCGGGACTCGCATTGTTGTTCACACTACTGTCATTATTTATCGCACTTTTCTTCTGCGGCAGGCATGTAGATGTAGTTGTCTGCTGACTTCACTATGTCAACGGTGATCTTCTCCTTGATGATGGATGGATTGTGGTATGTCGGGATGGGGTAGCTGGAGAGGGGGCCCATGAAATTGAGCATTTCGCACTCCGACTCGATCCTCGTATACAACATCGGCAGCAGCTCCATCCCCGAGGCTGCCTCCCTGTTGCTGTTCTTGTGCTTCCTGTCCAAGTCAACGTGAAAGCTGAAAACGGGGTCTTCGACCAAGCGTGGGTTGAATATGTGCGAAGACTTCATGCACATGTAGCCGAGGGTGTTCGTGGGGTTTGGACTTGCCCTGACGTGGACGTGCGGTGAGGAGAGGTGCTCGAAGTTGGGCGGACTCTGCATCGCCAAGTAGTCGCTCTGACCCTCCTCCAAGCGCTGGGTGTTCATTACCAGGTGAGGGGCGTTTAGGTCAACATAGTGCTGTAAAAATAATGTGCTTTAGTAACAATGATTATTCTATGGAACCTTTGATTGAGTGTGCAGTGAAAGGGTAGACAACGACACTGCTGCATGCTAACCTGAACCTACATCTCTTATATTTATTGTTATAGTTCTTTAAAATCTACAGAGTTTTGTGACTTTTATGCAGTGAACTACTGATTTCAAAATATTTCTGTTAAGTCTCTCAAGCTGTGTCTGTGTTGTTGAGCAGCTTTCTTCTCTGATCCCCATCTATGTATGTTGTGTTTTGAAAAACCCTCTTGCATATTTATGAAATAGTATTTTTCAAATCACTTTCACTATAGTATTTCAGAGAATAATAAAGTTTATCAGTGGTTATAGAAAATCATTTAAGGTCTGTTCTTACAAAGTCATAACAGGGGTTGCTCAAGTCTTTAGTTTACTTCAGTAAGACCAAGATGTTTTTCTCTATAGCCCTACAAAGTCAGTATTTTCCGTGCTTGTAATCAGCTGGTCAAATGTTTGTAAAATTTAAAACATTCTACTCCCAATTACCTTCTTTAGAGTAGTAAACTATCTTACGTAAGCTAATTTTTCCTTATAATTCATCAAGCAATAGACATCGAAGAGTAAGTATAGGAATATAGTTTTGAATTTTTTTACTCCAACGTTAAATTTGTTAATTTATTTTAATTCCCAGAGTTATTTTTACTTTATATATTTACTAATAAATGACACCTAGATATGCATTAAAAAATTCACTACATTTTTTACCATTCAAGGCCGCTTCCGGCCAGTAAGGGGTGGAATAAATAGAAGGTTATTAAGGATTTTTTATTCCAAATACATAGATCTACACTTTATTCGAGCCCCGATTGACCGCCCTGTCATTTTTTAATTAAACTTTATAAGGAGTACCCCTCTCGAGATACCTACAAAATATCAAAAATCCGTGAGAGTACTCGCCCCAGGGGGTAACTGAGCAAATAAAATTTAGAGTCTTGTTCAAAGTCGTTTCTCGCGCACACTTGAAGGAAACGGATATAGAGCACTGGGATGTGCATTTAAAATATAGTTAGGAAGTGTATGATTTAAACCTGGTTGCAGAGGAACTAAACATGAGTTCTTGAAAATGCCATAGTGGCATTTACGAGAAAGAGAAATCTGGACTTCTTAGACTCTGAGATGTAGAAATAAAATTATTAGGTAAGGATAAAGTAACTTGGAGTTATTTTTGACTCAACACATTTAAAGAATCAAAAGAAAGACGGAGGCAACACTAGTGCTTACCAGACGAGCTCATGGAAAAACATAGTCTAAAAGCAAAAGTGATGTATTGGATATACACCACGGTGGTTAGATCCATGATATTATTCGCAGTTTTGGTATTGTGATCAAAGATTTGTTTATATGGAAATAACAGGCGCTATGAAAAGAACACCAAGAGTGTCACTCCTAGATCTTCCCCATCTTCATTTTGAAATCATAGAATAGACAGAAGACAGACCATAAAGAGCCAAAATTTGTATTTAACATAAATTTCGAGGTTAATATGGATGGAAATAAATGTATAAACAAAATAAGCAACAGGAACAGCCCCCAAAAAATTATCTGGTATACAGCCAGGCCAAAGACCTGGTCCGGAACAGGGTACTAGTATACAATGAGCTAGCACAAAGGGGATATTGAATTCCAAACCGGCTCTGAGAGTACCTAAATATATAATACGAATCGGGTGAGAAAATGGACCAGAAAACAAAATAAAAAATACTGGAAAAATGTACCGGGATAAAAACGTGGAAAAACCTTTATAAAAGGATCATTTTGTAAACGAACTGGAGAACTCTTAGTACAAAGCAGGAATCAGCTACGAACTATTATAGGTCTCCTCAAAAGATATTGTTTTTTTCAGAAGACACCTCAACAAAATAGAGCTGTACATTGGAGACCTCAATTGAAGACAACGTGGCAGGGAAACAAAGACAGCCATGTTGTGAAGGCAAGCTATTTATGGAAACCAATAATGGATCCAGAAGAATACAGCAACTATCCAGAAAGGAACTTGTACAGACTGGTACAAGAACAAGGATACCGGAAAGTGTTGTAAAGAAAATGAGAGAAACATTATAACCTCATAAGGTTGCTGTGCTACCAGAGACATAGATCAAACAGAAAAAAGTTTTTACTACTAAATTAACTTTTAATAAAAAAAAATCACCACTGTGATTGAGAGAAAAAATTGATTCTGGGTGTTCCCGAAGGGTGCCCTTCACAACTCTTTTAATATTTCAAAAGTACCATGTAGTGGAAAAATGAATACAAAGCAGTAAAAGAAACTCTAATGGGGAGTAAAATTTTATCGCAATTTTTGTAAATTATGGCAGCTATATGGGGCCAGTGTTACCGAAAATCAAAATAACGTCTTATTTTCAACAACCGTTAACCGGTTCATCCTCGAGAAGGTAACAAACAACTAGAATATTCTCCTCAGTCACGCTGGTCCTCGAGCGACATCGATGAACTTCAGTTTCAGCCTCTTCTCGTCCTAAAAATTGTTCGTGCCACGCGTACACTCGAGTCTTTTTAAAATTTCGATTTGCTCTTTGATAATTTCTTGTGCAAGATATGAGCATACCTAATTATATCTAAAAATTACTGGGTATGTAGATAAATTATTAATTAATTTGAAATAAAGAAGTCTAAATAATAGATGCAACATTGTAATTTTGCTATTTGGGCAACCGTTGGTTTTGCCGCCCATCTCTTTCCTCTGCCATACTCCAGAAACCTTGTTTTAAGATTTACGACACCTCAAAACATTTCATGTGAGACACCAGCACTGACAGTGTGCAGGAAAGACCCTGGGTTTGTTTTTGACGATATGGATGAGTTCTATGCCGTTTTTCTTATGGATAACTAAGTTGTTTATATGTATTAGTTATTTCATTTTTTTTTACAACACTAATAGATTATGTAATGTCTACTTCTTGTTTATCCTATCTTATACATCTAAAAGCAGAACTTTTTTAACACTTCTATTTTTATGTTTTAAACCACATTTTAAAATTTATTATTTATGATGAGCAGCTAAAACTGTTGATTAAACAAAATTTTCATTTGAATGCTATTTTATAACTTGAATTTCTAAATGTCATGTTGTATATAAATATAATGGTCATATTTATTGTCTTTTCTTTAGTTCACAGCCTTTCATCTTTTGTTCTCTTGGTGAACTGTATTAAAATAAAATAATGAGTAGTTGTTTCATTAACGAGAGGTTGCCCGTAGGAAGGTATTTTTGGCGTTCCAGGCTGAGAATTTTTCATCCTCCTTCTTTAAAATTTTTGCAAGGTGGGAACGTGGAACAATTTATTTACAAATGATAACAGTGGAATAAGTTGGTGCGGTGACCTTATGAAAGTAAGATATGTAAAACGATCCTAAAGATAGGCAACCAAACGTACGCTCAGAACTCGCATACGTCACCTGTCCTTACTTTCTGTTTAAATGTATGATAGAAAGATACAAACCAACTATTGCATCTTTGAAATCTTAGTGCCAATCACATAAAAAAATAATTAAAAACATTTTAATAAATTTATATACAGACTTGTACAATCGCAGTATTTAAATAATATAAATTACTTATACATTAAGGGACCTAAGTAACACATGGCAAAACGATAGCGACTTCACATTTGTTCTGTTGTCTACTACAGTACCTACAGATCAGCCTAGCTATTAAATCACAGTATACCTCAAATATCAAAGCTGATCCCAGAAATACATCCCTGTTAGGCTTTCGTTCACAGCTGCTACGTCACACGTCCAAGATCAATGCGAGTATTTCCATTAAAAATACGCCTACCAGTTCTAGAGAGAAAACGTTTTGCTCTGGAATGTATTAATGTGAGTGTAGTGACGCAGCAACTGCAAGTTACCCCACATTATAACGTCCTTAAATTGACTACTATAAATTAATATGGCATTTGTATTTACATGTACAAAATATTTACATAAAATGGCAGTGAAAATGTATATAATACATCTTGGTGTTTTAATACTTTCCATCTACGTACTTGTAAGGGGCGTTGTACTATATAGTCGGTGTTTCACGAAAGCATCGGGCATGAGTCCAGCAAAATATTCGTGACTTTCTCCATGTTCACCCAGTCGATCATTCTGTCACCTATCTTCATGTTCTTTATGCAGCCTTTGAAGTTTTCTTTCATTTTTAACGTACCAACTGGTGCATAGTCTGCAACAGCGCAAATAAAGAACAGCAAAAAATGTATAAAAACACATGCCTGGAAGTCCACCAATGTACAGAGGAGCTTCGAGTTCGTCCATTAATGTTTCATCGTCTGGCTGAACCCAAATCTTTCTGATTCCGTCAACGTTGATAGTTATTTCAGTGCTGGTATAAACAGCCGTTACGTTGTGCCACTGATTGTTGCACAAGGCAAAATTCGATAGGTTATTAGTAACATTTGTGATGATCCCGTATCCGTTGTCAGTAGTCATTACAATTGCGCCATTCTGCAGTTCAACTGACAACGCTGGGCTGTTTCTTGGGTTCGAAACACTTAGCAAAATACCGTTCTGCTCCGCTGTGCGGAATTCTAGACTGAGCTCGAGGATTTTGTCGATGTGAAAAAGTTTGTCTAAAAAATGCCATTAGTACCTATTCATTCATTGAGTGAAATTTGTAATTAACTGTAAATAGCGTAGGCATCTCCACCAAAGTAGGATCCTTTCTCAATATGTGGGAAACATTGCCCAATATTGTGATGTATTGTGCTTTTATCTCTCACTAGACTCTGTGGTATTTTATTTACCTTCAAGCCTCTAATGCAGCCTCTGAAGGGGTGCAGTTCGTTCCTCTGTAAGAATTCAATGGGTAAAGTTTAATGGCATGTTTAGACAGATACTTACAAGAATGCTTGATATGGTGATATTCTCTGGTATTCCTCCAATGTATAGTTCCCGCGTGACCTTGTTCTTAGGAGGCCTTAAGGGTTTTGTGCGATAGCCATTGATAGCGACAACTACTTTTCTCTTCTTCTTCATCCCGGTTACTTCAATGATTATATTGTACCACGGACCATCATCTACCTTTTGTGGTAGTATGATTTCCTTCTTCCTTTTGCCGTTTATTTTGAAGCTGATTTTGCCATCTTTAATTTGTAGTAGGTTAAAGTGCTGTTTTGGGCCCTGATTATAAAATTCATAAAATGTATATTGAACTACAAAGATGTAGGAAAAAATAAATTATCACTTTTAGTCAAATCAGTGGAGCACAACGTCAAAAATTACTTTTGGAAAACAAAACCATTGATATAAATACAAAAATATTATAAAAGCATATGAAGGTAAACTGAAGGTAATTCAATAAAAAAAGTTTTGCCAGAAACCTACAACTACTCAAGGTTTCGTGTAGTGATATCTATTTGGCATGTTTCCAGGAAGAAATCTAGTTGGTATAACCAAATACAATCTGCCACTACAATAAACTGAAAGCTTAAATATAGTGCTTGCAATATAGTGATAAACTATGAAACTTTTACAGCAACTTAAAATATGCAATATGGCCAAAATCAAAATCTCCCTACGTATTAATGTCTAGACCAGCTGTTGTGTTGTGGCTGAGGGTCTGCATCTGACAAGAGAGCCATCTGCTACCTCATTTTAGGTGATGTAGAAAGGGTGTTTTAGCTGGATTAAGAGGACTCATTTTCAATAATAAAAAAAGTAACTCCTATGGTGGGAAGCTACGTTTTTGGTTGTTATTTGTGCCACAACCATGAAAGACACAGATTCAAATTCGCCCATCTTAATGAAGATTAAGAAAAATCAAAAATAAATCCCACTCTTTTAGAATGGTATAAATTATAAGGCTAAATCAACTGAAGAATAAGCCCAAATTTTAAACTAATTTTGAATCAGACCAATTTTTATATAAATTTTTAGATGTAAGATACCGAAGATTTGTAATAGAAGTGACAAGAAAAGACAAGAAAACAGAAAATTGGATTAGGTCTAGGAAATCTAGGATGAATGAGCAATAAAGGAAACTGGACATAATGAAAGACTTAGAAGAATTTGAAAAGGAGAAACCAAACTAAAAATATCAAAAAGATGTTTTGTGACTACAGACACTCCAAATAAAACCTGCAAAGCATGAAGTGAAAACCTTCAGAGTAGTAAATTTATTAACAAATGCAGTAAGGTACCACTTTGTGTAGGATGTAAAGCATACCCAAATAACATTCAGAACCTCAAAGAAAACTGATAAGTCAGAAGGTGTTTACCGTGATCCAAGAGCCTTAGCTATTCATGAGAATGGTATCGGGGCTTGGATCTGTCAAAGTTATTTGTTAGGAAGAAACTTTCTATTCTAAATGTGATAATTAAAAGTTATGATGAAAGTACTAAAAAGGGAAAACAAACCAATCTTTATTATTGTGGTGACCTCTTATGAGATGGTTAGATATTTAAATATATTTTTGGAAAACTAACATACAACTCAGACACATCAGTTGTAATTTTATAGGCTTTAAACATATTGAAAACATAATTCCTATTTCCTAACCATAACAATCCAATAGTCCGCTACATATGATGTATGGTCTGTTATTTAAAAGACATTTAATGTCAAGAGATTTTCATTAAATTGGTAGACATACACAGGAGAACTGTTTAAGATGTCTAAAATTTAATTTATTGCAATTTCAGTGGGAAACCCTCAATTTCAGTTTCATTTAAATTTATTTTTATTACTGAAATACTAAAGAACAAGCAACACTTACATATGACAGAAATATTATTCCATTAGGTTGCAGAGTCCTAAATTCTACCTCCAAGGTGTAATCCCTTTTCCAGAATGAATCCTTTAGGTAGTGCAGAACGTGGCTGTTGGACTTATCACCAAATTTGGCAGCATTTGGATCAAAAGTGTAGTTTAGTGGTTTCCCACAGCCCTCGGTGTTCTGCATTTCTTTAAAGTTATAAGGACTCCCTTCACCAGCTGCTGTTGTATCGTTGTGAGGCTTTTGGATGTTTTTTGGAATGATCTGTGGCTGAGGACCTGTTCGGCCTATTTTAACCCTTTTAAACGTTTGTATTGTCTCCTTGCTGAATTTGATTACTCTGGAATTCTCATGAAATATTAGTATTATATTAAAACAGAAATAAATACTTACTCATTATCTATTATAATATCACTAATATCACCAGAGAACAGCGAGTTTCCTTCCAATAGGCTGGACAAAGCATCGGAAACTCCACCAATATAAATCAGAGAAGAATTTTCCTCTGGTGTGCTGGTAAGAGTGAGATCTTTTTTGTCCTGAAGTAGACCGTTTATTTTCAATGAAATCTTCTTTTTATGTTTGGTTAATTCGATTAAATAATATTCCCCATCATTTATAACCTGCTTGGAGTGTAACTCGTGTGATTTGCCCGACAGATGCAGCCTTAGATTAAGTTTTCCATAATTCATGGAGATGGCTATATCATCCTTTACAGAAGCATCTGTGCTTTTCAGATACATCACAAAACCGTTTGCTTCTTTTGTCCGCAGCAAGAACTGCAATTTATTTTTTACTGGCTTAGTTTGCAGCTGCACATAGCCCTGACCCTCTAACCAAGCTTTTCGAAACTCCAACTGAAAGTTTGCACTTAGAAATAGCAAAGTCAATTAAACGCTTACTTACTTCTTTTCCTTGTTTAATCACACCAAACTTGCCAATATTGCCATCATTAAATGGTTGATATTCACTGAGTTCCCATAAACCGCCCAACAGTGACTGGTGAGTGTGCAAGGAGTCATTCGTAGCCACTGCATCAAGAAGGTATTCTGGAGGGACACCTGCGAAATAGTAATTCACCTTCTTTAGCCGAATGATGTCATTGCTACTAATATTGTTCCGTGTTTCGTTCAAAACTTTCTTGCCATCAATTTTCAAGACTGCAATGTCTTGGTTGGTATTCCACTTCCACAGCTTTTCGGCAGATACTCGCACTTTCTCACCGTTGTTGTACTTCTGCTTCGTGGTTAATATTATGTCTTTGTGGTCTGAGTAGTGTACTTCATATTGAATGTATCCATCTTTTAAGGTGACAGCAATATAATTTTTCTGGAATACAATCATTTTATCAGTTTCTTTTGTAAGGAGTGTATAAAAGAGAATGAGAGGCATGTGCTCATGATCCAACTAAACAGACATTGATGTTAAATTATTTATGTTTGTGTATTTTGAAAAAAGAAACAGGAAGCAAAATACTCTATTTGCTTACGATTTTATTTTAGAATAATATGACAGAAAATGGCAAAAGTATCTGCATCTAAAAGTAGTGAATGGTCAAATTATTACACCCTAAATTAGAGGAGCCTAAACAAGGTTCTCTCTAAACTTGAGGCCTTAGCTATTCAGGGTTGTGTATACTAAGGTTAGCTGAATTAGATGAGATTAGGTGAGCCTCAATTTGGCACCTCTGCTCCAAATCACATTTAGAAATACTTACCCTTTCAGGATCGGGGGCTAAAAACAGCAAAGCGTTTTCATCAAACGTCCGGAGGGAAAATTGCACGTTAAACCTTTGTGGCTTAGCTCCCTTTTCCTGATGCTCCTTCGAAATATTCGCGTAGCTTTCACCATCATAAAAGTCATAAGTATTTTCAAAAGTTGGTTCGTTGTTTCTACGAAAAATCGAATTTACATTAAGCTTCTACACCCCTAATAATCAATTCCTTCTTTACCGAATGCATCCCAAACATGTTCCTGATGAGTTGTGAAAATTCCACAAGCCAATTCTATTATCTTCAAAAATGATCTCCCGGATGCAGCCAGGAATGCCGGGCCGAACTTGCGGAGCAAATCCGACGTGCAACAAATCTGCTGAGGTGACTTTAAAGACTACAGTTTCGTTGTCGGATTTATCACCCTTGAACTTCAGCTTTGGCAACTTTGTGTCCCTTTTTGTAATCGCCATTTCTACATACTCTCCCATTCTGAAAATGATTTGATGATAAAGTGCCACAACTGCTTTTAGTAAGCCAAACCTCTCGATGTCAGCAGTATAGAAGTCGCTCTGTTTAAGCGGATATTCAAGTACATTCACCTTCTTGCCTAATTTCCATTCAAAACGCAAAACGTTGTCCTTTACTTTCAAATTTAAGAACTGGGCACTAGCAGTAGCTACATAAAACAACGAATAATTTTCGCCCTCGGGCTCCGCGCTGATTGTGTAGTTAAACTTAACACTAAGCTTTGTTAGGAGTGTCGGTGATAAGTTGTTCAACATGTATGAACGAGAGCAGGTTGGGCCCGTTAGAGAAATGCGAATCTAAAATTGGTTTTACTAGCAACTGATTTGAATATATTTAAATAGAACCTACCTCCTGAGCAGTTTTCTTAGCATTCTCTATTTTGGCCTTGAGCTGTTCCAGTTTCATAGATATCAAACTGGCGTTGGACTTGAACTGATTGTACTTCATTGTATTTTCTTTGATTAAATCTAAGTAAGTCCGATTTTGATCAAGTATGCCTTGCAGTTCATCTTTTGTTATCTGGATTTGTTCCTGTAGCTTTTTGAGTTCTGAAAATGTAAAACTAAAGGTTTCATGTTTGCTTGCAAGACTGGTCACCTTCACAACATACTGTCAGATGCTGTCAGATTTAATAGTCTCTGCAATGGCTTCTCCAGCTCATACTGTCTTGAAATGTCAATGTCCATGATCTTCCGGTGAATGTTCTTAATTTCATTGGTCTGATTAATTGCGGCTTGAATTAGATCCTCAATCTTCTGCTGATTCAGTTTGCTCAGCTGGTTCTTCATGTCCCGCACCATGTTGTCTTGCTCTCGATTTTTCAGCCCGTTGCCCCAGTTGCTGGAGTCCAGATTACTTACTTGTCGGGTGAGGTTGCCTTTGCGCTGCTTTATGCCTGCCGGTGCAAGAAATTAAAGTAATTTTTATGACGTTGTAGCTTTGTTACCTTCAAGATTGTCACGTTGATGCTGCACCCTAATTGTAAGCCTTTCCGAGTCAGCAGTCGATATTGAGATGTTCACAGCAAGCGAATCCCTCCCTTCAGGAGATAAAGTGTCCAAAGCTGCGTTGACTTCAGAGTTTGCTTCTTTGGCAGCTTTGCGTGCTTCTTCCAAATTCTTTTTAATATTAGCGTAAGCTTCACTGGCCTTCAGCACATCAATTTCTTTGCTGGATAGATTAAACAATCTAAAAAAAGACAAAATTATATTATGATGTTATGCAGACTCGGTATGTTATATACTTTGCATATTCCATTGCAATTTTTTCTAGCTGATGCACATGATCAAGGACAGGTTTCAAAATTTCATCTGGATTAAAAATTTGCAGTTCTTCATTTTTCTTCTTTAATTTTTCTAATAAATCATTCAGTTCTTTATCAGCACTTATCAAATTGTAGGCAACTTTAGTATTATTTATTATTTCTTTTATCTTTTCAATATTTTTCTTAGAATGTATTATGTCATCTTCTACATTATGATGAATATTTTTAATTCCATTAATTGCCTCATTTAGTTTAGAAATGCTAATTTCGTTTGCTTGATTTTTCAATTCAGTTTGATCTATTACTAGTTCTGTATCAGTCAAGACTTTTTCCAGATCTTGAATTTGAAATATAATTTTAGATAAGCTATTACTCAGTTCCTCAGGATCGATAGTTGAAGTATTCAACATTGTTTCTATTAATTGTCTGATATGTTGGCATTTCTGCAAGATCTTCTTATGGTTGTATTTTATCATGTTTTTAGCAATGCTATCGATATCTTTCATAAGTTCCTTAGCTTGTCTAACAGCTTCTTTAGTATTTACATGAGATTTCCCAAAGTTCTTCAAAGTATCTATTAAGTTTTGCAGTTCTTTTTTATCTTTGCGAATGTCGCTGGAGATTTTTTGTACGTCCTCCAACAACCCCCTTCCTTTCTTTGTGATACTCTCTGGATCTCTCTTCTTTAGTCTGTTTTGCATTGTATTCAAGCGATTTTCTAGTTCATTCAAGCTTTGGTTTGAAAGAAGCTTTTCTGCTAAAAGTTTATCATCCAAATATAATTGCAGTTTGTCGCTGAAATGCGAATAGCGACCTTCTAAATTCTTCAAAGCTCCCCATGGAGGCTGTATGGTGCCATTCAGCAAAAAGTACGTGTGCCTGTGCAAGTCGTTGCTGAGAACATCGATGTCATCTAGCAGCCACTGGGTGCACTGGTCGCAAGCTGAAAATTCTCGACTATTTATTGGTTCAAGGAACAAAAAACAACGTACGGGTGCATCTGAATTTCTCTAAAACGTGCCGGGGCTTTTCACACTGCGAGCACTGCTTTCCAGTTATACCCTTCTTGCAGTTGCATTGGCCAGTTTCGGGGTTGCAGTCTTCGTTAACGATGCCCTCTATGTTGCAGTTGCAGGGGTGACAGCTTCCTCCGGGGACTTGCGGCCAGCCATAGTAACCTGAGCTGCATTTGTCACACTTTGGGCCGGTGTAACCTTTAATGATAATTATGTCCTTTATATATCACCACAAGTATGTGAAAGCCGGATTGAGTTTGAACATCATTAATTGGAAGCATAATTATAAATCATATCACTGTAGTGTGTGATCTAGCTAGGATACTGTCTGGACATCTCATGGACATAATCAACGAGTTTGATGTGAGTTTTGAAAGAAGTGAAAGGATCATCAAGTCCAAATAGCTTGGACTCGCATTTTTTTACGAAATTGCCCGTCCTGCTGCAATAGTTTCCAAGTATTGCTGACCTAAATTCTGATGAGAGGTATTTTAGCATCTAGTATGGAGCTCAGATTTGGAGAAGTAAAAATTCAGATTCCAAACGGATAAGTTTTGCTGGCTATTCACCACGGTCAGAGTAGAACATGGAAAGAGGCAGAGAAATGAAGAGGAGAAAGTAGGAAAAATATATTGGAATAACATGGAAGAAGAAGAGAAAGACTAATTGATATTGTAGCATAGTTTACTATAGAGAAATTATAGTTTTACAAAAATAACTTTGGCTTTTATATGCATGTGTAAAAAATGGAAATCGTTGATATCAATATGAAGTAGTAGTTACCTGGTTTGCATTTGCATATAAACTGATTTGGTTTGGGTAGAAATTTGCATTCTTTGGCGAAGTTCTGAGTGACTGTTGGACAAGGGCACGGCTGACATTTTCCAAATGGAAGCATTGGATTTCCATAATAACCCTCAGCACATTTCTCACAGTACCTGCCATCGGTATTAAACTTACAGTTCTGAAAAGAGACAGCAAAGTTTGCTTACTGAAAGAATTATTTTAGCTCGGTAAAGTACCTTGCAAAATCCGGTTTCGGTATGGCATACGTTAGATCTACCATTGCATTCGCATGGACGGGCTTGTCCAATATACGTGTCAATTAGGATCGTGCCATTAACTGATGGCGGAGTGTAATATCTGAAGAATCCGATACTTGGATTTTGACATGATGATGAATTGTACTGGCGCGGGCATTCGCACATTTCTACACCTTTGGCTAACGGCGGGGGACTTCCTGGAATCTCTATGGCAGTATCTAGGATCACATCCTGCAATCTGAAAGAAGTTATTAGCATCACAAATTTAATTATATTTGACCGTGCTTACACAAGTGAATCAAATTCTGCCGAATCGGTAGCTTTAACAAAAATGTTCTCAACGTTCTGCAAAGCTATCATCAGCAACTCTCTTGGTGACAGATGCGTGTCTTTGGGGTAGATTCGCTTCCACAACGATTCGTGCAGCCTAATTTCATGTTTGTTACCTTTGCTTGGAAAAGGTGGGTAATATTCCAGAACTATTCTTCCTTGACTGCGCAACTGCACTAGTGGGTAATGGTTTAAGATCTCTTGCGGTAATCTTTGCTTTGAGTTGTGGGTATGACCAATAAAACGTAAATATCCACCATATGATAATATCCGATCCCCATTAAATACCGGGTGAAGTCTCCAATAGAGCGGCGAATCAAAATGGTAGCGATTTATTGATACGTTTCCGTGTATTCCAGGAATGACCAAAAGCTTTTCTGATGTTTCCAATACATTTCGATGAATATTCTAGAAATAACTGATTGTGTTTTTGGTAAAATGGTTAAAAAACCACAACATAATACCGAGTGTTGTAGCAAATTTACACCTAGGGTGCGACTGGAATTAGTACGTATTTGCCCCCAAGTAAGTCCTGATTCTGTACATTTTGATGATCTACCGAAGCAGAAGCACTGCGTGCATCCGTCAGGATTCTCCATGTGTAAACCAAACGTTCCATCCTTGCATTCTTCACATTTTCTACCACTTACGTTTATCTACAAAGTTGTGTTACGTCATTGAGTATAATAATAGAAAGAAAAATGCCATACCTTGCACGGGCATGTACCATCTTCTTCACACTGGCAAACTCCATCGATGTTGCACTTGGCTTTTAATCGGTCAGTGCCAGCAAAGTGGCAGTTGCACCGGCGGCATCGCGGGTACCCATAATAACCGTGCGCACATCTATTGCAATGAAACCCCATGTAACCCAATCGGCAGCTACATTCTCCAGTATGCAAATCGCACTGCATTTTTGAGCTCCCCAAAGCAGAACAGTTGCATTGCTAGGAGAATTCTCCGGTTAGAATGGCGAAATGAACTTTTAGGCGTGTACCTTGCATCCCTTGTTTGGTTCGTACCCCCACGTGTTGATGGAGCATAGATGGCAGTGCTCCCCGTGGCTGTACGGGGGGCAAATGCAGCGGCCAGTGTCGGGATCGCACATATGACCTTTTTTATTGCAGGGTTCGCAAGCTGTACATGTTTGCATTAAGAGAGGTAACTAAGAGTAGCAATAGAGAACTGGTTGTGGATTACCTTTGCAGCCGGTCGAAGAGAACCCGTAATAGCCAGGCGAGCAAGTGTCGCAGCGGAGCCCCGTGACACCAGACTTGCAACTGCATTGCCCTGTTCGTTGATTGCAAGCCTTGGTTTCGGAACCATCCGGGTCGCAATCGCACTTGACGCAGCCGGCGATGCTTTCCCAGTAGCCATCCTATTTATGAAACGTCGACTTATTAAAATAGAAATGACATTAACTGTCGTTAGTAAAATTTCAGGGCTTCACTGCCTTTTAGGAAGCAAAAAGTGGCAGGTAGTTGGGTTTAGGAAATTATTTATCTAGATTTAAATAAACGACGAGGAAGTCTGGTACCATCTATTCGCCTTTGAATCGAATTCAGAAAATTTGACTTCTCTAAACCCACTATATTTGGTATGATTTTCTGATTTTCTAAAAAGTCGTCTGCCCTATTGTATTTGCTGTAGTAAATTCAAAAATTGCGATTCCAGAGTCAAAACCAACGACCTTGAAAATTCTCTTATAAAATTTGATATCATTTCGCCGACTGTTTAAAGAGAAGTCCGCCATATTTAATCCGCCATGTTGAATTTGGAAATTTTGATTTTATGTTCAACAAAAATAGTCTCAGAAATCCCCATCTACTATATTTGCCTTTTGCGGAATCTTAAAAAAAAGTCTGCTAAATTAAATTCGTCGTACTTATTTTGGAAATTTTTATTTCAGGTTCAAAATTAAGGACTTTGAAATTAAATTTAATGTTGCTTATTCAACCTTTTAAAAAGTTGTCTACCATATTGAATTTGAAAATTTTGACTTTAGATTCAAAATTAGTGATTTCGGGAATCCTCGTATCCGAGATATAAAAATGTTCATTTTGACCACCTTGGAAATTACTATTATTGCAACTAGCAGTGCTTCTGCAACTATCATTTTAAAGATTCTTAAATCCAAATAAAACAAGACAAGCGATGAGTGATGCTCGTTAAATGCACTGCTCGTGTTCAGTTCCAAATGTGAAAATTTCACCTGTATTTGCGCAAGGTAGATCAAGTAGCTTACCCGCACAGTGCGGATTAGAAGCCCGAACAAAGAAAAATGACTATGGAAGAGGAACTGTTGTAACGCAAAAAAAATATATCGAAAAATGGTGAGCACAAAAGAAATTGTTTGCAGGTGACAAGCCATACCTCTAAAAAGAGAACTCTATTAAGTACTGAGAGGAAAGGGAGATAGAGCAGAGGAGAAGAAGGAGAAGGAAGGAAAAAAGGAAAAGGCAGAGATAGAGAGAAAGAGAATATTAAAAAAATATTAATAATTTCCAGATTATCCGACATACAGAAATAGAGAACTAAAAACATCAAAGTAGGGTGAGAAAACCGTACAGTGCGGATGTGTTTAGTTTTGTTGTGCAGAAAAAAAAATGATTATGGCTAAGCTATAGGGGGTTCTTCACCCAAAATCGTACTTCTAGGAACATTTCCGTGAGTTTAACCGCCTGATTGAAGAGCAACAGCATATCACGATCACTGTTTTCACTGAGCTCTATGAGAACTCATCTAAGACAACTTTCCTTGTCATTACTGCAGCTTAGGCCTGCTCTCAGCAAGCAGGAGGATTTTAAACCTGCTTGCAAGCGCCACCGCCTGTGTTGGCGAACTTCAGCCTTCATCTGGACATCCTAGCGTTTCCCCAAAGAAGAAGATCCTTCTTGTTATCCTCCAGGAGAAAGAGATTTGGCCTTCTGTCAGGAAAGTACTACCAGAACCAAAGGTAGGCTTCCTTACAACCAAAAACTTGGCAGGTGAAATATCAATTTATTCCACTACTGCAGAAGATCATCCATGGCTGACTTGCAGCACCAGTTTCATCTACTAAAATCAGATATTTCTCTTCGAGCTGTTATGCACGACGTGCCGGAATATGCTTCTGAAGAGGAACAAAAAGGCGAACTCCTGAAGAACGACATATCTATTTGACTGTCACGAGAACGAGGAAGGACCCTTGGTGACGCCCAATGCCGTTTATGTTCCTTAAATGTGAGCAAAGCGACAAGGGCCAGATTTTCGACGGAGTTGCAGTACATTCCATTGGTTAATATAAACCCCATGTTCTTGGCTGCGTTTTAGAACGCCACTAACTTCCTCGAGCTCGTTGCAAGACTCGTATTCTTTGCGGAAGGCTTCAGCGCCATTGTCGGTATGTTCAGAAAGAACTGAACACATGGGATACCAACTTTCAACTTCAGGACTTCTAGGAGAAGAAAGGCTAGGGCTAGAAATCTTGTAAGCCAAGAATGTTAACGTCAAAACCAAAGTAATACAAAAATTTAGAAAGAGAAACCATTAATGTTCTCATTACAAGCGAGTTAAGAAAAAACAACGGAAATATCCCATTGTTATTAATAAAAAGCAATGGATAAAGAAAATAATCATATTAAAACCCAAGGAGAGAATAATGAGACTAGATATGAAGAAAAAACACAAAAGGGCAATTATCGAAGTTTACAGACCAAGAAGAGCAAATATTTAGAGAAAATATAAGCTAAAGAAGAAGATCTTCTACGTGCAAATAAATAAAGGGAAAATGTTTGAAACACGTGCGTTATAAGATTAAAAGCTTGAAAAAATTAAGAAACATTTGAAGAAGATAACGTAGATAAACACTAAAAAATTTCGATTGCTGAAAGAGTTGAACACTAAACGAAGCAGCTGTAGATAAAAATATATAGAAAAGAAGTGAAACAAATAATAAATAAAAGAATAAAATATGGAAAAAGTATGGGAGAACATAGAAAAGTTGTGTAAGTGGAACAGAACCCACAAAATTATAGAGGATTAAAGATCAATATAAAACTAACTGAAAGATTATAAGGCTATTAAAATGAATGTAAAACGGCAAACAGAGAAAAGTTGGCCATAAAATTTAGTAATAAATTTCAAAAATCCAAAAACTTTTCTTAAATGTGTTCTACGTTTCTAACACTTTTAAATATATAAGCTAAAGAAAAAACACATTAAACCAGAGTTAAATGGAGTACCTAACAACACAAAATAAAATATAGAAAAGTAGATAAGAACATAACAAAGAAATAAAAAAATCAAACATTTAGAAAAATTAGATTAGCGTAAACAAGAACGGTTGAAATCACTATTAGGGCAAAAATGTATTTAAAAAAAGAATAAGGATAACAAAAGTATATGTGGTAAAATATACTCAGCAACAAACAAATAAAACAAATCGAAGGTCAATTATAGAGTAAAAAAGATAATAGGAATTTAAAATACCGCATAAAGAAAGAGAACTAAAAGAAAAAACAGCTATGGGCTGAGAAAATGAAGATAACCTAGCTTGTAGAAGAACCAAAAATGCTTACAGTTATGAAGAATTAATAGAAATATCTGAATTCACAACACCTCTATTTTTATGGAAAATATAGGTCGAATCAAATTGGGTACATTTCGAATTTGTAATGCAAAAAATTGCAGATTTGACGCTGAATGTGAACTTGGTAAAATTTTTCGTTTCACCATTGTGATCGATCATGAGAAACTATCTTTTCAAAATTTTGATCGTCTACTTTTGAATGACACTATCAAAAAAGCGTTTCTATTGAAACCTTACAAGCCTCATCTGCGTATAAAAAAAGCTAAACGTCGAACATCGTTAAGAGCAAGGCTAGAAGTAAGTAAGACAGAATATGAAATTGAAGATATGGTGAGGTCACCTATAAGAAAAAGGAGATAACAAAATATCAAAAATTAATGCAGGAGCTGCTTGGAATAACACCCCCAAGAGATAAAACTGAAATTTAGGTATTTAATAGTACAAATAAAGAAAGAAATATACAAGTTAGCTCATGTATGTCTTATGACAAAAGAAATTTTCATCGGCTACCAGATGATACCATCATAATATTAACATTGGCTTGATACTTTCGAAACAGATAACGCATGTGTATGTTACACTAAAAAAAACATTGGGGGAAGTGCATTGAATACCAATTTGTAGAGTAAGCCTCACAATTTTTTTGATTGATTGGTGTATGCATACTGCTGTTGTAAAACGGGAGAAGCTTACACAGCATTGGAATCAAAAGGGGCGGAGCTTATACTTAGTAGGTCTTTTCGATAGCATGCGGAAAAACCGTTTGGTTCGGTTGCGCTATGGAAGTTGCTAAATTTACTTGTAGCTTCAGGTTAAAATAAACCTGATGTTTCAAAGAAGGGCATAAGTAATAGTAACAAATGTCGGCATTGTGTATTGTGTATTTAAATGATAATTTATAAAAAGCTCCTGTTTACCTGACATCTGTCGCAAGTTCGTCCTATGTAGAAGGGCTTGCAACGACACTGGCCTGTTGTGATGTCACAGGTAGAAATTTCGGAGCCTCGCTGATTGCAGTTGCAACCTGAAAAAATTGATTTGATTAATTTTTTAATACACTTAGTCTTCAATTTTTTGTAGAGTAACCTTTCATTTTAATTCCTACTTCTTTTTGTAATTTTTTATTAAGAAGGTAAATTAAATTATTAGCAATTGAAAAAAATGGGTGGAGCTTATACGGGGTGGAACAAAAAGGGGCGGGGCCTATACGTAGAAGAAACCTTCCATAGCCAATTATATGAGAAGGGCGGCTGCAATGGATTTACGTCATAGGGATGAGGCGTTGTAAATTTTTTTTATTAAAAGGAATTGGCAAACTGCTTCGTTTAAGTTAGATTTTTAAAAATATATAATTTGCAGTAAAGTTTCGTTTTTGACTTAACACCGAAGTAACTACAACTTTGTGTTGATATTTTAGCTTTTAGCTTTTCAAAAAGTTATCGCATCCTAATCTATAATTGTTCGTTTACAATTAATTTTTAATTGCCCTTTTATTGAACAAATTTATTTGAGAACTTTAATGGCACTTACACTCACTTATAAGAACTTTTGGGATAACACAATACTTTTATATGTTAGACAAGGTGGCTCAAAGATGTACTTTTTAAATGACAGTCAATGCATTAATTTTCTCTTTCAGTTCATCGGTTGTTCATGGTTGTGTGCAGCAAACCTTATCTTTGAGGTATCCCGATGAAAAGTTCATTGCAGTGAGGTTTGGGGAACACGAAATTGATTCAACACATCATCTTTTCATCCAGTCCACTTGTTTGGAAAAGTTGCATCGAAATATAAATAGTAAAAGGTGTTCCATCTTATTGATAGTAAATATTTTTGTCAGCAACTCTTAGACGAGTGGATTGATGCATTCCTATACCACACTGTATCTCCTGAGAAGTTCAAATGGTGTTCCATGGTAATATGCGGACAATTTTGGATGGCAAACCACGTGATGAGAGCTCCATTTATATGTTTACATTGAGCGGGGATATTTCTATGGGAATTTGAAGAAGGTTATTCTTTTCTTGCGGAGGTGTTAGATGACCTTGAAGCTCTATAAAACTGTCTTTGCATTTATTTGATGTTTTTGTCCTTCCAGTAATATTCTATTGTTTCTAAGTCCTGCATTTGTTGTCAACTAAAAGTCAGTATGTTTCTTGGGACATCCCATAATAAATTGGTAGTCTACTTCGATCAAAGTTCTCTGAATAATATCAGCCAGTTTTTGTTGTGCAGAAGGAAACCTAACAACCTCTAGTCGGTTTCTAAGCGGAAACAAGTAACATTTCTCAGGATTTAGTTTTCCATCAATGCAAAGTAGCCAGAACATCAGCGTTTTCTTCCTTATCTGAACCCCGAAACCTTACGCTCCGCGCAGGAGGTGCATTTGATACGCTAATCCATGCACTGCATGTTTACATGGCGCTTAACAGCCTTAGCATGCAAAATAGCTCGGTATCGCGCCGGAAAATCTATCCGAATGATTCCATGCAAATGGCGCCATTTGTGCCGATTTTCTTGAGCTTCGGGGGGGCTTTGCGTTACGACAAATGGTTTCGAATCCGGTAGCCAAGCGGCGCGCTTTATTGGCCCCCGGGCACACAACATTGAGCACACAGGGCCGTAGCTTCGCGTGCTTTAAAATGAATGAGACGGCCATTAACATCCATAACAGGCGGCGTATTCAATTCCCGACTTCTAGACGTGGCAGGGTACAATTAGTCTGCGGCCCGGATGGAATTATAACGATAAATTACCCAATCCATAATTAGCCGGGGCCTAGACGACATTAATAATCGAATTATTTAATAGGATAATGATATTCTGCGCGTGGACCCCCATATTATGCTGCGTGGCAATCGGAGATATATTGCCGCGCTTTACCATTACCCACGCGCCCATGAATCTTCGCGGCCGTTCGCCCATAAATTCTTCTGAAGTTATGTAATTCACAAAAATCCGAAACGCCAGGCAGTCATGCATCACAACTAAAAATATGCCTCGCTTATGTCATGTTTGTTAAGTCTAGATCAATAGAAAATTGCAACAAATTTTGCTTAATTCCTCGAACCATGAAGTATCCCATAGAAAGGGACTTATATGAGAAGTAACTTCCCTGCTCTTTTCAGTTGTAGCAATTTAATTAAAGCAGTAGTTAATCTTCATTATAATCATCATAATCCAATAGCTTTAATTGTCCAATCTTAAGCTTTCTGAATTTAGTGAGAGCTGGTGGTTTCAATATTGCAAGCAATTTACAAATGTCGTCGTAAAGGCGGGTCGAGCGGCGAACGTAATGGCTTAAATGTGCGGGTAGCTGCCGTTGAGACCCCCGCGGTGCTTGTACACAAGCAGAAACTTTTAGATTGTACCAGATAGTTCCACCACGACGAGAAGGTTCCTCAACAGGTGCTGGTTGTATAAATACCATCCAGCTGCGCGTCAGGAAATAAGTTGTGTTGTAGCTAAATATAGTTATAGCGTGTGATTTTATGTGTAACGTACATAAATATTACTAAAGTAAATAAGTAGTTTAAATAAATTTAAGCCTTTTATTCACCACAGTTAGTATCAAAAACGTTACAATATCATCAATCCATGTAGTGGATGGGCGACCCCCATTATGATACGCCCTTTCTCTTAGGCGCTGCAGTAGTCCTTGTTATGTCTCGTCTAGTTCTATTTTAATTAATACGTTTTTCAACTACATCAGCCATTCTAGTCGTTTGGAGTTATTTCGGCGTTGGGTACTCAACTTCTTAAAAATAAATACAACATTAAACGCTTGATAGTGTGTTGTCCAACTTGTAGTTTCTTTAAACATCACTTCCTTGATGTTAAAATTTTTGTACGCTATGTGATGACCGGTAGTGCACACGTGTTTTTCTCCCAAGGCATACAACAGCCCATGTTGATCCTGCTGTAATTTACAAATTTTGTTATCCATCTTGGTGGTCTCAGAAATTATATATAGGAAACCAATTATCATCATCACTATCGAACAGCTTCAACTGTCCGTTGTTAGACATAGGCTATAATCAAAATGATTATACCGATCTTTATCTTAAACTTTCTGTATTCAGTTCGAACCGATTCTTTTAATAGCATCCGATCATATAGAGACTAGGTGACCTTTGTGACAATTGACTTTTTCTTCTAGTTGCTACTGTATCTTCTTGGTCGTTCTTGGGACTTGCTATAAGTTTTTCCTAAGTATTTTCCTTAATCTTGGAGTTTGTACATCATATGTCTTGACCGGTAGTAGACACGTGTTATACTGAGACAACCCGTAGATAAATAGACACTTGAAACGGTGTGTAAACTCCTATATTGTATGGTAATGACTGTGTCAATTTATCTTTCCTTCTACATATTGTGACGTATTAATAAGACAAGAAGGACGCCGCGGGCGTCGAAGAATTGAGTGATTTCCAAAGAGGACGTAGTGTGGGACAATACAGGCAAACTCCCGAAAGTTGAGAACACTTTAACGCGGAGAATAAGAAAACTGTTAAGTCACGTTTAGGTCGACCGGGACCAATAACACGACAACTGAAGTCTAAAAAACGGGTGGTGTCAGTTACCTGCATCAGGTAGGCTATTGTGGCAGAGCTGTTAGGCGGAAATCACTTTCATCGCAGTCAAAACTATGGTGAGACGCCCATTGAGCATTTGGCATTGTGTCATTTTCTTTGACCAGTCTTCTTGCAACCGTTATGGTGCGGGGTGTCATTTACACCCATATTGCGGACAGATCTTCTAACAATATTCTCTGATGGGCTACTGAAACCTTCCAACACTATTCACGGAAGATGGAGCTCCTTGCCACACTGCTAAAAGAACCCAAGCTTGGCAGGTACAAAACGGTATCCAGAATGTTTCTTTGGACCAGTCAGTGACCTGACACGGATCCCATAGAACATGTCTGATATATGCTTGATTTTGCATTGAGACGACGTCCACGAAAAATTGCCTCTAGGAGAGCTGTTAGAATGTTTGTATGCTGATTAAAAAATAGTGCTATAATTTGGCCAATTGCATAATTATCTGGTAATCACAGATAATAAGCTGACCAATGATGAATTACTGCTCGCGGTGCGTTTGAAAAAAGTCGGGGGTTATCGCAGCCGAGAGTAATAGCGGAACCCAGTGTGGGAACTCGCGTGCCCAGCACGTGAGTAAAGAGGAGAGGGTGGTCTGGTTTGTTGGTGGCAATCTGAAGCAAATCATTGGCAATTGCTCTTATAACAGTGACCGCGGAATAAACTTTGCCGTGATAAAATTGATGATCTTCCGTCAAAAGTTAGTTTTTGGAATTCCTAAGATTTTTACGTTATCGGTTTTATTTACAGAATTTAAACAAATTACAAACCATATTACCTGATTTGCAATTTGAATGTTAGGCCCCTCATGGGGCGGTAACTAGTTGTTTTAGCACTTTGTCCTGATAACGTTGTAGGGTTTTCAGGTTTGAGTTGCTTGCTGTTCCCCATAGTTGGATCCCCTACGTCCACACGGTCTTTATGATAGCCTTGTGTAGCAGAAGTTTGTTCTGCAATGTTAGCTGAGATGGTCTTCCAATTAGCCGATACATTTGCAGTAATTTTAAGCCGAGTCGTTTCCTTTTGGTAAAAATATGCTTTCTCCAGGTCAGGTGTTTATTTATATGTACCCAAAGTATTAGGTGTGACCTTCTTGAGTCAGTTGTTAACCGTATGACTAGAGGGTGTTTCTTTGTTTAATGCGAAGGTTAGATATACTGATTTTGATGCATTTGCTTTAATTTTCCACTTGTATAGCCAGAGTTCTAGTTCATTTAAGTTTTTCTGAAGATATTGTGATGTTATTGCTGGTTTCGCATGTGTAGCAAATACTGCGTAAGTGACAACTACAGTTCTGTAAGTAGAGGGCAGGTCCAAATATGCTTTCCAATTTAATCTGTGATAGTTCCGCATGTTCTTTCTGAAAGGTAGGACTTGAGAACTATGACAAAATTATAGCTTTGTTTGAGATTAGACCGACATGCCAGACCTTGTCAAACGCCTGGATAATATCTAAAAATGCGACCGAACAATATATTTTCTCTTCAAAGACTTTATTAATTACGCTGACTAACCGATGTACTTGTTCAGTAGTGTCATGCTGACGTCGTAGACTTAAGACTTCTTTGTTTTTTATGATAAGTTTTAGTTGTTTTAGAAAGATTTTTTCGAATGCTTTTGGTATAGACTAGAAAATCCAGCCAGCAACGCTTGGCTGCTATAGAGAATGAAAATGCTACTAACTTTCTGTAGCAATCATTACTACTGCTGCCTTCTAACGACTTTTATGCAGTACTTTGCTACACCATCTCCAATCAACAGTCTATATAAATGATGATGATGATTTGGTTTTTGTAAAGTTCATTTTTCTTGCTTTTACTTGTAGTTTCTTAAGCATTCCTTCTACTTTTCTCTCTCTTATACAAATATCATTATTTGGTCAGCAAACATTAAGTTGTTAAGCCTTATTTACTCAATTGGTTTTCAATCAGTTATTTAATTGTATGAAGGTGTTCTGTCGTATTGTACTTTTTTCTGAAACCTGTGAGCTTCTTTAGCTGATATACCTCTGTTGTTCTTTTTAATTTACTTATTGGATAAGTAATTACGACCATTCGACTATAGGTGGAAGAAAATAAACCTAGCGAATAATATAACCACTCCGATTTCCTCATGGTGAAAAGAATGGTCAAAGTCGAAAAAAAATTGGAGAGTTTAAGAAACGGCAATGAATAGCGAGATGAGGGTTTCAGTACTATTTAGATCGATCCAATTCTACTAAAACGGAGTTATTGAAGCACCCTAAAATTTATTTTTTCGGCTAGCCACTCACAGATGAGGAAGTCTCTGGGAGTTTTCGTAATTTTGTAGACTTTCTAGTAGAGTTTCCTCCTGCAAAGTTTGATTAAAACGGATGTCAATTCAACGGCCTAATCGGGGTTCTAAAGAAAAACCTATTTTGCATTATAGCGACTTCTAGTAAAAACCAACTGTAGAACTATAAAATCAGTTCAAAATGCTTTTAAAAAATTTAGTTTTTCGCTTATATTTTCGAAACGGTAAGAGATAGGAAAAATCGCCAGAGTGGTCTAAGCGATTGAGGCGCGGACTACGATGCGGACGGACCCGGGTTCTATTTCCGGAGCTCTCTGATGCCTGGAGGGTGGCCTACTCAGTCACTGAAAATAATTGAGTACCTGCGCTCGTTCGAGCAAGGGGTAATATAGCGGTCGTCTAAGGCGCGGTGCTTCTACATCGCCCTGGATCAGACTTGGTGCGTGACGACCGGGCAGTAAAGTCGGACATACGAGAACCTTAACCTCTCAGTTCGCGGGGCGTTAAAGCCTTTTTTTGCGCACTTACAGGCACTGCAGCTTCAAGGGCTTATTGTACCCACTAACATGCAGTTATTCTAGGACATTCACACACACCCATGGGTTGAGCGAGACTCGAACTCGCGCGCTCCGACTAGAGGACAGAGCTAACTGGTTGAACCATCTGAGCCACCGCGTCCCTACGTTAAAGCCTTACTAAGAGAGAAAAACGGCACTTTTTTATGCATCTTATACAAGATGGTCGAAAAAAAAATCGTTTGCTCTATACTGGCGAGGGGGTCTAAAAGCACTCGCATGCAAAAAATCATATTTCTACGATTATTCTTTCAGTTAGTTTTTGCGAATTAAAAGTTAAAAATTTAGCCCCTGGCGGAAATCTGCTCGGGTGACAGCTGTTCGCCGGCGAATTTCGATCGTGCCCGCGATAATGTTGCGTCCCTGTCACAAATTCCGTCTCACTCTGGTGCATTGTTGTAATGGGTGTTGGCGTCATCATGAAACATATAGCAATCGTTCGTGTATTTCCGCACGGCCCCGAACACCTGTTATACAATATCCCGTCAATGTATTTTAAATGTTACATTAGAAATACAGTACTTGCAAGTTTTTTTTAAGCTACTATACATTTATGTCAGTGAAGATTTATTACGTTTGCGTTTGCCGACATCAGTTTCACGTATTGCTTTAGTTTATTTTGGCCGGCAATTAATAGAAATGAGAATATGCAAATGAACGTGGAGCGCGACATAAATTCCTGGAGTTAATTATTCCGGGGAGTCCGTCACGCTCTGAAACGAAGCTAAATTAATTTATTAAGGTGCAGCGGCGGAGGGAGAAAGTAATCCTTAAGGAAGGCGGCCATTAGCACTTTTGTCTTTCGGCGAGAGTAATACCCCCGGCCTGAGTTATTGTCCACGCATCTCGCGGACGCGGCACGAGCTTTGACCCCGCTCGGGTCGCTTTATGAATGAAGCTCGTCGATCAGATTGCATTTATTACTTCGTTGTGCGCGCATTAATGCGCCATTATGTCAGCGGATCCAGATCGAATACGCGGCGCGAAACAATGGGCGATTTTATGGTAAATAAGGCCCGAGCGTCGCGGCTGCGCGGCCCGAGCCCAGGTGGGCTCCCATGAAAAAGGCGATCGCAATAATAGCCAATTAACGTCAAACCGCGATCATAAATGAAAATTATGTTATTGTTGTTTCATTATTTCTTAATATTCCGCGGGAACTGATAACCTGCTCTGGTTGCGCCTTCGCCGGATCGGAAGCCATTGCGCCTTCATTACGGGCAATCCATAAATCATCTCTGACGTGTAATTTGAATTAATCTTCCCGAACTGGCCAGGAATGATCGAGTTCGCCGGCGACAAATTTTTTGATAACGGAGGCACTGCGAGCCCATTAGTATGAATAAGCACATTGTGCGGCCATTGCGGGCCGTCTGACCCCGTTTCTTGTATCGCATGTCTCGATCATTACAGCAAGCATTATCGATTCATCTCGTGATTTCCCGATCACACCCACCAACATGTTTGCGGCCGGCCACTTTGCGGTGATTAGCCGCACGGAAATTATTGGCGGCTCGCTGAAGAAGGCAAATTGGGATACCGCACAGCGCGATTATTAGAATTACGATGGCAAGGGGCAGGGCGTTCGATAAATCTCCGCCTAGCGGTTATCGACGGAGAAAAACGAGCAAATTGCACCAAATGACTAAGTCAAGTTCTCACACTTTTCCTCACTGAGTCAACAATACATTAAAATGAAAGCTCTAGATTTCCTTTAAGGTAGATTGAGTTGCTCATTATAAATAAACATCAATATTCAATATTTTGAGGATGATAGCTACTAGAAGCATAATAGATCTGAAAGATCAAAAAGTTAATGACAAAAAATAACACCTTTAGTCTAAAAGTTGATATAAACTACTGTCTTGGTCTAAGAAACCGTTCTGCTAAATTGTTCAAAATTTGTTGATATCTAACGTGTATAACTTTGGTTCATTATAACCATGATCTCAATTGACTAAGAGTCTAAACATCAAAATACTAATAGTCTCTTTTGTTGGCTTAAAGAACACTCACATCAAGTTTGGTGAGTAATGATCAATAATATAGCTGATATTGTTCTGATAGACGAACATTGAAGTGTGCCTTTCAATACATAAGCCTCTGGTTGAACAATAAAAAAAGTTTGTTGTGAATCATAATATCACAAGTCAACGATTTGATCTGTTAAGTGTCGATAAATGAACAAAAGGTCAATTGGGTTGACGTGGATAATCAAGTCTTGCTAAGATTGCTCAATTTGGACCAATTTTTGGAATAATTTATGACAAAGCATTGTTTTTATTGAATTATAGAATGGCTTAGCCATAACAAGTAATGGTAAACTACTACAAAAATTGCTCATGCCCAATTAGGATGCGTTATAATAGAAAAGGCGCTCTTATGACCGAAACTGCCGATAATTCTCCCGTAGAGAAATTGGTTGAATGGTTCTAGACAAAGTTGTTTGGTGATTTCTTTAAGCTTACCAAAAGGTGTAATTGTTTGTATTGAAAGAAGCAATTATCTAAAACGAGAATATTTTATACTTCACCACGTAATCCGAAAATCATACAGGGAAGATTTTAATGGATTGTTCTTTGCTGGTCCGCAACTTTAAGCTCCTAATATTTGCAATCTTCAGAACTAGTAAAAGATCATGTACAGGTATTATCGCGATGACTATCTAAGTGCTTTCCTACTTCATTTCGTGCTGCTTGAAGTATTTACTTTACTTGGCTACAAACAAACAGCTGGTCGAAGATGAAGTTCTTCGTTAGCTGCGGAAATATCGCGGAGTATGCACATGTACATTCCAGCACCAATTGCATTGACACTTTTAGGTTGCTGTAACAGATTAATTCTTCTTGTATTGAGTCAAATGTTAAAGTCTATCTGGTCAATGCTCATTTATAATGAGATAATTATGAAAATGTGGCCAAGGTCAATATTGAGTCCCCAGTATTTCAGGCTTGACTATAATATCTATAGGAGGCAGGCTTAGTGTAGTTTAAACTCGGGTTTTGCCCGATGCTCTCCTGTATTGCCTTTGTTTACAACTTTTAGAACATGTGAGTTCCTTTGTATCCCAGGTTATACAAGATTAAGTTTCTTTAATGACTTGCAACGGTCTGATAGAGAGGTTTGACAGTTTCAATTTATTTGATTTTTCTAGGACCGCTGCCTTTTTGTGGATTTGTATTAAGGTTCTTCTTGGCGCTTTATCTTTGGTCAATGTTGTTTTTGTAAATCACCAAATGACTAATTGTTACTTAATCTGCAGAGGCTAAAGTTGGCTGCGGTGTAGACGGATTCTGGTTCGGTCCTAGGCTCAGATGCCTTGTAAGTAGCCTACTCATTCTCCAAAGTAGTTGTGTTCTTCGAACAAGAGGTAATAATACGGTATGTGCCACGTATCAGTTCGTAGATCTTACTCCCACGTGGGTCATAACACCATTATTTTTATATATTTGTTTAAGGAAGGCCAAGTTGTTAAAGTTATATATAAGAAATGAACTTCACAAAATTGACTGACGAATGGTGTCACGGACCTAACAATTGTTTGGGTACAATTTGGCACCTTTCAAGATGAAGAGTTGTCGTTTCCCATGGCACAACACAGCACCGCAGTGCAGCCGAAGAAAAAGGCACAAACCGAGCAAACAATCAGCTCTGCGTAAACATCCTCGCCCGCAACTCATGTAAGGCCGTGTATATTATTGTTGGGTCGAGTGCTCGCCGTGGGACTCGAGTGTGTGTTTGATAAATTCACTCCCACAATTGGATTCTTTCTCTGCGCGGCTTAGCGGCGCGCAGGCGTTGTACCTCTACAACCGCCAGCCAAAAAGCGGCGGCGCGCGGCAAAATTAAGCGCAGATAATTACGTTGCCGGGGAGCAGCTTTCAAGGCGCCCTGTTGACAAACGCGTGTTGACATAGGTTATTTACAGGGACATTAGCAGCGCGGTGAAAAAGTGCGTGTCGGCGCGATTTAGGCGTGTCGCCGGCGTACGTAGCAATCGCCGGCGACTTGGAAGGCACTCAAAACCCAGCAGCTTCCGAAATCGTCGGGTAATGCGATAAAAGTGTCATTCTGTAAATTCAGCACACAATTCTTCGTCGGTTTACCCGTAAAATTTTATTACCCTACAAAACAAATTGTTTATAGTACCATACCAAATTTCGTACCAATCTGAGTGGGAAGAAATGGTAAAAACAAAAAGGTGGGTTGAATTAACATAAAAATAACATCAATGCAATATACTTGGAAATTTGGATAAAATGAAGAATAACCAGAATAAATATCGAAGAAAGAAGGGTAATAACGTCTGCACTTCAATCTTCATTGAAGAAGAACATGATCTATTTGATTTAGATATATCGATATATGGAATGACTCAAATAACAAAAGCAAATAGGAAACTTGGAAGAACACAGAAAAATAAAATAGTTGACAACGCAAAGTAAAGGGAACCAATGGTTTTCAAATAAATAAATAAATAAATAATAAAAGATAGATAGTTTGTACAGAGTAGTTGTTGAGTTTTCATTACCCGATTGTGTGCTTGTTTACTCCCCAACTCCATTGCAATACCAACAAAGGTAAACTCAATTTTTTTGCAAAAGCAAGCTATTGGTATTAAATGTTTACCATAAAATCTCATAATCGTTTGAAATAAAGGAAGAATGATGAGAGTCACAGTAGCACTATAGCAATAGTATATGTCTTTCTAAAATATGTATAGTTATAGTGTTAGTCTTGGTATCATCAAAATAATTCTCCAAAAGAATTAGAAAGGCGAGTATGTTTGTAGAAGAGTAAGGTTCATTTAGATAATACCATAGTTAGGTACGATAAACCAAATGGAAAAAACTTAAGTTTCTTAAAACATCCTGCTATGCAAATCTTCAAAGTTGAAGGACATGTGCATCACGAGGTGGAAGATTTGCTATCAATATCTAGATAAAAATTTTGATCTCTCCAAAGAGATTTTGTAGATGAATACGAAAGAGATAATGTAACTTCTCTGATGTCACAATTAAACAAGTACAAAGCATGTCAAACGTTATGTAAAGGACCTAACGTTTGCTTCGAGTTTGGGGCGTTTAACAAAACCTTTAAAGGCATCGAGAGCTAGAGGGCTATGTTAATTAGTCAGCATAAAAAATCAACAATTTAAAATCGCTTTCCCCTAACCAGAGCTTGACTTAAATTTTTAGTATCTTTGCCATCTACGTTTTTATGTCTGCTGATACTTTTTGACAAGCATGATAAAGTCTATTTACTAGTCCGTTTCTGCGTTTCACTGACAGAGGGTTTTAGCATCTCCAAATTGGGTAGATGCTGTTATAATGCGACGCATTATCTTCAGGAATACCTGTTCTCCTCGTAAAACTTTTTCTCATTCTGAACGCAGCCATCGTCGCCAAGGCACAAGTACGATGTACCAGACTCTGTTTTGACTTCCTTTTCGAGTATTATTTCAGAGCAGAATATCTTTGCTTGTACTGGTCTCAGCTAAATGATCAAATATAAAAATATATGGTTATTTAATAGCTTGCCTTTTTCGACTTTCTTTCTCTTTATTTTGAGATACCCCTCATTCTACAAAATCCAATTATCTTTCGCAATCTTTGACTTTGCTTTTATCACTCACTTCATCATGTTAGAAGAAATCGTTGTGCTGTTGATTGAGGATTTCTGGCATATTTTACCCAGAGATCGGAGGATAGGCTCGTTATGTTCATAGACCTGAGTTAGTAAAACGTGATCTAGAAGACAGTGGGCATAACTGTACTACAAGCTCCAAGTAAATGGTTTGCCAACATACACCAAACGACTGTACTGAATATCCTACACAAGAACTGCTATTATCACTATACCTTTTTTTGAAAATAAGGGTATTTTGGTAGTTTTTGTAATAGACTACTACCATTATTGAAGTTTTTGTTATCAATTCTTTTTACAAATAAAACAACCTTTGCTACGAATGACATAATCAGATAACAGTATACAACTATGTAATAGTTAAAGTTCATTGTCAGAAACAGTTTAAAGTCAATGCTTAGGCTGAGATTATTAGTGAATATCTAGTTGGGCTAGTAGATCTTCTACAATGCCTCAATGGCACAATGTGTCTGAAGTTCCTAAAAGATGCTTTGTTGTTAATGCTCGGAGATGTGGCATTGGTAGTATTACAGGTCACGTCAGTAAAAATAGTAGACCTCTAGCTTACTTTAGTCAACATTCGCCAGTATCCCAATAACGGTTTCTCTAAAAGATCGATCCAATCATGTAGTCATAAAAAAACTGGAAAATTCCTTTTGGGTAAACGCTTGGACGATGTGTCATTTCAGTCTCTAACGCTATTCGTGTCGTTCTGAGATATTGGTCCTTAGCAAATTATTGATTAAACTAAATGACTATAATAACCCTGGAAACGAGCAGTGATGCTTGAAGAAGTATATATAGGTGGAGAACAGGTAATTTCATATTTTTATGTCAGATATTAATAGATAAAAACCACAGCATGATACCGCAATGTGCAAGGCAAAGCCAAGACCAGCACTTTAATCCTTTAAAATATCCTGAGGATATTCGATATGGCTCAAATAAATAATAAAACGATCCTCAATCCCTGGTAAGTTTTAAATAGTCGGGGGTGCAAAAACTCTTTTGATTTAACATATCAAAAGAACCAACCAAGATTAGAAATGTAAAAACTTGGAACGAAGTAGAAACGCTAGAAAACACATTGACCAAAAATGGAAAGGTAGTGAAATGTTTAAATCATTAAGCGATTATTCTGGAAACGACAATAATCAATATGAAGTAGCAATGCGTTAAAAATGTTACCTCCATATCGATAGGCTAATATTTTTATAGCTAAAAAGCAAATATATAATCTTAAATATAATAAAGTGTCTACCAGTGACTAGCAAGAAAACAAAAATGGATAAATTATATTACAATATAAGTAAAGTAGAGAAATTAAAGCTAAAATGCTAAAATCGAAAAAGAAAGAGTAGATAACATAGTGAATATGATTTGGACATTAAAAACACACGAGATAAAAACTTAATTTGTTCTGCCGAGAAATGGATGATATTGTCGCAATGAAAACACCTGGACTTTACTGTAACATTAAAAAGATGGTAAGAATCCAAATAAACTTGATTTTGATTAATGAAATATTTGAAAATAGTAATTAAGTGCAATAAGATCATAACCAAACTAATACATGGATTCAAAAATATTTATAAATCAAAACAAGAAACAAAATAAAATTAAAGGAACATTTAGAAAAAAAAGGTTAATAATAATATATTGCGTTCAGTTGAGACAGCGATATTAAAATATAAGGAAAAAGAAATTGTGTGGATAGCAAATGAGATAACGGAGCTTATAGAGAAGACAGAAAAGATAAACAAATACTAAGCTACTAAATTAAAGAAAATAGATGCGTGAAGAATGAAAAAAGATAAAAGAATTACAAAAACCATTCATTGACTTATAAATGTTACAGATCTGAGTGAAAACTGTAAGAAAAGTCCATAGAAGAAAAGAATAAACCTAGAGATTACATATAAAAATGCTGTGTGATGACGATATGAACTATGGACGACAGTTCCAGAAAATTTGAAAATCAGAGGTAAGAAAAGTAAGGAAAATCACCAAGTTTAGATGATAAGTGTTACACAATTTGGATTTAGAACGTGGATGAACACATATAAAGCAGTCTAAAATTTTAATGAAGAAATGTTTAGATGTTTGGAGGAGTTTTTGATCAAAAGCTAAACAAAATACTCAACTGACTGGAATTGGAGAAAAAAGACAAGAATAATTGAGCAATCATACTGGCACCAAAAATCAAAGATACAATTTGATAATGATCAATAGAAAAAATAGACTTTAAACAACCCAAGGTACGCGTACGATACTATTTTAATAACAGAGTGAGAAGAAGCACAAAGATGTCTACTAAGGTTAAAAATGATGGGAAAAATATGGGACTGAAAATAAATGTGAGTAAAATCAATGTTCTGAGTAACAACGCTAGTAGATAAATACCAGTATGAAGGGCGTCTTGATAAAACAGACTAAAGAAGAAAGTAACAGAATAATAGAAATAGCAAGAGGAGCATTTATTCAATTGACGACAATGTTTGCTCGATTTAAGACTAATAATACACAAGTTAAAAAATAATGTGGTCACTCTTCTTCTATGGCTACGAGACGTAAATTCTCCAGAAAAAAAAACTTTAAATTAAATAACAGCTTTTGCAGTGTGAAGATGTACAAGAATAAAAGAAAGAAAACTAGCAGACGCTATAAAAAATTGAAAATCATCATAATTTGGATATGTATTACGCCATAAACAATACAAAGCTTTGTATGCAATAAAAAGAAAAATCAAAGAAAAGGGGATAAGGAAGATGGAAGACTAAGCAATATAAGAAATTGGTTAGGGATGAACAGAACGGTGATGAGGGGGGGGGGGGGTAGATTATGTGTGTGAGAGAAAGATATGGTCTCTACACATAATCCTAAATTGCTTCAATAAATTTCGGTGGAGATCACGTGACATATAGAGATAGTGTTTTCAGATAGATGCGTATATCTCTTCAAAAATGTTTTCATCGAGTAAAAGATATTAAATTTCTGAAAAAGTGTAAATGATCGAAATGTAGTCCTTCTTCTTCTTCTTCCCTAATCCTTTTGCCTTTTCAGGCGTTGGATATTGGTTCCTGGTCATGCAGCCAGCTTTTCCACTTCTCCCTATTCCTCGCTAGTTTCCACCCATTTCCTTCTTGGCCTTCCTCTTTGTTTTTTTGTTGATTCTCCAACTTCCATTACTTTCCTTGTGATTCTACGTAGTTCTATTCTCAGTCAAAATGTAGTACAAAAATGGTAAAGATCCGAATGCGAAAGAAAGAAGTGAACCTCAAATTGACATTGAATCTATGAATCACAATTTTTACAAAGTTTTTACCATGTTTAAAAAATTACAGTTTGGCAAAAAAATGGCAAAGTACAGGAAGGGATGATAATAATGAAAGGATAGGTCGACTACGCTCAGTTCCAATTAAGAACAAGTAATGTTAAACAGCACCAAATGGAAAAATTTGATCAGAAACGTCTCAAAAGAACTTTCCCTTTATGGACTTTAACCAAGGATATTATCGAAGAAACCCTAAAAATCTTAAAATTCTCAAAAAGAAAATTACAGAAACTGAAAATTTGATTTCAGAAGAAAGAAAATAATTGATCACTTTTTGAAACGCTTGGCTGCTTACATAATCTGAAGTTTGTCTCATTTGCCATGTATTTTCACAAATTAATAAACCAGAAAATAAACTTAGGCCCGTTTTAATGACGAAAGAGCAACAACAAAGCAATCACCCGTATCATGATTCAATTCACCTCACATTTACACCCACAGCGCCGCAATCATAGCATTATCGCATCTGTGAGAATCAACAGCAGATCGTGCTTGGATGCCGTCGTATTATTAATTCCGGCCAGCCTGTGATCAGTTTCAGAATCAATTTTTCAGCCGCGCACGTCTATGCAGAATACCGTAATCTTCAGAAGACCTCACATATATTACTTAATTAGCGGCGATATTTTACCGTGAGAAGCAATTTTATGACCCGACGTCTCGGCATCAATCAAACCACTTCCGCATAGTCCCGTCGCCGGCCATTTCAGCCAATCTCCATCCGAGGGCTATGGAAAAATCCTCATAGGAGCGATTTTAAAATGTGTTTTTCGTAATCCATTATATATGACAAAAATAAGTAATTAAAACCAGGAAGCGAGTTAATTATTTCTTAATGATAAGCGATAACCACAGTAACTCCAACCGAAATTAATTTGTTTGTCCAAACAAATTTAAGGATGGATAATGGGGCTTTCAGCACTGCTCTTCCTGATAAGGGCTTCACGCGGACAGGCACTGACGTTTCAGAGCGCCAACGCCGCCAAACCAGTCCGAGTTTTTCCCAGGTCCTGTTCTAGCAGGACGAATTTGCATTTAATTTTTCTGCTCACTGACTAAAACATATCTCCATGTTTATGTTTACCATACTGATGCGGCCACCGCGAAATCGCAGCGCGGTTGACTGCCCTGCTGCTCCTTCGGGCAAAGGTCGCCCCAGCCAGGACGTCTGGCCTGGTGCTCCTAACGAGATCCCGTTATTTGCGACGGAGGCGGCATAAAGTAAATTTGCTCAAAAAACCGTGAAACGGCGGGCTTAAAGCCCCGCAAATGGAAGGAGCGAAAAAATTAAAAGCTCTTGCATAGTCACGAGTCATGTCGAGAGGTTCAGCTGGCAGGCAGATCTTGACATGCAGCGGTAATTAATCTTGACACAGATGAAGAATTAAATTGAGCGCGTCCTTGCTGCGAACGCTTAGTCACTCCAACTTATCAATGACTCATTCAATATTTGCAAAATCGACGCCAATTTACGCTAGCGTGACTGTATACCCAACAGTTTTACTATTTATAATTCGTCTGCACTTAACTAATGGGTTTTTGAATCGAAACGGAAAACCCCCTTAAAACTGCCTTTAATTACTTGTTAGCAAGGCTACCTCGGTCATTGCAAACAGTGCCATGTAATTTTAAGCTAATCTGAGCATTATAATCGCATTAAAACAACAAAACGTTGCCTTCAAGCTAGTGGTATGCAAATTAAATTCAATCAAAATTGCGCCGTTACTTTTACATCGTACCGCAGTAATTGAATGCAATATAAAGCAGCAGTCGTCGTTCAGTCACTAGTTGTGATTTTCATGCATTCAAGCTACCAAATTAAATAAAGCAAAATTTCCTAGTAATTGTTTAGTATCTTGGCGCATTTGAAGAAACGAAAATGTTTGTTATCAGGAGGTCCGCCTTCAAGCTGTCCTTGGTGTTAGGGTGCTCCTCGTTGATTTTTGTCTCAATCAGGCCTCACACGTAGTCGTAAAGAGAACTCCAATTGGGTTTGGACGGTGGTAATACAAATTGTTGTAATGTCTTTTGAGCTAAAGCTAATTGAGTCTTGCTAGAACACGTACTCTCGCCTAGCGATGACCTCTCTATCGAGGACTTGACAACAATCTTCAGTACGTTGATTTAGCCGTTGGCTGTACCTCAAAGTAGTAGGGCGTTTTTGATGTCGATCAGTAGTGCTTGGACCATTAAATTTTGTCTATCTCTTTTAGTCAACAGTTGGCAGTCCTTCAGAGCGAAAAACTTGTAGGCTAGACTGACCGTCAACCTCGCCCCGCCTATTTTTTTGGCACGTCAGTCATGCTCCGCCCAGGATCCTGATCGATTTTCTTTTTTAATTTGTGGACCAATTCATTACTTCTGTTGTGATTAGGTCTGTTTGCTGTGAGGTCCTATCGGCAGATATGTGCTTCAGTATTTATATATTTTCGACTATAACAGCTCCGCAGTTGTACTTTGGGTTCATTTTATAGACAATCGTAGCTGTTGATTATGTGACGCTAACTTGCGCTATCTAATAGAAAATTGGGTATGCGCAACCTAAAAACATTCCGGATTTACCATGACAATTCTGTAGATCGTTTGCAACCCTTGTATTCCTTGTTACTGAAGTGCAACTTTGATATTTTATATAGCAATGAGTTAATTAATAGAGATGATTCTAGTGCAAATTTATGCAACGCGTCCTAATTTGCCTATAACACGTCTAGCTTCGCAGTTAACCATTTCATGCTGCATATTTTGATAGACGGTAATCTGGCAGGTGACTAGAGTACGCGCGCCGCTAAAACGATCGCACACGCACCCTAGCTGCTTGCTAAATTGTTGTTTGTCAGAATACGTCGCAATAAAAGATGGGGCGAAACTTTTAACACGTTATAGGCGGATCATTTGTATAAAGCAATTCGCGAGCTTGCTGAGAGCACTCCAAAACGCTGAAATTCGAAGATTTGTAAGGTTTATGAGCGAGATACGAGAGGTGACAACGAGCACATTCGTGCTAAAATTATTTCTATAGAATAACTGATTCATGTGAGTTAAAGTAATAGATGACTATCTTTTTTAATTTGCACACAAACTAATTAAGAGTTTTACTTTTTTTATTATATCCGAATTGCAAATTAATGAAATTATAGTCAATAGCAAAAATAGTGAATAAAGAAAAAAATAAAAAGTGAGAAAACGCCTGTCAGGAAATAGAACAATATGTAGAAGAAACAAGTAGCACTGAATCTTGGGAAAACAATTAGAGCTCTAAAAACAAATACGACAGAAGAAATAAACATTCAATATGCCTATACCAGAGAAAGAATGAGAGGAATATTATAGACAATAAACCTCAGTTTTTAGAAAATAATACCGCTACAACTCAGAATACAGAACCTACACAAATAAATATAAAACAGGAAGAGATAAAGAAGAATAGCAAATAAACTGATAAAATATGGAAAAGAGAAGTTCTTCAGAATAATGAGAACAACTACCAAAAGTATAGATAAAGGCTTATATAGTGTCAATTTTCAAGAAAAGAAAAAACTGTAAGAGTTACAGGGGAGTCAGCATAATCTCTTCAATCGGCACGTTATATAAAAAAATAATAAAATCAAATTAGAAGGTCAGATGCAGGATAAAATAGGCAACGATCAAGTATGATTGACAGCTGGAAAACCATGCGTGGAATATATATATATATATATATATATACAATAAAACAACTTATAGAGAAAAAAAGCAAAAATAGAGAGATTCATCTAGTATTTATTGACACAAAGAAAGCTTATGATTCGGTACCCAGAAGTAGATTATGGGAAGCAATAACAAGTTAAAAATAGAAAAGCAGTAAAAGCATACTACGAGAATAACAGGGTGAAAGTCAAAAAAGGACAAAGACTAAGCAATAAATTAAAGACAACTAAAGGCCTCTTACAAGGCTGCTCTATATCGTCCACATTCTGTAAAATATACCTAGAGCATATTTTTAAAAGATGGAAACAATAATGCGAAGAAATGGGGGTCTTAGTATAGGAGAATTATCTGTATACTTTAAGCTTTGCAGATGATCAAGTAGTTATTGCTCAAAACGAAAAACACCTTACCTTTATGGTTAGGAAGCTTAAAGAAGAACATACTAGAGCGAGGTTAAAGTTAATGTTGAGAAATGCGAATGTTTAACAATGAACGAAGAAAAACACGAGGCATTGGAAGTAGATGAAGACATAAAAATTAAGAAAACAGGCAGATTTAAATATTTGAGGAGCATAATAACAAAATAAGGAACATCAGAAAAAGACAAAATTAAGACTAGGGAAAGCCGGAACGTGCATTAAACAGTTAAATTAAGTACTGCGAGACAAACATATATAAAATAACTATAAAAAAGAATATATGGTTCGATGATAGAGGATATATAAACCTGGCTGCTAAGTAAAAGAAGTAGATCAAAATCAATTCAGTTGAAATGGAATGCTGGTGTTGTAGAGTAGTGCGAATGGACAGAATCCACAATGAAGAAAAAGGAACAGAAGGGGATTGGAGAATATGCAGCAAGTAGGGTAAAAGAAAAACAATTAAAGTGGTATGCACATATAAGGAGAAGCAGTGACAATAACTGGATACAGAAGATAACTGATTGGGGCCCTATGACAAAAAGAAAAAGAGGACGACCCAAAAGATCCTGGCGAAATGACGTGGACGAAGCCATGAAAAGAGAAGTTTGGAAGAAGGTGCTTGGAAAAACAAAAAGAAATGGAGAATTTGGTTAAGAGAAGGAAAACAGCGGGAGCTTTAAAATATATAATTATAATACTGTTATAAGGTGCCTTCAAACAAAAACTTCAAGTTTCTACAGGGGTGAACTTACTTAATAAAGTTCTGCTAGACATTCTAAAGTCTGCATTTTTGCTCTAGGTATAGATTATCTTCTACTAATTAATTTAAAAATTAAGGTAATGTCATTAGAATAGTGAAAGTGTTTTCAGTAGGACGCAAAAAGGTAAAAAATGATAAATTGTATTTAAAAATCAAAGGCGATTTTGAAATTGATACCAAAAGTAATTTTAAAATCTATTATAAAATCACAAAAATTCAAACGTCCCTTAACGGTTAGGTAAAATTTTGATTTAGCTATCATAAAATGAAGCTTCGACAGTGAAAATCGTCGTCGAATTTCTATCCTTCAAGTGATATTTTAGAGGTATAAACAAAATTATAATCACAAAGCGATACGTTGGATCATATAGGGGGTCGTTCGAGTGTAGTCCACAATGTTTTGTCAAGTTTGGGCAGCTGAATGAGACCGGATGGTGTGAAATTATTTGTGTCACGCGTATACTTGAGTCTCCTTAAGGCTGTTCAAGACTCCTCAAATTTTTGAAGAGTTTTACGCCCCTTGCTGTGAAAAATTTGATAATAATTCATTACGTAATAGAAGAGGATAATCATGCTCTAATATTGTAATACTGACTAAAGAAATAGTACGTGGTAATACCCTTCCGGTATTCTTACCTACAACGCCATGAAACCGCGCCCTTTTCGTTTATGTTACAGCGCTTAAAAAAGAAATTTCTTTTTACTTTTTTAAAATTAGTATTCTACAGTATTTATTAGGTGATTGACTCTCAACCGATTCAAGTACGTCTATTGTAACTGCCAAATAATCACAGTAAAGTCCCATCTGTCACGTTTAAAAACCACTGCAAAGTGTGCTTGTTCTACCAACATAACCAAAAAAAATTAGTCCTGGAAAAATATCATCCGACAAGCAACACTTGGGACAATTGCTCAATTAAGAAAAAAACTCCTGGGAAAAATATATGTTGTGCGTTTTTAGTGCAGAATGCTATTTTTACAGTACCTAAAACATGCCTTCAAAGTAAAAATTTTAACCAGCATAGTGCCGAACACCTTGAACAGCCAAGGAAAGTTGAAAATGAATAATTAGAATCAAAATTTAATTTTTATTGCCGACGCAATTAGAAAAGATATTACAGAAAACATGTTCTTCGCCATTTCACCAAAATTGTTAATGGATTATAAAGTGAAAATTATTAGTCTCAACAAGATGGTTCTGTACCACATCCAAAAATGTTTGGCAGGATCTTCGAAAGCTTTATAGAGCGCATCATTGAAGATATAGTTCCATATAATATGATATCAATGTTTGTGATAACTGATTATGAAGGTATGTTAAGGATCAAGTCTGTGCTGAAACTCAAGATAAGTTGATCAACTCAACAAGACCTCATACACGCACAGTAAATGGACATGTTTTCTATGAAGGATTTATATTGTCCCTGAAGTCCTTTGTGGTTAAAATATTTGCTACATATGGAACAAAATCTATAGACGTTAATACAAACGGCTAAATCAGGAGACATGCCCAAAATAGTCTGTCATGCTCGGTACTGGTTACCACATGCTAATCAATGAGAAAACCAAAGGCCCTGTATTAAGATTTCTACTGTTGGCAAATAAAAGTGCACATATCACATGTTCAATGTATAGCATAATTAATTTTTATTTTTAATTATATTTTTAAGCCTACTAAGCCCCAGTATTGAGGAACAATACACTCGCATTAGACATCTGCAAAAATTCTAATCTAAAAAAATGCAAAAGCCGTTTAGTACGTCTTATCACTACGCATATAAAACATAAACATAAAAACCTTATCTTTCCAAGCGGCATCTTTAGCTACAAAAAATATTTGCCGACACCGCCCAAACTGCCAAATTGTACAGGTAGATTTGCTACAATCTCTCCTAAGTGGTTAGCTGAGTGTTGTACCAAACTTGTCACCGTAAATAATAATATCGTCTGCCACATCTTTGACCCAGTTAAAATTATGCAACGTTTTATCTTACATTACGTCAGTTTGTTTGTGGACTTATTAAGAAAAATAGAACAGTTGCTTATAAAAGAAAAGATAAAGTTTAATTAAAAATTATTCTTATTATCTATTTTGATTAAGCTTATAGTAAAAGACTTAAGTTTAACGTTCTTCACTTAGAAATTTTCAATTACGTTCTCTTATCGTGAATGTAAATTAGATAAATGATACAAACAGAAAATTCGCAAGAACATCGTGTAAATGAAAAACAAAATGGGGGTGATAGATATACAAGGGACGAACAATTTAAAACTGCATTAATATTTAATTTTTCCTAATTTATTGGGTAAAACTATTTTGACATTGAAATTGCCGAAATCAAAGAAAAATACATTTGTGTAACAATTACAATGTAATTCTAAATGAATGTGAAAATGGCAACTTTTAAGCCAGGAATGTAGACTGGTGCAGTGATGGTAAGTTAAATGAGGGTCGCTCAAGAACTACAGGTGATGTGATTTTAGTAGACAGATTAAAATGAACCATGGCTGAGCTGAGCCTGTCCACCATACGGTGCAACGTTCGAAGCCGGCTGCTTCATTTGGTTATTGTTTTTGACACCATTTTTTCCAATTTTGCCAAATTCCATACTACATTTCTCACCGGCGATACTTTTCTCATCTCTTCTGTCCACGTCTTTCTTGGTCTCCTTACTCTATTCTTTCTTTTTGATTTTGCTTCAAATGTCTGTTTCACCTGAATTTTGTATACATTTACTCCTAACTGCTCTCTATATGTTGCGTTGTTAATCTTGTCTTGCGTTGTTTCCATTCAATTCTTCTCATTTTTGTACTCATCAACTTGTTTATCTGTGATCGCCCACGATTCACTTCCTAAGTTATCACACTACTTTTTCTACATCTTTCATTTTACTTTCTATTGGTATTTCTGCTTTTGTCAGACAACCATGAATATACAAAGGTAAATCAATTATTAACTAGAGTTTTTTACTCGCCGTGAGGTTATAGGTAGGGGTACCTGAAAGGCATTCCCCCATTTGGAATTTCGAGACGATTTAAGACACAGTTAGAAGACCACACTCTTAAGAAGACCCAAGTGTCGAAAAGATGAGAAGCAGTAACCCAAGAGAATATTTGCATTGTTTGTCGCATCTCGACAATGCCCCCCATTTAATAGTTGTTACAATAATACCCCATACGGTTATCTAAACTCTGAAAAAATTTAGGATTGGTTTTGGACCACACTAAAATACACTCTCCACAGTATGGACTGAATAAAGGATAACGCTGAAGAACACACCTTACAGTCCGGACTTATCGTCCTGCAATTATCGTTCGTCTGGATCACTAAAAACTACTTAAAGACAGAGTTATGATAATAATGTTGTTGTCATGAGGCGTTGTTGTGCGATTGGCTCGTAACAGACCTTCGTTTAAGAGATCTACCTCCACGTTACAAAATGTGTTTTTAAATGAGGGGATCATGTAGAGAATGTCCATACCGGTGTTTATTAAACTTTCTTTATAAGCTGTCTTTGATTGCGACAAGAAAAAGGCGTCTGCTAGGCGAGACTGATACGCGTTTCTTTGGCGACTAGATTTTATTCCGAAAATAGAGACTAGGCGCCTAATAGAAGATAAGTAGGTGCGATCAGTATTCCAGTTTGTTGTTGAGAACAATTTTGACGATAAACAGTGAGAAAAACAATCTTCTTCTAAGTAACGAAAATTTATTACTATCTTTATGGTCAACTTGGTGCAATGTGGCGAAAGAACTGTGTTAGAATGCGTTTTCCACGCTGATAGAGTGTTTCAAATTCCTATCCCACTATTTAACAAAATATTCAAATCATCCATCAAATTGAGGGGTACGAAATCCACGGAATTCAATTAGAACCACAATTAAATCCAAATACCTGTAATCTCTAGTTCCTACACCTCTGTCTACCATCTTCTACCATTTTTAGATTAGGAATGATTCTTTAACAGAAAATTCTGGTCTTTAATATTTTCTCCACCTCATTCTTCCTGCATCGATCTAAATAAAACCATTTTGGTGTTTAAGGCTTTTCCTTGGGTAGGTATTTCTCCTTTCCGACTTTACTGCACCAAGAGGTCAAAAAAGGGGATAATGGAAAATATACTCCGTATAAAAATTAGGTTTTGGAAGTTCTTTGGAAGTGGTCTTATTTAAGGACCAATTAGCGGAAAATTATGTTTATCATTAGAATTAAATATTTTTCCCTTCCATTTTTCAATGTTTTCTTTTTTTCTAATCTTTCTTTTTGCAAGAGGTTGGATGTGGTGTCTTTTGCCCTTTTTAATACTTCCTTAATTTGCATTTGAATAAGACCACCATTTTCATTGTATTTTTCACACGATTTTTCAATTTAAACATTTGCCTTTTTCTTCATTTTGCACTTTGTATTTTGATTTTTTAATACCTTTTAAAAGCACGAGCATTTCATTTCTATCACCACTACCTACCTAATTTTTCTTTACTGTATTTCCTTCTTTCTGGATCTGGTCTAGACGTTGTCTTAGTTGGAGTATGCTCATCCCTACTTATATTTTCATTATTATAGGTGTGGTCAATTTTCAGCTTTTCGAAAGGGTAGATGTCTATTCTTTATTTCTAAGTTAATCGTTTCTTTTTCTTCTGGAGTTTTTGGCATTTATCCCCTTCTGGTACCCAATGATTTCTCTCAGCCTCATTTGTTTCTCTACTCTTCTTTCTATTCCATTTTTTCTGTCCCTTTCGTCAGATTTTCTCGTTTTCTATATTCTTGGGTATCTATTCCATTGCATTCTTTGGAATACGCGTCTCCTCCATACTCTAAACATGTCCATACTAAATTAATTGCATTTTTATAAATTATTTTACTTATGTTCTTTATTGCTTGGTTTCGAATTCTATCTAATTTTAATTTTTTAATTATTTAATTTTAATTCATTTTCAGCCTTCTTAACTCTTTGATTTTTTCGTTACTTTTGTGTTATGTTTTTTCCTGTACTATCATTTATTTTCTTTTTCTTTTTTTTTATTTCTAGCATACAGTACCGAATTAAGTACTTTCATAACTTTTTCTCCTTTTATTCTATTCTTCGCTGTGCTGCCGGCTATTCCATTCTTATTTACGTATAATAATCACAATCTTTATCCTTACCCCATTTTTTCGTTTTATTCATATTTATTTCCAGTCCCCTCTTTTAATACACCTCAACTAATTTTCGCGCCATATATTGCACATCAACTTATGTGTTATAAAAACATTGATGTCATTTATTTCTATTTTCATCCCTTTATTTTATTTCCACAAGTCTAGAGTTTGGCCCACAGAACTTTAAAGAGAGTAGGTGACATTGCACGCCTTTATCGTAATTTCTCATTTATTTTAAAGCCTTTCGATAGTTCGCTTTCTATTTATGTTGTATCAATATTGTATCAATGTTATGTTTGCTCTTCTATTTGGGTTGATGGTGGATCCCATTTATTATTTTAGTCGTGCTATTAATTTGAAGATTTTGTTCTTTCCTTGTTTTATTAACTCTGTCTAGATAGTTTCTACACAAAGACCTTCATCAGTTTTGAACGTTTTTACAGCTTCCCTTATTCCTTCTCTGCTTAAATCTATAAACTGGATAATTGTTTCTACGTGGTATGTACCTGTTAGAGATAGAAGTTTCCAATTTTCTGCGCATTTGATTGGTTAGATGTTGACTTGGGATATCTTCTGATCTCACAGTGTTATGAATTGTTCGACATGGTCTTAGAACGCATGGTATCTTAAATGTCAAACTTTCCTTTTCTATCTTACGGATCTCTATGTACAAAGAGTCAAGTTAGCAGGATCCATAGACTATCACAGTTAAAACGCCCTATCTCGTCGCCTAGTATTGGGACTATGTTACTTCGTTTGAACTGTATTTAAAGGATACTGGGATACATTTTTTAGACGCGTATAGTATCGTGAGTTAATTTTCTCAGGCGACAGGCTTGAAAATAATTATTAATGTTATTGCCCTAATAAATGAGCGTGTCGGAATCGGTGCTAGCACTAGCGCCTAAGCGACGAAGCGGTTCCCTCAAGGTGTAACGCTCTAGAATGGACAATCTCAATATAAAAGTAGTAGAGAATACACAAAGATAAAGTATGTCTAACTAAAGAATTTTCAAATGCCAACGCTGCTTCTGTACATCGCTTCCTGTTTGCAGACAATAAGCTAATTGACGAATGCGCCTTGCAGTTAACGAGAGTAATTGCAGGTACCGGATTACGGCGGATAATTACCTCGCAGCCGCGTAATCGCTTTATTAGCACCTGCAACTCGCGCTCATTGCGGCGCGGACGGGCAACACGTGCAGTTTGTGCAAATACACCGCAACCGCGCCGCTTAAAAAAAGAGCATAAGCGCTATTATTCCGCCGACCGTGTAATCGAGCGCTTTAATCAGATGGCCGAGGTTAAAAGCCTCTCCGGCGCGGCCGATGGAGATTCTTTCGCTGCAAAGCGCCGTGCAGTCGCTGTTATCACTTCACACTTGGCTTGCTTTTAAATAAGCCGCCGTAAAGTCGCAAGTTTATTGGCTGAAAACAGAAATGCGCCATTGTTGCGCAACCGTTCCGGCGGTGATTAAGCGGCGAGGCTGTTTGGGCGTGAAAAATCGCTTCTGCAACTGCCTCTTAAGTACTACGAGATGATTATGCTAACAGCTACGTTGGCTATGTAATTAGAGGGATGAGCCCGAAAAAGTTGGGATTTTAAGAGGGCACTCAGAGATAGTACGTCGTATTTTAAATTTATTTTTGATAGATTTTCACCGCATTTTGAAGGATATAGTTTCTAGAAAGTGGTAATGAAGTTTTCCTCCTGAAGTCATTCATGGGGAAACAAAAGCTCGTTTTCTTTCTACTGGATTTTATAGATTTTAAATTTAATCAACAGAAAAGCTTGCAGTTTCAGCTTCTCCATGAAGAGAACTTTATACCAAATCAGATTGGAGTCCCATCGGAATTATCTTTTTTGAAGCGACGTTGGAATCTTCAACGTCGAAAAAAGGTCAAACGAGAGATCTGGTGGTATTACACTAAGTTTTAGGATTTAGGGTATTAAGATCTGTTTGGCACGCTGACTGACATTCTCCCACCAAATGATTAACGCTAGAAAATTAAAACTTTTGCATGCTCCATTTGCCCCAAAATCTTCTGAGAAATCAAAAATATCCAAAAGGCTGCCCATAAAGAACGAGGAGAAAAATGCGACGTACACAAAAGAGTTCAAGAGTTTAATAAACTAACCAGCCAACCCAATAATATTTAGGGCAGGCTATAACTTTCCCACTTCCTGATTAAGATAAACAAATTTCTCACGTGGTGGAAGCGCGAGGCGCCGGGTGTTTTTCTTATCAGCGTCAACAAACAAAGGCAGGTAGGCACTTGTGACTGCATTCCTTGTCGTAAAATTTAAACTAAATGGAGGGGAAGTTAATTAAATGAAATTAAAATTTTCAATCTAAATCTGCACAAGGATATTATTAAGTTACGCCACAAAGCATATCACTTATTGCATTTCAACTTTTTCGTTGGAAGGCTGAAGGGGAAAGCAAATAAGCAAGTTATCAGTTAAATGGTTCGGCTGAAAACAAGGTCGTTGGGTACAGAATAAGTACATTTTATCAAAATTGATTGTATACTTCTCTTACAAAAGTCTCTTGAACCCAAAACATGTTTTGAATCAATAATTCGATTGTGAGTTAGAATTCATTTCAAATTGTTTCTAAACTTCTATAATACCTAAGTTATACAATGTCACTTTGACGTACAAGTGAAGTTCTTTAACAGTGATCTTCACCAGTAATACTTCTTTTATCGTGTCTTCTGTTAGTTATAGTTTCTTATGATTTTTAAGGCAAGATTGTAACTTAAAATCGTTGATTATTTAATTGGGAAGTAGTTTCCTAGCTCCTTACAAAGATGAATACCGATAATCCATAATTACCCCCCACCCTGCATAGCTTGCACTTCTTTCTTAAGCGAACGAAGCACAATCAATGCTCAATGCTACTATAGCCTTTCGCGTACAAAGTCGGGACGTTCGAAGCGTGCTTCTCCTTCAAGATACTACCTCCGTAAATTGAGTCAAATTGGGAGAAACGCAGCAGACAACAAAAAACTACACACTTTATACCCTCAAATTGAGTCATTGTAACTATGATCACTTTGGTAACAGAGAAATTCATGCTTAAATTTTCCAAAATCAATATCGTCTTTTTAAAAAAATGGAGTCAAATAGCTACCAATTTGCTGGTGAAAAATTGAAAGGGAAAGAAGGGGTATATAGAAAAGTAACATTTGAGACAGTGGTTCATTTAGCGTTAATTAAAAAAAACTGCCGATATAGCCCACAAAATAATTTGTGGACCTATAAAAGAGAATGGGAGGATAAAGGTTAGCGTCAACCTCACCTGCACTCGGTATCCTCTGCTAAATAACGAACGAGGCTATGACGACCTAGTGTCCGGAGGTATAACTTGATCCTAGTTGTCCTGAGGTAACGGTGTCCATCCTAATCACCAGCGTAATGTAAATAGATTCAAAGTAAATATAATAAATCCAACGTCTTAAGGCAAAATTGAAAAAATAAATAAATAAAGAAAGAAGATAAAAGTGAATGCTGTTTCTTAGAATACTTGCAAGAGGTAGTTCCAACTGTTTAAGAGTTGAAATTTTAAACAGCATGATGCCCAAAAAAGTCAAAGATGGGGAATTGAAAAAACTTATGTTCTCCAAATTTAAGAAAAAAGATACTTGTTCCAAATTGTAACCTGCGACAAAAAAGAATTGAAAATTGTGGGTTGATCGAGATAAACTGTCGACCAGTACCGCACAACTCAATACCCATGGTGAAATAGTACTCGCTGTGCGTTACTAGTAGTAAGTAAAGAGCCTTATACTGACATGGGACAACGCGCAACCTCATACCGCCAAAAGGACCAAAAATAATCATCGACCTAGGAAGATTTTATCGCATCCAGTTTAATCGCCAGAATTCTCCCCTTTTCATAGTTCTGCAACATTGTCTGTCTAATGCCCGCTCCACTTTTGTAGATGTCCAAAAGTGGTTAAGTTTATCAATTTTAAACCACCCTCTTTTTTCCGAAGTGCAATTTGATAGCTCCTAGAAAGATGGCGCAGTTACGTATCTGATGGTTGATAACAGTATGATTAGAAATAGTAATAAATTGCTTCTACAGGTTATTGGCAAGAAATTGTGATGCTTCGTAACTTTTATTATTAACCAATCAAAAAACAGCGTTTGAGGAGACTGAAATAGTGGTTTGCAAATTCGTCAATATCAGTTTCCAACATTTCGAAAAAAAAACCGTCAGAGGATCGAGGGCAACTTAAATTATTTCAGTTTTTGATATTCGAAAAATTGCTCGGGACTAATATAAAATATTACTACAGATTATAAAGAAGCAATGGGTCGATCAGAAACAAACCAAGAAGAAAAAGTACTCGGAAGAAATGCAAATAGACTAAAAAGGGTAATCTTTTAACCCCCAAGCAACACAATTTTGGTCACAAACACCGAAAAGGCTGAAGAATTATCTTTCACATCACCGCCTAGTTTTGTGATAGCCTTCGTTGGAATTAGCGCAATTGGTCACGCCTAGTTTGTGGATAAAAGTAAAAAATATTATGAAGATCTATATTCACGCAATTTTACAGAAGAATGTCATTTTTCTTCTTCTTTCACCGACTTACAAAGCCTCATCAACTCCCCCGACTTTAAGCCAACACATAACCAGTCGATTTTCCGGATTTGAACGTATGGACGTGTACAGGCAACTTTGAAGGATAAAATTAGAAAGACGCAGGAAAAAGCTAGGACAAAAATTCTGCAAGATATGTTATGAACTGCAGTGGAGTCTTACCATGAAGGATGCCAGTAAGAACCAAGGATGACACATTGAGTGATATCGATAGATTTTGTCTTCATTAAGTTCTTCAATAAATTTTGAAGTATGGAGTTGAAAAAAATGGAAAACTAATAACAAATAAATTAAATATCATTTCTCGAAAAAAGCAGAATCTATGCTAAAGTAAAGATTTGTTTTTACCACCCTCTTCAAACATAAAAATATTAAAGGCATAAAAGGAAGGCGATTACAAATATTAAGAAATAATTATTGCAAGGAATAAACAATTATTATAAAAAAATTAGAAGACTGAAAGAAATTATCTTATACCGTAAAAAAGAGATGAAAGGCTATGCTATTAAACACGACAATTAGTAAACTACACAGAAAATTAAAGAAAATTGTAACCAAGACCGTTGCTAGGGTTCAGCAAGTCTTTTAAAAATAGCGACGTATCAACTGAAGAGCTATCACGACCTGGCCGTATTTCTGCTAGAAAAACGGGCAAATCGCCAAAAAAGTGCAATATGCTATTAACGACGATCGTCGAAAGACTCTCAACCAAATTTCTGAAAAAACAGAGTTGTGGAGTAGTAGCATATAGCCAGTAGAAAGTTTTAACTTTACTAAGACTCAAGAAAGCATGCGAAGTCGATCAGAAAATATCAAGAGAATGTTGATCTGCTTTTGTGTGTGTGTACAATCGTACGTAAATAATTTCTTTTTTCAATGCAAACAGTGAAAAAAATGGATTCTCTTGGCCTTTCAAAATAATTGGATGAGAGTGTTCGACGACGAGAAGTAGAGATTCCTTTTTGTACCAGAAATTTATATTACATTAATCCCACTTTCTGGATCATGCGTTTTTACGGATGAAGAACGCTCTCACATGGAGGCGATTCAGTGAAGTGGATGTGAATCCAGATCAAAGGTACCAGAAGTTTCGGCGAGGAGTACCTTGAAGGAAAATATCTTCTTCTACTTGTTAAATAGAGAAACCACAGTTTTCTAAATTAGACAAAAAAGTGTTGTTTATGATAATTTTGTGCCATACAAACGGACAGAGAAAGATTGAGTTTTTAATGCACAAAAAAGAGGGCCTATTTGTACGAATAGTGACTGGAGATGAGAAATGTGTAATTTATAATGTAATGTGGAAAAGATTCTGGTGTAACATCGATGAACTACATAATTGAATATTCATACAACTAAGATTAGACTGTGTGGATGTAAAGTATCATTTAACTGCTATGAACTCCTCAGATACAATCAAACCATCATTTCGAGTGTGGATTGCACAAAAAACATCCAAAAGAGGAGGCTTAAATCAGGGAGCAGTAGGATGTACTCCAGTAGAATAACTCGAGATTTTAGGCCTTTGGTTATACTCAGAAAGATGCATTCTCTGGATCATTTGCTTCGAGCTTTCCAAAAATTTATGAACATAGAAAAGTACGTAGCTGATGTTTTCCTCCGTACTATACCATAAAATGGTAAAATTGCTTGTAGGATAAACTAACGTTATGAAAAATGAGAAAAACGCTCAGAACTTACTTAACAATCCAAAAATGCTCTGTGAAATCTACTCCGGTCGAAGAAAAGCAAGAAAAGATGAATAATGAGGTAGTGGAAGCGACCGCTTTGTCAACGCGTATTAAGTTGAGTTATTCCTCCAGAAGCCGTTGGACTGAGGACTTTTTGCAGATGAACCTGCAACCTCGCCTGAGACTTTATGTAGAATTTAGCGCGTGGGAGCCCACCTTGCTCGCCGAGGCTTCTTCCTCGTGGAACGCGAACCCGGCTGCGCTTTACGGGCCTCAAAACGCTGTTTTATTGAGAACATCGCTTTTATTGGCCCGCCGCCTTTACGGCCTTTCAATACCGCCTCACTATTTCTACAAAACCCATAAAATTTTCGTTAAATAGTTTATAGGCGCTCCGCGCCACTTTTATTAATCGTTAAAAAGGCAGCGATGAAAAAGGTATAAATTAGCCAGCGGAATGCCATTATGTACCGTTTTGACTGGCGATAATCCGCCGCGGGCGTCAAAACATAATCCTGACGGAAATTCGACAAGGTGTAAAGATAGTTTCATTGATTTAAATAAACGTCCGTCTCAGATACAAATAGTGCATGAATAGAGCCGAAGACGTGTGTTCTGTCGAGAATACGAGCCCGTTACGTGTAGATTCAGGTGTGGGTGGAAGACTAGAACTGTATGTAGCGACATAACTAATCTATTTTTAAAGCTGCATGATATATGAGGAAGTATTACGTTGATTCATCGCCTAATAGCTAAAGAAATGAGACTTCGAAAAACAAATTTTCTTTCGTTCAACATAATTAGCTGTTGGGATTTTAGATATGTTGGGTAATATTAGGGTTTTATTATTTTTTAATTTACTTTTATCAGTACAACATAAATAATTGACATTTTTCTTATATGAATTTTCCATTCTGAACACCGATTAATGTAAATAAAGGATTGATTGAAGGGTAGACTGGCCAAGCAATTGAGACTCTTGGCTGCGGTGCGAATGGACCGGGTTCAACCCTGGGACTCAGATGCCTGGCGGGTGGGCTATTCAATCACTAAATAAAATAAAATTAAGCTTTCAGTATATAGGGGATGCTCCTACGCGAGGTAATGGAGACCTCATCAATGGAGTCTTTTTTTCTTACTATAGCTCCTAAGGAGCGAAGGGCGCCCAAGACGTTACTAAAGCAGAATGATTGGCAGGGTTGTTGTTGATATTTTTGCCAAGGTTTTCCATTTATTTTTGTCCTGTGCTATATATTTAGTCTGCCTCCATGCCACGTTCTGCAGTTGTAAGTCTGTAAAACAGTTATTTTCCACGTGGCCTTCGGTCTACCCTTCTTTCGTTTCCCTTGCGTATTAAAATCCAAGGTTTATTTTGTAATGCTACTGTTTGGTTTTCTCAGTGTAGGCCTGTCTATTATCACATTCGTTTTTAAATTGTTGTTTCAATCTTTCCCTCTTCTGAGATAGTCCATAGTTACTGGTTTGTTATCTTTTCCGGCCAGAATATGCAATGTACATGTTTAAGTTTATAAACACTTGCCATTTGTTTATTAATCGACCACGTTTCCGCACTGTATAGCAGCACACTTTTAACATTTGTTTTAAAAAGACGTGGCTTACTTGTTCTAATGTTCTTCGTATTCCAAATAATTTAAATATATTGTATAGAAATTGTGCCACGGCTATTCTTTTATTAATGTCTTTTCCCGTTAGCGTCCAGTATGCTGCCTAGGTAGCGGACATCAATGGAGTAATTAAATTTATATTAGATAAAAAATGCTTTTGCATAGACCTTGGTTCAAACCTTAACCTCTAAAAAAAATTTGTTTTGTGGAAGAATCAACAGTCAATAAGGCCCCATCATTATTTTAGATCTATATTATGCAACTTTTGCTTTTATTGAAGACGAATTCCAAGAAGGCGGGGCATTTGTGATAAAATATAGATGTTAGAGTTCGTTAAAGGTACCTAAGAAATCCAGAAAACAAAAAAATTACTATAATGAAGCAAAAAATTCTATGATTGAAAGGCCTACGCAGTTACTTCGATATGAATATTGTGCAAAAATATTTCGGGCAATCCTATTGTTTATAAAAGCCGAAAAGAACAAAAAGCCCCAATAGAAATTTAGTAAAGAATTTTGAAAAAGTCATGTTAGAAGAGTTGTCTAGCTGAGAGTATTTTCCGTGGCACAGAGAATTGACGAGGACGTTTATTCAAGATTATCATCACAATCAAAAAGTGAAATGGCCAGCTTTGAGGGTCTTTACGGTGAGCCTTTGCTAGAATAAGACAGATGATTATAATAAAATTGGAGATATAATTCGAAATATATTAATTGTCGATAAATGGACAAAACTGGAAGAAGGAGTTTTTTCTCGATGTTTCTGGCAAATAACCAATTAAGCCGCAATACTTGTTAATCGTTTATCAAAAAAATGACGTTTAATACATTTTTGGGGAGGGGGAAAAGTTGTCTTAACAACGTATAATTGATATGTACCTCAAAATAGAGGTATCCAAATAACATTTTATTAGACCTCGTCGACGACAACTTTGAATTAAAACGTATAAGGAACTTGTGGACTATAGAGTAGAATGGAAATAAAATATCAGTTCTGGGAAAACTGTGATCTAATGGCTTATCCAATCTTTTACCCTATAAATGGACAAATGTGGTAGCAAAAATTTTCTGTTGAGGTCAACTAATGTACGAATCTCTAAAAAAGCTACAGTCCTTCAAGACAATAAGTACTGTTTATTAATAGACAGTGACCAATAATCTTAACAATGTATAATTGATGTACACCTCAAAACAAAAGGATCCAAATTACATTTTTTTAGAACACGTCGAAGGAAATTTCGAGTCGAATCGTACAAAGGATTTGTAGATTATTTATTATAATAGGAAAGAAGATACAACCCAAAATGTACTGATTTTGGGTAGTACTGTGATATTATAATTAATTGAATATTTTATGCTATAAATCACCAAAATTGGAAGTAGAAAGTTCTCGTCAAAGCTTCTGCGAGGGCAGCTAATGCAGAAAGCTACAAATAAGCTAAATTGGGCAAAGTTAAAAACGAGTAGCAACAATATCAATATGATAATTATCGGTTACCTATGGACAAGGGCAAATTATCTTGACAGTGTATAATTAATCTGTACCTCAAAATAGAAAGATCAACGTCCGATGAATTGATAAAGTTTGTTAATATATTTTTGGAAAAAGAGGATACCTTAATAATATACAATTGATATGCATCTAAAAATATAAGGATCCAAATCCCATTTCATCAGAACTCATCAAAGATAACTTTGGGATTAATCGTACAAGGGGTTGTTACAATGTAATTCTAAATATATCAATTCTAAGTAAAAATGTAACTCCATGAGGTTTTATTCTATAAATGCTAAAAGTGTAGAATTTCTCTCTAACTTCGTGGGAAGAACAACCATATATATAACTACAAAGAAATTACAATACCCAAATGTGCCAATTATTATCAATATCTAAGCTCGATATATTTTTGGACAGAGTCAAGTTATCTTACCAATGCACAACTGATATGTTTCAAAATAAGAACATCAAAATTGCGTTTCATTAGAGCTCATGGGAGACATCTTCGGGTCGAATCATCTAAGAGACTCGCAAATTACGTATTAGAATAGGAATGAAAGTATGTCTCAAAACATGTTAAGTCTAGATGAAAATGTGATCCCATGTCTTATCCTATGTTTTATTTCATAAAGGAACAAAAACCAAGAAAGGAGAATTTCCATCGAAGTTTCTGAGAGAACAATCAATGTAAAAAACGCAAATTAGCTACTATACTTCAATATCATAATTATAGTTTACGAATAAAATATGAGTTCAATGTTTTTTGAATAGAGGAAAACATATAATAGATGCGTACCTCAAAAAAGGAAGATTCAAATTGCATTCCCCTATATTTCATAGAAGATAACTTTGGGTTGAATCATGTAAGGAATTTATAGAGAATATATTATAATAAAAATAGTAATACAACTAAAAATATTATAATTCTGGTTTAAATTATAAGTCCAATGTGCTATCCAATATAAATCTCAGCGTCTGCGACCATAGTATTACGACTGAAGATGCAAAAACTTATTAAGCAGGAAATAGTAACAGATATTTGATGTTATAGCTGCATGTGCGGGCAATCATTCCTACACTTTATTGCTTTCTAGATGACTCAGGTGGTTGTGGGAAGACTATGGCCACATACCTTCGTGTTAAACAGGGACAGGCGCAACACTTCTTTTACAGCTCCGTTAACTGAAACGTCTACATACTTCCAAATTCTAATTAACAAATACCGATGGCCTGTTTCTAAAATAATGCAAGCTAATTATTTGGAATGAAGTAACTACAAATCCACGATACGAATCAGACGACCTAAATATATTACTTCAAAAAACTATAAATGATTTGACACTTTTTGGAGAAAACGTTATGTTTTTGAGGGGTGCTCACTGATAATCAATGTGGTGGAAGAACTGCTGTCACGAAGGGTTGCACCAACCGAAACAAATTATGGGTTGATTTTACAACCCGGAAGCTTAAACAAATACGAAAGTGAACAATAATCCTAATATAATTAATTAATGATTACAAATGCGCACTGGCGCCTTTTGGGGTGAGGCGGTTGCCTTAGAACTGGACGTTTTGAGTGGTATCAGCCTTGATTTAAAATTGGTAAAGGATGACAAATAAATTTGGGATAACTTACTTACTCCTTGGCCCTGACAGTCCTTCTAAGACCATGGCCTCTCTTCTGAGCTTCCCAACTTTTGTTACCTGGACAAGCTAGTTAGGCCTGAGCCTTTAGGATAACTTAAAACTTCAGGGCAAGTTAATAATATGACATCACATACATCTGTGGGTTGAGCGAGATTCGAACTCGCCTGCGCCGGCTCGAGGTCAGAGGAACGAATATCTTAATCACTGAGCTAACGGCGGCAGTCACCAAGGCAAGTTACTCTTGAGGAAGATAAAATGGTCTAATAGATTACTGTTGTCAGTCACTTCTTTTTAGACATGATCCTCCTAAGCTTGACGTTTTTCTAAAAATGAATGCGACCCACTATGTCAGTATAGAAGGAGTACATGTTTTGGTTAAGGCAAGAAATATAGCCCTTGTCAACAAACTTTTGCTGAAAACTCCAATGATGGTCCTCAATATTCATAAAAATTGCAAATACGTTGCATTTCCAAATCTTTTTAAGCACATTCTGGTTTTCTTATTACCAGAAGGGGACTTACAAAATATTAATACTATAGAGAACATATCAGTCTTGCTAGCACAACAGAGATATTGTGTGTTCTTTTTATTCTTAGTGACACTAGATTTTATTTCCTTGTGTGTATAGTTTCTACAAGAAACCATGAAGAATCGGTTAGAAATAATACTATGTCCGTTATTTGTGATCAAAAAGAATAGCCGAGTCTTTAATATATATAAAAATTTTCAATAAAAGGGATTAACGAATACATTCATAACTGCTGCAGCAGAATAGTTAGAGGAAGCAGAACGTTTTTAGTGATGTCGCTGCTATCAACAAAAACTCTTCATCCTAAAATTTCAAATTTTTAGAGCAACAGCGACGTCGAAATGGAATGTTTAGTGAGAAAAGCAAACATAACTAGTGTAACAAGGGTTCTTCTATATTAAAGGGCGACTTGTGAGATTCTCCTGTACAGTTCTCCTCCCATTACTCATGATATTAAAGTTCATAAAAAGAAAACATTGTAAGTATCTATCACAGCACAATTGCTGAATTTTGATAGATTATGTGATAACTAAAAACTGGTAATATTTGCTTTTACATTTATTCGATACCTTTGGAGAAGCCTCTCCGAACTGTGATGAAAGGAAGGTTGGTGACTTTTAGTGATAACTTGGTAGAAACCGGTTTTCATACAGGACTTTTTGTAATGTTTATGCTCAAAATGTAAGAAATAACTTATGCTTCTGGCTAGTAAGAAATTATTATTATGTGGTTCTTAAGAGTTTTTGATGTTTAGATTACAAAAATTACTACCAAAACGCCGATTAGCTTCTTTTAAGTTAAATTATGACAGGTAACGTTAAATTTAATAGCAGCATAAATTATAAACATATAATATAAAAAAAATCGGTGATTTTTGTCAGCCGTTGAGGCACTTGGTTTCAATTCGGACAGATACTATAAATGACCGCCATTGTTAACATGGTCATCAATTTAATATGGTGCACTGTCTAGACTGCTGTTTGGTACGTAATTGTTACACATTGTAACACTGGTCGCAGTTTACGTTATAATGCAAAATGCAAATATTATAAAAAAAAGTTGGAATTTATTTTTACTCAATCGTTTATAATATATTCCAATAAAGTTCTGTAGAAGGTGGGATACAAACGTTCTAAAAAACACTTTCACTTTTAAAATGTTGCTATTTTTCCAGTTTGTTAGTTGGTAAGATTTTTACTTACCCAATATTTTCTGTACATTCTAAGAGACATACATTTGTTTGTTACACTATGAGCGCGCGAAAATTTTAGAAAGAAACCGTTAGTTACTTTACACCTTCTCACCAAAATCAATCCATAAAAATCTTTTTCCCCCATTTGTTACTAATGAAATTTTTGTAATTCGAGGAAGGAGCAATAACGCAGTTGTCTAAGGCGCAATATCTGCCACATTGCCCCATATAATAAGAGCACACCCATGGGAGTCTTAACCTCTCATTACGAAAAGCGATGCTTTCTTGTCTTACTGTTATTATTGACGATTTCTACACCACTGATTGGTATCATAACCGTCATTTATTTAACAGAAATGATAAAACTACGTTTTGTTTGGCAATAATAAGAGCACAAAGAACTAGCTAAAGAAGTCAAAACTGTTATCAAGAAATTTTTGGAGAGAAAGTTGAAAATCTTCGACACTCTCATCCATGTAAATATTACCATCGTCCATAGCTCCATGAGAAAATTTGTAGTCTTCACTTAGAAGTGTAGACGTTAATGTTATTGTCGTCTTACAACGTAATATTTTGGGCCAGTTAAGCCTTTTATAAAATGGATAGAGTATGGCAAATGTGAGCGACAAAACAATATTTGACGAACTAGAAAAATTTCCAAACTTAACTCTGATAATGGATCAGTTTTTTACTCAAATTCTTTTCCAAACTTTATGTGTCCCCTGGACTATACCCTATCCAAGTCAAATTTATCATAGGTTTAACGTTGAAAATGCAAGTAAATCCTTTTTTGAAGGCATTTCTCCGTAATTTATGTATAATATGTTACATTGATTTTTAAGACGACTCACCCTGGCGCTTTTATCTTTTAAAGATTTTCTTTACATAATTTGCACTATTGTATTGTACCTTGTCAAAAAAACCTTCAATTTAGGCATTTTTTACGACTGCATTTGGAAAGTTTGATGTGTTTTCTTGAAATTCATTTGATATATTGTAATGATCGACTTTTAAGTTGTCAGATCTCCTTGTACGGGTTGTAAGCAGGCGCAGCGCATGTTCTGTAGAGGCATAACTATTGAAGGTTCGAAACCATCTTGGTGCTGTTGCGAGGTCGCGAAAAAAATTGCATTATTTTGCCTGGTGCGCCAGTGGCTAGTGAGGGTTCTAGAATCAAACGGCACAGGTGTTTACACATCTAAAAAGGAATGGCTATCGCACACAGTGTACTATGGAGCAGATGCGCTTTTGGAAATATTGATAATTTGTCGTTAATTAGTTGCTACTCAATTACATAAATAAAGTGTTCGTGTATTAAGTGGAAATGAATATTCAATCGATAAACCCGATGTCAATAGTGGAATTCATCGCAACTTGAAGAATTATTTAAATAAAATACCATACTAAAGTAAGCATAGTTGGACGAACTAAAAACTAAAAAGGGGACCTGAAAAGTGAATTAGAGGATCGAGGTTTAGAGATGATTGTGAAGAAAACTGTGTTAGAGATCGATGAGGATAAAAACACAAATACGTACCTGTTCAAAATCTTTTGAAAATGAGCATAGAAGAACAATTAAATATTTTAGAGAGATGAGAAACTTATCATAAAAGTTTGAAGAACGTTTTAGGCATTTGAGCAGAGAATTACAAAGAGAACTGAAACGAGATCTACGAAAAATAACAGTAGATGTAAAGGAAAATTCTACAAGATCCAAAGAACAAATTTCAGCAGGGAATTTCTGGAAATAAAAAGCAGAAGATTTTTGAACATTAAGAAAACATTTGGTAAGTTTGGGAAAAGGATTGAAAGTAAACTCAGAAGAATATTTATACCTATAACGATTATTTGAAACCAGAGAAAAAGTTTTGTAAGTTGCGAGAAACTATAGTATTTGACAAGCAATGGTTGCCATGAAAAAGTAGAAACGGGATTTAAAAGTAAGGATAAAGCTGTGTGGTATATCAAAAAGGCATTTTGGAATTTGATGAACTGTGGAAAAGACTTAAAGATATTATGCCAGAAATGCGAGCTGTGTATGTCTAAAAATAATTTTCTCAGGAAAGCGCTTATGATGTAGCAAAATGTAGAAACCCTAAGGAAAGAGTGATAATCAACATTTCTGGTCCACTCCCAGAGATGGACAATGGCCACAAAAATACCTCGGTTGCTATTAATTGATTTATCAGTTGGTCTAAAGTACACGCAATATCTAATCAAGAGTCATCCATGGTTCACTGCTACTACTAAGATCGGAGAATGGGCAACCTAGGGACGTATAGCAATTCCTTTAAAGCCTATTCTACAAACTCCAAAGACATAGAAAACCGGACTTTACTGGAAGGACAATTATCAGAGGCTTGTGACGGCTCTGTGCTCGGTGCGGGCAATGAAGATTATAGAATTAAATAGTACAGTTATTTAAGCGCGTCTACAAAACAGCGGCAGTCAGGCGCAATCTGCATCTTGTGAAAATAAAAAAAAATTAGTGATAGTATTAGTCGCTAACCTGCAAAAATAAATAGGGCCTAGATAATAATTGTCGAGTTTAAGATAAATAATCGAACTCATACAATATTTATAAAGTTCCACTCCAACTAATATTTAGATACCATAACTGGGTTATCACTGATTATATAGATAGATGTCAGCTAAGCAATTAATGATTACAATAATTATCAGCGCCTGTGACGCCTGTTATGACGTAGCCATCGTATTTTCATTTTGTGTTGGTTTTATTCAATACACAGTAATTCTTTTTTGTAATCATTAATATTTTTAAGGTTCTGTATAAAAAAGAAATGCCAAAAAATTAAATAAAAAGATTTTCTTTTCAATTAATGACCCACAAATAATTGAGTCTTTCATTTATTTATCTTTTATTTTTTATATTATCTTTTTGAACGTTACTTGTGGAGAGCTGTTTAATATTAATGTATTGCAAAGAACAATCAAATGAAAGCAGCTTGTAAGAAAGTAAAGAAACGAAAAATTAGAAAACAAAAAGAAAGTACAGATACTAACTTATACAGGGGGGGCTCATTTTCTATTAAACTCGACTTTTCTTTGATAAGTTTAACACAAATGAATGTGATGGCTCGATAACGTACTGGAAATGGTCAGCATTTGCGTTCAGTCGAGCAGTACATCTGCTGTGATTTTTCGTTGTGGACTCTCTCTTTCAAGTGAACTCAGTTGCCAAAAATCGCCCATTTTCAACGGATCTAGTAAGCATAGAATGTTGATCCATCCCGTTGAACCATTCAACGACGATTTCTTCGTCGTTCAATTGATTATAAGATGAAACAAATCAGATAAAAATACGCCCCTGAACGTGTGAAAATCGGCGTTGTGACTTCTTGAGAGATGTCGATATTTGGTCCTTCACTTTTAGATAGCTTTTCCGAAATTTGTAAATTATTTCTTGCACATTAATCCAACAGTCTCCTTGGTTTTCAATTTCTTTGACAGTACCACAGCGGTGGATTTGTTCAGCAAATTATAGCTTTATCTAAATAAGCCGTACCACATTGACGAGCGTGGTGGAAAAGTTAAAATAACATGATCCCTGAAAGATAACAGAATTTCAGCCGTGAATGAATGTGATGTGTTAGATGTCGCTCCGTTGTGCTGGAGAGTTCCTTGTCCAACTGATTTATAAGAATGTTGAAGATTTTAATTATGGAGTGTGATGACTGCATCAAACAAATGGGACTAATTGTGCCTCTTTCTTCATTTGGTCAGATCTTTTAATTCACGGCAAGACAATATGGACAACTATAATTTCGGTGAATGCATAGTGACTGCTTAGAAGAGTTCAGATGTCTGTCTTTCACATTTTGGATTGTTTCTTAAGGCATTTGTTGACAAATTCTTGCATGATGGTTTAATAAATTCTTCTTGGTTTCCACTTTCTTAGATTTGCTCAGCGAATATTGGCCTCTAAACCTTTTTAGAAATTGCTATTGACGACATTACGATTCTGTTTTACAGTACGTGCGAACTAATGGGTGTATAAATAAGTTCTCAGCTTTAGATTTCACAGGACGCAAATCACCGTTTACATGTAACGTATTAGTTCGCCCTCTTGCGGTTTTAAAGCAATGACATTTGGTCTTTCGAAACATCATGCGATTTGGCGTTTGATGCACATAACTTCAATATCAGTTGTGTTCACGATGGCAATCACAAAACAGCATATTCAATTTTCTATCCACTTCGCGTTTCATCTTAAGAAAAAATGCTGTAAGTTGTGTAACGTGCAAAAAGTGGTACCAAAGATTTCGCGGAGGAGAGTTTAGCCTTGAAGATCAACCACGCGCTGGACGTCCTCAAACATTTGACACGGACGAGCTGCAGACATTGCTGGATCAAAACAATGCGCAACCTGAAAAAGAGCTTGCAGAACAGCTCGGCGTCACTCAGCCAGCCATTTCCATACGTTTGCATGCATTGGGTAAGATACAAAAGGAAGGCAAATGGGTTCCGCATACACTGTCCGAAGACAACAAAAATCGACGGCGTGACACCGCACTCCATTTGCTTTCAAAGAACCGAAAAAAGGATTTTCTGCATAAAATTATTACGGGCGATGAAAAAAATTATGGGTAGACCCTAGCAAACCTTCGACATCGACTCCAAAGTCCAATATCCACGCCAAAAAGAATTTGCTCTGTATCTGGTGGGATTGGAAAGGTGTGCTGTACTATGAACTGTTGAAACCAGGTCAATTTGAGGTCAATTTGAGCGATGAAATCGAAGAAAAGAGGCCATTTACTGGACAAGGAAGTCGCAAAGTCATCCTGCTCCATCATAATGTCCGCCCACATGTTGCGAAGGCGACGCAAGAACACATCTTCGCGTTAGGCTGGGAACTTCTCCCACATGCGGCGTATAGCCCAGACATGGTCCCTTCCGATTATCATTTATTCCGGTCGTTACAGCATCACTTGGCTGACACCCACTTCAAAACAGAAGAAGAAGTCCGAAAATGCATCGATAACTTTATCGTCTCGAAGCCGGTGAGCTTCTATCACCAGGGAATTCGCAAGCACCCGAAAGATGGCAAAAGGTCATCGATGCCAACTTTGAGAATACTTTGATACTTCAGCTTTTTTTGTTTGTTTTTAAATAAAACTTTAATTTTGCAGAAAAAAGCTGAGAACTTATACACCTAATATATATATACTCGATTCCCCAGAGTATATCAATATAAAAACAGAAAAACGTCTCTATAGGAGACAGGGAAATTACCGAATGGTGGATTGTTACTCCATTATACAATTAAGCGCTACATTATGGACAAGTTTTTCTTCATTTCCTATACAATGAACCCAATGTTCAAAATGTATTGCGAGATCTTTATTGATATTAGAAGTATTAATAAAATGGGGGTTTGTTGGCGAGTGAGTGAGTCATTCTGTAGTTTCTACAGTTTACGTGGACATTAAGCAACTCAAATGGAACAAAAATAAAAGTATCAACAGGATAAATTAAAACAAAGCTAATAAAATTGCAATAACTCCACCTTTCTTGTAGATCAAAAAAATCTACATGTAAAGATAACGTGAGAAAAATTATGAAAATATCGAAAGAAAAGACAAAAAAGAAAATGATCGTCGAGTCTTCTTCTTGGACCTATATGACTAGATGATAGGGGTACGTTAACTCCAGAAAAACTGATTAAGTGAGCTAGAGTTTAAGCTTAAATCTCCACGCGTTTTAAGTCAAATTAAGCAACAGAGTAACCAGAGCTTGCAAACGGATCCCATGCATATTGATGTTTCATTTCGTTTTATGACATAAACACATCAGGAGCCATCAAATACCGAATTATCCTTCGAAACGTGGCATCATAAAATATGTTTATAACAAAGTGGAAGTACCGCGACTTGTGTTCGCCAGCCACCCAAAATTGGGGGCGTGCGTCCTGCGAACGGCCGGCAGCCATAATAAAAATAAACCGCCCAAATTGATATGGGGCACAGGCGGCCCAAGGAGGTTAACACACGGGCCGAGTTAAAATTAGAGCCGCGTTTATAATTTCTGCAGCGCTATCACCGACGGCTCCATTTAAGATGTATCAGCAGCTATGGATCTGTGATTAGGTTAATGCACCGAACGGCGTGCAGAAAGCTTATGCTAATTTCAGATTAAGCTCGTCTGTCCGTGGCATAAAAACCTTCCCTGCGCCGCCTCGTCGAGCATAGGTCGAAGGAAATCTAAGAAGTGGGATTCGATTGGGATTTCGCAGCCGAGTCGTAAATTTGCTCTTATGTGATTAAATTTGAGGATGGAATGAGTCGACTGCAACCTTCCGATGATCTCAATTACGCGCTGATGTGGTTTAGATGAAACTAAATGCGAGTGCGAAATAACGTCTTATCAATGTTCCAGCTGAAGTTTTTATTGAACTTTAATTGGTTTGACCTGCTTTTGCCAAATGCTGCCATGACATCATAAAAACTCAAAAGCAGTTCAACGAACCACGAAATGAAATTGTTTGGATTGCGTTAGCAAAACAGACCGTAAATATTTTAAGACGTTTTCTAAAATGCAGCATCTGGCCACTTACATAAGCTCTGGAGATATAAAAAATATACACTCCAGATTGAAGCTCATGTCAAGTTCTTTTGACATAGTTTCCATTGAGGACTATACGTAGAGTCCAAAAAGGTTCCAATTTTTTTAAATTGTTGGCACAATACTTTTCATCGAAGAGTGAAAAATACCCGTAACGCCTTCATTAGAGGAAACAGTTGATCAGAATGGTCTCTTCCAATCCTAAAAACTGTAAACATCCATTTTCTTAGCCAATAAAACGTCCTTTGCTTTCTTTGGTGCTGTTTCACCTATTGTTGTCTACTGTTTTAAAAGGTGTTTCGTCTTTGGTATGCAGTAGTAGATTTATATTTCGTTTATGGTGACAAATTGTTACAAAAAGTTTTTCGGATTGCCAAACTGGGTTTTTGGTGAAAGGTGAAGTTCCATGGTATCTTTTTTGCACCTTTTTTATCTAATTTTTTTACACAGTATAGCCGACATGGGTATTATGTCTATAGTAACGATATTGTAGACTTTTACAACTATAACAATTCTACTAACTTTAACTGGAAGTTAAGAGTGGACTTTATCTCCTGGGGACCATTAGATATCTTTCTATTTATTTATCCAAAAAGACATCTATTGAAAGGATTATTTTTTTAATTCTTTACCTGTGGCATTCAAAAACAAGAAATGGGTGTTATCAGTCACCTGAATAGACATAACCTTAGAAATGTTTCTATGTACTTACTAGGTGGCTGGGCTGTACTTAGCTTCTTGGCGCATTTAGTTGAAAACAGAGAGTTAACATTAAGTTCTGCGTAAAGTTAGGAAAAATTCTTAGTGAAACATTGAATATAATATAGCAAGAATATGGTAACGAGATATTATCGAGAAGGCGTGTCTTTCAATGGTACAACAGGCTCCGGGAGGAAATAGATAATAATAATAATAATATCAAAAAAGCCGAAATTGAATACATATGCATGTTACCAAATTTTAAGCAGTGATTTATGTAAACGAAACCTTAATGCAAAAATAGTTCTTTATCCACAGAGGAATAGAAAGAAACCAAACAAACAATCGTTCTTCAACTGTTAAAAATAGATAGAATTGAGTTAAACATTGTTGTTGGAAATGACCAGTGCGACTCTCAAAAGAAACTCCTAAGTGCTGAATGGCAAGATCATGGTCATCAGTCTCCAAAAAGTAAAGCGACAACAAAGAAGAACCAAGGCAATGTTGATCACCCTTTTTGATGCTAAAGATATGATGCACCATAAATATCTGCTTGCAGAACAAACGATAAACCAAAACTTTTACATTAACATGTTTATACTTTTTTTCCTGATTTGTCGGTACCTGGGCAATGGGTTTTAATGCACGACGATGCAAGACCCCATACTGCTGTATCAGTTCAGAAATATCTGGTCAAACATCATATTCCCTGCTTTTTTATATTCACGTCATATGTTGTGTGATTTATTTTTGTTTTCCTATATGAAATTCCCGCTATAAGGAAAGAGCCATAAAAATATTGCAACAGTCCAAACGACTTTGAAAAGACCTAAGACCTTTAAGTCTTTAAGTTAAGTACATTGTTTTGCTAACCCACCCTTGAAGCTTTCTGCCAAAAGTTGTAAATAATCTTCAACGATGGTATACTTTTCGCATTTTACCTTAATCCGAACAGTATTCTACTTTAAAAATAAAAGAGCGTTGTTCGTGGCTCAATTTTGACCTGCTTTTATTTCAAAGGTGACACACAAATTACGGTGCCACCTCATAGGAATTTATTTTAATTATCAAAAGACTCTTGCATATGGTTTCGTTTTATTTGTACATTAATGTTTTCAGTCTTCCCCTAATGTGTTTGAGTAACAGTTCGTACTCATAATTTTTTATGGTTTCCTAAAAGAAAGGAATAAAAGATTGAGAAAGTATATAGGAAAACAGTAGGTGCACCTTATTATCTATTCGAATATATAATTAAAGTAAACGTAGTTTTTGATAAAATATCAATAAGAGATAAAATTGAATTGAATGATGTCATTACAGAACCATTATCTTCTTTAAGTCTAGAGTAGATAAGAAAATTCTCAAATGACTAGTTTACATGTTATATGATAGTGTAGACTGATAGCTGCAAAAAAGATAATAACAATCAGACAACTCAAACAAATTCATAAATATAATTAAGATAAAGTATAAGAAGAAGGGACTTTACACACTTTCTCCAGGGTTGTTTCCACTGTTAAAATTACAAATAAGTGCCTCGTGCTACTGGCTTGAATTTCGTCGTGGTTTGGAAAATCTTCCATTTCAAAGGTGATTAAAGTTTTGAGAACATTTAGAAGTCATAGAGCGAAGAATCTGCTCTGTATTTGATGTTTCAACAAAAACTTGCATACCAATATTGTTGGTCAAAATTTTATACACTTTGGTATTTGAAATTTCCAGCTCATCTTATAGTGCTTAGGCTGTTAATAGCTAATCTTTGATGATTTTAGCCCCCACATGTTTGTTATTCAGACTTTCAAAAAGTGAATCACATTCAACAAATTCCTGGATGTCTCTAAATAGTTCGCACCATACCTTTTTTCTGGGCTGTGGTCATTGCATAATTTTCAAGAGCCTTTTTTGTGGACGAATGCTCCAGCTCGAAATTTGGTTGAGATTTTTGCCCTACTGGCTCAGTCATTGCAAGTGCGATGAAGATACACTACATATGTGCTCTGACTGGTGTCTAATTCTTAAACTACTCGGTTAGTGAAGTCACCCTCATTCACACAGGTGCGCTATAGTCCACTCTCGTCAGCTACCAGATCATATCACATCGGCGCCTTCTGTTTTCATTATATTAACATTCATCGTGGTCACTATTATCGTTTTAAACGCAATTTTGGTCGATCCACTAATTCAAGTTCAATTGAAAGTTAAAACTTTTGGTTTATGGTATAAGCTAGAGAGGAACCAGAGATAAACTAAATGATATCGTGGTGGTGTTTAGTGTAATCAACAATTTTTAGATTTAAAAAACTAGAGCATATATTTCATGCATCCAAAGATATTTGAATTGTACTATTTCAACTTGGAAAAGACTTTGGACGGTAAAACTGCTGGATAATTTAAAGTATAATGCTGCAAATAAGTCAATTTCAATTAAATTAGTTTCTTGCTTTGTGTAATACCTTTCTTTGTTGGAAAGCAGTGTTACTGACACACCTTGTGTGATTTTACTCGCTTTGGTGATTCTCAGTGCTATGAAAACTAGGGATGTCTTAGGAAAGAATTTGATGACGTTTTTTTGCCCTCGGCGTCTTTCAAATTCGGAAAACTAGAGTATGTAAAACAGTACTAGGAAAGTTTTATAATATGGTGCTCACAATGGATATACATAGTGACAACTTCAAGTATGTTAGGACAAGCTCAGACCTGTAATACAGTTCGTAGGACGACTTCTAGGTGTTAGTAGCTTCTAAACTGTGGCAGTAAAGAGAATTCGTAATGTCATCTTGATCAAAATAAAATACTGAGCAATTTTGTGTTACAATTTCGCATAAGGTTAAAATATTGATCAATGGAGCAAAATGATGCTGTGCTGGAAGATACTTGCCATTATACGACCATATTTAGGTTAGTGCTAGAAGTTTCAGAGAACAAATTTCAATTTGGAAGAAGTTTTGAGGTCAAGATTCCTATCTTCACCTCTGACTTTTCGCTAGATGGAAGAGTGTTTGGACATTCTTGTGTTGGTAATCCATATTATTTTGGACAACATTGTTAAGTGAGAAAGATTTGTTCTCTTTGCCTTAACAGACAAACCGACGATGCAAAGCGTTTTGTGGTGTCGCAAAATGCCCAATAAGTTTAAAAACACTTCGTCATATACAATCTTTGTCAGAAAAGTTCAGGGCTGATTTAATAATTAGTTATTTAGTCAACTAATATGCGTCCTGAATAGAAGTGACCTTGGAAGCTTTTCCACATAAACTCACTAGGTGACAGTTCTGTGTTTTGCAATCCGCTGTTTACATTATTGGTGCATGTAAATAGAAGATACACGAGTGACGTGACGGACGCGGATTTTGAGCAGAGAATTAAGTTCTGCGTTAAACAAAAGGAAATGCCCAATGCAATATGGAATATGATGTAGCATGTATATGGTAAAGAGCCAATATATATGGAAGCCGTGTCTTGGACAAAAGATTTCGGGAAGGCAGAGATAATTACAGCTTTCATATTTTCCATAGTTACCCCACTTGTCATTGTGTGATTTTCTTTTGATTTCCTATGTAAAAATTCAGATGAAAGGAAAGCATCCGTGAAGATTTTACAATTCAAACAGCTGTGACATGTGTGTTGGGAAGTGTCGTAAATAAGGTTTTCTCTATTTGCTTCCATGACCTCCAGAAACCACTTCTGGAACTTTTCTGATAAAGGTTGTAGTACCGTATAAGCTAAAAGAAAGACCGTTTTCCACTCACTAGACCTTCTCATGTCGTGGGATAACAAGTGTCCTAATATCCTTAGGAAACGCAGAATAATTACTTCAACGAATGGTTTTGAAGAATATAGAACTGTATAGGATATAGTTTAGGATAAATTTAAATCCGACCACTTAGACCCTAGAGTTTCAACGCCGATGTTAAAACACTGTTGGTACTAGAAGCAGTAGAAGGATTTTGAACAGTAGGCGGGTTGATGTAACACAATTACATTTGGAAATTTTAAAAATATAAAATTCACTTGAGGGGGGGGAACGATCAAAAGAAACTTAAAAGAGGTAGCAATTCAAAAAAGCTGGTAAATTATGAATCAAAGGAATCGATGTCATTATAGAATAGTACTCTCTGTTCTTTATTCTCTAAAAATATACATTTTTTTAAAACTTATTCAATTGTCATATTCACATATGTTAAAGGCATATTGTATCTTGTTCATAGCTTTTTAAAATACAAAGTCAACTTTGTAAGAAAAATGAGCAAATTTTGATAGTCCAAGAATATCTTATATTGGTATTGTAACTCTTATGATACAGCGCTGCCGATGCAGTTCGATGACTACCGCGGTGATCTCATTACCACTCAACCGCTTAAAACGCTCGCCAACGAGCCGACGCCGCCGCCCATAAAAACGGGCAACGGAACCAAAACAGCACTTTTGCTTTTACTCATTCCGCTGGCCGGCGCCGTAATTGCCCATTCACAGGCAAAACTTCTCAATTAAGCCGAGCCGCGGCGTGGGCGCGCCGCTGCGAACCTCCAAATAAGGAGTATTAAAAGTTATCCTATCGCGCGACGCGAACCCCCGACCTTGGCTCGATCGTTCAATCATCGAAACCCACGCGCCGGTTTTTTAATCTCGAGCATCGGCTTCGACGGCTCGGCGAAAGCGCCCCCCGACCCATGCGCGCGGCTGAGGTTACGCCACGAACATTTTGCGGCTATCCGCGGCTTGCTGGAATTCGATTGCATGTAGAACCGTTTGGCTTGGCCACAAGACGGTGGTTTATTGCTACCGGTATCCAGTGAGCCTGTCCTTGTGCTACTTCTGAGACATTTCCTGTAGTATCATTTTCGCTCATTTGTACGTTGCTGTTCAAATAGCACCCAAGGTCCAAGAAGTTCGTGAAAATTTGCAATTCAATTTGAGGAGGTTGGGAAGTAAAGGGTGGCCTAAATTGAATGCCGGAGTTAAACTTCGTTCCTTTTTTGTTTTCCGATTGACAATTGGCAATTTAGAGTCTATCCATACGTCAATAGTGTTATTTATTCAACCATTTTCTTCTTAACGTGGTCCTCCTATTTCAACTTCGTATTTAGAGTCATACCTAGATGTTCAGTTAAGTTTTAAAATGAGGCAATAGTTCCACTAATATTGAGGGAAGGTGAATCAGACATTCTTGGTAAAATTAATATTTGTAATTTTTCTGTTAAATTCGCCATACACTGTATAGTCAGTAAACATAAAACATAAACCAGGTATAGGGTTGGTTCTAGTATACTTCCCTGGGGCATTTTATTTTATTTATGTTTATTAGTTTACGAAAAATGTTCCAAATTTTTATTTTTGTTACACTCTGAACAAGAAAACACTGCGTGGTCTAAACATAATGCCTTCTTACAGGCAAAACATTTGTAGTTGGTTTTAAAATCTTTTCTGTTTTCCTATGCAATTGCAACGCAACTAAGTGCGAATAAGACAACGAGCAATATTTTGAGTTAACTGAATTCTGAAGGTGATATACTATTTTCGCAGTGGTTATTTACGGTGCTTCCGGTTGACTCATGGCTTCTTTCGATGGTGCTCTGAGCGTCAGCAGTTACGGTATGATTTTCAAGACTGCGGCAGTGAAGGCTCACCGAGGCGTTGACGGTGTATGGAGCAAGTGCTTACGGAGAGCCGACTTAATGGTGATGCGGTTTTAGGAAAGCATAAAACCGATGAGATGGCTACATAAAAGTGATGTTAGCAACCTTCCTCTTCTTTTACTTTTTTTCTTCTTCAATATTATTTGGTTGGAGGAGCTTCTAGTGGTGATCCGCCGGTTTGGCGTCGGTATCCTTTTCGTATATTTCTGAGTACATTTTTTCTACCTCTCTCTTTCTACAAGAGGGGTGTTCCCGAGCATATCTTTGATAGAGCCACTTAGACCGACCGAAGGCTTGAGTAGCAGGGTTGGTAATTATCCAGATCCAAATTTTACTGCGTGGGGTACTTCTGCATAGATGCATGCATCAGGGAAGCGTTCGGTTGCTGCTCCTGCTGCGGCATTACGCAGTATTTCTGGTTATTGTCGGGATATTGGTATTAGTCTTATGCATAACCATACGGATACTAGTAGCTCATACTTTGACTGGCGCACCAGACATACCTAAGTCCATCTCATTGACATCAGACCCAGCTCCTCCTTTCTCTTTGTCCTAAAAGTACTCCACTAACTGACTTCTTATTTCAGTGTTGCGGATGTTCTCAATGGGATATGTATGTGTGGCTGACTCCTTAGTCGAGAAGCGGGTAAAAGCATAGCCCTTATCTTTGAAAACACGTATATCCTGAATAACTCCAAAGAGACATAAATAATGTCTTATGCATCAGCTCTTTCATGAGGCCTTTTGTAAATTTCCCGCTGTAATCGGTACAACTGGTAGGGGAACTTTGGTTATAGACCTCGTCAAACGTGGGTTGCTTCCTTCGCTGTGCATTCTTGAATACTAGCATAACCAATGAATTACAGGATTTTTTCTTAGCAAACCGAAGTAAAATTAAATGTTTCTCGAGATTATCAGAGCAAAAGAATGTTTAAAGTAAAGAACGTAATTGAGTTCTATGAAAACACTTTAGGGTAGGTTTCCTAGCGGAAATTCTAAATTTCAACTATGATTAGTTAGGTGTTAAGTTGAATTTTACCTTAACGCAGTCACGATTTCAAAACAAATTCACGAAGATAAATGGTCAGGTCGGCTTTGTCACTCGTGCTCTAATAAGACTCCATTCGACAGCCAAAAGAGTTTGGGAGCCACAGTATTATAGAATATACAAGGGTGGGATTTACATACTCCTCTCGTATTATTAACTCTACAGCATTGTATTTTAAAGAAGCCTTGATGTTAGATCTTCTTTTACTGCCGTATATTATTGTCAACAAGCTTGTGCTCTTCGGCTAAGTAATTGTCATCAGAGTTTGTTATAGCGATTGGATAGTCTATCATGATAATAAATGTACGAAATACATAAACATTTTTTGTCGGTTTTCACTCTTGTAAATATAAAAGTCTTACTTGAGCTTGATATTCTGATCTAATTGTAGTAAATTGCAGTATAAACATAGGCTATTTCCATTAGAAGAGATAAGGCATCTACACACAGTTAATTTATCATAGATCTATTTTAACCCATAAATTGTTCCATACCATATGGCTTCGCATGCACTATTAAACTTCATAATCGTAGCTGCTTTCACTTTACCAGCCTGAAGTTCCCCATTGGGGTGTTGACCGTTAGAGGAGCTTTTCGGGGAACGCCAGCATAAAAAGGCGCCGATTATATCATCCGTCAAGCTGCACTCCTTTGTGTCACCTTTAGAACAATTAAGATGACGCAAGCTGCGCGGCTCGCGCCTGCCTCCAGGGACTTCATTAATAGCAGCAGGAACTGCGGCCCATTGTTCGATTCTGGAAATATCGAACGAAGTCGCTCCCGAGGAGGCGGTGAAAGCTCCCGGCCTGGAGCGGCTATTTGTGAATATCGAGAGCGGTTCAGGTGTAGGCCGGCACACAGGTGCTAGCGGATCCTGCAGAATGGGAGCACGCCTACGCCATTCGGTAATCTGATAAAAAGCCCGATAGGACGTCGAACTGGGCACGAGGGGCACATTGTGATGGAGCCGCTGCCCATTATTGCCAAAGTCAAGTTCGCGTTTCACTCTGCCATTCGCTCTAATGAGCGCGTTTTGCCGATCCGCGGTATCTTGCTAGATGTGTCGCCTCGGGGACAATAAATCCTAGCGCTACTGGTTGCGCAGCCGACATAAAAAGTGAGTGAAATATTAGCAAATGAGTGGGCACCATCTTTGATTTCAGATCTAAGGCCGCTAAATCACTGCGGCGTCAATTAATTTTGTTTTATGATCACGATAACGTCTCGAGATTAACTAGCTATGGGCTCATTTAGCGTTCCTTGGATTGGTACACCAACTATCGAGCAGAGCTTTTCCAACGGAATTCACTTCCGTACTTCATTTCAAAAATTAACCCCATTTTAAACACAACAATGATAAACCTTTATCTATACATACACTACCGACCGCTCATGGAAGTATGGACGCCTTATTAAAATACTTTTCGTATTAAATTTTGTTTTGTTTAACCATTTATCATCTCCTTAGATAATGTTGATTTGAATGAGGATTTTTTATAAGCATTTGTTGGGTCGAAAACTAAGATAAATAAAATCATAATGCTCAACAATCGAATCCTTTCTTTCAGTCTCTATCACGTGTTTTAGAAACTGGTTTAGCCATTCTCACTTTATATCTAGAAAAGCTATCAGTGTGTAAAATCGCGAAAACATTAAGGCTTTGTGCTTATACAGTGAATCTTACATTGCAACACCACAGCAAGACCTGGGCCTCATCACGAGTAACATATATCTGATGCAGAGCATCAATCTATTAGACTGATGAGCAAGCGAAATAGAAGATTAGCTGCACCAGATATTGTTGCAGGGTTTAACCGGAAACGTGATAAAACAACATCAGCCAGCATAGTCAAGAGGCGTCTTCAGGAGGATAATCTTCATGGTCGTGTTGCGACCAAAAAATCGTTGTTACGGCGTGGTAATAAGGCGAAACGGCTTCAGTGGGCGGAGAAGCATAATTTTTGGACAAGCAAACATTTGCTGAACATGTTATGGACTGACGAATCAGAATTTTGAAATTTTCAGTCAGAAACGGAGAATCTTCGTGCGTCGGTCTAAGGCTGAAAAGATGATCAAGGACGGTATTGTTCCGACTGTCAAGCACGGAGGTGGATCTGTTTTAGTGTGGAAGTGCTTTTCTTTGGTTGGTGTGGGAGACTAAATAAAAGTCGATGACATTATAAGAAAAGAGTATTATAAAAAAAATTAACGAGAAACGCAATACCATCATTCATGATAATATGCACGATAATGTTCCTAAGCATATTTCAGAACTTTGTAAGGACTATTTCGCAAATCAAGAACAATAAAAAATGCTCAAAATGATGATATGCCATCACAGAGTCCAAACCTCAACCCCTATAAAGTGGTTATGGGATGAGCTGGATAGAACAGTAAGAAAAGAGCACCCCACATTCTAAAATCATCTTTTAGTTTTCTTTAAGGTGTCCGAAGATATGTGTCACTCGATAAGTTAAAAAATTATCGAAAGAATCATAAAAGCAGTATTAAATGCAAAGGGCGTTTTTTAAGAAAACAAATGCTTAATATTCAAATTAATTTTTTCCGGTATTCATGACGATTTTTTTTAAATAATAAATTATTCCCTTATATTAAAGTGTACAAATTCATTTTTTATTTAGTGTCCATATTTCCATGAGTGTATAATAATAGTACTACACTTGAGAGCAAAACAATCGACTCAGCAACATGCTCGAGTTTTGAAAGAATGTGTATCCACTCCGATAGCATTTCCAAGTAGAATTCAATGTACTGCTTGAAAGCTTAAAAACTGTGCTTTGATTGGAATTGGACTTATAGTGACAAAGTTATGGGCCTAAGAATATATGTAGCACAAAAAATTGAAAGGGTGATTACAAATTGACAAAACTTAAATCCTCAGTTGAAATTAATTTAATGATTTTTTCAATACATGATGTTGCCACTTCTACTGATAATTGGATGTTCCAAGCAATTATGATGACTTTTCCTATGCTGTCTTGAAGGATTGCTTCCCACTCTTTAATAAACGTCGCTCCATCACGCTCCCTGGTGCAAGATTTCTGGTGCAGACTTTTCACTTAAACTCATCCCAAACATGCTTAATTGGATTTAAGCCTAGGCTTGCGCGGTGTGGCATCGTCCATTGTCATGCATTAGTATGAAGTCCTCATCAACAAATCCTGCAAACGGAACATGTTTTTTCAGAATGTTCCTGATGGGACCAGTAGCTGCCTTTTATGGTCAAGTTGGCTCCCTTCAGTCTTCTTCTCACTGTCCAAGCGCTGGCGACCACACTTCTGGTCGCACTCAGCTCTCGCTGATGCTCATATGTCGATTTCTGGGGGATATTGAGACGACAATTCAATTGCCTCTCTCCGTTGTCACGCGCCTACGGCCGGCGGACGTAGCCACCAGTTTCCCGGTACTGACGCCACGCTCTCGACATAGCTGGTTGATTTAGATTTAGTCGATTTGCCACGCCCCTCTGACTGAGACCCTCTCTCAATAATGCAACTGCTTGGGCTGTGGTATCCATTTTATTGTAAATCACTCGAGCACTTACGTAACTTACTTATTTACGTCAATTTCGAATAAGTGAACTGTAGGGCAATTACAGTCGTCGCGCACGTGCCTTCCAATTAGCAAGATTCGTAAAACCTTGTTCGTGATGCATATTTTTTTAATGCGTCATCCGATTAATGCAATAGCAATAGTTTTTTAAAGCTCAATAATAAAAATACTCCTTGCACGTTAATGTTTTTATTTTTATTTTCCTTACACTGAAACAGGAGACGAAAATGCGCGTGCAGCTAATAAATCGATTGTTTTGCTCTCAAGTGTAGTAAGGCATTTTTTTAGAAGTGTACGCCTGCAAATTTCTGTAAGCATTTTTTTGCAGCCACCAGTTGCTAACGAGACTTTAGTCTTCTTTAAAAATAGTACTCATAAATCAGTAAAGCGAGTGCCGTAATTTGGCGGATGTCGATACGATCTAGAGGAAGTGTTAGCGCTGGTTATAAATAGGCCCTTTGATTTCAGCCGGGGCTAAATACCAAGTCCATTTGGACGCAATATTTCACAGCCTTGATCGTTACTTCTAAATTTACTTGGTGATGTAAATCCCTGGAAAATGACGGGAAGAAAAATTCGTTACACGTATAATTTCCCTCAAAGTGTGCTTTGTAATGGATTTTAGTAATTTTGAGATTCGAAGGATTATAACGATTTTTTGAGTATTACAATTAAATACAAGTAAATAACAATACGACAGTATTGTGTAATTTATGGTCTCATAATTTAAATTCATTTGAAATCGACAATTAGATGCGCCATAATACTTTCCCAATAGTTGAAATCAGTTATCCCTAATGCTTCATTGGAATCTGATGTTATTTAGTTTAAAAAATACCACAGGGGCGTCCTAAGTAATACGAATATATATTATTATAGTGCGACTTTTTGTTTAGGGTATGTAGAAGAGTTTGTTTTATTTTTTGTGTTCTATAATAATAACAAGGGGGTGTCGAATTGTCTATCTATAACCTAAAATCAAATTACATGAAAATATTTTTTTTACAACCAAGCGAAATATTCCTTCATCCAGTACCTCTGACAGAAATATATTCATTTTAGTAAGCGTGGTAGTGTTATAGCCTGACTCATCAGATGATGAATTGATCACATCCCAAGATCACAGTGTTGACAGTCCAGAGATCATGGGATCTAGATCCCAGAATTATCTTTTTAGGTTATTCTAGTTTTCGAGAAAAAGATGGTTTCAAATGGTCAATTAATCCTAGAACATGAAGAGGTCGAATTGCTGCAAAGAACTATGTTCAAATTGGAGACGGATGTTACAAATTTAAATGACATTTTTTTCTTTTTATGAAAGATGTGATGTTGGAACAAATACTTGTCTATACTAATGCTAAGATTGAAGTATGTTTTGTCTTAGATTCTATGACAAATCTTCTAGTCAAATAAAAAATTGACGACAAGTTTACAACTTTTAGATTCCCAAACGGCTTCATAATTTAAAAATTCGTAAAATTGATATATCGATATTCTGTTTTGATGGTGACAAAACAATGGTTTAATATAAATCAAAGAATAGTAAAGTGGTTATCTACCGTCAAATGTCAGAGCTAGAGATCAAACATAAAGAATAAAAAAAATGGAACAAGATTGTAAACATGTCGAAAACAGAAATTGTAAAAATGTAGGCTGACTCACCACACCCCTACCGAGTCGCCAAGGCTCCATCGAGGGCGGTCTCAATCCCGTAAAAGATGTATGACCTTATGGATGGATGGATCTACTGTTAAAAATTTATGATGAACTGTAGATCTTCCAAAGTGTAAGTGTTCCAAAAGATCAATAAAAACATAATTTTTCCAAGTCATACAATGTTTTCTTTAAGTAGTAAAGTTTAGGAAAGTTTCATAATAACATCAATCATAGTAAAGTATCGTAATCTAGGATTAGGTACCTTAAATAATAGGTTATTTAAATTATTCTCTACTTTTGTTAGGTTATTGGGACTGGTAATTTATAGAGGTGTATTATAAGAAATTGCAGGGTAAACAAACTATGTTCTTCAAATTATTCATGTTGTGGTCAACAGCTTTGCTATCACAAATAAGGCAAAGTTCATGGAGTACTTTCGTGACGTCCTCTTTTCAGATATATTGATCAACTTTCTGCTCATTTGTGATCCAACTAAACTGTTCAAGAATAAAATGATATAGTCTGTCAAACCTGTCAACACCACTTTTGTCTTTCAAAGACGACCAGATTAATTCAACTTTTTGATCTCATCTTCAATGGAGAATTAAAGAATTTTGTGACAGTTTCTGGATCGCATTCGAGTTGAACGTATTGGGTCTTGGTTCCTTCAAAAAGGACAATATATTAAGCTCTACTTGCTGACAATGCATTTTGTAGATATGATCAAATATTTCTTCTTTAAAACAGGGTACATACTAGAGAGATCTATTTGATGAAACTCTTGCTACTGTTTGTTTTTCAAGATCCTTCAAAAATTGTCAAAACGCAATGTTCTCAACTAGATGTGATTGTTGTCAAACGCAGAATTATTTTGGGTAATTGTTTACGCATATTACAGATCAAAAACACAATCGATATTTTTTTCAATATGGGGCGAATAGATCCGAAGTAGGGTGCAATCGATATAGGGCACCATTGAAGTCTAATTACATGTTTACCTTGTTTTGTTTGTAAAGCTGAGTTCCAAGACTTTCAAAACTTGCCATTTTAAGGACATTTTTGAGGTAACTAAAAAATTGTGAAGTATTAATGTATGAGGTTTATCAGCTCTTATGTTTTAACTTGAATTATACACACAAAACGTAAACGAAAAATTGTAGGTCACCGTTTACATTTACCCCTATTTTTCCCATATGGGAGAAATGTAAACTAGTTTTCGGGGTAAATGGAAACATCACTTTTAAGTTAATGTAGGCATAAAAATTTGAAATCTTTCTGCAAATGCTTAATTTTATCACATATTTTTGTTGTTATTGCAGTTACCATAGGTGCTCCAAAATTATATCTAAAAGAAGAAAGAGCCAAGCTACATGACTGAGGATGTCGCAAATGCTATTGCAGATATGCTAAACAAAAATAAAAGCTATTAAAAAAGAACATTATGAGGTTCCAAAATGTGTCATTTATCGGTGGAAGGAAAATTCTAGTAAATATAACTGGACAAGGTCGTTTCCAAGTTTTACCACCTGAAGTCAAAAATATAGTTGTGAAATGTTTGCTAGCAAGATGTAAAATGGGGCTTTCTGATAAGTTAGAACTTCGTCACTAGCTGGGAAATATGTTAAAGCTAAAGGCTTAAGAAAAAATCCTTGTCCAGAAATTATTTACCATTTTTATGAAAATCTAAAAAAAGTTATTATTGAATATGGTCTGGTTGACGATAAAAGCAGTTTACTATTTAATGCGGATGAATCAGAGTTTAACAGTGATTCAATTTGTATTAGGACGATTGGTAGTAAAAGGTATCTGGAAGCTCGGGCAGAGAAAGCATTACCGTACTGGTATGAGTTTCAGCATCGTTAATTGGGTATAGGTGTTCAAGGTTGATGGACCTCAGTTAACGCTTACCCAGAAACATCATATTCAGCTTCAAGGAACGGCTGTATGAAAGATTCACTCTTTTACCACTGGTTTATAAACAGAATTACATCTTATGTCGGAAATTTGCGAATGTCTAAGAATTTACCAGAACAAACAGCTTTATTACCATTTGATGGTCACTGCAGTCACTTAAGCGTGAGTACAATTGAAGATGCTATAAAAAAATAATATAGTTTTAATAAAACTTCTAATCACCTACTGACAAGTTGCAACCTCTGGACAAGAGTGTGTTTGGCCCACTAGAGTAATTAGAACAGACAGTTAGTAAAGCATGGCAAGGAACAAATGCTGACTAAAAACATGATCGGGGGTTGCGAATACCGGTTATATTCAGTGGATTCTTCAAAGTTCCCCGAAGAAGATTTCACCAAAGAAGATCTGGAAAAATATAGAGCGTGTTTAAATAATCTTCAAACAAAGAAACCAAGTGATACCTTTAATGTTGTAACTACCTTTTCTTCATCTTTGTCTAAGGAATCTAATAATGGCCATAATTTACTAGATACTGGAGCAAGTTTACATCCAGCATTACATCAACTAATATTACAGTGGACAGTATTTCTATTTCTGAAGTCAAACTATGAGAATCTAACAATAAACCAAAGAATGTAGTAATTCCTAGAATGAAACAGCAGACATATGGAGAAGTTCTGAGTACAGACGAAGTTCTAAATCGACTAAAGGTACCAGAGGAAGAAAAAGGCAAAGCCAAAACCTAAAAAACAAGCAACCCCAGAAAATAAGGTCCCAAAACACAAGAAGTCAAGAAGAAAAGAAAATGAAACAACTGTTGACGAAAGCGACATTGCAAGAATGATGAAAATCCTTGGGATGAAATGGAATTAAGAGATATAGAAATTGAAAATGTTTCAAATATTTCAAATTTACCAAACGGAAAATTTATTATGGCCGAGTTCAAAGAGAGGTAAAAGAAACACTACCACATTAAATATGTTTGTGTGATTGAAGATTACCATGAAACAGATTATAGGGGTACTTCTAGATTGCCTTCTTGTTTTGCGTTGGTTATATTAAGAATTAAGATTTTCTACTCGTTTTGTATTAGTTAAGTTAAAAAATCCAGTATTTTCTATTTTAAATTTTAAAATTGATTTGGTTTTTGGTTTTGCCAAATGTGGGGTAAATGTAAACACAAGTATTTTAATCCAACAAAAGCAATAGTATACACTTTGTTTACATTTGCACCCTAGTTTAAATCACTAACTACAATAAATAAGTAGTTTACATGTTTACATTTACTCCGACGAGTCAAGGGCAAATGTAAACGAGGCATAGAAGTTATTTTTTTTAAATTAGTTATTTTTTTAGAATTACAAGATAATCTCCAAAAGGGAGGTGACTTACTTATATACAAATTAGGATATTAAAAAAAAATGTTGAGACTGAAACATTAGTCAGATTTTCAGAAGTGAAAAAACTGTTTCTATTTACCTCAATTAACTCTATCTCTCATAACTTTGAGACTTCATATCACGTATGTCTTTGGTCCTATAACAACAGGCCGTGTATTAATTACTAACTGATATAGAATTGTGTAGCAAATTTGATCTCTATGATATTCCTTGTTACTCAAATGACAGCGACATGGTGAAGATTCAAACATACTAAATCTAGTCTATAAAACTGCAAAAATGCAACTATATGTGTGTGTTAGTTTGTAACTAACATTGCAATTCCTTCTACAGTTATGAGCCAATTTCAAAGCTGAATACCACATTCGAACGGGTTTATTGCCAAATCTCGCATAAAGGTTTTAGATTTTCGATTTAGGTCATGGTTGAGCTGTTATACGCCAAAACATAAATCATCATGAAGTGATTAGACAGTTTGCGCCACCTACCAGTGTTTCATGCACTACGTGGCCAATTGTTGCCGTTAGTAGGCGCATGCGGCGCAACTTTGATTTATGTGAAACCAAATATAGTCGAACGAATGTCATCATGCTTAGATATGGCTATTTTTTTCAATTGTCGACGAAACTGAACAAAATATTTAGCTTCGGTTGCCCGTCCTTGGAACGGGCCTTTTTACTAATATTTTTAAAAAATGCTTCGAATATCTTAAGTACTATTTTTTAAACTTAATTTCCATTCTCACTTTGTTCAAAAATACTAACTATATAATTGGTTTAGCAAATAATTAACAAATTTCTAAAATTAGTTTTTCCGGTGCTCGCTCTCAGTTCCAAAATTCATAACCAGTTCCAGCCAAACTAGACGTCGGCTCGACCGGGCGGGTCCCGACCGATCCGCGTTAGCAAAAAAATGTTTCATGTATGATCGAATTTCAATTACAAAAATCCCCGCGGCTCGAGCGAACCGGTTGTCCACGTAAATCGGCCTTTTCATCGCAAGAATGTCGCGAGCTCGGAAGGAGCACAAAGAGCGGCTTTTCCGCCGGGATCTTTCCGCTTCAGCGGAGCGAGTTTCCCATTCGCGCTGTTTTTATTGAAAATATTTTCCGCGGCGCTGGCGCCTGCCGCCGAGGCAAATTTGGTCGACGGAATCAAAAGGCGGCCGCGCCGTCTCGGTCGATTGCCGGTGCTCTTCAAAGGCGCCGGGCCCAATCTCCGAATGGACCCGGCCCCCATAAATCAGCGGTTCGATTAAGCAGGCACAAGGTGACGACACGAAGGCGATAAATTGTGCGGCGATTTGCAATCACTTCCTCATATAGGTGCGCGCCGGGCTTATCCGGAGAGCGAATCGGCGGTCGGTTCACCTGCGTGCGACTCGGCCGGGCTTACTCGGTTACTCGTTGTTTATTGCCGCAAAGGGCGTAAGTAATGATAATAATTATTGAGCTCTCGACCGAATGTACCTCGTTGCAAATAAACGGGGATTTATCGACGGCGAGATTCTTGCTGAGCTCTGAAACCCCGAGTCATGTAGCAGAACTATAAGTAAATCAAATTGACAACGCCACGCCCATAGTGAGTAAGAACAGTATCGACAATTATGTTTAATGAGTTGTTTATACTTATAGATTGTTCGTTAAAGCCTACATACAAAAAAAGATGCAAATAACGATGAAATATAGAAGGATGTACAGAGAACGTCTAAATATGGATATCTTTGGGATCCACGGCGATTGGATATCAACAAGAAAACAGAATTTTTGTTAATATTACTTTCAAACAAGAGATGATATATGAGTGTAATAAAATTCGAAAAACCTAGCTGTAGAAATAACGTGACAGAATATTGGAATTCCCCCCGGAGTCCTAGAATAAATTAAAGAAAGCAAAGTGGTTTTAATAAATTTAATATTTAAGAACAATTTTGAGAGGAACTAATTATAGAAGGATTGTTAAAAAAGAAAAATAAGAAATTAGGTAAGTTAAATATCGAAGCTAAATTAGATAAAATCCAAATACAAATGATGAAACGAGAATGAAGAAGAAGAAACAAAGCAAGAGTGAAAGGAGAAGATTAGAATTATATTAAAGGATACAAGATTTGGAAACAAAAATCCGGAAGGTGAGAAGAATAGGAAATATTCTAAATGTTGATAGAAATCATATTGAGGAACAAGAAAATAGAGGCTATGAAAACGGCAAGAAATCTTGAAGCAAAAAACATTTAGTGTAATGATGAGTATACGAAAAGATCGAGAAACAGAGAAAAGCATCATTTAGGCACAACAGAGACGCGAGAGAAAAAATATTTAGAGTAGAACTAGAACAAAACGCTATGATAAAAAAAAAAACAGAGAGCCTAGTATTCTCCTCCCAATTGTCGGTCTTGAGCTGCCTTATGTTCCTTGTTACTTCATCTTTCTATCCTGTCTTTTTCTGTCTCCTATACTATTTTCAAATATCCTCTTTGGCCCTTTATTCTCCGCCATCCTTCTACATGTTCCAACCATCCCAATATCTTATAACTCCTATTATGTTCAGTTCCTTGAATAACTCTTTCTTTTTGATTAGATCGTTTCATTCAAACATCATTTATTTTTTGAACTCTGAATATCTTTCTTAAATTTTTTCTCTTCCATACTTCTAACATCTTTCGTTATGTTGCTCCTAAAATTCACACCTCACATCCAAATGTTGCAATCGGTCTTAAAATTACATTATAAATTCATGTTTTTGATCTTCTTGACATTTTCTTCCTTCGTAATTTCTTGGGCGAGTGTAAGCAGAGGTTTCCTGACGTTATTCTTCTGCTGCCTGCTCTTCTGTTCTTTCTTCGTATCTGGTTTTTTTCTGAACATTGAGGAATCTAATACTTCTTCAAAATTATAGATTCTGCTATCGCCAGTCCTTATTTTTAGATCTCTACTTATTTCCAGGTCTTTGTCTGTCCACATCATAAATTTTGTTTTATGCTCATTAATCACTAGTCTCATTTTTCTGGCTTCTTTTTCTGTAGTTGTTAGTCGTCTGCGATGGCAATGCATTAAGTGTGTTGTGAACAAACATAACAGATAAAGTGTGTGAGAAAAGCAAATTTAAAAATTACAGTAAAAGAATAAAATGGCTGGAAAAAATATATTCTAGCTAAAATAGAATGACAAAGAAGATTATAACAAAACGAGAAATGGAGTAAAAAAGTAGCAAAAGATGATAATTCAGCAAATAGATAAGTAAATCACACAAGATAAATAATAAAAAATTCTGGACAAAAATATAAAGAAGATAGACAAAAGAAAAGCAATAAGAGCCACAAAGGACGAATATAATCAATTAAAAATATAAACGAAAAAGATTGTAGAAACCTAGAAAAAATTTCTCAAAAAAGTTTGATGCAATACTATCGGAAAAAGAAAAACAGAGAAGAAACAAAAGATCAATTACAAGAGATAACAAGAGAAGAAATAAAAGAAGCCCAGCAAAAAATTAAAATAACAAAGGTAATTAAACAGTTATGGTTATGGACCATATGCAAAAATATATCATATAATATACAAAAGCCCATATACAAAATTGTATACAAGAATATTAAGGGAAAGATTGAGAAAATATGGAGAACTGAAACTAGATAAGAAACTTGCAGAAAAAATACAAATTTAAAATAAATGTAACAAATATGAAATATTTGAGAAGGATAGTAGAAAAAACTAGATGGGACAAAATAACAAGACAAAAACCAATAACAAAAAAACTGAAAGTAAATAATTAACACCTTATGATCATATTATAAGGCAAGTCATTGATAGATCAAACAGAAGTGTAAAAAAATAAATACAAAGTAAATCAATTGATAAAATAAAGAAGGTTAGAAAAAAGAGGTGCAAGATGACCTGAAATCCTAATCGGACGCTTAAAAAGGCATAAGGGTCAGAAGCAGAACAAAAAAAAGAGGAAGTATTCAAAAAGTACTGAAATGAAAAAAAAATATTGCATAAATATCATTACCTAGCTATAGTACAGAAAATGTAAAAACCTTGCATATTCATACATCAGTTTATTATTTATTCTAACGTCAGTCAATTAACCGAATTCAATGTTTGCGTATTCGAATTCTAATGAAATGACAATATATAATGGCTCTTTAAACAAACCGTATTTATAAAAATCTGATCTTAACACTTAAATTTAAAAGCTGGGTTTGTACTTTTGTTACGTATATATAAATAAAAATAAAAAATATCCTTTTTATTAACATTAATTTTGTAAAATATTGATTTTTGCTATTAGAGTAATATGAATAATAATAATGTTAACGAATAAACAATTATTATTTATCAGCATTAATAACGATCAGCTATCATTGTTACAAATTAGCAATAGGGCAAATTAACAAATCAAAAGTGAAGCCAGCAAGTTTGTTTCGAAAATAAAGCCTTGTGTGTTATAAAATTTGATGTGGTTATTTCTCAGCTCATTGATATAAAAACTAGTAAATGTCCAATGGATCAATTTTCCACTAATTTTATCTGGAGTTCGCAGCAATTCAGTTCAAAAGGTAAGAACTCTCTTCAGAGAAAAAAATGTATTCAAGTCAGCAATTCGGATTTAGGCAATAATTACTATCAATCGTCTTCTCTTCAAAGAGCTGTATCGTTGGTAGAGGAAGTTAGGGGAGGGGAGCTCTACGCCTTCAAAGTTTAATGTAAAAATGAAGCATGGTGAACCCACTTTAACAATTTTTGCGGAGCGTACCACAGGTATGTGATGTGAAAACCCTTCTATAAAAAAGCAGCAAATCTTAAAAAAACCTGTGGAGTCGAGTTCTTCTCTAACAAATCTCGTTTTTCTCTTGCTCAAAATAACAAATAAAATAAATTAAAATAAACACAAGTTGTTACTAGACTAATTTGGAACTACTAAGTTATTACAACTGGTCGTTGAACGAGAAAGGGGTAAAGATGAAGATGACAAGGCAAATGAACAACCTTGGATAATTTTACCAACAGGTGCAGGTTGACGTAGATAAAAAGCTTGTAAGCCGGGGACTTAATGGAACCCCATAGAGAAACCACACGAAAAGAATCTCCTTAATGTAATTATAAAAATATTGAAAACATGAAAAGTGCTTTTCATAGTATTAAAAAAATGCAGAAGGAAAAATAAAAAAGAAAAGACAGATATAGAAAAAAGTGGCTAAATAAAAAGGAAATTAGTTAGAGAACAATTAGAGGAACAAACCAAAATAAACTAAGAGAAGAGCTAGAGTCCAATCACATTAACAGAATAAGAGAAATAAGAAGCATTAAATAACAGAAAAATGCAGAGAAAAAAGAGCGGAATATCAAAGATAACCTTTTATACTCTTGTGATTAATTTGACTGATAAAAAAGTGGAAAAAGGCCTATAAAGACTCCTTCGGGACAATTTATCAGTAGTAACAAACACATAGTTTGCTTCAGCAGGTGACAAAGATGAAATAGAAAGGACGAAATGATGGGAGAACTGAAAAGATATTAAAGCAAAACATAAGAGAACAAAAGGAAATTCATGACAAAAAGTCGAAAAATTGTGCAATAACTTTCTGATGAAAATAATGAAAAAGTTTTAAACAACCATACGAGAATATTCGTAAGCTGAGACATCAAACTGGAGGTGACCGGTGACCAGGATATTAGTAGACACCCAAGAGAAAGTTCCACACTAAAAAAACTTAGCTTATTTCAAGGCTGCTACAACAAAACGATTTTGGTATCATTATAGTATTTAATTCTGGAGTAACAATTTCTGTAGTATCTTAAACAACTTAATTTAAGAAATGTCTAAAATCAAGCAAATTCGCATTTACACCATTATCATTCTAATAATATAATATTTTAGCATAGCAATTAATGCAAAAAATTTAGTAAATGTTGTAAAGGAACTGCTGCGAATCCAAGACTTTTTAAAGGCTGAAAAATCATTGGAAAGTGAGCCTGCGCATAAACTGATGTCTTCTGATCATTTAAAGCAAATTTGTCAAAAGGTAATCCTAAAATGCAAAATAAAATAGAGGAAATATCCAAATAATAGTACGGTTTTTGAGACATGGAGGGAGAAGTGTTCAACAGTACATGCAAAATGAATAGCAGGGGAAGCAAAAGTAAAATACTGTAAAAGGACAGTGGACTAAAAGATTAATACCGAATATGAGATTCCTGAAGAACAGGTTATTTTTTATGGAGGTTTAGGTCACGATTGGTATAAGATGTATATGAAAAAACCGGAAAACCCCCTAACAATCGTATCTATTGTGGTGGAGACAAGAACCTAGTAGCTTATATGTTCTCTAGATGTATAAGATAGGCAAAGGAAAGGAGCCAAACAAAATTAATTGAGAAATGAGAAGCATAAAACAAAGTCTAAAGATTAGCAAACAAAATCATATGAAAATCGGAAAAACCCCTAACAACTGTTGTATTTCTTGCGGAAAAGAAAAGGAGATAGTAGAACATATCTTCTTTAGATGTATAAGATAAGTAGAAGAAAGAAAGCAAACAAAAATTATTAGGAGGTATAAAGCAAAGCCCAAGTAACATCATATGAAGAAAGCCGGGAAAACACTATTGTGATGGAGAAAAGAATATAGTAAGCATCTGAAGAAAAAAACCCAAAATCTTAATTTTCAATAGATGAAGAAAAGACCTAGAGAAAGATAGAAATAACTCTACGCATCATTTGAAATAGCCACTTATTTCTAGGGCGTATTCCCTCTAAACTAAAAAGTTATGAAAAGAAGCACAACCTTTTGTGGTTAAATTTAGATAAAGGTAAAGTAGAAACTCCTATTGTTATTATACGGTTAGGTTATAACAAAGCCAGTGGTTCTTTTGCCATCGATGCGTAGGTATTACTAAATCATTTACACCTGAAGAACAGAATGGCTGCACTTGTTGGTTGCAGGAAAACCCAGCTGCCAAGCGAGTGAATGGACCGCTGAATGGGCGCATTCTTCCTGACGTACGCGCGTGCCACAAAGCCTCATCCAGCTTATCTTCTTCCTTCCTGTTCTGACTATCGCTTTCGCGAGACTTTGTCGCTTTCCGCAACCATGACCGATTCCGCAAACCACGGCCGATCCGCAATCAGCGCCGCGCAACTCGCGATATCTCGATATCTGAACTCTGCCGCTGCAGAACGGGCGCGCGGCACGCGCGCAAATTGAGGGGCACTAATCAAATTCGCTTTTTCACAAAGCGCTCCATTATTCCTCCACGGCAGCTGAAATTAATTGCGGGCTTCAAAGGGAATGACAAAGGCCTTTTAATTCCAGCGACGACTGATCTCTGCGGGGCGATGCGTGGGCTGCAGACAGTGACCTGAAAAATGGGCCGCGAGATACAGATCGTTGATCATTTCGCGTCCTTTCATTCCCCGCAATGAATGATTAACCCCGGCCAGCGGACGGAAACGCTTTGAAGCCGACCCGGCTGATGGCGAGTTAATTAGGAATCGATATGTCATGATACCAACAGGCGAGAGAAGAACGACATCGTTTTCGTTCGGCGTAACTGCTTGGATTATTTGCTACTTCTTTCTTAAAAGATGGCAATTCATTACGACCTTTCTGAAAGTACACAACTTCTAGCAATAAATCCCTTTTAAAGGGACATTGGCCTTGGTGAGCATGTGAACTAGCAAAAGATAATTTCTTTATAAAATCTCAATAATCTAAAATAAAAGAAGTTTTCGTCTCACATCTTCTAGATGAATGTTCACAAACTTCTCCAAAGTACTCTTGTTACATTTAAGTGTATCCAAATTATTATATTGGTACTGTTGATGGAACAAGTCTAAAGTGTACATCATTACAAGACAATAGTCAAAAGGAGTCAAATTGAGCGAGTATAGGGGTGACCAAGAGCAACAATACTATTTTCAGCCAAAAATTGATGCCTTGCGTGGAGATGAATTTTTTTGCCGCAGAGTTTAATTTCCATAAACAACATTCGTGAAATTCGGTTTTAAAGTGTTTTGTGTTTTGGCTATTTGGAGCAAAATCTCTTGTGCACGACACATATGGTCTTAACGCGCGATTTTTGGATGTGAAGTGTTTTCAGTGTGAGATCGTCTGATGATTGCTATTGGGAACTTTAAAGTTTAGTTAACAGATGTTTTTGAGATTAGTGTTTGGTTGCGATAAGATCTGGTAATGTTCTGGTCATGTTAAATGTGGGCATTTTTTCGGTGAACAAGTGGAGAACAAAGCAGGATTAGACTTTAAGATGATCACGTAAAGTTACATGGATGGAGTCAATTATTTTTGGTCTAGAGAACTTTTTAGGCATTGTATCGTAATATAAAATTTTTTTAAAGAGTAGCTAAAGAAAGGTTTATACCTTCGTATCTTAATAATTGGATTGATCTTATTACGAAATCAAGAAAGACCAACAATATTTTGGGTAGATTCAAGTTTCAGTAGTAAACGTGAAAAATATTTACTCCTAGGAAGTTTCTTAAAGAAACTGTGAGTGAGATGTTGCTAAATTCTTATAACTTTAGTTGGTGTTCCATAAACGATAGTCTGACTGTTGTTAGCTGTGTTCTTGTATTTTATTTTTCCAAATAAACTCATTTAGATCAAATGTTTCGCTTTATTTGCCATTTTTCACCAACACTTCTCTTGAAGCGTTTCAGTTTATACTCATCCTTCACGTTCAAACAACCTTCTATTGTATTTATCACTTTTTATTTATATATGTATTTTGTATTTACAATCTTCATCATGATAATGATTCCAAAACAGGAGGTATTACAAATTTTGGAATTCAATTTTGATAAAAAATAGCAGATTCGAATTTATCGCGTTTATATCAATTACTCTCTGCTCTTATTTTTATTTCTCTCTTTTTTCACTTTTGGCTTTTTAGATTTTTTTAAAATGTAGAGTTAAACCTTCCCGATTTTTTGACAAACCAATATTCTGATAATACCAGGAAGTTCTTTTGTTAAAGAAGGCCGAAGTGAGTTGTGGTAGGTCAGATTCATTCAACTTTGCTTTTCTGGTGCAATTAAAAGCCCATTTTGTCTTGCGTTGCGCATTTGTCTGTGATAGAGATTTTTAGTTATAGTAGGTATATTAGCATAGATATTACTTCCAGGTACATTATATTTCATATTTTTCAACCAGAATGATCTTTAAGTTCATCAATTTAAGAAAAAGAATTACCTTCTTCTTGATTTTGTCCTCAGAGGTTGTTGAACTATTCATGGCTATTCTAACTACAGAGGTGGCCTTGGGAAATATTTTGACTGTTCCAAACTGTAACCAATCACGTAACTTATGTAGTCAGAAAATTCTAGATTGGTCGACACTTTTTCCTTGCATGATGAGCTGTAGGACTTCATATTGTAAATTAAATAAGATTAATTATTTTCTTAATATCAAGTAGGATTTCCAGTTTTTTTTTTAATCTACTTTGTCCGATCGTACTGATTTGAAATATAATCCAGTCGAGAAATTTATATCCCGAGAATTTTGGTCCCTTTGAAGCTTTTTGTTTAGCATCTATCTTTCGAAATGGTACCATTGGGAATAAGTGGTACCTGACCATTCTCACCCTTTAAATTAATGAAAGTTCCTTAAGTGTTGGTTTCCCCAATTTCATAAAAACCTTTCGGGCCTGTTTAATTTCTGAAAGAATTTCGTCTTTATGCTCATCTTTACTTTTTGGTAGAGATGGTATTATCAACCTACACAACAGTTATTTGTGAGGTAAACAGAATCTCTATTGAATGTTTAGAAGTTGATCATTAGCAATGGTTGCGTCATTGCAAAGATATTTATCAGGAATCACTTCCTAGATTTTTCTCCTATAGTTAACATTCAATCAGCACGCTTTTTTGCACTTACAAAAATTTCACTTGCTTTATACTAGGTGTATAAATAAGTTCTCAGCTTTAGATTTCACAGGACGCAAATCACCGTTTACATGTAACGTATTAGTTCGCCCTCTTGCGGTTTTAAAGCAATGACAATTGGTCTTTCGAAACATCATGCGATTTGGCGTTTGATGCTCATAACCTCAATAATCAATAATTGCACGATGGCAATCACAAAAGAACATTTTCTATCCACTTCGCGTTTCATCTTAAGAAAAACGATGCTGAAGCCACCGAAATGATTTGAAAATGAAAAGAGGCCATTTACTGGACAAGAAAGTCGCAAAGTTATCCTGCTCCATGATAATGCCCGACCACATGTTGCGAAGGCGACGGAAGAACACATCTTCACGTTAGGCTGGGAACTTCTCCCACATGCGGCGTATAGCTCAGACATGGCCCCTTCCGTTTATCATTTATTCCGATCGTTACAGCATCACTTGGCTGATACGCACTTCAAAATAGAAGAAAAAGTCTGAAAATGCGTCGATAACTTTATCATCTCGAAGCCGGTGAGCTTCTATCACCAGGGAATTCGCAAGCTACCCGAAAGATGGCAAAAGGTCATCGATGCCAACGGAGAATACTTTGATACTTAAGCTTTTTTTGTTTGTTTTTAAATAAAACTTTAATTTTGCAGAAAAAAGCTGAGAACTTATTTATACACGTACTATATAGTTTCTCCTATGATTTCCAAACGTTCGATACTTCTTTAGTAGTTTCTAAGTCAAATGTTGGCGATGTTTTTTTTCTACGAGATTTTTAAAAAATCGTACAATATATGTTCGATTTACTCAGTTCTTCTTCCTTTTTCTTCTACTTTTATATAAGCTACTAGTCTATAACGACACAGTCGTGCGGTAATATGAGTTATGTTGGATGTACCTCAAGGTATGTGGCTAGCCTAACCCGTTAATTTAGAGGAAGAATAATATACTTCACAACCGCCAAAGGCGTTTGTGAGCATTGATATGTTCCCCATTGTTTTTGACCCGAGAGACAAACCCAAGGCCGTCGCGCGCTATTGTGGCAGGCCGAGGTCTTTACCTCGCGGCTATTGTTGTGCTCTTACTTATCCACTTAAAATACAAATGTTAGTTATCCTTTGATACAGAAGCACCTCGGGTAGGAAGAACACTTAACTTGCAGAACGCGAAACGCTGCAGCAAATAATGCAGCGAGTTAATCAAAACCGCCGTTTTCAGAGCAGCAATATCGCGGGCTGTTTGCGCGCGGTATAAAGACGCGTTCTGTTCATAGAATTCCGTGAGATTATCTCCGGAATCTGCATCATGCATACATTTTATCCGCGTCATCGTAAACCGGGCGCTCGACAGTTACGTACTCGTAATTAACAACAAAAGGTCGTTATGCAACTTTTTGCGGTCAACAATGTAGGCTTCATTAGACAATCATTACTGGACGATTAAAACATCATATGGGGCTAGCAATGCTGCAGCTCCAGTAAAAAGGGCGGTTTGTTTAAACAATTAAAACGCAATTTATCATATGCGGCGCAAAAAGGCCATCGATGGTGGTCGTAACGGTTACGGCAATAACGCGGAGCTTTCTTGTTAATAATAACAAGCCGGGACGGCGTATTGAAATAAATAAGACTGATCTCCTTTGCTTTGCCACACCTGGTTGTTGCTATTAGAGAGCTAGAGCAAACAACTATTTGAATAAGCTGCTTGTTCGAGCTGTCCTTTACCTACAAGTCTACAATTCGACGAAAACCTTTGTTTTAAAATAACGGTGTAATACATAAACCACATAAACTATATCATTTCGAAATACTTTCTATGACACTCCAAGCACTTCTGCATTTTTCGAAACCAATAGTCCAATCGAGGATCTAGGAACGTACTATTAGAAAGTTTTCGTCGCTGTAAAACCTTTCTTTTAGCTAGTTCTTCACTTAAGGTCATCTGTTACGGTGCTGTTGCGAGATGTTCCATTTACAAACTTATTAAGCACCTTGTAACAGTAAGAAACGCGTCGTTCCATCTGCTCGTCCGTTAAGGTATAAGATACTCAAAGAAAGCACACTTTTTTCAGTTGACGAGTGGTATAATCGGTGCAGAAATATCAAAACTCTCTTCTGCCTGGCGATCGGTGACATGTTTGCCGAATTCGAACATTTTCTTGGAAAAAACGACATCCTTTTTAGTTGCAGACAACGATTAAGAATCCTTTCTGAAACTCTACCGCCTAAATGTGGGCAGGAACTATTTCTTCAAAAAACTGATTAATATTACAATCTTTTGTAACTTAAAATAGCTTGGTGACATAGTAAGTTCTTTTTACCGCTATAGACCAGAAATATTTTGTACACATAAGATAGTCTTGCCAGCTACAGTACATATTTGAACCTTGTCACAACGTGCGACTGAAGCTTGCGCCATATTCCTAGTATACTATGTATATTAGCACATACCAGCTAGCCTAAGAGGCATCAGTAGGAGAAAGATCGCAGATTTTTGAGACGGTTTCAATAGGGTACGTAAAGAATTGGTTGCGAGTTAGGACGACAGCAAGATAGGAGCAAAAATGGCTGGGGAAACGAGACGACATGCGCGGATATTCATCTCTATGGTCTATTACTTCATAAGAATATGAGAGTTGACGGAGGACCGAAATAGATATGCATGTGGAGAGGTCGACGACATCATGCAGGTTCTGTTGACCTTCAACGTAAAGGGGGAGACGAGGGCCAGTGGAAAAGATTTTCATCGCGTGTAGATGATGGCTCTGAACACAAGAGGAGGTTGGAGAACTTTCAGGAGTACACAAAGGGTGAACGGAGAAACTAAGTATAAACGCAAATTTATAGCGGATGTGCGAGGGTTGAAAAATTAGTGCCGGTGCGTGATGCAAATTCTGAGAGTGAAAGTCGAAATACACAGAGCTCGTGGCGTAAATTTGTCAAACGTTAGAAGATTCAGGTTTTCGTGGTTTTCTTAAGTCTTGCACTAAAGCCAATGCCAGTACAAGTAAATTTGGGACCACGATAGATTTTAAAGAAATTGGACATTGTAAAATTCAGGTTTAGAGATTATGAATAATGAATGTATTAGCGGTAGTGTCGTGTAAGGCAGAGCACCAAGCAATAAGACAAAATATTACCTGTAATGTTATTGTATACATTTATCCAATAAAATGTATGTTGTACAATAACTAAGGAAAACGTTTAACATATAAAGTGTTTTGGAAAAAAGAGGAAGAAAACTATCGCAGGCAAAAGTTAACGAAACCAATGTTAAGAGTTAAAAAAAGGCTCACCATATTCACGCAAAGCGATGCATAACTTGGGTTATTAGAATAAATAAGTGGATAAACAAATTTAAAGGTTACAATTGTTTATTGTGAGTTTCAATATATAATTTGTATAGTTGTTTTAGGCGTCCATTATAAGGAAGCATTTAAAAAATCGGTTCTCTCCTATTTTGACGAGATCACCGGTTCATCTCATTTCTACTCCAGCCAAATGTTTCAAACATTAATATTTGATGATATCGCTAGATACTCATACATAAATATAACATCACGGTATATTCAGAAGGCAAGAAATTAAAAGTTGTTGTAAAGAACAGAGAATAACTTTAAAGGAAAGTTGTAGAATTGCAAGAATAAGGAAAACCGCAAGAAAATTAACTATAAAAATATAAATTGAAAAATATCTAGAGTAATGTGAGAGTAACTAAAGACTAAGTATTGAAAACAAAATTATGCATAATAAAAATAATATAAAATGAACAGACTGTTAATCTCTTAAACATTTCAATCAATGTTTTGAGTATATTTTTCAAAACATGCACGTTATAAATAGGATGGTTATACCATGTATGTAGAAATTACGTGGATGAGTTAAATATAAACTAAAATTTATTATAATAATACAAATATATAGTTATTTCTTCTTTTTCTTTTCCCTTATTTCTTATGCTCTTATAGAGTGCGGAATATATGTTAATTATTTGTTTACTTTGACTCTCATTCACAGATCCATTTCTTTCATTTCAATTTGTTCGTAGGTTCCTTATTTGCTCTATTGTTTTTCCTATTTTTTATTATTTATGCTATACATCTTCCTCGTCTTATTTCTTATCTTTTAACTAGCCTGCTATTAATCATTTAGCTCAAACCGTAAAAAGAGCGTTTCAATGTAGTCTAGAGCATATCCTCAAAGTTTTTATTAGCCTGTGTGTTGTCGTAAAGTTGTATAGCGTCTTGATACGAGTTTTGCTCATTCAAAATTGGACAAAAACAATTTAACCAACTGTTACCTTCTTCAAAGGGAAGAAGGCAAATAATGAGGGTATTCTTCTCAGTTACGTTGGTCTTCAGCCGACGTCTATGACCATTTATGTCACGCGTACACTTCTTTAAAGCGCACTTTAAGTCTTCTTAAAATTTTGGACAGTTCTCCGCCTTCTGGTGAGAGAAATTTGATAGTAAGTAGATGGTAGTAGATTTGTTGCTCTGATACCCTACGGGGGAAATTCCTTTTAGGGATAGCTATTTATAATGTTCAAAAGCTTTGTCCCCTACCGTTTATCTTACATCGCGTAAAAGATTCTAGTTTATATTTGATTCACCTTTGTGTTATATTAATTTTAGTAATTTCATTTTGTAAAGAGCTCCCACTTTAGAACCCAGTTATTTTTTAAGACCAGGTAGTAGAATTGTATAAGCTTGATACAGATTACAACTACTTTGAAAATGAAAAGACACACAACTTCCCACACGACACAACAACACACATTCACACAGTTACTACTTCACACACTTATACCATTTAATATACACATCTACTTTAAACGCACTAACATCTAAATTTTGACATCTCCCTCTGTAAAATTATAATAAATATATATATTATTCATACACAAATACTATAGATACTATATATAATCAAATACTATACTACCATTTATCTTACATAGCTAAAAATTATATATATTTATACACACATATATACACTATATACACACACATACACACACACACACTTACACACCACACATACATTCACACACACACACAACACAAACAACTACACACAGATACAAACACACAACAAAGTATGTTAAAGATAAGTAACAATATAGAAACAATAAAAAATTTGAAAAAATAAGAGATTGTATGGATAATAAAATAGATAAAATAGACAAAAATAAGTGGCAATACAAAAAGCCCTATTTGAAAATAAAATAGCAAAGCAGATTATACAAAGACAAAATAAACTGTGCAAGAAATAAAAAAATACAGTGGTACGCAATAAAAAATAATATAAACAAATATAAATACGGATTATTTTACAGAACTATTAACATATATTACAAGATTATTAGCGAACAGTATCAACTACAAGGTTGACGAAAATACAAAACAAAAAGCAGCAAGAGAGAAATTGACTGAAATCATAGCTTCAGAAAACGATGACGTAAATGTGGAGCCCGTAAAATATGAAGGCGACATTTTACAACAGCCTTAATAGTAACGAGAACGGTGTAATACCGTAAAGGAAACTTTCTACAACGGTGCGATGAAATTAGAATAAAAACTTTTGAAAGGAATTAAGATGTTGATGTCTCCCTAATGATCAGCGTCAAAAATGCTGTCGAATGATCTGTTGCCTGACATATGTGAGTATAATGAATTTTCGAAATCGTAACGGTCACTTTCGGTTGCCGTTAACCGATTTGGCTGAAAAAATAATCCCATGAAAGATACTGACCTAAGATATGTATATGCCTAGTTTGAAGTAAATCCGTTGGATAGAACGGAAGTTATTGTGTCTCCAGATACACAGATAGACAGACAGGATGATAATCTCATTAACTTTCTATAAGCTCGGCTGTATAATAACGTCTGTTAGATGACAAAAGAATAGGGAGAGAATGATAGAAGGGGAAGAAAGAGAAATGGAAGAGACAGAAGAAATTTAAAAACAACAGCAAATGTATTTAAAATCAAAGCACTCTAGAAAAGAACGTAGCTAACTATATAAAAAATTATTTTTATTTTTTAATATCAATTTTTTCATATTGTAAAGAAGGCACAAAATTAAAAATCAAAATGTATAACTTTGTATCGTATCAATCTAGCTATGAGTCAACTCTCCTATGTTTCTCCTATGTTGGTATCACTTTTGTGGCTTGAAATCAAAAAAACTGATATAAGAAGGAAGTCTTATATTTTTTATAGTTGGCGAAGTTGATATCCGACCAAAAAGTAAGTTATAAATTAGAACATTTCGATTCCATCGAGTTTCCATAATTTCTGTCGGGGTTTTTGGACCACAGGGGGTCTGCTATTATCTATTTACGGTAACATCAGTCTTCGACTAACCATACTAAGGTATGCAAAAACAACTACATTGACTAAGAAGGATCACGAAGACCTGTGGATAATCGGTCAAGAAATAATAAGAATAATATTAGACCAAGTAAGAATATCCGATAACCAAGTATGAGCAAGTATAAATCATGAAAACCAGAACTAGAAGTAAAGAACAATTAAAAAATATGTAGGATAATAAGGAAATGTATGGAAAGCAGAAACATGTGGAAACAAGATGGAAACAAGATGGAAAAAAGGTGGCGAGGCATAAGCAGTGGAAGAGAATGAATTTGAAAAATTAAATAATAGCACACGCTGAAACTTTTTAACATCCATTAAATCATTAACTGTAATTTTTTTTATTTTAGAAAGAGGCTAACAAAAAAGTTCAATACGTCAAACTAGAATTGACACAAATTGGTATATTTACCAATATATTCAAACATAAAACTGCTATCAGAATTAACATTTTTAGTTGTAGGGGAATTATCATCATATTACCTATTTGAGAATTGATAGTTCATTTGAGTTTAGTGGTTATTTTTGTATGTTAATCTGTTTTGAGTAGTACGTGATCGAAAATTTTGTTACAATAATTTTCAATCAAAATGTTCTACAATGCTGAAAGATATAGATAAAATTCGTTTATTAAGAAAAGATCAGTAAAATCAACGTTGGAAGTGATAAAAGCTTGAAGGACAAGTCAAAAAGAGGTAGGTCATTGGATTTATAACCAAGCCCTTCTGGTGGCTATGGAAAAGGACAAAAGTTTAAATATTAAAACGCTGACTGAGAACTTAAATAATTACCAGTCCATAATCGTTCAGCGCATCAAAAAAACATGGAATGATCTGGAAATTGGCTGGATGAAGCTTCTCAAAAACAAGGCGGTCTGAGCCTAACGCTGTTCAAAAAAACCAGACAAAAGTATTCCTCAAAGTTCGTCACAGATGATGAGTCTTGGCTCTTCTTCAAAAACGCGAAAAAAGAGTTTACAGAGTAGCCAACCGAAGATAAGAACCACGCCGTCTTCCACTGGGACAACTCTTCCATATCTAACAGTGAGTGGCCATATTTATCGAAAACAAGAGATGGGATTTGTTCTTTCATCTATCCTACTCTTCTACCAAGGCCTCCAAAGACTGCTACAACTACTCTCTGAGAAACTGGCACGTTTATGACAATTTGGATAATAAACACCAAAAGCGTGGATTGCCTTATAGAACCAACGCTTCCTTGCTCGTGGAATCGGCTGTTTGTAATTGAAGCACTGAATTTGCAACGACAAAACTGCACTAGTATTAAATTTTAAAATCATTTTAATTAAACTGAAAAATCTGTTCATTGATAAAACAATAATTTGGATGTGCTAGATTAATTTCGACATTATTTTTATGGTTTACGGAAGAAAGAAATATAATTAATAATTGCTTTCTGGGGGGAGTTTTGAACAAATAGTTATGTATTGAAGATCAACTTATGGTTTTGCAAGCGTTGCCTTGGAATAGTTCACTTGATCTTGGTTACGCCGTAATACGACCGATGGTAAAAAATATTAAAAAATTGAATAAAAAAAATTATTTAGTCAAATCAAAGAGCTGTCAAAAAATTCCACTAGCCTTGAACGTCCAGTTATCCAGTTATTTGTTTTATGCACAATGAAACCTTTGTTTATATATATATATATATATATATATATATATATATATAAAACCTAGGCTTTATACATATAAGCAGATGCATGTACAATAGTTAAAGTATAGAGTAGACTAACTTTATGATTTAGCTCTTTTTCGGTCGAGAGTTAATACAAGTAGCGTTGGATAACTCCATTAAAATCAATAATAGTCATTTCATTCAAGCAGCGTTATTATGATGGAAAACACCACCTTTCTTATTTACCAATTCTAAACAACATTACTAAGTTGCCCAGTTCATCACCAATACACATTTGAATAAATCATTTCACCAAACTAATTTGTAGTTTGTGCTGATTCACTTAAAGTATCCTATAATATTTTTTCCGACATTGTTACACACCATTTATGTTTCATCACTAGTTATTTATTTCGAGGATAATTTCCTTATGTTTCATAAGCATATCGCAACTTATTGGCTAACCAATTTATGTCAGACGATTTTCAACGTTCGAATGTGTGATGTGTCTTGTACAGCTGTAATTTTTCGTGTTGTGGAAGACAATTTGTTTCATTTAGCGATTTAAGGCATCTTTACCGTACACATCACATGACTTTTCAGAAGTAAAATATCAAAATACGACAGAAATGCCCATTTTAACCAAATCGCGTATTTTTTTCTGGAACAACTTTGTGCTGCCATTTACTGAGTTTTCAAAAGATTAGCACGTTAGAAACGCGACTAGACAGATTAACTTGCAAAATATCTATTTTATTAAGATAACTCCTATCTATTTATATATTTATTTGGAGCTACAGTTTTGTTAGATAAGGAATGCGTTTTTGAGGAAAGTTGTCTACATTAATCAATATAATATCTAAATTGCGTGTTATATTAAAGTGATGGGAATGTCTTTTTATTATTTTTTAAATATAATAATCATTTATATACTATTCTAGGGGTTTATACAAAATTAATAATCAAAATACGTCATTGTGTGATGTAGTATAGATTCATCTATGATCCAAGCTTTCTTCTTCTACTTACTGAAAGTTGGGAAAGTGTTGCCAGGCTAAAAAAGGTGGGCGATGTTTGGATAGATATTCGATGGTGCCTAATCAAAAATATAGGTAGAGTAAGATAGCAGTTCGATTCGATCGAGTATCTACAATTTTTGCTAGGTTCTTTGAGCTGTATATGGTTTGGTCTTACCCATCTTGGATTGACCATACCAAGAATTGGGTACAATCGAGCTGTTGATATTAAAGCTCAGCGGTGATAGTCTAACATTCAGCAAATCACAGCTTCGTAATTCCATCAGATCTAAATTATAACTTTGCCCTCAAAACTCTTATAGATGGAAATTTATAAAGCTTGAAGACCGTCTGGATCCAGGTCGTATTTAAAGATTGGTGTCGCTGCTATTTGATATCATACCTTGATCTTTCAATTTAGCGGATAACTCAACCCGCGGCAGTAAAGCTTCTCTCTAACATCTAGTAATGCCGAAACTTCATTATAATCAGACATGTTGTCTAAGTTTAAATTCAAATTTTAAGAAGTGTGATTCAATAGAACAACAACTTCTTCTAATATGATGTATAATTTGTCAAATAGTTCAATTCTTCCAATAAATTATTTAAAATCAAAATGTAATTTTATATAGAGTTTTATGCCAAAAATGTTTCCATAATAATTCCTCTTTGGCACATTTTATTAAAATACATGACAGCTTAAGGAGCACTAAACATTTGCATCTACCGGTATACTAAATTTTGAAATAATTAACCAAATGCCCTAATAGTAGTAACTACAAATTTTTTATAGGGTTGTGGCAGTGAAATGGAGCTTTATAAACTACTTTTGCTTCATTCCAAATTTACTCGTTAACAAATAAAAGATATTTACTTACAGGAAATACAAAAAATCTTTAGTTTCTCCATGTTAGTTTTTGTTAACACGCATCAGAAGTATATGAAAGTAGACGATGTAACGGAGAGATCTTTATGGGGACCTTGGACAGGGAAACGGAACAGAGAAAGGCAGGAGTATGTTGGAGGGATGGCTCTGCAAAAAGGACAGGAACTCGATGGACAAAAAAGACACAAGACTAAATTGAGTGTAAGAATCTTGAGGAGGCGTATGTCCAAAACTAGAGTGGACTCTATATTGCTATTTTATGATGATAAAATAGAAATAATAAAAATGGGACTAAAAAAGCAAGTTAAATACCGTTTTTGAAGAAAATTAATTTTTTTGGTTAACATAGTTTCCATTCAGGACTTAGTCCAACGAGTTTCCAAGTTTTTCAAACCGCTGAGAAAATGGACAGCAATGACGACATCTTCATTAAGTTAAAATTTATTTTCACCAAGTCAAGTTTTCAGAATTGAGAACAAAAGGAAGTTATTTGAAACTAATCTGAAGAATAGGGAGTTAAGGAATTAGTTCAAACTCTAACTCATTTAATTTTGCCATTACGACGGCAATTTGTGCAACAGTATTTTTGTTTAGTTCTTCTTTTAAACTTTTAAACATGTTACTGTTTTTTTCTTGCTTCAATTAGTTGATCCCGATGACCTCTTGGAAATTCTAAAAAACCTGTGGTCATCACCTTTGTAGTCGATGCAAAGCCTTTGCCTTCTTTAAGGCGCTTGTACATCTAGTTGTTCACAATTTTGACTGCCGCTTTGTTTTTGGTGTGCATGCTTCATCTCCGATGCTAAATAGATTCGAATTTTGGGGTACCATTGCCAAACACCGAGTTGTTGATCAGTAGTCAAGAATTGTTGTCCCAAACCTTGTACAGTTTTTCATGCAAGATATTATGTTCTCATTCATCTGAGATGCCTACCAAATCAATAATTTCGCATACTTTCATAATAATACTGTAAACTTCTTCAACTATATTCGTTGTAACGACTTCAACTAGACGTCCAGAATGGTCCAGATTTAAATTTATTTATCCAGAAATAATAGTCTTCAACGATGGTGCATAGTTCTCGCGTAATTCGTTTAATTTCACCTCGATCTAAGTACTCTTTCATTTTCCCTAATTTTTGACCACATACAGTGTCTAATATCTGCAGAGTAAAATCGATGCGTTTTTTTTTGGCTCAAATTTTACCTGCTATTGTTTGAAGAGTAACACTTGGTTTCCATGATTTTACCAAACAAATTGTAACGCCATCTTATAGAAATTTACTCTAATTATAAAATTACCATTGGAAACATTTTTCGAAAAGAACCATGAGCTGAACTTTCAAAAATGGATTACAGAAGGAGCTAAATTATTAACTTAACAGTTTTATTCATAAGATATAAACCATAAGGGAACTGTGAGTAGATTTGAAGTATTACCATTCATAGATTAGTATGACCATTTATAGCATATTGAGTAAAAACTTTAGAAGTATATAGTTCATCTAAAGTTTAATCTTACCCGGAATGTGTCGCAATTTTTTCGGTTACAAGTGGTAAATGCCCGATGCAGAGAGGAAGGTATCGAGGCGGCATTTTAATTGTTACTCCCAAGGTCGGGGGAATGGAAATCGAACGCATCAAGAAGCGCCGACAGGTTCTCGAGAGCGGAGCCGTTTAATCGAGATCTCTGCATGACGATAATTAAGTTATTACCCGGCTATTTACACAATGTCGCTCATTCAGCCAGCTGGCTGCTCCGGTTTAATTGGCGCGATAACGCAGCACCCGCGTGCTCCTGATCGCGCCGGATTCCCGCAAATTTTAAAGTTTCCGATATTGATGAGCCAAGAGGGAAAAGCTGCTCTGCTCGGTCGTCAGGCGATCTCAAGCTGATAACTAAAGTCTCCTTTTTTCATTATAGGGTCATATTTCTCTCTGCAACTTTAGTATGTTTTTGAAAAAGATCTGAGATGGCCGAGTTCATCTACAGTAGGCGAAATTATTTTGAAAAATCGAAGATCCACAATTTTATTAGGAAAAATATGTTTTATATAATTTTGAGTTTATTTCTGGGAGCCAAGTTACTTTGATATTGATTTCACATCTTCAAGTGCTACACCAACCCTCAAGCATGACACACGACAATCTTTTCGTCAGTTTGAGTATATTGGTCATCATCAATATCATCATCTGTATTTTTGTGCTCTTTTCGGAACCATCGAGCTCCAATGGTGATTCATCGGCATGAAGTCCCTCATAAGAACATTAAAAAGAAATACGGTACTCCTACTGTCTGGTAATACAAGTTTGAAAGATTAGTTAGGAAGATATCGCTTATTGTATTTTGATGATCAAGTCCTACAGGCGACTATGAAAGAGGAGTAAAATTTGACCACCAGAATGCTGGTCGATGATTTTAACATGGACTAGTCATGTAATGCTTTATCATTCAAGAAAATATGAAAATATACTCAGTTATTTTGCGACCTCAACGAACTCTTTGGCTAAGGAATGATCATTAAAAGTCACTGTGAAAAATAATTTTACCGCTCCAAATATGGTGAGAAAACCTTGTAGATTGTTGGTGCCGTCAGGACACAGATCGTTCTACACACGATTGCTTGGTATCCATGAGGCAGAGAATTCCAGGAACTACAAAAGTTCAACTTATTAGTCTTCGAAAAATACAGCCTTAACCAGATCTATTGGTAGAATTTACGTTAAGACACTAAGACACCTAAGTTATAAGCTTATAAATAAAAATCTCTCTAGGGTCTCAAAAATATTCACCTCTACAGGGTTACTCAAACAGATATTTCTTACTATACCTAACCAGTACTCTAAGAAAAGCTCCTCCAAATAGTAATATAAATATCAATAATTTGTAAATAAAGTACATGGAATAATCCTTATATTTCTGAGGGTTAAAGTAGTGTGATAGAAGTATTTCATCGCTACATTCTTGATGTTTTATAAAACGGATAGTCATTTACATATTTAAAAATTCGAATAATTAGAACAGTTGCTTTTGGCATTTAAATTATTTGAATTTAAATGGTATTTGAATTATAAATCCTCATATGACTAAAGAAGTTGATAATTTTCTATTTAACAAGAAAAAAATCATCCGGCAATGTCACTTATGTTAATTCTCTAGTTATGACGATCATAAACTAAGAAATTATGCTAAGAATAAACCTTCATGATCATCTACACTGGCAAAGATCTAGGAGAGGCACCATTTGTTTTACCAACTCCGTCCTTATTGAGAAAAGAAGAGACCTTCTACCTCTAGAGTTAAAAATCAGGATTTGAAAGAAATGTTGTATGTGATAGCAAGAATAGCAGTCTTTTCACAATAAAACAAAAGATCTACTACTAAAGTTAAGATCATCATTGGTAGAGTTTAAAAAAGTAAGTTGAAGAAGGTGGTCGTTAATTATATCTGAAAACTATTCGAGGTTTTAAGAAACTATACATTCATAAGGAAAAGGAAATTCTCCATAGTGACAAACTTAGATCTTTGTTGAGCACTGCCGGTGTTATTTTCTGGGCTATATAGGTACAAATAATGAGATACATTAGGCAGAAGTGAAAGTGACATCATTAACCTGAAAATATAAAAACTGTAAGCTTTATGGCGCTAGGATAGCATACACTACTTCTAATCAAACCAATGTTAACTCACTGCGGCTGTTAAGGTTATTTTGACGCATTTTTTCCATAGATATATAAAAATCAAGCTTAATCTAAGAGCGGCTAGCTTAAGAAAACTTCAGGTTATATGAAACTGTTGAGAAATCTGTAACATGCAGCAGATAATAATGAACTTGAATATACGATAAATGGCAGACTTTTTAAAGACTATGTTTAAATATTTTCTCTCTCCGTACTTTATTACTACTATTTCATCTACATTTTACTCTTTGCTTCATAGTTGTATTGCTTGGTATTGAAATGGTATCGTGCATGGTAAAAAATAATCTCAAATACATTTAGCAAATAACAATAACAATCTTTCTTTGGAACGACTAGGGATTAATAAAAATAAAAAACTTAATGTTAGGCGAAGTCGTAAACTGTTCTTTAGTCAGAATTTGTTTTTATCACGATACTCACGGTACAAGCAAAGAGAATTTCAGTAGAGTTATGTTCAGTTTGTAAAAAAAATCATACCGCAACCCTATAGTTGACAGGAGTATCGATGACACAGTTCATTTACTTTGGTCGCCGCGCATGCACAACTAAATGAAATTAATACAATATGTTAATATAGCAATATATTCATCTTTATTAATTAATTAGAATAACTTTTAGATCACTTTCATGCAAGTTTTAGGCTTTTTCATCCATTTACTATCACAGCAAATATAGGAAAAAATAAATGTTACATCAGCAAGTGACGCAATAAGACATGTTTATGCGACTACAATATAAATATGAATGAACTACTAATAAATAATAAATAAAGCGGCGGCTTTAAATATCATTTAAATAATATATTTGCAGGAAGTTGTAGAGCGTTAAGATTTGACTTCGATAATTTTTTAACCCTTGCCTCCTCAAATCTTTCGCTGCGACTATTAATAAAGACATTTTTAATGCTAAGCGTCGTAGGTTAGTAATACTAAGTTAGTTTTCATTCAATTATTAAGTTAATCGCTGCCGTAACATAACGTTGCATTTGCACTGATTAATTTCATTAGCTTCGAGCTATACGCCACCCACTTAGAGCGCGTTTTTATATTACTTGCCCTCAGAAAACCGGCTTCTATAGCCCTGCTGCGTTGTAAGAAATTTTAGTTTTCTGCGGCAAGCGCTGGGATTATTAATTAATTACAGTTTAGTATCTCCGAAAACATGTAGGAAGGAAGGCGAAGAGAGAAAAACGAAAACGGCCAAAAACAGTTAGGGGTTAATGCTACTTCTTCCTACACAGTGACAGCCACATGCCGGTTTCAGCTCCATGCATGTTTATCGTCACACCTGATTAGAGAATCAATATTCGACTCCTTCTAGTTCAGTTTGCTTGCCTGGCTATTTGCTCAAACGCCATTTGCATACATTTTATCGTCCCGATGCGGCGGCTGCCAATTCCGTGCTGCTATTAATCAGATTTCGCAAAAAAATGTACCAGGAGGCATTAGAGACCGTTAAAGCGGCTATCATCATCCGACTTACTGATGTTTCAATTTATATTTTCTTGGAAACGACATACGAGGAGCGTTTAAGTTGTAAGGTCTCCAAATTTTTTTCTGAAAAAGTACTTATCCAAGAAAGTTGAAACTTCTGTTACTTTTCTACGTAATATCCACCTAGACATATACATTTTTCACAACGTCGTCGCCATGACTCCGCAGTACCCCTTTTTAGGGGTGTGTTTTGCCCACTGATGCTCGATTGAAATAAGCGGTCACGGAGAGTGTACTTCATTTGAAGAAACTTTCCGGATTTTCAGGTCACAGATCGTAGATCCTATGGAAATAGTAAGTTTAGAGGTGATATGAAGCACACCTAATCGACTATCTTCCATAAGAACTTGTTCCACTCGCGCAATCATGGTTTTCACCCGGTTGGTTCGTGGATGAAGATGCTTCGGTTCATTGTCACACAACTCTCAACCTTTTTAAATTTTCGCCCCCATAAAAGCATATCTTTAACATCCACGACGCCTTCACCGCATGTCTCACTCAAATGGCAATGAAGTTCGGTAGGCGTTTTACGACATAAGAGGAAAAAACGGATGATTACACATTGTTCTTGAACAGTAAACTTCGCCGTTTAAAGTATACAAAACAACACTCAATGCATTGACGGTAATTAGACCTGTGTAGATTGTATGGTGCTGCCAGTGAGATAGCAATATCTTATCACACGAAAAGACGACTATAGTGATTATCTAAGAGTCACCTTGAGAACCAAGACTCGAGAAGAGGTGACCGCTCGCATTAAAGATAAAATAGGACAAAAGCTTGACGGTGTCCTCAAATATGTAAACATAAATCGGGGTAAGGTTCTCAAAGATACGCACGTTCTAAATCAAAAAATGTTGCTGTGAAAAAAACCTAGATACACGCTTGAGGTCTTTCAACAGTAGATTCAACACGTTGGACAGGATTACGAAAAGAAATTGGAAGCTAACGCCAGAGCAGACATGGAATGGTATTAAACGTTCGGTGAAACATGTTCGTGTATTTAGGTTGCTTGGGTTAACGATGGTGCCGCTGTAAAACAAATTCAAAGAAAACGCCAAACAAAAAGACATACCGACTTTGGTATCCGTTCGCGAGGAAGATCACCACTTCAAGAAATGTCATCGTTTATGAAAAGGAATCAATTTCGTTGAACGAATCCCTGTATTATAAATTAGATAATGAAGCCGTCGTTAAAGAAAGAGAATATTCAAATGCTGATAAAGAACCAACACGAACTGAATCTATAAAAAACGTGTTGTTTCACGTATCGAGTGCCCACAGTCTGAGACTACAGTGCGAGAATAATTTCGCCTGCATTATGGTAACCGATATAGATAAACCTCAGAGTCTGAAACATGCGATGGATTCTTCAGAAGAGGATTCTTTTGAATTGGAGGAATTGAAACAACACTTCAGAGTGCGAAATGGACCGATTAATGATATTTCAAAGTCATTAAATTAAAATTTTGTTAAAGGATTTTAGAATGAATGCTTGTGTTCACGATATCAACATTAACAGACATAACTATAGCGATGTCCAAAGAAGACTCACTGGCGACAGAAAAATAGATGAAAAATATAACATACAGACAAGCTGTAGGACTACTTCTCTTCTTTGCCACAACATCGCGAGCAAACATTGTTTAGTAATCTGAGAGTTCTCACTCAAATTCTAGAAAACTCACGGTTGGCGTAATGGTATAGAGTGAAATGAATATTGAAATATTTGAAAGGGGCTAAAGATCTTTCGCATCACTACCAGAAGAAAACGCCAGCTTTTAAATTGTACGGTTACTATAACGCAGATTGTGTAAGGTGTAGAGTTTCGTGTTTCTCTTTACAGGCCGTACTATAGCCTACACCTCAATGTGCTAGTGACTACAAATGTAGAATATGTGGCCTCATGTCAGGTTATAATTGAGAAGACTGATCAAAGACATGAGAACTTGCGATATGAATCCGACACTATTATAATGTGACCATCACAGCGCTGCGCTATTGGTTCTGAACTCGGAGTTTCACAAGAAGTCCAAAATATCGATATTCAATAGAAATTTATCAGAGAAGCGTAAACGAAACGAGTCATCTTGGTCCAATATATCGTGACGAAGGGTCACTTAGCCGATTTTCTGACCAAAGGATTATTAAGGAACAACTGTATATTATTAACATGTTTACAACTCGGTCTTGGATATTACAGAAGCGACTTGGATAATGGTTCAGACTACTCTCTGGGTGGAAGTGTTCAGGATAGGAACACGGAGTGCTCTGACTTTGATAGTTACCGAGTGTTTGCCTTAGTTGTGATATCACTTCTCTTTCCACCCACCAGCATATAATAAATTTTCTACAGTATAACTTACATATAACTAATAGTAATTGTAATAATTCCTTAATTATCATTAATAAACATTATCAAACAACTTTCTAATTACGTCAGCGCTTGATCCACAATTACAAAATCGATGGATAGGGTTTAGTTTATAAAGTTATTTCGCTAGCACAGAAATAAAAACGAATACCATCCGATTGGAACATTGCTATAATTTTAGCTCTGTATAAGATAAGAAAATCAACAGTAATAATTATGGAGGCACTTCTTTCTCTGTGAGAAGTAAAGCCTACGAAAGAGAATGGCTTTTGAAAATCAGTTGGGTAAATCATAAAGTATATTCAGAACAAGTCGTGAAGTACAATATTGTATTTTTGCTTTATAGTAAGTAATAGAAAAAAAGGTATTATATGATCATAAAATAACAGTTTGTTTTATAAATATGCAAAGAACTTTTGATTTGGTTATAGGGAAAACTTTGGAAAGTACTCAGGGAAAAGAAAGTTTCTACATAATCAATAGAAACTACATAAAGACCGACAACCGTTTATCTGCAAAATAAGTCCCTTGCACTTTATAGTATTAATGGACTGCCAGAATCTAGTACTGGAACACAACAAATAAGTATAGAAACTTTGAACTAGCCTTGCTATCGAAACTTATCTACACTTATGACTTGGTTATTACGACCTAATCAGAAAGACAACTTTAAGAAAATAAAAATGTACAATTAGGAGAATACGGTTTGGTGATGAACAGTGAGAAAACAATGGTGATGGTAATTCATAAATAAAAGAAATAAAATTTATTTGTAAAATAATTGGAGTTGCAAAGCTTGACAGATTCAGAAATACTGATATCAGACACAGCCTAACGCCTCCAAAAAAGTATCAGAAATTGTAATGAAGTCAAACAAACTAAGAAGAGAAACGATTAAAAGGAAAGCGGTGTCAGGGGAATAGATTATTAACGTTAGCATTGTGCATTAGTTAATTAGTATCTAACCCACTGTACAATGCAAATAATTGTTAAGTAAAAATAAATAATTAAACCTATAGTCTGGTCCGACACGAAGATCATTTACATTAGATTGTGATCAAATTTTGCAGAAGGATTCTTAGACCAAGACAAAAATTCGTATTTATTTTGAAACTTCACAGTCAAGTAATATTAAAGTTATAAGTCAAAATGTCACCAATTTTGAAGAATTACGACTACGTTTTGCAAAAATACTTCTTAGACCAAGATTTTTAAATTTATAGGTTTTTGGAGTCATGGGATCAAGGGTCGCTTTTTTCAGATACTGTCGACTTTAGTTAAGTTTATTAAAAGCAGCATTCATAAAGGAAGATAAAGCGTTTCACATATAACACAATAATGCATAACTAAATGTTGGTCAAAAAGTTCATGCTCAAGACAAGACTTTTTAGTTTTTATTCTATTTTGTGTTTGCAATTGTAATTAACATATTTCAATAACTTTTCAGGATGGTTGATATTGATTACAAGATTGCAAATTATAAACTTTGAAGAAAGGTCTGACTACGAGAAATGTTGTCGATGCAATGTGCGAAGTCATAGATGGGGAATAGGGATAGGGGCCAAATGGTTCAAGCGCTTCAACGAAGGAGATTTTGATTTCGAAGACAATCTTCGTTCTGGTCAGCCATCAAAGTTGAACAACGAAGATTTCTTGACACCGTTGGAAGATGAGCTTTCATCAAGCGATCGTGATCTGAGATGGGATCTTGGAGTTTCGTCCGATCAAACTATGATCAATCACTTGCATCGACTTGATTTTGTTCACAAGAAGCTCTTATAGGATCCACATGAACATACCGAAGCATAGGTTAACAAATAAATCGAGATCTACCACCCCTTGCTCAAGTAAGGGAAAGTTTGAAGAGCAGGACGGCATCGAAGTTCTTCCGCATCCAACTCACCTCTAGACGTTGCTCCATCCGACTATAGTCTCTCCCGATTAATGAAACACTTCTTGCGTAGTCACCCATTTGAGTCTTTTCACGAAGAAAAAGCGTGTCAGGAATTCTTTGATCCAAAGGAACCAACATGGTGCTTTGATGAGTTTATTGGACAACTTTTTAATTTTTTTTTGGTATCTTCACATTTATCATGCTTTCAGGATTGCCCTAGCTTGTTAGCTGTAAACTTTCAGATAACGCTAAGAATGTACCTACGATTTGTTGGGAATTAACTTACGCAAGCCTACGCCCATGAAGGATGTTAAAATTTCTTACAAATTTATTCATGGACACTGATGTATCGCACACCAAAAAACAGAGCGAGCCGCCAACTCATTCAAACGTTCAGAATAGCCGATGTAGACATTTGAATCGGGCAATAGGCAAACTGCCAAATTGCCAAATTGCGCCCGGCCAATTAAAAGCCAGAAAACGTCTAATCTCGCTGCTGCTGCCGAAATTACGCAAGGCGCGGCCGAAGACGCAGGCCGCCGAGGAGCTCGTTAATTTCGCCCGTTTTGGAGATAGCGCGCCATCATAATTTGCCTGACCTCGCCCGGGACGTCTCCGCAGTTTTCCTGTTTGAAGTAATTATGCAAACGGCTGCATTTACAGGCTTATAACACACGCCTTGAATTTTTTACGGCGGCCGGGCAGGAAATTTTTATTATTAATGGGACGGCGTGTTAAGCTGTTCCTGAATGCTAAGCGGCGAGCGCGGCAAGTTCATTATCGCCCTGGAATTAAACATTTAGAGCCCCCGGATTCGGGCGGATGCACCCGCTAATTGATTATTAATTTGGCCGGAACCGCTACAGCCGCTCTTCGTAACTGCACTTGCGCCCGGGCCGCGATTTCTTCCTAATTAATTCTTTGTCTTAGGTGAAACACCTGCTGGTATAATTTAAATTGCAAATCGCAACCCGAACGCGCACTCGTCATCAATACGTGGCAGGTCTGAATGGCCGAAAGTCGAGTAACCTTTTTTGGCGCTCATATAACAAATTCCCAGATGTAGCGCTGCACGTGAACTGACTTTTGAATTTTAATTTATATGAGACCATAAAACATGCCAACAAAAAGTGTATGTAAATTGGAGGTACATCCGAAGCTTTTAGCGTCAAAGAAAAATTTAAATTTCAATTCAGCGGATTGCATTGAACTGCGACTTCTATACCCAACACTCTTCGGCTAAGAAGTTTTATAAGCTAAAATGAATTATGTTAGACATAAAAAGATGTATAGGAGTCTAAAGCAAGGTTATTAAAATAGCAAAACATAAATACAGTCCTATTGAATGATATGGGACTCAATATCAAGCATTATGTAACTACAACTAATTAAGTTGAAAAAAAGTAAAAAACAAAAACTAGTAAAACAATGTTCATAACAAACCGCATTAATTATAGAGAATATAAAGAAGTTGCGAGATTGCTATCAGTGTTCGGATGGTAACGACGCGCGTCGATATCGCGAAAACATTCGATAATGCGTGGTGGTCTAAGAACTAGCCAACAGAATATCTACTCTCACTAGTAAAACATTATTTTAGCAAAGGGGTAACGCAAAATGGGTGAGGGTATAGCGACGCAAAAAATTATTGACGGTGCATCCAGGGTTCGTGCTAAGGACCGGTACACGAGAATCTAGTACACAAAAAATATATATTTAGAGTTCAGTTTCTGCAAGGATGCTAAACAGTGGAGTTTTCAGACGACATTTGATTGTTCAAAATTTTAAAGGCACTTGGAAATTAGGCGTTCGAAGCATTCAAAACGTGGGCGGAGTGTTTAAAAATAAAATTCAACGCGAAAAAAACCGAAGCGGTATTTTTCGGAATTAACCTGGACAAGAGAAGCCAACTTTTTACTGAATGGTGGTGTATCTAATGCTAGGATCACATCCGTTGTCTTGGGGTAGAGATTGACGATCGGTTATTGTGGTAAGAGTCACACAAGGGCAGTTTATGACGAAAAAAAAACAAATTTCTCACCGGATCGGAGCGGCAGTGCTATTAATGATGGAGGAGTACAGCCGGCAATGTTGTACGCAGCCGAAATATAGGCGGAAGGGTGTAAAGTCAGAGAAAGTAAGGATTTGATGAGTTACTCATACTCGCGGTTAATGCGGCAGGTGCTTACAGCACCATACCCACCGAAACAGCGTTAGTATTGAGTCAGTGAATTCCTTTCCATTTTATTTTGTAGGAGGTGGTTTATGACCGGGCAGAAGTTACAACTTTGAGAGAAGGAGTAATTCAGTCCTCTCAAAATTTTGGACGATTTTACGCCATCCGTCGTGAGAAATTAGATGATAATTCGTTACAAAATAGTCGAGAGCGTCTCTTGCTTTAGCATCAACACACTGACTAAAGGAGCTGTAGTGATTAGATATCCTACGGGGAAATCCCCTTTAAACACTCTTATCTATAAGAAGCAAACGTTATACTGCAATAAAAGAGTACCTAAGATGCACCCCCAGGCACAAGCAATTATCCCAAAATGTGCTATAATATCTGACAGTAAGTCAACGCTACTTGTCCTCAGAAGCATCAAAGTATACACATATTTGCAGTAAGGACTTGGAGTCTTGAAAACGACACTGTCGATCGATATCGAGGTCCGATTTAATTGGACTAAGACGCACATCGGAGCCCTGTGCAATGAGAGTATGGACCAACTGGCCAAAGGAGCAGCGGCAGTACTAACTAATGGTAGATTCCATGGTTGACATAGTGCGATAGGCAGCGAAGCATCTTAACCGGTAGACCATCCAGTTTATTACTTGGTATGCCAACATCCGGTTTTACCTAGTAAAAATCTAAAAGCTGACAGAGGACCAAAACAGATATGCATGTGGGAAAGTCAACAACAGCATACACATACTGTTGACCTACAACGCGGAAGAAACTAGGGCCATAACGGAGAAAACCCTCATCAAGAACGGCTAGAGATAATCACTTACGCGGGAGGATATCGAGATATTCGGAAGTGCGCGAGTGGTGAATGGTTTTTGCGCCATTCGCTAAACAATGCATGAGATTATATGTGGATGCGAATTTGTGAGAAGCTTAGATGAGGGTGGGGATGTTTAAATTATTGCCGATGTGAAATTAGAACTCTTGAATATTATAGACTAAACAGATAGAAACCGTTTATTTGTGTAAAATACCCTAATTCGGATTTTCGTGGTTTTCCTGAGTCCTACACTATGGCGAATGTCAAGGTCGGTAAATTTGTGGCCACGATAGATATAAAGAGAACGGAACATTGTATCTATTCAAGTTAGGATATAAAAACAGTAAGTGTAATTGCGGTAGCGCTGGTGTAGATGGAGCACCAACCATTATTAAGTATATATATATATATATAGGGTAATCCAAATTAAAATTTAGGATTTGAATTGGGCACCATTTGTGTTGGAAGCTTATATTTGTACAGTTAATATCTAAACAAAATATCATGGCAAAGTACACTAAAGACTACTAGAAACGCCGTACATTTCTGAACTGTGTTTTAGATAGATTTGAATGCCGATTTTTGCAAAAACAAACATATTGAGCGATGAAACTTATTTTTCTTTAAATGGCTTTGTGAATCGTTAAAATCCACGCGCTATTCACGAAAAACCAATGCACCCACAAAATTGTACTGTTTGGTGTGCATTGTGCGCCGGAGAAATCATTTGTCTGTATTTTTTTGTCTGTTATTGTGAATGGTGTACGTTATCGCAAGATGTTAAACAATTTTTTTTCAATTAAACCAACTTGACCTTATTGACATGTGCTTTAAATAAGATGAAGCTACATGTCAGACAATACGTGAAACACTTATCTCGAATCAATATTTCTGGTCGTGTTATGTTGTAGAGAGGTAACATCGATTAACTCCTCTGACACGAACGCTCTGAAAGGTATTGAAGCCCACTTGTAAAATAGACTTTGTAGGGATCACCGTACTTCCTTGGTATTCTGATAGCAGAAATAGCAGTGAACCGCAGATGACTCTTAATTTGGTATCGTGTACGCTTTAGATCCATTGGTAAAATAATGCACATCAACAAGAGTGTCCTTTTTACCGTTGTTTCTGGGGGCAGACCAGAAATGTTGACTACCATCTTCTTCTCAGATTTCTTTGTATTTCTTGCACAGTTCACCCAACAGAACCAATCTCGAATCTACTAAATTTTCTTGATTCAAAAGTGTCTTGAATGGTCCATCTTGTAAACGATACCGTATTTCTGACACTCTGCTTCTCGGTACTAATTAAATTCTATAGACCTTCAAAATTTTTGCCAGAAGGTCTTTCTCCTTGAGGTTTTCGATGTGATTCCCATTGCAGCCAGCAGTTTCTTGCAACTCACAAACCTTTTTCTTGGAGTGTTATAGATATTCGAATTGCTTTGGAAACTCTTTGCTAAAAAATATTAGACTCCAAAATATTATGTTCTAAGACAAGTGTCACAGATTTGCTTATAATGGCATGAATAATATTGACAATATTGATGAGAGTATCAAAGGTTTCCACCGTGCTCTCCCAAATTCTCTCAACGGCAGTTTTGACTTGCTTAGCTAGTTCTTTGTGGTCTTGTTAGCTATTAGGGTGAAAATATTATCACCGTCTTTTTTAAACATCGGAGACAAAAAGGTACCTTTCTTTTTTGATAAGGATCGAATTGGCAATGAAGTGGAGAACACCTCTACTAACAAGAAATGATATTACGCTCGGATATGGATAAAATAGAATTTTTTAAGTAGACTATGACACGTGAATTATAATGGTGACCATTAAAATCGCAAATGTTATTTATTGTAAAGCTTAATGACGATACAAAAAATTATGGTGTTCTAATTTGAAGATTTCCTGTATGTGTTAAAAATATCATTTGGAAAATAAAATATTATATTATGGTTTACGGGTGTAAAACCTTAATTATAACAATAACGATGAAAGAGGATGACTTGTTAACTGGAAAGTTAAGGCTCTCATATGTTAACCCTTGCTGTTCGATCGTCCAGCATCATTTCTGATAAGTGATAATTTCGCAAACATTGCACCTTACAAAATCGCATGATTATCAATTATTTTTAGTTATCCTTATCAGGATCGAAAGTAAGTCCTTCTACACCTTTGTAAAGCATCTTAATCGCTCTGATACAGACACTTTAATTTGATGTAGGCGCCATCTTTTTGATTTCCTGTATATTCAAAAAATTAGTCTCCCCCCTCCCAAAAACACAATTTTATGATTGGGATGATGAAAAATTTAATCTTCAGTTTCGGAAAACAATAAAAATTTTAAAATTAAAAGACAAGGTTGATCGAAAAGCGTCGACGCCTGATTCATCCACTTGAATCGTGCAAAACATGTTAATTAAAGCCCCGTTATCTGCTGGACGAACCTCCGAATATTGGAATATTTGAGCGCGACGCGTTATCGGGCCTCACGCATATTTTTCAATTAACAGAACCTAGATTTGAATTTAGATTAACAATTCAGCACTGTCAGCCCCAGATTAGTAATTGTGTTTTTCTGTATCGCGCTGTCGGCTTTAATTACGCCTAATAAGCTCGTTCTTCATGACTGATGTGCGCGTTTGCTTCCGTGCCAAAAGAATTAATTTGCTTTTATTTGGCATAAAGCTCGGCCGCGCTAAAACATTTTGGTGGATAAATAAATATATTAATAAGCCAATTGGATTGGTATAAGTGCCGTCTGTATCTAAGAGAGATTAATAATATTAGATGAGTGTCCCAAATGACGAGTGATGCATAATTAACGGTTCGTATACAAGGAGCAACCAAAAAATTATGCAAAAAAAACTCGTTTTTTGGAATTACCTCTTTAACAATGCTCGCTTCACATTCTACTCTATAAAAACAAGTAATGTTTAGCTCGAAAATTAGGTAGAGAATATATAGCAACCATTAAACTAAAAAAACAGCAAATAAATAAAAACTATAAAGTACATTAAAAAAGACTATTGTTATCTTTGAAGTTAAGTGGTCAAACAAGGACGTTATGTTATATACTCTAAAAGTAATGATAAAAAAGTACGAATTACCGCTCTTTTAAACCACGATATTAATATTCTGCGATAGTAAAAAGGAGTCACTGAATTAACTGGAAACAACACAACACAACATTGAAGATTTAATAAGACAAGAAGCTGAAATTTGAAAGTCAATATCGCTTTTAAAAAATATCCACCAAGACTTGATCTTCAAGAGTCTTGCCTTATAATGACATCTATCTAGATAAAGTTGAAATGGCAATGTCTTCTTTTTTCGCCTTTATTATTTTAAAGAATACAATTTGTTGCTTAAACATACCGCAAAAGTGTCCTATACAAAAATGTAAAGGAAAAGGCCAAAAAATAAAAATAGGAAGAATAAAGATTTTATCATCCTTGGAAACCGATCATCAAAAATGCAACGACATTAATGCTAGTCTATTCGTAATAGGCAAACGCCAGTGTACAAAAGAAAAACATATTTTTGTTATAAAACCTAGACTAAGGTAGAAAGAGAAGTCAGAAAAATAGAATAAAATAGGAACATTCAAAAGTGATAAAAACTTGGAGAAGAAGACAGTTGTCGATTTTTTCCAAGGAACCGAATAGAGAGGCAAGAGACCTAAATCGAACCTATCACTAAAAAGAAACTAAGGAAGATGAGTAAGATGTATAAAAGAAACAGGTAAATCCAAAGAAAAGTTTTCCCAAGAAAATAAAAAATATTATATTGGAAGAAGGGTGATTTGCAAAGTGTTTCAAGGAAGTTGTTGGTCTAGAAAAAATATAAGGGTAAGATGTTGCTGAAACTTTGTTCCAAACAGAAGCTCTCATTGTATATACAGTAATGTAGTGGTATTGGAGTAAATAAAAATCAAAATACTAAACCTAGCACTAGAAAAGACCTTAATGGCAAAAATTCGTTAAATACTCGAAATAATTTTTGATCAACGCCTAACCATTGGGATCCAAATAGTACAAATCAACAGCAAGGCAATGTAGCAACGATTCTTAGTAAAATTAAGCGAGGAGATCAAAATAAGGATCAACAACAGGATCTATAATAATATTTCCAAAAAATCTGCAAAAATAATTGTAAGAATTCCATTAGTTATCGTACGTTGAAGAAAAGAATAACGGCAAGTCTACTGACAGATCATTTTCTACTCCAACAGAAAGAATATCTATAGCATATTTATTACTAAGAAAATTTTAAGAAAAGTAGTAGTAGAGAAGTAGAGAGTATAACAGAAAAGTATTATAAAATAAAAAAGAGAAAGAAAACAGCAAATAATACAACAAAGTTCCTTATATTGACCATTTAGAAAATCCATGCTTAACCAAAAATTAAAAGGTAATATCCTAACGATTAAAAGCTAAAATATGTGCGTAATGTTGTAAGCCTTTTTGTCGACATACGGACAAGAACGATAAAGGTTGCGCAACACATTTGTGTTTATTTTTTCTTAACGTACCATATCTGTAACCAATTTGTACTACGTTAATATAGCTATTTACAGCAGTATCACCCACACATGTTATGGTTATAGACAAGCCTCGCATTTGCAGGAGATCCAAGAAGCATTTTTGACACTTTGATAGGGTTATATATTTTGTGTGATGTTGGCGTTCTTCCAGTTTTGTCAACAGGCTAAACGTATAAAAGAACTAAGCTAAATTGGGTTTAGTGGGCTACTGTTACGCGGATCTCATTGTCTACGATATATTTTAAGGCTTCATTTACCTTTACGATGTCAAAGAAGTACTCAATATCGCATTTCACGCCAGAAAAGCCTGCGAACTTGCTGTAAAGCGCGTGGTTATAGAGTGCAGCATTTTAAAACCATACCAAAGAAAACTAGATGTAAAAGAGACTAGGAGCATAATTTAGACCAAAATGTGATTCTATAGTGTTATACAACGTCATTTGTTGCCCCTTCAGAGGAATCGACTTTTAATGGAGCCAACGTAGTTTTTTTAAACTAAAAATAGTTTTAAAGAGCTGTTCCTGTTTTAGATATAGATAGATTTAGTGACCACTTTATCCAAGTTCTAAAACTTTTGCTAAACTTAATCTCAGTTTAAAGAGAAGCAAAAACATCACCATTTACCACCAACGTATAAAGTACATATAGGTAAACGAAAAGTTGTTTTAAAAAATTTAATAGAAGGTACAGTTTTGGAAGACAGTATAGTAAAGGTTAAATGACTTCAGCTGCTTTTGTTACTTATCAGTGCGAGTGGCATTTATAATAATCTCCTGTACATATTTTAAGAAGCTTTTGATCACTAATGTCCCCTTTCTCTATTTGAATGGCCGATAAGTGATCTCTTCTTTTGACTTTTAAAACATCTTGTTCGACTTAAATGTCAGTCTAAAGAGAAGCCAAAATATCTGGTATGATTACAAAAGTTAATTAAGCCTTTTAGTTTTTATGTGACAAAGAACAATGGCGTTGTCCTTTTGACCTTATTCTACAACCCCACTGTGGTTGCAATCATTCGATGCGTGCGCTTAGACCTTTTGATTACAGAAGACAAGTATAAACCAACTTTTAATTGAACAAACGTAAAGCTTTCTTCAAAAACTTAATAGAAGTTGTAGTTCTAAATGGTCGTACAACATAGGTTAAATGACCTCAGCTGCTGCCGTTACCCACCAGTGCAAGTGGCGTAGCTGTGTTTTCATTTTTAATATTCTGCTGCACATTTTAGAAAGTTTCCGACTGCTATTTAACTTTTCGCTATCTAGTTGGACGATAAATAATATTTTTATTTAAGGTCTGTAGTATTTTGTTAAACAAATGTCAATCTGAAGAGAATGAAAAACATCCCAGTTGAGTATATAAGTGATTTGTCTTCCAATTCTTATTTTGATCTGGATGGATGATAAGTAATCTCTTCCTCAGAGTTCTAAAAAATGTTATTGAACATAAATGTTAATTTAAAGAGAAATCAAAACATTCAAGATGACTACAAAAATTATTCAAGCTTCCCAGTTTATACTTGGCAAAGGAGAACAACGGCATTGTCCTTCTGACCTTATTGAGCCTGCAATGGAGGAAACGTAGAGATTTCCTCAGAAACTTAAAGTAAGTTGTAGCTTCAAAGAGTCGTAATAACACAGATCGAATGACTTCAGATGCTTCCTTATATATCAGTACAAATGGGATTGTTATTTCGAATATTTTCTGCGCTTATTTTAAGAAGCTTCTATCGACTATTATCTTTTTCTCGATTTGGATGGATGGTAAGTGATCTCTTCATTAAAGTTTTGAATTATATTGCTGATAATAAATGTTAATCTAAGGAGAAGCCAAAACATTTTAGATGATCACGAAAGTTGTTGAAATCTTCCAGTTCTTATTCTTTAAAGAACAATAACATTACCGTCCTTCTTACCTCACTTTACAACTCCATTTTGAATTTGCACAGGTTGGTGTCTTCTTATTCTTTTTTTAATATCGGCTGTCTAGCATCCAAGTATAATGATTCGGATGGTACATGATCAATCGTTTTAGTCATTGCATTCATCAAACTTGTAAAATGTTTCTAAATAAGTTAAAAGTTCTGTTTATATTTTTTTAAATCAAGCGTAAAATTTGCTTTTGCAAAAAAGTTCGTTTTAGGCATTCCCATAACTTTTACTTTATATTTTCGCTGTGTTGCTCCTTTATTTAACTGTTGTTCGTTTAAGAGGCAAGAATGGTTTTCTTAGCTTGTTTGGGGCGGATCCGCTTTTCCAAGTCGAAAAGCAATTTTATCACCCTTAGGCAAGACACTATTTTCGTCAGTCTACTGCCTCCAAAGAGTAAGTATTTCATTTATTTTTCTTCTTGCCTTAGAGTTATTTGTGTTTACTTGTCCATTTGAAAACGCCTCAACTTCAGTTGAATCAAGGCAAACTGTGCGTTATATTAAGTACTACTAAAAATATCTTATTAATCCAGTTGACTGATTGTCTACACTAAGGGTTGAATATGCAAAAACAGGGGTAAACCAATTAGATTAAGAAGTTCACTCCCTTTGAAAATGTAACTTAATAAAAAAATATAATTATGACAAAACATTCACAGAGATGACTAATATTATTAAAGAAAAGTAAGGTATTGCACGAAACCTTCATAAGAATTTGCAACCCGACCTTTTATGTTTCTGAGAGCGACGACGGTAAATTAGTACCTTCAAAAAGAAAAATATTTGGTTTTAAATTGTTTGGTATTGGAGATTTTGTAGTTGTGAAAGCCTATGGAAGGCTAAAGAGTTTGATTGACTGTATGTTGCTAAAACTCGTAAAACTTCCCGTTTATATTGGAGATGATAATCAGCAGTTCTCCGGATGATCTTAATGATTCGTTATCTCGTTTTCACTTCAAAATATCGCAATTTTGCTTTCTATTTGGTGACAAAGTTCTTTTTTTGTACCATTGCAAAGTCAGCTCATGTAGTTTTAAAGCAATTGGGTTAAATGGATCATTCTATGATATGCGTAGTTTGCAAATAAAGGGTATTATAAGTCCAGTATAAGGGTTAAATGTTATCAAAAAAAAAACTAATCTAGCCTTAATGTAAGTTGGATTATACTTTTTTATTTTAAGAAAAGAAGAAAAATCGAAATAGTCCTCATACTCTCCGTTTTTTTAAATTTGTTCTTTCTCATGTATCTTTGTTCATTGTTTTTCAGTAAAATTATATGAGTTACACTAAACTTGTAAAAAGTTTATGATGAATAACATGATAACAATTAATAAGTATTTGTCTTATCTGTTTGGCAACTCAAATATTAAAAATTATATTTTTTAAAGCTTATATTGTGCTGCTATCAAAGAGAATGAACTTTTTGGATAATAAAAGATTATGAAGCAATTCAATTCTAATGAAATTTAATTATTGTTAAGCAACCATTGCAGAGATAAGAATGTTACGAAAAGTTTGAATTTCGCCTCCGTAGAATGCTATAATTAGTTTTATTCCCCCGCCCGTTAAATCACCGCACAAATATAGACTGTCGCGCGACATTGAAATGATAAGAGGTGATTTATTACCGGCGGAGACAATTTTAGAAAAACCAGAAGCTTGAAATGCCTCGAAATTTTTCCAAATTCGAATTTAGAGTGCACTCACCTAGTCTAGGACCCACCCAGTATCTTCCAGCTCCAGCGTATATAGGGGGTGGTGGTTTATTAGTGGTAGTGGCTTGAGAGGGATGCACGCGCGAGTTTGTGCTATCGCAAGGCCTTCTACAAGATCCTCTGGTGCAATGACAGGGGACGCACCTGTACGAATTGTAATACCCCCAATTACCGCAAGGGTTGTACGTGTAATGCACCACCCCGTCTTTCGTTATGTAACTATAACGCTTCCTCCTCTCGATTTGGCTAAGACCGTCTTCCAGAATCTGGTAACGAGCTTTCAGCTTCTTCGAAGCGTCTTCAGCGCTCGTGGCGTTCAACAGCACGATGTCGCTCTTCTGAAGCAACCCCAGGAGGTGATGGCGGTGGCGAATTTTGTGCTTTCTCGCGTGTCCTGCGAGGGATTCCCCGCTTACCGCGCTTTTGCTACCCCGAGATTCGCCCGCTCCGTCATCGTCCCGAGCCGAGCGCGGGTCGCGAACGTGATTTGTAACTCCCGAGGGGTCGCGCACGCACTCCACCACAAGCACCACCAGCAGCACTGCCCCCACGGGCAGGCCCGCACCTGTCCTCATGATGAAAGGGACCCCGCGCTCGCGACGTAATCAAAACGCATGGCAGCACCGGTGGTTTGCGCCCGTGACTGTCGCCCCGCCAGGCGTCGCGGCGCTCACAGAGGACCAGCGAACATCCGCAGGTGTGACCTGGTGCTCCTCATGCTATCGTCCCGGCTCGCGAGATCGCACTGAGCGGCGGCTCGCGTAAACCGCGGCTCGAAGTCGCGGGCAGACTTCTTATCTGCTGCATGTGAATGAGACCCGCCAGATACGCTCTCGTTGGCGTTTTATGGGCGTCCTCCACGTGCTGCCGCTGCTGGCCGAAGACCGTGCAGGTGTTGCGTCTGCGAATCGGAATTTGGGCGTGCGAGCCAAGGTGCTGCTCGGCTGACTCAAATGCATAATTACCATACTATCGGTTTATAGGTTTTCCTTCTCGCTCCCTCTCTCTCTCCTATCATTCAGTATTATTAACGTCGAATATTTACTAATGAAATTACTATTCAACCTTGAGTTTATGCGATAGATCCATTCCTTTATGAAATTTTTAAAGTTATAACAAGTCTTGACAAAAAATCTTGCAAAATCTTGTTTTTGATAAAACGTCAGCAAAACTGACCATAGATTCCAATTTTGTAAGATTTCAGTTCTTTATGCAAATTTAGTATTAGTCAACTTAATGGCGAGACCTTTCTAGCAAATTCTATCGCACAAGCAACACGAAATACGCATTTAAATGTCGCTGCCACGGCCACATAAAATATGCAAAAACCAGTATCACTATGTATAATTAACCATTTAAGGTAATAGTCCCGTCTTCAATATTTTCTTTCACTCATTTTTATATCATTTGGTTTTATACTTATTGAAACTTTATTTTCTACCCTATATTTTGCCCTTTAAGGACACCTAAAAGTACAAATGATATTTGCCAGTCTTTAATGGCCTCCCCATTTTATTATCACGTTTTCACACTTCAGTTTAGCGTTTAGATCATTAAAATAGACTATGTGGGGGATGAGAGGGAGAGACAGAATAAGTAGGAGGATTGATGGGAGAAGGAGCGACAGGAAGGAAGTGAGAGTGGTAGTGTAAAAGAGGTCGAGAGAAAGGAGTTATAAGAAAGAAGGGAGAAGACAACCAAGAAGAAGGGACAAGCGAGGAAAAAGAAGCAAAGTTTGGTTTGTAAAATTTTACCTTTGCAATAAGTAAGCATAGTTATATAGTGAGCCCTAACACTGCAATTAGTACTTTTGCACCAACTGAAAACTTACTTTAACAGTATGGTTAATGATACAGGCTATGTCGTCAAGATAAATGGCACTATACAGCAACACTTTTAAAGTTACCTGTTAAAGATCTGCAACAATTAAAAAAATATACAAGGTTTCTATGCAAAAGAAATTATTTAATTAGAACCAAATTTTTTTTTATAGAAAACTGCAAACATGTTAAAAGAATTCGATTATCACATTTAGATAAATCAGTATGAGATAATCAGAACTAGGCAGAGAATCTTGTAAAAAACGTTTCTCAAGCCCAAAGGAAATAAGCATTAAGTTCATTTTTTTAATTTTATATTTACTTAGAAAACTGAAGGAAATGTTAGCGGAAAAAGTATAGACTAATAGGTTCTTTAATAAAAATCCTGAAAAAGAAGACGCAAATTCGTTTTTATGAAAACATTTAAAGCAATCATTTCATAGAATCAAACAGTAAATCATTTTGTCATTATTAAGATCTTTGGTAGGTGACTGAAATGTTGATCATAGAAAAGAAGGTTTAATAAAGCTAAAAAAACTACATTTCGGTTAAAAAGGCACTGCAAGAATGGCGAAACCAACTTCTAGATGTATAATATGTACTTTATAGCGAAGATTTTGATCTAAGTTTGTACAATACTATTTTAGTGTCTTTCATAGTTTTGTGATCCATTATACGAATCCGAATTGTGGGCTCTTTCTATGAACAACAATGACGACCTAACTATGATGATGACGATGACAGTGAAACCATCAAGTTATGATTTAAAGTGCTAATAAAGAAAAAGAGGAAATAATTTCTGAACGGACTGGGAAATATTTGGGCTCTGATTATTGCAAGATCAAAATTCGCCAAGAGAATTTACTGCAATATCTAAAAGTCAAAAAGTTGAATTAGTGTTAGATTTTTGGATTGGTTATTTATCTATAACCAACAAAATCTAACACTAAGCTAACACTAGAAATTATTCGATTATAAATTTTTGTGAAACAAATTGTTTTTCCGAAAACCTTGGTCTCTTGTGAAATGAGGTCTGGTAGAAGATGAATCCTCCTCTCTTATTAATCCTCTAGACGATTTTACTTGAGTTCTACAATGACCGAACAACTCCGGAACTGGCTAGTACATTAGTTTTTCTAGTACTTTTATCAATTTTTTATTTTAATATTATTACCATTTTTCTTATGTGGGTGAATCAAATATAGAAGAATTTTTTCTCTAGGCAGTGTGAAATAGCGTATAGGGGCGTGGTTTCTGAGAGTTATAGGTAGAATCTCCTAAAAATATTTTCTTTTGTAGTAGTTCTGGCATTACTGCTTTTTTAGTTAGTAATACCAAGGATACACCCAACTGTTGCAAAATGACAGGAAGAATGAGAATTCTTACTACACCCTTAAAAGGGCTCAAGTGTACGCGGGCCATTTACAATCTTTGAGAAAACAAGAAGCAATTGAAAATGAAGGCCATTGAAATAGCCCAAGGACCAGCGTAACTGAAGAGTATTGCCTGCTGTTTTCTTTAAGATGATCGCCGATCAACGGTTGTTGAAATTGTTTCTGAGGTCAGAATAAACTACAACCCAATATATCTCCTCAGTTCAACAGAAAATTAATAATTTGTTTTGGACTGTCCTCACTCTACCATAATCACGAGATATAATATCTCAAATAAAAGGAATACGTATAAACCTAAAATTATTTCTTATAACAGTAAAAACATGATGTAGTTTATCTGGACAAACTACTTCAAGAACAAAGGTGACGTAGAACTATGCAAAGATGATTATTTCTAATATTGATAAACTTTATAAATATTGTACGTCATAATTCCTTTGCTATATGGAAAACAAGACACCTCAACTACTATACAACGTTTTCTCCAAAAGGACAAAAAAACTGTTTTTACAGAATTTAGATGAAGCTTTAGTTTCAGAGAAGATATAGTGAAGGTATCTAAAATTGAAGGCGATGGAAGAAAATAAAACTTGCTAATCCAAATGTATGGAGGAGAAGATGCTGTTACTGGCATAGACAGGACACAAAATCACAAAGTTATTATAATAATAACAAAGTTATTATAATAATAATAATAAAATTATATTTTCCAAAAGACATTTTCTCTTCAGAAAAGTATATCTCAACCTTTTCATTTTCTCTAGATTACGTCTAACTTTGGTTAAATTTTTTTGCATATCCATAGATTAAGTCCACAAAAGTATTACTTATTTATATTACCATTATTTGGAGTGTGCCAAAAATAATTAATAGCATACTACATTATAGCGGCTTTTTTCCCTGCGTACCAAGGTTCACACATCATGGTCGTTATTTCCTCTTTAGCTGCCAAGAGGGTAAGAAGCTTTACTATTGAACCGCGTTCGATAGAGTCAAAATTATTTCAATTGATGTATATAATAGCAAGTGTATACCGTGTAATATATCGCTCAAAATAACCTTATCAAATCACCATTTCTTTTTGGAGACCCTGTATTGCTTTGTGTACCAAAGGTGTACCAAAGAAAGTGAATTTGTTTTTGATAAAATATCTATATTAAAGTACGTGCTTTCCAATCACATGGAAAATTATGCATTGATTTTGAGGTTTTCAGTTATTTGTGTAAACTAACGTAACTCACAAAAAAAGCCGCATGGTTAAATCACAAGATTTTGCTGGCAAATAGATTTCGCCATTTGGTGAAACTATGCGACCGGGAAATTGTTGGTGCAGTAAATTGACTGTTGCGCGAGCTGTATGATAGATGGCGCCTGCTGGAACTCCATTTTTCTAGATCCATGTTGTCCAGTTGTTGCCAAAAAAACTTAATTGTCATATAACTGCAACGATCGTCATTCACAGTTACAGTATTTTCTGCATCATCTTTGAAGAAATATAGGCTTATTACGCCAGTTGTCCAAAATTCACACCAAAGAGTGACGTTGGGGTGCATTTGCTTGTCATGAGTTACGGAAGGATTTTTGAAACCCTAAATATGACATGTTTATTTATGCATTTGTTGAGTTGAAAATGTGATTATTGACGAAATGTCGATGGTAATAATAGTCAGTAGGTTTAAGTTTGTGTAGCAGTTGAATTTTGTACGCATGAAGATGTAAGTCTTTGTAAATATTTGTTGAAAGGAGTTTGACTAATTGTTGTATATGACACCGAATTTGCAATGACACTTTGGCTAACTATGGCAATGTTCTCACAGCATCATACCCCACGCTGATACTCATAAGGTATTGCATGCATTACCAATCCAGCTCTATCTTCATTTAGTCCACTATTTCGGCCATAAATTCCACGGAGCTTTTGTACCGTCTTCGCAAAATTTTCTGTGAATTTGCAATGAATTTTAATAATAACAACTGGCTCTTCTTTCATATAGCTTTTCATATTTACTAGATGGAAGAATTCTAGATGACATCTGCCAAAGAATTAGAATTGTTGATTACAAAATACAAGAAAAGGCGTGGATTTTAAATCCGATGCTCAATTTGGGCCACCTTTTATAAAAAGTGAATTCAATTTTTAGATAAGTTGTTTCAAGCTCCAACAAAACGGCTAAAATTTACTCAGAACTTCTAAATAAATAATCTAAAATAATATTATTATCATCGGTATGTTAAAATTTCATTAGAAGATTTCTCTATTGTCATAATTGGTATTAAGAATTTTTTTAAAAAATCTAGAATATATCCCGACTGTTGTTCGCTAAGCTTATCCTCAGCACAAATCAAACCATACGGAGGGTTGTGTGTTGCAAATACGTATACATATGAAAGTATATGTTCGATGAAAGTTACAATGTTCATTGATTGTTTAACAATTTCGTCTGCTAATTTCGGTTTTAAACTTTGTTGTTGTTTGTTTCTTCAATTGCACAACTTATGGTGAATTTCCTGGATCTTTTGACAGTCTACTTAAAACAAACAAAGGCCAAACGGAGTACTTTTTGCTTATTTGAGGCATGATCGGTAGAAGTTTTAAAAAGCGACTTGAACTATCAAGAATCAATAGTTTCACAAAGGGAAAGAACAATCACCAAAGGAAGGGGTAGACAAAAAATGCACCAAGACTTTTGGCCCATCCTTAAAGATTGTGTGATAGACTTTAATGATTAGAGTTAGTATAATATATTATTAGTGTTTTGATCAGTTCTTTATAAGTTTTAGTGGGTATTAACATGATAATGAGGTTAGGTAGCTGATTATGCTAAAGATCCTAATGAAAAACATGCAATATAAGCAAATTATTTTAGTTTAATGCTTGTGGGGGCTCATATTCAGATAAGATTTGCTTAATAATATATTAATGCAAGAAATGAAAACTTGAAGAGATGTTTTCAGATCAAAATTTTTATGATTCATTGGTGATGTGGAGGGCTTCTTGTAATATAGTTTCTAGTATAATTTATTTTGGTAGTTTTTTGATAATTTTTAAAGTAGAAAACATTCTAAATTATAAAAAGGTATATATTGAGTTTATATGGGGTATTAGAAATGTTTTGTAATATGTGATGGTTGTTACTGAACTGCGACTGAAAAGAGCTAGTAATGGTATATTGGTCAAAAATTAAATACCGAGCAATTTTACGCCACAACTTTGCATGCCACTTGAGTGTTGTTCAGTATTTGAAGAAAATAGCTTTCTTGCTAAGAGATGATTAACTATAATTAGGTGGTATAAAGAGGTTGAAAGAAAAAACTTCAGAAAACGCTCCTCTCATTCTGTCACGGAGGAGAACATCAACATTGCTGTCAAAGAAGATGTTTAGATGTGATAAGAATATGAGTTATCGCCAGATAGAAGAATAAATGAGGAAAGTTTATTCTCTTTGGGTATTTCATATCTCATATCTTAGACAAGCAGATAGTACAATGCGTTTTGTAGTGCTGCAAGATGCTTGATAAGGTTGGAACCATATAATATCTGGCTAAGTCTAGATCTTTAAAGATCTTAATCTATAAAAAAGCTGATAATGACTATTTTCTTAGCCATCAGGGCAGTTGTGTTAGAAACACGGAAGACCATAATCGCAAAGTGGTATATCGAAAACTACCTGACTAGGGTAGTTTAAAATGTTAAGAAGCTTTGTTGATACTTATGGACAAACACGTAGTTTTTCATCACAATCCCTTTGCATATCTCCACGAAGCCCACTCCAAATACTTGGTAAATAATAGGCTGAATGTACTGGAACATCCTCCTTACAGTCTAGATTTCGCTCCAAGCGATTTAGGCTTGTTCCTTTATGTGAAGAACAGGGTAAAATAGAGGTGGGAGAGTTGGTCTGAAATGCATAGAATTTGTTGCATGACTATCTCAGTACCATAGGCATTTTAAATTGTTTAAAATCATTTTAAGCTCAAACAATGTAACTATTTAATCGTTACGTTAAATATAATCATACATGCAAAAATGTTATTTCTGTTAAAAATGCGCGATTCGTCAAAATTTTAAAATAAGCGCTGGGAGCTATGTATAAATAATATGTTAAATTATTCAACCAAATATCTCAGTTTAATTTGTTTTAAATTGTTGGGCGTCTCTAATATTATAAAAAACGGGTTTTTTATATTTCCAGAAAGGCTCTACAATTAAAGTTTAGATACAAGTTTTTATTTCGTTTAACGTATCTTCTTTGCAAGTTGAATTCACTGAGCGAAAAGTTCGAATAAGTTTAAATAATTCCATTGATCTGAACGTTATCTACTTTACAGAATAAAATTTATATATCGAAGCCTCATTTCAAGCCCTAAAGCATTAAGCTTGGTAGAAACATCTATTTTAAAAGCACATGTATGTGATTTAACATTTGAAAACATCTACAGGGCACTTTTGTTTATTTATTGCAGCAGTTATAAAACATCAGAGTCACACGTGCTTGTAATAAAATAGAATCTGACGAAAATAGCACGGTAAGATGAATTTGCCCAACCCACCCAGCTTAAAATTAAGGGGCTGCATTTATTTTTCAAATTTTCACATTTTCTTAGTACCAGAATTTGACATTTCACCGTTAGCTCCTAATGCAATTAATTATGCATTCCGCATTTAATGCATGCACAGAAATTGTGTTAATGTAAAAGTACATTAATTATAATTAAATTTAGAAACAGAACAAAAGGAGAAAGGCAATTTATATGTAATTTTGGACGGCTTTGCGGAAAATAGGCGTTTTGAGGGAAAAAGGAATCAAACAATTTTATATACTTAACGACAGCAATAAAACCCCAATTCAATTTGTTCCGAAAATTATTGTTGTTCGAAATTTCCGATATCTGGACATCAGATATTTTTTATTGTTTTCTTTAGTATATAAGAGGAAAGTTCAATATAAACTGGAATATCTTATTTGCGCGCCGTGAGGTAAACGAAGAGAGAAACGCCTTTTTTTTTAGCGTTGTAGTTTAGAGTACAATTGCTTTTTAGTAAGTATTACGTTGTCAGAGTAATAGGAACTTTCTTGCAACAGATTATCAAGTGTAAAATGGTCTACATTTTTGAGAAGTTAAAGGGATAACAGCTTTAAGAAGACTCATGTGTACGAATAGTATAAATAATCATTTTAGAAACATAAACCAGTTGCAAACTAAGACTACCAGATACCAGCGTGATCGAAGAGAATATTTTTATTGTTCACCACCTTCTCCAAGATAACCAATTATTAACCGCTGGACTGTTGAGGTCAGAATAAGTAATGACATTGCTCAAGGCAGATGTTATCTTGCCTCAAGACAGCTGTCGGAACTCGACAAAAAACTGAGGATTAATTCTGGGCTGCAATAAAGATCTCGCTACAGTTCGGCTTTGTTACTCTGTGATTATTATTTTTTGGATCACTAAAATGATCATTTGGAGGACAGAGATTTGATGGCCATGTTGGCAGGATTGACTGGTGTCACAGCCACCTCTATTTTATGGTAGAAGGATCAGAACACTACTTAACGGTTGGCAAAGTATTTTTCGACGTGAGGGAATTATGTTGAAAAATAATTTTATAAATTTGTATTTGTATGGTGCTTTGTAATGGTCGCACTCGTATTCGTAGTCATTAATTTACGCTTGCTAATTTATATTCACTAATTATCACACGATAATTAACATTTGTTAATTCACACTCGTTAATTCATGCTTGCTAATTTACACTCACTAATTCACATAAAACAACTCCATTGTTTCTTTTCTTTGACTAGCATAGTCGTTGCCCTCTAGTTTTTACTAGCCCTCTTGCGTTCTTCTCCTGTTTTCCTGCTCCATGTTATTTGTGCCATTTTTCTTTTCCTTGTCACGCTGCTATCCATTTAAATGTCTGTTTTAAAATACCTCGTTTTTTTTTAGCATATAACTGGTCTAGCTCCACTTTCGTTTCATTATTCTATTTGTATTGTTTTTTGGTTGATTGCTTCCATGGTCAGTATATCGTCTTAATTATATGTATCTTTTTCGAAGATATTTCTACCTATTCTAGTATTTTCCATAACGTTTCATATTTTAATCTGTCAAAAGTTCTGGCAAAATGCACAAAACCACACTGTTTTGCTTCCCTCTCTAGTGTTTGTTCTATTTTGAGTCTATGTGTTGCTATATGGTTTGTACAAGATTTTACTTTTCTAAACTTTTGTTGGTGCTTTAGATTTTGATTAATGTTTGGGTTGATTTTTTCCTAAGTATGCCAATATTTGATTAACGGCACATTAAATTCTTTGACCCCCCCCCCAATTTTCATATTTCTTTGCGTATCTTTTTTGGATATCTTTAGTACCACACCAGCTCTCCATTTTAGTTTAACAAATATATTCTAATAGTGATGTTAATATATAAAAGTTTGCTTTATATAGATCTGCTGGAGTGTTATTTCTTTTGTATTTTTCAGCCTTTTCAATTTCAGATTTTGTTGGCTTATTTACGTTAATTTACAGAATGTTGAGATTTTTGATTTCTTCATCTGGTGTTAATGTGTTTGTAATATTTTTCACAACTTTTTAATTAGTCTTCTGTTGTTAACATTTTTGATTTATTATCCAGTATGGTATCGTTATTACAACTTATTTTGCCAGAAGTCTGGGGTTTTTGTATAATTCCCTTGCGTTGATTGTTGATGCCGCCTCTTCGGTTTTTAAATCATATTTTCAGCTCAGGTTCTTATATTTTTCCTCACATTTTACTTGTTTGTAGTATCTGCGTTCGTTGGATTTCCGATTTATTTAACTTACTTCCTTCCTTTTGTTTTACTAATCCATCATTTTTTGTTCTTATTTATGTTTGAAAAATACTTTTGCATATCAATACTTATTTTATAATAGGTGTATAAATAAGTTCTCAGCTTTTTCTGCAAAATTAAAGTTTTATTTAAAAACAAACAAAACAAGCTTGAGTATCAAAGTATTCTCCGTTGGCATCGATGACCTTTTGACATCTTTCGGGTAGCTTGCGAATTCCTTGGTGATAGAAGCTCACCGGTTTCGAGACGATAAAGTTATCGATGCATTTTCGGACTTCTTCTTCTGTTTTGAAGCGCGTATCACCCAAGTGATGCTGTAACGACCGGAATAAACGATAATCGGAAGTGGCCATGTCTGGGCTATACGCCGTATGTGGGAGAAGTTCCCAGCCTAACGCGTCTGCAGCTCATCCGTGTCAAATGTTTGAGGGCGTCTAGCGCGTGGTTGATCTTGGAAATCTTTGGTACCACTTTTTGCACGTTGCGTGACTTACAGCATTCTCACCATATGCAGCACAAATCATTTCGGTGACTTCAGCAGCGTTTTTCTTAAGATGAAACGCGAAGTGGATAGAAAATCGAATATGCTCTTTTGTGATTGCCATCTTGAACACAGCTGATTATTGAGGTTATGTGCATCAAACGCCAAATCGCATGATGTTTCGAAAGACCAAATGTCATTGCTTTAAAACCGCAAGAGGGCGGACTAATACGTTACATGTAAACGGTGATTAGCGTCCTGTGAAATCTAAAGCTGAGAACTTATTTATACACCTATTAGTATCCATCTTTACTGTATACTAACTTTACTATGTTCTTCAATTTTTGTGATTGTAGCTGAATATTCTATTTTTTGCGTTTTTCATCATGCAGTTTTTGCAAATTATATTGTTTTGGATTTCTACATATTTTTCTTCTTACCATGGAGCATTTTCCATTCATTTTCTATTTCTTACTTCTAACCTTATCATTTGTTGTCAACTATTATGTGGTCTTTCTAGTCTTGTGTCCTTTGGTTTGGTGGGAGCCATGTTGTTTTATAACATATTTTATGATCAAATAATTTTTCACCAATTCTTAAGTTATTTTCTAAGCAAATCCTTGTCCAGTGTCTTTTCTAGTTCCTATATTATTTTTTAACATTTTTATTATTATCGCTAACCTTTACATTGAAGTATTCTGTTACAATTATATACCACTTTATTTTGCAAAGTGCTTCCAATAATACTCGATGAAAGTTACAATTTAATTTGCGCTTTGCCAAGTTTATTGGATGAAAGCAGTAGACAACGCTGATGTTTCTAATAGAAATCTTTAAACGTACTATTATTATCCTGTTTAAAGTAAGACTCCAAGTCACAAAAGCTGCTCTTTTTCTTTATTTATAATAATAATACTCCACTTGCCCTTTCCTCATTTTTAAACCCCCCGGAATATAATACTAAACTTGCATTATTTTTTTCTTTCCTTGTACTAGTTTTACGTAGTTCTGAAAGTTTAATTCTAATATATTCACTTCACTGATTACTTAAACTAGGATAGAAATGTTTAACATCGTATGTGCTCATACGTATGCGTTTTCAGTCCAAACTTACTCTAGAGAGATAATTGTTATTTAATTTGCTTTGCGTTGGTTTTCTTGTTGTGAGAAAGCGAGTGGGAGAGCAGATGAAGAAAAATAAAGAATGGGAGGGGAAGTTATCAGGCGTTCTTTGATTGGCTCAGTGTTTTCTTGTACAAAACTGCTGAAATATACTGAACGGAGCTTATTAAGTTTTCTTGGTCTTAATTATTTAATTTTTTTTCTATAACCCTTTTAATATTCGATTACAAAACGTCCTTTAAGGCGAAGCACAAGATAATTTTAGATTTGAAAATAATAGAAACCAGACACGTCGTTATGATCTTATAGCAAGTTTAAACGCAATTAAAGTATTTTTTGGTTTAGTTGCGCTCTTACTAGATATTAGGGGATGCTAGAAGTCGTAGCATAAGGACCTACTAGACTATAATTTTTTTAAGGAACAAATTGGTTTACCATACTTCTCTTTAATTATGATTTATCTCAAAGCACAAAAAGTAGACGCAATATTATAACTCTATCACATATAAAATAATTTTTTTTTTACTTTTTAAAGCCCAGCTTCTGTTGAGTCCTAGCAATTGTTTGACTATGACTTACTGCTTTGTAATTCTTACCCATAGATTGGTAACAAAACCGATCAGACTTTCATTAATATATGTCTATTGCATAAATAGCGACCCGCTCTTTAAGAGGACTATTTCTCTTTGTAGTTACAAACTGCAGAATTAAAAATATTTGTTATTTTGTTTGATTTCACCATTTCTTCGAGGATATATGAATGAATGAATGGCTTAACACCCTTTGGAGGGGTTTCGCCGCTTCTAAGGAAGCTTTCGAGATCCTTTGCGGGGGATCAGCCCGCTCGAGGATATATACCAGTAGAAAAAAATACAACAAAGAAGTTATCGAGTGCATGCTGAAAACTGGATTTATTAATTTAGATCTGTCAGTAACACTACAAGAACTAGTTGACAAACATTTTTACACTTTTAGAACAAAATAATGCGTTCTCTTCATTAAAAGCCCAAAATTTAACAAAATAAAAACAAAATATGGTTGCTGACAACCCCAGACAACAAAGAGATACGTTGAAGAAGGCGGATCAAACCCTGATAACTTCCAATTCTTTTTTGCCATTTTAAAAGCTAGAGAGTTGCTAACGTTATAAAGCTTAGTTTGATTTTATTTCAATAATTTAATCGATATTTGGTGTTTTCAAAAACCAGTTAAGAAATTTCTTCAACAGCGATAAGAATATTGATAAAACAGTTGCATTTTCTCTGGAAATTATCGAGAGTCCGAAATTTAGATTAAAGGGCTTATAATTATATTGTTCAAATCACCTGAAGATTGAGTGTTACAATACAAAAGCTCAATTTTGTAGTCATCAAGGGCTAGAACAAGTTGACTGAACATTACAGCAATATAAGGCAGCAATACACATATTCTTCCAAAAAGTGATAGTTTTGGATAGATTATTTTGACACAAGTTTAAATTTATTTAATAGCATCATAATTAACGAAAAATTTTGAATCTATCAATAAGCAACTTTTTTTCAGCCGAGAAAATTCTGCAACTCTTTGGTCTGGTTAAGTTGCACAAAGTATTTATTCGGTTTTATTACAAAGTGATTGTTCCTGGAACACTCCACTGTTTTCAGCCTAAAGTCGTGATTTACTATCTAAAAAGCTGAGATAAAAAACTATTTACTGATACCAATTACAGAAAAACGACATACAAGCCTACATTTGTGACCAACCTGTATTCAGAAAATACTCCAATATGCTAGTCTGTGATTTGGTTATATCAAACAACATTCAATCAATTATATGTAACACTCTTTCCATTATTCAATGTGAGCTAAAATTCTCCTTTCTCACATCCTCAATTAATACTCTTATACAATCCAAAACTCTCAATATGTTTCGCTGACGTTAATTATATATAAAAATATAGTTTTACAAAGCAACTCAGAATTAATAAAATACATGTGATACTGCATTTCAAAGATATCCATCTATATATGGTTATACTTTAATTGAAAGATATAAACATAAGCTTACAAGATAAATAAAGGAAATTCAAAACATTTTATAGAGGGAGGTTGTGAAGGTACCTCAATTTTAAAGAGTATATTGAGTGAATTGATAAATATTTTTCTATTGTATCATAAATTTGCCAGTTACTAATAAAAACCAGCAAAACAACCTATAAATTACACTCTTCTTGGTGTTGATAACCAAAAATCAGCCCAAAACATTGAAAATTGATATCTTCTATCTCAAACATCTGGATACAATTTTATCGGCTTTGGTTATATTTCTTATGTTATATATTGTTTGATATGAAAGTTGATTGCCAATTATTAAGGTTTTCCCTTTAAAGCATTTGGTTTCATTGTCAGCCATTGTACACCGTCAAAGATTTCATAAAGATAATTCAACTATGATACGCCAGAAAATTTTTTGAAAGTTTATAACATGACAATCGATAGTTATTTAATAACATTAAAGTAATTCTAAAACATGTTGTCTTCACGATCTTATTTTACACTAAACAATTGTTTTATCGTTTAATCTAGAAATAATCATCTATAGGAAGTGTTATCGACGATGAGACCAAAATAGATCAGTTGTGTATTGTTCGGATTGAAAGGAATATTGATAAAGTTCGAAAACCTTACCAAGAATTCAGTACGTTAACTACATTGGTTTTATAACAGTTGAGTATTTTGAATTGGAATCTGAGAAAGATCAAATATTTCCTTTCTTTACGGTTTGCATCCGAATCGGCAAGTGAGCTAATATTTCTATTTGATCAAAATATTCTGTAGAGAAATGTAAACTAATGACCGGACTATGATAAAATAAATTGCAACCAGTGGTTATAAAATACTGAAAACTGAAATATAAAATAGTGTGCCTTCTATATCAAGAAAGACCAATTAAGGGATAAGCGGTTTCTATTACTGGAGCGAAACAATTAGTAGGTAGATCTACATGGAGTAAATTCTAACAAAATGTCTCTCAAGGGAATTTTGAGACCATCAATGAAATATTCGAGAATATCGTTGTATTGAAGACACCAGAAAAGACTAAAGGTGATATTGATTGGCGTCTTTATTCATTCGACCAAAATTCTCTAAATTTCTGCCTTCAAAAGATTAATAAAATTATAAAAAATGTTCGATATGGAGTTATCAAGGTTTTTAGTCTTGTCAATGAGAGACCTGGTAAACTTTTTGAAAGTCGTGCTTTGTAGTTTATTCTTTCAGCTGTTATGATGTTAAGTATTTTAGTGAAATTACTCACAATAAGACAAATTCGTCAAAGCTACTTTTGATATTATTTGATGATTTTGACCACATTCCTAATTTAGAATTTTCATTTTTACGCGAGCACATCGAAACAGATCCAAATGTAATACGAGCATTAGTTACCAACCCACAACAACCGCCACGTTTAATGTAAGCCAGCAGCAGCGCGGCTTCTTCGCTTTTTGCTGGAATCCGGGCTGATAAACAAACAGGCCGGAAAATATAGTTATACTCTACATGACGGAGCTTGTACTTGATATTGCGTCTTGTAACGTCTGCGATCCGCCTCGGGCGCTCCGCGCGAACGGACAGAAAAGCAGTGTATAGCAGAACTCTGGCGTCTGTTCGTGCTAGCAACTGGTGTTGTAGCCTTACCACCTAACGTTTCATAAAATAAACACAACTTCCGACAACACCGAACGAATCGCGGTTTCACTCACGTCACCTGTCAATTGCCCGCGGGATTAGTGTCATCACACCCGGTAATGATCGTCTAATATTAGGCCTTGACTAAAATATCTGGAAAATATGTAAATGAGCTGTTATAGGCGCTAGAAGCGGCTCAAAATAGGCGTATCAGAAGGACGCCGCTCTACTGCAGACGTAACCATTTAATTGTTCAAAAAATCAGATCTTAGTAGAATATATTTAATATTATCATGAAGTTTTTAAAAAGTACCTCTACACATTCAAAGATTTTTCGTTTATAATCTTAGACTTAGATACTTACCATCCAAATAATATAATAATGAATTGTAACCCATAGTATGTATAAAGAATGAGAAGACGGATACTGAGAAACCACCATTATTATCAAGTATAAGAAGTATCCACCACGTATTTTTGGTCTGGTGGTGAGGAATGAAGATAGAGACTTAATAATGAGTTGAAAATAAGATAACCTCAATCTAACTTGGTTAATGAAATAAAGTCTAATGTAGTGGGTTGGTTGAGCTACTTAAGAAAAATAAAGAACCAAGATTGGAGCAGAACAACATAAGAAGAAACTAAAGAAATGATAAAATCGACTCTTAAATAATACTGCCAATACAATAAAAATCAAGTACGTATTGCAAATTAACAAAATGACCTGAACCAAAAGGATATAACAGATAAAATCAACAACTTAAAAAAATAAACTTTAAAATTCAATACAATAACTTGAAAGCAATATTAGCAACTGTTAATGGGCGAACAATACGAATATCCTTCTGATTCGCGGTGAAACTTCGACTTTTATTTTCAACTGCTGCTTCTGGTACTTCTAAAGTCGTATATGCCATGTGTACACTTTAATTCTCTTCAGGATGTTGTCCTTAAACTGTGCCTTACGCCTTCTCAAAATTACAGGCGGTTCTACACTCTATGTCGTTAAAATCTGATAATAACTTGTTGAAGAACACACGAGAGTATTTCTTGATACTGAATAAAGCAGAGATAATGCAAAGAATTCTTTTCCAGACATTCCTACCTATAACGCTCAAAAGTATCACCACTCTTCATTTACCTTGCAGCGCTTAAAAGAAATTCTGATTATAATTCATCCACGGAACAAAAATGGTAAATTATTAACATCGAAAATGCGGAAAAGCAAAAAAAGAAGCAGTACACTAGCTGGTCTTGGAATTCTTTGGTCAATGTTGAATCTAGGCAAAATCTTCCAGATGAATGGTAGAAAAGGAGTATTGATGTTCTACTAGATCCCACTATGTATGTATTAGAAAAATTTGTGTCATAAGAATATTAGGAAAATTTATCATAGAGTGAAAATATATCAGTCCAAGAATCGATTGCGGACTTAAAGTAGATAACCAATGCAAAATAGCTTGGTTTTAAGAAAAAGAACAAAGAACTGTTCGCCTGTCAAGATAAAGACTACCAACGTTTTCCCAAAAACTCCTCAAATATGCATTTAGAAATGGAAAAATTGTTGGAAGTAGTGATAAATAACTAATAGAAGTAGTTTAAGAAACAAGATTAAATAGTAGGTAGGTATGTTACATTTTATCTCAAAAACTGAAGGAAAAAACAAAGAGTGCTTCACTAGTAAGGAAGCGAAATCTATAAAGGTCTGACAATAAAAAGAAAGATATAAATAACAAAAAAAATTAATTAGTTATAATAATATTAAAAAAAAAGGAAGAACAGGGGAAGAAATACAGATGTTACATTTATTTATGTCTGTGAAGTAACAAGAAGTAAAGGATCCCAAATGGAGTATCAGCTTTAAAAAAATGGGATATTACAACGTTGGAAAAATAGATGATCACTTGCTAAAAATCAAAATACATGGACTAATCTGTCTACACTACAAACGACAATGCGCAAGTTTATGAGAAAGATGATATCTGCAATAAATTAGATAAACAAATAAAAAAAATTATCAAATAGGCTTATTAAAGACTTGATTAATTGAGTACGATGCAAATAAAAGAACGAAACATCGTAAATATTTAGAGAAGATATAAACGATATCATTTGATGATTGTTAGAAAAATAAAAAATAAAGGTGAATGTTAGAGTAAATGCACCACCAGACTGCGTTTGAAACTGCCACCAAAGAAGAATTTTACCATAGAATACAATTACAATAAAAATTACAAAAAAAAATTATACCAAAGAAGATTAAAAAGGCAATTGAGTAAAAGTAAAGTACAAGGAGCTACAAAGCAAATACATTAGTATTTGAAAGTCAGCAAAAGAAGTAATAGGAGCAGAAGAAAAAATATCATAAACTTAAAATTTTTAATGAGGGACTTGAAAAAAGATCTAACCTAAGCAGGACAAATGTCGGTAGACAAAAGATACAAAATGTAGAAGGCTGCTAGTAAAAAGAATAGGTAAAATACAATAGACTAATATTGAAGCAATGCACGTAGAAGTATAAACAATAGCAAGGGGTTAGTATCGTCGAAACAATGAATAGAACGCTATAAGGTACTTTTACAAGAACGAAGACCACAGTATCGAAAGAGCTGTTAATATTAAATTAGTAGACGACTGCACAATGGAACGAATTGTGGAATTTAATTATTTGGGAGCAAAAATATCTAATACCTGATATTTACATAGTCAAGGTAAAAGTCTAACAATAAAATCAGCAAAATATTTTTAAAGTCTATTATGTCCTAAGCCGGTAAAATTAGAGCTGATACGAACATCAACAAAAATGAAGACCCGACAACGAGAGATAAAAAGTATATAGTTACAAAGTATAAAATGTTATAAAGGTCTGGAATAGAAGAAGGAACACAAACGTCATCTACGCCTTAATAGATCCGAAAAATCAGCAATTGCTAAACATGCTTTGGAAAATCCTACCCACGAGATAGAATTCGGGCAAACACAAGTTTTACACAATAGTAGGGATTGCTACCTGAGATTATACAGAGAGGCGATGGAGATTTATAAATATAAAAATAATTTTAACAGGGGCGACGGATTAAATCTACCTAAATCTTGGTTTATCGCTCTTAAAGAGCAAAAAACAGACCACGATACGGTGAGAGAGCGAGTGACGTCAGAAAATGCCAAAATATTACCTGAAACGACCCGATTGACGTCAGCAGCTAGCCCGTTTAGATTATCTACCACCCCGATGACGTCAACAAGGGCCCCCAACACCATCTCTACCATACTCGCACGAGTATAAAAGCAAATTTTTAGAAGGTTTTCTTCTGAAGATGTCCGCCCACAGTTGTGGACGAAACGTCAAGAGTTTCTGAACTTCGACCACACGATGCACTGGACGAGAAAGCCTTCGCATCTATTTGAAAGTGTTTTATCTTTTAATCTAATATATTTTCCAAAAAGTTATCAATAGTGGTTCAAAACTGTTTTGGTTCTATGGATCTCTAAGTTGTAATATGTCATCAAAATGTTGCAATTTTGCAATACCTTTTAGAAAATGCCTTATTTAGTAGAGATTGAATCTCTATCTAACTACATATTAGGTAACGTTCTGGAATGACGTTATTCTTTATAACTTTATAGTCTACGTATTCTCAATATATTAAGAGATTATTAGAAAAGTGTGGTTTGGTTTAGATTTCAAAGAAAAGCACAGGAGAATCCTTCTGCTTCTCTTGCTTGTTTCTACGTGGTGTTAGTCATTTTCGTTTGCTTGGGTCAATTCGTTAGGCCAGCTTCTCTTCAATTTTCTGAGTTTGTACGATCCAACAGCTAATTCAGTGTTCAATGAGTATTGGTATTTTATTCTGAAGACACTGATGAATTACCAATCAAACTTGGGTTACTATTAGTCAAAATTCTCATTTTTGAAGGCTTATATAGTTGTACTTTTATCAAGTTATGCTGTCCAGCTCCGTTTATCAGGAAGAGGTTTGGTAAAATACCAAACACTGCTGTCTGTTTGTTTCTTTGTTAGAATATCCTTTATGTATCAAAGTTGTTTAAATTTTAGGAACAATTACTGGTACAATATATGATCCATGCCCATATTTGGCTTAGATTTTATTTTGATCTATAGAGGTTTACTATCAAAACAATTTTTTGATTTACCAGTGTAGTAGCAAAGTTACTAAAAATAATAAAAATAGAAAAGTAAGAAAAATAATTTTCCTTTTATAAACTAATAAATGCAAAAGTAAACTTTAAAAAATATAGTAAATAAATTGCTTTTTCGCTTAAAGTGCTTTAAGTGAGAATAATTTAAGTAATGCATTTTTTCTTTAGAGCTCTTTTTAAGTAATCTCAAGACGAAGTGCTTCCGCCGCTCTAACAGCTGACATTTTATTGCGCTTACGGAGTATTTCTCACTAAAAACATTCGAAAACGCAAGCAGTAAATTTTTTAAACGATTTACTAACGTAAAAATACTTTGATGTATTTATTTAAAAATTTTATTGGTATTTAAAATATTGTAAGCTTATAATATTTTCAAAATGATGGCTTTCAGTATACAATTAATTTATTTAAAACCTGTGTTTAAAATTTTTCAATTATTTTTGCTATTGATACACCCTTAAAAAAAGAAGGGCAAATAGGAAGGTCAATTCATATTTCCAGAAAGATGTTTGATATAACCAAACTTTTCATGAAAGATTTGTGCTATCCGGAGGAGCTTTATCTTGCTGGAAATAGTAATTTCGATTATTGTGATAGTCCCCCTAGAAAGTAGAGGGATCAGGCGAATAGGAAGGCTATTTGACGCCCCCAAAAAATGTTTTGAGTAGCCAACCTTTTCAAGAATGGTTTGGAAGATTGTAATTGTCCTATGTGAATGAGTCCCGCCTTGCTGGAAATGAAAATTCTCGATTTTGTTGAGTATTGAAGTACCCTTAAAAAATCGAAGCTTCTAGAAGAAAGAGTATCCAATGTCGATTGTTTCGTGTGGGAAACCTCCATCTTGTTGGAAATTATAATTTTTGAACTTTTTGAGTATTGCTACACTTCTAAAAAATACAGAGAATCATATCAGCCAAATCAAAAGGCCGTTCGTTGTCAGCAGAAAAATTTTATAGTTTGAAAGATGCTGATTGTCCTATGTGGAGGAGCTCTATCTTGCTAAAAGTGATAATTTGCTATCATTTTGGGTGTTTATATTCTCCCGAATACCGCAGTTGTCACATCTAGCAAATAAAATATTATTCGATGCCTTCAGAAGAAAACTTTTGAGCAGTCAAATTTTTCATAATGCTTTTGAAGATACCAATTGTCTTATGTGAAAGACCTTCATCTTCTTAGAAATGACAGTTTTCAATCAGTCTGAGTGTTGATAAACCCCAAAAAATGCAGGGGGCCGTATCAGGCAAATAGAAACTATTTGATGTCTCCATGATAGTGTTTTGAGGAGTCAAACTTTTCACGTATGGTTTGGAAGATGTTGATTGTCTCATGTGGAGGAGATCAGTCTTGTTGGAAATGATAGTTTCAATCAATATGAGTGTCAATAGACTACTAAACGACAAGGAGGGCTTATATTAGGCAAATAGAGGACGATTGGATGAGTGAAGAGTGTTATGAGTAGCCAGTTTTTTATAAACGGCTTAGAAATCATATGCAATAAAGCTCTATTCTATAAAAATAATAATATTCTACCATTTTGAGTTCCTTAATTTCTATAGTTTTTCTTTGGTCATGTCAATAAACAATTTTTATTTCAATTAAGGTTGTATTAACTTTGGAGTCTTAATATTGATCAAAATAACCAAAAATGCAGATTTGTGGTTTCTGTGTGTGATGGGTTAAGCTTTTAAAGGGTTTGCATTACACGAAGAAAAAGTTAAACTTTTGTAAGCTATTGTTTTGCTTTCTTTGAAGCGTTTTGTTAACGATCGCTTAATTCTCAAGGTCTAGTCACATTTTCTGCACTTCGACTACTCGATAGCAGCCACAAGTTCTTTTTTGATGCCTTTAATCGGTCTAGTTTTTTCGAATTTCGCTATTAAAATGAAAAATGAGAATAAGAATTGTTAGCGTATTAAGGACGCCCCTGGCCAATCACCTCAAAATGTTGAATCCTTTTTAAATTCACCAACCCATTTAAAAAAATTGTATTTTTTAATACTGAGTCTTCACAAAGAAAGTACCGAATAACTCACTATCATTAACTATCTTGTATAGTCCAATTTGCATTATGTAGTCAAGCTCAACTGGAATCGACTTTGCCTTACTTGTTACAGGAGAAATTGAGAGCTCTTTCGCACATTCTTTATTCGTTTCATTTTTTCTTTTCCTTCAACATTTCTACTATTTTTCGCTTTCTATCTCTACAACCCCCCAACTCCGCGTTCTTCCTTCTTTGTTCTTTACTTGCATTGATCATGAAAATGTAAAACAAATTTGAATTCGCCATTTTTTAAATAAGAAAAATATTTTGAACGATCTGAATGGACCACAAAGACACTTTGTTATTTTTGGCTCTAAAGAATGTTAATGCAAAATTTCGAGGCGTACGCTTCAATGCGCGCGGCATGGGATATTGAATTCGCAGCCTGCTTTGCATTTTAATTGGACATTATAATTTATCCGCGGCGCTGCGTCCCGCGGTAAATAATCATACGCCACTTAAGCCCATCTCGGATGTTTATTATATCGGCGAGATAACGTAAACATCGCCAATTTGTTCGAGGCGCTCTTAGCGCAAAGCCGTCAAAGGAAGAGCGAGAGACGTCTTAATGCTCCAGATAATGGCGGCCAGCCGGCCTCCCCAAGAACAGAGTTGAAATTGAGTTATACAATGTTTCTGCGCGCTTAAAAATGGGGGAGTGAGAGAGAAGCCTCTGCGTTACCGTATGTGGCGCAACTTCAAAGCGGCTACTCTTGGGAACTTCTTCACGTGTGCGTGGAATTCGAGTGCACGCAGGTATTTGCACCTCGCCTCATACCAATTAGGCCTGCGTCTGTCGGAGATTATGAAAGGTGGTGGTGGTGATAGTGGTTTGAATTATAAAAAGCAACAGCAACAAATAGTTATGATGCTTGACGTGGAAGAAAATCTGTTACGTATGGTATCAGATTTTGGTATTGTATTTGAGGTACCTACAAAAACAGTTTAATAAGGTGATTTCAATGGTCAGTCAAAATCTTCAAATTTTGACAAAATTTTGATAATAAACTTTTCGAATTAATTGTTAAGTTACAGAGAGGATATAAAGACTGTTCTTAGACCAGACAATTTTGTAACCGGTTTCATTACTGATAACCTTCAAAGCAATGCTTTCAATAATGTTTTTAAAATTAAAATTGTCCTTCATGCAATTATTATACATTTGTAGAAGAAAGCTTTACTGATAAAACAGTGCATTAAATACATGGTTGGGGTGTTTGCAGATATTGTTCTTCGTTATCAAATAATAAAAAAATGATAAAGTGATTTTAGATGTGTTAAAACGACTTGCTAACACGAAAAAGATTTTGTGGATTTATCTCTACAATAATTCAAGAAAATATTGGTCTAGTAAATGCGGGATTGCACCTCCTGGATATTTAAATTTATTCAGCGTCTTCCATATAGTGTAATCATCAGGACAGAATTTTCATATGAAGTTATTTTGTTTTGCCTTTTTTCTGTTTTTTGCAATTTTGTTCGAGCTGTGCGTTTCTCCTCAATAGATCTCGTATATGGTGAGGAATGTTACTGGCATAAGTACATTGTGATCAAGTGTTTGGTAGCATTACTGAAACCTTGATTACCTTAAGTTTCAATAGCTAGATTAAAGTTTTTATTCTGCTGGTTTTTGACCTGATCCCAATTTATTCGTTTAGTACAAACTCCGAGGGGTAATTTCTTAGTGATTGTGGTAATAATACTCAGAAAATCAACAAAAAGTGTAACAAGACACGCTTTGGATTATAAAAAAAATAGAGAAAAGAAAGAGATAGACCAAACAACATGTGGAAAAGAACAATTAAAAAAACTATAACAAGTCAAATTAATTTGAAAAAAAGCAAAAAAAAATGCAAAAATAGAGTAGAATGAAAGATATTAATCAACAAAATTGGGAGGAGTCAAGACAGTGTCTGAGACTACATGCTATTGAAACCCCATTTATGGCTCCTTTTTCTCCAGCTAACTGTAAAGTCCAATAAGTTAGTGTCAGGATCACTGGGCCAATAAGTGGGTTCTCCGGTCAAGAGATCTCTTTGTATTGCTTTTAGTAGACTACGTTTGAGTTGATTAGTCTTAACCGCCTGGTCGTACTCTTTGTGTTCCAATCACCTCTCACTATAAATTTAGTGTTCAGCGACCTGAAAATATCTCCGTATTCCTCAGTTGATATGCCATACCTTGGTAGAATACAAAAAAAAGAAATATGTGGATGATTATTCCGTAAATAATAAATTCCATCATCACAACATTCTCATCTCATCAAATCTCTGAGATTTCAGAACACAATTAGTAAAGTGACTTCTATATGAGGTACTAGGACGGCTTTAAGATACTCGTTTAATTTTCAAAATACTTTAAAGTACTTTCCACTACATTATATACATATTTTAGGGCTAGTCATCTCGTCTTCTTTTCCTTGGAGATCTAGGCACACTACTAAAAGATACTTGGAAAACTATCCTTCTTTTGGCCTGTCTTTTATAATGGCGTTCAGATCTACCAACAAGTCGCATGCTTGTCGGATCGAACAATTTCCTGACAGCGCCATGTTCTCTCCCCTCCGAGATGAGGGTCTGTGGATCTTTCAATACTAACTGAAATATTTTCCAACACGAAAGTCATTTTCTCCAAACATTAATCAACACTTAATCTTCATGTAAAGTTGTTTCGCTTTTCTAGCAAGATAACATTGTGAGCTCTTTTCACTAGTATGGTTCAAATAATTAAAAATTTTTTTGGTACTTCATATTTTTTAATTTCTTTTTTGTATGGGTTACATATCTATTGGAGTCAAAGAACTAGTATTTTCTTCTAATCGCGTTAGGCTTTTATATAGTCTCTAATCCGTGATCGTATACAGACTTATAATTTAAAGTTTTTGGGGGGAAATTCATAAAACTTTCTTAACACCCTAAGAATTAATTTTTAATGTTGAGACGAGTAGGAGTAAGAAACATAATTATATATATAAAAAAAATTATGAGTGCTGCTGCTGCTGTCACACAGGTCAAAGGTCAAATCGTTCGTGCCTTTCCGTGCCGACCCGAGCGCCTCCGAAGGACAAATTTCGGCCCGGCGGCAGGCGCGACCGAGGTAATATATTTCCGGAACCGCAAGCGATGGAAAATTTTCGTTTTAGAGCGGGTAATAAAGCACTTATATATAAAAAAAATTATGAGTGCTGTCACACAGGTCAAAGGTCAAAGCTCAAAGTTCAACTCTAACTGGGTATACGTAAATGTATTGTCATGGCAACGGCGTACGCCAATTATGTCAAACAGAGCTTTTTAATCGTGTTTTTATTTTTAAAAACTACTATGCGAAGGGGCTCAAGCATGTCGGAGTTGGACAAGCTCTCCGGGGGGGGGGGGGGGCTCACACCTCGTTTAATATTAAAAGAACGATTATTGCAGCAATACAGCATTTGTTTTTGATAACTAGATTTAAGAATGGTCAGTGGGATTGATTATATGGAATATATGTTCCTCGCACACCACATGGTGCTGCAATAAATATGTACTGCTAAAGAATGTTTCTTAATCGTAAAACCATAATTTTTCCCAATATTCGTTGCTACTTAAATCTCACCGAGTAATAAAAACGCGCCACATAAAAAGGGAGTTCATTATTTTCTGAAACCGAAGTCGTCAGCTGGTCACAGAAATCCCATCGAATCAATTGTTCGTTCAGCTCGAGCTTGAAAGGGCGAACTGCCATTTGGAACATTTAAAAACCGTTTAGGCATGACCGCAACGAGGGCTCCATTTCAGATGTGGCTTGAAACCGAGCTGCAGACAGAACAAACACATTTCGGCTGCTTCCACGTTTACGAGCCGTCAAACAAACGTCCAACCGTTTGCTTTAGTTTTCTACGCTGGAATCTGATGGTTTGTATCGTCGCGGATTATCCACATAAATAACTGCAGCGAAGTGCCGACAGACGCCTGTAATTAAGCAAAACGGGTGAGGGGTCAATGTTGATGTACGAGATTTAGTCGTGAAACAACCGGGCAAGCTTTTTCAAATTTCCTGGAGCAGAGCAAGATAGTGACGTGATTCTCCCTCTATGTAACTTAAATATTTTAATCACATACGTTGAATTATATGTCAAACAATATACCAGCGCCAGTATGGCCAAGCGGTTGAGGCGCTTGGCTGCGGTTCAAGCCTGGGCTCAGATGTATGCCTAGTGAATGACTTTCTCAATCACTAAAAATAATTGGACAGAAAGGAAAAACGTATGAAAGCCTCAAACTCTCAGTTCCTGTGGCGTAAGGGTCACATTATTATTATTGTTAAACAATACAAAATAACTGCTAGAAAAACCAGTATCACCCTAAACTAAGAAGTTACTAAAATCTGCCCTTGTATTTATTTTGTAAAAAACGGTGTCAACTACAATTGTAGCTACAAAAGACAATGGATTTGTAGTGTTTTTATATTAGTCCTTAGATCAAAATATTGGATCATTACTGGACTTTCGGAAGAAAAATTGAAAGAATTGAAAGAAATTTGTTTTAATAATGGCTAAAAGAATGTTTAAGAAAATATATTAATTTTGTTTAAATTCTTATATGCACATTACCATGGATATAATATTATTTTCCCCCAAAATTGCTTTCTCATTATTACACTTTTATTAAGAAAAAATGAGTACACATATTATTAGGATATTTTCGTTCAATGTTTATGTAATTTTTGTAAAGCTGCTCCAAATCATTATTTGGTGTAGTAAAGTGCGGACAGCCGACTAAAGCTCGTTGTTAGATTTGTCTGGTGTGACCAGACACTTAACGAACATCTCCAAACTCATACTGTACAGTTGCAGGAACTATAGGCATATATCGACATGCTTCAGCTGAATAATGGGAGTATCTTCAAGTCCACATAGATTATATTATGCAAAATTTTTGGAGAAAGGTCTGTTGCATTCCCCAATGTATTTGGAAGCTCACTTTCTCACTATAAACTTTGTCGTCTTCTTACACACTAACCTCCCCCTCCCCTCTACAAATAAATCACGCCGTCCATTGCTGTCTATTATGATCGGCTTCCATGGTTTTCCACTTTGCCCACAACTGTACTTCCAGAATTGTAACGCCAGCTAGTGGCATTACGTCGTTCTATAATCTATCCTTATTTACGTACTGGACGCTCATTTTAATCTATGATATAATCGGCGCTTTGAGAGGAGTACTAATTATTTTCAAGCTCATCAAATATATTTATAAAAGTCAATAATGGCAAGGCTTTGTTATTGGGCCTTTGAATCGGAAGGTCTAAGTTTCCATATGTTCTCTAACATTGCTCAATTTTTAGACATCATTTATAATACGGGGTGATATAAAAAGCATTGTGCCTTATCAACATTATTATTATGTTAAAAATAAACCCAATTACTTAGTTATCTTTGGTAACTAAATAAGCCAATTCTAGATATTTGGAAGACAGGATCGAACGTGGTCAAACCCATGCGCCTCAACCCCTTATCACAAGTTAAAAATGTTAGTATTTCCAAGATTATGTCAAATATGGTTTTAAAAGCTAAAGAAAGAAGTAAAATTTTCATATTAAAGTATAGTTCAGAGTTACCATTTGAAAAAGTTTAAAAACCTTGGCCTGACTGTGCTGACAGCTCCTTGGACTGAAAGAAAATTTTTTTTGTAGGACTGGTCATAAAAGGCAAGAAAGAGACGATACAATCGATTCAAAAATTGGAATAAGAAAGATATAATATTTACAAGAAATTTGAGATTTATGCCGACTCTTTTTTTAAACTAGTAATGTTTTCGCACGCTGTTTGAGAAGTTGCAGGAGCGAGTTGTTAAAATTACGAACGTATTATTGTTGTCCGATTTCGAAACAATTTATCAGGTTACCTCACTCGCTTCGAGTTCTATCATTGTGGAAAATTTCATAGTGATCGATTTCGTAGTAAAAGCGCTACAGATGCAACAGACTGACGGAGATTGTCGCATTCACCCAGTGTACCAGTGTATAAGAGCAGTCGCTCGTTTCGCTCGTTCCTGCAATGACAATACCTTCAAGGTAGGTTTAATAATCAAATACGAAAATAGTAGTTGAATAATAAAAAATAAACAAAAATTGTTAAAAAATTGTAGAAATTTATTTACATGAAAGAATCAATTGATAGACTTCCACCTATATCATATAGCTTTCTGCCTTTTTCTTTTTCTTTTTGTAGCATCATAATACTAATGATCAATTTACTACATATACCTTTAACTCAACCAATTGTTTGATCTTTAAATATGTTTAATTTCTCGAATTCCTAAACGACAACATCTTTGTTCTTGAAACACACCCTTTTCCTTAAATTTCACCCTTTATAATTATTTGTTATAACAGGTAATCTTCTTTTTACGTTGTCCGTTAAAAATGCTTTAACTTTATGGCTTTACAAATGTTAAATAAGAAAGTATTCCATATAAGAACAGAGCTTAAAGTAGAAGATAGAGTACATTTGCAATATTGGACTAAGAAAAAAATAGGAAAAGATTAAATTGGGCTAGATTTTTAATAGACTACAACTCTATTATTCATAACAGTAAACGATTAAAGAGTTTTTCATTCGCATTTCAATAAAAACTATTAAAAAAACAATATAAAAACATTATTTTGTTTTTTCAACAAAAAGATAAATAACTTTTGTTAGCTTCTTCTTCATCTTTCTTGTTTCCCAATTATAGCATAACGCGTTGAATCACTTTTATTAGTTGTGTAGTTAAAACGTGATTGGTGTTATTAATTAAGCGAGTTCTTGTACCTTACACGTTATTAAGAAATGTGTACCATGGTTCTTATAAATTTTCTCCTCATAACTTCCCAAACTTTAGTTATACAAATAAGTTTACAAAAAAACAAAGACTTTTGACCTTAAGTTTAAGGAAAACGTTACGTAAACGTCTGCCATTTTTAGTTTTGCATAATTCTTCTATGAAGAGTATTTTCCATGTCTGCTTTTAGAATTTGTCTTGGTAAGACTTACACCTTAACTTACGTGTTGATCTAAAACTGCTTCCAAGTTTATTTTGGTTTGGCTTTTTTCATTAGATTTCAAGAAATCGGATCTTGTTAAATCTGATTTTATAGCGGAAACTCAATTTTAGTTGATTTAAAGAATGAGAAAAATTTCAATAACGCTATAGTTAGCTTTGCAGTATTAGCCGCAACCTCATCTTGTTGCAACCACCCATTATCTTGTCTTTGCGATACATATTTGTCATGCTATCATCATTATATGAAAACTTCCGCAACATATAGTCTATTTGATGTTTGTATTTCAATTAAAATTGTTAAAAATAGACAGAGTTGAAATTACATTTCCAATTTTTTATTTTTTGAATATTAATTTTTGCCTTCTTGAGTTCAAAGTGAATCTTTTGGTTTAATAGTAACTACTTTAAATCAAAACAAAATAAACTTTAACATAGGTAATGGAAGCTATGAAATAAAGAACTGATTACAATATCAAGATAAATGTGTTGTTCAATAGTACTTATGATACCTTGTTAATGATATCCTGAAGAAGATCATTTTATATTTGTTGCAACTGTGGCTCCAGATGATGTACGATTGTTTATTACAAAAACTGCTCTCTTGCAGGTTCCATACATGCTTTGTAGACGAGTAGACGGGACGAGGAAGGGTACTGATAATATAAAGACAATCCTAAAAAATCTGTACTATATAAAAAAATGATCTGTCGGCACCAGACCATAAAAGAAAGTACATAAGGGCACATATTTTTTAAACGTACTGCTGTCAATATTCCTCTGATTATTATTAAGAATAACAGAATCATAGGAGATTGATTCTCATAACTTAATGCCATTAGTTCTGGTTGTTTGTTACCCAACAATAAGATTTGGATTTGTGCATTATTTAGTGCTTCTTTATAGTCGAGCCTAGTAGTCACCCGAGACCAGACAGAGTTTAACCAGAATCGCCAATGTTGGAGTACCAATAGAAAACAAGATCAAGTCACTCAGAAATAGTATTGGTGAAACAGAGATTACTAGTATCACTGCATATTTCTGGATGATGAAAAAAGACTCTTTTGGTGGCTCTTTTTTGGTGGTTATTCTGAGTTAACTAGAGTTTTCCTAACATGTATGTGTTCTCTTCTGTTTCTACTATCCTCAAGACCATTGCAGAGTTCAGTCTCAATGCGGCCCTTTGTATCGCCCTTTCTTAGTAAAAGGCGAAAGATTTATACGCTTTGAAGGGAAACCAGGATGTCTCACTAACTCTTCAAATGCATCTTTTGTAATCATGATGAGCAACGATTCTCTTCAGCTTGGAATAGAATTTAATCCTCCGATCCTAATTGTCACGTGTATTATTAAGATTATTACTACCACACAACGACAAGGCTTGAAAATAAATAAAAACAGATCTGACAGCTCCACGGAAGTTGTTTTGCAGCATGCTTCAGTGGAAGGCAATTACTTCGAGAACATGGTGGCCGCATTTGACTTAATTAAAATTAAAGTTTAATGAACCTCGGGCCCGCAAAGTGCCCGCGGTGGCGCCGCCGCCGTTTCCTAATTTCCCAAAACGTCGGGCGTCCTCCTGCGCTACGATGTCCGCGTCTCACCATTGACACGTGACCTGCACTAATCACGCCGCGCCGCTTTGCACGCTTTTTCCCCGCTTCTTTGGTCCCCTAGGCGGCCGGTAATCGCCCCGATGGGACCAACTCTTCCTTGGGTGGTCCCGCGTTATCCTTGCCGGGCAGAGTAATGTGTTCCTATTTACATATGCAACGCGGAATAATCTGCTCCTCAGGCCGCCAACGAGAGGCCACCGCGCAGCTAGAATTAGGACGGCCGATAAGACGTTATCGCGCTGAACTTTGCTTGGCCTACTTCGGCCGCTTATTTGCACCTTTGCAACTCTGTGTGCTCAGAGCAGAAAAACTTTTAGCGTATGGGTAGTAAATGCCATTACGTGCCGTGAACAGTGGAGGGCTTTATCATTGTATTTACACGCACAAATTAAACATTCACCGCTGAGCAGCGACGACTTTCTTCCGTTTCGCTGACTACGTACTAAGCCCTGCTGTTTGATAAAAACTGGAATGCAGCCGTGGGTTGGGTGAATGAAGTCGGTACACGAGATAATGTCTCCTACAATTATACTTCTGAAATGTACAAAGTAATTTAAGTTTATTATCACATCATTGTTGAGCCTATATACACTACATCTCCTTTACGTTCACATAATTACGTACCAATTATTTTTAATTGGATTAAAAAACCAACAGAGTTTATATATTCAAAAGACCATATTTTATAAATATATGCTGAGCACCACAAGTTGAAAGGAAAAGGCAAGAAATCGCAGGGAATGGAAAAAATGATGAACTGCTCAGTACTAACCATAAAGATGAAGAGAAAACGAGATCCCTCAGAACAGAATCGGTCCCTGGAGGGTTGGGACGCAAGTGACTTTCACGAACCACAAAACGTAAAGTCAAGAAAACCCAAAAAGATCCAAGGCGTTTACGGCCTGTTGCACCGTGGAGTAATTAAGTAAGGAACAAACTTTTCCGAGTAAGCAGGTTCAATATAAATCCAAAGACGTTACCATTTAGTAGTACGTTCCGTTTCCAAGTCATTACAAGTTTGCTACTGCTCCAATAAGAAATATTTTCAAATGATTTAAATTTGGACAACATTCAGTGCAAATCTTTCCTTTAACTGCGTTATCTAAGACTTCCCTTTAGGACACTTTCGTTCCAGTCTGGATTCTTTTTCAGAAAAATGTACCTTTGTCACATCGGGAACACAGCAAAATTAGAGCACTGAAGTTGGGACAATTTACACAAAATATTTGGAAATGTACGTTTTTGTAAACATTCCTATCAATAGATGTCTAAATTGATAGCTCTGCTTTTCAAACCGCAACTGCATATGATTTGCTAAACACGGAATTTCTTTGGGAATTTTGATTTCTAACTTTCTTTTGCAGTCCTCTCGAACATCTTTCCATCTGGGAAAAGTGCAACAATCTTGCTCAACAATATAATCGAAGTTGACAAAGCAGTATGTCTCATTATCCATCAACACGCATTGATATTGTGTCAATTTTTAAATTTTTATCAGGACTGTGCTGTTTCATTCTGTTTTGCATTTTGATTTGGGGTTTTTTGAGCCCTAAAAATTGTCAGACCGGCTTTAGCTTACGTGTTTTGCACAAAAAACTGCGACATTTTAACTTTATTGGCTACCTCTCATTCCATGTTCTCCCCCACTTTCTGGTTTCCTTTGCACTGTGAGTACCTAAACTGTTTTGTTACTCAAGCAACAGTAGAATTGGAAACATTTGCTTTTCGAGCAAGCTGACGTGTTCGTGCAAAATTAATTTGTGGCGTTCCACATCATTCAACGACATCGTGCTAACTGGCTCGTCTAGACAATGTTGCTCTTATCAAGTGATGTTATTGCGCTGACTAGACAGTCTGTTAGATAGACAGCTCATCAACTATTGCTGTGTTCACCTTTTACATACAATACTCCAGCCAGACCATGACAGAAAGCAAATGGTGATCATGCTGAACTCAACTTTAGCAACTGTTGGCTTAATATTCTGCTTGTACAGACGGCGCTTAATTATAAATTTTCTAATTCAAACAAGATCCTTTGATGTTCTTTTTTTGGAAATTAAATTCAATCCCCAGAATGAGAAATTACTACTAAGGTAAACGCCACTACCGCAGACCATCGCGATATCACTTCAATATAAAAAATAGTTCTTCATGGTACTTTTCCTCTTTGATCATCAATACAAATACAAAAAAGGCAGTGAGTAAATAAAATTGCAGCAGAATATTGCAAACAGTGATGGCGCTAACACTGAGTTAACGAGACTATTTTAAAGAGTCGAAAATAGTTTTAACATAAAGGTGATGGGCTAGTTGGTAGAACAGAGAGATTGGCCTTCTTCTCACTAATCTTTTATTAGAAAGAATGAGTACACATCCCATTAGAGGTATTTCTCTTCCAATATTTATGCACTTTTGCCCTCACTTCGACAGTTATCGTAAAGCTGCTGCAAACCATTCTTCGAGTGCAGCAGCCTACCTCTCGTGGCCAGCTGATTGAAGCTCATTGTTGGAGGAGAACTACTTACGGCGCCAAATGAAGTTACTTGACGTAAGATCCGGGAATATGGGGTGTAAAGCAGCACGGTGTACCTGAAAACCTGTAGAGTGGCAATTAACATGTGGCCGCGTAGTGCCGTGTAGCATCAACGGCGTTGCTAAATATGTTGATGGACTTGATTTTATGCTAATAATGCTCTTACGAGCTCTTAATCTCAAAAGATAATCGCCATTTGTTTTGCAATAATTCTGACTCTGACTTCTTGGGACTACTAGTGTTTTTTCCGATGTCTCGCGCTAAAATTATAATTTGTTTGCTGTGCCTAGAGAATTAAAGAACGCCTTTGGATCCACGTTAGTTTTGCAGCAACTTTTGGTATATCTCCGAGTGTAAGAAATATCCTTTGTGCATTGTGCATAGACTTCTATCATCTTCAAGCTCCATGGATGATGACATGCAGTCTTTGCCATCTTTTAATTCTAATATCTCAAAAACAAAGTTTTTCGACTCGGTGTTGTGTTTCTATGCACGGAGCCGTATTCGTGATCATGCGAGCAGAGCAAAGTCCAGCTCATAGACTGAAGCACCATCTTCCAGTGGGAGTTGATAGCTATTTGAGTTTTTTTTAAGATACATCAACAGGGATCATTTCAAGATGCACTGTAATATCTGACAGCAAGTTAGCGATTGCTAGAAGCATTAAGGCGTCGACGAATTTGTATGCGAGGTTTAAGATCTCACAAAGACGCTGATGGTCAAAATCAAGATCCGTAGACCAAAAACTTCAGGAACGAGCGTAAGGACTATTTGGCCAAAGAGGCAGCGGAGGATTCGCACCATCGGTTTTCGAGACAATTTGGGGGGTTGTAAATAATAGATTTTGAGCTACGATGAAAGAACGATGGAAAGAGAGATGGCAAACAGAGAAGAGGGGACTTTCGATTTTCTTCTTCTTGTTGTTTATCAGTCTGTATCCATCCACTCCTGGATGTAAGCCTCCCTCAGTTTGTTCCATGTCTCTCTGCTCGTTGCTTTTCTAAACCAATCTTAACCTGCTGTCTTCTTTATATCATCCAGCCATCTTTTTTGTGATCTTCCTGCACGTCTTTTGGATGTTCTCGGGCGCAAGTGTGCGATCTTGTTTTTCCTTACCAAAATCCGAAAGCTGGGGGAGGATTAAAGTAATTGCACATTTGGGAAAGTTGACAACGCCATGCACATGCTACTCAATTGCAACATAGAGGAGGAGGATGCCAGGACCAGAGCGAAGGGGGTCCGCATTACCAGTGGCTGAAGATGGCCATAGCGCCATAGGAGATTGAGGGACTCTCGGAAGTGCGCGAGTAATAGACGGGACAAATTAGAATTTATAGGTGAAGCAAACTCGAAAAGAACTAAACAGAGAGAGAATTTGGCGTAGATTAAAGTATATTAGTTTTTATGTAGAACTGCAAATTATAGAAGGACTCGGAACCATCAGTGGTTTCGAGTCGCAGGTTCCGACTCGAAATTTTGTGGTTTTTCGAAATCCTGCATTAAATCGAATGGCGGGTGAGGTGAGTTTACGACCACGATATATTATAAGGAATTGAACATTGTGAAATGCAGGTTTAAAGAGTATGAATGATGAATGTATTTGCGATAGCAGTGGGGTAGTACCGTAAGGCTAATTTGTTAATAAGTTACTGTATATAATAAATCAATAGATTATATATTTCTACGTATGATTATTAACCTTGTATAAATACCTAAAGCAGTCACCCCTCCCTTCATTCACGCCCACCATTGCTGTCCATGGTTTTCCACTATGTCCACATCTACACTCGCATCATTACGCATTACCTTTCTTCTTAGAGTTTTAGCAATGCCCTCTAGTGGCATCACATGGCACTGTAATTATTTTGAAGTTTCTTTAGAGAGCGTTAATTATCTTTTTACGTTCTAAATGTGTTTCTGTAAGGTACAGAGTAAAATTACAAAATTAAATAATTGTTTTTGGGATACTTGTAAATAATTCTCACGTTTCAAGCAAATATAATACCTCTGCGTAATTTATTTTTGGAACTCATTAGTTTATATAATGGCTTTCAGTTTATATAAAAATTACACTTTATTTCTGTGTAAACAAAATTTTTATAAATATACAATTTAGATGCTTAGTGCTTTGGTCAAATAGATAACTTTTTTAGTTTAATCCAAATTAATGTTCGTAACTGAACTGAACGTTTTATTAAATATCATAAAATTTTTTTAAGAATTTATTATCATCCTATTCATTTTGTCACTTAATAGCATGTATAATCATTAAATTGTTTTATTTTTCTAAAATTATCTAGTGTTTACGTTATGTATACTCAATTAATCTTTCAGGAGGGATAGTATATACGTGATTTCTGAAACTACTTTAACGCAATCATTTTTGAAGCTTCAGAATCATAATTATCTCACTGCAGCTATTGTGTTATCACACTTTTAAAATCAATAAAGTGTGCAGTGACGTATGAGCACTTTGGCTTCTGAAATATTTATTTTGCAGCTGTAAGTGGAGTTCGATTTAAAGACGCGCTGCTATTTATAGCTCATTTTGTAAGTTTCAGTAAAAATGGCCGCTAAAACTCTTGAGGAGCAAATCTAAACATCGTGTGTTGTTTCCTAATTTGATGTTAATCAATAAATTAAATAACTTGTGATCCAGAGTTACCTACTATTTGCTTTTATTTTTTAGGCTTTTAAGCTTAAGTAAATTTCAGTAAGCATTTTTTTTTAAAATAAAATTTACCAGGTGTTCAAATTTTAAGAGAAATAATAGGAAGAAAATATAGATGGGTCACATTAGAGCAATTAATGATATAGTTCTGACAATTTGTTGTACAAAAAAAGAAAACTATGCAAGTGTAGCTTCAATTTAACCCTAGTAAAACTTATTTTACGACTGCCATAGTCGTGGTAAATATATATCTGTTATAAACGCTTCTATATAATAAGTCCAGACTGAAAAAAATAATAAAACCCTAAAATCCCCAAAACATTTTCTTGCAGGACTCCGGATTTAATAGGATGAACATCAAAGACCGCTTTGGCGAACCTCACTTGAAAGAATTTTTCATTAAAGTAAGATTTGATAAGCATATAGTACGGATGTGGGATAATCTTCGACTTAAATAATAAAACTTCATGTCACACCTTGTCGAAGACTTTCAAAGATTTCGAAACATTTGTAGAATGTAAATTTCAAATCGAGTAAAAGGTACACCCAGCTTATAACGCTATATAAAACACGGCCTAAGAAGAAAGAATATGGCATCAAAGCTAAATGGCTTACAAACATATTAGAAACAGAAGATTTTCTCCTCTTAGAGAAAAATAGACCAACTCCAATAAACAACATCAACTTTAGTCACTTTACTCTAAGTTAGAAACCAATCAGAAATCAAATACAACACGTACTCAAGTTTGTCACTTCAACACAGGTCAGCCTACGTACTATAAAAAGAACTACACATTTTCCTGTAGTACTCAAATGATACAGTGACTTTAATGCAATAAACTTTAAACTCACAATTAATCATAACCAACAAGCTTATGGAAGAAATAAAAGACCCAAAAGGACTACCAAAACAACTATAACCAGAAATAATGCCGCTATTACTCAAAGTAGCCTATTGGAACTAGTAAGCCACCTTCAGGGAAACCTTTATACTATATAATCAAATAGACATTTTACTGATTCCTGAAACACATCACATTAAACATTCTTAATTCAAGATGCGCGGCTGTGGTACATACAACGCCAATTATCCGACTAGCATAGTTAGAGTAAGGGCAGAAATCATAAAACACCATATAAAACTCAAAACTCATTCAAGCTATCAGTACAATTTTAGAAGACTGGATCGGGTCATAGACTATCTCTGCATTTTATTATCCCTCTGGACATCGACTCAACAAAGATAGTCTCAGAGAATATATTCAATTGGTTCCTTTAATGCCAAACACCATCACTGGGAATCCAAATTAATTAGATTACTTATTTATATAGCAGCCTATCTTCTAGCCAACCAACACAACAGCCTTACTAGGCTTTCTGTAATTAAAAGCATTTTTCTGAGATACTTAACAATTGAATCGTGTCTGATTTGTCTTTGACTCTCATTTCCATAAGAGCCACAAATACTTTAAGAGACTAACAGCTCCAAAAAACACGGAGTATTAACTCTGGACAATCATCACGTCTCTCGTAGACCTAAATTACAAATAACTTAAATTCAAAACGAGGATGGATCAAGGGCATGTCAGCCATTTTCAGAATGTTCTTGAACCACTGCTACCAGAAGATAAACTACAAGAAGATGTTAAAGACACAAACTACTTAATGGCTCTTTACTAACTCTCTTTACCTACTAAACCCTTTTTTTCTAGCGAAGTCATGGAAATACACGCTGGAAACGCCAACTGCACAAAATCGCCAGGATATAATATTATCTCTAAAAAAATAATTCAGAAATTACCTCGCAAAAACATCAATCTGTGAGCTGATCGACAAGTTAATTGGAGTGTCCAGAAAGTTTTGCACGATATTTTTCAGCAAATCTTTGTATCTCTTCTTGAACGAATGGTACTCCTGAATCTTTGTGGATAGTCTAACTTCCAACATACCAAGGCATGTCTAATACTCCTTGGAGTGATTTTGACTGGAACCTCTGTATAACATTTATTTTTTACAATTTCGCACATCCCCATAATTGTAGCGCATATGTCCAAATAGATTTTATCACGACTTTATGGAGTAACACTTTGTTTTTAATATTTACTTTTGATTGGTTTCCAAGTAGTTCCTACATTTCTTAGAACTTTAAGTTTAGTTGTTTCTTTTTGATTTACGTCTGTTTCTTCTATGTGAGACGCTCTCTTTTAATCGGAACTTCAACACTATTAATGTTAATAGGTGGACATATTGCAGTTCGAGGTAATGTAACTTATACCGATTTGGACTGGTTAACTCCTATTTGCTAAAGTTTAAACCGTTCATTAACAAGGTCTAAGTTTTGTTGAAGGTGTTTACTAACAATATTTGTATTTTGGATGAGTGAATATTACGACAGACGTTATCAGCATTAAGGTGGATGATGATTCGGGTACACCAGGCTGTGCATGTAAGGTAAAGGACGGGCTGAAGTGCTCTACCCTGAGGACATAGGACATATTTGTATTTTACAGAGTAAAAATCGATCTGCTAGTTAAAATTCTAACAATAAGTAGTAGATGTTTGGTTAAGAAATTTCTATTTTATAAAGTATTTCAGCATACAACACCTTGTTCGAATGCTTAGGTGACGTCCAAAAATACCGCAGTGAAAAACCTTATGATGATCCTGTATCTTACAGACCTACTTAGCTTATATATAGAATGAATATCATAACAAATCAAGTAATGAACAAATTAACGGAAGGAACAATATTTTTGATAAACCAATCAAAGACCCAGTTTTCTCTCATAAAATTAAATGTAGCTAATAAACTCGGATTCAGTTACAAGAATATATAAAAAACAAAATCGCCGCACTGATGACATTTTTGCAGATTTGAATACAAAATGGCATCGCCGCTTATTCCGAAGGCACAGGCACAGGCAAGTCCGGCTTGCTTTAACGTGCCTTTCGAATCGAGCAATCTCGATGCGATTATTTATTTGCATACAATCAATTCGGCAATAACCAGTTTATGGCTGCGTATCCGAATTCTTTGTGATTGGAAACTTAACGATGGTGCTCTGTGAGCTGAATTTGATAAGCCCGGAAACCCGCCGAAATAGGGCTCATCTATTTTATGGGGGCGCTCAGGGTAATATTTATTTCCGCTCGGGGGATTAACCGTTTCTATTTAGAGCGGAGCGACCAGGCGACTACGGATGTGTTAATCTACTGCATAACCATTTTTGTGAGTTCAGAAACTTTAATGTAAGCTTCTATGATTTATTATAAAAAACGATTTCAGAGCTTATAAAGCGATATAGCAAAAATTCCGTTATTTAGTAAAAAACCTGATTATCGCTAGTTTTAATATCATGCATTAAAACTAGTAGGATTATATGCAGGATGTTTCAAATGGCAATAAAGTACTTTTAGTACTGTTTCTTAATTAACAGAATAATACATGCGAAATATATATTGAACTTTATACATAGTCTGTCTTGATACTATCGACCCAATGTTAATATAATGAAAACAATTTGAGCGCTTGCGATGTAATTTGACGACTGATGAGAGTAGACTGTAATGCGCATGCGCAGATAAGGACAACTTTAGCGGTCGGTTGAAAAAGCTTTTGAAAACGATGTAATGAGTAGACCACAAATGATAAAATTGCACGAACGACTCAGAAACGGCTGATAATTTGTTAAAAATAATCCATGTTTTGTAAGGCCAGCAGCGAGTAGAACACCAGAAAATGTTGAACGTGTACGGGCTACAATCGACAAGTGACTGACAGTCTGAGAACTATAAGATGAGCTAGGAACGAGGAAGATTTTGGCATGTTGCGGCAAGTTCCTTACCAGAGCAATATCAACAATACCTGAAAAACTTTTACTTACGTAGTGCAATCAGTTCTCTTTCATCAGTTCAAATTCAAACAATTCAATTCAATGACGCAGCAAACACATTTGAGGAAAAAATGTACTTTAGTCTTGATGGATAAGGTTTGCCTTGTCAGATTGCTGTACCAAACAGTAGAGTCCTTACCACTAACTTACTACAGTTTCTTTAAATTCTATCTCAGTAATCACAAATTTAGAGCTGAAGTAATTAGAAATAAATTGAAGACTTTCCAATTAAATCTGGAATTCCGTCAAAGGAGTGTTAGTACCAATACTATATCAACTAGAAGTTATATTGTTATTGGATAACGCCATCATTCTTGCCATGTACAAAGATTTAGTAAGCGTCTAATATACCTTACAAATTCACTTGGTTTAACTATAAACCTGTCAATCAAAAGCAGATCTAAGCATGTAGACTTTACATCGAGGAAAAAACAATGAATATCGACATATAAACAGAGAAATACCGGGATCCTCTGTTACAGAATATTATTTGAACTTATGACTTACTCGGGGAAAACACACAGCCAAGAAGAGAAGCAGATGAGCTTAAAAATTAATAAAATATATTTGTTTTTGGGTAAAAATTCAATTTGTTTTTAGAATATAAGTTCTTATAGTACAAGACAATAATGCCTCCGATTTGGAGGTATGGCATAAACTTATGGGGATATGCTAGCAAATTTAATGTAGCCATTACACAAAAAAACTTTTCAAAAATTCTTGGGTTATCAACTAATGCAACTTGGTTTATGTCCAGCTAGACCATGTAGGTTTATGACCAGAAACACAAAACATTATTATAGAATATAAATTCATACCAATGCTGTATTACAAGCACTACTATAAAAATCAGTGGTAAGGTAATTAAGGAGGTACTGAGGAGAAACTCGAGATCCTATCGCGGAAAGGGCGTTATTAATCTTAAGCTCATAAGATATAATGTATTTTGGGTACTAATAAATGTATAAAAAAAACTTCCAAAAGATTACTAAAAAGTTTGATAATTTTTTTCTTCAAAATGACCCCTACAATAGTTAAGTTTCCAAATCTAATAAACGATTTTTTCGAGATAATGGAAGCAAAGTAATTAGTACTGAAAGGCATAAAGCAATTTTCCCCACCTTCAAAAGAACCGCCATATTTAAACAATCCGTTTTAATTCTTTCATATAAGTACAAGATTAATCCAGTTCCCTTCGAAGGATTTGGTCTATCATACAGATAAAATATCAGTTTAAAATTCCAAAAGTTTAATCTTCAGCTCTACTGAAGATCACAGCTATACTTTGCTACAATAACCTAAAAAGTTGTATAAATGGTGGCTGGAGAAATGTGTTTTGATATATGTATATATCTTTCTGTGCAAAATCTATATGCATATTGCCAAATACAACTAGTGAAATATTCATTCTCTTCAATTCTGTATTAGACCTGAACAAACCATATGGTTCAAAAACATTCATCTAACAACAAACCACAATAGCAATTTTGTCATGATTTAGAGTGGTTGTGAAAATGTTTCTAACTGTTAAATCTATTTCTCGTGTTTATGGTGGAACTCTACACATCTTTAGTTTTTTTTTTTTGAGAATCGAAGAATTTCAACAAGGAAAAGTGGGTACGATTCTCCGCTTTAATTTATATATTCAACACATTATGAGTGTATTTGGATAATAAAGTTCAACTTTTAATAACAAAATCAAAGAGAATTTATCTGGAATTAAATGTTTCGTAACATAAGTGGTGTTACTTGCCCGGGGTTTGAAACTAAAGCAATTTTTAAAATATCTGGTGCACAAGGTATTAAAAAAAATACTTTTGTTTAGGAATTTCCAAATTCGATCGATTGACTTACGAGTAAAAACGTTTCATGCCCCTGAGCCTTACAACAACGCATTTCTTTTCTTCTTTCTCTTTTCCTTGTGCCTTTGCGAGCGTCGAAATGTAATGTTTGTCTTCCATTTCACTCTACCTCTTGATAGTATTTTCGTTTCTTGCATTCTTTCCTTTTCGTTTTCCTATCTCTACAGTTTCTTGGATTCATGTCTTTCATGGTCTGCCCTTTCTTCTCTTTTTCTCACTTCTTGTTTCTAGTATTTTCCTTTGCAGTCTATTCTTGTTAGGTGTCCATACCATTCCATTTGTTTTCTTTCCAGCTTCTGTATAAATGGTTCTTGTTTTAGGTTATTTCTTATCTCTTTATTTCTCATTCTTTCATACTTTGTTTTTTCCATAATTTTTCTCAAATATCTCATTTCTATTGAATTAATTTTGCTCTTATAGTTTTGTTAAGGTACCCTTGCTTCGCTACTATATAACAATACTGATATTGTTATAGTGTTGTACACTGTTGATTTAGTTTAGTTTTCTTTTTTATTTGTCCCATTATTGTGCCATTTAAGGTGTAATATATCCTTATAACAGCGCATTCATAATGTGAAAATTAACTTGTACAAGTTCGGTCATGCTGAAACTGTGTGTACTCAAATTCCCGAGATTTCTACCAGATGTCGCTTTCAAAAAAAATCCATTAAAGCCCATAAAATATATGCCCTAGAGCCGAGAGGGCACTTTAGTCGCCAACAATCTAACGGTGGAATATTGAGACTTCATAATACTTTTTGGAAGAAATTCGTAAGTGGCAAGACTTGTTTTGATTAAAGGGGCCATGTCAATAAATAAAACAGCTCTACATGGGGCTTAGAAAACTTTAACATAATTTGCGAGCGATTATTACTCAAAGTTACAGTTTGATCTATTATTTGGATTTGAGGATTAGTTAGAACATATTTTTTAAAGACAGGTAATTCTGTTGTCGCTACTGAATATATTCATAGCAGGATCCAATACTTTTAATCTCAATAGAAAACTTCACCTGGGAACATGTGATTTACCTTTCAGCCTTGGACATTGAGATCTCCCCATTTAATGGTTCTAAACTTCTCTGTGTTGGGGTATTTTTAAATAATATTTATGTTATCAAACTACAAGCACATGCGCAACACAAGATTGGCAAATGTCACGCTGTTCTTAACGTTCTATCAAAGACACACCAAAAAGTGATGCAAAATGTAGTCAAAAAAGCTTCCGTAAGTGAATGTAATATTTTACATAGTTTATAAGTTGTATTTTAGTTTAATTAAAAAAAGGAAGTAAGCGTTAAACTACAGTACAAGGGTGATAGAAACAAAATAATATAAACATTTTTCAATATAGTCTTCATTTGAAAATTAGCATTTCAATATTTTTATAAAAATAGTCTCAAGGCTTATCTGCAAAATGTTTCAAGTAGCCTTCTATCATTCTTCATCGTTGTTAATTTTTTTTTATCTATTAGTATATTTCGAAAATAGATAGTAGTCACTGGAAGCTAGATATACACTGCAATATGAGTGCTCAGACTTCTCAAAACAGAGTCCTTCGCAGAAACCTAAACAATTACCGCTTTACAGATAGGGCCCTTATCGCACAGAAAGCGGATTGTTAGTAAGATGTCAATATTTTTCGTTTACTTCTGTGTTCTGTCCTTAAAATTAATTAGCAAAATTTCCTTTGAATACCAAAAGCTTGTTGCCACGATCTTTTTCGTCGACTAGTCCAACTTTGTCTTCCTTGGCCTTTTTGTAAGGAAATCACAATACAGGATCATGGTATTATCCTCTGTAACAATAGATTGAAGAACTTGTTTGCTGATGCGATAGAGACTTAAAAATTGTCCACAACAGACCACACCTTACCGTTTTTAAACCATTAAGAAATCGGGGTACGCCTCTGGCATTAAACTCAGTCATATGAACATGCTTAAAGAGAATACATTGCAAGACTATGGGAAAGTCCCGACCTTGTTGCTAATTCTATTTTAAAGCGTCTATCTTGCAACACGGAGGTAACATTTTCTTCAGAACAAATTTTAATTTGCCGGCCCAAACGAACTTATTTTGCTCATTGCTTTACAGTGACATTTAAAAACAAAAATTTGCCATACACACCATATAAAGATTTTTAAAATCAGTGGAACTAACACCTTCTTGAGTGAGAAATTTAATCACGACTCGGTTCACGGTTTTCAACATTTTGCAAAATGACATGCCACTACCCACTCAAGTGATTGTTGCTATGCGATTGAGACAAATCGGTTGTTAAAATGTTTACGAATATTCAAACACCGATAGTGCTATCTGGCACTACCGCTAGTTTGTTTCTATTACTACTGGAATTTAGTCAGATCGGAAACTTGGCGCTTACCTCGTAATTAAAAAACAAATCAATCAATTATATATTGCCTAACCTGTACAAATGTTTATATAACGTGTTATTTCCGAAAATAGTAATTTTTTCTAAACAGCAAAACTTAAATAGGTATTACTTATAAATTTTCAATTAGCGTCCTGCTAAATAACCAAACTGATTCTTCTACAAATAAAGCTGACTTCGGTGTTTCAAATATTAATTAATCTTCAAAAGAACTGTTAGAGGGAAGATAAATTAGCTGCCTTCGGAGGCTAAGCAAAAACATCGCCATTTATTACTGAACTTCTTCATTCATGGCTAGATGCGCAGGGCCTTTGCTTTTCCGGCCCGGCCGGTTTGGGTGGAGATTAAAATGTTGCACTGGAAATTGTGTTAACGAGCAATTTAGTGCCAAATTTGTAGAGTGGAACGGATTCGCTGACGGTAGCAGTTTTTTCTGGCGCGTAATAAAAACCCATTTTTCCCTAATTGACTAATAGTAGTTCTGCGTGGTGCCGATAAGGCAATAAATTGTTGGTGTCAATTAATCGGAGATGGCATTCGTAACGAAGTCAATTTAAGCTGCGCATCTTTAATTTTGATTGAAAGTTGATTTAATTTGCTATTGGTTTTTTAAATGAGTGTTCAAAGAACTAATTCATTAAAGCTATTAATAATTGAATAATATACAGGATGATTGAAAGAAATTGTGTATTTTGAAATAAACAGTATTTTGTTGGTTTATAACATATCTATCTTGTTAATAATTTAAATAATTATTGAAGCCGTTTAAAAATAATTGGAAGTCTCTTCTTCATCGATTAGGTTGCAGGTTTAAATACCAACTCACTATGTATGTGAAGATAGTGCCTCTTGATGCACCAGATGGCGTTGCCGAAAGGCATAAAAGTAGTGAGTCATTCCCGTAGTGCTGAGAGTGCAGTTACAGACAAAGAGGAAAACCACGGAAGTAGACGATCAAATTGCTTCGAACATCTATAGAAAGTTAGTAGCTGTGATTGTAAACCCAATATCAATTTGCAAAATGTATTTTGCTGTATATCGCAGTTTAAAGGCGACAAGGACTGTACTGATAAAGACAAAAATGATAGTCAGCTTTTAATGCTTTTGTTCTAAGAAATTTCAGACAAATTTTGTTTATCTCAAAACAAATGGTGATTATCTTTTAGGATCAGGAGGAGATTTTGTTATTGAATTGGTTGCCATTTTGTAATAGTAATACTGGTGAGCAGTACTACGAGTCACTGAAACGATTCTGTCGACGCATTCAGCAACATCGCCACGAGGAAAGAGAAATACGCCACATTGCTTTAATATGACAATGACACATGTCAGTCCTCATACATCTCATAATAGCCGGATCGCGCGATCAAAAAAAAGGCAGTAATCTACAGTTGGCGCTGTATTACACTTATAGACTAATTTGCAGGAGCAAACTGCAGAAACTGTCAAAGAGGAAGTATATAAAGGTTGAAGAAGAATATCTCTAATCAAATGTGTACTCACTTCTTTCGAATCAGAGTTTAGAAGAAGAAAACAATTATAGTACTAATCACTTCCAAACCGCATACTCTTGTTTTGTTTTGTCTCTTTTGGATAGTCCTCATTTATATCGTTTCTTGCTTGATTTTTTATACTTCTCAGCAAATCTTTATTTCTTTAATATTTGGGGCTTGTCTGCGTAGACATGTGGCTTTAGATAGTGGGGACAATTGATTTTTTTAAAAATCTTAACCGATTTGCATCAAGAGATTCTTAAAGTTGATTTTTTTAATAGTTTTTAATCTCTTTCCTATCTATATTTCAAAAAGGATTTTCCTGTTAAAATGTTTTGAACATCTGTAAAAACTCACATTCAACAACCCAATTGTAACTACTTATAGGACTCTTTCATGGAAGCGAAATCGACTGTGATTAGTACGATTGGATTTTAGGGTTGACCGCCTATAATTAACTTTTGATATTACTAAAAAAATCACACTAAAATGGATTATAAGAGTAGGTAAGTTAGTATACACAGTAGAAACGTAAAATAAACCTTTAAAAAATGTAGCTGAAAGAACTCTTGTAAAGGCTCTTACCTTCTTGTCAATATCAATTTTAGCAAGAGTGCTATTTCAAGATTATGTTGTGGTTCTTGAGGCATTATAATGGATTTCTAATCGGATTTTTATTAAATTCGTAATTTAAATAAAAAAAGTTTCTTCGTCCCATCAGGCGGAATATTATTGATGCTTTCTTTTTGTATAAATTGTTCACCTAAAGCCTCTTTTACAGCCTAACAAATGTATTATTTTATGTCACTAAATTGCTATATTAAGTATAAATAAGTTTGTTTGCCAATCTAAGTTGGTATAAAAACTTTGCAGAACCAACTTTGAGACTTTACAAAATTGTAGTTCACTATTTGACACTTTCTTTATTTTTGTAAGAAAAACAAACTTTGGTCATTAGAATGTGATGGTCAGAGCCGCATTCTGGTCTCTTTCAACATTTAGACTTTATGAATAGGTCTTCAAACACGAATCAGGAAAGCCGGAAGAAACAGAATGGTTTCAAAGCTTCTATTGGATAGAACATTCACAAATAATTGATTAAGAACATGTTGAACGAGGGAGAGCTGCCCACCTTGTTTTTGTAGACTTGGAGAAAGCCTATGATATAAATGTTATAAGAAACGCAAAGGTTATTTTAGCTTATGCCAATTCTATAAAAGCTCTATATTACGGCTATAGTAACTCAGTGAAAGTTAGAAACAAATTTTTTTGTTGATTAGATAAGGGAACGGGACAAGGTTGTTTGCTTGCCCTCCTATTTAAAATTTACTTGGGAATAGAACTAAGATCTTGGAAACAAAAATGCTGTCAAATGAGTATAAATATCGGAGATAGCATCTTCTATAGCTTTCTATTTGCCGACAATCAATTATTGATAACTGCTGACAGTAAAGATTAAAAAATAAAAGACTAATAATAAACACAAACAAAACCAAATACATTGTACTCAAGTCCGATCTAGATATAGGGAGTTACACGATAGAAAATTTTTCAACTTTTAAGTACCTTGGAGTAACTCTGTTTTCCGTCAATTAAAATAAAATTAGACAAATTAAACTTATGATCGTAAACTCAACTTCTTACTATAGAGAAACAAAACCTCAAGAAGAATCAAAACAATAATCTACAATATAACAGTAGAAAGCATCTCTGCATATAGTTTGGAAACTTGGAAAATGAGAAAGTTACAGGATAGAATGCTATTCTTTGAAATATACTGTTCAAGACGGACTACGGAAATTTTTAAAAAAGCGGAAATAAGGAGAATAATAAACGTGACATTTTAGAGGCAATAGAGAGAAAACAGTTAATGGTATGGTCACTTGGAACTTATATGAGACAATTAGTGGCAAAAAAATGTGGAATTGGTTACAACTAGGGAGGAGAAATCAAGTATGGCTACCGACAAACCTGAAGTAAAATGTTATATGATTTATAGAGGGAAAAGAGATCTGGACTGTGAGAATTAAAGAACGAGAAACGGCATACGTCGTAGAATGCTCTATAAGGATATATAGGACGCTTTATAATCCATTTATATGGTTAATTTTTTAATTTTGAGAAATAATATATTGTTTTAGATTTCTTTGTCTATCTTTCTTATTCACTGATTAGCAACAAAGTTTCATTCTATTTTTATGTTGAATTCTGTACATTTGAACTAAGCTACACATCTCAAAATGATGTGGCAATCCAAAAATGTTGTGACAACGACTGCTTGAAAAGCACGCAGCAGCTTAAATAACTTTTTCTTAAAAATTACACCAGATAAAATGACTTAGGTTTAGGAATTAAATGTTCTCTCCTCTATTTTCCGAGTACTGCCCGTTCAAATTAAAATTTATTCCGATTATAGGTAAGACGCAATTCTCTCAATATAACTTAAGAATAAATTTAATCAGAGAAGTCAAAACAGAAGAAATTTTAGTGCCAAAACTTTAAGTCACATTACAAGGAAATTAATGGAACACGTTATTTTTTGTATTCTTAAAACTACTTCAACCTGCTTAATGACCTCCTCGGCAAGCAATTCAACAAGTTTTTTGGCTCCTAAACTCGTCATCACGTTCAATCACCTTCGGCTAAACAATTGCACATTTAAATAAGTGGCTTTTTTCTCTTTGTAGCAACAGTATTCTGGTAACGCAGACACTATTGAGAACATTGATAAAGAAATTACTGAAAGCCTATTAAGCGAACTACAAAAATCTGCAAGCTCCAAAGGCAAAAGTGTTAATCATAATTTGGTATCTTAGCGTCGTGGTTACAAATTGGCAATTAAATAATAAAACCCAATTAAATAAAATAGTTGTCCATGAGTTAGAAGGAAGATATAAATAGGAGAATAATTTCTGAATAAATAAAATTGTTTGTTTATTCCTTGTATATAACCGACCATAAAAGTTTATAATAAGAAGTTTTTATTACTATATAATTATGTTTACTATTTTAGGATACCTTAAAGCTTCACATCAAATATTAGGAAGAATTCAATTTGATTTATAGTTGTTAGAAGAATACTTTTAGAAATGTCAATACTAGAGTATATTAATTAAGAAACATTACATAATTACACTAACGTTTCAGTAATATGTTCAACCCACTGGGACAAAGCCGCGAGAGTTCTGGAATAAAGTGCGCATGGTGATGTAACTGCACCGAAAAACAGATCGGCAAGTGTAGATAAATAATTAGTGATAATGTGCTATTTAATTAAAGGTCACTCAGAATAAATAAATACTGTATATTATTATTAAACTGTTAGGAAGAAATAAATAATTGAACTCAAGAAACTGAGTTCGTTGCGATTGGTGTCATAAGTAAGGTTATTGAAACTCCAAGAACTGCTTAAATAAATCAACATGTCAAGGCAAAACAAGTTGAACGAACTAAAAGTGGCAAAGCTAAAAAGCAAATTAAAACAGCGACCTTTGGAGACGACAGAGAAGAAAATTGTGTCATAGGAAAATTACGACAGGTCGGGATCGACAAAGCTGAGAACCCAGACACGTATTTATTTAAAACCAATAATTAGTATCAATTTCCGTGTTAATAAGGAATACGAAAAAAGAACTACGAAAACTTAAGAATGGAATTACAAAAACTGGAAACAGAAGAAAAATTCTGAACAGCATTCTACAATTCTGAGTATGCATTAAAGATAAACATAAGAATATTCTAAAAATCTCATTTTAAAAATAAAAAAGGAGCAAGTCTAGACGCAGAATAACAATATAGAAAACTGAAAGTAAACGCAAAAGTATTTATATAAATGTTTGAAAGAGAAATTAAAAGATTTTGGGTCAGAAACGGATACTTTGTTGACAAAGTCGTACCCGAGGACCTACAGCGATTTATTGCAATCAGAGATAAAGATTTATGAAGAACTACCACGTTTGACAATCGGTGGTTGCTACAGGAGTTAAAACGGGAGTAAAAATTTTACTTGGAATTTAAAGTAATGCGAGAATGAAAGTGCTCAGGGGCAAGACTGCATTCTGCACACTAAATTTAGTAGTAAAGGCTTATTGGGCACAATAACTTTTTGAGCTTAAAAGACAGTCTTCTAGAAAGAACCTTGAAACCAGGTCCTAATTATTAGCGCCAAGAATCGAGTGTCAGAGGAGAGAAGAACACTTTGCAATTAAAATATCGCAAAAGATTCGAGGCCCTTTTGTTAGGTAACTTTTAAAGAAGGTGTAAAGGTATTGTACTGGAAGTGACAGTTGTGTGCGTTGAAAAATAGCCTGAATGAAAAAAGAAAAAGACCTATAAAGCAACCGAATTTCAAAATATTACGAGAAAAAAGAACAGTCGATACTTCTGGTCTTACAGACAGACTATGACAATACCAAATTAGAAGTCATGCACTTCTGCTACTTCTACTATCAGAACATATTCGGGATAATACGATAATTTTCTCATAGCCCTTTTCGTAAGTGGTTTAGTTCATCGTTGTTCTGGAATAACAGGGATTTAAGGGGGGGGAGCCATCTAGAGAGTTCTAAGCGTGTCACATAGAAAATCCTACTGATCTGCTTATCGCGTCGGTAAGTTTAATTAAAATAAATATTCAATGACAGTTTAAAAATTCGAGAGAAGAATTAAAGAGTAACTTACGAGAATTAAAAATGAGTGCGAAAATGTGCTGGAAAAGTGAAAGGAGAATCAAAAAGAAAATTGTTAAAATAAAAGAAGATGCGGAATAAAATTCAGAAAGTTCTAGAGAATAATTATAAACAAATATAGACGAATACCTGAGAAGTTTCAGCAGAACGTTTAAATTTTTTTTAAATAAAAATAAATATAGAAATATATTTTCGAAGTTTAAGAAACGAAGTAAAAATAAGTGTAATAAACATTCTAAAAGTTTTAAAAAAGAGTTAAAGATTAAAGACACCTGGGAAAAGATTAAAGATAAATGTAGAAAAATAAAAGTTGGGAAAGAACTTGGAAGAGCTTCAGGAAAAGTATCAAAAAAATTTAAAAAGCAATAAACTGCGGAGTATTGCTATGGTTAGAGACACAGTAAGGTACCTTGAAATTATAAAATAATCTTTTGTAAAAAAAACCTTGAAAAATATCAATGCGCAGAACCCAAGCCGTCGTTATTAGTGCCAAAAAACCAATGTAATTGAGAACTGTAAAAAAGACGTAAAGAAATGGAGACAAAAGTGCGAGTTGTATGCGTCGAGAAATAACCTTTTAGGAAAATAAAGCACTTAGAAAGCAAATCAATTCAGAAACCCCAAAGGAAAGGAGGATGGTCGGCAGTTTTGGTTATAAAGATGAGCGATGGCACCAAACATGTCCTTCATGCTGTGGGTAATTTTACCAATAGATTTTCAAAAGTTTTCTTTTATCCATTAAAATACAGACTGCTCCAATGATTCCTCCATAACTGTTCACAAGTTGCATGACGATTCTCGGAAATTTGGCAGTTAAGTAAATTAAAAAAAGAGAGTAGAAGAATATTCGAGCGAGAACACATGTACCAGCCACTCTTTCACTAAATTAGGATTTTAGGTCATTTATTTTTTGCTGTTCTATGAGTTTACGTAACATACAATAGTGGGAAAACGGAGAAAAAGAGAAGGAGAAGAATAGTTTCAGATCAAGCGAATGAGTGCAAATGTTTGGTAAGAAAAAGGGTTTTGCTTTTTTTTTATAAACCCAGTATAAATATTCCAGTAAAGAAATAGAAAAAACATTTTTAGAACCATTGGTAGTATAACACAGAAGACAATTTCTTGTTTATGTAAAAAATTATATCAGTACATAATATAAATATTTTACTTTTAAACAATTATTGGATTATTTCATGATAATAAGATCCTTTAAGAGCTTTATGCGGTTAAAGCAAGCTAAATAGCAATTGCTTTTGCAGACTTCAAGAGATTACGCAAATATTCATTTCGCTAATTGCTTAATGGTTAAATTAATAATAATAGGTTTTTTAAAGCGCGTTTGGATTGTTAAATATTTAAACGTCTAAGTTTGAAACGTCTCTGCCCGCAGCACATCTTCTACCGATAGTTGGTGCACGGTACCTTAAAAACCCTAACGTCAACAAAGCCTGGCGTAAATATACAATCGTAAAAGTTTATTTGTGTAAGCAGAGTGAGTTGAAATCTGATAAAAACTAATATAGTACCGCCAGGAGAGGTTGTTAACCAGAGAACTAAGGTTCAATGTTCGGATTCCCCTTTTTTGAATATTTCTGCCATAATATGAAGTTTGAGGACAAATTTTAAAAGTTTCTCAACGCACTTTGGCGCTTTTCTTAATTATTTTATTTTTATATAATTTAATACATGTATGTATTGCAATTCCTTCATATAACTGTTTTTTTTGTAACTGTGACGTATATTTGATGAAAAAATTATTTAAGATTAAATTCAAATAAATAATTATTATTTTCTATTATGTAAATTTAAGAAAAAATATGGAAAAAATTGTATATGTTTGAAATAAATACTTAACCCTTAATATATAACAGATAATATTTAACAGTTGGTACTATTGGAGAACTATTCTTCTGTTTCTTGTTTTAACATCGTAATAAAGCAGTGGTGATAGTTAGGTAATTATATAGTAGTTTGTCCAGAGCAAGGGAGTAATAATTTGTACTATTATTTAAACTAGTGATTACTAAACTTTTCTAAAGCGGGACCTTTCGACGAGAATTCCCTTTCCCACTACTTATCTCTTGTCGTATTAAATTTTACTCGTAATAAAATAGCAACTGTTCCATCATCTCTCTCACCAAGTAGCGCAATTTATTTCTTTTTTCGAAATTTTTCATCACATCTGAGAGATTGTTAGACTTCAGTTTGGTTTTATGTAAGCAAGGAAGGAGATGAAGTATTATATCCAACTTATGTGCTGTGCTGTTGGTTATTGAGTATAATATTAAATATTGAAGGATAAATTGCGAGTTATAAGAACGAAAAGTCTTGCATACTGCTATTCTTCGAAAAGCTTTTGAAGATCTGGGTATTTACATGTATATATTCTTCTTTACATATAAGTAAGATGATTTCTAAGGGGTGCCGTTTTGAGAAGAGCTTTACAATTAAAACAAAACTTTTAATGTAGTTGCAAGATAATAATATGATAAATTCCAATTATGTTTTTTCAGACATGTAAGTCAGGTACCATAATTTAAAACAACAGCTCTGTGCTTCTTTTCATATAGAAAATCAAAACAATTATGACAATTACAGACTGATACTAAATCCTATTTAGACAACAAGCCTGAAAAAAAAAAATTTAGCAAAACATATCAAGTGATGGACTGTTAAAACTGAACTTTCCTTTCAGACTCCAGATCAGTTTTGGACCTGTAAGAATACCGAGAGCTGGTGAACGCAGCTTTCAAGTGTTTTATTTAATATGCGATATCATATTTAGGTGAAATGTTTCTTACCTATAATTGTTGTCAAAACAAAAGTAAAAAATCGCTTTGAACTCGAAAATAATACCATTGTGTGTGTATTAAATACAGATCTCAGATTTGGGAAATTCCTAAAAAACAAACACGTACCTGGGTTAATATTTTTTTACTTTGAAATTTGTATTTTATGTTACTAATATATTTTATTTATATTGCATAAAGTGGAAGGGTGGTCATGTTTGTTCCTGAATCTATGATAAATGTCCTATAGTTATTTCCCTAGGAAATCCAGACCTTACAAAGAGGCAGTTTTATCGAATACCGGGGGTATTTTATGCAAAATTCTCGAAACCCAGCTGTAAATCGCAACCAAAACCAAACACAAGATTAAAAAAAAAAACTGGACAAAGAATAACAAAAAAGAGCAGAAACATTGGAGTGCAAATAACAAGAATGGAAGTAATAAAGGCAATAAAATTGATACAGTATCTACATCTAATACATGCATCGTGTGTTCGGAGTTCGGAAATTCTTAACGTTTCGTCCACATCTGCGGCGGACATCTTCAGAAGAATTTTCTAAAAATTAAAAGACTGTCCTGAGCGTTTTCGCTTTTATGCTCGAGCGAGTGTAGTAGAGATGATGTTGGAGAGTCGTTGTTGACGTCACCGGGATGGTGTAGTCGGGCTAGCTAGTCAATCAGGTCGTTACAGGTAATATTTTGGCATTTTCTGACGTCACTCGCTCTTTAGCCGTATGACGGTCTGTTTTTTGCCCCTTAACAGCGATAAACCAAGATTTAGGTAGAGTGAATCCGACGTTTTGTTAAAAGGACGTATTAGGAGTTCTCAGTTGCACTAAGGTGATCTTTCCACTTTGCTTTATAGCAATATTTTTTACATAATTAATGTCCTCATTTTAGTGATTCTCTTATCCTTTTTCTTAATTCTACTTTATTATATATTTTTTAAGTGCTTTGTATTTTGGTTTAGCCTTTTATAGTAAAATAAAAATTTATTGGTAAAAATCCAAAGAGAAATATAGTCCAAATAAAAAGCTGAATTTAAATATTAAATAAAACTTTTGATTTATTTTTCAGATTGGATTTTTATTGTGTATTAAAGTACACAATCTCCGACTGAATGAGGGAAATTTTGTCTGACAAACAGGCACCTGAGCTTCGGATAAAAATGTTTATTCTTTTTACGAAATTTTTAATTGAAATTTCACATATGTTCGCATCTGTTTGGATTCCGTTCGTGATGGGTGGGGTAAAGATTATATTTTAGGTTACCACACAAAAAGAATTTGCACGATGTTGAGTGGCAAGAACTTGCTCGTTAATTGATGTATTTTCGTGAAATTATGCGATCAGGAAATTGTTAATACAATAAATTTGCTGTTGTTTAAGCTGTATAGTAGGCGGCTCCGTCCTGTTGGTAACACACTTGTTCCAGATGCACGTTGCCTATTTTGTGTCAAAAAACTGGGTTATCGTGTATCAGCAACATGGATCAGCGCTTTCAACATCATCTTCAAAGAAGTATAGATACATTTGCTTTTTAAGAATTACGCGAAGATTTTTCGTACCACAAATACGACGATTTTGTTTATTTACGAACACTTCGAGTTGAAAATGCGTCTCGTCACTAAAGATGTTTTTTCGACTGAACATGATGTTCCAAAAAAACAATTGAAAATAAGGATGGTCAGTAATTTTAAGGTTTTGTGCCAGATGAATTTTATACTTATAAAGGCGGATGTCTTCAGTGGGTATTCACTGCAGAAAGCTCTTTTGCAATCTCTAATTGTTGTGTATGATGTCCAGTCGAGGTTTTCGGATTTCCAGTGATACCTTGATTAACTGTAGCAATATTTTAATGGGACGTTACCCCATGCTGATACTCATAAGGTTTTGTATCCTTTAACAATCACATTTCGTCAAATGTTGTAATTAACGTTAGGACAGTTGTCAATCGAAAGGCAAAATAGAGGTTTAAGAAAATAAAGAATTTAGTATTAAAAAAATACACCAACTTCTAATTTCTAAGGGAAATAAAAAATGTTAAACTGGTAAAGAACAATTAACAAAACTGCAGATGCTGGAAAAGGTTTTGAAAAGTTAAATTGTAACAATATAAAAGAACAAGACTAAGGTTTATGGCTTGTGTCTCATAATTGTTCTCAATTGGTCCATCTTAAGAAGGAAAACAACGCTTTAAGGATTATCCTTTTTTGTTGATGCACAATCCAACCAAGTTACTTCTCAAAGTTACGTTAAGTACACGATTTGTCCGGCCTATATTTTTTCAAATGCTGCAAATACTTCACATTGCAATCTACAACTTCGCCATTTATGAACGTCACCATGTTCCGCAATAACGTTCCCAATCAAGGCAAGTTGCTCGGCAAGTTTTCTAATTTACTTGGAAAGAGAATTTAATATTCCCGGCTTAACAACGCTTTCTTCAAAAAAGCGACGGGTAGCAATCTAGCAGCCAAACCCACTGTTCTGCTCTCCCATTAAACACGGGTAATTGGAAGATGCGCAATTACTCCCCATAGATTAGTTATTTAATGCGATGCTAAAGAAGCTTATTCATTACACCTTTCTTCCCCCCGTCGCGCTTAATGAACGGCTTTAATGGTACCTGCACGGAGGTTGCTATTCGTATTGTCAATACCCATATGCGCGGTCTGCGTGGTCCAGAATTTATGTTTGTGGCTCGAGTGCGAAAATTTCGACATTTTGTTTTGGCACATATGTGTTTACAACGGTGATGATTTGTCAACCTACGTGACCATAACTTTGAGTTAGGAACTGAAATTTGGATATTTAAAATTAGTTGTACGCTAAAATTAGTTTAATTGGTTTGTAAATAATAATATATTAACAATAATAATTTCTAAACTTATGAAGGGTAACTATAAATTTTTGTAATGAAATTTGATTACAAACGTAAATATAAATGTTAATTATATAAACGAGTTGCGCACCAGTCAGCTTGGTTGCCTAAACAATCAATAAATTGAAATTTTTTAAAATTTTAAACTGAATTTGTCTATTTGTATATAATTGTTAGATAAACGACTTTATAACAAAGATAAAGATTTAAAAATACACTGTCATGTAGTAGGACTATAGTTTCATTCAGTTAGAGTACAGAGTATTAAGTTGAATAAAATATGTTTCAATCATATTATCATTTCCTCTACCTACGAGTTATTTATTTCTATAAATTATAGTTTTTTATTATTAATTAATAATAACTTTCACTTATCTAATTTACAAATTGTTTATTTACAACACTTATATATTGCAAATATTTTTAAAGCTTATCCACGGTTTACACGTCTAATCTAGCGTTAAAATCTCCAAGAAAGCGGTGCGTTTATTTACCCTTATGTTTATGATAAAGATTAAAATAATTTTTCTTCTTTCTTTACATTTGTGATAATTTTCTTTTAATATTACTAATTATTTTAACATAAAAGCTTTTATCAGTTTTCCTTTCTACTTAAATTTATATGTTCTTTGTAATGTTCTTTTGTTTGGTTATCTTAGTATTAGTATGTTTAGCATTTCGATAAATATAAAATTATAAATTACGCTAAGGTCTTAAATGAAACTCAATAATTATGCAAAAGAGAAAAGGGCACAGAGCCGGTGTAGGAGCTTATTTGTTAAGAGGAAAGATGATAAGTAATTAATAATTTTTTTGGTTCCCATACGTATGGTACCAGTTGATCTAACCAACAAGGGCTCTTTGTCAGCCCGAATTGTTCGGAATGGTTTCAAATTTTAAGTTGAATTACTTTTAACATGTCAATTAACGAGAACATCGGACTGTCAACTCATCTTCGTGCTTCTGATCATTAGTCTCTACTAAAGATATTGAGAACTTGTAAAAAATCTCTGCCTTTGAAGATGATGCAACTAACTGTCAGTGTAAGAGGGATGTCAATTTTTGATATGTCAAGGAACGGTTTTTATGTTGAAACTTTATAGCAGTTTTTCCAATGCAAGCAGAATGCTATTAAAGAAATTGTATAATTTTTCGCCTTTACAATTTTCCCCTAACGATATCTTATTTTTATCGTCCAGTATTTGTAATTTGTAGGAGCAATTCTAAAAGTTTTGGTTACTACAAAGTGCTATTTCAATTTTAAGAATCTAATGGATAAATTCATTGCCAAAGCACTCAAATTTAAAATGTTACGACCTCTAGCAATAAATTCGCTTTATATGAAAATTCTTAGAAAGGCGACTGTTGGATATAGTATTCATAAATAAGGGATGTTCCAGCGATTGTGCAAAGCCATCTCTAGTTTGACCGTCGTTGAAGGGTGCAAACCTTCTGCACAATCTCTTTTCAGCTATTAAAACGGAAAGATGCAATGTGCAAATCGACCAATCAGAAGCAACTTTTAAGGTAATCCTGGTGTTCGCCTTTGTATTGTCTACAGTTTTACAAAGACAAAATATCTCATTGACTTCATGGTTGCTGATTTCAGAGGAATTATGCGGTAGATGAGAACGGATAGTGTTTATCATACTGACAAAGAAGTTTCTACAAATAGTTATAACTATTGATGGTTTTTGAAAATTACTTGGGTAAGGAAGACCTTCCAGTTATATCAGTAATTTTGAGTAATGTCACATCACAAGAAGAAAGTGTTATCATTATCAAAGTTTCGAGTACGACACATTATATGGTTATACTATTCCAAAATGTCAAGTGTATGAAAGATTGTATCTTCTTCCATATTACCCATATGAATCATGATTTTAGCAAAAATCTTGTAGAGACATTATTCGCTTTACCACCAATTTTGATTCAATTATAAAAAAGAACCTTCTAACATCGAAGAAAAAACAGATAGCTCTATAGCTTGCGTCACGATATTTTATCCTGATAATCAGTACGTGTTCAAAAAAACTGACTCGCAAAGTCATGAATGTCGTTGATAGAATTTAAATTCTAGATATGGTCATCAATTTTATTTCAAGAATATCCCGAATCTACTAATTTACGAAGCAGTGCTAGCGCTAGCGCTTAAGTAACTCATGAGGGATTTGTTCTGGAGCCCAATATTTTGAACGGCATCAATTTTAATATAAAATTTGCCAGGCAAAGGTGGAAATGGGTGGTAAAATTAATTAAAAAAATTCTACCATTGATTCTGAAAGAAATAGTGAAGCACTTAATAATAACAAATTTATACAAAAGTCAATGTGGAATAAAATGTAAAAAAAAGAAACGACTTAAACTCAGTAAACAACCCTTAAAGTTTCTAATCTTATCACACACCAAAAGATCCTTAAAAATGTGAAAAACAATGCAAAAAGTTAACAGTAAAGAAAAGAAAAAGGAAATTTGGAAATTTAGTAAGTCTAGACATGTCGCTTAAATAGTGAATACAAAAATTCATCAGAATGATCACACTATTTCTTCTTCTACTACTTTTATGTAGGATACTAACTTAGTACAGTACTATGAGCCATTTTAGGCGGTACTTCGGCCTGTTTACTAATCTAGTTAGTTCATTTTGGAAGTAGATCGCCAAAGGCGTTTTTAAGACGACTGGAGGACTGATGCACATCAGTGTGGCAAATCAAAGCCTTTACCTTGCGGCTATTATGTTCTCACTATATTGTGTTTAATATAAATAATAAAAATGCAACAATTGCAAAAGTATTGAGAGAAAAACTAACTTTGATTGTCCTCGAAATTTTTCTGTAGTCATAGAAACAAGTTACATAATCAAATACTACATGATTAATTTTATTTTAAGACTACCGAAAGAAAATTTTTAGCAAATAATCTGAAAATGAAAGAAGAAAAGAAAGAACTTAATAACAAAAATATTAAAATAAAAGTTACAGATTACATTAAAACCTAATATAAATGAACGGATATAATTTTCTTTATTTTTGTATGTTAATGGATGGATATCTTCTTTTGTAGTCAAGTACCTAGACTTTTTGGTACTTTTAGGAACTACAAAAATGTAATTAAAAAACACTTACTTTGACAGCCCGTTTCTGAAAATCCATAGTGTAAGTGCTGACAGGCGTCGCAGTGAAACCCTTCCACACCCGGCTTGCAGTCGCAAATTCCAGTGTGGGTGTTGCAGATCCCCGATTTGGAACCAACTTCGTTGCAGACGCACGGCTGGCAACCAGCCGTCACATTTCCGTAGCCCAGCTGTAATTTGCCAGATTAAAAAAAAATCATGACTAGTTCAGTTACCAACTAACTTCACATGCTTCACATGCTCGTCCAATGAAGTGCTCCTTGCATAAACACTGGCCAGTAATGTTGTTACAGTCTTGGGATAACGAACCGTGGGGGTCGCAAAGACACGCCTGGCAGTTGGCTGAAAGAGGGTCGCCGAAGTAGCCATGTTTGCATTTTTCGCATCTCCATCCTATTACATGACTAATAAATAATGAGTGACAATTGTAGTAGGTGTATTTACCTTCAGTGTTTCCTGGACAAGCTAAACATTGGCCTGTTAATCGGTCGCAACGTCCCCCGCCACACGAGCAAGGCTCGCAACGATTTGCCAGCTCTAACGGATTTCCAAAATAACCATCATCACACCTGTAATTAAAAGATATAATCATACACTAAGGGCTACTGCTTGGAAACTTACAATTCGCAATGGTCGCCGGTATATCCATTTGGACATTGAGTGCACACGTAATTTTCAGTTTCACCGTTTTCTTCCCCGAAAAAGTCTAACTGGCAGCTAGGACTGAAATTGTTTTCTTCTTCTAGTAAAGGGCACGCGCATGGTTTACAATCGAAAGGAGTTCCGGCTAAAGGGTTGCCGTAATAGCCATGTATGCAACGCTCGCATTTTTCTCCCGTGGTGTTATGTTCGCAAAAGCATTGCCCAGTATCAGGATTACAAGTCTCCGAATGTCCATTGCAATCGCATTTCACACAAAAGCTTTGTTCCTGATGGCTAGATGTGTTGGTTACAATCCTGACGTAGCCATAATCACAACTTTCGCACGATAAGCCGGTATAGCCAGAAGGGCAAGAGCACATCTCGACAGGACTGTAATTTTCGTCCTCTCCAAGTTGGCCGGATTCCAACACGGCGCCTTCCAGCATTCCTTCTATCTGGTCGGTGTGAAACGTAGCCCTGAGCATCATGTACTTCAGATTGGAAAGAACGCTCAGGAACTGGAAGCGTGTGACTGGGTCGCCTTGGTAGTCGCTTCTTCGCAAGCGCGTCACTATATCCCGAACGCCATCGGGAACGTGATACCAGTTGTGGTCGTGCAGTTTTATCTTGAACGTCGCGTTTCCACCTTCGTACTCGTCGTCGCCGAAGGCTATTTTCATTCCGTTAGTTCCCACAAGGATGATGCTCGGCCCTGCCGTGGGCTTCCCGCTGGTGTCGCCTCGCATCACTATCCAGTGGACTTTGAACGTCATGTAGGAGCCGTAGCTTTCCAGCTTGTTGCCCAGGTACTCCTTCGGCGCAAGCCAGTAGAAGGACTCGAAGTCCGGGAATTCGAAATTGCCTATTATCCACGTGTTCGCCTCATGATCCCAAGCTGGAACCACCGTTTTAGAGACGGAGATGTCAGAGATTTGCCATGCTTCTCGTGATTCGAACTGGAATTAAGCATTTGTTCCTTTTAGTAGGTAAATTAACATTGCTTTTGTTTAGGTGCTAAAAATGTAATATTTGATAACTAAACCAAACGCCAAATTTTGCTACAATTTCAATTACTCTAAAATGTAAAGACAGCTAAGTATATAATAAAAAAGGGCATAGACCCTTAATATCCTACTCGCGTAGCGTATTGTTATTTGAAAACGAATATTCTAAACGACAGCTATATGTTTCAATACTAACAGCATTCTTTGAGGCGTGAGAACTTCTGAAGTGTTACAAATGATCCTCCAGCTGTCCGCACTTCGTGGACGTAAGGCGTTAAGATAATTAACAGCCATTAAGTAGACCTCGAGTGGCCTTAAAACTAAATTCCTGCGGTTTCGTTTCTTAGCCACAGATGGAAATTGAAGATAAAATTTCTATTATTTCTTAAACAAAAAAACTTACGAATATTCTATCAATGTTATTTTGTATTAGACGTTAAAATTGCCTGGATTAAATTTGGCTTATATAAGTATGCTTACATAGCTTTGCCAATAAAATAAAAAACGTAGGCAAATAAGTATGAGTTTTACAACTAGAGTACTACTCACTTTTCTAGGAATCAACAAAGCAGATTCGCATAACGTGGTGACACCAGAACAATAACAGGGTGCGCAGCCATTGGGGTTGTCGTACCTAAGTGCAAAGTGGCCACTTTTGCACTGATCGCAATTTCTACCCTCGACGAACATCTAAAAATGCACGTTTTAAATGAAGCTTTAAATGTTAAAACAAATATTACTTTGCAGACGCATTCGTCGTCACAATTGTTAAAAGGCACAACTCCCCTCGAATCGCAAGAGCACACTTCGCAGTTGGGGTAGCCTTTATACCCCGCCGCACACTGATTACAGGTGCGCCCTATGTAGCCTGATTTGCAGTGGCAGTCACCCGCTGCAGGCCCTTCAGGTTTGCAGAATCCGGTGGAGCCTAGGGGATTGCACTCGCACTTAAAGCAGGGGACTTCCGCGTCGGGTTTCGTTTCAAAAGGTCTGTAGTAACCTCTTAAGCATTTCTCGCAGTTGATTCCTGTAGTGAAGGCCTGCAAGAAAGAGAGTTTGCTGCTGCACCCGTGGGGCGGCTATCGCCCTTCGTCTTACCGTACAGTTATCGCACACACCGCCTCCTTGGTAGTTCTCGCTGGTGTCCATGCTTAGGCCGGCCCTGTCGACTGCCTCCTCGTAGTGGCAGCTTGTTGCGTGGCCGTGGCAGTTGCAGGACAGGCATTTTCGGGAGTCTCTGGATGAGCCGGGGCCCCACTGCCTTTGATTGAACAGGGGGCAGCATCGGTCACAGTTGGGGCCGCAAGTGTGGTGAGCGCATTCGCATTCCGGATGCTGAAATAAAATTATTTTTGGTTTCCTAGATTTGCTATTGTAAAAAACTTAAAGAAACGTTTTTGTAGAAAAATATACTGATAATATGTTTTGATATCTGTCAGATATCTCTTCGCTCTTTGAGGTGACCCCAAATCAAAATTCTGGGGTACTAACTGATTTCTTGTACATTATTTGCCAACTATCACATATTTACTTCCATGGGAATAAGTACGGACATAAACACTGTAAAAAAAACCACTAAGCGTCAGAATACGACTTAATCACAACGTAAATGTTGAACCGGCCTAGGTGGTTGTAATGCTCAAACTGTTCAAGTCTTGGTACTTGCTTAATTCTCTGTTGTCCTTACTATAATAGCTGTTCTGGAAGCTTCGAAAACCTCAAGAAAATCTGGACATGATTATTTTGATACCTAGTCACCAATTCGGATTCAGGAAGCACCATTTTATAATATAAGTCCACAGAATCATTACCTTAATAGTTAAGAGTTTTGAGGAGAAAAAGTTTTGCATTGTGGCTTTTCTGTACATTTAATAGGTTTCTGATAAGATTTAGAATATCGGTTTATCAAATAAATTAAAGCCACTTTTACGGAATATCTATCATTTACTGATAGAGTCATACCTCACCAATCGTGACTTTCCAGTAAAATACAATAATAAACTTTCTATATGCCATTTACTAAAAGCAAGTGTTTTGGAGTTCTTTCCTGAAACTGAGAATATCATAATTGATACTTTAGCTGATGATACCGTAATATAAACGCAATAAAAGCCGTATACTTAAATAGTTTAACTAAATTTACAGACTTATAAAGAATCAAGTTAAATTAAATGAAATCTGCATAAGTCACCTTTATGACAAGAACAAAAATATATTCTTTAGAATATAGAATCTAGAATTCCTGTCGATTAAAAAGAAAATGAAATATCTTGGGCTACATCTAGATAGACAGTTAACCTGGTGTTCTCGTCTTAAAGCAAAAAGTAAACAGATGGATCTAAAATTCAAGAGATGTATTGGCTTCATAAACCTAAATCAAAATTTTTAATTTAAAATAAGGTACTGCTATATATAACATCACACAAAGCTATCTGGAGGGTACAAAAAAGAAAACTAGAGTAAATATTATACGAGAACAATCCAGTCTTACATGCCGATTTAAATGTTCAGTTTGAGATAGATGTAATAGGAAAATTAGAGACAACCTACTTTGCAAGGCTACGAGACCATGAAAACAATTTTGTTCAACAACTTTTTGACCCATTGCCAACACTAAGGCTGAATAAACAACGTTTCAGTGACCTGAATTGAAAAGGATGAAATCCCTACCATCTCAATAAAATCAAGGGACATTATCGCTGGATGAGGACTTCTACTGCAGCTACTATACTTTTAAATACAACAAAGTCGTTATAAATATAATTTAAAAGATCTCTTTGAGTACAAAAACGCGACTCGGGAGTAACTGACTTTTTGCTTAGTCTTTGTATTTTTGTTGTTATATTGTTTGCATATAAAATCCAATAGTAGAGAATAATTTAGCTACTTTAATTATAGTCTTTGGAACTCAACTTCCACATTTTTAATAAGTCAGTACTTGAGGAGTATATATAATAATAAAATTAAAAAATAAATGACTATATTGACCAACGTCTAGTGTTAATTTTGTTCGCGGAGGAGTCGATAGCTCAGAAGCTTCTCCGTTATCTTGATTAATTTAGTTCAGTTCTAAACGGTGTTTGGTGTTACATGGCCAAATTCGTTTAACGTCCGTAGTTACGCTGTGAAATACGATTGTAGAGCCGGTTATGGGGCCCCGGTGCTTAATAATAACGTAAAGCTGCTGTTATTCCATTTCCGGAAGCGCGAGCAAGGTAACTAGAAACTAAAACAATAAAACGTCGAAATCAATGGACTCGGAAACTACGAGGAGAATGCATTTAAAGTGCGGTTGGTGACTGTCTGGGTTGATGCAGCGCATCTACACAGTATTGTCATAAGTTCTTTTAAAATTAAACAAAAATTTGTTTTAATTTGTTTTAATTTGTACTGAAATATCAATTTAGCCACAATGAAGCACTAGATGTTACAACATTGTTTATGCGCTTATTACCTTGTGGGTCTATCATAGCAACGCAGTAACTATTTCGTTCAGAATTTAACGTTGGTCAACACAATCCTTAGGCAAATAGAACATTTCAGAACAACTGGAAATATAAATAAAAAACCACCAGGCCACATACATACTGCAAGGACGTGGAAAATAATGCAAGAGTGAGAAAGGCAGTAGTTAGGAGCCTAAGATGGTCTGCTCGTAGACAGATTTAATATCCCATCCATACAAAGTGCAGGTTGTTCAACAGCTCAACGTGAGAGATTACCAGCAAATGTAAGTGATTTTCGAAGAAAAAGAAAATTCAACAATTTTCATTGAAATGGAACAGTAAAGAAGCATCATTTTCGTTACTAGACTTCCAAGAGCAGTCAAGAAAGACTCCTCTACTCTGCACTTGCCCCTTTTAGTGTTATAGGCTCGTAGTTTTTGAGGAAAATGACGTTACAGTGACTGAAGTGTTTATTTTCAGTAGGATGGTGTCATAGCGCATACTGTCAAAACATCAATTGAAACTTAAGAGATGAGCCATCGTCCCAAGGTCTCATGACTAGTCATCATGTGATTTCTTCTTATGAGGGTATCTATAAGCCACGTGTAAACTCGCAAATCTTATAATTTGACAGAAAGTGCTCACGATCGATCAACAGATGTTGATCGAGCAAGTGATTAAAAGTTACATTCAAGAAGATGGCCACCATCTAAATGATATTATTTTCCAAACTGAATAAGTAACTGAAATGGTACACCTTGACCTTTGTTTTGGTAAAAATAAATATATTTTGAGTTGATAATCTATGGAGTAGTATTTTTTCAAAATCATGCTACTCCCGCTTGTCTTCCTATAGTAAAGCTACAAGCGAAAGGCGAAACAAAAATCCTATTGTTGTAACTGCCGTGGACACTTTTAAACCACTTAAATATTTAATATTGTTGAAAGTTTTTGTTGGTTTTACTAAACTCTGGCTCGAGACAAGACTTAGATAGTTAAGAAAAGTTTGAACACTAAGTGTAAAAACAATAATTTCGGTCTGAAAAATTATGCTAATAATCGTATAATGTCTTACTCTTATGTTAAAAGATATCTGACGCTCTTTCTAGTAGCTGTCGCACAATAATGACCATTATATTGGTTAAAACAGTGTTCATTATCAAATATAGTGGAACAATAACACAGTTTGTGCATTTGGATGAATAAAAAAATGGTGTACGTGGGGATTATTACTAATCTTTCGATAAGATGTACAAGTAGGAAAAAGCTCCCTTCTTAATTTCAAAAAAGCGTTATAAAGTGGAGAGTGTTCCGAGTGTGAAAAAAGTGATTTCATTAGATGAGAGGAAGAGTTTTTGCTGCCCAAGCGCACATTCGAAGTGATGACCCAGTTGCAGTCGTACAATGTGCTTTTCGGGTCCATTTTCTACTTGCATTTCGAGTCTCCATTCCCCCAAAAAAAATTTCTTTTGTTGTGGGTGGAGAGCTTTAGACATACTTGTTCTGTAGTGGGAAAGGCAAGAGAAATTATCTTTAGTTGTGCTTCTAAAATGTTTTGAAAGCAACATCATAGTTAAATCTGTGTCTTCCAAGTACTTCTTTAGTAGCCCAGACAAATAGTAATTGCAGGGTGATAAGCCCAAACTGAAAAAGGGTGTTCCAGTATAGTCCACAACAAATTTTCAATTATTGTCGAGTTTAGACAGCTGTATGTCTGATCACTATCGTAGTATGTTACACACTTAGAAGAAAATTCAGAAACTTAATAGGAAGTCATTTTTGAGAAGGTTTGTAGTTAGGCGATGATAGTGCCCATTTGTAACTGCTTCTCGTCTTCTCCGCGCGTATACCTGCATCTATTTAAGATTATTGTCTCTGAACTATACCTTAAGTTTTTACATTATTATAAACTCTTTTACGCCTTAAACTTAATAATAATTGTTGATCAATGGGTAAGAGAAGAATTTCCTATAACTTTCAAAGCTGCCCCTTCCTCTTTCTGCTCCATAGAGCGTATAAAACTCCAATTTATTATTGATTCATCCACGTAATAACATAAGTGATATTAAAAAAAATGTGTCCACTGAAAATGTAGTTTTATAGAGCAAATTGTGGGAGTATTAAAGACATGTGCAGATGAGGTCATCATCAGCGAAACAAGGAAGTGCATAGAAGTGCAAGGTTGCTGCAGAAATTATCTTGAAGCTGCGTCGTAATTGTCCTGCGGACTCGTACAAGGCGAAAGAATTCGTCTACTGTTTATCCTTTTCGGGCATCAGCAGCACGCGGCCGTTTGTCAAGAGGCGCATCAGATCGGAGGTAGTTAGCAGAGCAGCGGCATCAGCAGCTCAACAATTCCAAATGCAGCAAGCGCTCGCGGAATTGATGCTTCTCGTTAAGGGGACAAGACTGATAGGTTTCCCACACGATCGCTATCAAATAATACCAAATACAGATTGCACTCGTGTTCGCTTCTCGGAATGGCAGTGGCGCTCTTGCTCTTATAAGGCCTGTCTGCTCTTCCTGGCCGCGCTTGTCCTCGGCTGCGTGGAGCTGGGGCTGTCCGGCTTTGAAAGTGAAATAGGCGCGCTATGCAGCTCGGCAGACAGATTATAAGTTAAACGCTGTTGCTGTTGTCACTGAAAGCTCGCCTCCGGGATGATGCGCTTGAACTCCCGCATGTGCCGTAGGTGGAATCTGATATTACCATATCTGTGGCTATGCAGAGAGTTAATGTTGTGCATGTGAAACTAAAGCACACGCAATAAATTGATGGGTTTTTTTAACAATATATAAATTTAAATAATCACAAACCAAAAGCATGAGAGATTTTTGTGAATTAGGTAGAACATACAAAAATTGTAAATACGAAGTGGCACATATATAATAGGAAAGAAGAAGAAATCAAGCTTGTCTTCACCCTTTTTGGCTTCTTATTGCCTTTTATCTAATAAATAATAATACAAAACATCAATAAAAATACAAAATTGACAAGAAGAAAAGAAAAATAGTAGGAATAAATTAGAACTCAACAATAACAAAGAAATGTGTATAAGAAAAAGTAAATGGATAATTTTACAATACTTGAAATAAATGAAGAATTAAAACTTGCAAACAACAAAATAAATATTAATTGTAAGTTCTTGAATACTGAAGATAAAAAATTATAAGACATCTTCAGACAAAGAACAAATGCAAGTTATAGATTGAAAGAAACAACAAAGTAGTTCTTATTTTTAAGTTTTCTTTCTAGGGTTTACCGCATTTTTTGGCTTTGTAAGAGACTTTTCTTTAATATTCATTGTGCAGCTTCTATTTTGTAAGGATGTTCTTTTGGTGTTCATTGCACAGCATGTGCTTTGTAAGATTATTCTTTTGTGGCGTATCATAACTGATTCTTTGTAAAAGTATCTTTCTCACGCCCCTCTGTAAGAGCTCATATCGAGTAACTTGTTCTTTTGCAGCGCGCTATAGTTTGTATTTTTTTGAGTTCTCTTTTGTAGCATGCATTGCGTAACTTGTTTTGCAATAGTTCACTTTCTAGCGTTCATAATGTGGTTTGTAATTTGTAACGATTTTATTTTTGATGTCCAATGCGCAATTTAGTTTAAGGAATAGTTAAATTTTGTGGCTCCTCTCGTATAGCTGGTGTTTTATGTGTTTTCTTCTGGCGTCCATTTCGTATTTGTATTTATACAGAGTTACACTTTAAGATATCATTCATGTAGCTTGTGATTTGTAAGGGTTCTTTTTGTGACCATCGCGTAGCTTGTACTTTTTAATAATTCCCTTTAGTAGCACATCACAATCGGTGTTTTTTTTTTGTGAAAATTATTTCTTGTTGCTTAGTGCTTAGTCAGAGTTTCTTTTTAATAAGAATTTTTCTAAGAATTTGTTTTTTTGGAATTTATAATGTAATTTGCTGTTACTAAGAATTTTTTTTCGTTGTGTATATGTACAGCCATTGCAGCCTCAATGGCTTATCGTACCTGCTAACATGCAATTTTGCGTACTACTTACAAACTAGAGTGTCACATACATCCATTTATAGAAGGATTTAAACTAGTTTGGGCTGGGTTCAGGAACAGAGGAACACCAGGGCGGCAATTTTATGGTACCTATCACATAAACACTTTGTAGTTTATTTAGTAGTTTGTGCTTCTTAAGACTTCCTTTTTAAGGCGTCATTCTCATACTTTGTGTTTTTCAAGAATTCTCTTTTGTGACATCCTACGCTTGTGCACTTTAAAGTCTTTTTTCTGGAATACACAGCTTTGTATAATTTCCTTTTGTGGTATTGACTAACTGGTGATTTGTAAGATATTGTTTCTGGTTGTCAAATCTTAATTGTATCTATTAAGGAAATAATCAATGGGTTATTTTCTAACATATTATTTATATACAATGTCAAAGTACTTACTGAATATTGTTGAGCAATAGATTTGTAAAGAAATAATAAATATAAAAAAAATTGTTTCTGACGTCCATCTGTAAGAGTTCTCCTTTGAGGAATTTATGGTATAGTTTGTGTGCTGCAAGAGTTTTCTGTTGTGTCATCTATTTCGTAGCTTGTGTCTTGTAAGAGCTTATTTTTTGATATCTTTTAAGAGATTTATGCTTTGGAAGTGTTCTATATTGTAGACCACCGTAAATGACGTTTTGTGGGTTTTTTTTTAGACAATTATCTACAAGAGTCCCATTTTGTATCGTGCCAGATCTGATGCTTTGTATAAGTTTATTGGTGACATCCTTTCGCAGCGAGCGTTACTTAATTTTTGTTTTATAATATTAGTTTTTTAATGTCCCTTTTGTAGCATCCATCGCGATGTTAGCACTTTGCCAAACTTTTATTTTGACACAGCTGGTAATTTGTAAGACTTTCTAATGTCAGTTTGGAAGAGTTTTCATTTGTGACTTTTATCGCGTAATTGTGCCTTGTAAAAGTTTATTTTCTGCCGCCCATTATATAGTTTGTGATTTGTAAGAATTTCCTTTCTGGCACTTATAATGTGATTTTAAATTCATAAAAGCTTAATTTTGTCGTTTGGAGATTTATGAGTGCTTCTTCTTAACGGCTATTTAGTATCTTGTAGTTTCTTTTAAGATATCATTCTTATAGGAATTCCTCTTATCGTATCTGACGCAATGGCTTGTAAAATTTCTCTTGTGTTATCTAACGTATACTTTGTGCTTTGTAAAGGTTTTCTTTGGGAAGTACGTCGCGTAGTTTGTGTTCCGTAAAATTTTCACTTTTAAAGCACCCATCGCGTAATATTTCCTTTTACATATCATAGCTGATTCTTTATAAAAGTGTCCTTTCGATGTCCATTCGTAAGAGTTTGCTTTCGTGGCGTCCATCGAGTAACTTGTCCCTTTAAAGAGTTCCCGTTTGTAATATCCATCGCTAAACTTGTGTTTTTTTTGTAAGGAATTTAATTTTTGACGTCCACCAATTAAATAAGATTTAGATTTTGTAGCTTCTTTCATATAGTGATAAGTATCTTTCCCTGACGTTTATTTCGTATTTTGTACTTCTCAAGAGTTCCTTGATAAGACATTCTTATAACTTTTGCTTTATAAGAATTTCTTTTGTGACGCTTGCAAGCGTTTTATCTTTTTTATAAAAGTTTTATTTTATGGCAACATTTGCATAGCTTGTAATTTGTAAGATTCTCTTCCGGATTGAATTATAGTTTTTGCTTTGTAAAGAATATCTTTTTTATGTCTATTTGTAGGAATCTACTTTTGTAGCACCATTAAGTAACTTGTGCTTTGTAAGGGTTCCATCTTGTAGTGCGCTACAGCTGGTGCTTTGTAAATTTCTTTTTGATTTACATCCGCAAGAATTTCGTATTATAAAGTGCATCCTGTTTTGCCAGAGTTCACTTTTGTGGCATATGACAGCAGTTGCTTACTCAAAGTTGCTTTCTAATATTCACCTGTAATATTTTTTTTATTATAAGATTTTATTTTGTGGTGTCTATCATATAGAGCTTGCGATTTGTAAGAATTTCCTTACTGACGAAAACAGCATAATTTGAGCTAAGTAAGAGTTAAATTTTGTGTACTTCTTAAGAGTTTCTTTATAAGACATAATTTTCATACGACTTCCTCTTATCCTATCTAACTCATAGCTTGTGCTTCGTAGTTCTTGTTTTGTCATTCATTGCGTAGTTCGTGTTTTATAAATGTTTCTTTCTGATGACCATCACGTAGCTTGTGCTCTATAAAATTTCCTCTTTGTGATATCTTGTTTTGCAAAAGTTTCTTTTGAGTGGTACGTCAAATAGTTTGTGATCCGTAAGATTTCTCCTTTTGTGGTGTTCATCGCTTATCTTATGCTTTCAATAATTTCTTTTTCTAGCACACCGTAGTTTTAAGAGTTTCCTGCTGGTATCCATCCATAAGATTTATCTGTAGTGTAGCTTAAGCTTTGTAGGAGTTTTCTCTTTTGTCCTTCCTCGTATAACTTTACTTTCTGGTAACATTTACATAATTTATATTTAGTATAATTTTTATTTTGTGCCTCACCATAATTGATGCCTTATAAGAGCTTCCTTGATGTTCATCCTTAAGAGTTTCTTTTATAACGTTTATCTCGTAGTTGTACTTCATAAATGTTTTACAATTGCTGTTTTTTGCGAGTATTTTATTTGAAAAAGTTTCTTTTGTGGAATTTATTGTGTAGATTGTGCTTTGTGTTTTTTTTTCTGTATCGCCCTTCGCTCAGCATATGCTTTGTAAAAATTTGCTTTTTTAGCTGGTATTTCGCATAAGCTTCTTTCTGATGTTAATCCATTAGATAGTGTTCATCGCGTAGCTTGTACTTGGTTAAGTGCTCACTTTCTGCGCATCTTATAGTTTGCGATTTGTAAGAATTTCTTTTTTGGTGTCTATTGTGTAATGTGTGCTCAGTAAGAATTCAATCTTGTGGCTCTTATCGCATTGTAAGCATTTTTTTAGCCGGAAGAGTTCTCTTTTGTAGCATCTGTTGCGTAGATTGTGCTTTGTAAAAGTTCCTTTTTGTGACGTACCACATCTAGTGTTTCGTATGAGTTTCTTTCCGTTATCAATCTGTATCAGTTCTCTTCTGAGGCGTCTATAGTGTAGTTTGTACTTTGTAAGAGTTTTCTCTTGTGGTGCCTATTGCATAGCTTTGTAAGAATTCACTCTTTGGCATATTTTAAGTATTTGTGTGCTTTGTAAGAGTTTTTTTTTTGTAACCACTATAACTTATCCATCGTGTGGACTGTACTTTGTGAAAATTCCTTTTAGCTGTTGTTTTGCAAGAATTTCCTTTGTGGTAAGCATTGCGTAGCTTGAGTTTTGTACGAGTTCTTTTTAGTTGTGTTTATTGCTCAGCATATGACTTGTAAAAGTTTATTTTCGTACTACACTACAAGCTGATGGTTTATTTGAGTTTTCTTTTCTGGATTTTATACATAACAGTTCCCATTTGTAGACTCTACTGCTTAGCTTATACTTTGTCACAGTTAACTTTCTTGACATCTATTAGGTGGACTGTGTTTTGGAAGTGTTTACTTTTGCGTATATGAGTTTCTTTTGACGTTTATCTTTTAAAGTTCCCTCTTGTAGTGTTTTCGCATATCTTGCATTTTTGTAAGAGTCTCCTTTTATGGTTTACACGACGCAACTGTTGCTTTTTATGAGTTCTCTTTCTAACATGCGTTGTGTAATTGGTGTTTTTCAGGAACTTTCTTTTGTGGTGCTTATCGTGTAGCTTGCGTGTTGTAACATGTTTCCTTCTCTTGACTATCGTATGTAACTTGGGTTTTAATAAGTTTTGATTTGGTATCCAATTGCATTTATCGACTTTTAAAATAGTTTCAAAATAAGTTGGAAGCGTCGTGTCATGTCAACTGCCCCCAAGATAGTGTTTGTTTTCGCCGCCATAGCGGGCGCATCTCGTGCTCTAGATATGTAGCATCATTTTTCGTTCTTGCTTTTTGTCGCTGTTCTTCTCGTAACGATTATCTCAGTTGTTATGTACTTGTAGATGCAGTAATAAAAAAATAGGTCTACAACTGTCATCGTTTATTTAGATGCAGGAATGACTTTTTTTGTTATTGGTATATTTACCTTTACAGGTTGAGAAGAAATGCATTTAATTGTATTGTTCGTTTGGTATTTTTTGTGTTCACTTATCTACTGCAAAATCATTCACTGATGAGTGGTAGGCATAAGCTACAACATTCAGTTCTGTTTTGAATCAGTTGCGGTGCTTATTCCTAGTTGTTCTGTTTATATCTTAATGTTTTTCTATTTAGTAAATTTGTTAGATGGGTTCTAAACAAAGTAAAGCCAAAATAGTAGTGTTGCTGTTTAAATTCGTTAGGTAACATGAATTAGCAAGAATAGCAGGAAACGGTTACTGACAGCAGACTAAAAGCCCCGCAGCAAATGTCGTTCAAACTATATATTGCAGATTTAAACCGACGGTTATCAGATATAAGTCGATAGTGATGAATTAAGAGCCGATACCAAACGAGTTACATATCGGTTCCCAAAAATCTCCGTACCGCTCGCTGTCAGGAACATCATCGTACACTTCTGACAGTACACCTTAAATTCCAGTGATATTTTTTTGGTGTTACGTCTACTTGTAAATGTAATGAAAAAATCGGACAAAACCCACACCGCTTCAATCTTAAAAACTCCAAGCCCTGTATCTGTGCTGTAAATCATGCGCAGCTGCGGTAATGCGGCCTGAACATATCCTCACTACATGTAAGGGCATTCTACCAATTTGCGATTTTTTGCTCGTCCCGTATGATTACTTTGTTTCAGTCGGATGGCAGCGCTAGCTTGTTACGTATACTTAGATTAAGTATAACCGTCCACCTACTCGGCCAAATTGCTAACATGCAACCATTTATTTAAAGCTTTTCGAGTCCAGCTTAATGCAAGAATTCGCCGCTGCGTGCTTTACGTCCGCACTCTTGTTGTTCTTACTTCCCGCTGTCGTAAAGAAAATTAGAGGGCGCAGTAAATTTAATTAACGCCGTCATTAAAATGAGTCCTCGGATAGCAAAAAGGTGGTAATTGATAGTGCAAGACGCAAGCGGGGAAATTTATAATCCAGCTGAAAACAATCAAACAAGATGATTAGAGGTAGGGGCGATGCACGTAAGCGGTCTTTAGTTTCTATTTATAAGCGACAAAAGGCGGTTTGTAGGCACGTGCGGCCGAAATCAAAATATTTATCGTTTCACAGTTAACTGAAAAGAATGCCTGTCTTGAAAAGCTACTGGAATTGTCCTCTTATACGATCTGTTTACATACTTAAATACGTTGGATGTTTCTTAAATTCTGAGAACTGCCAAACGGTGAAACAATCGAAGACTGATATGGTTTACTAACAATATTAGACAACTAGAAAAATTTGACTGACACGGGCATTCGTTTTTATTTGGAGGCAAGTTTGTTTTATTTAGATAACACCTTATAATACAAATTACGTCATAGAAGATGGTATAAAGATAAATAATATCTACTCCAAGATATTTCGCCATCAATCATTTAAAGATATTCGCACCTTAGCACCCTCAAGTTAATTTATTATCTCCTACAACAAAATTACTTGGCGATCTGTGACATCTTCATGCTCCTGACTATCAATGTGGCCAAGACACCCATGAGGGTATTGAATAAGACTAAATAATTCTCTCTATCATCAGCTGATCCTTTGCTTGGAACAAAACGTTTTTCTCTTGAGGAAGAAAACTCTGGATATGTTGAGAAATATAAATCTTGTTGTCAATTTTTTCTAGAAGCTTTTTATTTTTTATAAAAAAACGTTTTGAATGTTAAATTTTCTATTGATTTCCCTTTAACACATTGTCCGCCAAAATGTATTATATGATCAGTAAAAGGCCAATGGGATCATAATTCTACAAGAAAGATCGCATTTGACTAGATTTTGGTAGTACAAAGAAGATTTCAAATATTTAAGTGTGCAGTGGTGTGTTATGTTTTAGAATTTCTTCTCTTTGCAGTACAAGACTTTACGGTCTGAAGAATAAAATGTGAGAAAAGTCCTAAAAATTTAAGTTTCCATAAAGCACACAATCAAAAGAATCACCGCGTGTATATGTGCAGAACAGTTGATGTACTTGTGGTTTTATAAGGATAATGTCATTCAGTAAATACTTAATGGACTTTAGTACTTAAAGAAATCCAAAAAATAGTCCAAACTACTCAAGAAATAACAAATTTGAGATGTTATGCCTGGTTGCGACTTCTAGTAAGTGTCAGATAAGATTCTTTCAGTTTTAAGCGTTATTTAAAATCTATAAAAGCTAAGGGCTGCGATGATTATCCCTATCTTTTTAAACTTGTGGTACTAGTCGCAGCTTCTAATAAAGTTCAAAGAAAGACATTCGAATTCTACAAAAACAAAACATTTTATCAACTTTTTGGGTATTATCTCTGCACGGATAAAAAATCACGCGATAGATGAAAATGAATAGTATTCCTTACCACCGCTACTCAGTCCCTTTGGAGAAGCTGCTTGGAACAGTGATATGAAAAGTACTGTTGATTTTCAATAATTAGTTTGTTAAGTAAACTAATACTAGCAATTTTCATGTGCATAATGCGCGGAATAACCTTCACATTTCTAGGGATGAGTTTTGTTTTGAACAATAACTTTAATATAAGAAAATTGTACCTACTCTTAATAGAGCTAAGAGAGAATCTTTGGCGAACCTGTTATATAGGGTGGGTTAGTTATGTAAACTTTTTAGCAGTTACAACACTTTACAAAGTAGGAAAATTGGTATCCGAGTTCTTGTAATCCATCAGAAGCTAAAAATAGGTAGGATGTTTGTTTAACAAACCACTAATATTTCAGCGAGATTGTTTATCGATGACCTTACCACGACAGGGCTAGCTATAAAAATTCTGTCAGGAAGCATTTTACGATAGCTTTAATGCTTGGCATCGAGAACATTTTAATGTTTTGTATATTCAGCAGTAAGCTACAGTACAAGTTTCTTCTCATTCCAAATATAATGTTGCAGAGGCCATCAAAATCTAAACCTCTATTTTAAAGTTACATAGATAATGGGCATAGAACACAAACAAATTACAGTTAAAGACTCCTTCAACCTAAAAAATGGTCATGTGTTACACAGAAGTAATCATTCTACTTTCTTTATGATGCGACAGAATAACTAAACTTCGTTTTTTTAAAAAAAATATCAAAACTTTTAATAAAATGCATTAAAACATTTTGTTGGAACCAATTGTTATGTCACTGAGTAAACATATTTATTAATACATATAAGAGCTTTAGGTAGAATTTAGCATAGGTTCAAGAAAACAATTAATCACTTTTTGTTCAAAGAGCATATAATTAACCTCTACGAAGTAGAAATTAAAATAAAAAATCGCCCTAATATTTTATTATAAAGTTGTAATCATGTTATGGTAAATCTAGGTAATAGGCTGTTACAGCAAAACGTGGGGATGAGTCTTTGTGGTAACTACTTTAAAATAGACGTCACCTGATTTAGAATATCTAAAATTCTGACAACAATTGATTAATTCAATCGGCGATAAAAGGCGATGTCTTCTTATTAACTTTTGTTGGTTTCTGAATTAACCTGAGAAATCATTTGGGCAAAACTGTACATTTGTGAAAAATGGAAGATAAATGGTAGATACAGTTTCAAAACGGCGATATAAAAGTTGTAGAGGTCAGGGAACATAGTTCACAAATAAAAGCGTGTCAGGGCAATCTTCGAAAAGATTAACACCAAGAAAATCAGCGAGAAACTCAACATTTTGAAGAGTGTTGTTCATCGGGTGCTAAAAGACCAAACGAATAGAGCATTGCGTGTCCTACAAACAAATACCCACTCTAAATTATTGTAGTGTAGTAGGCTCAGTTAATCTTCAAAAATATGGCAAGACTAAATAAAAACTGAAAAACTCTTGGTAAATAATAAAATTGAATTATATACAATCTACCAAAGACAAACTTATTTCTTGACGAAAACTGAGTGAAATATCGTATTTGCTTAAAAAAGATTATTATTTTTATATATAGGTTATTATCCTGTTTATATATACACATTCGTGCGATACTATGAGTCATGTCGGACGTACGCTAGGCAGGTACCTAGCCTAATCCTTTGATGTAGAAGAAAAAGAATGTACTTCAAGACCGCTAAAGGTGTTTGCATTAGGGTTGGAGAGTACTTGGTATTTGATTTTAACTTGGGAGTCGAACCCAGGACCACCCCGCGCTAGTGTGACAGGACAGGCCTTAACTTTGTTGCTATTGTGCTCTCAGAAAAATCAATACAGCAAAAAAAGTATAGTTCTGTTCGTCCCTTTTTATCAGCTTACCGACAAGAAAGAAAGACTGTCTTTGTCTAAATGGCTACTAGCAAAATCTTTTAAAAGTTTTTACAAGGTAATGCGCATCGATTTGTAACATCGCCCTACATAGTTAATTTTTTTGGTTACTCAAAAAGAACTCTTCGTGAAGTTATCCATGATTAATGGACCAAATTTAAAGATCTAGTCAATAATCTTATATGAGAAAATATATGTGAGAATGCGAGTTCAGACTTGTAACAGGATTAATACAACTTTCATCAAAAAGCTTCCAAGGTCGACTTTTTAATTTTTTATTTGTGATATTTAAACAAAAGAGATGGATGTTATTCAGTCACTTGATATGTGCTTTGAATAGAAACGGCTTTAAAAGTGTATCCATGTAAATTTACTACGTGGCTCGCCTTGTTGGGGCATTTAGTTACACGAATAACGTAATAGACGTAGATTCCCAGCAGAAAGTTGACGTTAAGTTTTAAGTTAAGCTAAGAAAAAACTCCTAGTAAAACATAAAATATAATGCAGCAAACATATAATAAGAAGGCATTATCGAAAAGTCGCGTCTTTAAATGGCATAAAACGTCTTTGAAAGGCAGAAATTCAGTGTAAATGTAGAACGTGTGAGGCAGTTACTGCAAGAAGACCGTCATGTTACCATGCGCATGATATCAAAAAAATTAAAACCGAATAGGGATGTGTGCCACCAAATTTTACGCAATTATTTAGGGAAAATGAAACTTAACACAAAAATAGTTCTTTACATACTGACAGAGAAAGAAAGCAGAGCAATGATTGTTGCTAAACCGTTGAAAAGGGTTCGAACTGATCATATATTTGTGTCGCTGCAAGACTTAGAGTCCAGTTCTACAACTTTATTTCATTATTTTAAAATCTCACTGATGTATTCCAAATAATTCTGAGTTCTAATAAAAATTTTATTCTGCCCGTTTTTTGAGACATTCTATTATATCTTCTACGAGGTACGTTTAAGTTCTCTAAATTTTTTCTTAGCGGTGAGAGTAAGTAGAAAAATGCAGTTAATTTTAAAAAACGCGAGAAGTATTTCTGAATATGTAATAGAGATGGCACTACTATACAATGAACACAGGTCGAATTGCCATCATTGGAGTGAGTGTTGTTTTGTATACTTCATATGTTATCTCCTCTTGCGTGGTAAAACTCCCATCGAAATTCATCGCTAATTGAGCGAGACATGCAGTGAAGGCATGATGGATGTTAAAAATGTGTGTTTGCAGGTACAAAACTTTAAAGAAGGTTGAAAGTTGTGTGACAACAAACCGAAGCAGTCTCGGCCACGAACCAGCCGGACCGAAACCATGGTTGCGCGAGTGGAGCAAGTTATTACGGAAGACTATCGATTAGATGTGCGTAATATCGCCTCTAAACTTAGCATTTCTTCAAAATATTGATACGTGATGCCACCATTAATTTCCGATTATGAAGGACACTCTTCGTGGTGGCTTATTTTCCAACCGAATCGCTGCAGCATCAACGATTTTACAATGGACAAAACAGATCCCTAAAAAAGTATTCTCAGCAGCCATAGAATCATGGTGACGACGTTGTGAAAAATGTGAACGTCTAAACGGCGATTACATTGAGAAGTAACAGAAGGTTCAACTCTCTTGGGTAAGTAAAAAAAATTTAGAAACCTTACATTTCCCGTACAGAACTGTTAGTAATATCAACTTACCCCTGAAGCAACATTGTGCCTGCAGTGAGCGGCGTGGCCATTACAAACACACTGCCCCCCAATGCTTACATCCCGGATGGAATAAAACAACCTTTTATCCTTGGAAATGTCCTGGGAGAACCACCTCGGCACGGGCTCGACGCTCGCCCGGAATCCCTGGAGGTTGATGCGCACGTAGCGCGCCTTGGTGAACTCGAGCAGCTCCGGGCTGGTCTCGTTGGCTCCGGGGCGGCCGTGCACCAGCGAGGTATGTATCTGCGGAAGATAATGAAGAAGTGAGCGGGCGATCAAGGAGCCGAAAGCGAGCGGGCGCACTTTGTAATTCGGACGGACGAGATTAAAAAGTCCCGCGAAACCGGCGGCTTTAATCAGTTTAATCAACGCAATGCATAAAGAAGCACTTAAAAGGCCGATGTTAATCTACGCACGTCGGCCGGGCCTTAATGCAGAGCTTTGATGCCGTCTTTCGTGCAGCGCTCGCGCTTCCGCATTCTGTCCGCCGGTTATTAGCTGCGTCTCGGCTGATTTTTCACGGTGACGGCCGTCGATTTTTTTCGGATTAATCGCAAGAATTTATATTCCTTAATTATCTTTTCAATTCCGGTGACGGCGATGTATCAATTAGAGGTGTATAAAGTGGAGTGATTTATTCAGCGAAATGGACCAGGCTCTCCTTTGCGTGGCTGCCTCAGAGGGGCAAGCAAATAAAACGAAGCGAAAGATTTATGGGCGGACACTTTATAACTGCAGACTCCGGACAAAACCTACTTTTAAATTAAGTAGTTCGTTTTGTCATCATTAATATATAGTAAAATAAGAAAAAAGAGAAGATAAGCAAATAACTGCTAACTTGTAAATTTACATTTTCACTAATGCCTCTCTGATTATCTCTATCTCTATCTCTCTATCCACCTATCATTTCATGTGTATGATAGTCAAGAACACTTAGATACTGAAATGAGCTTTGTTTCAAATTTCTCAACATTTTACAAGCTTTTATTTGTTATTTACAAAATAGTCAGTTATACATACAAATTACTACATCTTTATCTGTGATTTAGAAATATCTAAAAAAACTCTGATAAAGCGTAAAATCTTTAGTCTGTCGCCGGCAGAATTTCTGATTTGCGATTGCCTACAAAAGCTGAGCTGAGAGTAGGAAGGGAAAGACCAAAGGCGGCTGAAAACCAGAGCGGAGCACCAAATTCTAGAAGAATTGCGATTGCGGGTACGGGAGATCGAGCAGAAAAAGGTTCATGAGGCCAAGTGAGACGGTATTCCATTCAGCGACAAATCTACGCAGATTGATCGCGGGTGACGATAAGAGAGCGGAAGTCCCATTCGTTGTCATGCGAGAAGAAGAGGAAATCCACCAAGAACGAACTAAATTCGCAGACTAAAGCTCAAGTTTCCAGTGCAAAAGTGTCCGAGATACATTGACAGACATAGAGCAGTCATTCTAAAATATATTGTAATATCTAATAGCAAGTCAGTTACTTCCTCTCAGAAACATAAAAACGTTGACATATTTGCAAGTAGAGATTTAAAGCTTTGCAAAGATGCCAATCGAGATCGCACTACTATTGGATCAAGAGGAACTCAGAGAAACGAGTATGGGGATTAACTGGTAAAATAGGTAGCAGCAGAATGGGGCTCGTAAAGAACGATTACGAGCTAGGACGATAGCAAGATTGGAGAACAGATGGCAAACAGCTATGGTATACCTTAACCGGCACACTATCTCGTTTATCATTGGATATGGTAACATCATATCCTACCTCACAAGAATTAGGAAGCTAATGGAAGACCAAAACAGACCTCAACTGCAACTCGGGGGAGAAGATTAGGGCCAGAGTGGAGATGTGTTAATACAAACTCTTGGACTTTAAGGACTAAATAGACAAAGACACCGGGGCAGATTAAAATAGATCAGTCTGTTTCTTTGCATAAAATTACACATATTAGAAGAATTTTAAATCATCAGCGGTTTCGAGTTGCCTGCCCAGATGGGTTTTCATGGTTTTTCCAAGTCCTACACAAAGGCAACTGTTGGGACAGGAAAATTGTGATCACTATAGATTACAAAAAATTGAGCAATGTAGAATTCAAGTTTAAAGATTAAGAACGATGAATGCATTTGTGGTGGTGTTAATGTAGTACTACAAGGAAAAACGTTATTTGTGTAATCTTGTACAATACATCTGCGTATCTGTGGTACTTTTACATTTGTGCTCAAAGTTTACTAGAAATGCATAGTGTCAACAGTGTCGACAAGTTAATCTGACAGCTGCAGCGCCAAAATTATCAACGAAATCAAATCAATCAAATACCAAGAATCCTTAGTGAAATAGTTGCGTTGCCAACACTGTTGAATAGATACATCGAGTTCCGCAACTTTGTGGTGGTAAAATCCCACGAAGCCACCCACAACGCACTTTACGGTCATCCTGACTTCTTAGATATTGCTATTTTCAAGGACGTCTCCATGTAGCAAATGATAAAATGTGTCAATCACGTAAACAGCTACCAAAACCAGTTTTGTACACTAAGGAAACCCTTGACGGAGCCAACAATGATACTTTTCGCTCTTATGTCTTAAGACAGGCCTTCACTATTGCAATCACGTGCCTTGGCAAAGATCTAGATGAGGTACCTCACTGGCCACTAAACTCCGTGTACGTTGGAGATGAAAGTAACTTCCTACTTCCGGTGGAAAAAATCTGACCGTAGAGAAGAATCGGACGTGACGGTACGAGCAGTGATCCCTAGATTTTGTGGATTAACAGAAGTACTGAAAGCTAGAATTACAAGTCGATGTAGAAGCAATCAAACAGTTATTGAAAAATGGTAAGGGTTCTATACAACCGCTCTTTTCGACGCCGACCTTGACCAAATCAACCGCTTTGTGGATCATTCAACGATTGTTTAACCTACGAAGAAGTTCTCCAATTTATCCAAGCTTTCAAGTTTCGCAACTATCCAGGGTAGCATTTCAAATCATGCGTTGCAGACTCTTTTAAAGAAAGCGATCGTCTACCTTATCGCCATTTCTAACGCTGTCTTTTGCCTTCATCACATTCCAAGTACTTGGAAGGTGGGCTTTATTACATTCCTCAAGTTTGAAATACTGGGATTACAGGCCTGTTAGTTTCCTATGGGCTACGGAACACAAGTCATGCACAAGCATAAGAGAAAAACTGACATCTAATTCATTTAAACCAGTCGATTACGAGCCAGGACCTTCCAAAGATCTGCCCTGTTCTTGTCGTTTTACAATCTTTAAGTTCAGGATATATCAAAGACGCTTTTCACTACACTGACTTCGTACACAGACGATACAGGGGTGCTGTTTAGCTAATTGTGATCCTACCGCAAAAGGAACTGCCCTTCTTAGATCACTTTCACTAGAAGATTATTTCATTGGCGATATAAGCTAGCAAATCTCAGAATATTTGAAAGGGCCACACCTTTAAAGAAGGAAAGAACCTATTCCAGGGCAATTCTGAACAAAAGATAACCAAGAGAAGGCAAATTGAAAGATTATCCACCAGAAACAAGCTTCTACTGTATAGTGTTCCAATCTCGGCACATCAATAAACTACTACTCACTGAGTAGTTTGTAAGAAACTATGATCTCTTTCGCGACGCAAACATTTCTCTGAGTCAAGAGTTTATCTCTCTAAGAGCTTAGGATCTATATCGGAACATACAGGACCATGGCGACCTTACCATTCGTAGTTTCTACAACTACCAGGTTGATAAAAGTACCCATCGTAAGCATTCCACGATCCTTATCTTTTCATGTCAGGTTACATCAGGAAGGCTACGGTTGAGAACCAAAAAAAAACAAAATTTGTTTTGCAATGATCCAATAATTATATTTGTAAAGTTACATGTCACTGTAAAGTAATAATAATAATTCCATATATATCTACAACAGTTAAGTCGATCCAGTTTTTATAACTTTAATAGGAATACCGATTTAGAAAAACGTTTCTCCTGTAGATTTTCTCTAATTCTAAATGGCAGAATATGCTAGGTGTGAAACTTAAAGACAAAATCATATGTTTTTAACTCTGACTGATATTGAAGACCATTTTGATGGAGTAAATAGTTATAGTTTGTCATGGGATTAGAAACTGCATGGGTGGATTTTTTTATATCCTAAAAGATACTGGAAATCAACTATTTATTCCTGACAACTACAATGATAATATCGCATCACTATTTTTGTCAGATTTTAAATGGTTTAGATCTAAAAAAATGTAGTAGTCCTGTAGGCTAATCATTCGACACGAACTTTTTCCATTATTGTCTTTAATGGAATAAATTTGACAGTCAAATATGTGCATATTTAGCTGCTTACGCTTTCCATCCTATAAATAACCCATAACATGTTTTTCCGTCTATCTAAAACATACTACTCTTCCTTTTTCTTGGATTAGCACTGGCAAAGTCAATGTGTGCAGGTTTGAGGTATTTATGAAATAAACATTTGCTCATCAGGCTTGTTCATGGATAGTTGTAAAAATTGTTTCCATATATAGAAGGCATTAGCTTTGAAGTGTCTCTTCTAATAGTTTTTAATCAATGTGGCATATTTCATATTCAAGGCAAAATAATGTTTTTGAGTAATTTGTTATAGAAAGATTTTTTTAGTGTGCAGGGTATCCAAAAAACATATATTCACTATTTAAATGCAGTTTTGGTTGACTTATAAACAATTTTGTGATTGGTATTTGGAAAAATGAGTGGAAGATCAGGAATTTTCATCCATAATTGTTTAGAGTGATAAGGCTAGCTTTAAACCAAATTACTTAGTTAATGAACACAATTGTACCTATTGGGATTCTCAAAATTCACGTCACTATAGAACACCATCTGAACTTACTAGGGGTCATCGTATGATGTGGAATATTAGCAATGGACAACTTAGGATCATTCTTTTTGCCTAAATTGTGACTGGCGATGTTTACCTAAATATTTTGCAAAAGTCTGTCGGTCCACGTGACAAAAGTTGATTTGTGACAAAGAGATTTACTTTAAGCAAGATGGAGCAAATCCCCACTACTACGGTCGTGTATAAAAGAATGGATTGAGCGAAGAGGCGGTATTGAATTATTTGTGGATTATTTAAACCTTACTTAACCACATAGATAAAGTTCACTACACGAAAGTAAAAATTAATAGATAATGTCTGGTAATTCCCAATAAAATACTACAGGATACTGTCGAGTTAATTGGTGTGCGTTGTTGGTTGTATTTAGAAAGAGGCGGTCCGTGTTTAAGTCAATAAAAACTGCATTATTGTAATATTTTGGGACACCTTGCATAATTAAACATAAATTAATAATTTTTTTAATTGTGGGGGTTATAATTGCTATTTTACAAACTTACCTCTCCATTCTCCAGCGGGGACAGCTTGGAGTAATACGAAGTGCAGATAACGTCGGAATCGGTGGCGTAGCGGGGCTTTCCCTTCGTGGCCTGAATTCCGTAGCGCTCCAGGCACTCCTTGTCGTTTCTGGCGAAGAACTGCCAGGCCTCGTAGTGCTCCCCGTCCAGAGACTTCTCCAGCACCCAGGCACCAGGTCGCGGAGAGTTGGCTGCCTTGATTATCACGTACGCCACCTGGTATACCTGCAAAAAATATCCGCAATTTCACATTGCACTTTGATGTATGAAAAATCAAAAAACAACATGCGACAAGTTCAGCGGGTTAGATTCATGTTGTCACGGGGCGTTAGTGCCTGTAAGTATGCAAATCGGCCCTTATTTGCTCGATTTTCGATTCACGTGGCCCCATTTAAGCGTTTGTCTTAGCACTGCGATAATTAAATAAAATGTAAGTGGAAACAGTACGCTAAACTTTAAGAGCACTCTTTTCTAATTGGATCCTATAATTCTATAATTCTAGGATTAGAAGACTCAGCTCGTCTTCTACTTCCACTCCTTCATGTTTAAAAAGATGTTGAATTATTTCACCACTAAATTTTCAGAATGGACTTTAGGTAGGTAGCTGCTCCGACAGCTGAACGATATTATCAATTTCATCTACAATATTTATAGAATATTTGAAAAACAGATTTAAAAATTTCAGAAGAACAAAATCTACTAATGTTTGTTCTAACTAAGAGTTGACCAAATAAAACTCAAATTACAAACCCAATGGTTATTAAAGTGTTTAGTCGGCCGTGATATATTGAGAACCACAGATGACTGCTGTACAATAAGGCGCCTTCTTATCGTTTATCAATTGTCACAGATTTTTTAATCAAAAAATGTTTTTTAATGTGACATTTCTCATGTTTATCCATTTCTTATGACTCTTTTCCACTTTCTAAACCGCAATGAAAGCAAATAATTTTGCTTCATTTGAAAACATCTACCGGTCATCAACGAGCAATTTCAACAACATTTCAATTAGTGATTTAAAATAGTCATTTCAACGCATGAAAGTTGATTTGTTAGATGTTGTGCCACCTATATATTTTCTTCTTTGAAGGGTTATGCTAAGCTTTCTGCAGACAGATCCATTTTACTCATCCTAGATAATCATGTATACCACTGTTCACTGAAAGTTCTATTACAACAATTAAATATTTGTATTAAGCTTTCCTCCACATAGCAGTCATAAAATGCTCTTTTGGACGGTTTGTTCTTTAATAGTCTTCAATAATTTTATGTAGTTTTAAAACCACCTTGGACGAGTTGTTCTCAAGCATCAGGTGACATTATCTCCAACTTACCTTAAAGCTGCCAATGCCACAAATAGGGTTGAGGAATTTGATTATTGTGATTTCACCATTGACAGAATGAAAACAAGATAGATACTCCAACTCAAAATAGCAGATATAGTCTCCTCTTAGTTATCACGTGCGGTAGTTATTGTTTACACTTAAAGACACTTGAAGTAGTGCCCAATCCAATTGAAGCAGTCTCAGATACTAATTGTGGCACATCTAACACACAAACCAGCTGTATAAAAAAATTGAAATTTAAAAAAAGTTGATAAAATTATTGGTCTAACTTTCTAAACCAAATCAGACCAGATTATTAAGAAAACGTAAAAGCAAGAAATGAAAGTGTAAAATAAAGATTAGCAAAGGCAATAGCACCACAAAAAAAGGAAATATATTAAAATATATAGGAAAGCCAAAGAGGCACCTAAACTGGTTTGGAAATGTAAACTTGGTGTCGTACTTAGTACATAAAAATCCCATCAAAGAAAATTTGTGACTTTGTGTCAAATGAAGCACGTGCACACTTATAGACCCCAGTGCGCATTTTACACACCTTTTCTTTAAACTAATTTTTTATCAAAGTTAATTAAAAAGCTTTTTTACTTGACCGTTTTACTTTTCTAATTATATATATAAAAAAAATTATGAGTGCTGCTGCTGTCACACAGGTCAAAGGTCAAATCGTTCGTGCCTTTCCGTGCCGACCCGAGCGCCTCCGAAGGACAAATTTCGGTCCGGCGGCAGGCGCGACCGAGGTATTATATTTCCGGAACCGCAAGCGATAGAAAATTTTCGTTTGAGAACGGGTAATAAAGCACTTATACATAAAAAAAATTATGAGTGCTGTCACACAGGTCAAAGGTCAAAGTTCAACTCTAACTGGGTTTACGTAAATGCGTTGTCATGGCAACGGCGTACGCCGATTATGTGCAAACAGAGCTTTTAATCGTGTTTTATTTATTTTAAAACTACTATGCGAAGGGGCTCAAGCATGTCGGAGTTGGACAAGCTCTCCGGGGGGGGGGGGGAGGGGGCGCTGCCAGGCCTCGTTATCATAAAATATTTTAAAAATAGACACACATTAAAAATATTTCAATAAGACACCACACTCAGAAACTGCAAATATATTGCCATGGTGTGGAGAACATACCGCATAAACAATTGCATCTACACTATGCAAAAAACGGTTGGTGTAACAACTTTAGACGAAAAACTATTAGTCAGCAGTGTTTTAAACCTTGATTTTTGTCAAAAATAGCTGATGAGTGATAAAGCCCATTTGCAGCTGCATTTTCTCATAGGAAATGCTTAAATAATCTATACACATTTTTGTAAAGTAACTGTTTCGATCGCATTTGTTATTGTAGTAATTGAAAATCTGTATAGAATTTTTTAATAACCAAAATTAATAAATTGGGCCTAGAAAATATTAGGTTCCAACAAGATAGTGCCATATCGCAGATTCCACTCACTACAAATCTTTCGATAAACCATCTTTTCATTCTTTCTGTGCGGGTATTTAACAGGAAGGACATGCACCAATAAGTTTTTGATACAATTAGATAGTTAAAAACAATGTTCACAACGAAAATGATAAGATTACTCCAAAAGTATGTTATAGTGCGGCTAGAGACGACTATTTAACCGATGTTATAGTTCACACATGAATAACATTAATAAGCGTACCCGCGGGGACACCTGCAAGAATAATTAAGAAAAAATAAGGAATAGGATAGAAAATATAACAAATAGAAGAAACCCAATGTAGCTCTAAGAAATGGAGAAACGCTCAAGACTAAATATTTGCTACTAGACAAGCCAGTGAAAAACTTATTAAGAAAAACAGAGAAATATAAATATGCTTTATAGACCTTGAAAAGCACTTTGACAATATATAAATAGAAAACGAATAAAAAACACTAGAAATATAAATAAAAGAACTACAAAAATAGTAAAACAAAGATGTGTGTTTAGCCTCTCTATAAACTAACTATAAAAGACAAGACAAAACCAAACCTGTTAAATCGTAACAGAAAATAGTGGAAGGACAACAGTGTATTAAACAGGAGAGCCCAAGAAAATTTGAAAAAACAAAAATACAAAAAGACGCAACTAATAAAAGAATAATATGATGAGAAGGAATAAAATAAGTTACCCAGGATAGGAAACTATGAACATAAAAATGTAGACTACCACAAGAAACACAGTTTGAAGGAGATTTTGTCTGGCTATTTATTTTCCAACATTTTAAGATCAGTGTTATATCATGTGCATCTTAAAACGGTTGTTAAGTCTATTTCAGTTATTGCTACGGTTTTAAAAAGTTTAAATTTAAAGTTTCCTTTGAGCGGCATTTGTTTAAAAAATTTAAGTCTACAAAATACTTTGAAATGCTAACACGAGCTTGATTTGGACCACTGCTTATCTATCGCACAAAGCTTCATCATACCTTAACGTTCACAATACATCTAAAAAGCATTATTATATGCCATGTTTATTATGTCAACTATCTTGCTGGTCTTTAATCTTTAAACTTTCAATAAGATATTTAACATGTTTTCTTTAAAAAAATACTTTTTTTGGACTATCAAAACGACGTCGAGCTTCAGTGCTTGCACGGTTCAAATGGTTATACCAATTATGTCATTGTATTTGAAGAAGTTTTTTTAAGGCTTCAATAATTTCTTTATTAAGTTTTTTGATTTTAATTAAATTTTAGATTGCTGTTATTTATCTTAAGGTCTAATTTGAAGGTAATATGTCTAGATTTTCCCGTGTGGGGTTGCTAGTCCCCCATCGGGCGCCTCCCCAGGTGGCGGATAGGGGAATCCCTCCCAGATATGGGTGGTACCTGGGAAATGAAATACCAGGGGCGGACCAAAACTAGCATGGCATAGGAAGCAGCTGTGTTATTAATGAGTCAAGGCTGCAGAAGAATGACTTCGGTAACAGGCTTGTCATCATATACTTACAGGTGGCTATCAAATTATGATACACCCGGCTGTAACACTGTGATGAGGAAAGCAACGGGAAACTACCTCATTATATTCCCAAGAAAAATCAGGATGGCAGGGCCAGACTGACCGCCAACGTCCAATGAGGATACGGCACAAGCAGAAGATGTATAGATTTAGTAGCATTGAGTTATATTTGCCCGAATTCTATCTCATGATCAGGATTTTCCAAAGCATGTTCAGCAACTGCTAGATGTATAGAAAATAGACATTTACAACACACCGTGTACAGAAAACCCACGCATACAAATAGATACCTTCATAAGGAGCGAATCACTACCCAAGTCAAAAAAGAACGGTTGTGAAAACATTGTTAGATGGAGTACGACGTATATATGTCAACCACAGTTTTTTAAAGAACTAAAACATTTGGAACAAGCCTTACAAGCAAATGGCTACTCGAAAAATGAGATAAATAGAGCAACTAAACCTAACAAATGCGCACACAAAACACAACCAAAATCGATTGCAATAGACAAAGCTTTTTTACCTTATATCAACAGGGTACGGGCCGGATAGGAAAGATTCTTAATAAACACAAAGTGGAAACCATCTATACTATTACCACCAAGAAACGGGATTTGTTTAGGCCAGCCAAAGAAACAAGAAATCCATAGAATACACCATGGGTATACTGCATACCTTGCTCATGTGAGCAAGTCTACATTAGGATTACGGGCCGAACAATTACTACCAGGATAAAGGAACACAAACGTCATCTACGCCTCAATCAACCCGATAAATCAACAGTTGCTGAATATGCTTTGGAAAATCCTAACCACGAGATAGAATTCGGGCAAACACAAGTTTTATCCAACTGTAGGAATTACTACCCAAGATTGCACAGAGAGGCAGTGGAGATTTATAAATATAAAAATCATTTTAACAGAGACAACGGATTCAATTTACTTAAATCTTGGTTTATCGCTCTTAAGAGGGAAAAAAAGACCGCGATACGGAGAAAGAGTAAGTGACGTCAGAAAATGCCAAATTGTTATCTGCAACGACCCGATTGACGTCAGCAGTTAGCCCGATTACGTTATCTACCATCCCGGTGACGTCAACAACGGCCTCCCAATATCATACCTATCACATGCGCACGAGTATAAAAGTGAAAATGCACGAGACAATCATTTAATTTTTAGAAATTTTTTTTCTGTAGATGTCTGCCGCAGTTGTGGACGAAACGTCAAGAGTTTCTGAACTCCGACCACGGCCTTATAACCCGATAACCAACCACACGATGCACGATCTTCATCTGAACTAAAAATTCTAAATTGTATTTGTTGTTGTTTGGATTGGATTGTATGTCTACGTAAAAAAGCATTAAGGTTATTTAGTACTTTTATATCTAATGATCATGCCGTTTTTAATAGTATGACTTTTATATTCTCACTTCTTTGCTGTTTAGGCAATTGAAGCAAAGAAATAGAGGTTTTGTATAACACCTGATTTTTTTTAGTTGATACGTGGGTAAATTATTTCCTCATCATTCAGATATCAAAGCAGTAAAATGTTTTTTCTTTTGTAGCTTGTGTAAGAGTTTCACTCACTTTTGGCTAGTCTAAAACCCCATTTTTTAATTTTTTTTTGGTTCTGATTCCGTGAACATGAATTGCATTTGATTGAATACAGATTTAATATTAGACAAGAATTCTAATCTGTTACTTGTGGCTATCCCAGATATAGCAGTATTTATTGTATTGTTTGTCTTTGCTCTTCTTTATTATTTGCCACAAGGGAGTTTTCCCGTTGAGTCGCTGTCTTCACTTTGATCTTTCATATGTGTAAAGCTAGAGGAATTTTCAGGATTACTTTTAGTTCCTCCTGACGATCAAGTGCATTCAGTTTTTGGCTAAATAGTTTACTGCTAATCTTTTAAATTTCTCTATTTCTGAATAATTTGCCCATAAGATTAGTTTTGGTATTTGTGCAGAAAGGGAATGCTCTATGAATTTTTCTCTATTTTTACATTTAACTATACTGATTGTGAGAGAATGCAAAAAATTATGCATAGTAAGAGTAAAAACTTGAAGCATAGTTAAAAGAAACTGTAATATTAAGAAAAAAAACCTTGCAAAAACTAGAGAAAAAAAGAAGAGTGCGAAATCAAATAATTAGGAAGTGTAGTTTGGCGAAGACAGGTAGGTCAAGAACCAATAAATAACACTCTAATAAAGAATATACAATTGCTCTTTATAAAAAATAATATATTTTAATTGTAATAATTTACCAATAATCTAAAGTACTTTATCATGACCAATGCAACTCTTACATTAAAAAAAATAAAAATATAAATTAAAAAATCAACTTTAAAATAAAAATCAAATTACTCAAGCTATTAAGTTCACAAAAATTAATTAAAAATTCCAAATTAATTATGTAATTGAAGCTTTTAAAATAAATATTTTTAATGAAATGAAATATAAGTGAAAATATACGTGAAAATGCGGTGACGTTTGAACCCAGCGTTTCCAGAACGAAGCCTGTGGGACCCTCCTTTATCGTGTTTTTAAACAGTTAGTCGCGCTCACAAAAACATTTTTCTAGTAATACCTGTTTATACCAGGGAAGTTCGAGTCAAGCCGGGACTGTACGGGGTGAGTAAAAAATAATATACATAAAAGTATTAATAACAGCACTTGTATAAAATAAAAAAGACATTGTAAATTATATAGTAGAACTGTATTGCAAATTCTTTTGGATCGACGAAGCCGTCTTTCATATTAGAGAATTGGTGAAACACAATACTTGTCACTATTGAGCACCAGAGAATCCCTGTACAAAATTAAATCAAGGTTGCATTGTAGTTGGTATTACCTCCCTTTAAGTCAACAAATGCAGATAGTTCTCTAACCAAGAGCTCCTCAAGAACATGTGTAGGCTACGATTTCCACATGCAAGATGGTGCCCCTCCCCATTTTGCACTCACTGTTCTAGTGTAACAAGACATCCAATTACTGGAACATTCGATAAATCGGAGTGCCAAAAAGAAGCTTTGTTTATTGAGCAAAGCCAAAAATGTAATATCAGTTGGAAGAATAATTCGACATATTCTGGCAGATGTAACACTAATATTCTAATGAAGTCAATTGAAGATGTTTCCAGACGACTCTAAAAACTGATGGACAATGTTGGTTTTTATATCGAATTTGTAGTAAAGTTATACAGTTCAATAGTGCAATGTAAAAGTCGTTTTAATATATCTATTAATTAGTATCGAAGCCATTGAATATTTCTAATAGATAGTTATTTATGTAATTATCACATTGTTTAAGTAATAATTGAAAGCTTTAGGATATAAGTACGCTTGAAGGATAGCCTGCTTTACTTCGTCATCACCATTAAAATTATGACTTCTCGGGAGTCCAAATAGGCAAAATTCGATTAGAGCATAGTCTGGGTTACAAGAAAGACGTGATAATACCTCCCTCGCGCGTTATTCTGTAGAAACAAGTTGTTTACAAAACTAGATCATTTAGTCATTTGTTGAAGTTTGAAAATCCACATATATTTTATCAAGTTTGTTCCAAAAAACATTTACCACCACTTTACTTGAAAAACGCAATTACTTGAAGTTTTTAGGTGTTAGTGAGTCTAGATGCTTCTATATATTTATAGCTATTAATTTCGATTTCGGTTTGAAATAATACATCTAAGTCTCAAAGTACGCATTAATATGATCTGGAAAATCCTGCACTTTCCCATTAAAACGCCCTTTTAATTTAAAATAGACTTAGACTTTTCTCTGTCGGTCAAAAGTTGTCGTGGCACTAAATTTTCTAAAGTGCAAATGATAGTGCATAGGGATGCAGAACTCTCTACCATCAAACAATTCATATGTGAATAAGCGACGACTCTCTATGACAGTATACAAGGTCACTCAAAATCAACAGTCAGGGCTCTTTAAGGATACAATGCAGAAAAGCGCAGTTGCCATAAACGTCTCGAAACTTTAATTCCTTCTTATATGGCCCACACTACCATGCACAAAGAGGTCCTCTAACAGTGGGCTAGAACCCAGACACCTCAAAATCAACTGAGTGATGAGATGGGAACTACAATAGTAAAATAGCCAAAGTTTGATAACATGACCGTTTTCAAATTTTGTTTTTAGATAAAGTCCATTCTTTTGAAAAATTTAAGTTGCATGGTCCGTTTTTGGCGAACTAAGAAATGTTTTTAAAAAAACATTTATGCAAATTCAAAAAACGAAGATATTCAAACTGTCTGTCCTAACATATGCTTCTGATATTTGGGTGTTAACAAAAACCAACATAGAAAAACTAAAGGTGATACAGAAGAAAATGGAAAGAGCGATGTTAAAAATCAGGCTACTGGACAGAGAAAACAACGCATGGATAAGAAAAAGAACAAAAGTCGACGATGTAGCGAAGTGAATAGCTAAACAAAAATGGAGATGAGCAGGCCATTTTGCACGTAGAGACGACAAAAGATAAAGTAACTTTAAACTGGCAAGCGGGAGGAATGACATCGCAAAACTGGATAAGAAAGGCACAAAGACCAAGTGGACAATCTTGAGGAGGCGTTATGTCTAAAACTGGAGTGGACTTCGATGCTGTTCTATGATGATAATGATGATTGATTTCTTTTGATTTTTGATTGGATGTAGAAGAATAGAACTACCCCAAATGTTTTCAGCTTTTTCACTGAAGTCGACTGACCCTTAATATCAAAATAATTCAACACACTTGGTCTAAATTTTGTGACATCTTTCGGAAAGCTTCCGAAATTCATCTAGTAAAAAGAAGGTGGTTTAGAATTAATCAATTTATCCAAACTATTCTTGACATCTTCTTCCTAACTTTGTATATTATTCCAAGTTCATTTGCGAACTCTGTGCGACAGAAATACTTTTCCGGAAGTCGTTTCAATCTTCCCATCTTTGACTTGTTTTTGCTATTCATACAGGTTAAAATTTCTAAATATTATAGAAACTAATGTCCTCTCCTAAAGCCGTACAACACTTTTTCAGAATCCGTTGACACTTTTTTCAATTGAAATACAAAAAGGTGGCGATATAGCACAGTAATGACGATGTAACACATGTTTCGCCGTCTTTTTCTTTTACCTTGTCTTCATGATTTATGTTGTTTTGTGAGGTAGTGGCACCACCTAGTCAATGGAGATATGGGATTCTCGAACTGTTCAAGTTAAGCGTCCGCTCTGCAGACATCAAGAAACGCCGCGGTGTTCTGCGATTAACCACCCACAACACTATCAAACAATCAAGAAGCTAAGAGGGATAAGAACATGCCTGACTGAGGCCGACAAATCAAAGTTTCAAAGTCATCCAAGAGAGAATCAAAAGGAACCTTCAACGATTCATGCGCCAACTCGCTCAGAACTTTGGTATGTGCAATTTTACTGTTCGATACATCTAATTTTACCATAGGATCAAGAACTAATGATTGACTGATAAGCAAAAAGCGACTAGGAAGAAATTGGCCAGGAATTTACTGACTCAATTTCATCCGGCACTCTGGCATGATATCGTCTAGACAGACGAAAAGATTTTCATTGTCTTGACTGCGGCAAATAATTAAAACACTAGAATACTGGTGATACAATGCCACAAGAAGAACCATGGGGCACTCCTCTCATCCTGCATACATCATAGTTTTCAGAAGTATTACAGGTGATGGAAAAATCCCTCTTTTTTCATCGATCATGGCGTCAAGATCAATGCGAAAGTGTACAAGAAGGATATCCTAAAGCCTATCTGTCTCGACTGGGCCTCAAACACTTTGGATCTCGTCATTGGATTTGACATCAAGATGGGGCTTCCGAACACCGCCTCGAGACTATTCACGACTGGCTGCGCACTCACACTCCTGACTTCATCGCTGCTAAGGAGTGGCCCCCTTGTTCCCCCTACTAAAATTCAACAGACTTTTTTGTCCAAGCGAAATTAGAGAGGAAGGTTTGCTCTACTCTCCACTATTTTGTGGAATTTCTGAAGAGACCTCTTCTCAAGGCCTAGGACGAACTCTACATCGCACCCTATAGTTGTGCTTGTCGCACGGCATTGCTTTCACTACTGATTTTTAGGTTATGATAGTAGAATGGGCTCCTCTTTCGGTGTGTTGTAAAAGCAATAGATGGTGCTTCTCATCGTTGTGCTTTCAGTACAATCTATGAATTTGAATTTTATCGATTGATTGTTAGAAGTCCAGAGTTAAGTCGAGCACTTAATACATTCTATTGTTTCTTATAAGCAATTTTTAATAAATTTCCAATATTATTATTATTTGTGTAATTTAAATTTTGTTTAAAATAAGTATTAAATAGACAAAATTTGAGTTGCACTTAGGATGTCATGGTCACACTTTGCGTCGCATAACCTCCAAACGCAACTAGTTGGCGAATAATGGAAGTTCTCGCATGCCAGAAAGCTGTAAACTAAGTTTTTTGATGTTTAGCGAAACGGGTGCTCGCCTAGCTCATTTCGTTCTCGTTCCGGCTTAGCCGCATAAAAAGTTATTAATTCCTCTGGTCGCACAATGGAAAACGTGACTGGATCCAACTTTCGGGCTGTCTGGGAAAGCAGCCAGATGATTTCCGTCTGGTATCGCGCTTTAATGGGATAATCACGAGCCCATTCAGACAATGGCCGAGGCGGCGCCTGAAAAATGCGCGTCGAGATTGCCTCGCGCGATACCGGCGATTTGTAGTCTTAATTACGGCGGAGCTTCAGCCAGGTGACGCGCGGCCGTGGAGCGGCCGCAAGGGCACCGGCCATCCATCAAAGGCGACGCGGCTCCATGGCGCACCATAATAAAAATGTAAATTGGCCCATTCAGGGGAAACGCCGCGGTTCTGTTTAAAAGCGAAATTGATTTATCCCCCGTAAAACGGCCCAGTCAAAATATTTATCCTTGTATGAGCTATGAGTAATGGGCGCTCGCCAGTCACTTGGACAATATGGCGATGAAGTGGCTCTCACGGAACGCCCAGGAATTTATGCCCTTATATTTTTATTTTATAAAGTTTCTGAGGCGCTAAAGTGATTTTATTGCGAGCTGCCTGGCGATGTTGCCATTCCCCCTGATGTATGGGCGTAATTTTAAAAGCTCTTTATATAGTGTATAGACGAATTAATCTTAACGATGTCAATATTGCAATCAACTTGTCTAAAATTCCCATTCTCCTGTCTTGCTCTTTAAAAATTAGTTAAGACTAGCAAATTCGAATATTTCTGGCCAAAAAATGTGAGGAATTTTCGAGCAGAACCTGGTAACTTCACAAAAGCAACCTTTTAGTAGTCTAGCCTACAACTATTGTTATGGATTAAAATTAGTAGTTCCTAGAACGGTGGTTTCTTAACAAGTCAATGACCAAGGTCTTAATATGATTTACACCGATTCGTAACACTTCGAGGTAACAACTACAATTTGGTTTTGCAGGTAGTGAACCAATGAGTAACATTCGAAACAGCGCAAATCTGAATCATGTGGTTCTTCTTGGAACCAGAATAACTTACTATGCATAGACGCTCATACAGAGTACCCCGTTCACTACCAAATCCAACATTTAACAATTTTAACACTAACGAAGAGATACTCTCAATATTTTTAATAAAAAATTCTTCGTCTTCTTCTCCAGCCTTCTTGCACCCAATTTTGAGCATATATCTCCTTCATTTTGCTACTGGTCTTCCTCTGTTTCTTCTCCCTAACCACGGTCTCCGTTGTATTACATTGGCATTCCACCTGTTATCTTTTGCTCTTACATGACCAGCGAAATCCCATTTCAACTGTGCCACTTTTTTGACCATATTAATTGCAAATCCATTCGTTTCTCTTTTGTCTCTTATTGTAATTTCCAACATCAATCGTTCCATGATTAACTATGTAATTTACAGCCTTAATGTTAATTGTTTTTTGATTGTCTGCGCGTTATAGGCCATGACAGGGAGGACACATATCAATACCTCTTTTTTAAAATGCTGGGTGATGTTGTTTTTCGAAATTTGTTTTAGTTTTGTGAACGCTGCTCAAGCCAATCTTTTTATCTCTATTCTGTACTAGATCCTCTTATTGTTATTTCTGATCCTTCAGCATAGTATCTACCATTTTAGTTATATTTTTAATTTTCTTTCGAGTCAGTAAATGTGACATCATTCGCAAACTTTAGATGGTTTAGACGCTTTCCATTTATGTTAATTCCTTTTTTGTCTAGTCTAGTCGCTTAGAGACTCTTTTCAAGGTCAATGTAAATATAATTTTGGAGATATTGTATCCCCTTGTGTTATACCTCTTTCGATCGGAAGTGGTCGTGTTTTTTCATGTACTTCTACCACTGATGTCGCTTACTTGTATATATCCTTTAATACTATAGTGTAGCGATAGTGTTATCAAGTTCTTTCATTATGACCCAATTTTCTATAGAGTTCTACAGAGTATTCTTTTGCTCTTTTTGGTAGTATTTTTATTGTTAATAGATGGTTAATGTTACACTCTCTTCGGAACGCTACCTATTTGAGTGATTGATTTTTGTGTTAATCTGTTTTTGTTAATCATTTTTGTTAGGATCTTATATAGGTAAGACAATAAACTGATTGGGCAGTAATTTTCTAATTTAGTCTTTAATATGGGGAGTAGAACATCTTCTACCTCTTTTATCATTTCTATTGTTATTTTGTCATATTCCGGTGTCTTGTTATTTTTCATGATGTGTAAGGGATATGTAATTTATTCTTGTGTTTATTGCGGTATCTTTTCTGATCTAGAATTCATTATTTTTGAATTTTAGTTTTTGTTTGCTGGTTTTGGATATGAGAGCTATATAGTGTTTTGTAAAATTATTCATTGTTCTTAATTAGCACAATTTCTATATTTTTCAGCCCTGTATTTAACTTTTTTATTTTACTAAGCTTAGTTATTTGCGATGTCATTTGTCGTTTTTATTATATGCTGAGACTAATTTATTTAGGTCTTCCTTCATGTCTTCTATATTTTCTATTCTTTATAAGTTTTCTTTGTACTTTTTAAATTTTCTTTCAGTATATATGTATCGACTACTTTATTCTGCTTTTGCCTCCTTATCGTTCGTCTTGTTGTTTTTAAGCTTCGCTCTTACTAAGTAATGGTCGCTTTTGGTGTTAAATGAGTTTAGGGTTGTTACATCTTGTATTATTGGTTTTTGTCAGGCCGTATGGATTTATCCAGGTTCACTATCACTGCATCTTTTTATTGGCAAATAGTTGTTGGTTTTTCTAAAAATTCTGCAGGAATATATTCTTTTGGATTTCTTTTACATAATTCGTATTTTCCTGCGTATAATTCGTTCTCTTCTTTTAAGTTCCCTAGATTTGAATTAAAATCACCAACTATCAGATTATGGCCACATTTTATATTATCTTTATACAAAGACTCAACTTGTTCGTCTCAACAAGTCCTTTATTTTATAATTATTGTTTCTTTGTATAATGCAATCCGACGTTCGTTGACTTTCTGTATCGAGACTTTGGTATAGCAGAGCATTTTCTGATTCTAATATAAAGAAGTTTTCACCTTTTCTTCGTATTTCTGTTAAACCGATTACATCCCACTAGATGTTTCGAGCTTAATTTTCTAAGCCAAATAATGAATCAGTTAACAATGATCTACAGTTATAAGTCGATACCTGGATTTCTGCTTGTTTTTGCTTATATTTAGCCAGTTTCATGCTTCCCCCAGAATCCGAGAGGCAAAGTGTGGATTCTGAGTTGCAAAACTGACATTTTATTTATTGATTTTAAAATGTCGCGCTTGTCAGTGCCTATCAGCAAGTTGAACTTGATATATCATATAGGAAATTTAAGTTAGGACCTGATCTCTACCTTGCTATTAAGAGTTGGGATGGAAATCAGGGCTCGCTTGGGCCGAAATGTTTCCCTGAAATAGTTTTAGCCTCACTCAGAATCATGGGGTGTCTACCCACTACTATACAAATGTATTGAAACATGTACATGTACTTTACTACATAGAAAAATAAAAGAAAATTTTTAATCTTCAACCTAGGGGATGGAATTCATAGTTTGCCAAAGAAAGTTATTTTAGATATTGTTAAGAATTTCCTAAATTCGTTTCCTGTAAACTCGTTACGAGTAAAAAACACATGACGTGGGATCTAGGCATTTTGGAAACCTTTTATAAGGTTTGCGTTGTCCCAGCCAACGTGCTGGAAATTTCTGGTCCAACGACGCACGCACAGTAATAACTAAATAAGGTGGTGCACCATCCTGCACGAAAATAAGATCGCCAATATTATTTTGGCCAGGTACTATATGCCACAGGTAATCCTTAAGTATCTAAATGTCGCGACCTGCATTTCACGCAAAAGATATGGGCTGATGAGTTTTGTTGTTGTCATTCCGCACCACTCAGTCACTTTTGATCGAGTTGACATTCTCTCAACCATCATTTGGGATCGCTATCACATGACGCCCAGTAATGGCAGTTATGACGATTCAGGCCAATCTTCATGTCAACCCAGCATCAATTCCCCATATTCCATCACAGTCTTTAGGTTTTAGCTACTGGAAGTAATGGGGTTCCTTCATGTAACATTACGTATAAATTGTCTTATTAGTCTATTTTTATAAGTTTGTGGACCGGGATGTAGATAGGCAGTCACTTCTCCGTGGATCGTTCATCTAACCCGTGGTTATCAGTTGTGTATGACACTTTTTGTGTTGTCTCTGGACGTAATGTTGCATTTATTCCTTGCACTGTGCACTGCCATTTATTTACGTTGCATGTACTGCCATATACGACTGATACCTACACATTAGACGCGGGAAATATAAAATCCTATTTGCTACCTCCCATTTAAAGACTGTTTTCATTAAGGCTTTAGTGTTGCTACAAGTTCTATAGCCAATTTTAATGTCCGGTTATTTTTTACCCACCCTGTATTTTACCATGTAAAATATATGCTGAGGTCATAGCTTGTGACTGCATGAATTTCTTCGGTAATGTTTATTTTCAAGGTATCTGAGTAGTTCGCAGTTTTTTTTCATGTCTGAAAAGTTTCTGAAGCCATCTATAAATATTTTCAGCATAATAGGGCTACATTGCATACATCACACGCGCGATTTTATCTCTTCAAAGGCCTTCGCTCCCCAGAATCGACACCGTTTGATTATTTTCTGCAAGGGTATCGTAAAAGGGGAGTTAGTCACAAGTCAGGCATCATAGAAGTCTTCAAAGTAAAGATCATTAAAGAACCTAATCCTGTCTGGGTGCAAACGGCGATTAGAAATAGTATCATTGCATTCTTTAGTAAGTCTGTTTTAAATTGTGTTGCAATATCTTTATTATTATCAAAATTTAAAAAAATGTCGGGTTTGGTAGCGAGTAGGTCAACCTGTATATTTTTCAGTGTTTTAGATGGCCACTTCACCAAGAACCAATAAGGATGCTCATTAATTCATAATCAAGTTTGATTTTATTTGAATAAATTGTTATCAAGTATAACAGGCTATTGATTTTGTTTGTTAACTAAAGTTTACCAAGAACAATAACATTTACAAATATTCCTTTAAGTAAAAAATAATAAAAAATTCAAATATGATGCACTTTAATGCTATGTGTATCAGCTTAACGTGATTTAGATTATCTTCTAAATATTGATTAGTTAACTGCAAGTAGGACAGTGATGAAATCAAGAAAAGTTTTGCACGAAGCTCTTATTTTTCCTTACTTATGACATGTGAGACTTCAGAAGTTTAAATCTACATGTATTTTTAGAAATTATTATGGATGTAAAAGGCTATGTTAACATTAATACCCAAAGGGATCATAAAAAAATGTAGTACAAAAATACTCTTCGAATTACCAGCGTGTTGGTTTTGTATCGAGGATTTTGAGATGTCCTCTCTCAATCACAAACATTTCAATTCAGAGTTGTCAAATTCTCAACAAAAGTTATAAATAGGTTACAGTTGAAGAAGCCAACAAATGATTAAGATGATTAAAGTAAAGAATCGTCTAATCAAAAGATACTTGGAAACGTCATCAGCAATAAGAATCCCTTGGCGACTAATTATTATCTGCCTTTTTAATAAGCTCGAATCACAACTGATGTCTGATTTTTGATAAATCTGATCTTTGCAAGAAAAATTGAGTCAGCTTATAAAGTTTTCTATATTGAAGAAAATCGCCAAGGGTATTTTAACTTTGTAAAACTGCAACTGTCCAACCAGAGGTTTTAGTCCGCAGACCTCAACAGATTTGTATAGGTTGTCTATGACAACGTTTGGATGTTTGGGTGTTGATAGTTATTGGAGACGGTATTTAGTTCTATCGTATGCGATACGCGAATCTATCTTTTGTTTATATTTGTGTTGTTTTTAGACTACTAGATTTGGTACACCCCAAAGCCGTAGTCCATAAAACCATAAGAGTTTTAACATAATCTTGTATGGTAGGATTTTATTCTTGAGGGCCAGTTTTGATTTCAGCGACCATGGTGTTTTCTATTTTGAGTAAGTTAGCAATATATAAAAGATAAAGATGCGGGTCGAGCACGCTGCCCTGCGAGACGCTCGATTATATGGGATAGTATGGAGAAAGTGCGTCATTGTGTTTTACAGAGAAATTCGTATCGGCGAGGTAAGATTTTTAGGAGGAGATAGTAATTGTTATTAACCATATTTTTAAGTTTGTAGATTAAATTCCTATGCTACACTTTGTGAAACGCTTGATATTTTCTTTTCCTTTGTACTCTTAGATATAAGTAATTGACTATTCTATAGGCTTGGTGTATCTTCGACATATTTTCACAAAATCCGAACTGATAATTAGACAGCAAATTTGTTAGTAGATAGTCTTCTTGGATTCTTTTGAGTAAGAGCTTTTCAAATACTTCAGAAAGGATGGGCAATAGGCTATAGGTCTGTGTGATGATGTTCCATGATTTGCTATTTTTGTGAAGAGAGACTTAACATTCGGTTGTAAATAGTTGTAAAAAGGACTTCGAGGGGTAGTATTTTTCGAATTTGTCCAGTTATTAGATTTGTGTTGATTTAGTTTAGTTATTGCAGCTTTTTCTTCTGTCGGGTTTGCGGACCTTATTGGTGTTCATTATCACCGTTTAGAAGTCTGGGTGTTGGTTCTGCCGCTAGAAAGACATGGGACAAGAGAATTGCAAAGGTATGGACCTTTTCTTTGTTAGAATGAGTCTATTGGTTGTTGAGTTTTTTTATGGAAGACTTTGGTGTGGGTTTTTGAGTTTTTTTGTATCTTTCCATAGGCTGTAGTCATCAAAAGGTAAGTTCTAGATGTGTTTTAAAGGTTGAGTTTTGGGCTTCTTTGAGTGTTGTAGTAAGTTGTCTGGGACAGTCTTCTGTAGCAGTATAGATCTTCAACGTTACGTGATCATTTCCTAACTAATCTTTAACTAAAACTTTTTTTGGTTTTTATTAGTTGTTTAAGCTTTAAGAATGCAAGGGCTTTTTGAAAACGCACAACCTGTTCCGGAAATACCCTTAAAGCGAGTGTCAAATCGCTCGATTCCGCACCTGGTCTCAATATGAAAAGGCCTCAATTTCTCATTAAAATTGAACCGACTCATTCCGCCCGCGCTTGTTATGAGCAAGCGGTGCATGAAGGGATGTGCATGCGAAGCGGGCGCACATGCATTGGCGATACAGCGTAATGGCGAAAGTTAGGCGGGCGCAGCCATTATCTCGCCCGTTTTAATATTATTCATGGATTCCTCCATAACGGTTCCAGGCTGCGAGACGGCGGTCGGCCTCGTCTAAGAGATTCCGGGCGCGTTCCCGCTCGCGAAGGACAGCGCCTGAACTCTGACCGGAGAGTGCCTTGGCCCTCAGGAGACCTGTTCTATCCGGGTTCTCACTAGTTCGTGTGGGAGTGTACACTGGTGCAGTCGATTATGGGCCGTTGAAATTAATTCCTTATCGCGGCCGAAAAGATTGCTGTGGCGCGGTATCGGTTCCACATGAAACCTATAATGGATAGAGGAGGAGAACTCGTTAAGAGACTGAGCAATCAATGATACAGAAGTAATGAGCCTTTGCTACTTCGAAGATTAGTCCTAATTTACGAGCTGCTTTGTAGAAAGTTAATTTAACATTTCTTATTACATAAAACACTTTTACAAAATAAAACAAACTAGTTGCACTATAAAATTAAATTTTAGTTTTTAGTTTTAGGACCAAAATATAAAAAGTATGTAGAAAAGATAACCTACATACAGAATTCTGACTCTTTATAGCATATGGTGTAAGGTTTAGAGTCAGTAAGTTGTCACCCTTCGTTTGATTGCTGTTTTTGGTGGTACTTTTCTAGTCTTTTTTGTTTTGTGCTTTTTGTTTCACTAATTGCCACTTTACACCTCTCTGATACAATTTTTTTCTTATTCCTTCTATCCATGTCTTTCTACTGTATTATTTTTCTCTGGCTTGTTTCAAATGTGCGTTTCACCATTTTGTTGTCCTGCATTCTGTATTCGTGTCCTAGTCTTATTATCTATAATTTCCCTCTGTATGTTGAGTACTTAATTTTGGCTTGTCTTCTTTCCATTTTCTTTATCTAAACCCTTATTTCTTTATTTGTCAACTTTCTCTGTTGTTTATGTATGGTCGGCCATGTTTCACTTCCGTAAGTCATAATTGGATACACTACTTTTTTTTTATAACTTCCACTTTCGTTTCTTTACGTATTTTTGCTTTTTCTAGAAAGGTGTTTTTTTAGCATTAAAAATTCTTTCTATAACGGTTGTATGTTCCTTTATTTCGTATTCTATCTTCCCATTGTTACTGATACGCGTTTCCAAAAATTTGTACACTTGCCTTACTTCTTTTCTTCTATTGTGATGTTTATTTCATCTTTGCTATAACCATTGTGTTTGTTTTCTTTGTGTTAATATCTGTGTTTACTTTTTTCTCTATCTTTGTTTTGTTTCTTTTGTTTTCTAATACTCTTCATAGGCCTGTTCTGTGATTTTGCCTAAGGTATTTTCCTTCCTTATTACCTTTTTGCTGATTTGTTTTATGTAATAAGATATGACCCTTTCCTTTTCTTTAAACTACTTTGATCATGTCCTATTAGTTTTTAAAATCTTAATTTCCATATTTTTGCTCGTGTCTTGCCTAATATGGTAGTAATTGTTACACTCTTATATAGCTTTCTTTGTGTAGTGATACTGTCTGTCAGTCTATTGAGGCTTTTTCGTTTTTTCACAACATTTTTATTTATTTATAGCGTTATTTAATTTTTACTTGCTGCCCTTTTAGCTTTCTCTTTTGTATCGCTTTTTGTAGTTACACTTTGTTCATCGGTGTGTTCATTTTTGTTGCCACCTTTCTTTATTTTTTCTTCATTGCTGTCCTCTAACACCCTCTTGAAATGCTGTTCCTATCTTCCTTTGTGAATAGTTCCTCTTATTTGTCTCTAATGTTTTTAAAGTCTGTTTCTTCTTCAGTTGCTTTAGCGTATTACAAAATAGATTCTAATTTTCGTTAATGTTATCTCTTACCCTGTTTCTAAATTTTACTTATTTATCTTAAACTTCCTTCCTTTTATCTTTATATTTTTCATAGTTTTTTTCTGATTTTGGTTTTAAGCATAATTTCTATTTTGCTGTATTAATTTTGTTTTAATTCTATGTCCACCAAGCAGGGTTTTTTTATATCCTTACCACCTACTTTTATTAATTCGGATATTTCTTCAGCTGTTTTGAGTATACTGTTTTTGAGGTAATCCCGTAAATTAAACGTGTTGCAGAAATACGTTAGTCCTCGCATCAAAAAGTTGTTTGGTGATGAAGAGATTTACTTTCAGCAAGATGACAAATTTTTGGTCTAGATGCATCTGGATACAGATCAGTAAGAGCATACTGATAAACTGCTAACAAATTGGTAACTCTGAGGTTAAATGGGCAATGAACTCATTCGACCATGTTACAAAAGGAATGGAACCTTCTGTTTAATAGAACTTGTTAGGCTTTAAGAGCAAGCGCAAGAATATGAAGGTTAACTGGGGTGCTCCAGTGAAAAGCTACCGACCCATCAATATTATATTATTTACATTTAAGATGACGAATAATCTACTCAACAGGTCTGTACCTTTTAGTAGTAGAAACGAATATAACGAATTGGGTATGAATAAATATCAGAAAAGTGTAATAAACTTTCTCCCAAGTACTGTAAAAAACAGCATCCTTCTGAACTCAAACAATTCTTTTTCAGTTGAAGCGCAAAAATAATATAATATAGCAAATATTACTTGTTGCACGATATTACTTTTACCACTGTTTTTTAGGGTATGCTTTTCTAAAAATGGCGTTGATGTTTTAGGTGTAGAACATCAGTTCGCGATAACTTCTAGGAGGTGGTGGAGTTTTGGGTGGCCACGATGATATTATGGAAGACTGTCAGAAAGCTGAAGGGGTCCACATTCTGAATCTAATCAGCGGTGGTGGCCCAGATTAGGTGTTTGGCGGGGGCCAAGGAGCTGATTGGGGTTGTTAGTCAGACTACTGGGTAGTTGGGACGAAAGTTGGAACATTACTCCTGCTCAGTGTGGCGTAAGTGCAACCTGGTGCAGTTGTCGCTTACCGAAGTATTGGCTTGGGGAATGCTAAACATTTCCTGAAGCTGGCTGGACGAGGGACCTGGCAGTTGGCGCAGCTGGGAGGTTTATTCCGAGGTTTCTTGCACTCTTAGAAGTAGTAGTTATTACCGCCCTTTATGCGCTTCAGGTGCGATAGCAGCACTGTGCGCTAGCTATGGTGGTACTGTTTCATAATCTTCCTCATCTTTAGCTGCTCTACCGTCACAGCCAAATTGAGAATATCGCTTGTCGTTTTTTAAGAGCTCCTGCCTCAATTTCTCCTTTAAGACGTATTCTGACATGATGACGCACAAAGGCTTGTCTGCCTTCGACAGATAAAAATGGTCTTGTAAAAGGGAGTTAGCCACCGATAATCTCCAGTTGCAGCGCTATGGATGTAGATTCCATCTGACATATCTTTGGCCTTAGAAAACCGATGTTATTTTCGTGAATAGCTTTACTTATGGAAGGATATGCCTCTTTCTTCAGGGGGAATCCGTTCCCGTGAAGGAGCGCTTATAGGACGAGTTGGGGTGTCCGGTTGAAGGTTGGTGATGGCGGGTACTTTCAAGTCATTTTCTGGGTCGCTAACCAATTCGCAAACGTTGGCGGTTGGCGCCAAAAGAGAAAACGACACCATTATCGTTTTCGCACAAGGCGGATGCAGCAGCGTATGCGAATAGGTTTGAAGCTCTTATGTTCTCTGAGACTGGCCTGCACTGGCGACTTTTTCTTGCGTTTGGAGTCATTTTTCGGTAAGGGAGATGGAGGCGATTTCAAAGTGCTGGCGCTGGCTGAGGTAGCTGCAGAAGTTACTTCAAGAGCGGCGGTGGTGATTGCCTTGGCTCTGAGATTTTTCATCTCAGTCTTCATTTTGCGCTTTTGACCTCATCTTTGCTGTTTGTTCAGAAGCTACTTAAAAGCCAAATACTTCGTTGTCTGCGTTTTCCTGGTCTCTAGAAATTGTGATTTTCTTTACACTGTTAATCAAAGCGTATATCTTCTTTTGGGGCGCATGGTCTTTACTTCAGTAAACTTTTTATTTGGTTACTCTTTTTATTTCTTCAATCTTTATTTGCTTTGTTTGTTGAACCACGAACTGCAGTTAGGTATTAAGCGGTCAGCTGGCGTTGAGCCGTCCGTAACTCAGATATCTTTGGGTTATCAGTTCCCGTAGCGCTAACTAAGGGAAATTCTGGCTAGCTGTAGGAAATTCGTAAAATTAGGACTGATTTTAAAAGAAACGATGACTTCTACAATTATACTTAGATTTTAGTTTGCTGATTTTAGGGATCAAAAATGAAACATAACACAACACAATAACTAGATCAGTAATTGACGTTAGCACCACCAAGAAAGGCTTGTGAAATAACATCAATAGTGAGCTTATGATTCTAGTAATAGTCCCCCACCATCGTCTTTACTGCATACGTAATACTTAAGCTAACGTGCGCAAGATAGTAGCTCAGTTTTAGAAAAGTTATCTTCTAAAGATGTTTGTCACAGCTACTGATGTAACGAACTAAACTTTAGTTTCTTTAGAGGAAGAAAAATTTAGTGGTTAAAAGCAGATAAATCCTAAAAGAAAAAACGCACGACTTTTTGAGGTTGCTAAATTATACTTTAAAATCAAATATGAGAGGTTTGGAAAGAAGTAAGTTGCAAATAGGAAAACAATAACTACAAATCGTAGTTAACCATTTAATTGTAGTAAGTGAAAGGCTTATAAGCTCTGAAAGCCGCTCGTTATATAATTGTTAGGTGGTAATGGGTTATGAAGTGTAATGGATTTGCTTTTACAGTAAACTTTAATTTGCCGTTTTAATAGGCTGTAAATAGTGTTAGGAGAGTAATGTCGTTTTATGGATTTCCTTACTTCAAAACCCAGTCAGATGTGTTAGTGTTCGAAAGTTTAAAAGATTTCATGGATGAAGTCGTGCCACCGTTCGTCAGAAAGTGTGAAGAAGCCAACAGAGCGGAGTCAGAAATTCCGAAGAGCAAACAGGATCCTCAAACATTCCATTGGATTGCCTCCAGTCCCACCCCTTTGGTCAATATTTTCGTTCCAAAAGAGGAAACGCGCCGGACGGGCTGGTATTTGTTTCGTCCGACGACGCAGAAGAACCTGCCGCTTATTTATGGCCCGGCCGCGGTGCAAAAATCGCGAGAACCTATCGGTCGCAGAAATTGCTATCGATGCATCATCCGTGACCCTCCGGGGCTAAACCCTTTCCCATAGCGCCGACATAATGACACAATAAATTGTCCGCATTCTGCTGCATTTCTAATGTAGATCAGCGGAGCGCGCTGCAACAATTGCGAGCTGCACGTGATGTCACGATCGGAAGATGCACGTTCCGATACTCTTCAGGGCGGAGATGAGAGCCGAGGGCTCTGCAGTGGACGACGGTTGTGCCTTATTTTATTTTGGCTTTGCGAGAATGGCCGGCAATCAGTCGACGTGGCGAAGTGTTACGTATGACCCGACAGGGGCTCGCCGCAGCGCCTATAGCCATTCAGCAGGAATCAGATAGCCTAGGCAATTGATTGCAATTGCGGCGAAAGAACACGCAAGACATATCGGCGACTGACGTACAAGAATGGCGTTTCAACATTGACAATTACTTGTAGATAATTAGATAAAGGCTGGCTGAATTACGATAACAATGGCTAACCACGCGATTGCATGCGAGGTAACTGTTAATGTAATTAGGAAAATACACATGTAGGATGTGGAAGATACGGCAGGCATCCGTTAGATGAAAGTTAAAATCGTCAGCTGTGGATCGTTCGGTACCTTCCACCTTTGACCCCATCATTCAACTTTTTTTTATTCCTTGTACTTCTCTCCTTATTTTCCATTCTTCATATAGATTTTTTTACAGAATATTATTGTTATTGGACTAGTTTCATCGACGATATAGTTTTATAACGGCCTTTCTACGTTTAATAGGCTTATTTAGTTTTTTAACGATCACACTGCACGGTTTTTCTCCAGAAAAGGCTATAAGATAAATTTCGACAGCTCTCAAGGAACTAAACTTCTTGCAATTCACACTCCTCATAGTTTTGCTCAATCCTATAAAAACTAGAAGTTATAGTGTCAATTAGGTGACATGCGATCTAGCATTGTTTTAATGGGAGATTCGTTAATTGCTCGAAACTCGAAGATATTAATTATTCTACAATTCCTCCAAACAAAGAGCAACACCTTCACTATATGTCGCAAGTTTTTCACTTTTATCTATTTGTTTTTAGCTTAATTTGTATTGCCTTTTGCTCTTTGTTGCTTTGTTTCATAGTTTATAAATAAAAAAATTGCTGCAGAAACGCGGTTTCGCTTATTGTCTGTCAAAAGATGGAGAACACATGTATCAAGTTTAGAAATGAATCTAAGTTTCCTTAAATAGTGAAATGCAAACGCATTATCAACACTCACACTTTTAGCAATCCCTTTACTAATAACCCTTGGGTTATTTTGTCGCCGTGGGGAGGTTTGCAAAAAAATGATACAAAAACATTTAAAAAAGGCGTTAGAAGATTTTGATTAAATCATCAATTTATCCGTGCAATACAACAAACCACAGAATACTTCATCAAAAGCAAATCATAAGTGTAGTCTTGCTTAATGAGACTGATGTCTTTCACAAGGTGCGACTTTGTGGGATGGTTTAAAAGATCATCTCAATTCCCGTTCTGTTACCGATGACTCAGCTTATCCAAAGTTTCTTGTTCTGAAAAACTATCAGATAGCCTGAGTAGTGTAAGGTCGTCACTCCTGATAGTGCGCCTAATTTAGGAGGAACTGAAATAACCATAAAAGAGACTCCATTGGATCAAGGTGCACATTGGAATCCCTGGAAATGTGCGTGCAGACCAGTTAGTCAAAGAGATAGTGAAAACAAAACAAGAGCAAACTCAGAAAATAAAAAAAATATTAAACGAATCGCGCATGTGAAAATCATATGTGCTTTCTGCTAAGCTGCAACGTGGAAAAAAGACCACGACCAGAGCAGAAAAGATATTCATTAGGAGTGAGTGATGAACGGTTCTTGTGAAATTAGACAAATTTGTATTAGTGCAAAAAATGCTGTATAGACTTGAAAATTTAAACAGATAAAGACTGCATTAAGACCGACGTAAGTCAGTCTTTTTCAGGTGATTTTTGATAATGTAGAGTTTTCACTTCGTTCTATTTTAATACCCTTTTTGGCAAGACTTAGGTGATCTTGATGAAGGATTAAGTTTGGATATTTTTTAAAAATATTTATATTATTACTTGCCCGTCCTTGTCGATATTGCTTCTCTCTTTGATTAGCCAATTTATTCACAGATTTGTTTCCTGGTATTGTTTGACTCGTGTAAATAACGTGTTGCAACTCGAGTGACCCTTCAAAGAGGTGACACAGGAATATCTCTTTAAATATCTTTACAAAAATAGCACTCGTCAAATGATTTGCATCTTATAAAACGTATTAGAGTACATTTCAAAGATTTAATTTGTATAGGGTACCCGTGTACACCATGTTATCCGGCCGAACGCTCTTACGGAACTAACTGTAAGACAGGGCATCGCCTCAAAGTTGTTAAACTTTGACTTAAGAGTAAATAAGAATGAAGTAATCTTTCCGTATTTATCAATATTCAACAAGACGTTGATTTGTTGAGTGACTAAAGTTTAAGGCTAAATAACTTGGTAATAAATATTTGTCGACGATTTTCATTGGCGGTTTGAGATTCACTTTAAGAAATGATACAAGAACCGAGAGACTTTTTAAATTAAATTTGATTATTACTTTCCTTATCCTATAATACGGAAAGTAATGTAATCGGCGGAAATTTGACCTATCCAGTTTTCAATATTTCTGCACGAATTATAGCCTCAGGACACCAAAAAAGTTGGTTTGTGCCATTGGTTCGTGTGTGTGTGTGCGTGTGTCTGTCGGTCTGTCAGTAAACAGGATATCTCGAGAACCGTAAGAGATAGAGACTTGAAATTTGGCATGCAAGTTACTTGTAGGTAGGGGACGCAGTGCGAAGCTTTTGGTAAAAATCGGCCGAGCCGTTTGGTTGCAAGGTCGCAAAATCGGTGATAAAGCGGTCGCGAATCTAAACGGTTGAAGATACAAAAAATTCATGAGAATAAAAAAGATTTGTCATCACGAGATAAACATGAATTTCAAGTAAAAGTTGGTAAAATAGGAACTCGAACAAAAATTGTAGCCCAGTATTTTTGCCAGAATTATCCAAATAATAGGATAAGGAAAGTCGTATATCCTTAATACGATCAATACGCCTAAATTCAGAACAAAATATTCCAAAATATTTAAGTTCTTATTTGCATCTTCAAGGGAAACGGCTTTGAGGAGAAAGAAAAAGATGAAGGCAGGTACATGTAATGTTAAATCAATATAAGAAACAGAGAAAATGTTAAAGCAATTTTAAAAGCAACCATTCAGGTAACAACAATCCATAACATTGGAACAGAGTAGCGATAGTAGTTGACAAAAATATCTGTAAGTTGGTAATTAGTTTCATACTTATTTCAACTATAATACTCATGATAAGAACAAAAGCAGCCCAAGCAATATCAAACATAATACAAGTATATGCTCTTTCAATAGAAAAACACTGAAGAAGAAGTAGAATACTTTTATAATAATGTTTAACAAACTCTGCATATTACAGGAGAGATGTCAAAATTATTATGAAAAATACAATTTGAAAATGGGAAAAAAATGTAAAAAGTATAGGCATTATAAGCTAGGAATAAGAAATGAAAGAGAGATATCGGAACGGTTCTGCCAAGACGGGGATATGATAATCTCAAATATGTTCTTTAAAATACCCGAAAGAAGACTTTATACATGGAACTTAGCACCAAATAGTGATAACATCATTAGAAACTAGAACCAAGAGGTATTGCAACTCCATTAAATAAAGAAAATTTAAGAAGTGGTGGGAACAAAAATATTAAATAAAAATAATATCCTATTAGATAAAAGTGCTGAAATAATTTCTCACATCAAAGAAAAGATAGAAAGAGTACATCCAGGAACTATTTGAAGATTAAAGACAACGAAAAATAGAAAAAAAAAGAGTATACATATAACAAAAAAGAGACATTACATGTAGTAAAGTTGATAAAATACAATACAGCCCCAGATGCTCAAGAAGTTCCAGCTAAGATAATAAAATTAATTATAAAAACACAAATAGGTGTATACTATACAATACAAGACAGTATACAACATATAATCCGATTATGTGGATTAAACCAACGTCACCAAAAAATCTAACGCATAATGAGTTATATTTTCAAGATATTCCTAAAAATATTGCACCAAAGAATTTTCAGGGGGTTAGAACAAGATCTCAGTGAAACATAATTCGATTTCAGGAAGATAATGGGTACAAGAGAGGTTCTGCTGATTTTCAATGTATCGACTCCAAGATAGATGTTTACTTCTTCTATTGCAAAAAAAACGCTTGACAAAATGTGGATTTATCAAGAATGTTGTTGGGTAGACAGCATAACAAATGATAAAATACTCAGAATAATACGAAAAGGAAAAGAAATATTAAATACAATGAAAATAAGAAACTTGCGTGATTTCACCAGAGATATGAAGTGCTAGAAAATACAGAGAAGAATAACTCCTCACTGAATAACTTGAGACAAAGATACAATTGTAATTCCATTGGATTATTCAGGGCCATGACGGCAGCCAACTTTCTAAAAGGAGACGGCACCCAAAGAAGAATTAATTTCATGTAAATGAGCCTGGCTTCATTAGATATACCCCATATTCCTTCCATTTATTTTGCTGTTAAATGCAAACTGCTCAATAAGCTACATCTTCGGATCTTCGCAGTTTGTGTTTAATCGACGCAGGACAGCCGCACGCTTTCAGGAGAGTGAAAGAGAGCCCAGCATTCGCGGCCCTTTGTTTATGGGTGATTCGCTCAAAACAAGCGGCCGTAGTCACGTTTATTTGTTTATTGGGCGCACGCAACAATGCTGCTCACATTTACCAACTAAGCAGCACGGCCATACTAGCGGCGCACACGGTGACCCACGCGTTTTCATGCACAAAGGCTGCTCGGCGCATTTCAGCGATTTATTCTGCTCTCGATGTTCGACAGCAGGGCGCGCGGCCATATAAATGTAAAACCTTCGGAAAGTGGGCTTTAAGGCCGGAGGAAATTGTGAAACAAATTTTAAGAAATTTGAAGTCTTCTGGTAGGCTAATAATATCAGTAAGGATATTAAAATGTTTGTTGCGTTTCCGTTACTATTTTGGGAGAAGTGAAAAAATGAGTTTGTATTTTTCCGGCAGATACAGAATAATTAGGCTTGCATGTGTATTTAAAGGTGCAATTTCTCAAAATCTAGTCGATAGCGCTTAGGTCAAGACAAATGGGGGTTATATACGATATTTGGATACCTCACAAAAAGTGAGCAAATAATCTGTGATTTCTTAGTTAAACTTAAAGGATCACGAGGAAATTCAGATGAACCCTTGCAGATCACATTGTAGCAAAACATGCATATGATAAATCATGTTGTTGCTTGAATAAATTAGAAATATTCAATGAGCTGCTTTCTCACAATCAAACAATTGCTTCCAATTGGACCGTTCCCAATTGGCCAAACAATATGGCGTCTTATTATACCAAAACAATGCCAATTACTTTGACACCTCACCAAAAACTATTGCAGTTTAGATGTGACGTCTTTCCTCCTCATCTTTTTCACCTGATACGGGAGCATAATAGTTTATTCAGGTCTCGCCTAGCCTCATTCGGAAAAATTTTACTTCTTTCAGTGGCTTGCAAAAAACACGCTGAGGAGAATTTTCCCAAAAAAACTGTAATATTACTGTAGTTAGTTTAATATGCGAGTATGGTGGGTAGTATGGGAGTGTCATTTAACGTTAACGTGTGTTTTGTCGTTTGACTTTTCTGGGGTAAATTATAACTGGAGTGAAATTCATCGTCAAATTGTGACACTTTTTAAGCGATGGTACGTTCTATAATTGATTCAGAGATTTAGAGGAAAAAAACAAATACAAACGATAAACTGCGGACAATTCTGAATAGTGAACACTATCAGCAACGTGCGACGAGTGAATGAAATTATTCTTAGCGACCGCTATGTTACGATTAAAAAGACTACAAGTGAACCGAACATTCATAATAGTCATAAAAATGGGGCAGCAGATCTCCCTTCGATGTTGGGTGACATCTGCATATAAACGTGTCATGCGATGACTACTCGCGTACTAAACATTGACAATATTAACAAAAAAAATTATTTCTACTCGTATAAATATGTGACTTCAGTGAAATTTATATTTTAAACTATTCTTGTAAGTAGTAATTGCGGACTACTAATTAAATAGTAAAAAAGAAAAGGTTCTAAGCTATTTACAAAAAAATATGCCAGAAGAATATGAATAAATTTATTCGTTTAATAAGTAATAATGATTTTAAACATTTTTTTTTATAAAATAGAAATAATAGTTTTCTTCTCACTTATCTTTCAGTAGAAGGAAGTGAATACAGATTTCATTAGAAGTATTCCCTTTTAATGTTTGTGCGTTATTGTCATTGATTCAGAAGTTTCTGTAGAGATGCTACAAATCTTTATTTGGGTGTAGCGTGGTACTACTCTTGTCGAAGCTTAGCGTTCGAGATGCCTTGAAGCGTGAGGCCATATAGGGTAGCAACAGTGTGGTAATTGATATATGGCCGCACATTGCTATGTTGAAATAACGCTCTATGTCTCCATTTCATGTAGAGGTATTGCTGAATACGTCGGTGGAGATAAAAAAACAGTTTAGAAATAAAGAAAAATGTTTTTAAATAAATAATCTCAGTCGTGATATCTTGGAACGCGAACTCCAAGTGTGCTGCCATTCTATAAACTGGAACTTTCTCGGCGTACTGTGTGATGATTCGTCTACTATGACTAGACATTTAAAAAACGCCTTTGTACCCAAAATGTAGAAATGTAGAAATTGCTAGCATACTTTTACACATTACCACCTTTGTTGAGGTGTAAGTCTGTAAAGACTTTTGTTATCATCAATTTCTCATGGATGATGATATGCAAAGTTTCGTGAAACAAACATTACATTAACTATCTTGTCACTTGGTGCTGCATTTCCAAACACGGCTGCTAACTTCTTATGGATGTCCAAAGCAGGCATTTTCTTTTTCCACAGAAACCCTACCGTCCATTATTGTCTGTTTCTACGAGTTTCTGTTTTGTCTACTACTGCACCTGCAGTACCGCACGAATTATTCCTTTTATGCGTTCTAGCAACACTAGCTAGTAACATTGCATGTCACTCAATCTGTCATATAATCGGAATTTTAAGATCTCCCCAAATAAAATTATAATACAACATTTATCTTTATTAAACTACGTTTAATTATTTATTCCTCTAGTAGTTCTGTACCTCCAATTGTAAATGGATTTTAATCTTAATATTGCTTCTATTAAATGAGTTCTTTTAAAAAGAGACAGCAGTTGTCATTGCTACGTTTTTTTTCTATATCATTTCCAGATGTTTGCAGCCATTTTCTTAGTAATGTATTTTAGCTTTGATATTTTCCATCATAAGTTTTTCTTTAAATAAGCAGGATATTTCAATTTTAATTTCTAGTTCTAGAAAAACTCTTGCTCTACAGAATTAGAGGACTTTTGGATAAAATTCCTGATCACCAGTTCGGATTCCGGCACCACCAATCTACGACTCAACAGTGCCACCGTATCGTCCATGAAATAAACACTTAATTGAAAAATAAAAAATACTATACGTCGATGATTTTATATATAGGTCAAGCTTTCGACAAGGTATGGCACGCTGGCCTCCTCTACAAAATCAAGCTTTTTCTGTCATGATACTTCAATTGATTTAAGTCTTTTTTAAACGATCGTCAGTTTCCAATTAAAGTCAATGGTGAAGCCTCAGATTTCTGTCGAATAAAATACCATAAGGAAGTGTATTGAGACCCATATTTTATCTCTTGTACACCATAGATATACCTACTATACCAACTACTCTAATCGGAACCTTCGCCGATGATACAATTATTCTTTCTATCTACAATATCATCTGAATGCTCTACAAGACTAAACTACTAAGTGTAAAATTAAAATTAATGACTCCAAATAAATGCAAGTAACTTTTACTTTAAGAAAAGGTCACTGTCCACCAGTATCTATAAATAACGCTGTCATCCCACAAGCCTCTTCAGTTCGCTATTTAGGACTATATCTTGATGACCAACTCACGCGAACCCACATTACAAAAAAAGAGGAAGCACGTCCACCTGAGATTTAAAGAGTTATACTGGCTACTTGGATGAAGGTCGCATTTGCCACTTCTCTTATACAAGACCATAATAATTCCTATCTGGACATATAACATCAAATTATAGAGTTCTGCCAGTAAATCCAAAACGAGCTCAGTCCAAAATCCTTCGTGAACTAGTAAATGCACCATGGTATGTCTCTAAACAAACGATCCATACCGACCTAGAAATTCCATTCATTTCAGAGGTCATCTAAGACCGCAGTAACAAACATCATGAGCGTCTTGCAGTTTACAGCAACCCTCTCTTATAACCACTTCTACACCGTCCCGGCAACAGGAGACTGAAAAAATATTGGTCAATTGACTCCTCGTTAGATGGCTTCGTGTTAGCTCATTAGCTTATAAAATGTTTATATTCCGATTGCTAATTTCTGGAAATAAAAAAAATAATAAAAAATAATTTAGGAATGGTTTATGAATAATCAGATATTTTATCTTGCAAATGTTCATGTTGAGATGCATACCCATGCTAGTGTTGTAAACTGTAGATAGCAAAACTTGGACATTTTCTATAGAATTAGCCAATGAGACGATACTATTAGCATACCTAATGTTACTGATCACTTTTTCCTTAATCATTATAGCTTTTTGACTTTTATTTAGGACTTTCGCTAATATTTCCCCTGGGTAAAACTTGAATAGTATTGGGAAAAACACGTAAGCTTTCTTACATTTCTGTAAATTTCTTTAATATTTTGTGTCTGTAATTTTTCTGCTTTCTTTAAGCACATTTATTAGTGTTTTGTGCTCCACACGGCAGAACATTTTTATATTTGTTGCTTAAGTATTCTTTATTTCTCCTAAAATTGGTTCCGTATTATCACTCAGAAAATCTTTATCCAACCTTAGTACTAAAAATGTTGCTACTAGCAAAAAATTCAAATAACGACAACGTTAAAATGAGTGCAATCTTCAGCAACAAAGATAATTTTACCGAGAGTGAAAAGTGTGAAGAATGCCACTGTCTTATTCATTTAGGAATGCCAGTAATTTTCGTGCACAAAATGGAAAAAAGTATATCCTAATGTTTCTCAAGATAAATTAGACCGATAAAAAGTGTTATAAGAAAGTTCTTATTATTGGACAATCAAAGAAGATTGTTAACATCAACCTTGCTGCTGTTTATACGACCACAGACAAATTGTAGGTCATTGTTAAGCAATGTTGCTGGTAATGCTGGAAACTAAGCGACCAAACCATTTCAAAGCGCAATATTTTAGGGTAATTTCAATATTAAAATCTGATGAACAAATTTAAAAGTTAATTTCTGACTTTCCCCTCCCTTTTGAAGCCTATAAATATTTCAGCTCGAAATAATTTCAAACAAACATCTAAGATAGAAACCAAAGCAGGTACGGAGATTAAAAGAAGGAAACGAAATTGGTTAACATACACTTTAATAAAACCGAACGACATTGTGGGTTTTAAATTTAAAATGGAGTCAGGTAGAATGAATAGCAAAAAACAGATACTGGAAAAATTTAGTACAATACATTTTATAGAGCGTTAGAATCCACAGATGTCTATTGTAATAAACCAACCCTTCTACGTAAGGGACAAAAGAAAAAGTGCATGATAAATTCAGGACTAGCATCTCTAGCATTCCTCTATGAAACGGTTAAACAATTTAAAGCAATAATAACAATACCCTGTACTTTACAAAAAAATTCAGAATAATGTATTCATGAGTTTTTCAAATTGTTATCGAAAACGTTTGTGTTGAGTTTTCCCACTGGTCCAGAACTTTTACAGGTTTTATTTTACACGAATAAAATGTTAAGTGTGTTTTTTACTTCAGGTTTTGTTTTAAAATTGTACAGAGGTATTGGGGTTGTATTTTCAATGCCAATACAAAGTAGAGAATTTATTGAAAATCGTTTAGCCTGAAAAGTTGTTCCATGCTAGATGGGAAATCCTGCAAAAGTACAAACTTTCCAGATGTTCAGGGGTCATTTAGGTCAAGTAACTTGAGCAGACGCGTTATTTAGTTACATTTGCTGCAATCAAGAATGACGACACACTTGTCGGTGATATTAATCAATCTGAAGTTTAATAAGTTCCGAAACTTTTCCTAAAATTCTCAGCGATGCCCATTTTTTAAGTAACTTCGCTACGCCTCCAAACGGAATTGATTTGGATCTTTCCGCGGGGTAATTGAAGAGTTAAGACACCGAGGCTGTTTGTGCGCCGACATCATGTTATGACTATCGTTTAGATCTTATCTGATAACTTTAAACCAAACTGCTTGTCAGCAGTTCTAAAAACCAATAAATAAAACGTAAAGCCGCGACGTGCCGCCCTCCGGGGCGTGCATGACGATTATAAAAGTTGCGAAGTGATTGCAGCAGAATGCAAATCCGGCTATTTATCGTCGGATGCAAATGAACTACCTTTGGTCATCACACGAATTTCGCTTAAGCGGCTCTTAAGCTGGCGAAAATTATTTTGCGAACGCAGCGAAGTCCGACGAAGCGTGGGAACTGGCGCGGTTAAGCCCAAAAAGGCCAACTAATTTTTTTTTCTAATCTAAAATGATATAAATAAAAGCAGAAGGCATCTAAGGCCAGCATAGTATTTCTGAATTGCAGCTGCGCAACGCAGCTTTTTCTAAAGCGCCCGCAGTTTGCGCATTACAGCGCGATTTACAGCGGAGCTGAAACGCTCGCTTAGGTGTAAAGATGTTAAATTACGGGGAGTTTTAGCGGCAACTTTATGCCTTCCCCCGAATAGTAAACCATTAATTAACGGTTTGGGCTGGAAAATAATTTTCGTGAGGACTTTAAGAGCCGCCGGGTGTATTTATGTAACCGGAAAACCTGTGGCCATTTGCTCTCTTCGCCGCTTATTTACAGCGGCTGCAGTTTGGTTTATTTTAGAACGGGAGCTGCAAGTTGCACCTCTTCACCTGTGTTTATTCAGCGGCGGCTCGCGCGACTCGCTCATCTGCTTGTGATAGGTTTCAGCCACAATTAGACTCTGCTTGTAGAATTCATAAGTGGCATTACGAGAAATAGCTTTTTTTATTAATTACAGCGCTAATAAAACTTGTGGTACCGTAGAAATAACCTGGGCAGCAAAAGGTGGTTCACTAAATCGCCAGGACTGGCAGAAACATAATTGAACAAGGTAGAGGAACATAAAGGCTAGATAAATGGCAGATAAGGCCTGCAATTGAAGTTGCGTTACGGAACGAGCTCGAAAGAAACAGTAACTGCAATAAAGTGCAGTACAGTTAATGGAAGTACTTTTACATTTCCTGCCAAAGAATTTATTGGTGCAATTAATGGGAGAATGCGGCTTGGATAAGAGATGTAGGTTAATTACAAAAATTTGTAAGGTAATCGACAATGATAGTTGTAATAAACTTTTTCTGCGAGCAAATGTTTTATTGCAACAGTTTGATCTTTGGCTTTTCTAGATATAATCAGATAATACAGAAAAAGCTTCAATACAATATCACTGACGTTATTGTTAGACTCACAACACGTCATATCGAAAATATGTTGAAGCTCAATGTTGAAAACAGTTTGGAGTAACATGGCCTACTATATTTGGTAACACAACAGCAAAAATAAATTTTTTATACTAAATATGTAATGGAAAAAGAATGCCTTCGCTGATTGTCTTGAACGTCAGTGTGACTCGACTACACCGACGCTGACCTTGACCACATGGCCACCGCCGACCGGGTAGTGTAACATCCTGGAACCGACCACCTACAAGAAAGTCTTTCAGACGATCTAAGCCCAGAAGCCGCGTAAGGCTTAGGGAGCTGATGGCATCCCGAACCGTGCGTAGCAGACCCTTTTAAAGAAGGCGGTCGTATGCGTGATGAAAATAGCCAACGCCGTTCCCCGCTTCCGTTACTTTTTGAGGCCATGGAACGTGGCGGACGTGATGATGCTCCCCAAGCCGGGGGAATCTCGTATATTTTCTCAAGACTACAGGTCTCCTGTCCACCATGGGGAAGCTTGTGGAGCACATCATTCACCAATGCCTGAGGACGGCAGTCGAGGACCTAGAACTGATCCCGCAGAACCAGTTGTGATTCCGATTTGGCCACTCCACCATCCGCCAGTTACTCCGGGCGGTGAAAAAGATCGCGGAAGGCGTCGCTAATAAAGAAGTCACTGGAGCAATCTTCCTTGACGTGGCCAAGGTTTTCGACAAAATTTGCCTTCACGGGCATACCTTCAAGATGATCCCGGCGACCCTTTCGCTGTGGATGGTCCAACTGATTCGGTACTACTTGTTAGGACTTGTTCCGGTTCAAGAGAGGCGGCGTGAATTCATTGGTGCGGCATTTCCAAGCCGGCGTCCCTCAAGGCTTGGTCCTGTCCCCGCATCTCTTTAACATCTACATTGAGGACATCCCCAAGACGCCCTTCACGGCGATGGCTCAATAGGCAGACGACACGGCGGTGCATTCCAACTCCAGAGGCCCTCGCGATACGGCGGATCCAGGTCCACCTGGACCTAATAGAAGAATTGTGCCAGAGGTGGTAAATAAGAGTTAACACAGGGAAGAGTTCGGCGGTCCTATTCTCCACCAAGACAAGAAATAGTTGGTGTGATGACATGCTCTCCCTCATGATCTTCGACGGAGATGTACCCTGAAAACTAGAGACTAAATATCTCAGAGTGACTCCAGATAAACGGTTGACTAGAAAAGCACAAGCAGAAGACTAAGGCAGTTCGCCAAGCCCGAAGCTCAATGTTCAAATAGCCGGCTGTCTTACAGGAACAAGTATGGGGACATGCCGCAAAGTCCCATATCGATAAGCTCTAGGTGATTCAGAATCGGACTCCAAGGACCACCTTTGATACTCTATGGTTCATTAGAAATATCGGTCTGCACAGAGAATCAGACATGTCCACCATCCGGGAGTATATCTCCCAGTGCGCTGAAAACATCTTCTTCAGCATCCAAAACTACGGAAATTATTCATCCGTGGCCTATATAACTACGAGGTTGATCGCAGCGCCCGCCATATGCGCCTGAAGATTATAATTCCTTCGTAACAGCGAGGCCTACTTTGGGTTTACCAACGTCTAAATGAGATCATCATGTACCTCCCATCAAGTTACGATTTCAACATCAACGCCATGCTTGAATTTTGAGTATGTAATTTTATCAAGTGAAAACCATACATTTTTTTTTGAACTATGAGTATGTCGAGTTTCGTTCCAACAAAACGCAATTTGTGGCAAGCGTTATTTTTTTGTTTCCATTTGAAGAAATCGGCAGCTGAAAGTCTTCATTTGCTGTCTGAAGCTTATGCTGATTGCAACGATTTAAAAGTGGTGATTTTGGCACGGAAGAAAGAAGCACCAAAAAGTTTGAAGATGCAGAAATGGAAACATTACTCAATGAAGATCCATGTCAACGCTTAAAGAACTAGCAGATTTCTTGATTGTTGATTTACCGGACGTCGCTATACGTTTGAAGGCAATGAGAATGATTCAAAAACAAGGACATTGGGTGCCACAAGAATTGAAGTCGAGGGACGTCTAAAGACGTTTTTCCACCTGCGAGTAGCTCCTTTAAGGACACAAAAGAAAGGTTTTTGCATCGTATCGTGACCGGTTAAAAATTGATTCATTACGAGAACTCTAAGCGCAGAAAAGTCGAGCATTACCATCGACCTCAACATCGACGCAAAAGCGAAACATTTATAGTTGGAAGGTAATGCTTTGTATTTGATGATATCAAAAAAAGCCTAATGTTTTATGAGCTGTTGAAACAAAGCGAAATTATCACTGAGGATCGTTAGCGACAACAACTGATCAAATTGAACCGAGAGTTGAAAGAAAAACAACCGAAATACGCCGAAAGACCCATGAAGTGATTTTCCAGCACGTCAATCCTTGACCACATGCTGAAAAAAAGTCAGAAACTATTTAGAAACACTTTAATGAGATGTCCTACATGACCCGCCGTATTCACCAGATATTGACCATTCTGATTACCATTTGCTTCAAACGTATGGCCTGTCTGAGCAACGCTTCAAACCCTCTAAAGATATCGAAAAATGAGTCGATTTATGATTGCATGAAAGGACGAGGAATTCTTTCGCCGGGGAATCCGCCTGCTGTCAGAAAGATGGGAAAAAGTTGTAGCTCACAATGGACAGTAGTTTGAATAACTTTTTAAATAAACATTTAATCTCACATAAAAATCCTTTAAAATTAAATCCAAGTCCCAATAGCGAGACTTCATTGCTATGCCACAGCCCGACTTTGGCATACTAACGCGTTTGGAGAGAAAATTCCCGCGCATCAGCCCCTGGCTGTCTGGTGCCATCAAAAGGCTGTGAAACAACCATCGGCCGATGCGGCCGCAGCCGCGAGCATTCCGAGGTGTCCGGAATACCAATGGAACCGCCGTTAATCCAAGCTCCCGTCAAATAAACCAGAACTCGATGGAAGTAAAAGTCGGATGCTCGCGCTGCATGTGTGGTCCGGCTTTGTCCGGCAATCGTTGCCCTGGTACCCATTATGGGCACTCGTCCATCTCAGGGCTATCAGCGGCCGCTGGGCCCCGGCCCCGATCGCGCTTTCGGGAGGGCCTACCCATTTGTCACGCCGCGAAAGCCGCATTCGTGCCAAGGCATTTAAAGTTCACTTGCATACAGTTACGCAGGGCTGGGGGCATTCTGGCAGGCCGGCTGAAATGCGCCGACAAGCTTTTGAAATGCGAATTAAGAATATTCGGAGCCGGCATTATATGCACATAAATCTACTACCAGCGCACTTGTACTGAACATGTTGAAAACAACAGTTTACGACAAATAAAAAGTCTAAAAAAGACGTCTGGATGAGAGTTAACAAAAAAAAAAATTTCTTAGATATATTAAGCTGTGCTCATGCACGTGTCTATGGAGGGATATTATGGGAAGCGCCACCTAGCGTTGAGTACACGTGACCATCAGGGTAAATTAACAGTTGACAGTCGAACTTAGTCAGTGTAAGAGGTAGAGTCAGGGTGCAATAGACCACCGAGTAAAAATTACAAATTTGTTATAAATTGGAGGAGAGACGCATGGAATGTTGGTACAAGGTATGACTAGTTCAAACATTTTCGTGGCGAGAAGAAAATGACATCTTAGTTGGCTGTTAACAAGCAGAATTCCGGGTATCATCGAGCGAGTGCAACAAATGTCAACGCGAGATCGGCGACTGCCTCTGCATTGATGAAGGAGGAGTTAAAAATGAATAAGGATTACTAATTAATATTCTATGCAGCAATTGAAGAAAAAGAGAACGAAAAAAAAAGAAATTCTATACAATACTAGAGATGAAAATAAACATAACAATTATGCTTCTCTTTTTTTAATTTTTCTTTTTCGCTTTCCATTTTTATTTCTGTATTAGATTTTGTATTAATGCTGTATCAATGCCTAATTATGTATTTTACATCCCCACCATATTTTTTGTTTTATTATTCGACCTTGTATCTTTATTTTCTTTAATTTTATTTTATCTTTTGTAAATTTAATAAACCAGATGCACCCGGTAATATATAAATTAACTTTTACAACTTTCTTCGCCTGGTGATGAAGCCCCACACAAAATTGCTGCATATCGTTGGTTCAATGAATTTAATCATAGTCGTAGTTTGCTGGCGGATGAATTTCAAGAAGACCATCCAAAATCGGCCGTGGTGCCAGCAAACATCAATGGCATGGACGCACTGTGACTTATTATGAAATTCAGGCATCCTTGGGCATTAGTATGGCTAGCACATATTCGATATTGCATGAACATTTAATCGTGAGAAAGCTGTGTGCGCGTTGGATCCCGCATAAGTTAACGATCGCTCAAAAACAGGCTCAAGAAATACAATCGCGGTTCTTCAAATGCCATTTATAACATCGTCAGAGGTGAGAAATCTTGGATTTACAGCATATGAGCCCGAAAGTAAACAGTAGTAGACTGTAAGGGTCTTCCTAGATGACCCAAAACCAACAAAAGTTGTTCGCGTTCGAAACACGTCGAAGTAAATGGTCGCCTGTTCTTTTGAAAAAACTGGACATGTCTCGCTCGTGGTTTTAAAGAATCGTAAAACGGTCAATTTTAAACGGTACACAACCATTTGTTTGTCTTCGAGGAAATAAGAAAAACCAACGCCCGACGTCGGATCATTCTCCACATAAACTGCTTGGACAAAGATTTTCAATGCCGGAAGAGGCGGTTGATGCGTTCAATACTCGATGTGCGAATATACCTGATTCTCTATGTAAAACATGCTCTTAAAATTTATTCCAGCGTACGCAATAATATATTGACCATTAGGAAAAATATTTTGAAAGACAATAAAAAAGTTTTCAACATTAAACATTGGTTTTTGTTAGTTTTTCGCAATGGATATCGTTTCGGTTGAGCTTTATGCGTCACTTGCCTGATTATCGTTTAATTTCCTCAAGATTATCTTAAAGTAGACATGTTGTTTCAAAAAGGTTGCGATGCAGCATCTTGTCCTGTAATGTTGTGAGCTTGATTGTACTACCGCTTGCTTAACTATCCCTTGCTGATGATGCTTGTTTATTCCCTCAACCAGGCAATTTAGCTACAGCTTTTAGTTCTTAGTATCACTATCCAATTTTATGTGAAATTAGGAGACTTATCCAAGTAACATGCTGCCTCTGCACTACTCATTTGTCGTCTTTTAAAGAGGTAACAGCACTCATTATAAAACAATACTACATATTTAATTGCAGCGAAAAGTATCAGAAACCACTAAATTTATTTATTTATAGTTCACGCATAGCTTGTCTCATTTTCCTGAAATATTGACGAGACACTCTTGTAAAGTTAACGATAGAAATAAAAAAAGAATTCTAAAGCAAGACTTAAATTCTCAACTGTGTATCCTATAGTTATAATATAGTTATAATATAGTTATAATACTTAAGCTATCAATTTATTTTGTGGCTTAGATAAAAAAAAAAGTAACAAAACGAGAGATCTTTGGAAACCTAGCCTTATTTATACCGCAAGCCCGAGGCCGCTATAAATAATAGCAATTCTATTAAACAGTTGTTAAAGGAGCGTTAAATTCTCCCGCCCGTTAGACATAGATTAACCGTATGCAAATTGTGTTCTAAATTGCAAATATTGGTACCTGGTGCTTGATAAATGTGCAGCTATTATAATCAGCAAGCGTGTAATTAGACAATTTTCAACGTAAATCAGGCCTCTCTAAAAACGGGCCTTTGTGCAATCCATCTATTGTAAGCTGCAAGATCAGCATGTTATGCCGTACAAAGCTGGTGCACTGAGAGGATGTTAATAAAAATCGAATTCGAAATGCGGATTTTTAATATAAATTTGAAAATTACTATTGTAAAACTCCAATTAGTTTAAATTAAATTAAATGTACAGTTATGGAAAAAAACATATTATCAAGAGAGGCAATGGTCATTAAATAAATTTAAAACGTAAAAATTAGTATTAAAATTTTAATAACAAATAAAACAGACACCAAAAAATACCAAAACTGTATAGAAATATAAACTGCTAGATCATTTCGTAAATAATGTCGCTTTTTCTTGGCTTCTGTTCAGCAGTAAATAATAATGTCATCGAAACTTTACAACGAACACTGCCAAGACCAGTTATTGGTTAGTGTGGTTTGTATCATTAAAGGCGTTAAAATGGAAACTAGCACAAAATGACATAGGTGTGACTGTGAAAATCACGCAACGGAAACACGGGGGTAGAAATAACGAGAAAAAATGTGGAAGCATACGAAGAAGGAACAATGAGCGGACGCTAGTGTCAATGACAGTTAAACAAATTCTGAAACTTGTGCTTTAAAGATAAAGTGCGACCAGGAATTGGCTAAGCCATTATATTCTACGTTTCTATCAGTTATACACTGATAACTAAAGGCTGGCAACGGATTTAATACAAAAGTATTAAACAACATCAACAGAGAGTGGATGCGGAAAAAACGTTTTAACCTTTACTAAACAAAGATCTTCATCCACAAAAAGTCTTTTTGTGCGTATGGTAGTATATGAAGAGTATTATTCAGTTTAAAAATTAAATTTTATTTGATTGTAAACAATCAGAGCAACTTGAAATGACACTGGAAGAAATGTGGCCATTTCAGGTCAATAGACATGGTGTATTCTTCTATTATAACTCCCTGTTCCTAGACAAGCGTTGTAAAAATTGAAATACGGGGAGACCATATTTCTACTCTCTATATCGTACCTTCTCATTGTCATCTATTTTGGAGCCTGTAAAATAGTACTTCAGGGATTTTTAATGCGAAACCTAAAAACTTTTTTATAGAAGAATTTATAAGTTATTAGGCTGTGTTATAGAAAAAGATGATAATTATACTATTGATTGATTTTAAACAGCAATTAGTTTTTGCTGTTTCATCATTTTTTTGGGGGTAAGCCCTTTTCCTCCTTAGTTTTATTAATTTTTTTCTAGTTTGTCTGACTATTGTTAATAGAATGATTTTGACAGAAGACTAATCTACTTCAGGGCTGGAGACCCTACCCACGTAAGCTCTTAATTGCTTTCATTCCCTATCCTGAGTACTCTTAACCAGACCTCAGTTCCTTCCATAACCTTCTCCTCCCACATCTTATCCATTTAAAGAAGACAAGGAAAAACAATTTTTATCAATTATTTCCAAAAAGTCATTACTTCCTAGTAGGATCTCTCAGGGACGTGAAAGAGAGGTCTCAAGTATAGAAAAATTATTAGATGCAAACACCAAAATTCCAAAAACTCAAAATCTTGGAATAACAAAGCTTAATTTAAATAAGTCAACTATAAATTACAAAGAAGAAGTTCACCTCTGTAAAAGCTCACTTACAGGAATTTCAAGAAATAACGAAAAGAATAAGGATAATTGACAGCTTTAAACGAAGCGAGTCGCAAAACATACATATTCCTTCTTTGGTGCTATTGACAGTTATCAAAAAATTTTTGTTTAGTAATTTTCTAGTTTTTTTTTTGAAATAAACAATAAAAGGATTCTGGACCACTTTGAGAAACACATGTTTGATGTTTCTATAGATAATTAATCAAATGAAGAGTAAAAAAATATTTTTCACCAACATGAATATGTTAATCAGCCTTCTATTAGCATCGACACTGAGGTGAGTTCAGACAAAAATTCTAATTCTACTGCACCACCCAAATAGTGTTCTCCAAAATGTGGTCTACGCCAAACTAGTTTTAGCGTTTAGTAAATTCATAGATGTTTATTCTGAAATCACCAGGACAAGGTCAACTTGGTAAAACAGAATAAGCAAGTAAAACAGAAAAGATATAGATATTATATTGAACATAGATGACTATTTGCTCATTAAGAGTATTACAAGGAAAGAGTGCTTAAGATGTGCAAAAGTTAAAATTGAAAAGAGAATCAGAACCATTTGTATTATGTGCCAAATACTGATGTGCAGTTTTTATATATAACATTGTGACAACCTTGTTTACATTCACAGTCTTATATACTATTTTAAAATAAAATATTGTCTTATATACTTTTTTAAAATAAAATATTGCTTACACTATTAGTTGTGCTTTTTATCTCTTAACTAGAATACCAATGAGATAACTGATCTCTATCTATAAGACCGATAAGACCCATATGTGCCACACTTCCAAAATTTTCCCCTTATCAACGAACTTAAAAAGTTCGTTACTGAATTTTATATGTCTGTCTGTCGGTTGGTCTGTCACGCTGAACAAAAAAGTCAATTGGACCAAAATCCCAAAATATATATAATGCCCGAAAAATGGCGTCAAAATTGCCCTCATAGGGATTTGCTGTGAAAATACTTTTTTGTGAATAAAATTCAGCACAGGCGTGAATTAATGACTAGTGACTCATTAAAAAAGCAATTTCATGGCTCGACACGGTTAAGAGCACAATAAAAGTGGTCATTAAAAAGGGTTGCTTATATGAAAATACAATTTTTATACAGAACGTATTAGTTGATTAAAAATAGACTTTCAGTGAATACAAATGAACAGATTAGCTGTTAGGTAGATGAAATTTCGGGAATTATATATTTTATTGGACTTTGGTCCAATTGACTTTTTTGTTCAGCGTGTCGAACTTAGTAAGAATCACCGATCAGATCACTTGCCCTCTGACACAAATTTCACGGTATGGGTAACCGCCTATCAGCCTTTGAAAATGGGTTCTTATAGGAAATTTTACGCTGATTTCGAATTCGAAATTAAAAAATTTCTATCTCGAATAGTTTTCGAGATATTCGACTTCGAATTTCGGGAAAATTGTAATTCTTATAGGAAATTTTACGCTGAATTCGAAAATGAAGTCGAAAAAATTCTATGTCGAATAATTTTCGAGATATTCGATTTCGAATTTTTAAGTTCGTTCTGGGATTGCTTACAGAGCAATTTCTTCGCCGGCCCCATGTTTTATTATATGAAATTTGATCATGTATAACTAGATTCTGTAAAGGAAGCATAATAAAAAATCTGAAATATACTTAAAAAATATTAAAATAGTTTAACGGTTGACAATATTTGTCTCAGTTTCAGTCTGGGATAAAATGGGAGTCAACGTTAATGAAAAGAAATTAAATCAGTCATACTAATTACAGGCTGGTGAAACTTAAAACACTAACCTTCTTAGCAAGAACATAAAAAATCTGACTGGAAATGAAGGTCTCCCAAACGAAGACAATTTAAAAGAAACGCGTGTAACATGTACGTATTACTTGGACAAACAGACCAAACCATCTAATATTAGTGAAGTGTAAAAAGACTATTAACCAGGCAATGTGTTATAGAAAATTTATTGTTAGGTTTGTATTTGGAAATTAAAATGGAAATTAGTGGAGCATATATCAAGGACCAAAAACGAGCAGTGGACCAAAAAAATGTATGATACATGTATACTACATGGACGGATGATATTGCAAGAATGAGTTCGTTGGTGAAGATGATTATGGAGAATTGTTGATAACAGATATCCTGGGTGAGCATTCGATTAGCACTTGCTAGTTTGTAGTCCATTACTATAGTTTTATGATCACTTCAGACATTGTTGGAATACTTAGATCTTTATAGATCATTACAGTTGTCACATACCACAGTGCGTTCACTAACGTTCATAACAGCTGTCTGAAAACGTTGCAATATTCCAATGTTAGAGTTGCTAGTTGCCTCTTATAAAAAGTTTTCGTAAGTCCATATCGGTTTCAGTATTGTTTTATAGAGTAGAGGCATATTTTCCAGTTTTAGTCGAGATTATTTACGGAGTAGCCAGTACATCTGTCGAAATTTTAGTCCCAGTTGTTTGCGCTTCGTAAATATATGCTTCTGTTAAGTAAGTTTCCTATCTAGGAATACCTAAGTATTTAGTGTCGCTCATAGTTGGCTCAATGGCTGGAGGACAGGTATCTCTTTCCCTAGTAAATGTAATGTGCGCTGACTTCGTCTCGTTCGCTTTATCTTTCTGTATTCTGAATAAATATTGAAGTTTACTCTGATACATAATTGATATGGGATGCCAATATAGCAGTATCATCAGCATAAGCAGCCATTTCCGTCGTTCTAGTTGCCGGGATGTCTGACGTATATATAAATATAAAGTACAGTATTGGCCTCAGCATACTTAGTTAAGGCACGCCTGAGTGTATTGGATACAATTTAATATATACCTCTTGATGTTTGATATAAAAATGTCTGTCAGACAGGAAAGAGATTAGAATGGAGTATACATAGTGTGGTAGATACAGCGAGAGTTTGTAGCAAAGCCCCTTATGTAGGAAGTCTGGGGAAGATCTAAAAACACTGCTGAACAATAGCGTTTTCCTTCCAAGTCTCGGTTAATTTTGCCAATTAGCCTATGAACTTGTTTTTTCGTGCTATGTCTACGTCTGAATCTAAACTGGTGGCTTAGTATTATACTGTATCCATCTAGCAATTATTAGATTTGCTTTAAGAAAACTTTCTCAAATGTTTTGGAAAATACCATTAGTAGGGTAATTGGCCTAAAGGGTGCGACGTCCGTTGGACCTTTTTCTAGTTTTTTAATACAAATTTAACTTCTAGGGTAGTGAAGAGTTTTAGTGTTAGTACAGCTGGTGCAAAGCTTCTAGAATTGTTTCTATTTTAAGTTTTTCATAAAATTTTATGTATAATTTACTCGAGAAAGTTGTTCTCGAAATGTAGAGGTTTTTTGGTTTGAAGTTCTTACCTGTCCACTATTCGCTGTTTGTAGAGGCGTAATTGCAGATAATGGCAGTTTTAACTTTTTGGTAGCTTCGAAAGCGAATAGTCTGCGTATTTGGTTTCACTAAGTCCTTGTAGATATTCTTGTAAACTCATTTTTTAATTGTTGCAGAAGTTCTTTTAGTTGATGAGCTAGCCTATTGAAAATTTGTTTGATTACTGAGGATTTGGTTGCTATCTCTTTCTAACTTTCTGTTTATTTGCAATAACCTGCCTGACAACATTAGGACAAATTTCTTCCAGTGTAATAGAAGATTGAGAGAGTATCAGGTGTTCGGTTGTTTCTGAACACACCAAGGATGGCGCTGACGTAATCCTCATTAGAGCCTTTTGTCAAGTTTAATAATTTGAATAGTTTTTTCATCAGAACTTTAATAAGAAGCCTCGACAACAAGCAAACAAAAGACAAAAGCTCAATATGCACGGTTGCATAATCAATTTAATATTACTGGTAATTCAAAAGCCAGCAAAAAAAATTTATAGAAAAAATTTTAATATTCGAGTGAGACTTTTGGATTGCTTGCGATTCCAAAAATATTTAAGTGAGTCTCACTATCAATCAGTGAACGGTAATTTCAGTTTAAAGATCCCCAACCAGCGCTTTCTGTACTGGGAATCAGCATCCCAATCGAAATAAATTGGGAGCCCTCGAAGAGGTCGCGCCCTTTCGGGGCGCGCGCCGCTTTGCGAACAACCGAATTAATTATATTCAGGGCAAATTAGAATTAAAATGGAGCGGAGCAAAAAGGCGAATTTCGTTTGTCGGCATTATGCTGACAGCGCCAAATTGCAGCGATCTCGTGCAGCGGCGGCTCAAATCGAGCACAAAACGCGATTTTGTTGTTGTTAAGTGCACATTCTGGTGAAATTTCAGCCGAATGAAATCGTGAAATATCACACGCGAGTGGCGCGCGACGTGCAGCTGGAAATAATTTCCGCGTGACAACGGCGTGCTTCGTATCAAATGGCTCTGTAGAACAACAATATTAAAATGTCTGGTGATGCGTTTACGGTGTTTATTTTTATTGTGAGGAGCTGTAAGTGCTTAGATATGTGTACCATAAGGGAAAAAATGTGTATGTTTTCGAAAGGGCCAGCATATGTTTGATGTGAATGTTTTTTACTTTTTAATTAAAACTGATAACAAAAATCTCTCATGTCCACAAAAAATAGCTACCGATAATATATTTAATGAGTTTCTTTTACAACATTCTCAGAAATGGATGAGGGGTCGATTAAGTAAATATAATAAATAGTTTCACAAGACCAGCACCTACTGGAGCTTGTCATAACTAAATACGATATCGTGGCTATATTAAATCATAAGATCGGGTTCTTTGTAAATTTCTTGAAATAGTATATAGCCGGTCTATCACATTTTGTCTTGGTATCTGAAGGTGATTCTTTGGATCTCGTCTATGATGATAGAGATATTCAGGCCAGCATGGGGCGTTTAATTACTGACGAAGCATGGAACATCATCATAGTCCTTACAGAACTTTGAATGGAAACATCTGTATGACTTTCAGGTTTGATGGTTCGGCCATCAAACGTTTGCTAACAGTGATACAACTAAGCCTAGACTTCTATCTGTAGCTCCAAAAATAACAGCAATAATGCAGAGAAATCGCTACTGAGATAAAATTAGAGTTTGGGAGAACACATTGGAAATCCTCGATTTCTTCATAAATATTAGAGAAAGATGCTAAAAAGTACAACTTAATAAGTCAGTTCACGAACAAAACTAAGCACGCAAATTATTTATAGACTTTCAAAATTAGCAGCAACTTAAACATACTGTTATCGAGAATAATGTTTATACTGCTACCGATAAAGGTAATTTGTGAATCAGCAAAACTACGGAGACGTCTTGAATGGTAGGGAAAAAGACACGAGAAAACGTCCCTTTAAAAGAATTCAATCGCTGATGTGTACTATGTAACGCAGACCACCCTGCAAATTACAAGAGTAGCACTGTATATAACGAATTAGTAATAACCAAAAACAGGACCACTAGAGGACACCAACAACAGCCATTCAACCAAATAGACATATCTGTATAAAACCCAAATATACAACAAATTATCACTCCATACCATCATCAATAAACATACGCACAAATAGTCAAACCAGGTGAATTTGGTGGAGATCACAAAACGTTACAGACCAACCTGTTTACAATAGACTAATCAAAGAACTGAAAAAGTCCCCAAGGGAAGTGTCAAATACCACATTTGAAAAGTACAATACTAAATCTATTTGTAAATGATCACAAACCATGAAAAGCAATAAAAAAGTAAATCTAATGACAAGTTAGTTCGTTCTGGCAAAGAAAAGGCAAACATATTTGCTTCACATTTAATTAAATTCTTCAAAACTCAGTCAAGCTATATTGATCAAGAAATAGAAGACTTTATCGACGCCCCACGTATAAAAATTTTCTTTTCTACAGAAGTAAAGAAAGAAATAAAACAACTAAATATATGTAAAGCTCCAAGATATGGACCAAGACAAGTACTTAAACATCTACCTAAAAAAACCATCGATATTCCAACAATCATATTTAGTGTTGTGCTCAAGCTATCATACTGAAAGTATGATGAAATAATAATAGGACTAGGAAACCCTCCAAAAGAATGGTCGTGTTATAGACTCAATATTTTGAAGAGTCTTACTAAAAACATTATATACAGTGAACGAGTTCCTAATCACCAATTCGAGTTTTGAAAAAACCATTTTATAACCTAATAAGTCCATAGAATTGTTAATAAAATCTCTAAAATTCTTGAAGATAAGAAATTTTACAACGCAATATTGTGTGACAAACTCATTGTCCCATAATTAATATCTCCCCATAAAGTCATATTTGTAGAACAGAAGCTTACGACAACTTCTACACTATTAAATCTCAAGTTTCTCAAGATAGTGCATTAGGACGATTGTTGCTTCTCATTTACATAACCGATATATTTGAACCCGACGACACCAAAGCTGCCTCTTTTGCTGATGATGTGGCTATTATTGCCATCAACGAACATCCTGTAAAACTATCTCAACCTGCTTCAAGACTAAAACATCAAATGGTAAATAAAAGATAATTCAAACGCATCTGTTTAGATGGCATGTATCCTGGGGGATGAAGTATGTCCACCTATGACAATGGATGAACGAATACCTGTAGCAATTGAAACAAAGTACCTCAAACTACAGTTAGAGAAACATATGGAATCTAAAAGAAAATTCGATGGCTTCTTTGCAGAAAATCAAGAATTTCTCTAAACAATAAAATATTGCTGTGCAAAACTATACTGCAATCCATGTGGTCCTACCGTGTTCAACTCTGGAGATGTGCGAAGCCGTCATCAATCAGTGTCATCCAGTGATGTTAATCCAATTCACTAAGGATGACTGCAAACGCTTTATAGTAGGTGAACAATTAAATAATCCTTAAAGATCTAAAGATTTCCTTTGTCACAAGTGAAATACCAAAAATGACTAATAAACTACACAGAACATGATCCCAAGAGTTGCTACACCAATGGGTTTATAAGGGAAAGGGAAAATATTGAATGTTTCCTTTGCAAGCTAATAACTTATAGTACATTTACTTAACATTCTCTATAGTTATAATTGTAGTATAGTTGAAATAAAAAGTTCTATATGTATTTATTTGAAGATAAAAAAATAATAAAGTACTATATTCAGATGATGTTAATCTAATATTTTTTCACACATTATTTAAAGTGTTTAAAGAAATCAATATGCTTATCCAATGATGTAGATGTATCATCTCAACTATTTACTTTAACTAATTTACGAGGAAGTATGAGATATCCGTTAACTTTCCAATTTATTGCGATGTCTCCTTAATAGAATGGAATTCATTGATACCTCAAGAGGGCAAGATAGGCACTACTTAAGGCAATGAAATATATTGCCCCCAATTAGGTGCATCTGATTGCGGTATCTGCAGACAGATAAATCGTCGAACGGAGGAATTTAATATCTGCCAGCTAACCCATATGTGCGCGAAGACGCTGTTGCGGAGAGTCTCTGGTCGATACATCTCTCGCGGAAGATTTATGCCTTGGAGGGACACTAGAACAATTCCCAATACCCAATGACCGCCTTCCTTGTTCCTGGGTAACGGTCACACACGCTATCAAAGAGCGGGTTGTATTTTTGTCGAGTGCTCGTGTCCGCGCTCGATTTATGGCGGCAGTGTCCAGTCGGAATGTTATTGTTTTAAGCGCGCACTTTGTATGGTAATGCCGCGATGTTGCGGCCTGGCCAGGCCGGGTAATATACACAGGCGCTCGGGCCGCCACGCCTTTTTTATGTTAATTGGCTGGCTGAAATTTGCGCTAATGGGCGCTTTTTCCACTCCGAGATTTGCCCGCGCGGCAATCGCGGCCCAATTACAGTTTGTACGTGTGGTCCTACAAAATGCTGCACGACAGATGTCGCTAACCTATTACGCGGAATGATATACTCGATTCGGGTTTCACTTCTGTTATTTGTACAGCTCGCATTGCAAAATTTAAAATATTACTCCTATTTTATTACAACATAAATATCCATGTGGCTTGAAGCTGTTTATGATTAGTTGTATGAGTTCTAAGATGTTTATTATTGTTCTGTGGATATACCACTATGTAATAATTGTAGTTACTTTTGTTACTTTCTAGGAACCCAGCTGTCGCAAACGTGCGTGGCGAACATTCTGAGCGATTCCCTGTCGGCGTATCGAGATGTTTTCGATCTCCTTCTGAAATTCCATCGAATAAGCGTAAATTTCGCGTGGCGGGGCGGCAGCGGCATTTGAAGTAGCTACAGCACGGAAGCTGTGCGTGTTGACATAAATATTGTATAATTTTACATTATCTGTTGTATGCATGGTATATATAAACAGTACGATTCTGATCACCTGTCAGTAAAATAAATAAATAGTTTAAGAACATTTGAACGCCTTATATACTACTGTAGAGAGTGAAAACATTACAATATAAAACAGTTATGAGAACCACAACCGTATATAACAGTATATGAAGTACTAGAAATTTTTTGCAAGCGATGGTTTTGTGTTGTGACAGATTCAAGCGTGTTAAAGCAGGTTCAAAACTTTATACAAGCCCGTCAGACCTATCACCAAGTATAGGAGGACCACTTTAAAATGGAAACGGTTTGTTCCTTTTGAGTACCCACACCACCAATGAACAAAGAGCACGATTAGTTAGAACCAGATAAATAAAGAAAAATGGAAATTGAAGTATCCCTAAACGCCTTTATGTTGTCTAACAGAAACCTGAACTTATCAATCCAAACAAAATATAGTTGAGCTTACATTATGCGGACTCGAAACATAGACTATGAAGAAAAGCACAAAAAATAATATAAACTGAAAGAAAGGACAATGCAAAGTATTGTAAAGAATAGACAAAGAGAAAGAAAAGATAAATATTACCAAAAGAAAAAAAGCAAACGTTAAAAATGTATGAAGAAACGGAAAGTACAAAATATATTTCACACTAAAAGGAAAAATTGAAAGGAGAAGAGGAATTGATAGGAAAATATTTTTTAGCTCCAAAACATTCGGGTTAAATAGCAATCAACTCTATAGAACAATCATAAATTGTAAAAGTCAAGTGAGTTATGGTGACTCGAAAGGAAAAAACACATCAAAGATTGACTTTGTTGTTTATTATATTGAAGATGCATTTTTCCTCTATTTGATAGAATTCAGAAATTTTCCTTCAGATCTTTGTTTTTAAAATTCAGAATATAAAAAAATCAATAATAGATTGTTTAATGTATTTTAGTCTTTAATATGATTTTCCTAATCTTAGTGTTATTTTTGATCAGATTTAAAAAAACGAGAAAAATACCTTCTAGAGTTGTTAAAGAAACGTCATTCGTTTTCAAACTTCAAGCACGGCTTAACAACCCGAGGACCAACGACACAATGAAGAGGTTTATTGCTAATGTGTTTGGATGACCCTGAAAATGCACTCACTAGCTGTGCTGAGGTTCTTTTTTTATAAATAAATTTCGAAAGCTTAAATGATGTCTAGAAAGGCGTGTGAGCAGTGACTCCTATCTTGCTTAGAATTAGTTGCCTCATTACTATAAACGCAAAATCTTTTCGAATACTTTTAGAAACACGGGAAGAAACTGATCGGCCTAGATAAAAATGTTTTTCTAAAATCATTTCCGGGTTTCGATATAACGATTAGTTTCGTTCGTAGTATCTCTTTTAAAATACGCCCTGTTATCATATCCTAAGATTATATTGTTGAAAATTGATGATCCGACTTCGTTTAACATGAAAGGTTTGATGGGCTGATGCATTTGATGTGGGGCATTTAGAACTCGGCGGAAAGTTCTTCTTTTGCAGCAAAAACTGTCATAAAAAATGATAAAATAATCTGCGAATACTTTTGCTTCTTCTTTATCTGTCTTGACCCATTTACCAATTTAGGTTTTATTGGCGATTGAATTGTTTTTAAATTGTTCATTTTATTGTGACTTTTTAGATATTCTAGAATTGTAACTTGTAATTTCTATCGCTGTCTAAAACCTCGACATAAATTTGCTTTGTCGCTGGGGGTATGTGTAATCTGCCACTGACTTCTTAAGTATCTCTTTTTCATTGATATATTGTTTGAAAAAAATTTGTTTTACGTTTATATCTTAATAAGTGTTGAATTCTAGATGGCTTGGTGTATAGTAATGGTTAAGTTTCTTGATTGATACTTAGTTGTAGTAGACCCGTTAATGTAATGTGGAAGGTGTACTAATCAGTGATTTTAAATAACAATGCAGAGAGCTATGCTCTCTTGTTCTAAAAATTTGGGAGTCCAGAGTAATCAAAATTGAAGTAAGATTTGGTGGTACTTTACGACATGATTCGAGTTTTGTCGTTGGTGGCACAGAGGTTTATGACATCTGGTAGTTTTCTTCTGTTAGTTGGTTGACTATTAAAGAAGTGTTTAAATATGTTACGTATCATCTCTTGGTAGAGTTGTCTGCCACGTGATATAGCTAGTATGAATTTTTAATTAAGATGGTTTGCATTAAAATAGCAATGTATTATAAATCTATGTTCAAAAGATTAAAAAACGCTTCTGACGCGTTAGAAGACAATATACTGCTGAAATGACCAGCTTGCCATATCTGTCTTCTATTGAAATGGTTGTGTATTGTAGATTACGCTGATTACATTTGGAAATTTCAAGTATCTAATGTTATCTTGGGTGATAATAACAGTACCTCAACGAGGTAGCGTGTGATATCTGTATAATGTGCTTTGACGTTACATGACTTTCAAATATTATCATATCTATATTTTGTTGTATAAGAAACATCTTAACTTCTTGACTGTAGTTACCAAATTGTTGGTATCCCACACAGAAAAACATCATTTTATCTTAGCAATTATAGTTACCATAAGATTGAGTATTTGATTAATCTTTTTTATCACTCGCAGCATAATTTTTTCAAGATTGCTTTGTGACAGTGATTGACTAGACTATTCAATGTTCGCGTACAACATCACTTTTGTTTAGTGTAGGCATAGTGTTAATTGCTATAGTTCTTAGTGTTGCTAATAGCGTTTTTAAAGCTAGTTGTAAACTATACAGCTTTTGTAATTAGCAGGATGGTTTTCGTTGCGATTAATACATTACGATTGAGGTATGGGAGTTCCACTCTATCAAATTTAACAGACTTGTGATTTTTTTAGGACTAGTGATTAGCTCTCTATTAAATAAAAGCGACCATTTTTGGTTATTTTGTCACGGATTTCCAAAATATTTACAACGTGATAACCTTTATTTTCAATTCTTTTGAAGCAGCAACGCATCCAGATAGTTGAGTGGGGAAAAGCAAAATGATACAGGTAAACTAAGTTTGAATTTAACGATTTTTAAGGCGGACATTGATCAAAATTTGTAAGTTGTTGCGATGAGTACAACCGTGGTAAAAAATCTGCTCATTTTGATAATAAAATATGAGAGGGTTTGGTTGTATACTTTGCATAGAAAAACAATTTTGAAAGTTTGCTATTTTTAAATTTATCTGCGTAAATGTTTTATTGTTTTTATTAGCCCAGGGTGAGTTGATTATCAGAAGTATACTTAAATATTTTTCGATCAAAACAGGACATGCTTTCATAATACGATAATCAAATGGGAACTCACTCTGGAAGATGATTGCAAGTGAGTTCCTTCTATAGAGCTCAGCTTATCTCTTTTGAATTTAGTGGAGACCTGGCAGAAGACCCTAAACAATGCTTAAAACACTTATAACAACCACAGCAGTATTACAGGTATAGTACTGCACTCAGCAGAATAACCACTAAGCTTAAAACAATATGTGGTAGCATCTGAATATTTCATCGAATTAGTCTCTAGTAGAACGCCAGCAAATGTTGGAAAATTGCGATTTTCTAAAAAAATTTCCTAATAATTAAGTACTTCTACAATATGGCCAAAGTTTTCCAAGGAATCCTTAGGGAAAACCTTGCTAACCGAGGAGTTAGTGTGAAGTTTGTTTACAACATCTTTACAAAACTGTTTTATTTACCTTCTAAGAAAATAGTCTCCATAATATTGTGAATAAAAATGAAAAAGAAATCGCAAAGACACCCTTCAAGAAAAGTTTGGAATATTCAGACGCACTTTATAAAATCATTTAAAAGTGGTGGTTCTCAAATTTAAATAAGATGAGACTGTTTTGCGTCAAGGAATTTTTAATAGTACCTTACAGGTACAAAAAACACAAAGAAAAAAGTAGCGAGTAATAAATTCATATACTAAAACACGTTCAAAATTGTTTTTGTTTGTAATTGTTTTTTAAAATAAAAAACGCGATTAACACGCAAAGAGACTGATAGAATTTATAGGATAATAAATATCACTTTTTACATTACTTGCGTAGTAAAGGTAGACAATTGAAATAAACACGGACAAATCGATACAAAACCGAAAACTATTAAGTGTAATTCTCATTATATTAAAAATGCTGCAATAAAACTACAGAAAGTACTTGTACTTCTAATTAAAATTCTCCTTACTAATTAAACAACAACATTATTTAATGTTACAGCTAAATTGCACTTGGTGGTATTTAAATTTCTACTGTGAGTGGTATTTAACAAAAAATGTCTAATTTAACTGCTATTAAACTAAGGAATTCGGAGTAATAAAACTTCACATTTTTAATCTGTTTAATCGCTGTTTTATTTCCCAATATCTTTCTTTGATGGTCAATTTATTTTTATAATTAAATTTATAACGCCATTAAGATCTAAATTATCTTTGTAAAGTTGCACTTAAATTTGTACTCTCAATCCGATTGCAAAATGAGGACGTTGTGCCAATTTGTTTAAAAATTTTGATTGTATAAAATTAAACAAGGAAAACAACGAAACAGAAATAGAACGCATACGACAAGTGATATGCGTAGTGATCGAAAAAATATATTACATACTTAAGAAAGAGGAAATACTTTTCCACCTATGGCCAATGTGTTCTCTCTTAACATATGGACCGTTATAAAATTAAATAACAAAGTTAGAATTTACGTGAAGAGCCATGGTTGGGTATTACAATAGGATTAAAATGGAACTATGCAAGACACATAATAATGGCCAGAAAAAAAAAGTAGAAGACGACCATGAGATTACTATGATATAAAAAAATAGCAACATTTTAGGAAAACTTATGTCCAATACTGGGATCAAGAAATCCCAAGAAAAAGTAAGAAAGAAGTGAAAAGAGAAAGAAAATGTGTTATTACAATAAAAAGTTTAACAACCCTTGACAAAGTACTTCCATACCAATAATTGTATCTAATATACACAGAGGAGGTTTAATTTAAAACAAATTAAAAATAAGGCGCAAGTTCAACAGCGTGAATTCAAACATTTTTAATAACGAAACAAACAAAAAGCTACATTTAATTTAATGCCAGCAAAGTACCCATCCACATAACATGAGATAGCTAAAAATCTTAAAGTTGTACTAAGGGAGGTATTCAGAAATCTTCAATTATTGATTGCAAAACATTTGCATATTTTACAATATCGTTGGTTTGATGAAGGTCACATTACTGCCAGAAAACATTTCATTAATCTAAAAGTGAAAATCAAAAAGCTGTATCTGTTTCAAAATTTATCCACATTTTTTAAAAGTAGAAATAGTCTTTGTGGCTTCTTTTTGTGTTGGTAATATTATATCGTTTTTTCCTATAGACTGATAGTTAAATATAGAAGTCACGCGTGACTTATATGTGGCTCACTATAAAAGCACAGCGCACTGGGGTTCTTAGATGTACAACTACAATAGTTGTAAGTGACCATAACTTTTAATACTACGTTGGGTCGATTTAATTCCCTTAAAAAATAACTTCAACATTTATAAAAAAAAATATGTATATAGAAAGGGACAAAATTATATATATATATATAATCAAAAGCCATTTACCTTATTGGTGTTGGCTTATATGTACATTATACAATACTTAACTACATTCTTAACTTAATTAAACTGAATTAAACTGGATTGTCTGTGTTATGAACAAATTTATTCCATTCTTTTCTGTTGTTTGTCATTGCTTTCGCCTCCTCCACTGTTTTTCCTTTCCTTGTTAGTATTTTTCCTATAGTGTTATCCCATGTTTCCTGTGGTCTTCCCCTTTTCTTTTTGCCTACTTTTCTCGTTTCCCATATTCGTTTGACTTGTCTATCTTGATCCATCCGCTGTAAATGACCCCACCACGCTAATTGAGGGACAAAATTATCATTAACTAAAAGTAGTTGGCTGCCGCTCTTTTGATATTAACGTACATTCTTGATTTCGTCAACAAATGGCGGTTGAGTTTATTATTTTAACTTTTTTTTCTCAAGAAACCAAAAAAAAAATTGTTGCCCTCAAAAATGTTATAGGACATTTTGTGCAATTTTACCCTAATTGGAAATTAAATTTATTTCTTTTTAAATTCACAGACTCTGTCGTACTGGCTTTTACGCTTTGCCATTCTTTAATGATTCTTGAAACAAATAGAATTGTTGAATCTGTATGATCCCTGGTGTTAAGTGGAGTTGTGTAGCTTTCTGTAAGAAATTAATCCCATCCTCCAAAAATAGTTTCTACAAGAAGGCATACTGATCAATTTAAATTATACGATCATTAATAGAGATTTTTGGATTTGTAACTTTGCTATTTTGATGAAGAAGAACTCTAATCATTAGCCCAAGCCGATTTAAAAGATGTATGTCTCTCTTTTCTTTTTACAAAACTAAAGAAGAAAGATTTGTGCCGCCTTTTACTTCTAATAAAGGTTTTTTCAGTTTTGTTATCAATGTTTTATTTTAGTTACTACCTAAATGTCCATTTATTTAATATTGTTCTACCACTTTTACATACTTTTGCATTCTGTATTTTGCGTTAATTCAAACTCAGTGTCAGATCTTTTGATTATGCAAACTTTGTCGTACAGTTATAAAAAATTATCTTTTTGACAAATGTCCTCGTGTCACACTTTTAATAAATATCACTGTAGTTTTTTGTTTCACCCCCCTTACATATTAAAACAATTATGGGTAAGATAACTACGGCATTTCTTATTAGAGTTGAACGAAACTGTCTCAGCTGAGAAGTGAAAAACAACGTTCTAGTGTTTCTAAATTTTTTTCAACTTTTACAGTTCTCGCCAGATACATTCCTATGGAGTGGTCTTTTATATGAACTTTGTTTTGTTTTCCCTATCACTACTAATCTACCTTTGACTCATTTAAGGTTCTCTCGCAATCTTTCTCAAACCTTGCATTATAACGCGCAACAGTGTGGTCTTGGACATTTCTTTTGATAGAGGTCACAATTCTTATTTTTGTAAATCGATAAGGCTTTGGAGTAGCGTGCCGATCTAATATGGAATGGTTCTGTGATTTTCACTTCTGCTATCAGTTAACCGAAGGTTTCCTAATTTAGCTGACAACGATAGTGTTAGGACAAATTATTTGGATTTATTTTAAATATTTAAGTAAAACCCCATCTTGAAGATATTTTTTCTGCTTCTGATCGTCTTCTGCGTAACAAGTTAATGTTATGCAAATGATAATATTAGTTAGTATTGAGTTTAGAGAATACGATCTACGTGTAAAAGCTCATAATAATGTTAAATAGTCTAGAATCCTAGGTTAACATTGACATAATTGTGAACAATGCTAATATTACCACAATTAGTGATATCTCAACATTTTAACACTAATATGATTGGGGTAGACTAATAGGTCACTCTTTTAATATTTAAAAGAAATGGAAGACTCCTGTTGCCTCTCTTTACGTCTTGCTATTGCACACGTACAGAATTTTCACTAATACAGGCACACACAAATAGTTGTCATTATTGTGTTGTACTGTGGGGATGATACAACTCAGAAATTTTTTATCACTAAAAGAACACTGCCGCTGTTAAAAAAAATAATTTTATAAAGCTTGAATCATTAGAAATGAGGTAACGTTGGAGATAAATTGATTAGTTAGACATTATTCCCGCTGTTAGATTTGGGTATACTGAATTTTGTAATTATGCTGCTACTGTTTGCTCAATGTGCGGATGACAACTTAAAAATAAAAAATAAAATAAAGTTCTCAAGATGAATTTTTACTGCCTTGTTGAGAAAATCCATGTCACATACCCCTAGAATCTATTTTAACAAAAATCTAGCAGAGGCTCTACTTTTATTTTGTCACTAACCTTATTTCTAGAGGAAAAAGAAAAATTCTTATTTTAAGGGTTTAAAAACAGAAGTTTTAACACCATAACAGATCCTTGCTGATCTCGTCGATCTGTAGAAAAAACGACTTTGTTTATACTATTATAAACAAATTCAAGACTTCTGTTGGACAATGCTAGTTATAGCGATAAAGCACTATAAGTGCCTTCTTCATTGTGCTGTGAATTTAAATTTCAAGATCGGTTAACACTGGCATTGACATATTCGTGAACTATTATCACTATCATAGTTGTGGTAGGTTAGCAGGGTAGACGTAAAGATATTAAAAAAGAAGAGAGGAATTCAACTGTACTCAACCTCTCTTCGCGTTTCTCCATTGCATACGGGTATTTGTTGATATTATTGTGGGAATGATACCACTTTTACCCATTTTTAGTACGCAGCGTTGGTGTTACTAACAAAAAAATATTTTTCTTTAGAAAGCCCAAATTCTCAAAAGAGCAGAAACATTGAGATGGACTGTTCGGATGTGATCCCCAAACAAAAAAATAATTCCAGTGAGAATGGAAAGCTTGGGGACAACGTTGTATTTTTAACTCAAGCTTACTAGTAGCTTTGGCGTGCAAATTGTACAAAAATAAACTAGGCTGTTAAAGAAGCGTTATACCTGTAGATTTTTATTATTGAGCAACTTTAAAGAAGGCTCTTAGATTGTGTGCCACTCTTAGTTATGGCTAATTCTTTAATTATGCTGTTTTCAGTGTGTTAATAGTTAACCTTTATCATCCAACTGAGAAAATTTATCATTCATTTTGATGGAGGCCTAGCAGCAAAGCTTAAATCCATTAAAAAAGGAAAATACTCTTCTAGGGTGAAAAAAAAAACAGAATTTAAGAAAAATATTTCAAGGGCGCTTTTCTAGTAATTATCCTGATCGGAAGTTAAGGTAAGAGGTATTATCTAAAGTTGTAGCTAACAATTTTTTTCTGGTTCCACTAATTTACAAAAAGAATCCCCCTTGAGCCTTTACAATTCTGGCGGTCATGCTAGTCCACGATGTGGTCATAGAATGCAATGTATTGGAGCGACAGCAACCTTAACTTAAAAAAATGATGAAGAGTTGTAGGTAGAGGTGAAAATGGAAACTAAAAACATTTTCAAACGCCGGTTCTATATATTGTTAACTAGTGCATATCTGAGATCATTAATTCGAATTTAGTTTTTTATTTTAGAGTACCTTGTGATCTTCTAATGAGCACTTTGTATTTGTTCGCATTGTAATGAACTCGATTTACGACGGATTCGATTATTTTTTTCACTTAACAATTATTTAATAAATATGCAGGTACTGTTCATCTCTATATTGGGTTAGTAGCTAATTAACTAATTATTTATACAGGCAAATCTGTCCCCTAAAGTATTTTGATCACTGCGTCTTGCCGTCCTGGAATCCTCGCAGTTTCAGGTTTGTGTACCGAGCAGATTACTAAAACCTGCTAATCGTACTGATCGTGCTGAACTCCCGAGAATCGTTACAAATCTTCGACACTTGTCGTGCAGTTTCCTGAGTCGACAGTTTGTACTTCAGACATGACTTTTATGTTTCTTATCACGTAGACCGTCTGAAATATATAACTATGGTACTCTTAGATATTTTATATTTCTCTCTCTCGCGTCTTTGCAGAAATATTTGTGCTTCCTTTGTAATCTTTGCGATATTATCAACGAAACAATGTTATATCGTAATAATCTTCTGTTATTCGTTAACAAATAATTCTTATTGTCCTTTTGACCAAACGTTATAACAACTTCCCTTAATGTAGTTAAAAAGTAATTCTGACATACAATAATATTATTCCGACACAGAAGAATCGTATTGAAAAGAGCGAATTTTTTCAGAAACTTCTGTTCCCGTAAGAAAAGTGATGTTTTCTCTTCATTTAAAAAAGTTTTTGTTCTTAACGTTTCCAAAAAACTCTGCCTGTAACTTTAGGTTGAAGTTGTCATTAGTTTCAAATTTGCTTTCATTTAAGTCCTCGTGCTCGCTTTCCGTATTCTACATGTAATTGTTCCCAAATTGGTTCCCCTATTTTCATTTCTCCCTAATTACCTAATTTCTTTGTTTTTTTTTGGTTTTCTTTTTTACTGAAATTTATTTCTGGCGAGATTAGGATTTTTATTCACATTATCCTGTGGAAATTTTCCATTGCTTTTTAACGAGTCTGAAAGACTAGATACCACGAGTAACCTGTTTGTGTATGAACTATAGCCGACAATGTAAATGTGTCAGATAAGAGATTATGATGCATCAGTTATTATCGTTAAAAGATAGATTACGATAAAATCCAGCACTGTAAATTCTCTTTTTGCAATATACGAGGTATTGAGTGGAACGTGTCTAGATATCGGCAGAATTTATAGTCATCCTGCTATTTAACTTCTGCGCCTTCAATAATTCATAAACCATAAATTAAAGCCTTCGAATCGTCGACATTTACTGATTAGCCTGATATGTTAGAGTCTGAATACTTCTGCATAGGCAGACGTCGGGAGGCAGAATAGAATCTGCTTTATTATCGCTCTCGATCGGAAAGCGCTGGAGGATAAACGCGATAAACGTCGGCGCGGAGGGCCAAATAACCTCTCCATATAAGTCCGGGGAATAGATTTCGAGGTTTTTACGGCCGTAATTACAAACGGCCCGTCTCGTAAATTAGATCCGCCGGTATGTATGATTTAATTCGGCGTTTTTACGCGGACGCTGACGGGCAGTCGCTTTCGTGGCGCGGTTATTAATTGCGAGCGCGTTTCAGGCATGCACGGGCAAGTGGCTAAAACAACAACGGCAACGCTAATTGACTTGTAAACTAAAACTTATAGGCCGGCTAATCACGGCTGACAGTCGGCAGCTGATTGATTGAAAATTGAGCCGAGAATTCGATGTACCGTTTCGATACTTCAATTAGAGAGTTACTCTACGGTTCGTTAGCAGAATGGCCTCGGGGCAGCAGCGGCCGCGAGCGAGGAACAAATTGGATATGAGAAATAATTAACGTGGACATGCGGCATTTAATGCGAATGCGCGAATATATTATCCCCCATTAATTTTAACGCTAATTACTGTGCGCTGGCAAGTGCTAAGAAATGATGAAATTAATTAGCATATGCACGGCAGAGCGGATAGGTAACGCGGACAAGTCTTGAGCAACAATTGCGCTTTAAGGAAAAACTTTGAAGTGCCACGTAGTCCACAGTTGCATTTTGCGCAACTTATTAAATACACCAGATGACATTACTACGCTCAAGTTGAAGATTTGTTTAGTTAACGACCAGTTTTCCTTACTTCTTAACCATCCTGGTTTTATCCATTTCCATATTAAAATTCTGCGGTAATTAATTATATGTCGAAACTACAAAGTGTACATGATAAAATTGTACATCAAAATGAGCAGTGTAACACCAGGATGTCCGCTAAAAACTTTAAATTGCACTAGACCTTACAATTTAAAAAAAACGAGCATATGAATGCCATTTCGGGAAAACTTAATCAATTAATTTAGCAAAACTAAAGCCAAATAAAAGCGATAACCAAAAATATATATTTAATTGTCTCTCTATAAAACCTGAACGCTTTTAATTATATTCATCTATTATATACCAGATAGTATTTGGTACTCAAGTAACTAGTAGGTACAAAAACAGAAGCTGTTATTAAGTTTTAAGTCACAAAACTGTCTAGAACAAAGATTTTGTACAAATACTTACAAAATAAAAAGTCGCCTAAATGCAAGGTTGGAGATGTTAATAACAATTTTAAAAAATGTCTGATCACCGAAAGAAAGTCTGCTAGTGGTGGTGCACACGGTAGAACGGATCATAAAACGATCAAGATTTCTTTTCGTAAAGTTTTTAAAAAAGTAAAATAGTATCAGACATTTGTGTAAAAGATCAAGGTCAGAGAAGAATAAAGAAGATTCAGGGCTCAGAGAAAGCTTTACAACAAAAGTTGACATAATTCAAACGTGTCATTATGGATAATGATCTACTGTTTTAAAAAATTTAATTACATCACTGGTTAGGATTTCTATGCTTATCCAATTCCGCCAACGCTTGTTGTGCAGGGGTTTCTGCAAGGATTTTTCTTTGGGTTATGTGTTTTTGCCATCTATGCTAGTTTGGTCACTATTTTTCAGAAGTCTTTATCTGCTTCATTTACCAGTGCTCATTGTGTAACAACACAAGTCACTGTTGGCAAAAGTATTGTTAAACATTCACTTGTTTGTGTTTACAAAGCAATACGATCAGCCAGACCCGTGTTATACCCACGGCTAAAATCTTCTGCACGGTTCAAATAACCCTAAACTGTCCTCATAGGTTTAAGTAAGTTATTTAGCTGCAGGTAGTTTACCATTTTTAGTAGGATTTACTTTACCATTTTGAATGACCAAGTTTCATTTATTGCTTTACTCTGACATTATATAGCTGTGACCAATAGTATGAGGTACCGTTGTACTTGTGTATTAACTTTTAAGCAATTAAGGAGCAACGACATCTTCGTTATTGTTATTATATTGGTAATAAGTGCTTACAAACCAAAATTCATATAAATTTAATACAATATCTGACAGAAAAAACTTGAAAATGTGAGTTCTGGATACAAATATTTTAAATGACTTTTTATGAACAAGGCAAGTTTTCGATTAAAATCTTAAATTGTAAAAAATATTCTCGTTGGGCTGCTTAAAGTATCATAAAATATATAAAGGATACTAGAATACACGCAATTCGAAAAAAAAACAAGGCGAATACAGCAACTTTTAAGCACAAAGATCAAAAATTGATTCGAGTCACTTAATAATTAAGCTCGTTTCCATAACGTCTACAGAAATTGGCCTGAAACAGCAGGACTGAACGACTGCAAAGCCAGAAAACAACTATGGCTCTCAAAGAAGAACAAAAAGCTCGTTTACGGTTTGCTCTCCAACACCAACATTTAACAGGGGAATCAGACGAGTGTAACATTTTAATGAGGCACTTTACTATTATTCCCAACGCTTAAATTATATCATTAAATCTGTTACATGTACATACATATGTAATAAAATAATGTTTTATTTTAGCAATTGTTCAGAAGTTTGGCACCACTGACGTTACTATGTAAAGCGACGAGTGTGTAGTGCTTACAGCCAAACACAGAAGGGGCAGCATGATGATCTGAAACGGACGTTTGCAAAGGACATATGAACACTGAACAATATATTGCTGGAAACGATTATTTACTCATAAAAAGACTTTTGGGAACATCAACATGAACAACATCAAATTTCAGAAAAATAATGCGCTCTCCCACAAATCTGCAACCAACATCTAGTGGTTTCAAAGCAATTAGGCGCAGCTGTTAGACTGACCAGCCCAATAGGCAGATCTGAATCCTATTAAGTATTTCTAGAGTACTTTAAACAGAAGATAAGGAAACATAACGTGACATCCAAAAAGATGTCGCCTAACCGACTGAGCCATTCGCTGACTTGTGCAAACGTCAGTGAAGCATGTATAGAACATTTGGCATGACGAGAAATCAAGAATACAATACGGGTCGACTTTCCTGTGCATTTCTTACACTTATTTTAAGCTACCGTAGCTCCGAGGGGTTCGGAGCTCGGCAGCTAATTCTTTGAGGGATACACATGAAAAAATCCCCTCTTTTGATTTCAAAAATTAAAATTGACCAATTGAACAATAAAAAAATTCAACTAATACTTTAATAAATTCACTTTAATAAAGTCAATTTTTATGGCTTGTCCCTAATCTAGTGTAGAAACACCTTGCTTATGATTCTCCAGAACATTCAAAAAGTAATTCGCATTTCTTTAAAACACTCCTAGAGATACTTTGAGAGAACAATAATTGAACTACTCATTATGAGTGCAAGAATTTTTATATTCAGCAATGGTGTCTGTTGAGACAACTTTCAAAATAACAAAATAGAAAATTTGGATAATCCAATCCAAAAAAATGTCTAGATCATCTCCAATGCTTTAAATCAGCTGAGGATCTAAAATTGTATTATAAGAAGAATTATCAATTATCAATGTAATAAACCAACAATTGAGCAAACATTTCAATTTGCACAAATTACTCTGGAACGAGCGGTTCTAACTTCCAGAGTTTATTATTGTCAAAAGAACTTTGATGGTACCAAAAAAGTGTTCGTTTACCACATCCACTGCACCTCTTTTCCAGATAGGCTCACTATTTCTCAGACATCCCTTGCAGCTTAAGTATAGTCTTAAGCAAAATATGAAATAAAAAAATTAAAAACAGTAAAATGCAACAAACACCGTTTCAACATAAGAGAAAGAAAGATAGAAAAGGAACAAAATGCGGAAACGGAAAGTCATTCATTATAGTAAATTCGCCTTTAAGCACACATCTGTCTGGTGTTCAGGTCATTCACAAAATAAAATTCAAAAATACCCAGCCATTTTATAAATAACAAATCTAATAGTGAAGCCCGATTTTAAATTTAGGAGAATTAATTGCGAACAACTGTGCGGGATTCTATTCGGTCGTCTATATTTAGTCGTCCAAATAAAAATTCTGCATTTTATGTCTACGCGTTGTCTGCCAATAACCCACGTGGTCGGGATTGTGTCAGTAATATTTTGAATTCTTGTAGCTTTTATGACACTATAATTTTGACAATCTCATTAAATTCATGTAATTAAATAATATTCTATCTTCTATGTATTGTTTATGTTAATATATACCTGTTACATTGTATAGCACTAGGCGTTGCCCGCTAAAATGTATTTTTAGCGTCCTAGGCTGAGAAATTTTCACCTCGTCTTCCCTCAAATTTTTGCAAGATAGAAACATAAATTTTTAACTTAGGACTTTAAATGTAGACACTTTAATTTATAATCGAAGCTTCTTTCGGAAAAAACAAACTAATCGGTACTGGCAGACGCGCTTTTGCGTTCGGCAATGCAGCGGCTCGATGACAGCCGCGGACGCCCGGCAATTCGGCAAGGAGTGAAAGTGGTCCTGAAATGCGTGCACAAACGCAAGGACCTCCCCTTGTAAATCAAGGGCCTAGAATCACGCCACATTTCTTTGTTTACTTTCTGTTCAAATGTATAGATAGATTACTGTTATACGTGGGTAGCTCTCAACTTAAGATTAAAATTAAAAATAGTGTCCTTTAGCCAACTTCACGAGAAACACATATGGTTAAAGCTTTACTCACATAGCACTTTTTTATTATCTTCCAAGAAGTATGTACATTCTGTTCTACAAGAACAATGTGCAATATTTCAATTGTTTAAAAGAACATAAATAAGTTTGATTTGAAGGCCAGTCTTCTAATTAAATTAACATTTGATACATTATTGTTGTTATGACTACATAAGAATTAAAACATAACACACTGAGATAGATCTAACGGGTCATATCGTTTGAGGTTCTTCGCATTAGAGATAGTAAACAGCAGCAAATATTATAAGTTCAATACTCTAATTGCGACCTTGATAATAGATTTAGCAAGACCGCAATAAATAATGTAGTTTGTTATATACCATAGTGTTGAAAACTTTAAATTTCGAGATATGGGGTCACCAGTTGCGTCCACAGATGAGTACTGTATGTTTAAAGAGGTTTTATATTGGTTTTGTGCAGGATCAACTTGTTATTCAGGTTTAAGCAAAATACATACATGACTTAACTGTAAGCGCTTTTGTTAGATGTATTGTACCCAGATCAATAGCCTATCTCAATGAATTTCCAAGTATTTAATAGCTTTTTTTTAGTGGAAAAGAGAATTTGTTTAATGGAACAGAAGAACAGGTTTGTCTTTTGAGGCTAAAGGATTAAGGGGGATTCCAAACTATTGGCTGATATGTGCTATGTTTTGAGCCATTCTATAATTTTGTTGAGGTGTTGCTGTAGATATCCAGAGGGGCGTCTTAAGTTTGTGTTTGAAACTATTATTGATGTGTCATCAGTAAATAAAGGACCGAGAATCACACTTGAATCGATGCACTTTAGTAATGTATAGGCTTCACCGCACTTGATATCTATTTGACATAGAAAATGTTAGAAGTCAACTTTTGTCGAAAAAAAGGTAGCTAACCAGTATCGCCTATTCCCTAGATTATTTTTTTATTATGCTCGCAACTTTACGCATTTGCTTGAGAGTAGGGTGCTGCTGGCGAAATTTAAACTAGTGGTTTAAAATTTGCATGGTTCTTTTCGGAACAAAACTTTTCAAACGTCTATAATAACAAAAGCAAGAAAATAATAAAGCTATATAAGGAAATTTCCATATGATCATTTTTCGATTTGGAAACATTTGCGTTCCTTCCCACCGTAAGAGAAAATAACCTATTCATAAGATTAAGTATTAGGGTGACCTAATCTGATCTTTGGTAGTACATTTTTAGGACACTTAAAACTTTGTAAATAAGCTTTTTTTATTCACTTCAACTTTTAATGCATTTAGTGGCATTATGATCCTATCATACCAAATGGCAATCCCCATATCTTACTATATCAGACTCAATCACTGTCATTACATTGGCAGCAAGAGCTTTTTTCAGATAAACAGTGGATCACCAAAAATCATTCTATCAAGAACTCATCTCGGTTGCCCAATTTTCACGACGCTTTTTCTGGAAAAGTGTTAGTAAGGATTTTTTCTTAGCTGCTGCTTCTTTTCGGTAATTTAATAATTATTCTTCCTCATTTCGTTTTATTCAGATGGTTCTGGAAAACCGGATTTTGGCAATGCAGGTCATTTAATATTCACTGTTGACAAAAATATTTTTAAATACGCATTTATGCGTATCACTGATCATGATGCCTCTCATCAGATCTGTAATATTATTATGTTTTATGTCCAAGCAAGTGTAGTACGATCCAAAGCATCACTATTTTAAATTATCAAGTTTCTCTTAATGTGTATTTTACGGTAATACTGTAGCATACCATATGTGTATAACATGCATTTTTGAATTGAAATAAAATAAATAACAATACACAGGAGGGAAAAAATAATATAAATTCTATATTGTCAGAAAATTAAAAAGCGAATATATAATAAGTAAAATGTTACTGGGCACTTAAAACTTGGTGGATAGGTTTTTTTTCAGTAGGAAGAACTACCACTGAAAAGGGTCTGAAATATGCATATATTTTTGTGTGTTGGTCGTTTTGCGACTTTTCCTAGCAAATAGTGGATCTCTAGAGAAGAAGGCAAAGACTGGAAACTTTTTCAAACTTCAAATTTTATGTTTATTTAGGAGCATCTTTAACAGCTTGATTTAAATTTATCACTCATAGCATGTTTAATCTGCCACCGCTTCCTTAGTAATCGCTTTTCTATAAATTTTGCACTGATATTTTGTGAATAAAAACTTGTTCGAAATTAATCTTAACATGTGTTCTGTTCCAAGTGGTTAAGTCTTAAATTGCATGGCTGATATCAGTTTTTGGATGACAACACGCGGGGGGAAGGAGGGAGAGGACATTTTATTTCCATATTTGAGAATCTAGAGCAATCAAAAGTGAAGCGAAGTTCGACAGCAGTTTGAGGCACTATTTAATTTTTTAGTTACTAATATCTAGTACATTTTGTCTGACAGGCCAACAGGTTGGTTGACCGGTAAACAGTTATTAAAAATTACTGCGTATCATTGCTTGGTGTAATTGCCGAGACACGTGGTCTAGTCTGGATGTATTGTATTAAAGTTTTTTCCTTTTATGCACAAGAGTTTTAAAAGAAGCTTCAAATTACATTCTTTTATTGTATGTATTGGGAAGACGATCAGCTTGCTGAACCAATTTTTCATTGACTACATTTAAGAATTCTACAGTGCTTAATATTCTCTTAGATAATAGCAGTAGTACTTCAGCGAGTGTTTATAAAGAGTTTTGGTATTAATATATAATATATTTTGTTGTATTAAAAATATTTTAACTTCTTGATATGGCTATGGGTTAACATGGTATTATTGGTTCCTCTTTGCTACTTTTATGCATCTGATTCAATCATGGAAAACCAAGAGACTCACATAGAGATGACAAAGTTTTTATTTCCGCGTCGTAGCTGTAGACTTGTTTGATTATTATATTTACCGGTCTACCTTTACCAACAGTGACATCAGACTATAACACTAACTCTGCCAGTCGGCCAGACACAACAGACCAGAGCAATAATGAGAGCCTATCTATATACCCAGCAATAGTAATAAAAATGTACGACTAATAGTTGTCAAAAATAAAGAAAGGGGTTTAATAGCCGTAGACAGCAAGTTATGGCTAAAGTTGGAAAATTTTGAGCCTGTTAGCCCAACATATAAGGTGGACGGGAGTTTTATTAATTTGTCAGCTAAAAAACCAACAACTGTCTGAAGAGGATATAGGGGTTCCATCATTGAACAAAAAGAAAATCAAACTTGGAGTGGACGATAGTGACTCGAAGTCCAAAATTTGAAAGATTTGGTACCCTCTAAATTTGAAATGTAGTTTTTCTCTTTTAAAGGAATCTCCAACTATAAGTGATAGAGTTAAATGTTTTATTGACGATTGATCGTTCGAAAGGAAGTACCTCGAAACAACATAAAATAAGTATAATAAAATCTGGTCACAAATATAGGGAACATAATTCAGTAACAGGTGAAAATTCAATATATATAAAAATTATAAAGTAGGACTTTAAGGAGGGTTGAGGATTCAGAATTGGCATATTCAGTAAAGCAATATACCGAATTTAACGGATTATACAAAATAAAATGTAAGGAGTCTTTCTCCAAGCGAAATACACTCAATCGCAACAAAAGCTATGTAAAAACTGATTAAACAAACAGATTTACTAATAGGGGAGCTAGATATAGAAGCAAAATTTAACCAAAGACTCTTAGAGCGTTCAGAAAAAACACATCGGACAGAAAATCGCCTAGATTATAGTCTTTAGTGTAGTCAGTTTAGTGACTTAGCGAAAACTCTGTCAGATCCGTTACCCATTAAAGAAGAACCCCCAAAGATGAGAAAAAGCAGTACAACGGGACGAAAACTTCAGCTAACGGAGAAAAAAGTCAGTCGCTTTCCCAATTCCAATAGTGAGATAGGAAGTATAGATGCGTTCAGCGAAAAGTCACTGAACCAAGCAAGTCAGAGCCCACACACAGAAATTTTTTATAGTCACTGCACATACTTAACATACTTGATATTGATATCATCAACACGATCGAGAGGTGTTGTGATTTAACCTCTGCTCTTCAAGATAAAGCACGGAACTGTTATCCTAACTACACATCCTTTTCCAGTAGTAAAGGAGTAGCTTCCGCAGATTAGCTTAGTTCCTTTAAAATGTTCACAATATGAGGAGAATTTGCAGCGTCAACTCGTTCGAATATTTTCTCCCCTCTTCACTTACTCAAACCCTAATAAAGAGAGAGGTTCAGAGAGCCCTAACTTTTAAAATTCAGAAGGCAATTCTTTCTTCAAGAGTCTGCTTGATAGCCAAAATTCAAGTTCTATCAGTCCAGTGACGAGATCACCGGTACCTCCTAAGCAAACCCTAGTGCCTGTGCCAAAGAGCAAGAGACACGAGTCCAACAGATCTAGCAACAACTTTAAGGGCACTCTTTGGTTATGGCCTATTATTTGAGGAAATTTGGTGTATTGGTCTGCAGAACTATGTTTCTTTTTACTTGATAAAAATAGTAGCGTAACTAATTTTGTTGGAACACATTTGTTTGTTTCATGTCTTAATTTTATTATTATCTGAATCGTTTTTGAGAATGAGTATTCCAGCTTTGCACAAAGTGATCTTATCATTCAGTTGCTGCAAATGAAACGATTACAAACTACATGTGCCCACTCATCGGCGTCTAACTCCCAACTAACTCAGCTAGTACAATTATCCTCATTAATAGTTATAGCTTTTTATTTTTGAAATAGACTGCGTCCTGCATCGGTAATTTAGTTTTATATTTGTCAAAAACAAACTTTCATAACTTAAAGAACAACTTTATCCATGTACTACAAAAAACGTGACATTAAAATTTAAAGCTTAAATGGTTTTTGTGTATAAATGCAATTTGGTAGCTATTTCACTTCTTAATAAAGTTTTAAATTTATTTTTTATCTAGTTCAATTTCTATGTTAATTTTTATTGTTCTAATTTAAACTGCGCGTTTTAAAAATAAAAATATGTCGTCCAAATTTATGATAGTAAATATAAATTGCGATAATATTATATGACAGTCTAATACGCTATAATTAGTCGCTCCTACAAAAAATGTAGTACTTATTTGACTTGTAAATTAATGCACGCAGAAACTGTCGCTTGCTCTTGTTTACAACTTAACATAATATTAAATTATTACTTCTTGCACTTATTTACGAATTGTGGAATAATAAGCAACTTATAATATGGTGTTCTATGTGTTTGTGAAAGTTTTGAATGATAAAAAAATGAAATAAAAGAATTGTAGCTTTTTAAAATAAATAAATTGCAATCACCAGCGACATTTTTGAAGTCACAAAGGCCCTTCCTCGAGATAAGAAACCCTGTTCAATGTCGAGGAAAAGAAAAATCAGCCAAGTCCCGCACCATATAAAACGAGCACGTCCCAGGGGCCGGCGCTTCAGAGGAATGCGTCCGTAATCCAATATGGACACTATCTGCCACACCAGAATCCACAGAAAATTAAACCAATCTGCGCCGAACGAATGAAACTTTTATTGCGGCCCGAACTTCGGCGCGAATATTTTTGTCGAAACTTAAATAACGTCCCGAACTTTAAATGTAAGGGCTGCTGGCTAATCCGAAGGTGCTGCTCAGGCGGCTGAATAATCGTTTTAGCTAATGTAATTTAAATCTCATTATATTAGTGCGCGCAAGCAGATTTTGGCTAGCCGCATCTACTACTCGGCATGTAGTCAAAACAGGAAGAAAAGTCGGAAAGTGGCTCTAACTTTAGTAAACTAAATGTGAAGAGCAAGTGATTGCCGCTCTTGTTTTATTTTATATAGAAAACTGTCTCTTGAAACTCATCAAGTTTTATTATTTTTGTTGTGGAAAATTAATTTCAAAACGCTACCTTCTATTCCAATGAAGCGTATTTTTTGGCAATTCAGAAGCTTCTGATAATGAAGCTGTGATAATGAAAAGAATACTGAAATGGTTAATACATGAAGGCATCAAAACGATCATTGAAATTAACTTTTTCTCCTGGGCAGTAGCAAAATAATCATAATACTTAAACCTGGTAAATATCTTACAGAAGCAACTTCAGATGTTGTCCAATAAGCCTCTGCTCAATTTATTCGTGCAACTTTTCTTAGCCAGGTTAAAGCCTATTCCTAGAATTCCAAATCACGATTTGAATTTTGCTAGAAACATTCCACGCCATTAAACAAGTTCACCATGTTGTCAAGATAGTAAAATCTAATCTAGAGGACAAGCGGTACTGCTCCGCTGCCTTCTTTGAAGTCTCCGAGGTATTTGACAGGGTATGGCATGTATTACTTCAAAGATAGATATTTTTTAGAAAAATATGAAGTCTCACAGGAAAGTGTATTTGCCCCAATCGTGGGCCGTTTATACTTAGACGACTTTCCAAAAACTAGATCGCTACTTTTTTTTACATATTAAACTCTAGTCAAAATTTTACTTCAATTTCTACAAGAACATCTTGACAAACTAAAGAAATGGTTGAAACAATGATGTATAAAAGTTATTAGCACTAAATCGACCGATCACTTTAAAAAAACATACCCGAAGTGATGTTAATTAACATTCCACTTCCACAAAAGGAGGATGTAAAACACCTCAGCTTACACATGGTTCAAACATATGTGGCAAAAATGTCTTTCTCGCTATAAGACGTATTGGTGATTAAACAGAGAAAGTCACCTAAGTCTGAAAAATGGTACACAAAGTTATAATAAATAATACAACACTTTCAGTCAAAACCGATGTGAGTTATTTGCAACGTGTACTGGTATGTACCAAACCAAATCAAACAATGTATCATAGAGATATCAGTCATCTAAAAACAAACTTTGTCTAGGTTACGCAATTTTTTTTTACACTAGAGACCACCCAAAAACCCGCGTTATGTAGTCACAGAATACCATTGCAAATTTTAATTAATGTTAATTTAAATTAAACCTTCCATAAGTAGTAGACGGTTGAAATAATAAATGCTATGGAACAATAAACAAAAGAAATATGAAATAAGAATAAGAAATATGTATTCACCTCTATAGCATAAAAAACAAAATTTATGGACACAGAGATATGCTGTATTAAAGATTTACAGAAAAGAAAAGAGGAACAAAAAACCTATAGCTATCTTTCAAAAAGTAGAAGACTGCGGTGTCTCCACAAAAATGTAAGCTGGTGGAAATCCGGTGGCTGAAAAACAGAGTTGGATTGATTATAAAAAGTATACTAAAAATAAAAGAACAATAATTTTCAGCGATTAACGTAAATGCAAAAATATAAAAATATAAAAGTTACGAAAAGAAGTTAAGAAATAAAAAATCACCAAAAAATGGCTTTTGTGGTAAATAAGTAAAAACTAGAGAACAGGTTATAAGAAAAGAAAAGGTCAGGGTAGCAATTATCTAAAAGAATCTAAAAGAATTTTAGGAAATTTCCGAAAATTTAGGAAATTTTGAGATTTTAGGAGATTTTATAAGATATCAGAAATCTTACGAGATATCAAAAGGAGATCCCATAGATATAAATTTCAGGAGACTTCAGGAGGTTACAGTAGATTTCAGGAGATGTCAGGAGATTTAAGGAAATTTCAGAACATTTCAATTATCGAGAGATTTTAGGATAGATTTTAGGAAAGATTTTAGAAGCTTAGAATTGCTGCTCAGAAAAGTTTCCGCAAATTTAAAAATCTGGTGTGAACATCACACGACTTTCCTTATCCTATTATTATATATTATACCGGGTTTACCGTCTCGGCCCTGCGCTGTTCTCGTCTCGGCCCTGCGCTGTTCTCGTCTCGGAATTTGTTATTTTAAAAAAGGACGAGGCGCGAGTCCAACACTCGAAAGCTGATTAAAATAAACAGTACAAGACAATAATTGACTCGTACTTAAAATTTTGCTACGTTACTGAAGGTAACAGTGCGAGCTCGGTCGCACGGCCTTCCCCATTATCGCCTGCGTGCTCGCTCCTAGCGGACAAGCGCTCACCCCCCCCCCCGTCCTCCCGCAGTCGGCCAGGAAGCTCTCGGAGCGCCTGTGATTGGTCCGTTTAATTAATATTTAATCGGCTATAACTTATTTATTTGATCTCGAATCAAAAAATTTCATTGTAATTTTTTATTCGTCTCGGTCTGGTCTATCCGGTAATATAAATTTCGCGAAACATTTTATGAACACCCGGTATATTAAAAATTCCTGAGCTTCAATTTTTTTTCCTATTTTACCAACTTTTATTTTAAATTCATGTTTATCTCATGATAACAAATCATTTTTATTCGCATTTGTATTTTTGTATCTTCAACCGTTTAGATACGCGACCGCTTTGAGACCGATTTTGCGACCTTGCGACCAAACGACTTGGCCGATTTTTACCAAAAGCTTCGCACTGCGTCCACTACCTACAAGTAACTTGCATTCCAAATTTCAAGTCTCTAGCTCTTACGGTTCTCGAGATATCTTGTTTACTGACAGACCGACAGACACACACACACACACACACGAACCAATGGCTCAAACCAACTTTTTTTGTGTCCTGAGACTATATTTCGTGCAGAAATATGAAAAACTGGGTAGGTCAAATTTCCGCCGATTACATTACTTTCCTTATTATAGGATAAGGAAAGTAAAAAATTTTGAGAGATTTCAGAAGATTTTATAAGATATCTGAAAATCAATCAGGATATCAAAAAAATTCGGAAAAATTTCAGAAGATTTGAGGAGATCTCAATAGATCTCAAGGGATTTCAGGAGATATCAGGAGATATCGGGATATATTAGGAGATATCCGTAGATATCAGGAGGAGATATCAAGAAATTTCAGAAGATTTCTAGAGATTTCGGTAGATTTCAGTAGAATTTAGAAGATTTCAGTAGATTTTAATAAATTTCAGTAATTTCCGTATATTCCAGTAGATGTTAGTAGATTTTAAGAAATTTCAAGAAATCAACTAAAGTTTTAAGAGATTTTAGAAAATTTCAAGAGATTTCATGAGGTTTTAGGACATATTAAAAGATTCCAAGAGATTTTAGTAGATTATAAAAGATTTCAAGAGACCACAGGAGAATTTAGGAGATTTCAGATGATTTCAGGAAATTTCAGGAGATTTCAGGAGATTTTAGTAGATATCCAGAGAATTCAGAAGATTTCAGCAGATTTCAATAAATTTAAGAGATTTCAAAAGACCACAGGAGGTTGCAAAACATTTCAAGAAATCAATTGAGATTTCAGGGGTTTTTAAGAGATCTTAGGGGATTTCAGAAGATTTCAGGCGATTTCAGGAGATTTCACAAAATTTCAGTAGATTTCAGATTTCAGGAGATTTCAGGAAATTTGTTGCTTAGAAAAGTTATATATTTGTTACATTGTAGTCTATTGTCGATCTACTTTCCCGGGTATTTTCAAAGGCATTTTATGATTTCAAGGCTGTTTTGTATACAGAAGTCCACCGAGAGTTTATTATTGTAGTTAAATATTTGTTTTATTTTTCACATAACATCATTTTCTATACGAGCATTTAAGTCTTCCGTTATTATTATTATCAACTGGTTTTGGTTTATCGATTCTTGGTTGGGTTGCCTTGTATTTTTAGTCTTAATTATAATGTTCTTGGACTGTATTTATCGAGTCTATAGGTATTATAACTATTTGAATATCTTTATATAAGATTAAGTATACTATTTGTGCTGTCTATGAAAATGTAATAATCTGCCGTTGCAATTCTTTTTTAAAGTTTTTTTTCTTATATACAAACCGTGTTCGGCTATTTTTATGATAATTTACTGACGTTATGCGTTCTAGTTTTTTTAAATTGTTTATTCTGCTGGGACACTGTCGACAGTTTATTTTCAAAATTTCGTTTAGTTTTGTGATCAGTATTAATTAGTATTTAACATCACTGTTCCTTTTTAACAACTTCTCAATTTTCCAACCTTCACGGAAGAGTTTATTTGTTGAAATATGCCATGAAAGAACTATTAAGATAAAAGTCATTAAATAATTAAAATGTGTATTATTTCGGATGTTGTCCGAAGTTATACAAGAAGGTCTGTAAATTTAATTTCAATTAATTTACTCATTATTGAGGTTTTAAAGCATGTCATAATTATTTTTTTTCAAAGGTAAGAGATGATATCACAAGATGTCGTATGTCTCAAGAAAGCTGTGCATTCATAGTATATATCCACAACACAAGATGGCAGAAATTCAAGACAAAGTCACAGAGCTTGTAGAAGCCGTTTAGAGTAATGTACTTCATAGTGAACAGTGCCGAGCTGATTGGAGAATTTCAGCGAGGTCGCGAAGCAACGGGCAGGATGACCTGTAAGTATGAGGACTGATGTGCTACTTGCAGTAAGCGATTGCCAGATGGACGCTGCTTGAGTTAGAGAGAAAGTGGATTTTCGGAACGATGTTACTTACCGCAGGCACTCACAGAAGTTCAAAAGTGGATGAGATATGTAACATGCTGCGACCATCTAGCACGCTAGTAGCAGGAAAGAGACTACTTCTTTTCAAGAATCATTGTTATCGATGAATTTTTGGCCAAGACATATGAACCAGAGCTCAAACGTATAGGATCACCAAGAAGATACGGCAGCTGACTGATAGCTGATTTAACATTGCTCCTTTGTGTTGTGGTCACACATTATGGATGCACGGCTTGCTTGAGACATACATTTTGTGGTACCATCCTTTACCTTAAAAAATAGTTGTCATGACGTACGTCCCACACTTCGTAGTTAAAAATAGAAAAGACAAATTTTTGTATACAAAATTTAGTTATGGTAGCTAAGCTATAGTTGGGTTCTTGCTCATAAACTCGCCGTTGGTTGAAAAATGATGGATAATTATGTCCCTCGAGCTTTTTGAAAGTTTGTGAAAGGGTGTGATAAAAATTAGCCCACTTGACCGTTCAGGTCTTTTAGTGTGAGAAAAGAATGTACACTATGAATCTTGGAGGCACTATGTCCTTATAAGTTTAAAAATCTAATTATACTACCACCATGTCAAAAGTGGCAATGACAGGTTCCATTTTATTTGATCACCACGTGTGCACAACTTAACAGAATCGACTGCGGACTGGCAATGCTCGTTGTCCTAGGCAACAAGCTGTGATTTTGATCATTCCCCGTATGTACTCAGTAGTATTAGATCTCAGAGGCTTTGTTTGCTCATAAATCACGTCCCCCGAGATGCACTTTATTGCCGCGCACGCTAATTTATTTATAAGCCATCGCGTTTATACCAAACAGAAGCAGTATGCGCCGCCTAATGCTGCCCAGCTTCCTACGTTCTGAAATCGGATATTGTTACATACAACGCTCGCCACGGCATGAAATATGCAAAGCAACCCCACACCGTCTGGTCAGCCCGGCGTATCGGCGACAACGAATGTCGCGCATTTATAATCGTAACTAGATATTTAGGCCGGCAGCGCCACGTAGGGAGCTGTACGTCAATTACGTACGATTAATTGGCGGGAAGCTTATAAAATATGCCCTCCGCGTAGCCGCGTACGCTGCCTAGCCGTCGCATTCCTGCCCGTGCGCGTCGCCGTAAGATACGGCCTTTTTTCGAAAGTTGTGAGCGTAAGCGTTACCATTTTTGGTCCGGACGATCACGCTGTCGCAGACGATGTCAGATATCCTCAGAGCACGAACACGTGGAGTACGAACACAAAGCGACATTGCACCTCATTGCACCCGTTAATCTGGCTTACGGTGACACCGAGGCCTTCCTTCTGATCCTGAAATTTGTCAGCGCATTCCGAGGGGATCAGGAGAAAGATGATTTACGCGGTGATAACGAAAAACTCGATCTAGGCGCAGCTACTGCACAATGCATTAATTTAGGAATACAAGTGCGGCCCGCAACATCAGATACGCCTAAGAATGCAGAAACATCAAACCACCACGTAATTTAAGCCGAAATTCACATGATGCTTGGTATGATGCGGTGACTACTTTCTGTTAAGGAGATTACTTTGGCTAGTTCTGTGCTTAATGCACGCGAATAATTCTATTTAAATCTGTGTTTAGTATAAGCCAATGTTAAATATGGTAAATCTTGATTTAACCATTTTGGCCCCAATACGGACAAATGTGAACATCATCGACCTATTCCATCTCTTCTCTTTTTTTTCTAGAGTGGTGGATACAAATATTAAGGCACTAATAAATTTATCAAAGCACAATCATTTTAAAATATCATCAAACTTAATATTGCAAAATTGGATAGATAAAGACACAAAAATGTAAAAAAAGGGCTAGACATAATCGTAAACGCAAGAAGTTCTAGCCGTTATCAAGTTGTTTAAACGCCTTATTTTTTTAGGTTTCCTGACTTCTTCTCTCTTAAAACTTATCTCAGAAGACATTTACCTGAAAAACCTTCAAGAAACAGGACTGAAAACCATGCCACTAGAAAAACCGGTGAGTGAGTTTGAAAAAGGGAAATTCTTGGCCTACAAGGAAAACCATATTCAAATAGATAAATTTTTGCTAAGATTGTCGCTCCCCTACCGTATAAGAAGGATGCCGACTATAGGAAAAAATCTAGTCTGGGACTGAAGAAACTGCCCAGTAAAGATGAGCGCCGAATTTTGGCCAAAGTTCATAAGAACAAAAGTTTAAGCAGAAGAGACTGAACCTTTCTGTGACACCTGGAAGAGTTTGGCAAGTGATTAATAATATCAAGAATCTTCAAATGACAAAAACAGACCACTACTTAAGGATCACCACAAAGAAACCCGAATGAAGTTTGCTCGTGGGCATATGTCGTGAATTGAAAGAGATTGGACAAAAGTAGTCTTCAGCGATAAAAAGCAATTGAACAAAGAACCTAAGGCGATTATGAGCCCAAACTTCGGTGGTACCTCAGTGAGGATATGGGACGGCTTTGAATGGAACGACACCACTTCTTTGGCCTTAGTAGCCCAGAACAAACTGAAAGGACGACCAGCAACTTCTTGGGAAACATCTATTGCCTTTTGGTGAGCAAATTGGAGGCCGGCAATAGAAATTTTAACAGGACAACGCCGCAGTACATCCTTCTGCGTTGACAGACAATTGGGTGGTTGACTGCACATGGTTTGATTTTTCTTTATGTATAATCTCTATTCAAGTTTTTGATCCCGTTCTTTAATATTTTTACTTTCCCTTGATTTACTGTCATTTCTTGTTACATTGCATATACATTTTTATTCTCCGCAATAAATCACTTTAACTGTTGAGTGACGGAGTCTTATTCGTGGTATCCACGTCGTCATGAAAACTATTTGACTTTGTAAAATAGTGCTAAGTCTTGCTGATAACTGTATTGCTCTTATTGAACAAGGTGTTCAGTTGTATAACAATAGATTTTGGCATGGTGTATTGGTGTGCTTTACTAGCAGTTTTACTATTTTTCAGAAATGAAGCTCGTGGGTATTGCCATAGAATGCATGATTCATTAAGTGTTTTTTCACAAGCTTCATGTGATGATACTAAATTTCGGAGGTTGAAAAATTATGTATTTTTGAAAATGTTTGCATTTGTTGAAAATCATGCTCATTATAAGTATAATGATAACATGACGGATTTTAACATATTTTGGAGTTTCAAAAAGTCACATGTGCGCTGGTAAACTAAACTCTCATTTCTCGGTTCAGCAAACAACACTGATATTTTCGAAATATTAGGTTTTCGAGCCATTGCGCCAGCTAATCGTGCATCTTCAGTAAACCCATTTATAGCAGATTAAATAACGTTCTCCTGATTTTAAACTTTTTCAAAGTTTACACAAATCTCAGGGGTTGATTTTCATACTTTGTAAGGGTTATAACTATCAAATAATTTTCATTAACAACCCGTGAAGATCTTTGTTAAATATAGATTTTGTGACATATTTTGAAAATTGTGGTTGTAGCAGCAATATTACACAATATTCTCAATGTAAACATGTAATATAAGTAAAGTGTGGGAATAAAAGTGACAGTTGCCGCCTATTGGAATTTTATCCAATTTCTTTAATTGCAGGCGTATCTGCGCTACGGGAACTCGATTATTACCTTTTTTGCGGGAGTGTAATACAACAAAATTACTTTTTACGCCTCTGCCTCTGCGTTGCTGCAATTTAAATTGATTATTACCTTGCGCGCATGTTCAACAAAAACCACCGTATTATTACCGTACAATGTTGCTGCTACTGGCAAGGAGTAATGAGCTCATAAAATTTATTATTAACCTAGGCACAATGAAAGTGTGTGTGGGAGTTCGTGTGTATTAGTTGGGATGTGCTATAAATACTGGATTAATTACGTTTGCATTTGCAGCAACCGCCGTAGTTTGGTAGCGTGTTAATTAGCAGATTTTTGTGCTGCATAGTTTTGCAAACTATGGAAGAGCGATGCCAATTAACAACGAAAATAGACTTTTAATAATTCTAACATATAGTTTATTTTTGTTTCAAATAAAGCCATACGAGACGACATCACCAAGAGCAGTCTAAACATTCTGAAGCCAAGAACACAAGGTACAGTTTATTCGCATTTATCCCACGGTTGTTATTATTACATTTTGTCGTTTAAAAAGGAAGTGAATAAAGAGTCACAGAGGCACCAACAATAAGAAAAATCGTTGAGATGTTCAAGAAAGGGTAATACCTGAGCGTCATTGTCAACAATGATTCGGAAAATTTAGTTTTTAAGACAAAGCACGGCTTGACAAGTTGTGAGGGAGTATCCTAGGGTTTGTGCTTCGGACCGGTACATTGCAAGCTGGTATATAAAAATACATTAAAAGGTACGCGGAATTGAAGCACTCAAATCGTTCAAAAGATAGCACACCGCACAAAATTGAGATTTAATGTGAAGAAAGCTAAGGTGTATTTTTCGGGAAACTGCCAAGGTAATAATAATAGACTTTAAAAAAAAGTGCATGCATTTATTGAAAAAATTACAACCGGTACCTTGGAGCATTAATTTGGGATCAAGACAGCGGCGAAATTAACGTGTTTTTAAAGCAAAGTGACAACACGACTATTTAAAGGAGCAGTACAACCTAAATGTAGATAAAAAAGTGCAAAGGAAAACTACGGACTTTTAAGCGTACAAAGCATACTTGTTGTTAAGGCAACAAATGAGAGGTGGCGTTAGGATTGAGCCAAGCAAAGATGTTTAATTTAATTTTGCAAGAGGCTGCAGAGCAGAGACTGGACCGGAAATTTGAAAGAAGCTGGATCCCATTTAGCTAGTAGAAACGGACGACGGGAGAGCAGAAGCTGCAGTTATAGTTACGTAAAAAATAATAATCAGAGAGTACTTGAGATACACCAACAAACCTCCAAAGATGCACTGTAATATTTACGCTACTTACTCTCCGAATCCTGAAGTATCGACAAATTTGCAAGATCAGATTTGAAGCAAAATATTTTAATCAACCTTTAATTTATCGCCGGACATTTCAACTTTCTGTCCTACTTCATCAAAAGCCAAAAGCTAGTCGTCGAATAAGACAGATGTGCATGTGGGGAAGTAGACGACGCGATGCATATCTCGTTGGGTTGCCAACGGAAGAAGAGCAGAGAAAATCACCACCACCAATTGGTGGAGGTACGAGGACTTTACAGAAAGGGCGAGTGAAAACGGTGTGACAAATGATAGGGGCGCGTGGAGGTTGGACAAATTAGTGCTAGTACACGGTATAAACCTAAAAGACAAATAGACTAAACAAATAAAATTTGCGGCATAGGTTAACGAATCTGTTTCTTTGGGTAGAACTACAACAATTAGAAGGACTTTGAGATATTAACAAGAAGGGCACCTCAGTCTATACCAAAATAAGATTTTTAACCCCGCAAAGTCTTCTTAAGTATATGATAGGATATAAAAAGTATAATCCATTTTTGAACTATAATTTTTTTTTTTAGGAATTTGACTCCCTCCTGGAGATTTTAGTATCCAAAATCCATACATTTACAATAGACGCTATAAAAACACAATACAATACAATATTTTTTACACCATTTACCAAAATTAGTCTTTGGCTGATAAATAATGTAGCACTCTTCATATTCCACCGATATTTCACAAAAAAATGTTAAATTCACATGAAAAGTGAATGGGGTGCTTCAGGAATTTTTTAATTTATAACCAACAAGTTTTTTTAAAGGGTTATATTTATGAATAGTTTTGAAATGATCTACTGCACAAAAATGTTAATACCAAAGAAAAACCTACAATTTAAAAATAAACAATTAGTGTGCAGCTATAACAATTAACCAAAGTGTGCTAAGTTGCAGATTATATCTACAAGAATGTAACACAAATGGCTAGAGTCACTCGGCGTTAAAGTACACTCAAATTAGCATCGTTTGTTTGCCTAACGGTTGTGCAGCCTGGAGTACGGAGAAGCAGTTTGTTTATTGCAACATAATGTGAGCCAATGCTTTTAATACATGGTACTAAGCGATTTGATTAAAGTATTTATATACTAAAGGAAAACTGTGAACATGTTAATTTTCTCTTCAATAATGAGTGCATCTTTCATTTTTGTATACTTTCAGCTATCGTCAGAACAAGCCACCATTAAAAAAAAGGTTTTATCTTTAGTAATAAAATTTATCATCTCACAGAAAGGACACACGTAGGTTTCTTAAAAATAATTACCGAAATTACAAATAAAATTTAAGGTACATTATTAAAATTGGTACTACCGGAAGAACATTATAACTTTTGTTACTTATCAACTGATAATACGATCTTCAATCATCATAGAAGAAAATCACATTCAAAATATCTTGTAAAAAGCTATCAATAAGCTTAAAAAGACCTATAGAAATTACATACAATTATAAAACAAAAAATCTAATGCATCAGCAAATATTTGACCAGCGTATTTACGTCAAGTTAATAGCATCAAAGAAGAAGAAACACCAAACTTTGCTTATTGCTAATGAGCTTTTCCATTAAGCAGTCTTTACCAACAAATATGCACAAAAAAGTTACTAAAACAAACTCAGTTAAAAATTCTGGTTGTTTTATTTTGGAAAAGTTTTAAGCACATGCTGAAAAACACGCTTATATCGCTACTTACAATTTATAATAGCATTTTTATTATCTCCTTTAAAGACATTAATATAAAGAAAACCGTTTACGCGGCCATTTTGCAACCTGACAACTGATTTGTGCATGCGTGAATAAGAGCAACTTTACTAGCAGCGTCAGTTGGGAGAATTTTTTACAACTAAGCAAATAGAACAGCGAACTTAAATCAAGTTTTGTACTAACCTAAAACATTTCTTTGGAGAAACTATTTGATTAATTCAAAAGACTTTAGGGGACGATTCAGAGATAGTTGGTAATTCGTTAAATGTGATTCACGGTCTAGAAGACCAGCAATAAGAAGAGCTACATCCAACAAGGATTAGTGACTAACAATATGGAAACAAGAAGATGAACCACCTACAGTGGGGATTTGTTACCCTTGTACTTTTGGTTTTGTAAGGAAATCAATTCTAACCCGGCGACGGAATCAGGTCAATAAGACAAGACAAATGTTTTAAACTGTGGAAATGACACTAGAATAATCAATTAAAATTGTAGGGTTTTTGTAACTAAACATATAGATGTTTTGTTATTATCATTGTAATTTTGTACTATGTGGATCGATACTTTTGAGGTAGACCACGTTATTTTATAGAACCACAAATATTGCCAAAAAATTTATATTCCATCTGATGTTCATTACTTCGAAGGTCAAAACATTTCCTTATTAATAAAATCATTGGTTTAATCTATATATACCAATTCGATTTTAAACAACAACATCAACAATACAACAGTACCCATACATTATCAAATAAATACTTTCAAGTATAACACACTGTACAGTTCTTGTTCTTCTATCTATTTCGCTTGTCTTGGAATACAATTCTCTTAACTTTTGCTTATTAAATATAGAACATCTTTAACAAGTGTCCTTAAATTATTTTTTGTTAATTAACCCAAATTAAATTAAATGCTACTAAAGTTATCCAGTGATATTCCGTTATTTAACGACTTTCAAATATGGGACACCAACAGTTTTGACCAACTTTAAGTGACATTGTTTCCAAGTTCTTTGACTATGGGCGAAGTATCAAAGATCTTACTAGAAATATAAAAGTGAAATCAATTGATGCGTCTAGTGTTGTTTTATGGGACACTTTAATCCAATCGACGATTTAACAGGAGATAATAAATATAAAAAATAATACAGTTGCGTATCTGATGATTATGTTAGGGTTGGCATCAAATCTATCAAAATAACTACGAATATTGATATTTAGACAATTTTATTTGTATAGATTAATCTCCAAACAATTCACCAAAAGTTGCAAAATAAAGCTGTTTCAAACGTAGGAAAATTAAAATCAACGCTTATAAATATGTAAAATTGTGCAAATTAAGGCAATATAACTCATGTCCCACTTAGAAGCAAACTAGTAGTCAATTGTCTTGAATTTCACATGGACCAGAAACTTACTAAAGAAATTCACTTAAGTCAAAAAATAATTATCGTAACTTACTATAAAATAAATTCAAAATATTTAACTATCTATAAAAAACAAATTGAATATACAGTATGCAACTTTTTTTTTCAGAAAAATTGTATCGCAACAATCTTGACGTTCTTAGCATACGTTTAATAAATAATATGATAAGCTTCCATGTTAACCACGAGAGACTTCTAAAGTGAACCATTATTTCAAATATAATAAAAAAAATTGGTTGATATTAAATATGCTATAAGAAGTTACAATAGTGTCAGTTGTAAAGAAAAACGAGAGAATTTTATTTTTGAACTTGAAAAATACAAGCTTTTTCTAAACTTATTTAAGTCTTAATACTAAATTGTATATAATTGTTAGTGATACTTCCAATTTGTTACAATTTTTATGACAATAAACAAATCTTGAGACAATTGCATTAAAAGTTTATACAGAGAAGGAGCTCCAATTTGAGTATAAAAAGTTGTTTAGAGGAGCTCTTAGTGGCCAACAAATAGTAGAAAAACAAACAGAGTTTTGTGTTCTTTTCTGTACCTAAAGTCTTCTCAAATTGATTTAAAGCCAATTAAAACTTGATTAAATTGCAGCGCTCCACGGAAAAAATTTTAATCTAGACGTAAATCTAACCTCGATAAAAAAGATAAAAATAGTATAAACTATAATAATATAATAATAATAGTCTTATTAAGCATAGTATCCTAGAGGAACTCTTGAAGTGTCAGCTACTATTATAAATAAGCACACAGAACATCTCGAACTACCATACTATAGCTGTAATTTTCTGAAAGCCACCAGTGTTAGTGTTGGAGATTGGGCAGGAGTCATAAGTATCTTTGCCATTTACTGGCTAGCAGATAGGGCAAACATTCCTGATCTACTTGATTTCTTCGTAATTAAAGGCATTCTTCTAGAATATTTAGATGTAGAATACAGTTTCGATTTATCAGCGGATCATTCCCAAATTATTATAACAATAATAATAGAGCAGAGATCGTCAATTCTCTACAACATATTAAAAATATTTTAGGAAGGTAATACAGGAAAATTTAATTTTCATAAACCTTTAAAAACTAATTACGATATTGAATAACGCTGTCAAAAATTTCACTCATATTATTCAAGGCTATTTATAATACAACACGAGAACCAGAAAAAAGAAAAATTCTGGCTACCCAACAGTTATAAAGGAAAGTATTGGATAAAGAAGAATCTGACAGAAAAGTAGGCTACCGGAGGATAAACGCAGGCTAAACGAAGTCACTAGGGCGCTCAAAGTGCTAATCTGTAAGACTCAGAATAAATATATTTAAACAAACTTGGAAAGTGCGAGTGTTAAAGATGACACCGATTACTCACTCTGCAAGAAATGATTACAAAAAAGCAAAAACATATGCAAAATTGCCAGAAAAAGACTTTCAGCCAATATCATTAGACAGACTTCATCGAAGCTCCATTCTAGTTGTCAATAAGATTCTCCCCGCGTGAGGAAGTTTGTGAATTTATATTAAAAAAATGCCTAAATAGCAAAAAGGAGCCTAATTTTAAACCAAATACTCTAGGAGCTACCAACTGCAGATTACAACGTAGTTGCTACCATTTTCAATTCTATTTTGCGAAGAGGATTCTTTCTGGTCCCAAATAATTTTAATCTCCAATCCTGGAAAACCTCCCAATGAAGTAAAATCTTATCAACTCTTTAGTTTACTACTTATAACATCATGAGTATTCGAAAAGATTTTCTTGATACGTTCCACTGCCATTCTAAATGCTGGCTAACTGATTACCGACTACCAGTTTCGGTTTAGAAGTGATCACTCTACTATAAAACAAGTCCGTCGCATAGTAAACACCAAAAGAAAAAGTCTATTGCTATGGGATTTTTCCCCGTGTGACCCAATGGTATAAAGGTCTGTTCTACGAGATAAAAAAGAGTCTTCCCCATATTCTTAAATCCTAGCTATAGGAACGCTATTTTTAGATAACACTAGAGGACGAAATCGGACGTGCCACAAGGAAGTATCCTGGACTCGATATTGTTTACGGCCGTTGTTGTTTCAACAAACAATAAGATTACTATGGTAACGTTCGTCAATGATACAGATGTTCTGGATATACATCAATAAAGTTGGTAGCAGCTCAACTTGTTCAGCAACATCTAAAATCGTCGGTTTAAAAAGTGACGTATAAAAAATTAACGGAATAAAATAAATTAATGTAACCTAAAGTGTAGAAGACCTGATTGAAAGTTTTAATAAACTAATGGCGTGCAAAGTTACAATTAAGTCCATTTCTTTTTGTGGGATCCAGGTCAACTATTAACATCCTTTTTAAAAAACATTAAATTTTATTGCTCTTTTTATTCAACTTGAAGAGTCGGAGGGAGTTTTGCCCCACCCTGTATAAATACAGCACTAAACTCAAATCCCAACACGACGTATAATTTTCTTATTAGTGCCGTAATGGATTAACGGAGCGATTATGGAGTTTGCGATTGAATTACCGTTGGCATCTGCCACTGAATTTAGTATTTGGCATTATAGAGCACTTGGGGCTGATTTTGATTAGCCACTTGTTGAGAAACTATTTAAATATGCTGCGATAGCGGGAGAAATATTTCTGCGGGCGGGTTTTAAAATATTTACGAGCATTTACAGCTGGAGCTTGATAGCGTAAAACACAACACGGCGCGGTCACCGCTACCGCACGGTGCTTAACCAGAAATTCGTTCTTTGATTTTGCACGTCTGGACTCTTTGATATACAAATACCAAACTATTTGTGAATATTCTACGCAAGCCACCAGCGATAACTTTGTAAAAATCTAAAATTATTGTATTACTGGAAATACAATCAGAACGCATTAGCCTGTTGTATAGGTTGTTCAGAAATAAAATTGAGTGATCATTTACAAAAACATTGGTCAGAATTATTTATTGTTACGAATGCTGTTTTGAGAATACAAATCTATGCAATTCTTTTGCAAAAAGAAGCATATCACCTCTAAATACTTTTATATTTACTATACGAGCTCCTTCAGCTAATGGCGAGCGCAGTTTAAACATTTAATATTGCCATAGTGAGTAAGTTGAATCTGTAAAAAGTTTAGTTAAAGTTGAAAAGTCTCTCAAATCAAAAAAATATAGGATACGATAAAATTGATCAATCAAAGTTATAGTAAACAATTTTTAAGTAAAAATGATGGTCTGTTTAGATTCTCCAAGTTAGTGAGTTCACCTTGTTCCAATTTTAAAAATAGGGATATTATACGTACATGAACTGAATTAAAAAAAAAATCAGTTGTAAAAGTACGCTATAGTGTTACTTGTAAATGTATAACATAATAACCTTAAAGAAAAAAATCTTCTGCACTATATTTCAGTCGTTTATTTTTATAAGTCAAATAAGTAAAAAGACTAACAAATAAGATAAAAAACTTATAAAAAGGTACAAATTATATTTTTTTCTTAATGCCAGAAAAAGTTAGTTAGTCATCAGTGGATCAAATCCCGGTTGTACTGAAAATGTGACTGTAACTATGCTACTTATTCTATGATAAATATAGTCATAACATAATGGACAACAATTCCAGGGCAAAACTACAGGCTATATCAAAAGCCTTGGTCCAATTTTTTTTATGATTGACGTTTCTTTTTAAATAAACTCAAATTTTCAACTTATTAGATTGGCCAGGGTCTGCTGATGAATTTCAGTTGCTGTTTTCAGCAATCTTAATCTAATCTGATGTTTATTGTTTAGTCAAATCGTTTGATTGCACAACTGTAGAATAATTCTGCAATTTACTTGGTCTTCTTACTCTTTTGCTTTGAATAAACAAAGGCCAGGCGGAGTTTTCCCTCATTTATTTGAAACATTGCTAATGTGGATTAAAACTTGCAAGAACCAACTTGAACCATCAGAAATCGATTGTTACTAATCGACAATTACCAAAAGAAAGGGTAAAGAAATAGAATTGCACACAGGCCTAATTTCTACAAAATCTTTAAAAGAAACTAAATATCGTTATTTTTTGGGGTAACATATAATTTGGTCTGTAATAGATTTGACAACAAGTTCATTATAACTTTAGTCACATGATTGTTATTACCTGATTTTGTATTTGGATATCTAATCTAAACAGCAGGATTTTTATACAAAATGTAAATCCATTGTATAAATAAAACATTTTTGAAATAAATGACTCTGAGAAGATTTTATTTTTTATTAACTATTTATCGACTGTAAAGTTATGCTGCATAGGCAAAGTTCTCATATTGTTGCTGCAAGTTTATTATAAATTCATGTTTATAAATTAAGAACCAAAAAATTAAGAGGAACAACTGCGGGACAGTCATACATCTTGCCTGAAAGAGGTTCTAGATAATACACGTAAAAATCTGCTTCAGTTAATGCTTCTCAAGAATACGTAATTATTCTAGTAGTGTAATAAAAGTCAGTGAGAGTAGTAAAATAGAAATCATATCTGTTCACATATGCTGTGTGTGCAAGTGGATTGTGATTTTTGTATCCGTGTTGATGGATTTTATGAGGTTAAGTCACCAGTTGATTTGAACTTAACGTCACCCGACAAACAGTGGCACAGGAAAGTGTTGTTAAAAGGCTGGCGGATATTCCAAGAAAATAAAAATGTCTGATACAATGATAACATATACATAAAATTGCTGTTCGGAAGCAAGTAGTAGAAGATGATTTTATAATACAACAACGAATCCCAACAGAGATCGTACAACTATCGGCGTGCATATTTTCAGGCAAATCATAACCAGGTGACTACGAAAACATATCTATAAGCTTGCAATCTACAAAATGCATTCCGTTGACATCAAGCCGCATATAGGAAATTCAGATCAATATCCAAAGGTGTTATCTATTATTTCTGGATTCTCTTTACACAATGATTTATGGTTTGTACATCTCATAAAAATCTATACAATCAAAAGAACATATGTAAACAAGATCATTTTATGTGGTTTGACATGTTAAGTTCTCTTAAATCTCTTGTCTTTAAAAGAGATACAATCACGTTAGCTTAAAAGCGATAACAGTCTTGTTATGATGCGACGAGACCTCCTCTTAGATCTGTAACCAGTACCTCTTTAATCTTCTTCTAGTAGTAATTATAATATAGCATTTGTATGAATTTTTATTTCATAATTTTCGTCATTATGTTTAGTATTTTTTGCCTCAATGGCATCTTTGACAAAAGGCATTCGTACATCTTAATGGAGGGTCTGGTTGAACATATATCAAAGTGCATTACTCAACACTCGAAGAATTTTGAATTAACTTCTTTGTGTTATAGGTACACTTAATTTATTTGCATACCTTCTTAATTTTATTACATACCTCCAGATTGGGGCTATGATTGTCTTGTACAATAAAAATTTACTTTCTAAGGGAAAGTTAGATTTTTACCCAACAACCAGTAATTCTGTAATTTTTAAGTCTATCTGCTTTGTATTCCTGACTGTGTTCTCTCCAAGTCAAGAGTCCAAATAAAATTCTAGATCATTTGCAGTAGAGGCTCGCGGTAAGTGAAAAAAATGACTAGTAAATTAGTGGTAGGAAGTTTTTTTTGCAAGAATACGGTATGCTGGACCTTGTCAAAGGTATAAAAAAATATAATTTTTTACATATTCCTTTTCTAGGTGGTTCACATAATATTTTGCCGTTACTCTATTAATACTTAGAACTTCCTTGATCTTTAGAGTAAAACCTTTATTTGGAATTCTGTGGAATGTTGGTAAGTTGTGTTATTATTTTGTGGCTCTCCTCTTCCTTGTCCTGCGGTGTAAAAACTTCAGTAAGATATTTGGCCAAGAGATTCGCAATTTGTATTACTTTTAGCCTCATTTTGTGATGGGAAGAGCTGGGTAGCGTATAGAAGAAATCGGCGATTTATATTTGTTAGAAACCTGTTCAGAATAGCAAGTTTTCTACGTTTTGTCTTTAGTTGATTACTTATACGATTCGCTGCAGTTTAATTTAAAGGAGATTGAGTACGGTGCTACCTTCATTTTGTTCGTCTTTTGCAATTAATTTTTTAATTCTTTTTCGTATCTTATTGAATTCTTCTTAGGCTTCCAATTTTAGTGTGGCTTAATGTGCTGCCTGCTTGAGTATGTCGATATACCTTGCTAAAACTGTATTAAGATTTTTCTGGCAAAAAAATCTAAGAGGTTAAATATTTTTTGGAGGACGGGAGGCTAGTAGAATAAAGTGCTTGGCTTAAATCAAAGTCGACAATTCTCTGTCATCAGTTATTATTAGTGGTAGTTCTCATAGAGTTTTTACTATTGAAATCATCTCCTGCAATAATTATTTTTGTCTAAAATTTGGAAGAATTGCTCAATCTGTTCTTTCTTTAAGTTACGTCAATATAATTAGTAAATGGTAGCTATTGTTCGTTCATAAGCTTTAGTTTAACTTTAAATATTGTAGCTTACAAGAATTTGTTACATTAGGCATGTCATGGTAGTTAACTGTATTTTGCAATGCTGTGCCAGTATGGCTAGTATTGTCCAGGTGGATAGTGTAATAGATTAAGCACTTTAGTGATAAGAAATAAGCCTAACAAAGTCTCAATAGAGAAATATTTCTACTTCTAGTTTGTGTTGCAAAAGGCTATTGAAATTTAACAGGACTACTCTAATAAATTCAGCCTACTTTTGGACTAGTTATTGGCCTAGGATTGTTTCTTTTTTATTTTTTTCTTCAACATGTGCTACTGTTGGTAGGGCAAAAGTTATTTGTATTTTGCTTATTATTGAGTTTGTTATTGGACATGTTAGCTTCTTTAAAAGACTAACAGAAATTACAGTTTGTACAATTTACTAGGTGTGGCTTCAAAACAATGCAAATTTTGTAAGAGCATCTTTACTTTTGTACAACCCGATGTGCTGTGTGGTCTTCCTCATTTTAGATAAAGTTTGTTACAATACGCTCTTGTACATCCACATCGTTGATAATGATTCTGTTGTGAAGGTTGTACTTCTATAATTCTACTTTAAATACTTTGCATTTGCAAATATCTTTATTGTTAAATGTAGTTCCTAAGTTAGTAAAAAGTAGATTCAATTGTTCTTTTGTCGTTTGTTGTCTTGCATTTAGAGCTTTTGTAACTTGAAATCTTTTATATAGATGTTTAATCACCACTAAGCTCACCCCTCCTTGGGTTGATAATTTCGTTTTCTATCAAGAAATTGCTTTTTTTCTTTAAGTTCCTGGAAGTGTTACAATTAATTATTATTGTGTTGTTAGCTGTCGTTTTCGTATTTTACTGCTGATCCTCTACTATTTCCTCAGTTGGTTAGTTACTCTGAGATTTTGGAATCTTGCTTTCTGGTTGTTTATCTATAGTAGTTTCGTCGTTATCTATAGATAATCCAGCGCATCTGTTGGTTAAAGGTAATATTAATTAATCTTGGGATTTATCTTTCTCCTTTTAGTATTGGATGTTGAATTTATATATTGTTGTTGAGATAAATAAAAATTTGTTACTTGTAGGTTGACCCGCTAATTGAAAGTTATATATTTGTGGAATTTGTGTACTTGCCAATGGTACACCATATTCTTCATAGTTTGAAACAGTTGGTTGGGCTGTCATAGGCAGGCAGGATGTTCACATCTGAATTTGTAGATTATCTCCCGTTTTGTTGATTTATCATTTGCGTCGCTACACTTTTATTAATGTTCCGAGACCAGCTAACTTGTCTTATAATGTTCCTTGTAGAGAAGTGTGTTTGCGATAATCGCATCTGTATCAAAATTGAAGTTCTTCACAAGCGTATTGTTTTGCAATTCTAATAATTTATGAGCAGAACAGTCGGAAGACCAAAAACGAGCGGCTCGGCAACATCTCATTCTTGCCGGCATGCAAATGAGCGGCGGCAATCCATCAGCAGGTGAGTACCAATTTAAATTTAAATCCAAACTGATCGATATCGAATAACCTCCATTAGGCCTGTTTACAGCCGGCTGTGCAAAGAACGAGGAAGAAGCGGTCATTATGCGCCCATTATTTTTGCGATGAGTTGTTGGATGTTTGGACAAGTGTCTGAGCATGTTTGCGGCGAAGGAATTTAATTTGAAATGCGTGACTAGGCACATCAATTGCGTTCGCCGCTGCCGCCGATCGGCTGCCCGTGGCACGGCTGCAGGATTCGATAATTAGCGGAAGCGCCGTGTAATTGCTTATCTAACTCGTCGGAGGAATCTAGTTAAGTTGTCGTCGCCCAGGCAGTTTCGCCGGCGTTGCAGGTGTGATTGCCGCGGATTAAGGCATGATCTAGTTTTTTGTTCATTTACGTGCAACAAGATTAGACAGTTTCAATGTGCAGACAAAAAGTATTCGGAGAAAGCCTAACAGACCAATAAATCAAAATTCCAGCTTTCATAACGCAATCGGTAAATAAATAACGAAGCGGGTTCTCATTAACGGCGCGTTGCCATAACTTTAAATATCCACGGAGCGTAAGGTATTCTGGATAATTGCATGTATAAAATCAGAATAATGATGCCCATTAATGAAATAAACAACGTTCAAAAGGCGCTATAGGGGTGTCCGCATTATTTATTATAAATAAGGCCACAGAGCTATGCGTGGAATTGTAGACAAAACATTCATTACACCAACTATAAATTACTATAACATTAATACCGAGCGTCTATAGACTACTTATAAATCAAGTTATAATTGCATCTTGGTGTGATACATAAATTACTACTATAAAGCTGCCTCGTAGCTCAAAGAGTGCGCAGGATTAAGCTCAAGACGGTGCAGGTCCTTTGTTTGGCGGCGCGGCGGTGGTTTTCAGTTCTTTGAGGAATTAAGGCGAACTCGGCGGTGCTCCTGGCTCCCTGTATGGCAAAGTACTTCCCTTTTCGGGGCCACCATAAATTGCCATCAATCGTGCCGAGAATGGCTCGAAACAATGGGCCGCAATTGAGCGGACATTCATTATTGGTGGAGTAAATAATTAAGTTGGCAAAGCAGCTAGGAAGCTGACTCAGAAAGCTTCGTTTCGTCGAAAGGACTTGGTGGGCTTTCATGCATGTGGGCACAAAATATCAGAGAAGGTATTATTAGTATTAAACATTTTATGTTACTAGGGGGTTGACAGTTTTTTAAACATTTAAATGCATCACCGAAGAAGCTACTAATTGCAATATTTGATATGTTTAAATAGGAAAAACAAAAATGGCTAAAGAATCCATATATTATAAAACCTACTCTAACAGAGTGAATCTGCATACACAAAATCCACTTCTACTTGTTGCAAAAATGCATTAAATGAAATTGTCCAACCTTTTACGTTTGGATTCCTTCTAAAACACACAGTTTTTTTAGAAGTTGATTAATACTACAGAAACAGTTTTAGAAGCCAAAACAAAAACAAATTGAACTATGAAGTGGCTGATTCAAATACAAACTGGAAGATAAACGAAGAGAAGCGCGGTTTCTGAGAGTTGTAGATAGGGATACCTGAAGGGGATCCCCCCTACTTATTATTAAGTTTCTCATGATAGAATTTGTAAACTGTCCAAAATTTTGGTAAGATTTATAGTACAGCGGGGAATAGTACCCGTAAGAAGACTTAGATGTACGTTTGGCACAAACAAATTTTGGAAAGATGAAGGACAAAGGCATCGTCCGAGGAGCAAACTGATTGAGGAGAATATTTGCATTGTTTGCCACCTTGCTCATGTTGATCATAAATTAACGGTAGCCGAAATTGCTTGCGTCAATTTTTGTACAAGACAAGATTCCCATATCGTTGGAAAAGATCCCAATTGTTAATTCGAGATATTATCTACTTTACGATAAATCGACAACAAATTTAATTGTTTCTGAATTAGACTCAAAAAACCTCTTGGAGTCCGTACATAATACTACGCAAATATCATTTGTTTGAACCACTAAAAGAAGCATTTTCTTTCGTCGGCGCAAACTACATTTATTATTATGTTAATGATTTTCTCAAATTTAAAATTAACTTTAAGAAAGCCTTAACATCTACAAGCAAAATTTTATAAAAAGCTTTTACTGTTTACTTTTCTTGCCTTCACTGTTGGGTCTGTTGTAATAAAATATAATAGAAACGAATTCATCAGCTGAAATATTTAATATAATGGAATGTAATTACAAAAATAAAATTATTGATTACCACAATCGGGTTAATTAAACATTTACAAAACAAATATTTTATTTGTATACAATTTATTGTAATCAAGTAAATAGGAAAGCATTCATTTGTTGCAGTACTTCAATACGTAAATTAAATTTATATATATTTGTTGAATATTAATCAATAAAATTTAAAAAAATATTAGTTCCTACATTTAGACTATAAAATAAAGTTTTTCATTAAGACTGTTACTATGACACTATTGAAATGAATATGTCATAAATATTTATTAACACACACTTGAAAAGAAAGAGCTTAGAAAAATTTTATCAAAAAAATAATTAAAAGAACCCAACGCCTCCATTAGGTGAACACGAACTTAATATTGTAAAGCTCGATACATTCTTACTTTTTTCAAGTCAAACAAGTCGCAGTTTTTATGTGTCTTCAATGTAAATATAAAAATTATAAAATTTATATAAACGAAAAAAAATCTGTACACTACTGAGTTTGTTTCCTTAAGGATCAAAATTGATTTAAACATTACCAAACAGCAAAACACATTTTGTGACAATTAATTAAAACAGCTAAAGGTTGTTCTAAATGACAAATTTAAAATATCAGATAATCGTACAATAATTTATGCCCATGACATATACGAGTTCTTTATTACTAATTCTGTTTTGGTCACGTATAGCAATATTTAAAGATGACTGTTGGTCGCTTGCGTCTGCCGCAGCAAAGTTAATTTAAACATATTCTAGCAAGCAAAAGTATTTTGGGCGTTAAAAACGATTGGCATTGCCCCTCAAGACTTCGATCGTGTCTCAATTGGATGGCGTATCTAGCATACATGCGCGTGTGCGTAAAGACAGACTATAACGCTAAATGATGTAGTTAGATGGCAAGTGATGGAAGAAAAAAGTGAGTGATTCGTGCAGTACTGCGAATGTGTTGTGAACGGATTGGAAAACCATAAAAGCAGACAATTATGGACAGCAATGGATAGCGTGGTTTATCTGGACGGAAGAAGTGAGTGTTTCAAATATCCATACGAGATTAGTGGCTCTGTTTGGAAACGCAGTACGATTGTGAGTCGTAGAACTGTGTTCTGCTAGATATTGGAATTTAAAGATGGCGAGAGCGGTGCTGAGTCAGACATTATCTAGCCTGTGTCCGACTTAATAATAGTAAATATATAAATTATATGCGGTCTGTTAGCAAATACAACAAGTCGCTTTGCGGAGCTCTGTATATCACTATCAACGAGAATTTGAAGATGAGCAAGGTTTCCCATATTCTTACTGCTCAGCAGAAGCACAAGTGTATGGAATTATGCCAGTAGTTATTACATCCGTGCAGACTGAATTGTGTGTGTCGGATCACAGTTAGCGCTTATGGTTCTGCCATGAGACACTTTAAAAGAAATTTCAGTTTATGTAATAGCAGCTCAGTGGAAGTCCTAATTGCAAAAACTACACCCGGAATTATTAATTACAAAAAATGTGTTCAGTTCTTCCTAATGGAAGATTAATGAGGAAAACCAAGTATAATACCGGTTATGTTTGAACACCCCTAATAAATAGGGCATAGCGCAGGATATTTGTAAATGCAGAAGTCATTACTTAATTAGAGGCAGAAAAATTTGCCAAATTGAAAACAATCGACCCGTTAAATGAGTGACCGCTAAATACAACTATAAGCTTGCAAAAGCACGCTGAGAATCAAGGCCTAACACAGAAAGGAAGAGCCGTTAGTAGCCCTCTCGTCCTTTGGTTGTTGTAAGCACTAATTCCCATACCATGCATTACAAAAATAATAAATTATTAAGTGGCGAAGCGAAGCGGAGTCACTTACTAACTTCATGTTGTCCGTCTGTTTGTCTGTCCGTCCGTCCGAGCAATAACTCGAGAACGGTTGGGAATTTCCAAATTTTGTTTTCACCAATCGACAGGTGACCAAAAAGGCTTGTTTGCTAGTGATTTTGAAACTGATTGGTCAAAGGTCAATTAGAGGGTTCTCAAATTTGGGAGACTGCTTCGCCGCTTCGCTATGCGTTGCAAGCTTTGCAGGTTTATTTTTCATATTTTGCCTCATGTAGTGCTCCCCTAATCCTAACAATAAGCCAAACATCCCAGATTTTTACATAGTCAGAAACTATAACACCACGAAACTTCTTTTAGAGCTAACGTCAGTTTGTATTGCAGTTTTCGTAATTACTTACATTCAAACACTGGGAAAACAAAACTAAAGAATTATATCAAATAATAATCAAACAAAAGATACCAAAACAATAAATATTTGGAAATCGCTCTGGATAGACAAATAAATAATTAACTAAAGAACTTAAAAGGTAAAAAATGATTTCATCTAGGATTGTCTTAAAGGCCTAACACCCACTGATGCAATATATTACTTGTTTCAAAGAGCTACTAGTAAAATTAAAAAATTCCAATACCAAATACTTTTAATAAGAATCAATAAAAACACTTGCAAGAGAACGAGCAGCAAAAAGCTACCACTTTTCATACTTTTCCTTTCAAATAAAAAAAATTAATAATAAACGAGATGGTTCTGTCAATAAATAAAGTTAAGAAAAGTAAGACAACCCATTAAGAAATTAATACAAAAAAACTTCTAGCTACAACCTTGTCACTAATAAAATACCCCAAGAATTGTTACAAACATTTTTAAAGTAATTGTGCCATTCTGAAACTTAAAGATTTTTCACTTTACTGGTCATCCTAACCAATATAGAATTACTATACGTAAGGAAATATGCTGCAGCCGACTGATACTCACTTCATGAATTGCAACATTTGGTGATGATATTACGGTCAACCTCTTATTAGTTTTAAGGATTTCAATGTCCTGGAACTCATTTTGTGCGTTTTGTTGTTTTGTTACCTCCATTATGCAGCCTGACAGTGTTTTAAAAAAGCAATAATCTTCCAACGAGCTTGGCTACTCCAATTATTTAGAAACATTCAAACCGCCCGTCCCACAAAACTATTTTGGACTGACAACTGCTGATATTCACTACACAGATTCATTTAAATTTACCTCTATTTGAATCAACACAAACTGCGTTATGTCAGATGAGGAATTTATTGGAAATTTTACACTGTTTCGCCTACATTAATTTATATTTTTTCTTTATTTAATCTACACATTTTAATAGAAAAAAAATTAATAGAAGTAAATTAAAAACCTTAAGATGATAAGTATCCTTGTATTTACGTTTTAGGGTAGTTTAACAAATGTAAAATAGATGTGGTTGGTTGTTCTTGCTTATCTGACGATACTATCGAAAACATTTGATGAAGTTGTTCTAAATGGTTATCTTCTCAATTCTAAGCAAATGCAATAGTTTAATGGATAAAAAAATAAATAATTGTTCCACGTGTTTACGACGATTGACTTTATGACGAACCTATTTACGACGACTGTCAGTACGACCGTCTTAAAATCGACTACGCTTTATGGCGACTAAAACTTAAAGATTAAAAAAAGAACTAAAAGCACAAAAAACCTGACGAAACCAATGAAGTTGTTAGCTTAGTAAAATGCAACTCTTACAAAGTAGGGAAAAAGTAGTTAACTGCATAAATCTCGCGACTTTCAAAGTCCTTCGTTATGTCCTGTAGATTAAGATCTAGTTCAAGAACTTTTAGTGTCCCCAATACTCGAATAAATATTTCTAATCATTTGTACGGCAGTGGGCCGAAAACAATAGAAATTACGTTGTGGTATTTTACGTTTTGCATTGTGAAAATGTCCTTGAAGAGATGTAGAGTCTTGAATAGGACGTCAGGTCCTTGTTCTTTCCAAAGATCAATATTTGGTCTACAGCTAATCAACTATTATGTATCAGTTATTGTTTTATGTTGTAAAAGGCATTTGAAACCCAAAATCAAATATAGTTTAAATAGAGCGTAAGAGAATGTTAAAGTATTGTTTCGCTTTTTGAATAATTTTTTAAGCCGCAACAGAAGAAAGCGCTAGCACTGGCAAGCAACTGTCAAGAGTATCACTTGCGGCATCACTCTCTTTTTGCTGTAGATCTGATTATGTAAATATAAATTTTAAAGTAGAAGTTCGAAATATCTTTTGAAAAGATATAGTTATTATAAGTTGGGGGTTTTATTTTTGCGTTTAGTAAAGTTCAACAGCAGCAAAACTTCATTTAACTTTAAGAATTAGTCTATTTCTGAAACAAAATGGAAATTTTGTAAATGAAAACAAATGGAACAAATTAACACCACTGATTATTAACAATAGTCAATAGGTAGAAGGTGTATTTTTTAAAATTTTCAAAAATAAATTTAAAACCTGGTCGTCGTAAAGACAATCGTGAAGTTAGAAGTTGTAAAGGCCTGATATGTAAAAATATGTGTAATAACCTCGCTAGAAGCTTTCACTCCTGACAAACAAAAAAAGCTGGAGAAACAAAATCGGGTTTAGAAATTTTAAAACTTTTTCCAAGAGTGTTATTCTATCTAGCAAATGCAAAAAATTTAAAGAACTAAGCGCTACGCTGTAATTAGAGTAGGAGTTTACGTAGCTTCGTTAAATTGTGCTTTGTAAAAGCTTCTTATACCGAAAAAAATTAAATTTATAAGCTTCGGAGTCCTTGCGCGATATCTTAAAAAGTTTTAACGATCGTCCGTACACAAATTCCTAATTAACTTATTCATGTATTCTTCCGCTAACGATTTCCCAATTTAAACGCCGCACTCGAGGGAAATGTGCACCAGCTACTTCGATTTCAGGCCAAACAAGGTGGACCTTTTAGAGGTGCCGCGAAATTATGACGCAGCAAAACTTCGGCGGCCGATCGTGTGCACATTAAATCAATCAAAATCAGCGGCTGACAGCATTAAGCAATCGCTTCGGATTTATGCGCTGTTAGTGAAACGTATTCCCCCGTTAAGTTTTGTAAACACGCCAGGAATTTGATTTCAGGCGAGCTATTGCGGCGCGGAAGATGCGGGCATCGCGAAGTCGGCGCGGGAGCTTCAATCCGGAGCCAACCGTTCCTGAAATTTACAAATAAGTGCACCGCTTATTTAATTTGCTAATTAAATAAAATCAGGAATTTTTCCGCCAAATCACTTTTAATATAACCAATCAAATTATTTTTTAATCGTTAAAAAGCGTAGCAGAAAATAATATAAATTTTAGCCTCTGAAACAAATTTCAGGCAATGAATGCGTGTTACCTACCAAACGCCGATCCTTGCCAATTGCAACACAAGGTGAAAATTAAAGACAAACAGGAGTTCCCTACTCAATAATGGTGGACGTGTCAAATTTAGCATGACAGATGAGCTTTCTAAGCCGAAGCGTCGGCGACGCGACACGGACGCGGAAGACGGATCACAGAGACGCAAACAGACGGACAGGCCTGCCATTCTTCCTTCGTCTTCTTTTCGGGCGGCTGCTGCCGGCGATGATGGATGCTACCCCGATTAGGCAGCGACGCCGTTATGGGGCCGAGGCCCTCGATTCGGCCGTATTTTTAGAAATCAAGAGGCACAGAAGCTGGTTAGAGCTGCCATAACAATTAATTCTGGCTAAGAGGCGCTGAAAAGCAGAGCTCGCTTTGAAGTAGGCTGAAAGGGTAGGATCTGACGTTTATTTACACGGGCAATTAGAAACTCATCGAACTGATCGGAAAATTGATATTGTAGTGACGTTAAGCAGACGGAAGAAACCAGAAATGCATGCACTGAGCTGTGAAAAATAAAAAATAAAGTAATTCACAATTACTTTGTTGTGACAATGGTATTCAAGAAGAAGAAATAAAATAAAGAGATATAAGAAATAGAAGTCGAGAACTATCTATCATATGGCAAGCAACGCGACTTAGACGACTGCCATTATTACCCCTTGCTCGAGTAAGCCCAGACACTCAATTATTTTTAGTGACTAAGTAGGTAACCTTCCAAGCAAATTGTTCCAAAGTTGCTGGACAATATTGCGAAAAAATAATGCTTGCATTATATTTGAAACTTATTGGTGCCGCATCGGTATTAATTTACCAGGAGATGGTTATTCTGAGCTTCATAGAGTCTCACTGGTGCACGTGTGTTCCCTTATGTGTCTACTTCCCCTAAATATGTCATAATTCAAACGCAATAGCCCATTCAATGCAACAACTGCGTTGCTTCTTATAGTCTAAGGATGTGAGCTTTCTCAATTTCTGGAGGTTGTTCATATCTGTGCCAAATGCATCTTAACAACGTGCCGCTTCCGTCATAAAAAATAAAAATATCCCATAATTTAGCATTTCTGAATACTTTGAAAATTTATATTGACATATCGAGATTTTTCTCAGAAGGGTCGCTACCGTTGATTCGTAGTAAATCCATTACAATAATCGAGAATATTCAGTAATGTTTTCAACCAAATTATGATAGCAATTAATGGTCCAAAAAGATTTAATGCTTAAAAAAGCTTCTGACGGCAGAAATTGCTTTGATAGCTCGGATTTCTTAATTTTGTTAGGTGGACCAACCAAAAAAAGGTCGAAAGAAATTTGGCCTTTGACAATTTTTGAGTCAAACCATTCTACTGAAAATTGCCCATATAAGCCGCTCAGGAACGAAACTTTCGTTTGTAATTTGAAATTAATATATTTTACATTTTTTCCACAATGAAATTTAGAAAACTAAAGTTACTTCATAATAATTATTAAATCAATCAATTTTAGGGTTTATCAATGGCATTAAATTAATTTATCCTGTGAAATTGATGTGATGTGAGATTTCACATCGAGTATGCACAATCAACTTTGGTACTATAGATCATTTTGAATTTCACCGTTCTGTAGAAACCAAACCACAAACATTTATTCTAATGTTGTATTTTAATATAACGATCTCTTTACCTTATTTAGTGTTGAAGCTCTCTAAACAGCCATACACTACTTGATTTACAAGGAAAAGTTTCACAACGCTATTCCGAAGAAATCGTCCATAATAAGCCAGTTTGTGCCATTGAGTCTCAAAGCTTTCATTTATCAATTCTCAATTTTCCGAGCTTTTATAATACTCGAATGAAGCACGCTATTATCTTTTCCTTCTCTATATTACTTATAGAAGCAAAATTACTTTACAAAAATAGGTTGTAGATCACATTTAATGTCCGTTGTATGTTCTAACTGGACATTTAAAGTCTGTTCTACCGATAATTGCGCCAGCTTCTAGGATCCTTCTTTAAAAGAAAGTTAGATTTTCTTTTTTGTATTTTCGTAACTTCTCGTTGTTACCTTAAACCCTTAATTTTTTTTCATTTTTCTTTATGTCTCATATCCGCCTATTTTCACCAGACTTCTGTCATACATCTATTTGAATTGCTGTGACAACTACATTTAGTTTGACCTATCGCTCGTTTGATTACATGACAGAAGCTTTGTTAGATGTCGATACTACCAAAGCACTAACGTTAACGAAAACTAAAGAATATTTTGGTAGATTTCTATTACCATCCATATTGCTACCAAGGACACTGTAATAATGAGTGGTTCAAGATAAAACTAGAACGATATAATAAAATAAAACATTCAAACATATTGAACAATTAAAATTAAAAAGATTCTCTTCTAAATTTAGTCATCTCAATTAAAGCTAAAACAACAATTTCCTTATCCCTCCAACTGATTCTTTCTATTCTCGATCTTGATTTAAATAAAGACCTAAATTTTATCTACATAAAAACTATATGAACTGTAACATTTACAATTGTCTTCCATCAAATTAAAAAAAAATCAATGCGTGAAATCCATAATAGTAGTAAAGACGATGATTCTTTGAGAATAAAAGACGGTCTCCAAACAAAAACTGTTATGTTGATTTGGGGTTGTAACTATTCGTGTCGACAAGCAGTATATTAGAAATTTTGTATTGCCTGTGCTATGAATCCTTAGGAAGACACTTTAAAATTGATAAGTCGTTAAGTATAGAGGAGGGTTATGTCGTGTGTATGGTAAAGAAGCCTATCAGAAACGAGATATGTCTATTTTTCGGAATAAGAAAAATACTTATATTGCAGTCCATCCCTAGAGATGAATAGAGACAACAAATATGTTTTCGTTGCTGTAGATTATTTCACTTATTGGTCTGGAGTGTGTGCGACCGTAAAACAAGAGTCGTCCATGATTTACTACCATTTTTACTCTCAAAATATGTACAACTTTACAACTCATTTTACAAGTGTCAGAATCCATTAATGTTCTGGGGCAGAATAGTCTTAAATATGGATGGAGTAAAGAGAGAAAAATAGAAGCAAATGTTCCTATACCAGGTTCAACAAAAAAAAAAAAAAAAACTGTTAAACTTGTACTAGTGTTAAGGGGAGTATGAGAACTCCCCTGATAAACAAAGAATTTAGGAAAATACGCACGTCCTTTTGATTTATAAGGATACAAAGCGGGGAAGTTTTGCTTTTTCGTCCGCGTGCTGGGCCGGCTCTAAATAAAAAATGCAGCCCGCGGAGCCCCTATAAAACATGCCGAAACTGCTAATATTTGCGGAGGTACGGCACAGTTGCTCTTTCGGCGTCATAACTCACGCCGCGCATCTTTTTGCCTAAGAGGCGGAAGCCGCGGTTTAAATGCCATATAAATCAGCATCGCGCGACTCCGCTGCCTTGCCCATCACCTACGGAGCGGGACTTCGCCGTGCGAGCAGGTGCGTGCGCGCTGCAGTAGCCACGGCGGCCGTATTTTTAGCGGCCATATCGCTACCAGACATAATAAACATTTAGAGCTGTTGCGATTTCAATTACGGTTAATGTTGTGCCGTGCTTGCTGCCGCCCGAGCAGCGCTCCCGTATGGGGGTCGCGACTTATTGCCGCAGTACCTTAACGTTTTATTGTAATTTTACGAGTTTAATTTTACTAAAGAACCTCTGGTTGCTGTAGCTTGCATGTACTACGAATTACTTTGTAACAGTAAGTTCCTTGTAACTAGACCATTAAATTATATTTACGTCGTACGTACGTACGTTTCAATTTGCTTATCTTTTATCTTTTTATGGATCAGTGGCTTTCTTTTAACATTATCAATCGAACTTGCAGACCATATCACAGCATTTTGGAATGATACAAGAATAGAACCATCCGAAGCATTCATATTAGTAGCAACTGTTTACCCCATTACCATCTAACGATTAAATCTTTAATGCAGAAATAGAAGAATGTCTAAACTCGCCTCGTCAATTGTCCCTGCCTACAACCATCTAGTAATATCACAGAATAGTAAACTATATTAAAGATAATCTTGAAAGGAAAAATGTTTGCTTTAGTGTTCTTAGATGTTCAATAAGCTTTCGATTAAGTCTGACACAAAGAAAAATACTGCATGAAATTCACCTCTTTTCTAAAATCTTACCTAACTGATAGACACTATTATTCCATTAGCTCTGGTGTTCCGCAAGTCAGTGCTCTTGGCCCGCTCCTATACCTGCTCTGTAGAGGTTCTAACTACGAACACTATCTTAATCGTTACCTTCACAGATGATACTGTAATAAACATTATTGCAAATACTAATCCCGACAGCGTATCAGAAAAATTTCAGGTATACCTAAATGTTTTACAAACCTGGCTAGATAATGTTAGAATTAAAGTAAATAGTAATAAGCCCACCCAAATTACATTTCCTACGAAACGCATATCTGTCCGCCAATTCCCATTTAAACCAATTTATTCAAAAAAAAAACAACAACAAAACGAGATGAACTATGTAAGACTCCACCTGAATCAAAGGCTGACTTGAAAAGCCAAAAGGCAACAACTCAACCTAAAAATAAAAAATTGACTATAGACTATAGAAAACAAACTGCTGCTGTATAAAGTCATCTTAATGCCTGTATGGACCTACAGAATTGAACTGTAGGTGAGTGTGTAGTCAACCCTCAAACACCAAGATCTTGCAGTCCTTTCAATCGAAGACGCTGCGTATCTTGGCCAATACTCAATGGTTCATCAGCAATAAGATCCTGCATATTGACCTCAGAATTCCCTTCGCCAATAATGCCATCAAAAATGCAGTTAGAAAAAGCTGAGACTGCACTTTAAACTACATCAATCACCTTGTTGCCGACCTCTACAACGACTACCCCGCGATAAGACGTCTAAAAGGTTAGTGAACACCACAATAATTACTAAGCCATACTATGGATCAAACAGTAACTGGTGGTAGTAAAAGAACAAATTGCAAATAATGTACTACATTAAATATATTTTTGTAGTTAAGGTGCTAAACATTAAAAAATAAAAGATGGGCATTTATTTTGTAAAATGTTCTACCAAAAAGTGCCTCTGGGACACTTCTATATTTACAGCAGATGTACCGCTACCAAATGACACACTAATGGCGACATTTTCGACCACACTATTATGTGCTTGTATCTTAATCCTACTAGAGCATCAAAAAAACTGCATAATTCTCTCAACTTTTTATAAAATGTCAACGAAAAATAGAAAAACTTGGACTTTATGTGTATGATAAGCTTATATTACTTCTAAGAAATGTCAACTTAAGATGAAGAACACGAATCGGTTGCCCAACAGGAAATCCATCAAAAACAAATTAACTTTACAAAACTATACTTTGGTTTGGGCTTATAGAATAAAGCTGTGGGGTTGTAGTAAACTATTTAACACAAAGATTCTCTAAGTATTTTAGTCAAAAACTCTTCGGATTATTATCTGCTTTGTGCTACATTTCAAATTGAAGCCTCCATAATTTTGTAAATGGTGTAGTCAAGCTATATGCTCTCAAATATAAAGATCGCAACACTGACCAATGGCAAACAGAAGACTTAGAAAATAGACTGAAGGCGTAACTTTATAAATCTCAGAAAATCGTCGATGGGCGATATCTGGCTCAAAATAAAATAATATTTGCTAATTATTCTACATTTGATTTTAAAAAAAGTTATAAAAAAGGCAATAGAGTTCTTCCTATTATACGTTTGATATAAATTTGTCTAAAAGACCAGTTATATAAAGATAAAGAACGATGTAGTAAATCATCCGCCTTTTCAGCTTCTATTAAATTAAATTAAATTAAAAGCCAACATTTCTATTGACTAAACTGTAAACCAAACACGTAATATAATACAGCCAATTATTCGATGAAGTTATTGTAATATATCAAACGCGTAAACAAATAACTACATGGGCGAATCAAATATAAAATTACATAACGAAGATAAGTGCGGTTTCTGAGAGTTGTAGGTAAGGATGGTTGAAGAGAATCTCCTGAATTTTTAAAAAGAATTAAGGCACAGTTTGAGGACAATGTTTTTAAGATAATTTAGGTGTATGCAAGGAGGAAATAATTTTTGGGAGAACAAGAATTACTTCGAAGTGAAGATCAGTGTGACTAAGGAGAATATTCGTATTATTCGTCACCGTATCGACAATAACCGTCAATTAACGGTTGCTAAAAGTGTTCTTGAAGTCGAAATAAATTATAGCGATGCTCAGGCAATCATCAATCTTAGATTTTGAAAAAGCAATCCCTCTTCTTAGCGAATGTCAGAAAAGGTAGCTCGTTGAGCAATTTTGTTCTTTTTGATTTGTTATGCCAGGTGCGCTTCGCCAAACTAGAATTTTTTTCATTTCGATATAGGTGACTTTACCAATAACTCTTTCTGGGGAGAATAGAGTCGTGGAATCGCTAAACTTTTATTGCTGTGATGTTTGCATGTTAAGCTATCACAATAATAAAGTGGGCAGGTTATTTGTAGCTCCTGTATGTAAAGAAACTTCAAGACAATACCAGGCTGTTTCTTCCCACCTTTATTTCCCAAATTTTCTACTTTGTTCAGTTTCTTATCCATTGTTATTTAAATTATTATTTCGTAGATGTCTGAAACGTTGTCTAAACAAGTCTTTATTTATTTTTTGTCTAAGTCTAAGTACTAACCGGTTTGACTTTCATATTTTTCTTTTTTTTTGTGGTTTCTTCATTTAGTTTTACTTTTGGACACTATCTATTCTTCTTTGTTCCTTGTAAAGTGTAAAATGTCGATCAATTTTACCTTACTATTGCCTTTGATTCCTTTTGTGTTAGTATTTTCTTAGTTTTGTAATTGAGATTAAGAGTGACTATTTTTTATCTTTCTATGGTCACATCAAAATCATTGATCTTGTAGCACCAAACCAACTTAATGTATTTGTTTAGTAAGCTTATTAATTTATTATTACTAAATAAAAAAACTAAAAACAGAAAACAACAAACCACCTTATAATTCCTCAATATTTTTAGTATCAAAACTTGATAACATTAAAAAAAAACATTTAGGTATCCGATGGTGGACTTTAGAAAATTTAATGAAAAGGTTTATTGGGTACCTCGCCGTTATTTTCCAAATTAGATCTAATTATTTAAATTATTAAAATAATCTGGTTTATTCTTTAATTAGTACCTATTCATACCTTTTCGGCAATCGATAGGAAATAATAAATATTGCAAAAAAATGTGTACGTGTTGAAAGTACTGGAACTTCGATATTTGAAAATTATGTTTCGTGGTGAAAAAAATAAGCAGAGGTAGAGAATTGGATAGAACTAGAACTATCCTCATTTTTCAACGTTCATAAAAAATACCTGACCCGAAATGATTCTTTAAATATTTTATAGACAGATGGAATACTAGGGACTAAATGCATATTACACATAGCGTGTCTAAAAAGTTTTATAAATGGTCCAATGTCTCAGCAGTAACATAGACCATATAATCATTAGGGTAAACTCCCTGCAGGTAGTTGAACATAGTCAGTGTGAGAGGTACAGTTACAGTATATTAAAGCAACAAGTGAACGTTGAGTTTTGGTGCACATTGGGGTAAATAGTAGCAAAGACGTGATGGAAAGAACACGTTAAGAATGAGCCTTATCCGAGTCAGTCGTCAACAAATATAAACCTAGACATGATTGAGCAAGTGCGATATACGTTAGCAAGAGATTGGCGATTGAGTGTAATTGATGAGGGAGGAATTGGGTATCAAGAAAATTTTGGTAAGCGAAAGATCTGTTCTCAGTGTGTGTACACAAACTAACAGATAATCAGAACGCAAAATTAAAGAAAACCTCTAGAGATTTTATTACCAGATAGGACCAGATGACAGGGGGTAAAACCTGGAATCCAAAATTCATGTAAGGTGTATGTGTCACAACGGTTCTGCGATTGATTTCTAAAAAGGCTTTTGCTGGCCGTATATAGATGCTTTTTGAGCGTTGCCAAAATTGTGTTGTAAAAGATGGCGATTTCGAAGGCTATTAAAGGTAATTTGTTTGTATCTTCTGTTTATTGTTTATTTTCTGATATCATTCATCGAAATTTTTAGATGTTCTTTTCAAAGATCAGAAAATTGATAGTTTCGGTTATCGCTCTACGATTACCATTTGTTTAGACCACTAGAAAGGAGAATATAGAGTTGACGATAATGTTACAAGTTGCAAGTTTGTATTATTATGAAGCTCCAATGAATTAAAAAACCCTGTTTACAATAAATTAGCTCTTATATAATGTTTCAGTCTAACAATGTAAAATCCAGAGAGTGTATCTCTAACCTTTAGGTCTCTACGTTGTTGCAGTTTCATATTAGCCATATACTATCTTGTTTATATAATCATATTTTACAATTAATTATAAAAACTGCGCCTACAGAATAATTGTATTAATATTACGCCTATGCAAGAATTTAAAAAATGTTTATGTTAAATATGATGTTTTTGGTTACTGAAAAAAATGAACGAATATAAAGCAGCTTTGTACAATTTTCTTTTTATTTCAAAAAGCGTAGCAGTGTACAAAGCCTTTTTTTAATTTGGCCACAACATGGACACGTATTTGGAAACAAATAGATGTTGTTTGGTAAAACTATTAAACTCGAGCTGAGAACGGGTCATTTCAACTTATTTCATAAAGCGTGAGTTGAAAAATAGTTGGCACGGAGCGCGACTACGTTAGATGTATTTTTCACATAAAAAGTTAACAGCGAGCACCTGTTGCTTTAGCATTGTTTTATATTTAGCTTTCCATTGCAATTCCATCTATGTAAATAATAAATTTTTAGTCTTAACATTAATTTTAAGGAAAGATTATTTACAAAAAAAAATAAAATAAATAAATACCGAGTATACAAATAAGTAGTAGTACAAAATAATATAAGATAAAATAATCACTTGTGATTCTGTTTTATCGTTCTGGTTCATTCTAGCTCTTCCTCTTGTTTTAATTTTTATCCTTCCCGTTTTCCATATTGTTTTGTTAGTCTAAAAGGTTTCATTGTGTGGCAATTACTACCACGTAGATATATTGTAAATAGCTATGTAAATATTGTCATATGTAAATTTCCTGCTTCGACCCTAGTCAGCCGACCGTTATAAGAAATGACATTATGGTGCCGCCTAATCATCTTCCAATACCATAACTCATGCTTAGTGTGATCGGCTTTCCTAATTAACATTTCTTCCCCCCCCCCCAACTCTTATTCCACCCAACCAACAGCTTATTCCACTCCTTTAAATCCTATAAAAGCTAACCCCCAACATCCACTACGATGATAACGACAATCAACCTCCACACCAATAGCAGCTATCGAGACCAGCCATTCCAAGAATATAATTCTGCTTGTGGACGGGTTATCAATAACAGTATGACGACATGTTGCCGAAAAATTCCGCCGGAACTCTAGTTCGCAATGGTCGAAGAAACTTTGCAACTGTCGAAGTGATCAACGACGAGACAAAATTTTACTGTCTTACGGAAGCGTTATAACCACGATACTCAGCGGAGGTAATAGACATTATAATAAGAAATCTGTAAAAAAACGTATATACAACGCTCTAGTTCGAGTTGTTAGAGTTCGAAGAAATGGGTGATCGTAGGCCATTACTTAGGACACTTACAAGCACTCATAAGCATCGTTGTCATCAGATACTATGCTGCCTGATCTGTGGCTGAGGAGGCTACTATCCAGTATCCAAGCCATTCTTCCAGCTCATAGGAATGTGAGTCTAGCAAAAATTGTAGAACTCACAGACTCAGTCATAGAGTTAACTTTCAATAAACCAGGGATTACGGTATCTATAGTGCCAACCCTAGCAACTAGCCCGACAACAATGACCACAAGTACCAGACCAACAATAAACGGTGAGGGTCCAAACTTTGCCTTTTATTTCTCGGAGAGTGTCGATCCACCCAAACCGTTAAACTTCTAACCATGTGTCTGTACTTATTCGTTTTTCGATTAGTTACATTTTTGTTATAGTCCTTATTTATTTATTTTTTGGCTTTATCTAATAACTTTAACATTGCTATACCTTGCCTGCACTATTCTTCTTTGTATCTTGCTTAAATTTTATAATTAAAACCCATATGAAAGAACTAGAAGGAACGATAAATTATCAATCTTTACTTTTATTATTTATGATAATGATTTTGTTATTATTATGACCTTTTATAAATGTTTTATTCCTACTTTCACTCACCTATGTGTTTAAATTTGACATCAGCAATATTTAATTAATTTTTTATAAAGAGATCTAACAACTTCTTATCATTATTAATTATTATTTCTTCCCCATATTTCCTTTTATAGGTAGATATTTTTTTAATGTTTTTCACTCTTCAATTTAAGTCTCTTACGATTATTATCTTATTTTTCGTCTATCTATCGCCTCTTGATATTTAAAATTAAATTCTTTTATTACTTCTATATTTTCTTTCTCCAATCTTTATGTTTTAGATAGATTTACTGCTCTTTTGTCTTTACTGCTGTGTTTACATCATTGTAAATTAATACATACAAGAAAAAATGATAAAGATGGTAGTCAAGCCTAAAAATACAAATGGCTATTATAATGGTGGCAAGTGAAGAAAAGAGTATGAATAAAAAACAAAAATTGCATACAACATAAATAAAATAGATGGGATAAATTACACCAAGCAACTAAGATAAAAAAAAAAGATCATCATAGATTTAAACAGAACTATGAAAAAAGGTAAAAAGTTGTGGTATTTTTGAAGTAGGGACAAAAAAATTAGCATTTTTTTCTAGAAATACATTATAAATGTAGCGGCACTACAGGTAACTAAACCGAATGGTAATATTGGAATGCAAATAAAAAATGTTTTGTTAAACAGCAGAAAAGAATAAAAATCTCGGCGTAGGTCTTATAATATTTAGAAGTCTACAAAATTTAGTAATCAATTTTATATAATAAATTATAGATTAGAAAAGATAGGAAGATAATAATTGTTAACATACACGCACCTAACAAGGGAAAAAGATGCGTTTCATAAAATATTAGAATAGTAGAAAAAAGCCTTAATTATGATATAAAAATGGTTCTGTTAGTAGTGGAAGTTAAGTAACTTTGCAGTACTTCTTCTTCTTTATCGTTTCCCCGTAGATGCCATTATAGCGTTGGGGTGCAGTTGGGATCTTCTATCCATCTTCTAAAGCTATTTCTGTTCCTTACCATGTTTCTTATTTCTTGTATGTTTTTTCCTCTGTTGTGTATTATTTCTTTTAGATTCTCTTCCCACTTTATCCTTGGCCTGCATCTCTTTCGTTTTCCGATTATTCCTATCTCCATTATTTTTCTGGGAATTCTTTCTTCTGGCATTCTAAGTAGATGTCCATACCAGCTCAGTTATTTGTTTTCGATTTCGCTCACTAATGGTATTTGTTCTAGATCATCTCTTATGCTTTTATTTCTTATTCGATCTCTTCTAGTTTTCCATTTGATCTTTCTTAAATATCTCATTTCTGCCACTGTAATTTTTGACTTATGTTTATCTCTCATCGGCCATGATTCAGATCCATATGTAAGGGTCGGTGTATATATGGTTTTATAGATTCTTATTTTTGTATTTGTTTTTACTTCCTTTTTGCCTATGATTGTGTTATTGATTTGATAGTATATGTTGCTTGCTTTTTGTATTCTATTTTGTATTTCATTATCTATTGTTCCATTTTTGGTAATGATGGTACCCAGATACTCATATTTGTTTACTGTTTCCAATCTCTCCCCATTTATTTGTATATTTATGTTTCTATCTTCTTCTCCTTTTGTTATGTGCATGATCTTGTTTTTCCTATATTTATTTGCATTCCCTTTTCCTCTAAGCAGGCTTTCCAGATGTTAACTTTTCGTTGTAGTTCAGTTTTCGTACTTGCTATCAGCATTATGTCGTCCGCATATATTAGGTCAAATGTTTTTATTGGTGTTAGTCTGTAGTGACCTATAGTAGATGGTCTGTTTTTGTTTTACATTTCTTGATTAGTTAGTCCATGAATATGAGAAATAGTAGTGGACTTAGGCTGTCCTCCTGTTTCATACCTTTTTCTATATTGAAGCTTTCTGACATTTCTCCATTTAGTCTGACACAACCTTTTACCTTATTATACACACTTTTAATTGTTCTTTGTAATTTTTGGTTTATATTTAATGCTCCTAGTACTTTCCATATTTCTTCTTTCAGCACCGTATCAAAGGCTGCTGATAGATCCACAAACACCAGGTATAGGTCTTTACCCATTTCTAATGTCTTTTCCATTTTTGTTCTAATTGTATAAATGTGATCTTGTATCTGCCTACCCGGTCTGAACGCTGCTTGCTCTTCTTCTAATTTTTCTTCTGCTTCTTCTCTTAAACGTTTTTCTAATATTTTTGTGTATAGTTTAAGAGCTACTGACGAGAGGCAAATTGCTCGATAGTTTTCACATTTGGTAGTTTCTCCATTCTTATGTATTGGGACAATAATATTGTTTTCTCATTCATTTGATATTGTTTCCGTATGCCATGTCTCCTTGCATATTTCCCATATCCGTTTTTTCAGTTTATCTACTCCTTTCTTTAGTAATTCCGGTTCTATATTATCCTCTCCTGCTGCTTTTCCATTTCTCATTGTCTTTAGGGCTTCTTCTACTTCTTCTATTCTTATTTCATCTTCTTGTTCCTCATTTTGTGCTGCTTCTTCTTCTCTATCTTCATTTTCATGCTGAGTTTGTGTTTTTTCTTGTTCTTTAAATTTTTCCCTGTAGTGTTCTTTCCATGCCTTTAGTATTTCTTCAGTGTTCCTTACCTGTTTTATTTGATTGCCTTTTAATCTTTTTATTGTATTCCAGAATTGTTTCTGATTGCTTGTAAAATCTTCTTCAATTCTTTTGCCAAATTTTTCCCATGAAACTGCTTTTGCTTGCTTTATTGTTTCCTTTGCCTCATTTCGTTTTTGGTGATAGTCTTCCTTAGTTTCTTCTGTTCTAGATTGGTTGTATCTAATCCATGCTCGTTTTTTCTCCTGTACTTTTTCTTTCAATGTGTCGTTCCACCAACTTGTTCGTTTTTGATTATGGTTAACGGTTTTTGTACCACATATCTCTTCCGCTGTTTTGATTATGGTTTCTTTTGGTTTTTCCCATTTTATGTGTATGTTCCAGTCTTGGCTATTCTGTTGTTGTTTTAATGTATTTAGGTTTTCCGTTAATTTCTTTTGGCACTCTTCTTGTTTTTCTATCTTTTCTAGTTCTTCTAACTTAAGTAGTCTGTGTTTCCTAGGGGTTTGTTTTTTTGGTGTTTTAAAAGTTGTATCGGTTATCAATAGTCTATGATCTGTATTAAGTTCTGCTCCTCTAATGACTTTAATATCCTGTACTGCAGTACATAATAACATAATACCGATTTAGATTATTTTATGGTAAAACTGGGGATGTGTCAAGAGTTAACAATGAGAAAGATATACATATAAATAAAAAAAGAAAGCAAAAAATACCACCCCAAAAATTAAAAACAACTTTAAAATAAAGAAAAGAACAGTTAGAAAAGAGCATTTGAAATAAAAAATAATTTGATATCATATAATAACAGTGAAAATGACAAAACTTGTTACAACAAGTAATACAAAATAGCTATAAATCAAAGAAGTGATACAAAAATGGAGATGGTTACCAAAAGAAGTAAAACAAGCAAATATATTGTAAAAAATATAATAAAAACTACGGGATCTATTACAACAGATTACGGAAAAAGCAGAAGTAAAACCAAATAGGTAAAAGAACATGTTGAAAGGCTTTAAATGAAAAAGTGGTAAGAGCAAGGAATAAGATATAAAAGAAAATATAACTATTGTACCTAGGAGAGAAGAAAGAAATATGATAACTAATAAGCTAAGAAACAATAAAAGACATAATGAAAGTGACAATACAAGATAATATCTTAGAAAAAACATAGTGCAAGTGATATAAATAATATGGGATGGAATTTTTCTTGTATTTTATATACAAAAAGTAAACAAAAGCGAAGGTCAAAAAGTCATCAAAAACATAAATTACGTATACGCCTCTTCTTTATTAATTTTAAACAAGCATATGTATTAGAAGAAAAGGAAAGATTAATTGGATTAATGAAAATTTTTGGAATACCAAGTAAAATAATAAGAAACAACATTCAATGGTACATACTGTAACATGTTCGTCGTAGGAAAATTTCAGGCGGTTTTGAGACCGATCAAGAAGTTCAATAAGAAGATCCGATTTTACCCATATCATTTAATCTTATTCTAGAAAAATTGAAAGTTAAAGAAAGATGCGGATTAAAAGGTTAAATATATCATGAATATGTGTCTCGCATATATGGATAACATTGTCATAGTTATAAAGTCCAAATAACAATTAAGGAGAGGTAGAACTTTTGGTTCAAATTAATGAAGAGAAAATAATTATATGGATACAACAAATAACTGACAGCTACCATGCTTTAAAGTGGAAAGGAATATATTTTTAAACAGACAATTTTTTAATTATTTACAAGTTATATTAACAAAAAAATGATAACAAAGAAAAATATCGAATAGAGTATCCAAAGATATAAAAAGTGCTATGGCATTTCTAAGCATAATTAAGTCAAAACAGTTAACTATGCAAACAAATGTAAGGCTATTCGAAAATATTAAATGTCGAGCAAATTTATAGAGATAAAATATAAAAGTTTGGAAAATATTTTGGAACGACAAACATAAGGAAAAATATACGAGAGTATAAGAGGATGTGTGGAGGAGAACGACTTATAAAGAGCTAGAGCTAGTGAGGCTGTATAGTAGGGATAAAGTTACCACTATAGCTAAAAAAAAACAATATCTTAGATATTTGGGTCACATATATCAACTTCCTAAAGAAATAAAGTCTATAACAGCACTAGACACGAAAGGATCCTAAAGGAGAAGATGACGACTCAAAATTAGAAAAAAGTGGAAATAGATAGTAAAAATCTTGGACCAGTAAATCTTTAAAATTGATATATGCCCTTCCCCTTACTCATGCGCGTGCTGATGTGTAACTGGTGCGTAGTTATGTGGTGTGTGTTGTGTGGTATGTGGTGTGTAATATGTGTGTGTGATGTGTGTGGTGTGTGGTGTGTGTATGTAATCCTATTATAAACTATGTGTATCCCTGATATCAATTTACAATGGCATGTGCAACTTTCTCCTATATAATATAGTAGTTCTTTGCCTTTAGCTAGAATCTATGAAAATATAGTGAGAATGGAGAATGAATAGCAAAAAATTAAAATTTTTAACATTTACTAATGCGATGTAATAACAAAAGGCATTACAATATATTGATTAATTTTACAAATATGTCAGTATGCCCAAATTGTGGCAATTAGTGATCATTTACAAAGTGAAAAATTGGATATTAAAGTTACGTTAAAAGAAACAAAACTCCTGAACTTTCAGCCGTTTCGAAAGCGTTGCTGTTACTTCGCGACATTCGTTACCAATAGCAGCTCCAACAAAACGCTGACAACAGCCAAAGGAAATAAAAAGTAATTTATACTACAACCGGCTACCCTAGTGGCTTGTATCCTAAATGTAGATCCAATTTTCTTAATGGTGCTGCTTTGTACAGAGCAGAGGTCTTAAAATCTGCGGCGTTCCCTGCTCCGGACGCGCTTGCCCAGGCGGCCTGTTTGGTACCTCTGGCCGGATTGCTTTTTCATTCGAGACGCCCCAACCTACGTTGACATTTATATCGAAACAAGGAGATAAGCGCCGATACCAGTGACCTATTAGCGGCGGAATTTAGATCACCTGCGCGCTGTCCGGCGGCTCGCGCGCTCCCGCTTTCAGGTCGCGAGCTTTGTTTATTTTCGGTGCAACAATTTGCCTGCAGTGTTAAGCTCGAAGCCAAAGCCTGTTAGTCCCCGCAGCACGTCAGATCGCGTTGCCCCGGGTTGGATATCCGACGGGAACGGGCATGCATTACTGTTCTTTACCGCGTTCTCACGGCAATAAACACTTCACGTACGTACTTTAGATATTGGAGGAACACGACATGGTCGGAAATTGGACCAGCCCACAGCTCATGGAGTTGTAGCTGCTAATGCACCAGTCGCACTGACTTTACATTAGTTGATAGAATGTTACAGGAGCAAGGAGAATTGGAAATCTAAAAATGCCACGAGAAACTGAAAATTGAGTAATTAAGTCATTCCTACAACGAATTACACTTAAATTCCATTTCAGTTTATGTTCGGTATAACTTAAGAACGATAATCATCGTCTGTCAACCATTTACGTCCACTGCCGAATATACGATCCCCTTTAATTATTTCTATTGGTCTCTAATCTGGATGATGTTTATCGAACTCCCTATTATTTTCACGTCGAGTTCACCTAGTAGACGGTTCTGCCTCTGGTCGTTTTAACTTCTTAAAGCTGAAAGATATTATTAAGCTGGATTATCCATTAATTATTCTTGAAACTTTTTATTACAGTTGTTTATGTTAGTTAACATTTGGCACTTTGCTTCATCGATCGTTAATGTGTACTCGGAAGCTATTAAAAGCCGCGTTTAATCAAAATGCACCATAATACTAGATAAATTATAATAATTCTGAAACTTAGAATAACAACTGACACTGTATGATTGTTATTTTCATGTTTTTGTGCCTACAAAATATTTTTTTATAATTATATTACTAACTTCTTCCGCTCTTGGTGAACCAGTATTAAACTTTTTCCACCAAACTCCGTCCTTGGTTTGTTATTTGACATCTTTAGAGGGAAATCTATCGATGCGGGACCGGGTTCCACACGTACCAAGAAGCGCCAAAGATTGCCCGAAGTGCCCGGTTTTGGATTACCTAAGGCTTGTCCCAAGCAAATGCTGCGTACATCATTATGTAAATTGTGTAAATATTATCATGTTTTTGAAGAATAGCCGGCTCTGCGGGTTCAACATGTAGCTCAGAGCTTGTCGGGCTGCCTAGACTTTATTTGCGGCCCTCTCCACATTTCAAGTTGAGCTTGAAGTCCAGGGTCACTCCAAACTTGGTTTCTGCTATCTACTGTTAAAGATCTTGAGTGGTGTGAGGTCATCACAACAACGAAGAGAATAGGACCGTTGTGCTCTTTTCAGCATTGATACTCATCTTCCATCGGTGAAAAAATTCTTCAAGAGGTCCTAAATTTTGTTTTAGTCGTTAGCTTGCTACATACGAACTCATGGAGTTGGTGAGCTCCGCTAATTCGTCTGTATATTAGGCCCACAACGTTGAAGGCGTAGATGTTAAAAAGCGCTGGAGACGGGATATCTAGGAAAAATGCATCGGTGACCTTCTTTTTCTAAAAACGTTCTGAAATCTCCACCATCCGGACAGTAAATAGGTCATTGACGGCTGTTCTCAGACGTTGATGGACTATCTATTCTACAAGATTCCTCATGGTTGGAAAAAAACATTAATTGGTAGTCCTGGGGTATCGTGCCAAACTTTCCAAGCTTGGGGGCATGACTCGGAAAGTGGCGGATACGGAGGACAGCGTTGGTGATGGTGACGATGCAGATGACTGCTTTTCTTGAGAGAGCCTTGATAGGGCGGTTCGGAATGTCATTAGGTCCCGGGGCTTTCAGATCGTGGATTCGCTGGAGGACTTCGGCGTAGGATAAGGTACTGTCCTATGGATTTCACTTTTATACTCGTGTGCGTGGGGTAGGAATGGTGAGGGAAGGCCGTTGTTGATGTCACTGGATTAGCTGCTGACATAAATAGGCTTGTTGTTGACGTCATTGCCTTTTTTACTAAATCAGGATTTATTTTTGTCTCTTAAGAACGGTAAACCAGGGGACGCGGTGGCTCAGATGGTTCAACCAGTTGGCTCTGTCCTCTAGCCGGCGCGCGCGAGTTCGAGTCTCTCTCAACCCATGGTTATGTGTGTGTGAATGTCCTAGAATAAGTGCATGCTAGTGGGCACAATAAGCCCTTGAGGCCGCAGTACCTGTAAGTGCCCCCCCCCCCACAAAAAAAAACGATAAACCAAAATTTGAGTAGATAAAATCTGCCGTCTCTGTTAAAATTATTTTTATATTTATAAATTTCTACAGCCTCTCTGTATAATTGGGGATAATAGTGGTGATAACTTGTGCTTGTCTGAACTCTATCTTGTGGCTAAGATTTCCCAAGGCAAGTTCAGCAACAGTTGGCTTTTTGGGTTGATTAAGGTGTATGTGTCGTTGCCCTTTTATTCCACCGGTAATCGTACTACTCGTAGTTCCAACATCCTGTTGACACAAACATGGTATGCACTCGAATGCATCGAATGGAAGGTGTCTAAAGAATTTGCGATAAAACGTGTCAGCGACGTATGTTAACCATTTATCCATGTAGTAGTTGAATAATACAAGACTAAGTGGACTTTCCATCACTACTACGTCTTTTCGTTGGTAATCACGCCTTCCCAAAAACATTAGCTGGACCTAACGCACTGTCGAAAGAGTTGCAAGATGCAATTAAGGAAAACTCGCTTTTGATGGTCTAGGACATTTTAGATCGGAACTTTGGTACACAGAGACGTTATATCAAAACTGAGTGTTAGATGTCTTGAGAATGGTTGACAAAGTGTGTGAAAACCTTGATATAACTAGTGGTAAGTTTAATGTATGGTTGTATAGACTGAACAATTAGTTGGACAGTTTGTAGGTAGAGCTACTGATGGCATAACAATGGGTCACAGTAGTATACCATCTTTGTGTATTTTGAAAAGTCCATATATTCTTAGGGCAGCACTGATGTTATTCTATTCTTAATGGTGTCATCCAGAGAGAAACTTTTTTATCAGTTTGGATTTCGGGTCAAGAATTCACGCATTTTGCACCGTGTTAAGCTACCCGAGAGCGAAATTAAATGTTTTTGTAATGAAGAATGATGATACCATGATCATCTTATTAGTGAATAAAGACAATACCTCATACGCTCCCGGGAGAATTACACAAAGAACATTGAAAATGGATGAAATGTTAAGAATTTCCAGACTCCAACCAAGAAGTAAAAGCTTGAAGACGAACAATACGATGCATTCCTTAGAATCTTCATTTTGTATACTTTTATTTTACTCTTTTTACTATTCCATAAAAACCACTATTCACTTTTGTATAATGACATTAAACTACTAATAATTTCTAATCTCTTAAATTTTCTGGTTTTTATTAAATGCCTTCTCTGCATCTATCACATAACGACAAGGTTTTTTCTCAGCCACAAACACCTTTTCTACTATCTAATTAATACCAAAAGTCTAGTTTTGGATGGATCTTTTTTCTATGAAAATTAGTGTTTTTCAGAAATTTCCTTACATACACCGTCCATTCCAATATTAACATCGATTCAATATTTTTGGGACAGATCACATACTTTGTAGGCAACACATAATAGTGTATTAAGTGTATAATAGTGTATTGAGACCATCACGATAATTGTCTATTGATTTTTCTTATTTCCACCTTTTTTTCACTTCAATTAACTTTATGTTTTCCTTTTCCTCTTTATTTATTTGTATATTTTGGTTTTCTCTGATACACACCAAATTGCTACTTTTGCACATAACAAATTCATGAAATATTCACCCATCATTCCAAAATATTAATTTGTTTAAAATTAATATTCCTTTACGACCTGTTTTTTTTTGTTTTATTTTGTTATCTGTTTTATTTTTTTTATGCGCCTTAAGGTATGGTATAGCAATTTACTATTAATTTAGGCATCTTTCTCTACTTTTCCCTAAGTTTTTTCCATGTTTTATTTTTCATTTCTTTTATTAACTGTTGTACTTTTATTTTGTGTATTTTATGCTTTTGGAAGCTTTTAACACTTTCATTATTTTTAAATAATTTGTGTTTTTGATTATTCTACAGTTTTGTTTAATACATTTTGCTATATTTTAAATTTAAGATTTTTTCTTAATTTCCACTATTGGCTTCTCTCTCTAATTTCTAAATTTAACGTATTAATTGTGTGGATCCATTTCTACGTTTTTTTTTAATCAACATTGATCTTTTGTAGTTGATTTTTGTTCTTTTGACTACCCTATTCCCCTTTAACTCTCATTCTAATATGTAGCTGTAGTATCTCTTGTATTTTTCATTGTTATTTTTTATCCGAGTCTACTTTTTAATTTATATTTGTTTCACATCTCTATAGATCTATTACGTTTGTTTTCTGTCCTATACTGTAGGCGCTTTTACCACCAATATTAATTTTAAAACTTTTACCCTGACCTTTTTCTTTAAAGTTTCTCTGTAGTTTTTCTTGTCCTTTTTTTCATGTTGTATTTTATCACATTGTTTTTTCTGCTTTTAATCTCAATTTTTCATTTCACATTTATGTTTCTTAATCTTACTCTTTCATTTTGTCCTTTTCTTTTTTAAATCCGCAATCTCCTTAATGCTTCTGTTTGATTACTGTATAATTTTCGATCTTTTAACTCTTTGGAATAATAGGTATTATAATAATCTAATTTATTATAACACTTTTCTATTTTGGTCTTAATTGGCGTTCTGGTAATTTTTTACTATTTTTAAAGATATTCTCTTCCCCGTGTTATTCAGCTACGTCTGAATATAGCCCTAGCTGTGTTTTATATCTCATTTATCTTTACAACGCCTGTTATCGTCTTGTTGAACTCAGATTATATTTTAAATTTATTGTGCCGTAAACACGTACTTAAAATTAGATTCACATTTACACTGCCTATTTGGTTATTCTGGTCATTATTATTTATCCGGAGAACTCATACTTAAACCACTAAATATTTAATATTAATAAGCACTTATGTAAACACTTCGGAACATTTTTGTACGCGTGATAATTACTGTAATTACGAGTAGTTTATTGCCGCATGATCTTTACGTTCATTCTCTGCGCGGTTTGTACAAAATAAAAAGAAACATGTGGGATATTAGAGGACTTCTAAAATTAGGCTAAAAAGTGGGTATTTGATTTATATAAAATATTATTTTTATAAATTTATATCGTGAAAAACTATCTGCAATATTATTAGAGTTTTATTAGAGTAGTGCAAAAGTTTTTTTTGAGTTGTAAAATTTGGCTCTAAATAAAAAATTTGATAGTTCATCATGTTGAAATTGTGGCTACTTTACGACTTTATTTATATTATTTTAAAATAACGATATTTTAGTACGGTCGATTGAAGACTATTGCTGATGCAGATAGATGATTGGTCCAAATAACCTGGCGGGAATTAGGAAAACTCGATGGGATCGAAATGTTACAGCACCTTGCCTATAGTCCTTATTTAGCACCATCGGATTACCATTTCTTCTAATTTATGGTTCATTTTTTTGGCCAGAATCAACTTTGTTGTTATATTAGTTCTTTGGTACTAAGCCACAAGAGTGATACCAACGAGATAGAAATATTTTAATGATTTATTTACAGGTATAAACTCATTTAAGATATTATTAAGAAAATTAATACATTATACAAAATGAAAAGTTATAGATGTAATTATAGAGGAATATTACTTATGCAACAATTTAATAAAATGACTATTTTAAAATAAACTCAACGTTTAGAAGTAACAACAATTTGTAAATTAACACTAAACGCAAGAAATAAAAGATAAATAAATTGATAATAGATTAATGACGTATAAAGAATAATTAACTGCAAACTATTGATAAAGAATTGCATTGAAAGCATAGAAATGATCAAAGTTGTCGTTGTAGGCCCAACGAATGATTTTTTAATGGATATTATAATATTTCGTGTTTGAAGATTAGAGAACACTCTAACAACAAGTATAAAGAAAGAGAAAATTATTTAAAATAATGGAAAAAGTCTTAAAAGAACTTTTGTTGCTCATGGTGTACGTCTATTGTTAGTTTTCCTATCAAGACTCCAGTGGGATTAAGCAAAGGGCAGTTATTACCACACCAAAACATCAAAGCTTTACAAAATACATACTTCAAGAGTTTTTATTCGAAAAAATCTCTCGTAACGCGTACTTTATAAATTAAGTGCAATGCATAAAAAATTGTTAGGTAAAGGAAGAATTCGACGGATTTATGATTATACTTTGCAAAAACCGTTTTCTTTTTTATTTGACTACAACCTTATCCTTTGTCCTTAAATACCCAATAAGAAAGGACAGAAATTTAAAATCGTAAAAAATTGCGGTCTTGATTTGATGATAATATTTAAAAATTACATATAATGATTATAGAAATATCAGATGGTAAAAAAGCAAACATTAATATAAAAAACAAAAATTATGCTTCAGAATACTTTTATTATTAACAACTGTTTGTCAATGCAAGTTGTTCAATTAGTCCATTTGATCAAAGCCGGGAATTATCACTTTAAGACTTTAAAAGCATGTCTCAGTTGATATGTACGACTTTTCTAATTGGAACCAATTTCTACTGCACAATACCATCACTGTTGCACGAACCCAATACCAAAACGGCCTTATAGAGCAACTGGCGGCGAATTTTGGAACAATCACGATTAAGAAAGTCACTGAAAAAATTACTTTTATGAAAACTGGCCTCACTTACAAATGTGTTGAGTCATGAGTGTTATAGAAAATTTTATTCCAATAAAGAATATATATAAAGTTTTCTATTTCTGTTTTATTCATCGTTTAAACTTTTTTTTGCAGTTCTTTAATTATTAGTTGATATAAGTCTACATCAACATAGATGTGAATCAGTTTCTAAGAGCTGTGGAGGACGAGGCTGTGTGTTGTCACTGTTGTTATTAAACATCTACTATGAACATACATTTAAAAAGCTCTAAAGACCAGTAATGAAGAAATTCTTGTAAACAGTCACCTTATTAATGACATTAGGTATGTTCTCAACACTATTATTAACAGAAAGTGTAGAAAAACAAAATGCATGGTTATTGGCAAAACCAAGTCACAAATGGAGATTTACTGATAAATCAACAAGATAGAGAGGGTTTACAAAGGCACAAATCTTAACACAAAACTAAATTATCAACGGAATCATTCAGGTGAGATTTGGTTTCGTATTGGGATAGCCAGAAAATGATTCGCTTTTCAAAAATAATTTTTTTAAATTGTAAACAAAAGTAAAGTTATCCAGTAAAAGTGTTACGATTTTCTAGTTATACTTATATAAAACAACGTTTTTTGAGCTGTGATTTTGCTCTAGACTTTTAAGAATCTCGTGAATAGACCAAATATCTAGTGAACAAGTTTTACACAAAATGAAGAAAATGAAAAAATAATAACTATAGTAAAAATAGAAAAAAACTTGAGTATCTAGGGCAGATAGTAAGAAATGAAAGAAGACACTGTTCATTACAAAGAATAATATAAATAAATACCCTAGAAAGACGTAGAAGTATTTCGTGCTTGTAAAACCTTAAAACATAACACTTTCTACGCTGTGGTAAATAAAGTGATGGTAGCTGAAGTGACCGCAGACATCCAGAATGGATAAATATTACAAGAAAATGAGTCCTATTACAAGTTATGAATATGGAATCACCTAATAAATGCCCCCTACTGTATCATAGCAAATGTTTGTGAAGGCACACCTTTATATTTGCATTAAAAGGTTTGTTTGACTTCTTCCTAAAAAAAATTTTAAAAGCTAACATTCAAATTCTTTAAAAATCTCCAGTTCTAAATAAAACAATTGCTTAAGAACACTAATTAAATAATCCCACAGCTATAACTTCTACAAGAGTCAAATCGATGAAACCTTAGTTAGTCATCCATTAGAAACTTCAAACGAGATCACAAGAGAAGCTTTTAGTAAGCTACACAAAGTATAGTAATAAATAGTTGTGTCCTTCAGGTAATTTATCAATTTGTTTTAAATGTTTGTTTTCAAAAGGAAAATTATCCACATATTTTTGATCAGCTTAAAGTTTTCTGTAAAATGGGCCACAGCTCAGCATATTTAGAGTAGAGATAAAATGTATGTATTAACTGATATACTGAAGTATGGAAATTTAAGTGCTAGTAATATTATTTATTACTTTGTAGTTGCTTTCCTTAAATATAATTTGAAAAAGTCAAAACTCTATTACATAAAGAAGGGGATAATTTTAGTATATCTTTAAGACGATACCATTTGCAGCAGTTGCAGACCATGGCTTGGAATAAGAATCCCCAAATGAATTAAAGTCAGGCAATGTTGACTAACTTCTTCATAGAAAAGCTAATGGATCATGACAAAAATGGCATGATTTAAAAAAGAACCTTAGAGGTGTAAAAATACCTTAGAATGAGATGCAGCAAATTGACCTTTATTATTGAGTGCTGGAAAAATTCAAAACTTTACTACGGTCAATTTGCATAAAAGAAATTACCAAATTTGCTACAGAGAGAAAGTAAAATGCTGGTCCTGCTGTGTTTGTCTCAATAAAACGACTGCAACCGCAGAATATAATGATGATAATGTAGAAGAAAAAAAAAGAAATAATGCAGTGTGCAATTAACAGATATGACATCTTACTACACTTCTATACCTCTGGGAGTCTTCTTTTAATTGTCACCTTTGTTGCTGAGATCCATACTAACCGTAAAAAATCTAGACCAAGGTTGGGAAAAATTTGGAAGTTGTTATCTCTAAATATAGTCTTTATCTGTCGCTAGAATAACATTCTTTTCAATAATCTAAACATTTTCTTTAAGGCCCGTCAAAATTATTGATTCAGTAGAGTGAGATTGGACGATGTATAAATATAATAACATCAGTGTACTTTTAATTTTGTCTGCTAAAAACTTATTTTGAATTTTACAATGCACTTCCAAAAACTATTACATTGTTGTTATTTTCCTCTTCAAGAAAAATAAATTTTAAACAAACTTAAAAACCACAAATAAGTAATAAAATGCGTCTTAAGAGTTTTTTTTCACTAGTAATGGTAGTTTTACTGTAATTATTTGTAGCGGTAGCTATTATTCGCGCATCATGTTAACGAGAGCTCGTATTCTTTATAGAAGTTAGATTTTGAGACATGCAAACGATAAAAACTATTGCATACGAACTAGAAAAGTAAGGCTCTTACACGTTCGTCCTCACTATCTAATCGTCATGCATAATTTCTGATATGGGGCGATGTAGCAAGCGCCCTATACGACCGGGTTATTATCTCTTTCTCAATTGTCAATTATCAGGAGTTCGTACCGCAGTCAAGTGCCTTAAGTGCTTGACCAAGAAATGGTCCTCCCTACTACCTATAATGTTTAAATTGTCAAACAACTATATCGCACTATTAATTATATTAAAAAGAAAAACTGTAATCAACATCTGTTACCGTAGAGACGTTAAACTTAATGGACAAATCTTATAATTCGAAATTATTGTTGTCCGTGCATTGACCATACAAAAGTAAGTGCTCGACCAGAATAATATATAGTCACTTACCTGCTTCAAGTCTAAGGTGATGGTTACATATTCGTATTCGGGTCCGTTGTACAGGGCCGGACTTTGCCACCACCGATTGCTGCCATCTATGGCGTAATGTATGGAGTGCTTCTTCCCGGAGTCCGGACTGAAGTTGTCGCACACCCCACACTTGCCCTTGTTCCCTTCAGACAGTCTGCAAAACTCTTCCCGCCCCCCTTCGCCGCACGTGGCGTTGGCGTAAATCAGCGCCTTCGTCGCCACATTGAACACGGAGGGCCACAGGCCCGCGTTGTCCGAGTGTCGGGTGCTGGTCCCGTATCCGCTCCCGATGCCGTGGCTGAGGTACTTCAAGGCTGAAACAGGAATAATCCAAGGTCAGCGGGGCTGGGGCAGCACGCGAAGAGCCTATTTTTAAGGCTCGGGTTTGCAGTCGGAACGGAATGACCGCCTTAATGCAAGGAAGCAGCTGGAGGATTGTTGGAGGGATATCGCGTGCATGCAGACTTTTCATGGGCTTTGATGTCGGCCGGAGACAAAGGCCTTTTCAGTCGTGCGCCAAAATAAACTACAAGCTTTCATTACAGTCATATCCGGCTTTTGCACTCCCCTTTTCTGTCTGGCCTATTTATGAGAATTATACCAGTACTGGCGATGACAAGAGGGTAGAATTACAACGAGGTTCTGTTCTTCAACCGCGCCGGTATTTTGCCAAAGAGAAATAACTAGAATAAGCTGGTAGTTATTTAGATTGTACTGCGCCACATTTTAAATTAAAAACATTATTTAAACTAAACATCAACTTATATGATCAAAAAGCTGCAACAAGTGTTTTACTGTATAATCACATTTAAAACGCACATGTAAAAGAAAATAAAAAATATTGCTTCAAATCTTAGAAATTCGTTTATAGAATATATTTTACAAAAAAAAACAATAAAAAATTTTCTTTAGGACTTGTTCACATATTCCACGAGTAATAAAATGCGGATAATGCGGCTGCATTGAAAGCAGAGCAACAACGAATTAATTGTTTAACTAAATGTGTAGCTACCAAGAGTGCGTATTTTAATTCAAGGCTTATCACTCCATACTTTCAAGGTCTTTCTTAAGCAGCTTAGTGAGATAATAAATAATTTTGGAAGATAGCCATAGAATGTACACAGAGATTTTTCTGTGTTTGCTTACTTTCTACTGTTAATAAGCCATAAATGCTAATAAACCATTATAAATTCCTTCACATGTGTACTTTATCGGCGCCTCATGTGAACAAGTCTTTATCTTTAGTATCTATTTCTACGTGTTCTATAGACGTATTAAGTGGATTGAAGGTTTTGGGATTTATCATGCATTGTTGTGAAATGTGCAATTATGGATTTGTTAGAAAGTTAATACATTGATAAGTAGTTGGTAGGATAGAAGAAAATTGTAGCGATTAAGGTGGTAATTATAATTTGTTTTAAATTTTTCATAAATAATTGATAAAATACTAGCGTATAATAGAAATTCCCCAAAGAATTAACAAAAAGAGAGAGAGAGAGAGAAATTCAAACAAAATATATTATTAGATTTAAAAATGTTACATTTTCTATTCTCAAGAACTTTACATTAAGTATAACGTCTTAAGTACATAAATTATTATTCCTTAATAGAGCTTACAATTAATAAATGAATAGCGAAATCTGAAGAGAAAGCCAGGCGATGGATCTTGTTGCTCTCCAGTGCAGACCGACCTTTCACCCAACTAACGGCGTATGAACAATAAGGGACTCATTTAACAGAAGCCGGTAATCAAATTCCCAGTAATAACTGCTGGCAATCTAATTTTCCAAATATTGCATCTTCACCTTTGCCGTGTAACGCAATTTCGCGAGGGTTCAAGGGACGAGTACCCGGCCGCAGCGGCCTAACAAAGTTAATTCCGCTTCGAGTGCGCCGCCTTGAGAAACTGAAAATTGAGCTCATAATACTCCCAAGATCTCCACAGCATTAAACGCCAGACGGCCGCATCGATCCGAATTTCCGATCATTGCTCGGATCCCGGCGATCCGGCCACGGCCTCATTTTCCGCAGCTTGGGAACCGGCTTAGAACTTCGATACGGAAAGTCGAGATAATTTTAAAGATGTAGCAAAAGCAAACAAATGTAGGCTATCACTTATAACTAAGTCCATTCTAGTGGGCCACTAAGAAATCTAAGAAGTTGATATTTTCAATTCTTCATTATTGAAGTGTACTTACTATACAAATAAAGATTTTACGCATCAAATACATAAAGAAAGCCTAGCAAATTTTGTGTGCATTTCTTATGGCTGAAACATAACTCCTTAATAGTGCATCAGTTAAGCGAAACAATTTGCAACAAATATTACCGCACTTTATTGCTAAATTGCAATTTATTATTGTTTTATAACGAATGTTGTTTTTGTAAAGAGATTTGAAGCGGTGTTTCTGTGTCACCACTCTAAACTAGAACAATATCGTATTTACTGGCTTGGCCTCTTTTGAAACGGTCTTGGTCTGTACTTGGCAAGAAACTTCCATAGAGTTTTGTTAAACACATCCTTAAGCTACATGTTCGAGGTTTTTACAGTTAATAGGAATTTATAACGTTACACCTCTTTAGAGAGACATTAAATTCAGAACAGATGAATAAAATATATGTAAAAATTCTGTCGGTTGATAAGATTTAAGTCATTTATAGGATGATCGATTCGACAACCTAAGTTCTCATTGCAGTTATAATAAAAGAGGGATCAAGAAGAGGAGTTAACAATGGAGGCGGAATAAAGAGTACATGGCTTCTAACTTTAATTTCAGCATCCGCTGCTTTGATGGATCGACCGACTTCCCAGATCCACAACAGTGTTTTGGGACTTCTCTAGTGGGACATAGACTAGTTACTGGACCGTTTAAACAGCGGTGTGGAAAGTAACACATTGTAATTCTTGCAGTTTTTGCTTCTTTTTGAATACTAGTACCATCCTAACTCCCTTTACTTACAAATCCCGCACTAATTACCGACCAATCCAAAAGTGATCTTTTTTGCAGGCGCCAGTGAATGTACACGCCTTACATATTTATATTACTTTCGCAACACTTCCAAGCTTCCTGTTTTAACAATTGTTAAAGGAACGGCAGTGTGAGTATGGAATCTCCACTACGAAACTGCAGTTGTTAGATAAAGAACAATCCGTATTAAGTAATGGTTGATTTAGTACGTCATAATGCTATTGTAAAAATAAATGCCCTTTTTAATACCGGATTTCTAATTTTGGAGTTCTTAAACATGATTCTTCATAGAAAAATAAATCAGTCAGAGCCGTTGCATATTTTTTTCGTAGTTAGACAAACATTGGTTTTGCCATTTACATTTGTTTTGACTACCTTGTTTATCATTCTATCTACTCTTTTGGTAGAGGCATGCTTGGTATTTCAAACGTTATTACAATAATTATGAGTATTATCACAAAGGGTTAAAGGTAATAAACAATTAAAGTTTAATAAACTTTAATGCGATATTGGAAATTTTTATGCTTCTTTTTCAGGTACAAAAGAAATGTCTTTATTATGAAGAAATAGTTCGGATGAATTTGTCTTCTTGCTATCTTGATAATCAAAACTTTAAATAAATCTTCTTGCAAGTAGTTGTATATTACATCCAAGCCTTATAATGATAGTAAATGTAAGTTATCAAGTTTTGAAACCAAATGCTGATACAATAGATCAAGGGGTAAAAGAGGAACTTAAGCACTTCTGCAGATATCATTACTCCTTTGATAGTACTCGTACTAGAACAACTGTCGCTAGGAAATTAAGTTCCTGATTATTATGTTTAATGGAATTTTAAGATTAACATATTAATCAGATTATATTTACCTATTCTCAAATACAAAAACCTAATAATATCCAATGGTACCGATCTATCAGCCTCCTTTCGGTCCTCTCAAAACTGTTGGAATACTTCTAAGAAGAATAACTGATGACTTGCTGTAAAACTAATGTTTACCCAATCATTAGTTTGGTTTTTGACAAAATCATTTGACGAATCTTCAGTGCTACTATATAACGAATATATTACACAATGGTATATATCAAATTGCAACTTACACACTGGCCAATCCAGTTGTTATACATCAGTGCTAGGGAACATCATATCGTTCTAGGAGATTATTTAAATGAAATTACTGAGTACAGATCTGCACTTTCCACACCTTCAGATAAAATGATCTAAGGATCTGACAAGATGGATATTGGGAAACACTCTAAACTCAAATATTATATTTACTAATTATTAACTCATAGAGTGTGAATATTCAGATTGTTAATAAATTCTGTTTATTTATTTTTTGTTTAAATAATACGAGGTCTGGCAGCGGCCCCCCGGAGAGCTTGTCCAACTCCGACATGCTTGAGCCCCTTCGCATGCGTAATCGGCCACCCTTAGGAATGTCCTTTGCATTGCTCTTCTTTTTCAGCCGGTCGGCGGAGCACATCCCCATCGACAATAATTCATAAGTGAATACAATTTTAAAACTTTTTTGTGAAACACACCTTGATCTACGAAACTAAGAATTTGAAATCCCAACTGTTTGTAGCGTTTGCAAGTCACTTTTCTTAATATACCAATGGAAAAAAAATTAAAATTAAACGACAAAAAAACCAAAAGTAGATACGTAATAATATTTTAGAAATTCAAGAGAAGAATTAATAGTAACCATAGAGTGCACTCCAGAAGTTGAAACGGAAAAAGGAATAAACATACACAAATTATACCAAAGTGAATATAATCCCCAAAGAACATTCTGTAAGTATAGCAAAGCTATTAAGTGCATTAAAGTCAAACAGGGAAAAAAATTTCACAATTTTAGAATAAGAACTACATCAAGAACCATTCAAGAAGTTTAACAGAAAAAGTACTTGAATTAAAGTTATAAAAATCAAGAAGTTGATCTAGAAGAGACTGTTACGAAAAGAAATCCTATACTAAAAGTTCCTAATAAGGAAATAATAGACAAATGTCTTTCTATTCTTCTCGTTTTTCTTAAACAATTACTATATAACTAGTAAAATTCATTGTCTCATTTTCTGCTAGTGCCATATTCTTCATCTTCAATAAATGTCGTATACATATCAAAATTTGCTTGATTTCCTAGTTCTTCTAATAAATGGCAATATTATTCTTTTTGACATAAGTTCAGCACAAAAACATTCATCTCAATTACGGTGTGTTCTACGTTTATTTTTACCTGCAAATCTGTTCCTAAGTAGACGTTTGTAAAAATGGTCCAAGAATAAGCAATGATAATTTACACATCAAAGCAAGTAAGGGGAAATGTTGGAGGGTTGCACAAATTTACTAGGAAACCTACCGTGACAGGCAGGAATCAAATCGTAAAATATTTGTAGCAGTTATGTTTGTATACCTAAGTTGGAAAGAGGGTAATATTGTTTCACTATTATAAAGTTACAAACTCAACTGTCCTTCTAAAGACAATTTAACTATAGGACCCCGTATCCGTACATATTAGCTCAATATAGAATGCCCAAGCAAAACCAAAACTAAAATCTTGTCAGATTCTTACTAGAGAACAACGTTGACATTTTCTTACTGCAGGAAACCTACGTAAAAGACGACTATCAGATACGGAAGAGAGGCTTCATCCTAAGGTAAATCTCATAGCGTCCATTAACCATTTCCAATATGGTATTCTAAACACGGACTCTCACTTCAGAGTATCACTTACTTGACGTTAAGATACATGATTTTATTATTGCCAACATCTATAAGTCACCAAACGCTATCATTAACAATGGAGTTACGCCAAAAACAGTATTGATAAAAAACTCTTTACGAATGAATAGATAACAACTTGAAGCTTATAGATGGCACCAAACAAAAATCACCTTGTCACTTAGTCAAATGGAAAAGATAATGCAACCCATATTTTACAGTTATTACTGCTTAAAAACCCAGTCACATCAAAATCGGCCAAATTGTTGTCAACAATTTGTCTTGAAGCACAGACCAATTATAATTACTTTTGGCATCACTATTCCCATCATCAAGTCAAAACTCCTGCCAAGAACTTTTGAAAAGTAAAGTAAAAAGATTTCAGAGCTTAATTGGATAGCAAGATAGTGGATAGAACTCCAACCTCACAGTAACAAAACAGCATGAAATTTTTTTCGAAAGCTTGAAGTAATCTTCAAGCAACTTTTGAGAATATAACTCCCTTAATCTAAAATTTATTGCAAGCAGAATAAATTTACATCCAAAAAACTCCCAATACGTAGCCATCAACCTAACCTTCCAATAGCATAGCTAACTATTGAGTAATTGACTACAATCATCAAGACAGTAAAGTATAAGAAGACAGCAATCTTAGACAATGTTTACCCAGAGTTCGTAAAAAATCAGGGTCAAAAGAAACCTTTCTAGAATAACATCTTTGTTCATTTAAGCAAACATTGTCAGTGATATTTAAGAAGCACCCAGATTTCGAGAACTATAAACCGATTATTTTTTAAGTGTCTGTTACAAAATCTAGTAAAGAATTATATACAACTGACTGCAGCCGCTAATCCAGAATCAAATCTTAAAATATCAGCTGGATTTATGCCTGCTGTGGCTAAATACTGGCCTTGCTTGCACTGAAAATGTATTTTAGAATAAACTAAAGATCTGTGATTTGTTCATACACCTGAGTGGTGTTTATGTTACTATCCAAAAAGATTGATGAATTAAATGTCAAGTGATAGATTTTTCCAAGTTTGCTTTTTAATATCTAGGTACTCAAACTAACGACATTAGAGACGCAAGATCAACAGTTACAACTGTTCTCTAGAACTCCTCTGTCTCACGCAATAAAGGCAAAAACTAAATATAGAAAAAGGAGAAGCTTGTGTTATCTGAATATCCATTCAATTAACTATAACCTCTAGGACATTTAACTTCGACATATCCACACTTTAAAATACTTTAGATAGGACAATCATCTTTAAAAACCTCTTAAGCAAAACTGATATCATACTATACAACTCAGAAACTATAAGATCTGCCTGGAGCGTAAATATCAAACCATGCACATAATAAATGGAAATATAAAATCTACTCCCATACAGTGACTCTTCATTTTGAACAATATTATCACACCTCATCCACGAAAAAGAGCGAACGTTGTCCTCCCTATTTATTACAACACCGGAACTAATATCAACCAAAACTCAAGTTGCAAAATTCACCCACTCAGGTTGCTTAACAAAACTAAAGAGTAAAACGCGTTAAAAGGAAACTTGCATCAACTAATAACACAAAGTATAGCAGTAACCGGGAACCAGATATCTACAGCTTTGAAAAGAAAATTTTAAGCTTTTTTCAATAGAATGTTACTTGTACTTTTTTTAATATATTACTTGTGTTCTTTCAAATCCAGTATAAGCTTTAGGAAAGTGGCTCACCATCGTAGTATGTACCAATTGTGTTGAGCATCCTACATGAGAACCGCTGTTATCCTTATCATTTGTCACATTCGCAGAGACTATCGCGAGTAGATTTTCTCCTAAAAAAGACTGTAGCAGACCACTATTGTTATAGGATTACTGTGGTCGGTCTTCTTCGTAGGTGGAACTACCTTCGCTAGGAATGGGACTTTACCAACTTACATTATAGTCATCTGCGGACTAATCAGAATATCCATCGAATAGTTGTAATTCATCATTATGATGTATTGTTTTGATTTGTTTCAAAAACACCTCAATTATATTTGCAATTTATTGAGAACATTCTGCCTTTATTAGTTGGAGATGCAACCCTGACAAATTGGTCAAATCAGGTGATCCTGGTTGGATGATCGCATTTGCGCCTACCGCCATTTTCGGCTCACTTGCGCCTCAGAAAAATGTCAACGAAAATAATGGTCTCATTTGCGCTCCACGTTGTAGCTCATTAGTCATTAGTCGTTAATTAAGGTTTTGTATATAGGATAAAATGCGAGAAGAAAACAAGTCAACATTTTGCTTATACTGGTAAGTGTGTAAATAATGATACAAATATTAGATAGTAGTTCGTTAACTGCCGGTGAAGTTAAAAAAATGCACCGTGAACGCTAAGAAGAGAACCAAGGAAGAAGAAGATTTTTTGCCCAAGATTGACAAGAAAGAAATAAACGGTTTTTTCAATCGAAGTTTAGATCTTGTGACTGAGATTCCTGCATTTTCCTCGGTAAAATCAACTTCAAATAGAATATGGAACAACGCACGAGGCGTGATACAAAACCCTGCAACAGCCCAGGATGTTCATTTTTCCGAAAACATATTGAAGATAGGAGACGGGTCAACCTTTCTTTTCGCCGATAATGCGGAAGAACACAGTTCTTATTTTTGCAAGTCCAAAAGATAAAGAGGTATTATCAAAAGGACAGACTTTTTTTAAGAATGGAACATTCAAAAGCTGCAGTAAGCAATTTTACCAGATTTATACCATTCATGTGGACCTTGGGAGTACTTTTTGCATCCAAATAAGACACAGGATGCGTACACCAGATTATTTTCCATATTAAAAATTGGAGCCTTATGGAACCCAATCGTTGTGAAGATTGATTTCGAACAAGCTTCCATCTCCGCCTTGAAGCGCGTTTCCTGACGTTGAAATTTCTAGTTGTAATTTCCATTATAATCAAGCCTTGTGGCGAAAAGTTCAAAATCTAAGACTTGCAACAGAATACACAGAAAATGACGACATACGGTTGCACATACGTATGTGTGCTGCATTGGCATATTTGACATTAAATTATATTGACGATGAATAGAAAACGTCCCTGAAAATGATAAATTGACAGCGTTTTACGATTACCTTGTAGACCACTGGTTGGAAAATAACACAACTGCCAGGGCCACAGACATAAAGCTAATAATGTCCTTGAAGGATGGAACAACAGGTTGATCCAAATCTTGAAACCAAATCAAATATTTTTGAACTCCTAAAGATTTTGAAGAAAGAAGCAGAATATATGGACTATGTTTACGATAGGCAATACTTAAACTTGGAAGGCAAAAGAAGAAAAAGAAAGTACGTAAGATTGGACGAAAGAATAGAGAAGACATTTGCGGAATTTGCGATTTAGGGAAATGTTTGCACACTTTATTCTATATACAAAAACTTGATTAACTATATACTACTAGACTATACATGTACGTATATATTGTGAATACTAATCTAAAATGCCAAAAACAAAAAATAGAAAAAAAATAGAAAAATATGACAAGAATCAACAAGAATCAGCTTTGCTGTTTTGCAACTTTTTCAAAAATTTACCGCTATAAAACACAAAAATCAATCCCCAATAAATACAAAAACCAAGGTAATTATAAAAACATGTTGAAACTAGGGAAACCCAGCGTAAAATTATAAAATTTTGTGTAATTAGTCGTAATGACTAAGGAGCTGCAACGTTGGGCGCAAATGAGACCATTATTTTTTGTTGACATTTTTCTGAGGCGCAAGTGAGCCGGAAATGGCGGTATGCGCAAATGGGTCGGGCGCAAGTGGGCTTCTTTAATTCTTACCTAGCCAAATCAAATGATATTTTATTAAATAGTAAAAATAACACTTTCAGCTACAAGTTATCGTAACACGTGACATCATATCCAAAATTCCATGCAAAAATGGTTATATCCACAGAAGAATATACATATATTTTTTAATAATTGCAGTGCAGTTCTCTTGAACAGAAAAAGATATCAGAGTATAGAAACCAAATAAAAATATTGTTATGTCCCATATTCAATAACAAAGAATAAAAAATTCAGTTGATTCTATGACAGTGCTACAAGATCGCATCATTAAAATGATTAAGTCACTTATCATTAGGAGGCAAAATTTAAAAAAAAAATAATGATCAAATGCTCAAGTTTATTTTCCAAAATTTTTTATTGCCAAAGTTCACTATATAAGATTTTTATGAAAGCGTAAGGCTTGCGGCTTTTCCAACTGGTCAGTATCACTTCTTTTCCCCATTATAAATTATGTTGTTTGTTTTCATTTTCCTGTTGCATCTACCATTCCAGTGATTTATAAAAGTACTTATAAAGGCTCGTGACACTTCATAACAGTCTTCTTTGTAGAATTTCCCCACAGCTCCATCCTCATAAATAATTTCCTAAGTTTTGTATGGGCAGACACAAAAATACTAATCTTCACACCTTGTGCTTAAGCTTGTACCGCATTGTCGCGGCGCTTTGGCCATAATTCACCCAAAATATGCGGACGGAGTCCCAGAGCGGCTTACCTGTTCCCGGACCGCGCCGGCCTCAATAGCACCTGCACGGTCGGACACAAAGTAGGCACGGAATGATCATTGTGTTTAAATTAACACCATGGGGTACCTCATGCGGAGGCGAGACGGACGGACCGATCTGCATGGCTGCAGCAATTTCGCTGCGCCTCTGATTGCTCGGGTACTTGGACAGGTGCAAAGCATGAAATCGCGCTTAAGACAACATGCAGACACGCTCTCGAATCATAACCGAACGTGGAGTTTCTAGAATTCAGCAATCCAACAAGACAAATTAAGACTCATAATAAATTAAAATTTTGTCTGTTTTTTATCACCAGTTTAAAAAAGGAAGGTTTACAACTGATGAAATTCACTTAGCTTTACCACATTTTTCTTTTTTTATATAAAACCTCTCTAAAGAAAAAATATGCAAGATACGTTTCAAGAATATTATTACTGCAACAAAAAAAGAATAAAATAGGAAAAAATAAATTGTCTGGTCACGTAGTAGTAGAAATTATTACATTTGAGAGCATGCAACAATTTCTTATATCTTGAAATCTTAATTGAAACTTTGCGGTAAAACAGTTTTAACATAATTAAATGTAGGGTCGTTTTCAGCAATAGCTTACCATTTTTCAGAAAGCTTAGAAATTCCCTTAAAGCGTCTATTTTGCGAAAGCCCTGAGATAGTGGTTAAAGTTACTTCTTTATATTCTTCAAAGTTGTACTTCTTAATCTTGATATGGCGTGTAGGGGGTTAGAAAACATTAAAATCACAGAGATACACAATAGAAGATCATAGAGCATGTATCCAAGTATCCACATTAATAGTGCGCAAATATTTGCAAATGAAAGTAGCTTTATGAGGTCTGATATTATCTTAAAGCAGTATAGGCTTGGTGAACTATTCAATTCGACATGTGACTTTTCATAAAATCAAATATAGTCTGATTTTCATCACAGTGCTATTAAAATCCAAAGCAAAATCAACATTTCCGTTCTTTTTCGTTTGGTACTTGCTTTCCAGCTTCTAAACAAATATGATTGATACGTTTTGATTATAAGTAAAGTTTTGTCGAAATTTCATCTTGGACAATAACCCGACGCTTATACCAAGGAACATTACTGTATTGGACATCAAACTCTCATTTCTCAAAATTTACAACGGTGACTAAAACTGTTAAGAACCAAGCTTTAGTAATATTTAACTGTTGTTTTCTTTTATAGCTCAATGTTGTCTGCATCACCTCTTTGCTTGCTAAGATTAGTTCTTTTTTTTTATTTGACTGACCCATAGTCTCATTTTGTTATGTAGATAAACCGTACTTTTTTTTCTATTATTTATTCATTTGTGTTGCATCTTATTTTAGAAGAACTCCGTTGGATGCTGCTCAAGATCAATCACTGAGTTAACATTGACTTTATCTATGATAAATTAAACGATTAAAGCCAAGTGAAAGACAATTATTGACTATTTATAAGACGTGCTGAATGTCATTTGTGAATGTCCCATTTTGGGGATAAATCTATAAGGAGGGTTAATTTTCAATTAACCGTTCTAATATATAGATGATAAAGTTGAGGCATAGTTTTGCAGGAAAAGTAAAGTCGCGTCAGTCTGTCAATATAATCTACGAATCAAGGTGTTCCTAAAATCCACAAATTTTAATGGAGTTTTGTTAAACAAATCAAACGATAAATTTACATTTCACCTAAAAATAACGCAGCAATATTTTTCACAGTTCAATTACGTTTGGGTTTGGCTATTCCATAAGTATTGGGAGCAATCTTGTACATCAGTATCACGCTGATTTATTATCTTGTCGAAATGTAAGAAGAAAACTCTCTTTATAGGATATTGAAGACCTCTATTGAGTTTATCACCTTAAGAACACTAGCGTATAGTTGGTGTAAGTAAGCTAGGTTTAGTAGAATTTCGTATTTATCTGCTAAGTTAGTTTATCTATAACAGTTTTTTGCTACTACTTATTTAAATCTCGAATATTATGGACCTGAAGAGTATTCGAGAGATATTAGAACCTAAAAAAAAACATTTTCAATGTGCTCAGAAATTTGTTCAGAGTAATATGGTTCAAGTAAAAAGAACACAATGGGTTGGTAATAGCAAATGCTTTAGGCCAGATTTTGGCGTTAATAATTGTTTTACCATGTAAACACATTCCAAAAGATGTTAGAGAAGACTTAAATTTTAATTGAACTGTCAGTCATTCAATGTCGGATTGGATTATGGGACAGCCATTTTCGTATATAGGAAATTCTCTTATACCGCACAGAAGTATTAACACTGTCTTTCCTGCATTCTGTTTCTTTGATGGACACAAATCTCATCTGATTTAGATTGATCTTGATTAAAGATTGTTAGATCCTGAAAAGAAGAAAGTAGGAACAAAATTGTAACTAAAGTTTTGTTTGTCCCCTTGATAGAATCTATGCTAAAATAATTCACCCCCGAGGGTTCAATAAAGGGTTTAAAAAATGTGCCTTCGATTATTCCAAGGGCATATACTACACAAAAAATAAACAACAGGTTAAACCTAACAAATTCCTTGCACAGCACACTTATTGTTCGTCTAAAGGGTTATCAACTTTAAAAAGTGTATAACCACCTATACGGAAGAAGAAGAGTCCACTAGAAAGCTTTTTATGGTATTAAAAAATTGCGATCTTATGTAGTACCACGCAAGAAAAAAGAAATTGGAAATGTGGAAAACCAAGAGAATAAAAATAATAGCGCAACAAACTAAAAATGGAAAAACGAGGAGTAGAAAACTAAAAAAGTTGAAGAAAAAAGCTTTAAGTTAGTAGACTTAGCTTTTACACACTTAACAACCTCTACTAAGGTTTTTCAAATTCCACATATGATTAAGTAAAAAAATAACAATAAACAAGGCTCCAAAAGAAAAATAAACAGAAGCAGATTATGAATATTCGTTGGATATGCCCACTTCTGATAATTAATCTTATACTGACTAAGTATCGGATATCGACCAACTACCAACCAGTTCTACATACGGATCTTGCAGAGAACCATACAACAAGTAGACAATTATCAAATGAAATTTCTTCGTTACTGAGGCACTTCAAGTTAAAAGCTCGATACTACTAAGGTGTTGCGACTTATTGGTTTCAGCGCACATCAGACCTACTATCACATGAGATTGTGAGCTATCTAACCTACTTAAACAAAATAAGGTTTTTTTTACTTTAAAATTTTGTTTTATTTTATTAATCTTCAATCAAATAAACCTTATTTAAAAACATTTCCCTTTTTGCAGGCTTGTCCTTTATGTATCGAAACGAATGTTAAATATTAATAGTACAGTACTCATCCAGTTTTTAAACACCAAATTCTCTCTCTCTCTCTCTCTCTCTCTCTCTCTATATATATATATATATATATATATATATAATATATAATTAAAATAGTCCAAACTCTATATTATTTGTAAGATAGATTTGCTGCCAGGAGGCACTTCTTCACTATCTCGGTGAAGAACAGACTTCCTTCCTGCTCTTGTAAGCCCTTAATTTTCTCCAACCTCCTTCCATAGAGAAATTAAGTCCGCACCTTCAATCCTATCCTCTTCAAATATCATTTCCCACATTCAGATCCTAGAGGAAAGCCAGGGAACTCTCTCTACTATCTTCCCAAGATAATCTCATGGACGAGATCACAACACTTTAACTATAAAGTATACGACTAGAGAGAGGAGGGGAGGAGGGAGAGGGAGAGAGAGAGAGAGAGATGTATAATAAAATATCTAACCATTAGATTTTTTTGATAATGACATACTTTTGGCCTGTACAATACATATATACCAGAATCACCTATTCTTGCGGAAGTGAACTCTTAAATTACATGTTAAGAAATCAAATATAAACAGGACTTTAATTTGCCCACCGTGAAGTGAGTGTTGTAGATAGGAAAAGTTAAAGTGGATTTCCCTCAGAAGAAACCTCGTAGTGTCTCTTTGTTTATCAATATTACCATGTAAAAGTGAGAGATATCATCGTACATTGTGTAACTGATTATTATCAATTTTTTTACGATAGAGGACGTACAACCGCCCGAAATTTTGAGAAGATAGGGCGTAGTGTGTAGACAATACTCTTAAGAACATCCAAGTGTGAGGCGTGACATAAATAATTTTTTGAGTACACAAACATTTGAAAATAAAAGTCACAACGTCGTCCAACGCCAAATGCTTGAGGAGAATATTCGTATTGTTGAATGATCGTCGATTAGCAGTTACTAATGTTTCTAAGATTGGGAAAAGCAACTGCAGAGTTATATAAAAGAATGGGGCTGTGCTTTGGACTACACTAGAATACCCTCTTTACAGTCCGTTTTACGAGTATCATTTGTTTGAATTATTATAAGAAATACTCGGAGGACAAAGATCTAATATTTATATTGCTGTCGAAGCGTTCGTGCATGATTGGCTGGTGTCACAAGCATCTTTATTTTACGATAGCGGGATTAGTAAACTACCTATCCATGATACGATTCCCTTGTTTTCACATGGAAGAAATATATATTTTTTAATCGTGTCACATTTTGTTTTTGTTTCGTATATTTTGACCAAAAAGCTTTATCTTCTATATTGGAGGTCTTTCCATGATCAAATGTTATATTTTCTTTATGTCCGTTGGATTATTATAAGTTAATCAAAATTTGTTTAATTTTTTTAACTTGACGCATCAAAACATACCTAGAATCTTAAGATATAACAACTTCATCAAAAGTTATGTGACTGGTTTGTGGTAATCTTTATAAAAAATACCCCATAGCAAATATTGTACAACAAAAGTGTGTATAACTATTTGTAGCTCACAATTAATTATGATAATCAGAGAAATATCACTACTTGTAGGGTATAATTAATAATTATTTGCTTTAATGTGTTTTCTGAATATTTGCCGTCAATAGCACAGAAATATTTAAAATGACACGACCTATAGATCTCTTGGTAGTTTCAACAGCTTAAAGTACTTAAGTACTTGAAGAGTTTTAACAAAAACAACACAGTTATAGTTTTCTATTACCCTTAATTTATCTTAAACCATTAATGTTAGAATGATTTGTACACCAAGAAATCTGTATATGCTAAAGCAATTTTGAAACAACTGTTTTAAAAAATTTAAGTTTTTCTTTGATAATTTGTCTTTGTGAACAAACTACTTTTAGAACAATGACTGATATCAAACTACAACCACAGTATTTTAAAGGTTTTTTTCTGTCATATGTTCTTCATTTTTTTAAACTACAGTAGCATCTGTGTACAGTTTGCTATTCATTGAATCAGAAATACGGGATTACTTATTGTCTGAAGATCAACAATATATTGCCAACAAAATTTGGTTACTATAATTTTTTTGTTATCTGATAACAGTACTTGTGGCATTCTGATGTACTACTTGGGGCGTTCAAAAATTGTTAGATCTACAATTAATTTCTCCTCGGTGGTCTTTTATTGGATGAAGCGAGTACATATGTTATTAGAAAAATTTTTCTTCAATGTCTATGCATTTTGCCATCATTCCAGTAGTTTTCGCAGAGCTGTTGAAAGCATTCTTTGAGTGTAGCATGGCTAAATCTCACCGTTAGAAGAAATTTCTTGTCGCGCACTAGCTTTCTTATTTGGGGCGTGAGGCAGCATAGTGCATCCAAAAACCTGCAAGATGGCACTGTAGTGATGACTAGCATGTGAGCGTGCATTGTTGAAACAACACACTGCGTCTCGATTTCCTGTGGCACTATTGTTGAATAGATCAATAGAATCACTAGAGTGACTCACAAGGGGACAACTATTCTATTCGTAGATTTTTCTCCTAATCCCAAAGACATCGGCTGTTTGTTTTAGAATATACAATCAGTAACGTGACTTTTTAGGACGAGAGATTTTAATTTAATGCTAAAATTTCTTTTCAGCGTCTCTTACTCATGAATCTGTATTATGACTACACAATCAAAGAACGTCTTTTGATCTAGACTGTAGCAACTGTTGAAGTACTTTCAGGCGCTTTTTCTTCTACCAAACTGTGAGATTATTGTACATAGATCTTGTTATCTTAAAGTCCGCATGGATAGTGGTATGCAAAGTTCTACGTTGCAGATCTATTGTGTACGCCAGTGCATCTAATGTGAATCGACTCTTTGCTATTATTAAGACACGCTTTGGGTAATGCGTGGCTTGCGCTCATTTACTGGATGCTCACTGCTCTTTCATTTTTCAGCACAGTTCTTAGTCTTTGAACTTTAATGCTTGAAACTGAGACATATGATTGAAGCAGCCATTTCCTCTCTCAAAAAATATTGCCCATAATTGTCTGCTTACATCGTTTTCCACTTTGTTCACCAATGGATTTGCAGTACCGTACAAGTAACTCACTAACCACCAAGTCATCTGTTGGCATCATATGCCACTATAGTCTATAATCTTCACGTGCTCAATGTCTCATAGTATCATATGTATAATTTTAAAATTTCGTTTAGTGTCTTATAAGTAAGTGAAGATTGATTACGTATAAATATTAGCTTGAATGAATAGTTATATGGAATTTATTAGTTTTACATTAACGTCACTTCATATGAGTTGACTCACCAAAAATTTAGTTTATTTTCTTACGCTTTGCGCTAGTTTTGCCGTTATAAAATTAAATCGTTATCAACAATATACTAATCAAAGTTTTAAAAAATACTTTCTGCTCTTCCGTATTCGAATGACGTTTCCATTCTTAAATTGTGACGGGACCCGCGTATTTATAGTAGTTAACAAGAGCCTAAAAGATTCGTCTGCTATTGTCTGTGGCGGAGAAAGGCGCCTTTCAAATGTTTTCTTACAACCGCACGATTAGTCAGCGTCTTCAGCTAAACCAAGGACTAACTCGTGGGTTTTACAGTTTATCACCAATTAATCTCAGTCACTTGACACACTAATGCGCCTGAAAATTATGAAACTCCTTCAAAATCTGCATTTTATGCTGTAATACCCGGGCCTCTCCTTCTTTAGTATTTTTCAGCCAATTAAAAGAAATCAGCGACGGTCCGCTCTTTAGCCGCTAGAATTTTAATTGAATTTATTATTGCGCCAGAATTTACATATGAAATTTATGACGCTCATGATGGTTGGCAACTGAGGCGCGCTTCCTCCGGTAGCCCTGGAAGAAAGCCGGCATCCCAGACGTAACGCGCGCTAATGCACGAGCATCGGATAATAAGAGCTTCATTACGACAGACACAAGCGGAGCATCGGTAGCCGCGGATGAGGTATGAACGGGGATAATGAAAATTTATGAGGTCTTGCGAATTATGGAAACGACACGTTTTGTTAATGCATCCGCTTGAAACTGCGACTCCCATATATTATTTTGATAAATCGTCGCGATTCTGTGCCGCGGACGGGATGCGTTCCGAGCTAGAGCTGCTGCGATGTCGAACTGGAATATGCAAATGGTGAAATCGATATCTTCACTGATTCGTTTTGCAGTTTCGTGTGAATGTCCTCTTCACCGATAAAAATACAGAAACATGCGTAATATCTTATTTATAGGGTCACAGTAGCCCTGGGCAAAACTTCAATGAACGTTTTTGATGCTCTATTTCCGATTAATGCAGAAATAGATTTGCACTTCTGCTTTGGTGGTAAGTCTTGACAAGTTTAGAAACAAAACAACTATTACACACTAATTTTCTTATTGCGTTGCACCACCAAAGTTGCGAATGGAGCTGATAAAATCGTCTTAAGATCTCCTTCTGTGAGCTTCTCCCGTATCAGATTTTATAGAACAGAAAGAAATGGAAAAACTGTTGAATAATCGAAGTAGAAGTTTGAAAAATTAGGATTGTTGATTGGGAAAACCGGCCCCATTCTAGGACCGCCAATGAACATCATTAAACGACGCCACTACTTAAATTGATATTGATATTTCCACAATCCATAGTATGGCCTACTATGACTACAAGTGTACGAATTTATTGTTAGAGATATCGTCATTGTATACATACATGTATAGTAGTGGTTGCTGCAGTGCCCATCTGCTAGTGACTGAAATTGGAGCCGATCCTGAATACGAATATATCTTTCTGATCGCATAATGTTTCTCTCTGTGCTATCCTAAATCACGAAGACTCAATTTAATCTATCTATAGATACGGTAAATTTACAATATTATTTGTTTATTAAACAATTTTTCTCTAATCTAAAAATCACTATAAACAAACCTTCGCATAACTGTTGAAGTAATTTTTAGTCTATCATACCGGATAAATTGATCAGTTGACTAATCGTAACACTTATATATAATACTTATTTCTCACAATTTTGTTTATTGGGGATTGAAAAGAGATCCGCTATTTGGGACATTATTTCTAATAATTACTGCTTAAATCCATAAAATAGAAACATCTCACAAGGCAGAAGCTTCGCTTTAAGTGCTCCTTAAAATGTTTCCTGGACATCTTATCTCTATGATGAATGTCGCTAAATTAGCAGGATTTCGCCCTGTATATGGTCTATGATGATATTTTAAGAGTAAAGTTTACAAATATCACTCTAGAACCTCCAAAGTCCTACTAAGAAATCAGGAGTACTCCTCAACATATGGAAAGAGTAATGAATAACTTCAGAATACCACTTCAATGATGGATCCAAAATGAAGAACACAGCTTGAACGATGTCATCTTTAAAATACAATGAAATAAATCTTCCAGTTTTGTACTGTTACCTTGTAAAAATAAACTTTATGCGCCTTCTGTTGATTTGTCTCTATTCAACTTGAAAAAGAGGGAGAAAGTTTTGGCCTATTCTGTATTTAGAGTATTCAAAAATAATTGAGACTATCTTCGTTTTCTTTTCATTGATATATCATTAGAAAGAACTCTGTGATTTTCTGTAATTGCACGGAGAGCAACGATAAATCAGTTGTCATTTAATCTCAGTGCCTTCTTGGCGATCCTGCATATTGCCATTCTGCGGACTGACGTTTGGGCTCTGGCTCATATAGCTTGGTTCAAAATTTATCAAGAGCGATGATTATTGAACGAAACTGGCCTCCTTCCTGCTGCCAGCGTTCTCGGTACTTGCATATCGCATCTACTTTTGAACTTCTGTGAGTGTAACTTTAAGCAGGTAAAGGTCGTTCCGTAATATCCTGTGGATGGTGCGTTTCTCGATGCTTTTTATCACTCTAACTCGAGCAGCGTCCACCGTCTGTAGGTCTCCATCAGGTGATCGATTACTGCGTGAGACACATACTCACAGGTTGTCCTGTCTGTTGCCAGTCGCTGGTTGCTTCACGTCCTCGCTGAAACTCTGCTAGTTACCTTAAAATTGTTCGAGATGGAAGAGAATTATTACCGACAGTTTCTTCAAACTCTGTGGCATTTTGTGGCATTCTCTGGCATTTCAGCCATGGATAACGGCTATTTTAATATACGTATTCTATTCCGTTCCGGTGACATCTATCCTGCACGGCCGTTGATTGATAACTGATTTAACATTACTTTCTGTGCAGTTACAAAACATTGCAGAGGCACCTTGTGTTGTGGAGACGCACTATGAATGCATAGCTTTCTTGAAACATACAACATTTTGTAATACCATCCCTTAGCTTTGAAAAAAATACTTGCCAGGACTTATGCACCAACCCTCCTATATTCCCACAATGCAAATAATAAAGATAAGAATATTAAGAAAGTAAAATTTCTAATATTTTGTCATTTCTATTTTTCTCACAATTTGTTATTCACGGGTAAAAACATCCTGAAATTATGTAAACCGACTTTTCTTGCCAATTAATTAACAAAGTTGTTACAAGCACTGAGTTTTAGTTAATTGTAATTTGTTTTTAAAGAAAACTTGGGCTTTAGCTAGCACCAAAAGAAAAAGGATGTAATTAAGGAAATGGAAACTAATTAATTACTTCTTGCCTACTTTTACAGTGGAAGTTCAATGAGCAACGGCTTTAGTTTAAAAGCTGAATTTGCAATTTATTACTGGATTAACAACCATAAATGAAATCGTATTACTTGGTTATCTTTAAATAAATTAAATTAACAAAATTAAAAAAAAATATTTTGCTTTTTTTGTCTGGTATCAGTTTGTATTACTGCCATTTTTGTAATATTAAATCAAAATTTGAATTATTATTGGTACAGTTAGGGTCGAAGGAAAGTGTTGCAGCATTCTGCCCTGCAACAGCGGCGTCGCTTTATTACTTTGATAAAGTGGAACACCATGTCGTTCATGACCGAAATCCAACCGTTTGTACGCCGCGCTCCCGGATCATGTCCTCGAGTACTGACGAGAGAAAGATATTAGCTTTTCGTCACAAAAGGCTCGGGAGCGTGGGCCTCGCGCCCAGCACCTTAATGCTGTTTTATGGCTGCTTTATCAAAGAGCCTACGGTTTTTAACAGCCAACCCTTCGGTGCCGGCACAATCGCCGGGAACGAGCTTCGTCACTTTACGACGGCCGCGCCGCCGACAAAGCGCTTTAATGCATATTTAATAAGAAATGCACTTAATCTGCGCCTAAATGTCTTCAATGAACTTTATGGCACCGAATGAGTGTGCCCGTCGCCCCTACAATGCGCTTCGTTTGTACGGCGGCCTTATCTTCCGGAAGGCCCGTTACGGGACGAACCGGAATGTCCGGATTCGGTGCCGGCTCGGCTTCCAAAAAGCTTTTAACAATCACCTTTTTCGGCGTTCGCTCGCTTTGCATAATGAGCGAGGAGTCTTTTGAGCACAAAAAATACTTTCTCTAAAATACGAGGTCCGTTTAAGTTCTAAGGTCGTCAAATTTCTTTCTGAAAAAGTACTTACCCAAGCAAGTTGAAACTTTCATGGTTGCTGAAGCGTGTGCTTTGTCTACTGGAAAATCGCTGATTCAACAGCAGTTCGACTTTGAAAATGAGCGGCCACAGAGAGCCTTCTTCATGGTCGGAAATTCATGGAGGCATTACGTGGGACTCACCTTGAAAAACTTTACGCATTTTCAAGTCATCATGCAAAATAGACTCCACAGATCATGCGGGAATGTCAAGTTTAAAAGCGATATCACGCACACATAATCGACGGTCTTGTATAACAACTTACTCTATTCGCGCAACCATGGTTTCGGTCCAGATCGTTTGTGGCCGAAGCTTCTTTGTCACACAACTCTCGACCTTTTTTAAACTTTCGCACCCACAAACGTACAGTTTTCGCCGCATACCTCAATCAATGGGCGTTTTATCACGCAAGAGAAGAAAACGAATAATTACACGTTGTCCTTGAACACTAAACCTCGCCATTTTAAGTATACAAAACAACACTCACTGCAATAGCGGTAATTCGACCTGTGTACATCAAGAAAAAAAATTGGAGACTTTAGAATTTAAACCCACCTCGTATATATAAATCAAAACTGGCAAACGTTTAATTTTTTTGATACTGTTTATTTTTTTTTAATTTGTACCTCTTAAATTCCTCTATACTAGACGGTAGTTTGAAAAAGTATATCCAATGACAAAATTAATTTTTACTTAATGGTTTCGTAATACAAGTGGAGCTAAAAGTTCTTGTAAAAGACAAAGTCAGAATTTGGTGTAGGTTTTGAACCAGTGCAGTTAATGCATGCCGTTTTTTTAATTGCCCTGTGATGTCTGTAAAATAGATAGATACAAGATTTAAACAATAAATAGCATTAATAGAATACTAAAACCTATAGGTTGAACTTCTTTTATTACTATACAATGCTCTAATTTTTGGAGCACCGTATTGATTAAATGGGGCATTGATAAGGTGGTAAAGGGAAATTTATAGCCTCTTCTACTTCAATATCAACCTTAAATTTGCGATGGTATACCTTGTTACTACTAACAATTCTCTGACGATCAATCATAAGCGGAATAACTACACTAAATGTTACCTTCTTTAATCAAAGAAATTACAATACTTGCCAAGGCACTACTACCTACCTTTCTGAGTTTACCATATCGGGAAACCAAAGAAGAATAGCCTTCAGTCCCGGGCAGGTATTAGCTCACCAGATGGTACAAAGAATCACCTGGCTTGATATGATAAAACCAATTAAAAAACGATTATGCTGCTGGAGGGTTAAATCTTTTTGCAACTAGACAACGCCATAAGGAAGGCTAGATATTATTGAAACAAAATGATCTGGCAATGTAATGTGCCAACAATGAGAAACAACATTCTACTACTACGGGAATGATACACCTAATCACAGTAATGAGTTGGATATTAATAGAAACCAACTGAAGAAGTTAGTGCAAAATCTAATACCATACCCTAACCGCTTAATTGACCTGCAACTAAGTACTAAGCCTATTAACATGCACTTGATTCAGATTTACGCATCTACTGCTGATGAGCCAGATGAAGAAATTAAGCAGTTGTACAAACATCGAAAAAGTTATGCATTTACTCAAATCTCACGAAATAAATGTAATAATAGGAGACTTTAATGCAAAAATAAGTTAAGGAAAAATAAAATGTATTGCAGACTTTTATGGATTAGGAGAAAGAAACTAATGCGGAGGAATGCTTATACAATTTTACAAATTAAAAAAAAAATTAGTTATTAATCTGTTATCGGGCGCGCTAGAACTAAAAAACTCACTCAATTTTTAAATCATGCGGCAATTTTTTAATAACACGGGGTATATATATTGCCTTCTTTACAATTATTTTTATTACTTTACGGCACCACCATAAGAGTCATCGAGTAATCAAGGAATTGTCAATAAAGTGGAGAACTGGTGAGAATTTTTCTCATTTCGTGACTAAGCCCACATCTTTTTTCCTTTTTGAGTATTTTGAACAACAGGGAATATTTCTGTACACAGGTCTGTATCAACATGTGGGTGCCGAGTCCCAGGACGTTGCGAGTGGTGCAAATGGCAAGAAATGCAGCTACTAGAAAGATTGCTGTGGATGTTCTTTGGAGCAATCACCCCGAGACTGTAGACCTCAACCTTTCTATTGACGAAATAAATCATAGTAATGGTGATGTCGAAATTGACAATCATATTTTGATGGTGATGGTAAGAAAATAAGTTCACTGGACCCTTTTATATGGGTAAAGATGGGAAAACAAAATGGAAAGTGCAATGTAAATTAGAAAGAAGCCGCAGGACGTAAAAAATGTCGTAATTCGTCTACCTGGCGTGAAACCAGTTGCAAAAACTGTGATGCCTATCGATGCTTGGTGACTTTACTTTCCAGAAAACGTAGTTCAGAAAATCGTTGTTTTCATCAAACTAAGGTTTGTGAAAGGGACTGCAGGCTTATGGATGAAAGAGAAATTTATGCTTTGTTTGTCTTGCTTTAGTTCTTCGAGTGTTGAGATTTGATGATTTGAACACTTGTTCTAGTCCAGTTGAATTGGATCATTTGTTACCTATTAGAAACTTATTGTAGGATTTGTTAATAGATGCCAAGCATGCTATCAAGTTAGTGAGTTTGTAACACTTGGGCAAAATGCTCGAAGCATTCAGAGATCGGTACAAGTTTCGACAGTATATTACAAACAAACTTGCTAGGTATGGAGTGCAAATTTACTCATTAGTGGACTCGAAAGTGTAAATCATTAAAAAATGGAAGTGTATGCAGAAGAAAACCCGAAAGGCCCGTTCAAAATAAAAAGTAAAACCACCCATAAAACCAGTGGTCAACAGCGGTCGCAACGTAACTATGGACAATTACTTTACATAAATTTCAGCAGTAAAAAAGCTGCTTAAACAGAGAACGGTAGTGGTGGGAACTCTTTGAGAGAACAAACGCGAAATTTTGAAAGGATGTGTTGAATTGAAATTCTTCAAGCGGTCTACGTGCAGCAGTATGTTTGCGTTCTCGTCAACGGCAACCCTAGTGTCGTATGTTTCAAAACCTTCATGTTGTCAAGCATGTATTTGGATGACAAAATAAATGAGAAAACTGATAAGAAAAAAACTTGAAATAAAAACATTCTATAATTCCAGCAAAGCAGAAGTTGATGTCGATGAGCTGAAAGGAAAGTAATCTGTTGCTGGAATAAGCAATCGGCGGCTCCTGACATTTTTTTTACTTTGCTGAACATAGCTGGAATAAATGGCCAAGTTATATTTAGTAGCAACACTCCCACCAAAATGCTCCGGTGGTTCTTTTTAAGTTGTTAGCATTAGAACCAATAAAAAGCCCCTTGGTCACCCAAGCTTCGCCGACAAGTGTGCCTTGGGAATATTTAAACAAAACTCTTATTCACAGAGCACACGAAATACGTGTATGTTAATCGTGTTCACACTTAAAACCACCGAGAGCGGTTTGCATAATTACCTCTTAGTTTTTATATCCATTAAAGTTTTTTCCTCACCCATGAAAGTTTTCCATTTTTCTTTCTTAAATTACTATTTATGTAGTATCGCTACACTGTAGAAACCAATTTATAGCGGAAAAATTTTAGATGAGTAAAATGCGCGACCACCAACCGCATCGTAAAAGAGAGAGTTAAAATGCCGCAAAACGTCTTTATCCATGAAGGTCACTCCAAAACGATAAATTTAAAATAGTATGGAATCAACTTCTCGTCCACAAATAACACATAACAAAATAGTATAATAACAGTAGCTGCGTATCTGCTGGCGCAGATATAGGCTCTGACCATAACCAAATTATTATAAATTTTTTGTTACAATCAAACTCCTCAAAATAAGAAAAATAGAAGCCCATACATAATATAATACGAAAAAAACTGAAACAATCAGAAAAATTAAAGAGAAACTAAAAATTTATCTGAAGGGACAATTAGGAGGCAATTCGTTCACGAAGAATAACACGTCGATGAAACCCGGAATAATTTAAATATAAACGTCCAAAAGATAACCGAGAACATACATGAATGCTGAACGAAAGATTATAATCTTTAATCTAATAATAGTACTTGGAAAAGTAAAAAATTAAATAAAAAATGCAGATTTATTAAAGATAAATAAGAATAGCAATGAAAATATAAAAGAAGCAAAACAAACATAGGTGGCTGAAGAATGCGAGAACGCATCAACTTCTACAGAAATGATAAAAAAATAACAAGGTTAACAGCGCTAAAGAAAAGTGCAAAACATGGAATAACTATGCAGAAACAATATTTGGCGACCCACGTAAACTCAAAACTATTTATGGTGATAGTGAAAAATTATCTGGACTATTCTATAAAAGTAGTGAAAGTCCTGAAATTGATCATCTTATGCAAATAGAACAGCTTACAGATCTATATAATAAGACGCACAATTCTGGAAAAATTAAGATCAATTTTTGTAGCAATAATAAAAACATATAATGAAAAAAGTATCAAGACTTTAAGTTTGTCAGCTTGCTAAGCTATGCACTATAAGTATACCTACAAATAATTTATTTCAGAATATATAATAGATGTGAAGAAATGAACTGACAAGCACAGTTATGTTTCATCAAGAGTCTCAGAACAAGAAAAGCTTCTAGTGTAGAAATTGTTTAATTAACATAAACTAGTCTGTATATGTTTTACCGACGATCAAAGATCTCATTTGGTAGACTAAGGTATTGAGAAAAAAGACACAGAATAACAGAAGAATTTTATGGGTTTCAAACGGTGAATATTCGACTTCGAAATGATCTTTAACCCATCTAGCAGTTGATGGATAAATTATAAAAACAATGTTTTGCTTTAAATACCCCAGCTTAATACTTAACCAGAAATGGTATTGTAATGAGGAGGTGACAGTTTGGATCGAAATTACACAAGCAACCTTTACAAAGCTAATAACCATTTCTGTGTTAAGACAGCTTACTGATAAATTTGCGTCTAGGTGCGACAACATGTTATGCGTGGCCTATCCTGTCATACATACATTTGAGATGTGGAACTTATAAAGAATCCTGCATACCAGATACCAAAGATTTAAGAAGAACCGGAGTAGAAGGACAACTTTTGGACATCGCAAGAAACGTAAATATCTCAATTAAAGAAAAACACCCTGGAACAAACATAAAATAATATTCTTGGTTGCGTAATATAAGAGACTAGACGGAAGTGAGAAATGCAACAAAAAGCTAAAGAAAGAACCCGTCACTCATTGATATGATGATGAAAAAGAACAACTAATGGCATACGTGCAAAAAAATATATGACACTGAAAAAAGATTTATTAAATCTATCGTCTTTTAGAGTATTTTCTATTATTCCTCTGTTACCGCTACCATTGATTTAGTTTTGTTGCTAGGCTTTTGTGATCTCCTGGTCAAGTTTTGTTAAATAATGTGTTTTAGGTTTTTAATTAAGTTCGGGTCTAGAGATTTTCCCAGCTATAGTAAAAGTCGAATTTGTTACTCCCCTTTCTAGGTGACAGTGGTACGCGCTCCATGATAAGGAACGCCATTCTTCATGAAGACATTTTCGTTAAAGAGAATCCTATTATTGAAGATAGGTAGAAATCCATCACTTAAAATGTAATTGGCTGCATTTATAATGCCACTACAGAAAATCAAACGTGATCTGTCATCATAGCAAATAACTCCTACACTCCACATTTTATAGTCTGGTAAAGGATTATTTAAATAAATACCTCTATATTCGGGTTGGACTACTTTCACTAAATTAGCTGTTAAAAATCATTCTGTTGAGGATGCATATCTGTTACATAATAGTGTCGATGTTTTTTTCTGAAACACCCTGTAAAGTACTCCTATTTTTTTCTAATCCCCCCCTACTAATTCGACCACTGTTTTTGGGGATTCTTAACAGCTTCTTTTATCACTGATTGTTTTGTTCCTTCTGAGGGTTGTGAGAGCTTCGGGTCTTGTAATGATTGTTTATCACTTTTTTAATTGGGTAATAACCCAAGACCATCTACAAGTTATGCGAAATTTAATAAAAAAATCAAAAGAATATAACTTACCATTATGTCTTGCCTTCATAGATTTTGAAAAGGCATTCGATTAAGTTGAACACTGAGCCATAATACAATCTCTACAGAACAGCCGCGTAGATTACAGATACACGGAATTAATAAAATATATATATATATATATATATATATATATATATATATATATATATATATATATACAAACGCTACCTGTACAATCAAATTGCAAAAGTACTACCAATCCGCTAAATGTAGAACGAGGAGTAAGACAGGAGGCACTATATCTCCAAAATTATTTACCCTATGTTTAGAAGATGTGTTTAAAAATGCGCTTGGGAAAATAAAGGAATAAGAGTAGATGGGAAAAGATTGAACCATCTACGATTTGCTGATGACGTCGTGCTCATATCGGACAATGTAGAAGAATTAGAAGAAATGATAACAGACCTAAACGAAAAGGCCAAAGACATAGGATTAAAATGAACAGAGGGAAAACTAAAATAATGATAAACGCTCTAGTAGATGAGATAGTTGATATACAGATTGACGGGAAACTTTAGAACAAGTAGGAAGTTATATATACCTTGGACAATACATCTCACTACAATAGGATAATCAAACAAAAGAAATAGAAAGGCGAATAAAACTTGGTCGGGCCGCATTCGGTAGATGGAAAGAAATATTTAAAAGTAACATAGGCCAAACACTAAAGACTAAGTTATACAACCAGAATATACTCCCTGTTTTAACCTACGCAGCAGAGACATGGACGTTAACGATAAAAAATATGCAAAAACTGAGGGTAGCGCAGAGAGAAATGGAGCGGGCAATGCTGGGAATCAGTCTAAGAGATAGGAAGACAAATATATGGATTCGAAATAAAACAAAAGTAAAAGATGTAATAGAACATATATTTAAAGGGAAATGGCAGTGGGCCGGACATATTGCCAGACTGGAGGATGAAAGATGGACGAAGAGCATGCTGCAATGGAGACCAAGAATAGGCAAAAGGCATAGAGGCAGGCCCCCCCCTCAGGTGGACTGACGACATCAAAAGAGTAGCAGATTACAATTGGATGCAGAAGGCGAAAAACAGGGACCAATGGAAGATGCTTGGAGAGGCCTACGTCCAACAAAGGACTGAATTGTACAGATGATGATGATGAATAACCCTCTTTACTGTTAACAAGAATATTTTTAAAAACGTACTTATTTCTCGTTATGAAGTATTACGGTCAGCTTGTCATATAGTAAGTGCAGGGTTGAAACTATCTAGAATTTTGTATTTCGGTAACCATAACATCGTTCAAACGATAACTTTCCAAAGATGTTTGAGTATGTGTTTTAGCTGTAGGTAGTTTACCTTTTTGACAGAATGTGCTTTACCTCTTTAATTTACTAACTTTCACTTAGTGTCTATTTTACTCTGACTTCTTAGTGTAAATGTTATGTGTTGTAGCGATGTGATAATTATCTTCTAAACCAAACTGAGTTATAAAAATGGATGATATCTAGTTTCAACAAAATGGTGCAACACATCAGACATACCTGGAACAATTACTGTGATTAAGAAAATTTTTTATTTAAAAGTATCAAAACTATTAATAGATTGAGAAACAACTTTATATTTGTCTTATTGTTATAAAATATGTTAAGTAAAATGTCTAAAATAGTTTATGCATATAAAGTAGAATTCATACACACGAAATGTTATTACAAGTTTATAAGACGGAAGCCGTGAAAAGAAAATGTATTTACTACTGGTTCAAACAATTTCGCAACGGAAAGGAAACGACTTAGGTTAAGGCACATGCGGGACAATCGCTAATAAGCAGAATCCTAGACATGTTTGAACGAGTGTGACACTGCAAAAGTGCTACCGTATTACATTATTCTTACACCTCACTTGTACTTTATAATTCTCAGTTGTTTAAGAGCTATCGTGGCTGCAATTTTATCTGTTCTAAGATTAGCCTTCGTGTAGGGCCCTAGAAAATCTCAACAATCTTAGACAAGACAGGATACAAAACCTATGATGGTCGCGAACCTTAATTTTTACAGTTCCAGAAAGAAATAGACTAATCTATCTTAACCTACGCTGTAATCTCTGTCTGGTTAGTTATTTTTCTTGGGTTTGCACAGCGCACCAACATTAATTTGATCAACTACCAAACGCCCTTTACAAAGTCTCACCTAGGTGTAATCCGAAACCTTTCCGAAAATGTTTCAATAGTTGCTCATCACTTGCGCACTTTTAAAAAGCTTTACCTGCTCGTGATGATAGCTCTCTCACGCTCTTTCTGCTTTGCGTTGTAGATCAGTAACAATTACTTTCATTCTTCCTCAGCTTATGGATTTTAATGAAGTAGCACCGTAAGTTTTTATGCTCAGTGATAAGCTGGTTAAGGTACTCGCCGCTTGTCGCTTCGTGTCGACTATGGGGATAAATAACCACGCATGTTGTTCCATTTACTCAGTTCCCATCTTGCTCTCGTTTTAGCTCACGATGGTTTTTTTACGAGCTCCAATAGACCGTCTTAAAAATAGTCGGTCTTGCGCAATCTGACCAAAGCAAAACGGATGTGAAACTCTAAAAATTTCATTACTGTGTCTGACCAAAGATTCATCCTTTCTTCCTTGATATGATACTTGTGGATTTTTCTGTTTTTTCATCTGAAGAGTGTCGTATTAAGCCGCACGTTTTGTGGGTGTGACGGCAATACAAGTTTACGTGACAGCGTTTCTGCGATAAATTCCTAAAAAGGCTTCTACTAACAGTTTCCAGAAGATAATTTGTTGACATTTTCTGTTAAATTTGTTTACTAATACCCTTCACCGAACTTTTAAAGCGAACGACGTATAATCTCATTAGTGTTCTAACAAAATAGTAATTTAGAAACAATGAGGTTATTCTTTGCCTTTAGAGTGGTGATGAGGGCAATGTAGATGTACGTGAATTACCGCAACGTTACGACAGTAGGTGGCCTAAGAAATGCAGCAACAGGTTAAGAACCACCGGTTTGAAGCGTGTAACAGATTTTGTTACGTTGGCCTATTTAGTCAAATAGTTCAGTACGGTACATATGAAACGTGACATTGTACTTTGCATGTTTGCTGAATACTAATAATAAAATGAGATTATGAAGAGCTACATTCCAGTGAGGCTCTACGGAAGGTTTAAGGAATTTGTTCGTTCCATACTAGCAGCACAACAATGTTTAGGTTCCCTAAATGACTCCACTGTTTAAGTGCGCTTCTGATAACATGGGCAGCCCCTTTTCGACATGGGCTTGCCGAACGTCCCCGGCGAACACCCGCTGATTGATGACTTCCAGCGAGCTGCCCCAATCTTGGCGCCTTAAATATCTTAATGATGAATGATTAGGGCGCCATTAACATCGTCATTACTTCCTATTGCTGGCGGCGGCGCGGCCCCCAATTTGTCGGGCGGCGGCCGGAGGCTGTGTGCCGTTAAATATAAAGGAAGATGTAAGCTGTCAGGCTGACAAGCGCTGCATAAATCACGGGAATTGCCCATTTCTGGAGTGCGGTTCATTTTGTTCCATATCACTTCGGGGATTGCTTCCGTTCATTGTTCTTATATTTATGTTGGTTCGAGGAGCGGCCGCGGTCCAGATGCCGCCTTCGAGTGGTTGGAATCTGGTGCAAAAGGTCTGTAGATGGTGTGTTCGTCTTTGTTTAGCAATCGTAAAGTTTTTTTACTATATTTACAACCTGCTTCTAGGAAGCTATAAGTAAATCATATGATTGTAATTAATTGAGAGGATCTGTTGTCTATTGACAGCGGTTTTAGTTAACACTTTGTTTGTTTAGACATGTACAGTAACTAGTTCAAAACATCTACTGGTCAATGTTTCTTGAGCCTTCTTCTAATTGGGTGGGTGGGGGGTGGAAGGGGTTATTTAAATAGTATGCTTCTTCCTTTGGGCGATGTTGTATACGATCAAAGTATTTGCCGGTTAATCTGTCTGCGTCTGCATGGAAGGTCTTATTGCTAATATACCATGGTGTATTAAAAATTTATCTTAATATTTGGATTGTATTTTTGAATTAATTTTATATTTATTAGTTTATCGCAACTCCAGGGTTGAACACCATGCGTCCAAATTGTTTTGATGATGCATTAGCAGAGCAAAAGTATTTTCGGTTGAAAGTTGAGTCCAATTAGCCAATTCATTTGACGACATTTTTGGTTAATTTGTATTGTTTTTTGTTTTGAATATGTTGTTATCCCTAGATATTTAACTCGGTTTGTCACTGGCCATTCATTCTGACTGGTGGCCAACTAACCAACTAAAACAACGGTTTGTGATGGTTGCTTGCGCTGATTTTACTTTATTTACTTTGACTCTCCGGTTCTTTAGCCAGACATGTAGTTGGTCAAGATGGTTTTGTAGGTTTTTTATCACGTTTGTTGTAGAGATGTTTGCGGTAAAAACTAGGTATAGAAAAAGGCCTAGGATATTACCTTGTGGTACTCCTGATTTAATTTGATGATAAGGTGATATTTCGTTATTGAATTTCATTTGGAGATAAGGTTCAGTTAGACAGGATTTCGAGTTTTTTTTCTTACTTTATATTGTACTGTGCTTTGGCCTAGAGAATGGCTTTTTTAACGCATACACTTTTAAACTATTTGAAATTTGTTTTACTTGATATGTCTTTTAGCTACCATAAACAGTTTTTTGGAAGTGCTGTTTAGTATCCACATCCATTACATACCACGCTGCATTTTTTTCAATAGATTGTAATTAATTTGCCCACTTTCTTATAATAGCAGCTGTCTTTTAAAAAAACCTAGCGTATGCTTTCACTTTATCAGAAAAGTTCCAGATGAGACTCGTAAATAATTTATTCAGCTTACCAACTAATTGTCCTGGGTCTACTAAGTAGTCCTCTCGGCTGTCTGTGTACTACTACCGATGCTTCTGGAGGTCAAAGAGGCAAGCAAAAAGTTTCATCTGAGATGCTTCTCAGCACATCTGTGACAGTTGTTTGAAATTGCGCAACATTTTCTTTTAGCCGACCAGTTCGGAAAGTATTGTTTGTTTATTTTCGCATTAAGTACTATGACGATCTTATTGTCGGAATTGCCTCAAACGTCCCACATTTATAGAGGTATATAATGTTGACGAGCGGCCGTCTTTGGGTTCGTTTCGCACTGAATCTCTGCCTCCCAAAACCTTTTGTGCCATTAACATGACTTTTTGCTCGATGTATCATATTCCATATTTTATTAAATATTTTCTATACCTTAATGTAGAGTTTAATGGTAACTCTGCTTGGGTAAGAGATTTCTTAAATAGTATTATTTATTGGTAATTATTTTGGTAAATCTAGAGGAGGGAAAATATTTCTGGCCAGGTCAAAAAACCGAATGTCCAAATATTTTGTCACGGGTAATTATGTTCTGTGGGACGGGCCCTAAAGAATTTAAGAATATGACCGTTATAAGAAATATTTTCCGAGTTTTTGCTCCGCTACAGAATAAATAGAAAAGAGAAATAACTTTCAATACGAAAAAGAGTATAGTAAGATAATGTTGCATTAATTATTTATTATGTTTAAGGATCAAATGACGAAGGAAAATAGCAAACAATTACTAAAGTCAGAATAAAAATATAGTAACAGAATGTTAGAAAAAAAAAATTAAAAAATAATCAAGAAACGCATACAACTATGATGTAGCGGGAGTCCATAGAGAAGTATCTAGAAAACATATAGATGACATATTTTCTAGAATAAATGACAAATATTAAAAAAAAAACATGAATGGAAACAAAACAAAATAAATTCTTCTTCTTCGCATATTATCTTTTCACCTTTTTGGTGGTCTTTCAACAGGTCTTCTACTATAGGGTTTGTTGTTCTTACATATATTTGCTGTTCTGTTCGGTCCTATCCTGTTTACATATTCATTCCATTTCTTCTTTCTCGTTTTTATCCACGTGTTAATGTTTCGGATGCAGAATTGCTTTCATATGACACTATTTCTTTGTCTATTTCTCAACCTTCTTAATACTTTCACTTCTACATCATTAATTTTCTGTTTTGTTTTATTCGTGTTTGCCCTTGCCTCCGTTGCGTCAGTTAGTATTTGTCTCATAGTTGTCTTGAATACCCTCATCTTACTTTCCTGGTCCTATAATTATTTTTCCATATGATTTCTCTTAAGCAACTAATAACTCTCGTCGCTTTGGTTGCTTATCTCATTACCTCTGCTGTCAAGTTACTTTCGCTGGTATTTTCAATTCCTAGGAAGTTAAATGTCATAACCTGTTCTATGCTTTTTTCCTGAATTTCCAATTTATATCTAAGCGGTTCTTTACAAAACAAATAACATTTTTTTTAATTTGAATATATAAAGTCTCGCATTCGCTACACAACCAGCAGTTGCTTGAATAGTTTAAGACCGATAGAGATACGCAGTTGACAGTGTAATTTTTTCATTTCCTGAAAATGAGATGACATCGTAGCATGTGCTGAAAGTGTGGTTAACTATAATTTTTGTAACTTCTTGGGGATGGCAATAGTTGATTTTTCACATTTTCTCAGGCATTTATGGAAAGGTTCAATAAATTTCTCTTGGTTTTCAATTGTTTCTTTCGAAAACTAGCTTGGTGACACTATCTGCATTTGGCATTCGAACAAACGCAAATACTGAAGAAATTTTGACTATACTGGCGTGTGACATATGGAATACCCTTCATTCTATTGAAAATATAAATAAAAAGGATGTCTAAATTATAATCGTAACTGTTGTTATTGTTGTATCAAAGAAAATATGATTAATTATGCGCCATTAGAATATTCTGGGCCCAACACCAATTTTTTCTTACCGAAAGGGTTCTTTATGTATGCTGTGTAGATTTTTACCTGTCCAACTACAAAATTTTGATAATTAACATATTCCAACAGATCAAACTACGTGCAGTTCAAACTGTGTAACTGTCCTGAAAAAATGTTTGAAACCATTAACAGTATGCCACTTTTTACATAGTCTGGCTGTTTAAATTTACGAACCATATAATATATATATATATATATATATATATATATATATATATATATATATCCACCATGCGAGAGATCATCCATGAATGCCTGAAAAAATTATTCAAAATATGAAGGACTATATCGCAAGAAGTTATCGTGCCCGGTTAACAAGTCCTTCTAAACTACCCTAATTTTTGAAGAAGCCGGGCACGGTAACTTCTCGCGAGATGGTCCTTCATATTTTGAATAATTTTTTCAGGCATTCATGGATGATCTCTCGCATGGTGTTTCCCAGTTGGCTTTCAGTGTCTTCAATAATGGTTTTGGTTTGGGTTTTTAAAGCTCTGAAGAAATTATTATTGACCTGACTTTATTGAGTTTGTTTTTTAGCAAGTGAATTTTGCAAAAGGATCGCATTTAAGTGACTAAACCAAATCTAAAAAAACTTTTTACCTTAACGCGAAGCTATATATGGTAAAAGAAATAGAGATAAAGATACGCTTGGTATAGGTTTACCATGATTAAACCCATAAGCACATATGGAATACAGCTATGGGGTACAGCCAAAACATCCAATATAGAAATATTGAGAAGATTTCAGTCAAAAGTGCTCCGATCTATTGTAAACACACCATGGTATGTGACCAACGAAATCATGCGAAGTGATCTTTCAATCCCAACCATTAATGAAAGAAATAGAAAAGTTTAGTGCACGCTACTGTGATCGTATTAGTGTTCAGCCTAATTCTCTGATGGAGTGCTTATTAGAAAACGATGTAGAACAACAACGATTAAAAAAATTCAAACCACTGAATTCAATAAACAGATTTCCTTAACAGTGGTATGCTGTATAAATTATAGACCAATTAGTGTAAGTTAAACTACATCTAGATTATATAAGTGAGACTTCATTGGATGCTCTACCTTGATGCCTTTCAGATCTTATACCAAATGTACGTTAAACCAACTACTGAATGTCGCGCTTAGACAAATTGTAGTGCAGTTAATTAAAATAAAAAGATATAGGTTTCATAATTTTACTACATCCGGTCTAGTTTTAACTTCTTGTGACCCTTTTAACACTATCTGACAGATTCCGATTTTAAAACTTTTACTGAAGGGAGATTCGACACTTACCCAAAACATGGAAAAACACGTCAAAGTGTATTTTAAGTTTATAAAAAATACACAAACATGTTTAGGGAAGAAAATTTAAATGTTTATCATTATATTTATCTATTTAAATCCATTAATGTAACTAACTGACAATTCAACGCCTTCAGGAGACCTCTTTTTACAGAAACAGTCTCTCAAAAGCTATAAATCTCCTGAAACGCTATTTAACAGCCGTCTCGTACGTTACTGCAATACTGATTTAATATCAGATGGTAATGTGTAATGCTACAAGCGTTATCGAGCTATCTGAAACAAAAGATTTACTGCGGTATCAGATCACATATTAGAGGCGCAGCACTCGGAGCAACAAGTTCACTACGATAAGACAGCACCAAGCATAACGCAAGCAGCCCTTTTTACGGACAGCCGCGTGTTCTATGCAAAGCAGCAGCCAATTATTTCTTAATAATGCAATGTTTCAGACGCTCGCAGGCCAATTACACTTTGTATATCTGTTATTGGAACAGAACGTGCGGGGAATAGGAATGCCGGATTCGGCGGATTAGAGAGGAAAGGTTGCGACAGGCTTCTCAGCGGTTTGTTGCCCACACTTCGCTTCACATGTGGATATATAATTTAAGACCTGCTTTGAATGCTAAAGAGAATGAATTGTCATTACATTCTTATTATTTTATAGATGTTCTAAATTAGAAAAGCAACTTAGTATCATACAAGTCAAAAAATATATCCGTATAAATCATTTCCCTCTATTAGTAATTACTTGATAACCATACTATTTGTTTGGTTTATACAAAAAAAAAATAGTTGTAGTCTGCTTTGACCTTTTCAACACTACAAAATTGTTATCTACCCAAATTGCGTTTCACTAAACGGAATAAACCAAAATTACACAGAAGATATTGAAGCCATACATTGTATGTGATAAAAGTTACCTTATTCTTTCCAAATTCCATCATACCCTTAATAAACATGATTGCTGCTCATTATGGTCTCATTGTCTTTTCTCACCATGATTAACGAAAAAGCGCACTTCTCCTCTGAAGTCAATCCAGATCCAAAAACGATCATTAGTAAGATAATCACACAACTATCTGCAGATTTCCACCTGATATAGTGTGTAAATTAGAGTTAACTGACAAAATTGTTCCCTTGTCTATTTCTTGGCTAAGGTTGCTTCTCGACGCTTTATTAGAAGTTGTTTGTGTTCTTAAACTCTTTAAGTTTAATTTGCCTTTATTTTCTTCCCGTTTTACTATATATTTTCGAAATAGTTAATTGATTTTCTTATTAATTAACCCTAATAAAGAGCAGGCTACTCGAATTGCTTGCACCTGTAGCAGCTAAATAATTACAGATTATTTTGTTTCTTTTCTGAGAATACTTTGAAGTATAGAAACAGATTCAGAACTCATGGTAGAAACACCAAAATGGGACCAATCGACAAATCCGATCTTTTTGATAAAGATTCTTTGACGAACTTTTCTATTCAACTAATAATTTAACAGAAATCGGTAAAAAATTGAAAAAAATGGCCAACTTTTTAGTTGCATTTTGGTTATGTAGAAAAATCACAATTATTTACAAAAAAAATTGCTAATACTTATCTCAATTGGTTAAAATTTTGACATGGAATACACTAAAGCTTCATTATATATGACAAATATGCAATTATCAACTAATAACAACCACATATTTAAGTTATAAGCACAAATAGTATATACTGTTTTATTAGGTGTGAGAAATTATAAAGTATAGTCGCTATAGTGCCAGAACTTCAGTTTAAAGATTTTCTTCACTGAAGAAAATTGGTAAAATCTCGTAAAATTGATACTCCTATAGGCAATTTTACAACAGTTACTAATGATAACCATTGTAGCATAAAAAATAATAAAAAAGTGTATTTCGAAAAATTAAATATTTTACTATATAGATCTTATAGTTTTAACAGAGAACTAAGAGAAGCTACAAAGTATAACAAACAAATGATCATGTATTAACGTTGCATTTATATAGAGCTAAATTAGGATTAGCAATGTTAATAAAGAAGCACTGATAAAACAAGTAAGAGAATTACATGAAAATGAAAGGATTGTTATAATAAATTTTAAGATAACATAAAGATTGTTAACAGTAATAGGAGCGATGCTCTTAAGAAAAATAAAAGAAGAAGTCAAAGCAGAACTTGAAAAAAACATGTAACCATATTAATTAATAAAACATATAATGATCGCTGTAGGTTCTAATGTGACAGTAGAACAAACACTAACGTCGAATATGATTGGAAACGAATAAAATCCATAGTTAACGGGAATGTATAAAAACTAAAACACTTTGATACATGTAATAACTTAAAAATAACAAGAAATACGTATTTTAGAAAAAACAACAGTAATATGCATCGACAACAAAAAGATACAAAAGTCTCGCATCGTGGTGAGACTTTGTACTCTGCGAAATAGTATTGTCTGCGAACTAGAAGGTTGGGCTTCTCATGTATCACGGATGAGAGCTTCTTTAACATGTCGGTCTCAATGAAACAAAGTAATGCTCTAATTTCCCATCAAAGGCTCGAATGTTAATATCGTATATTTATCAAAAAAAGCTAAAGCACATGAAGAGATCATCAAATTTATCTACTCTAAGTTCTAGAATTGAGACATAAGTACACTATCACTCGAAAAACAGAATATACTTTTAATGTTTCAAGCTCGATACAATTTTCTACAGCCTCTCCTTAAAATTTTGCATTGCTTTCCGAGTCATTTTCACTGGTATTACTGCTCCATAGTCTACACCCTACGTTGAAAGACTTCAGTCTTTAGGTGTTATAAGTCTGATAACCTAGCCGTCCATGGAATCTTACCATGTAATGAGATGAGGTAGCCTGGAAACATTTATCCCAAAACTTCTCGAGAAATTCTAGCCATGTATGCGGTAACGCCATCTTGTTGGAACCACAGTGGTGCATTTTCATGTTCGTTAAATTTGAACTACAGGAAATTGCGTAACATCGCAATATAGCGGGGATACGACACAATTGGCGCGCGCCCTGATTGCTAAAAAAAAAATAGGACCTTGAAATGCAAAATATTGTAGTAGCACACAAAGTGCTACATGCTGACTGTGGAGAAATCATTTATGGAGCTGTTGAAGATTTTGCGGGTCTCAATTCGGATCATAATTCTTGTTAATGTTTTTCTTGGTAGGAGCTCTTCTGTAGTGACCTACTTCAAAATGCATACGAAATAGCTGCTGTGACACAATAACAAAATCGCCATTTTTAAAATAAGTCTCCAACATAACCACTCCACGCCATGACGGGCATTAAAATGGCCTGCATTGTGCTACTCAATGATGTGGCACTCGAGCGCTGTACACCAATACATTTTGCGAGGCAATCAATTCAAAAAGAGGAGATCATTCTGACGAACTCTGTACATAAAATTGCTTCTAAATTCTAAATAAGTTACGGCAGTGCTTAGGCGATCATTATTGACGATTTGTGTTTCAAAATGTATTCGCAAAATAAGTTTCTTGCCCAACCCCACATAACTGCCAAAACTCGAAAAAATCGAGAATTTGTTCTGGACTACACTAAAACCCACTCCCTACAATTATAATTTGTTTGTACCGTTAAAATAAACACACAGAAAACAGATTTGAAAACTATGTGACTGTTTTCGGCCCGACTATATTCCAAAGATGATAAAAATAAAATAATAGAATTTATTATTAATATAGTCTTTATGTCTTTCAGCACATTTGTTATATTTTGAAATTAGCATTCACTTTTAAGTTTTTTCAGCTTCAAAACAATATTCTGCAATTCTTCATTGTTATTACATTTTTTACTTCAAAGATCTTTTGTAAGTTTTAACAATAGATAACAGGCACTGGGGCTGAAGGATAGGTGAGCAAGCTCTTTAAAGCCACAAATTAATGCAACAGCTTAGGCAATTGCGGACAGTTTGACCCACCAATTTATGCAGTAAGTTGGAGTAATATTCTCTGTTCTCTTTTCCTTAAAATCAATTATCAAAAAGGCAAAAGATCATTGTCATGATCTTTTTCGTCGAGCCGCTTTTGCCTACTTTAGTTGTTTTTCGTCTGGTCTGTAGCATTGCATTGACTCTGTTTTTCTAAGAGATATAGTACAGGATAATAGTTTTATCCCTTTCAACAATGGATTTAAGAACTTCTTTGTTGCTGCGACAAATGTTTAAACATACTTACGCAGCGGATAGAGGAAAATCCACTAGATATGGTGGGTACCAGGGAATTAAAATACCCGGGGCAGACCAAAACTGGCAATACATGTATTGTTTGACTTAGAGTGAGCAGCTACACAACAGCAGCCTTATTTTTAGTGGAGCGGCTGAATTTAATCCTGGAAGATGGCATAAAATGTATATACCAAGACATCTACCCAATGTGGTATATTAGACCAACTACCTCAAAGGTTAACATGGCCCTACGCAGAAGAAAAAAGCTCTTAGTCCCCAGCAATATTTAAGCTCCTACCAAATATAATGGGCGAAATAGAAAAAAGGTAGATGGTGTTAAGAATCTCTAAGTTCGACCAGGCCGCCGAAGTAAGAAAAAAGCAGGGTTATTTATAGACACATGCAATATACAAATATTTATATGAGATGGCAGGTTAACAGATACACACAGGTACAAGGAAAGCTGAGCGATATTAAATGAGATATCATTGGAGTAAATGAAATACAACAAAGAGGTGAACGATGTTTAAGGAACACATACCGTCATATAAAGGACAAAAAATAAAATCCAAGGAGGAGTAGATTTCCTAATAAATAATAGAACAAGTGGAAATAAATGCATTTTAGTTACGCATCGCATAATCTATATAATAATACAGATATCGGCAAAATTTACGCTTAAAATTATACAGGTTTATGCACTTACCAAAGACTACGATAATGAAAAAGTAGAACAACTGTAGAAAGAAACATATGGGAGCATTATAAAAAATTCAACTAAATATCTGCTAATCACAGGAGATTTTAATGCGAGTGTAGAACGAAAACAGCAAAAAGAAGAAGGCATTCGTAAACATAATATAAAAAAATAATTAAACAGTATGTTAATAAATTATTCAGCAAATAAAAAGAAAAACAAAAATAAGTAGCACAAATGTAAGAACAAAGAGCCAGTATGACTGCTTTTACAAACCAAAATTGACTAATAACTAAAAACACAGTTATTTAATCAAAACATGCTTCCTGTGTTAACCTATGCAGCAGAAAAATTGATGTTAGCGGCAAAGAACACACAAGAATTGAGAATAATACAAAGAACTTCGAAAGATAAAATAACAAATATACAGATAAGACAATAGACAAAAGTAGATGTATTTGAAAAAACACTTAAACTAAAATCGTGGTGGTATGGACACATTGCAAAAACAGAAGATATCAAGTGAACAAAAAAATAGAGCAATATAGACCGAGAACGAAAAAAGCTGTTTATAATTAGTTGCGAAAGACATCAAACCTCAAGCCTCTCACGCTCTGCGAACATGATAATCTACATCTATTAGTATTCCAGTGTTCAAGTGCCTTCCTCTGACCATATTGCTGCAGTAGATAAATATCGCGATATCTTAAATTAAAATTACTATTTAGGAAACGTGAAGCTTGAACGCATAAAAACTTATGATATGTGCATTCATAAATAAATTGTGATGACACCGAAATTTTGAGAAGATACCATTTGGGGTCAACAACCGAATATCACCGGTGGGATGTGTGAAAAAGCTTTAAAGCTCAATAAAAGTAAAAGTTATTATCAAAATAATTAATAGAAAAATAATTACAAACGCAACGGCTTGTACAAAACCGAAATACCACAGAAAGTGCAGACGTACACACAGAACAACTTTTCTTGGCACGTAAGCGCACTTTCCCTGCTCTTATTTCTAACGGCTTTTTATTCTGCCCTGCTGATTTAAAGAGGCAACGCGGATATTTTCTCCAGTGTATGTACCGATAAGGGCAACACGCCCAACAGGCAATGCATTATTTATCGCAAGCGTTCGGCAACAAAAAGCCATTTAATCCGGAGCGGAGCAAACTCCACGACAGCTGCAATTCAGCGACACGGTAACTTTTGAACTCCGCAGCATGAACTCCGCTAATATTGAAAACGCGTTCGGCGATGCTTGCTCGGATAAGATAAATACAGCAATCGTTGCCGGCCGGGCTTTCGAACCCATCTATGGTAGCGCCGCGTTGTTATAAAACCTACTTCTTGCGATCGCATCGTGATTTGATAAAAGGAACGCCTTGTAAGGCGCTCGTAAAACGGGGGGTAGTTAAAGGCATTGTATGGAGCTGCTTTGTTCGGACACCATTGCGCCTGCTGATAGGATTTGCTGTTTCTGTATTGTTAAAGGCAGACTTTCGTTACTAAACGAGGCCAAAGCCATCTTTACAACGGCGATTTGTTAACTGTATTTTAAGGCATTCGATGCTATCAGCTCCAGTTGAACTTGCAGTAAATAATGTTCTTTCGCGCGAAGTTCACCATCAAGAAGCTCTTCATGTAAAAATGTTTGCATTTTGTAGTAGTTTGAGTTACACTAAATAATTTTCAAGACATAAAAGATATTAACTATCTGTAACACGACTACATAGGTAGAACTAAAAAAAAGAAAAAAGATATAAAACTGGCTTTTTAATTTTTTTCTATGATATTGAAATACAAGAAACGAGTGGTATTTAGTCACATGATTTGTGTTCTGAACACATGAAGACATGGCCTTGAAAATGTTTTCTTCTACTCTGGCTAAGTGTTAGGGATGTGCTTAGCAACCCAGTGTTTGGCTTGGTGGCGCATTTAACTGGAACTTACATGAGTGATGGGAGCGGATTCTATAAGACAGTTATTAAATTTTGCGTTAAACTAGGGAAAAATCCCTAACGAAACATGGAATATGGTACAGCAAGCATATGGTGACCAGGCATTATTGAGAAACCGTATCTTTGAATTGCACAACAGGTTTGGGGAGGACAGATTCAGTGCAAGGTGATCTCAACATCGGCCATCCATCAACATCACATACCGCTGTAAATGTGGAAAGTGGGAGGTAGTTATTGTAAGATCGTCGTGTTGCTGTGCGCAAAACATCGGAAGAGCTAAAGTTTAATAAAGATGTCTTAACTTACTGAAAAACTAGTCATTCATGTACTGATAGAAAAACAAAAAGGAACAAGACGATCACTTGTTGCTGAATTTTTGGAAAACGTCAGAATTGATTCCACATTTGTGTTAAAGGTTATTTCCGGAGATTAAAGTTGATGCTTCCAGTATGACTCAAGCAAGGCGTCAAACCATTCAATGGTAAGATTATTTGTGAGTCAGCCTCTAATTAACTAAACTACTAACTAATGTACTAATTATTTACTTTTACAGCCCGATTTCCTACTCAAGGCACTTAGATTACCACACCTGCTGTACCTCACAGCAATGCAACTTTTTTTCGACCGGTTTTTTATGCTTAAATATTAAGACCTTTTTTCGTAAGAAAATAGAAAGTTGAAGTATTATACTTTTATAACCTTATTAAATTCAATGAAAGTATTCAGGTTCAGAAAGTTAAGTATCTAGGAATCAGGAATCTAGGAATTAAATACACTAGCAATTGGTATATGCACAATGATAATTGTGGGTAATCCCATACTAACCATGGGTAGGTATTGACTGCACACTCCCTGAATATTCTTTTGACCAACCGTTTCCTATAAGATATGGATCGCAGCATTTGGGCGCAAGGAACCCCATCTTACTTAACAAGCGAGCTAATATGGTATACAGATGGTTCCTGTAAGGATAAAGGTACGTGAGCTGGTATACACGATACAAGACGGTACAAATATAAGTTTATTATTGGATACTAACGCCTCAGTCTTTTAAGTTAAAATATTTGTGATAATGTGATGCCTGTAGGAAAATATGAAACCTGATTATACCCAACAACACTCCAGTATTCTAACAGATAGGCAAACAGCTTTAAAAGCGTTGAAATTATTTCGTTTAATTACCAAATGTACGAAGGAATATCTATTCCGTCTGGTAACTCTATCTGACAAGAACATTGTTTGACTAATGTGAGTTCTAGGGACACTGGTGAGGTGGGTAATAAAACAGTAGATTTCCTTGCTAAAACCAAAACATGTAGTCTATTTACAAGATCAGAACTTGCATTTGATATACTCAAAAGCGCTAGTGGCGTGGACAAAAAAATAACAAGGCAGAGAATAAGGAAGGAACTAATTAGAAAACCTTCTAACAGGCTAACCTCGTACATCGTTCACTTAAGACGTGTACACATAAAGCAGACTGTAGGATGTGTCACAAATCACTGCCATCTGAGAAAACATCTACACAGAATGGCTACATACAGGAGTGATACACTTAGAAGATAATGTAATAAAGAGAAGGAAACAGCCTCATAAATAATCTTCTACTGTCCAGCTCTATACCGCAGGAGACAAACTTTTTTAGTCAACTCTCAGTGGATTAACACATACACAAAAGAATCTTGTAAAGAATTCAATCCGATTACTAGAAATTCTGAGTCAGTTCGTAACCTAGTAATCAAACACTTTAATGTAAAAAAATACTGTAGCTACCCGCAACCCAATAAGGAGATCCGGTTTCCGGAAGTCGACCGTCACTCTGCTGGCAATGACTTACGCCATTTGTGGAAAATCTGTGAAAGAATCACCATACTATTGGAAGTAAACCCTGAATGACTCTTAATTTGGCATTGCGTATTCTTTAGATCCGTTGATAAAACAACATCAACGAGAGTATCTTCCTTTTCCTTATGATTTTTAAATTGAGTTTCCTCAGAAATTTTTCTTTTTCTAAACGAGGTATTTCCCAATTCTTTTCAATCTTCTACAGTGTCCTTAAATCTGAAGTATTTTTTTAAAGTCCCCTCATGTAGGTGACTTCTGACGCCATATTTTCGGCACTAACAATAGCGACCTAAATTCGAAGCTCTCGACGTTCCCTAAAGTTCTCATCAGAAGATAATTTTTTAGCTTTACGGTATCCTTTAGTGTCCAATATACCTTTATCAGTGGGTTTAGTGTGCTGATTTATTTCCATTGCGGTTTCGCTCCTTGACGATTTTATTTAAACATCACTCTTAACACCTTGTAAAGCTTGTACATCCATGGCAACCACCGATCGTCAAACATGGTTGTCAAAAACTTTTTTTCTGGTTACAATTAATTGTTGTAGATCTTTGGATATAACTCCTTCTTGGGCATTTCTCGTACGCTTAAACACTTCCGTATTTGATCTTCGCGGCTTCAGTGTTACCAGATAGAGCAGATTACTAAAACCTTCCGTGCCAAACTATTCAGAACTGTTCCAAATCTTAGCGCTTGCTCGTAGCCCTGCAAGAAAGACCCGGTTTCTTAAAATCAACTGTTATGAATGTAATAGTTTCAAACACGTCACTGTTTAATCTCTACTTGTATTTGAAAATACCCATAAAATAAAATACCTTATAGACCTCCTATAAGCTTCTTAAAATCATAATTGATGTATTATTTTGCACCACTTTTGTTAATTATATTCATTGTTTAACTGATTAAATTAAATAAATTAAAAATTAGCTTTGTTAATAACAAATTAAGGTAAATTGCCACATGATTATTGCTGGTAACGTGCTAGCCTCCACATTCATTCGCGTATATTCACAACTGCTGTCTAGGGTATTTATAACTGCACGTAAATAAGCTGCCACCTTCATGAAGAGAAATTCAAGCTGGTTTGCGCCATTTCAGCTTTTAATGTGCCACTGTTTTTGTAACGCGTTCGTTTAGCTGGATTTAATGTTGGTCATTATTATGCAAAAATGTAGGTGCTTGTTAGCAACCGTTGAATATTGCGGCATTATTAATTTAAAAGTATTTAAATCTACTTTTTGTGTGGGGGCGTAACGTTTTAATCGCGTTTTTGCAGCTACGCAGGGATGTTAGTCGTTGCCAGGCAACTGGAGTGTAGTGGTGTGCACCACGCGCTCATAGCTAATACCAATCTCACTTGCAATCAACGGCTTTCCCCGATCAAATTATCCTCGTGATCGATAAATACGGATGGGTTACCAAAACACTCGAAGTTTACAGTCCAATAAACAGATCATTAATTTGTTTATCGTTACAGAAGGTTTCTATTAGAATGTCATAAAATAGCGTTGGTTAATTTATTTTAAAATAAGATCAAAACTGCAATACACAAAACTATCAAAATACAGATATGGCTATATACAAGCAACAAGTGTAAATGTAGAAGAATGAAAAGGAATCTTCATAATTTCTGCGGTCTATTGTCTACATAAACATGACACAAAACAAGAACCATTTAAATAATCATCTCCATTAGATTACCAACGTGAGCAAAAAGAGATGAAAACAGTATAATTGTATTTGTCACAATTTGAAAGAGGTATTTACATCATATGCAGTTGAAATAACTCCAGAAAAATAGAACTACATCCATAAATATCTTAACATCTCTTTCCAAATGACATTAACTATTAAAAAGTTAGAAATAAACAAAGTAAGAAGATTAATACCCATCGAATTGACTACAAAAATGATTTAATAACTGGAGGAATTTTAAAACAACTACTAAAAACCCGGCTAAAATAATCACATAGATATTTAACTCTATAATAGGACCAGGCTTCTCTTCTGGCCATTGGAAAGATCTTGTTACCTATCTATCAGTCCTTTTTCTGTCTTGTCAAGAGTGCTCGAGAAAATTTTCTTAATAAGGTTTAAACTTCTCAAGATTTAGTACCACAACATCAGTTTGCATTTAGGGAGCAATAGGCTAGTATAGAACAGGTGCTTAGATTAACTGATCTAATCTATATTGATTAAGAGAACAAAAAATAATACATAAGGCTTTGGATAGATATCAAGTATCATGTATTTACATTTTTTCGTTACACTAAAAGAAGAGTGCATGTCACTCTTTTCGATCAAATGAGGAATATCTCAGGGACTAATATTATATCTACTATACACTTTTAATCTTTCAAATACAAATCTGGCAGTAACAGTTTTGCTAATAATATAACTGTTATCCCATCACACAACAACGCGAATGTAGGATCATGTTACTTACAACACAAGTATAAAGTATTGAAACATTTATTTTAACCAATATTTTACCAAAACAAAAAACTGAATACTAAGTTACGCAGGAGGCACTGGTTAATGGGCCACCGCTCCCAATTATCTCTAAAGGATACTTTAATATAAAGTAATATTGAAGCTAGTGTGGACTTATGGGCTACAGTTATATGGATCTGCTAGTAAACCCAATCTAGCAATACTTCAGCAATTCCATTCAAAGGAACTGCATGTCGTATGTACGAAACAAGTTTATTCATCGAAATCTGTATGTTACCGAAAAAATTACAAAGCTCAACATACTATATCGAAATAGATTACCCCTTCACCCTAACACGATGGCAGTAGACCTTCTACATGATGAAGAAGGAACACGTAGACTCAATAAAATAGAATAGAACTAATAGACTTGCCAAACAGATTAACTTAGATTTAGTTTAATCTTGTGCCTTTTTATTATAATTATAACCTATTTACTTATTTTTATATTATTTAAGACAAATGTATCTCTAAATATCACCTTACAGGTTAATGGTTCATGGCACTGTTATTAATTTGTTTAGTTACTCAAGACAGATTGTAAATAATTATGAAAGCTAATAAAGAAAAAAGTATGTGAAGAACATTGATATACAGATGTATAATACAATTGAAAATGGTAAGAAACACAAAAAACCAACAATTCTGTTTAAAAGACCGGACCTGGGGAAAAGGACATTTAGTCATACGATTCTGGTTATGGTTTTCAGAAATGTTAATATAAAATTAGTTTTTTTTTTAAATAATACATACCCTACAACAATGTAGCATAAGTATTGTGGGAGTAGCTAGTTGTTCCTTAGAAACAGAGGTTAACTTCTAGTAAAATGATGTACAGATCTCTTAAAAAATCTTCTATAATGCCGAACTTATTCCCTACACCATGTTACGTGGGAAATTTTTTGCAACCTGGCGTCAACGAAATGCATTTCACAAGTCTGCTGGTATAGAGATTGCTTTTCTCATTTACGGGGGTGGCACTTTCCTTGAAAATATATCAGGTAGCTGCTGTAAAATATCTACTTAGGTCACTTCTGGCTCAATTCCAAATGAACGTCTTTTTCATGTATGCCCTCCACTGTAACGTCGGGTAACATTTGAAACCTTCATCACAGCCTCATAGTAGTATTTTGTGAGACTTAAACTCTTGGATTATTATTCGTTGGATTACACTAAACTTAATCGTACTATCGTTCGATCTTATACGAAAAATTGTGTCTACTTACTTTCAGGCAGATGTGATTTCTATCTTACCATTGATATGGATTTTTACCGCACTACGTCAAGTGGGGCAAATGTATGCGTATGATACCTAAATTTCAATTTCCTTTTATTTTATTTATGGATACCAGTATATATCGTTATTTAGAGTAATCTAAAAAAAGATGCGTCTAACTCCTGAGACACTTAAAAACAATTTATTGATTATTTTATAAACTATTATTTAAACAGAAGAAGACTATATTCCTGTATGATTAGATAAGAAACATAGCTTTAAAGATATTTCCCAAAAAATTAAGTTTTGCTATTTAAAAGTCGTTGACAAATTCTTTGAGGATTTATAATACTAACCTAATTGATAACTGCAATAAGATTGCACTCTTTCATAACATAAACCAATAAACATTTATTTTATCAACGGTTTAATAAATCAAGTAAGGTGAGCGCATATGATTTGTTGACAACTCAATCTAGGATAGACGGAGGATTTACTTTATGTTATCTCCATGTACTCGTGTGAATTTTTAAATTAACTAAATTTTATAACTGCAGAAAGCCCTAATTAATAGATAAAAGTTGTTATTTAGCCGTACAATCTAAGCTGTTAATTATTGGTAACAATCGTTAGACATTGAAAAAAAATAAAGATTTATTTACAGTTCCTACCCTAAATGTTATCAACTGATTCGACCATATATTATTTTATTTAGAGGAATCCGTTTACTAAACAGTAGCGTTTTAATACTAAAGCTCTAAACGCTTTAAAACTTCAAATAACTTACACTTAACTCATTAGTTCACGTACACCTATTATTCAGCATTATTTTAGGTAATTTGTTATATTATTTTTTATTATTATATGTAATATTGTACAAAAAAATTAATAAAAATTTTTTAAACAAAACACTTAGTTAATTTACTATTTTTTAGAAATCAATTTAGAACTTATATGCTATTTTCGGACATCCAAGATGGCTTACCCCCTTAAATATGTATAACCAATTTGACCCTATTGCAACTTTTACATAGTTGAAAAATGGGAGATATTGAAAATGTATCAAAAAATTAAACAGAAATAGATAACAGAAATAATTTTAGCACAAATAGAATCAAAGAAAGATATACAAAAATAAAAATAACATCAAGTACAAGAAAATACAGCATATAATTAAAAAAATACGATTAACAAAAAAATGTTGATGATTGTAAGATCTATAGAAGTCAAAGAATTAAGCAAACTTATGGCACTTTTAATTTATATAAAAAGATAAAAGAAGTCACAAGAATTTCAAAAATATAAAAACAGCATATTAAACTGGTAGTAACAAAGATATAGTAGCAATGGGTAGCTTACTTAGCCCTGTAATTGTCAATTACTACATAGAAAAATTTAGAGATCGCCATCAATACATCACCTTTAAAATCCGCGATATAGCTAAGATACGTCGATGACACTTGTAATATAAAGACCCTACTACAATTTCTTATACACTTGAATTCTATACATCTAAGCATACAGTTTACTGAACTATGGAACTGAAATCGAAAGATAGGATTACTTTCTTAGACGTACAGGTGTTGAGATCGGAGAATGGACATTTACAACACACCATGTACAGAAAACCCACGCATACACAAGGTGAAAACCATCGGAATTACGTCAGAAAATACCGAAAAATTACCTGCAACGACCCGATTGACGTCAGCAGCAAACCCGATCATGTTATCTACCATCCCGTCAACAACGGACCCCTAACACCATCTTTATCACACTTGCACGTGTATAAAAGCGAAAACGCATGGAACATGTTAGTAATATAAAAAAAATACATATTTTTTTATTGAAATCCCAATTTATTTACAATCTGCACAAGTTGCATTTCGTAAATTCTGTGATAGATTACTTGGACATGTAGAAGCATCCCCAGTAGGATGCTTCTGTAACAATTGTCATCTAGATGAGTTTTGAGTTTTTGGGTATAAAAGTAAACTTATAAACTAGATCTTTATATTGATTAAGTAGGAAATCTAGTGGGCAAGTCATTTGGTATATATTTTTGGAGTCTTCGATTGCAATTTTGGGGAACTGTAAGACCCATTACTAATGTGTTGGGATGTGCACTAAGACGGTCACTGTATTTAGCACTGAAACGGCTGACTTCTTCTTTCACTGAAGGCATATGACGATCGTTACGGATAGCCGTGTTTGACACGAACCAGGGCGCGCTCACAATCATGCGCAGCACTTTAGAATGGAAGCGTTCTAGGATTTCTAAGTTAGAGTTGGCAGATGTTCCCCAAAGTTGAATCCCGTAGCTCCAAACGGGTTTGAGAATTACCTTGTATAAAAGGAGTTTATTGCTTAATGATAACTTCGACTTATGTCCCAGTAGCCAGTACATCTTGGTTAAAATTAATCCCAGCTGCTTGCGTTTACTGAAGATATGTTTGCGCCATGTTAGCCTTCTGTCAAGATGTAACCCAAGCTACTTTACTTCTTCTTTTTGCGGTAAATGAGTGTCCTTTATCTGAACCGGGGGACACGTATCTCTGCGCAGGGTAAAGGTTACTTGAGTTGACTTACACTCGTTTATTTTGATTCTCCAGCTTGTTAACCATTTGTCAATTGCAGTTAAATTGGCTTGAAGTTTTTATGAGGCAGCGACTTAGTCTCTGTTAGCGGTGTAATCCGCAAATGTAGCTGTTGTGATTTCTGGTATTGTAGGGAGGTTTGCTGTGTATAAGAGATAGAGCAGTGGTCCGAGAAAGTTTAGGGGGAGGAGTGTTCTTAGTTTGCATAGGAGTCCCGTATGTCACACTTTATCAAATATCTGTGATATATCTAGGAACGCAGCAGAGCAGTAGTGCTTGTCTTCAAAGGCTTGATTGATTGTTTGAACTACCCGATGGATTTGTTCAGTTGTTGAGTGCAACTTTCGAAAACCAAACTGGTGGGATGGTAGTAGCTCTTTGTCATCAATAATTGGGATTAGTCTTTGTACTAAGAGCTTTTCGAAAACTTTAGCTACTATAGACAGAAGGCTTATCGGTCGATAGGACTTTGGGACGTTGGGGGGTTTATTAGGCTTTGCGATGACTATAATCTGTGCCACTTTCCATTGGGATGGAAAATAACCATTCTGAAGGACTGCATTATATAACTGAGTTAAGTACTGTGTACCGATGGCAGGTAGCTCTTTGAGTATTTTACTATTTATTAAATCATACCCCGGAACCTTTTTAGGGTTGAGTGTGCTAATGACTTCATGAACTTCAGCAGCTTTGAATTTTTTAATAGGCAGTTCAAGTTGGTACGGTTGAAACAGTGTTGAAACAGTGTTTGTCTTCTTCTTGGGGGAGATTTTCTGAAGGATGTGGCTGGAACACAGATGTTAAGTGTACAGCAAATACGTTTGTCTTCTCCTTATCGCTTCTTGCCCAGCTGCCCTGGAGGTTACGGATGGGCGGAGAGAATCTTTTTAGTTGTTTCAGTTTTTTTGTTGTCTTCCACAGGGAATAATCCGTCGCTTCCGTGGGTGATAAGTCTTTAAGGAATGTTTCGATGCAATCGCTTTTGTTTTTATTAAGGAGATCCTGTAGCTCTCGAGTTGCTCTGTTGAGTAGTAGTTTGCTTTCAGGTGTACGCAGCCTTTGCCAGTTTCTTCGAAGTCTTCTTTTATCTAGATTTTTTGTTTAATAATTGAGGGGCAATCAGGAATTGTGACTGCATCGGGTATAATTGGCGTGGCCTTCCAACATGTCCGCTGAATGACATCATTGAATAATTTGACTGCAGCCTCTATGTTTTCTATGATTTCAGTGGAATATTTAAGGTTAGTTCAACATTTACGACATACCGAAAGGTGTTCCAATTTGTACGGTTATTGCTTAATTTAGGGGTTGTTTCTTTTTTGAGGGATTTAGTGGTAAGGATGATCAGGATTGGGGAATGGTCAGAGGAAAGTTCGAAGCAGGATTTTATATTGGCATGACTTTGATGAATTCCTTTTGTTATGCAGAAGTCCACCAAATCAGGAAATTTGTTTGGGTTCGTGGGCCAATATGTGGGTTCTCCCGTGGATAGGTGCCGCAAGTTATTGTGTTCAAAAGTTTTGTTTAGTTCACGTCCCTTTGTCGTTGTAATTCTGGAACCCCAGTCAGTGTGCTTGGCATTGTAATCAGCGCCCGCAATGAATCGTTGTCCAGGGGTTTTGAAATAGTTTTTAAATTGTTCTTCTTTAACAGCATGTTTAGGGGGGGAGAGGTTGAGGGGTCCTATTTGATCCTCAATTGACACACTTGTTGTTTGGAGAAAATCACTACTGTGGCTTTCTAGTTGATGGTGCTCGATTGTGTTTCTGATTATTATGGCAGACCCGCCACGAGCTGTTCACGCCGTATGGTTCGTGGTATAAATCGCATAATTTGGGATTTTGATAAAGCTCCGATCAGTAAGATGTGTTTCCGAAATAAGTAACACATCAATGTTGTGACTAGTAATAAATAGTTTTAATTCTTCAAGGTGCTGTGACACGCCGTTGGCGTTCCATTGGGCAAGCTGTAAGTGTCTGTCCATTATTTAATTTTTGCAAGGACTGCTGTTAATAGGTTTAACACTGTTCCTATTTGTTCCGATAGCTTTAACATTATGTTTTTTAATTCTTGTATGTCGTTTGCTTGTTGGTTTGGATGGCTAGTATTTGTTGTTTGTGGGATATTTACAGCAGGTTCAGAGTTTTGTTGTTGTACTGAAGCTATTTATGAATACGATAGTCCCGGTTGTATTTGTTGGTATTGTCTAATTTGTGGGGGTGGTATGTACTGTTTTTGTCGAAGGGTTGGAAAATGTTTACTTTGTAACTGTTTATATATATAGTACATCCTTTGTAATTCGCAGGATGGTTTCCTGTGGAATATTTATTTTTGCCCTTGGGGGTTCAAACTTGATTTTGCATTGCTGCAAGTATTCTACCTCAAAAATGCATTTATTGTTAGGGGCTGGTTTAAGCTCGACATAAAACATTGGAAGAGGCAATTTAGTTTTAAATTGTTTTATATTACAAATATTTGTGACCTCGTGCCCTAATTTTTCAATTTCACCTTTGATATCTTTATAGTCGATGGAGTGGGTAGATTTTTTAGCATCACTTTATAATTTCCCTCTTCTTTTAGTTTATAAGTGTGAAATTTCGTTCCCTTTTCAGTCAGAGCTTTTGTTATTATTCTGTAATATTCAGGTGTTTTGGGCTGAATTTTTACTTGGTTATTGACTAGAGCTTTAACATCATATTGTAGTTTGGCTTTTTTTTCTAGCAGTTGTATTAGCGGTGCAATAGTTAGTACACGATTTACGACAATGGGGGGAGGTTTTGAGATTTTCTCGTTAGTGTTACCAGCGTTTGATTCATGTTATGCATCGTCACCTTCCATGTTTACATTGGAGTAGCGATTTGATGTTGAGGGTGGGCTAAGCCAATATTCGCTCCCTTTAGGGTGTTTATTTTTGATTTCCACTTCATCTAGATTTCTATTTCTTTTATAGGAAACTGTGGTCCAGTTATTAGTATTTTCTGGTGGCTGCGGGGTGCGTTGGAATGAGTGTTTTGTTGGGTTTGATAAAAGGTTTGGGGATAAAATGTTTGAGTTTGTTGCGTTTGAAGTGGAAAATTACCTGGTGTTTGATGGAATTGTCTGTAGAAGATCTGGGTTTGGTCCGGTGTCAATACTGATGGTTGCATTAGTGGTGGTATTTGGGGGGGTTGCACCCCTCCCGGAGGCTGGTCGTAGGCCATAAAGGCCTCTTTGCTGCGGCTTCGTTCAGTTATATAGGATTAATTTAACACGCAGCGTTAAATTTAAAATTTAGAAATATGTGTTGCAATAAATAAAGCCCGATTTCGCGGGTTATTGCGCAGCCAACACTTGCACTTTTAACCGCAAGATACGTCTTTCCTATTCGAAAGTAAAATAGGAACAAAAATACATATTAGATTGCAGCTAATTATAGATAACACATAAATGAACAAGTTCGCCAAAAATTGAACAAGCCAGTAATACTTTTATAAGAGTGAGGAAGTTGATAATAGCCCAGGACCACCAATTAACTTTAAAAGTAACAATAGTCAGATGTTATCTATTAAAGAAACTTCGAAAAAACTGGAATCTTTCGAGAGGTATGACTTCTACTGAAAATTTCCTGGATAGACCATAACCAACAGATATTAAATATACGATAATCGTGATTACACACGCGTTGACAGAAACGGCGAACAAAAGGAAAGGAAAACATGTTTTATAAGAATTTAGAAAAACTATATAACCAACTGTCAGCTCAGGAAATTAATACAATGATCAAAAAGAAAGATATTTAATTTCTAACCATCAGCAAGCATAATAAACATTATAAGATTCATTACAATAGCGTTCGTTTCATTAGTTATGCAATAATAAAAAAAAATAAGGATTACAAGCACGTACTTTCAGAAAAAGACTGTACACAAAGGAACATAACGTGCACCAAATAAAACCAAATAACGAAATATTAAGATGATAATTAATGTACGAGCAGGAGCAGAGGTACAGAAGCTAATTCTAAGTACAAAAACGAGTTAGAAATAAAAACGAACTAGATAAAATAAAAATGTTGAAAACCAGAAGGAAAAAGATGGGGAAGGGTACAGAATGTTAAAGAGGAAATACAAATAAATCTATAGGTAGACAAAAAAACTATAAGATTAAAGAATTAGAACAGAAATGCATTATTAACGAAATTACCAACAGGTAAAAAACACAAAAAAGAGAAAAATATCATATCTATTCATGTTAAATATAAGAAAAGGAAAGGTATTAAGAAACATTAAATTAATTATGCAAAAAATGGAAAGAATATTTTAACAAACATTAAAAAAAAATGTAAAGCTACAGAAAGAGAAAAAGCAGCAAAAAAAGCGTTTTACAAGTATGGGGAAAACAGTAGTGGAGATAATCAAAGACATTTGGAAACGAGGAGAAAGCCATAAAAATGGAAAGACGTTGTGCTGAGAGACAAAATAAGGCAACAATAGTGAAACAACACTGTTGGACATAATGGAAAAGATAATAGTCACTACATTAAAAAAACAATTGGATAAGCAAGAGGACGGAATTCTAGGAAAGTATCAAAGTGTTTTAGCGTTTTTACCATCAAGAAAATAATCATCAGCAGTTATAATCACGACACAAATATGTACCTGATTTTCGTTGGCTTCAAACAGACATACGAAGCAGTCAACAGAGAGAAACTATTTGAAGATTTGATAAGCTTACAAGTACAGTCAAGTTGTTAAGGCTAATAAAAATGATATTGGAGCATACTAGTTTAGAAATGAAGAAAGGAGTGAAATGAAGTGATCCAGTATCATACATTCTATTCAGCCTGATGCTTGCTTTAACATAATAACAACCTGAGAGATAATAATCATAATCAAAAGTTAACAATATCTAGCAGATGTCAACGATCTAGCCCTCATGATAAAATCAGCATCGAGATTGCAAAAAATAAACAGAATACAAGGAAACGAGAACAGAGCTTTAATGTAACAAAAAATAAACTTTATGGTAATAGAAAACAAGACCAATATAATAACAAAAACACTAACACACAAAATGAGAGAAAGCAGATAAAATGAAGATATACACGGTAAAAAACTTATTGCGCGTAAGTACTTACACAACAGAACAAAACAAAGAAAGTGTTGAAATCGAAGCAAAATCAATTAAAAGTGAAAAGTGAAAAGTGAAAAGTGCGCGGTTGCGTTACATAGTATAATATTGTTAAAAGCGGTGTAATGTAGTGCTAAGTGGAGTGTTAAGACCTACAGCTACTTACGTTTGTGAAGCGTGAGTATACAATAAAAGTGAACAAAGTAGAGTGGAAGTTTAGGAAAGAAAGATATTATGAAGAATATTTAACAACAAAAGTAGACGATCAGCGGAAAACGGGAAAAAAGAGGAAATGATGCGTCTATACAATCAACCCAGTATAACCCAAATCATAAAGAGGCAAATATTAAGATGGCTAGGCCATATAAAAGGCTAGGACAGATTAGAACACTAAAACATTTAACGAAAAGATAACTGGAGGCACAATGAGAGTAGGACGACACAAGAAGAAATGCTTAACGGCTGTCGAAGACGGTATATAATTATTTTATTTTCTAGAATTATAAGTCCAAACAGTGATGAGGAAATAGTTAAAGACAATGGAATCAGTCGTGGGTTTATTTAAAGAACTTATAGGATTTAAGAACATATAAATTAAAATACCGAAAAAAAATCGGTTAAAATTTTGACTTTCTTGTATAAAAAAATAATCTACACATTCCTTATATTTTCTATTTTATTTAAGTAGGGAGCAGTAGTTATAAAAAAATTAGACCTCATTTGTACAAAATCTTCGATCTGTCGCAAAGTGAAATAATTTCTAAAAATGCTGTGTAGGCCAAAACATTTTTGACAGTATAAAGATTTTAAAAAGTGCTGTTTCGAATCTGCTCCAGTGATATAGCCATGGCAAAGGTTATCGAAAAATTAATGTTTCAGAAGAATAAAGAAAAGTTTCCGTAAATTAATCTCTTTATGGACAACTGTTGTTGCTTAATTTGTAAATATTTTATTGTTTTTTAACCAATACAACATACAAAGAAGTTGAAAGAGTACTACAAAAATTTTTATAGCCGTTAGGGCAAATACCATTCACTGCCTTTTTTACTGCATCAAACAGAGCGCAGTGTCTCGGTTCACAGTCCAGTAAATATAAAGCAAGATAACAGCATGTACTTGAGAACAGGACTATGGTTTCTTCTAACAATGGCTTTCAATATGCTGCCACTTCAGAGACCTATTTTTTTTTAGAGTCTAATATCATCTGAATAACTAGACATTCAAACAATGTTTTTGAACCCACACTGTCTAGCTGTAGTAACTATTGGCATGCCTCTATATGATTCTAATTCTTTTGAGTGGTGAGACCCATTGCGCATAAACTTTTGTCATCTTGAGGTCCTCATAAATGATTTTATGCAAAGTTCCGCGAGACAGACCTGTTGGATGTGTTTTGTTTGATTGCTATTATCCTGTAAAGCACACGCTGGATAACACATTTACCGGATGCCCGCTGCTTTTGCCTTCCTCGACAGTCCTTGCTGTCTTAACTCCAATATCCTGCAAAGCACAGTTCTGAGATTCGGCGGTGCACTTCTATACGCAACTTTTAATTCTCACTCACCACTTCGTTAAAAAAAAAAACACGTTGTCCATCATTGCCTATGATTGTTTCCATGATTTTACTCTGTGTCCACAAGTGAAATTGTGGTAGTGCACGTGCATGTTGCCATCTAGTGGCGGAAGAACTGAGCCATCATTTAATATATAATACAACCGTAATTTCATAGGGAGTGTTAATAATTTATGAACGTTCAAAATAACATATCAACTTTATATTTAAACTAATTAGATGGAACCACCAAGATAACATTAAAAATGAGTGAATTACATAATATAAATCTCAGTCGCGTTGTTCTTAGAGACTCTAGATGGTTTAATGAATACTGATGGAGGTATCCAAATACTAGGCATATGTCGAAGAGCTTTCTGAACCATTTTAATCATCGCCGGGCAATTACCTAAGCTATGCGTAAGAATACACGAGGACGCCAACAGGAAGCGCCCAAGAATAACCCGAAAGTTTTCAAAAACTTGCTAAGCGACTATAAAAAGATTTATCCCAATTAAAGAGCCGCAGTAAACGTGAGCGGGTTATTAACGGTGCGCCTTATTTCTTCCGCGGCGCACGTGGCTCGACAAGCAATTTCCAGCGTCGTCTTGCTCTATCTTTACCGGAAACGCGTCCATAAATTGGACTGAAAGCCACTGAATTCACGCTGATTAGTTCGAACTATGCCCAGGTCATTGGAGATTGGCGCATTAACGATTGCAGAATAATTAGGGGCAATTTTTGTTCTACATCTGTACTACGCTTCCCAATTAATCAGTTGGGGTTAAGGCATTAATGTTCTTTAAGCAAAACGGGGGAGCTGGGTGGATTAGGACTGTCTGAATTATAAAATATTAGCCGAAGCCCGTAATTACAGCGGTCTGCCCAAATTTGCTTGCGTATTTTCTAGGCATTGCTTAATTTATTTTCGTGTTAATGCAACAAATAAAAAAAAGTTTTAGCGCCATTTGTGGGCGAAATGTTGTCTTTTTTTATCTATATAAATAATGCAGGTGAATTAAGAAAAATCTGTGACATAAAATTTTCTTGTTAATGCTACAATTTTGACGAGAAATTTTTGTAATAAGTACTTCACTAATGTATTTGCATACAATTTTTTCGTTGGTGGCAATATTGAAATTGCAGCAAAATTAAAAGAAAATTGTGTTGTATTGAAACTTAAGTATACTCTAATCAGAGAACTATAAAAGTTTGAAAACTATATGTTTGTATGTCCAAGATTAGGTTATTACGTTTCTTAGACATGGGACCTAGAGGAAGTAGTAATATCATATCTAAATAAACACCAAAGGAGTTTTCAGACATACAGATTAGACACTTCTAACTTAAATGGAGTAAAAAGGTCTGGAAATCAACAAAGAATACATTAACAACAAGGTAACAAATTTGAAAGAGAACATATTGTTAGTCTTCATGAAAAGGTTGTTGTTTTACGAGATTTACGCCGAAGAATTGATCCCCATAACAGTGGGTCAAAAAATATACTCTTTTAGGATGAGCGAGGTCTGGACCAGTACGCAGGATAACTATCCGGAAAGATTGTTATCTTTAGAATCACCTTTAAGTGTCCTATCGCAACAACAGTAGACCCTTATACCGATTGTCCACTTTCCCTGTTGCATGTCGATTACTAACAATGGAATTAACAGCACAACGTTCTTTCTTGCTACTACCATTGTCTTTTCTGCACCGACAACTAAGATTAAAATAGGCAACGGAAAAGCGTCTATAAACACACGGATGACATAAAATTATATTTCTGATTAATTCAGATTTTATTTAAACTACAACAAGAACGGTGTAATACCGTAAAGGAAACTTTCTACAGCGGTGCGAAATCGTAACGGTCACTTCCGGTAGCCGTTAACCGATTTGGCTGAAAATCAATCCCATGAAAGGTACTGACCTAAGATGTGCGTGTGCCAAGTTTAAAGTGAATCCGTTGAATAGAACGGAAGTTATAGTGTCTCCAGACACACAGACAAACAGACAGGATGATAATCACATTAACTTTCTACTGTAAGCTCCGCTGTAGAGAGTTAACCAGAACACTGCATTTGCACAACACCAACTACGGGTATTATAGTATGGGTAGCTATCAACTATAATAGTAGACCGTCTCTAGTCACAAAAATATTTTTCTTTAAAGGGCACCCCAAGCAATCTCTCAACAAAGGTGATGCTCGACTACATGTGACACGTTACACATTAGACTTCCTTTAACAAAACAGAGTGAAAACTTTTCCATGGCCGGTCCAATCATCTGACCTTTGACCGATAAAAATTATTGGTATATCATTGTGCGAAGGATACAGTGGTATTCATGACCTCCAAAAACTTGGTAGAACTATGTAAATGTATCAATAATAAATTAATGGAATATAATCCATCAAGACATCATTCGTTTATTGTTTAACTGAATCCCAAAAAGAATAAAGAATAAAAAATAAAAACAAAAGTTGGAAGTGGGGCTTTATATTATTAAATAAATGTAAATGTTTATAAAAAAATTGCGTAATATAAGCCTATGTCGAAGTCTACTTCCTTAACAATCTCTTAAATATTTAATGGATTACTTTCTTTAGCTATAGAAGCTTTTTTGTTATATTTGGGGGAGATTTCTTCATTTTTGATATGTACGACCTTTAACCTTCTTTAACCAACTCTAATAAATATCAAGAGTAACTTTATTCTTAATCAAAATATTTCTTATGTCAAACACATCAAATGCATTTTCCAAAATTGCTCATTTTTAATATTCAACTGCCAAATTATATAAAGAGTTTAATCACAAGTGCCTCTAAACATACAAAACAAAGAATTAGTTATTGCTGAATAATTTTTTATGAATTTTTTTTATCAAGATCAAGTATAGAAAGTCTTCTAGATATAAAATAAAAATTTTATTGATCAAAAAATTGTAATATCAAACAGACAAGTGTGAACGTTATATATTTAGATTTTATTTAATCAGCGTAAACCTGCCACTTTTTAAATTTGAATTTCAGTGCGCTTGGAAGTTACGGAACGCTATTGTTGGAGCCTTGCTAAATGCAAAAAAGTTTGCGATTGCCGTCAATTTAACAGTCGGTAAATCAGAAATTTCACTTAGAAAAAACTATCTGTTAAGTACGATTTCAGAACTTAGTGCGTGACAATCCATCGTGCCATACCTTATCCAAAATATAAAAATGTCCAAAAGATGGCTGAACAGTATCTCCTTGTTTAAGTCCTATCTAATTCTTGAAACGACCAGGTGAAGTTAATAATACAACGATTTTTGTTAAATCTAATCTGATGTTGAAGAGTGAAATTTTCTTTTTTTAATAAAAGTTCAAAGAATTCTAAGAATAATTTTGATGGATTAGTATGGCCTTAGTTCTTGGAGAGCTTTCTTTGGTTTTAGGATTAATGTTATTTGTGTTACTTTTCTTTGTGATGGATAATAGTATAGTCTAAATTGGTATTGGAAATTGTGGTAACAACTCTATCCTTCACTAGAAAATATTTTTTAATACTTTCCCAATTATCAAAACACATCCTGAAGTTTTTTTTGGTTTATGTTGGTTACAACAATTGTTCAGGCCTTTTTTTGCTTAAAGAACTAGATGGGTAGTTTCATTTGGTATATAGTCCCTAATCATTGGCAAATTTTATTTGCTTTTTCTCTAGCAAATGCTTCAAGAACTATGGCAAAGCGTTTCGCAAAAACGTATGCTTCTTTATTTTCAGTTTTCTGATTGATTTGAGACTATTTTTACGGCCTTTTACAAGATATAGTGGCTTGCTTCGGTTGGGCGATTGAAATAGCCTTGAATAGCCATATTATTTTCCTTATCTAATAAAATCTTAAGTAGTCTGGTGGTCTTATTTAATTTACTCTTGTTGAGCTAATGATTTGCAACTGCCTTCTTAACTTGTCTTCGATCTTCTTAACTTATCATCGGTATGAGTTGCGCTCCATGCAGCTTCTTAGATGGATCGTTTTAGATGTTAAACTGCTTTATCCACACGTTATGGCCTTTTTAGAGGTAATGCCGTCTACAATTTTTTGTTTAATAAACTTCTAAATAATTCCTAATCCATTTTCTTGCTACATAGTGTATGCAGTGACTTTTTAATACTGACTGCGTGTGAATCGTGGCGATTAGTGCAAAGTAATAGAAAAACAATTCAAAATTACTCTTTATATTGAGATAATCTTCTGAAAAGCCTTTGGTTAACCAAGTCAGATCTGATATATTTCTGAAATCCGTTAGCTTTTATGAAGGTTCACCAGTAGATATATGTTGTAGGTTGTTATCTCTCATTGTTTGATAGTTATTGTCCTCTTGAAGTGATCTGTCTAGATCTTTACTGTACATTATAATTAGCTGTATAATAAAAAGATGACTAAGTTTCTTGTAAAATTTCTCAAACTGATCTTTTTTAATAATTGCCTTAGGTGGGCAATAATTAGTCCAATTGTTCGTTTCAATCTTCTATGGCGGTGTTTTATATTGAGGTATTGCAATTTTATTTCTTTACTATTTTCTTTTTGTTGTTATTAGCTGCAAATTTTACACATTCTGGGTTATGATAGCCGAACTTTTGGTATGTCTGTATCTATGAAATTTAAGATACTGAGAAACTTATCTTTTGGAATGCGAATGGCTTAGTATATATTGGTAGTACTAGTAGTATTCTTAGCTTTGTCTGCTCTATCGTCCTACACAATTACTATTTATGGACTTTTTCCACGTTTTTCATTAACTACTCATATGCCACACTGATTCTTGGTTACCTGACAATAAGTTAAGTTGTGAGTAGACAGGTGTGAATTGTTTAGGAATATTTTGGCGATAATAATTTTATTTTAATCACACTATGGGAATAATGAAGAGATTAATGAATCACGTTCACTTAATGTTATTCACTTTAAATAAAATAAATATGTCTTTATGCGAATTGTTGTATCGTTATTGTCGTTTGTCAATCTCCATCTGTTCAAAGTTTTTAAACTGCCTATCACAAATAATATAATTTGTTCACCAGGAAAAGTAATAGTTTAATAGTAAATGATTAGGAATGTAGTCAGAGTGAAGTACGAGTTTAACTGCATAAAGTTTTTGGATATTGTATACCCAATTCCTAGTTACAATAATAAGAATATATTAAGTGAGTGTTCCACTTGAGCAAAGTGAGGTTCTGCAATCATGCTACAATTGGATAAAAATTCAAAGCATGTAGAATTCTTATTTTGAGTCAAAATCTGTGGCATATGGAAATTGGAGTAGGCGTTTGGCTATTTCTTACAAATTATTTTAGATCCACCTTTAATCACATGTGAAAACTCGTTTGAAGAAGCGATCATTATGAGGATTTGTAAGAAATCGTCTAAATACTTCAACTTTCTAACTCTGCAGCTCTTCACTTCTTCAAATACAACAAGGGGGTTATGTAACAACCCCAACTTTACCTGATAACTTAAGTCTATCTGAACAGCTTAAGGTATGGCTTCCGAATTCACCATGCTAGATGGTATTTGTAATCGCTACTTTTAAATTATTAGAATCATAATTAACCGTTTAAACTTCTTTAGTAATGCAGATGTGGCTTGGGCTTCTGTCGCTTTGTGACCAAGTTAGAATTAATATAATCTAGGTTTCCAAATCAGTTCATCTTAACAACAGTGCCTTTGACCAAAACTCTAAAATTGTTGTAAACAAAATAAGTATTTCTTCAAGCGCTGGCAAAACTGTGATTAATTTTTTGCTGGTAAAACTGGCAAGTACAATAATAAGAAGTTCATAAATACCTTTTGATACGCACATTTTGGTCAACAAAGCTTTCACTCAATAATATCGTGCTGATTAACATACACCAATTATTTAAACAAAGCGTTAAAACAATAGATCATTTTGCCTGCAAAAAATTTAATATTGGAAAACTATAAATTAGGGTTGGCATATGAGACATATGCATACTCTCAAGAAGAATTATTTAAGAAAAAGTGTGATTTAATACATGCCAGATAAATTACAATTTTATGAAACTGAAAAAAGTTTTACAGATTTATTCAGTGAGTTGCCACTGGAGCAAAAGTAAACAAAAACAGACTAGACAAGGTTTCAATAAGGATAATTGATGACGATTTTACTTTACTTATTTTAACAAACAATTAGTTCTTTTTCCGTTCCTAGGTATTTTTGACTTGTGGTTAGATATGTAGATCGCCAAAAACAATAGCGTTAGCCTTTTTCAATTAAATTGTAACTTTCAACTATTCAGTATGCTGAAAACGGAGTTTGAACTTAGTCACGCAAATTAACTTGCCGGTTTGGAATTTCGCATTTGAATGTTCAAAGATTTTAGGAAAAAGTTAAATGTTGAGAAAGAAAGAAATTTTGAAATATACCACATAATTCCGAAGTTCTGCAGGGCATTAAGGCGATAGATGGTAATTTGTAGGCTTCTAACATCAGAAATCGATCGATGAAGCAAAGCACAAGCTGAAAGCGAAATTTCCCCAAAATAAATTGGCCTGGTACTCTATTTCTAAAAGTGATAGGTAGGGCTAAAGCTGTATATAGGTCTAAAAATGGTTGACTTTATTAATACTCATCTTCAAAATAATAAATCAATATTCTGGTCCAATCTGGTTTCATGCCATTAAATGCTAAAATTTAGTACCCAAACAAGGTAATTCTTTTTTGAAGAGTCTTGGGCACATCTTGCTAGAAAAGTTTATGCTAATGGTTGGGAAGCCCAAAACGAACATCAGTTATGATAGGGAAATTTTAAAAGATTCTAAAACAGATGGTGCCTTTGTCCAAAGGAAAATGACGCAACTGAGTCTCTTGACCTTCAGCGGCTACAAGTAACAATTAATAAGAAGATAATAAAGACATTAAGAAACATGATTCCCTTGAATTACATTTGAATTTACAATATTCCAAGCGGCTCGAGCAGGAGCCCTTTGAAATACGAGCCCGTCTGAGGAATTCCATAAATGGCCCTCGTCCAACATGTGTTGGGCGCTCGAACAAGTGTTTTTAGGTAAAAATGCTAGGGCCACACCAATTCTAGATGGAATTGGGACCCGCTCTACATTCCCTATTTGAGCCGTCCGCCCTGTCGGCTCGATGATTGTATGGTAATCAATCCGTTCTCTTCCTCCTCCAGAAATGGGCACGTTTCGGCCAGCCCGCGCCGGTACTTCCTTGGCTGATGGGCAGCGGAAAGGCGAGCCGTATTGATTTATGGTATTGACATGTTCATAAAGGGCCCGAGCTTATGTAAAACACCAACGCATTCAGATGTCACGGGTGAACCATACATTATCGGAATTATGCATAATTCATACGCGTTGCTGTTGCTTTTGGAGCGCTGCTCGCTGCTCCATATTTCAGGCCAGGCTATCTGTGAAATAGATAGGTAATGGACGGCCAATGCTCATACTTCTCGGGGCGCGTCTCGCGTTCGCGGCAGTCCAATGAAAACTAATGGTATTGATTGATGAACGCCGGCCCGGACCTTCGCGTAAATCATGGCCATAATCAGATGTAGTCCATTAATAAGAGGCAATCAGACGTCATCTAATGGAATGTAATTGAATGGGATTATAAATATCACGAGCGACTGCAGGAAATTAGTATGTCGAGATGTAAACATTTCTTGCAATTAAGAGAATTTGTTATTTCTACTTATATTGAATAGTTTTTAATGTCCTAATCATCATAACTTACCATCAAGTACCTGTTAACAGACCAAATTTTCTCATAAATATGAAAAGTTAAACAAGGGATTTGATACGTCATGTTGACTGTTAATTCCCCTTTTCTTTTTTCTTAATCCCATTAATAATAGCCTACAACCTCATTTAAAATGAAAAACCATTTTATGATCCTTTAATTATGATGAGATCCTTCTTCAAGGTTAGAAGTATTTAATAATAATAAATTGATAGTCGTGAATGACGGTCAGGTAACCAATTATACTCCTGGAATGACAACCAAGATTTAATTACGCAATTAAATTAAATTATTACAGAAATCTGTTTTGGTGTTTAGATTGTTTTTAATAAATCACGTGACATAGTATTGTCCATCTTGCTTATTAGTTTCACGTTTTCAATTTACAGAAAACCATTCGGCAGTTGGATTACCACTTTTATAGCCTGAGCTCGAGCCGAGCCGCCTCTTTAGGAACATCGAATTAATTTGCGCGCATTCGCGGAAGTTTTGGCTTAAAAAATTTAACGAGAACTCCGCAACCTCAGTAAGATTCACAGAGCGGCCGATCCCCGCCAATTACATCCAGATTTTTCGGATTCTCGCTCCTCTCGCGCTGAAATCTGAAGGAATTCCGTTCCGAGACCATCCCGCGCAGCGCGGCCGTATTTCATGTCGGCCGAAAAATATCGCCGGCCGTTTAATTGGACAATGAGACCGGCGCTTTATGTGCACAGGTACGGCCGCTTCCGGGCGGATTGTTCCAGCTTCTTCCAGCCGCTCAAAAAGCTGCCCGATTAAGGTGAGCCGTCGCCAGCGGAGATTTAATGAATCGGTTTTTGCGGGCATTAGGGGCGGGGCGGGGGGCAATTTGGCCGCTGCCGCACGCGGCGCTCGTTAAATTCGGCAAATTTCATTTTCCGGGCGCAATGGCTGAAATATTAAAAATGGCCGTCAAAGCGTTTGCTCTGCTTATTAAGTATTAAGGTTTTCATTACGGAAACGGCTGGTAAAGACTTCGTTCTTAGAGGAAATATCCAGAAAATTATGGAATGAGAAATCAGAGGCATTAGCAAAATATAAAAAATGTATGCCACGAAAATAAGACAGAAGGGAAAAGTTATCACATGTCCATTTGTTCTCTGTTTGAGTATTAAACTAAATAGGAATGCGCTATTTTAAATTTGCATATTTTTTACATATAGTGACCAAAAAAGAAATGCTTAGGTTGTTTAATACAATTTTATAGAATCAAAATTGAGCCGTACACACTGAAGTTATTTATCAGAACCTCTATTGAAATACTAAGAGTATGCAGGGACCTAGAACACAAACCTTGAGAACATGACTCTAATTCTAATATAAAATTGAAATTCATCCAAAAGTTGTTTATGTAATGAATTATTTTTGTTTTATTTTATTTACTTTTATTTAATCCAAAATTCGTGTACCGTTAAATGTTGAACACTGTATTTTACAGATTATTTTACAATTTTATATAATTCATAAGTATTAGGATAGTAAATTGTAAATATAAACACAATCAAAGTGCGAAATATATATGTTAATGTACGCGGTGTTTCGTTTACCGTGGCAGGTAAGCCAAAAATAGATAGCGATAAATTTCAGTAGGCAGGCGTGCACCTGGCTACGGCTCTCCGCTTCTTGCAACAGCTGAATTATTACTGCCTGCTTTTGTGGTTCATAAACCGCGCGCTTGTGAAGATGAAAACTTGTCTTTCTTGGAGACAATAAAGAAAAATATTTCCTATAATTTTGGCAGGTATTAATTTGGCAGGAGTTGATTGCGGTCTGCACCGACCGATTCTAAAACCATTAAAAATATGACAATACAATTCAGATCTTATCTTAAGCTCTTTCAATTTTCATTTTCCAAGCGTTACTACATACCAGTGTATCTCACATTCTTCTTTCGCATGTCTATCTTGTTTTTCCTATCTTATTCGTAGTCTTCCGACGTTATTTCTTTTTTGCGTCGTATACTTATTTAGCTATTCTATACAACTGGCCTAGGCAATTCAACTGCCTTTCTTTTATGGGTTTTACAATTCTTATTTTGTTCTTTTAGTGATTCCTTGAATTTTTATTAAGAACTTTGTCTCTGTGGCCTTAATTGTGTTTTTATTTCTTTTTGTTAGAGTCTAAGACTCACAACCATAAGTTAGAGATAGTTGTATTGATTACTATTTCGATATCTTCTTTATTGTTCCCAGATAATTATAACTTGTTCCAGTGTTTATCCATTTATTTCTATTTTATGATTTTTTTCATTCTTAGTCATTATCATCACCTTGGCTTTATTTATATTTATTTCCGTGTTTATTAGTTTTAATTCTAAAAAAAGGTTTTAACATTAAATATTTGTTTTTATTAGTTTTCGCAATAAATACCACGTAGCCTACGTAGATGTTTCCAAATTTCACTTGATGACTTCAGATTCTTTCATATTCCCTTTAAGAACGAAAAAAAAGCAACTTTTGTCTAGGAAGTACTTCTGTTAGCACAATCTTAGCAGTCACGCAATAAATCCCTGAATTATATAAAACATTAGTGAATCAAAATAAAATTGATAGTAGATTTTTTAATCGGCATTGCTATTTTTGTTTAAAATAAACAATATAACTCTTTTGCTGGAACAAATATTTTAATGAGTATTACTAGTTATTAATATAAATAAAGTAAAAATATGGGTAACAAGAAAGAGTTAAAATTAATGGACTTTTTGGATTCATTTTGAGCCATTGCGCAATGTTAAAAATCTAGATGTGTATTCAAAATATCAAAAAAAAATTAAAATTATAATGATATGTATTTTCATAAATAGTTTTGATCATAGAGTATTAGAAAAGCTTTGCAATATGGTGCAAGCAATAGTGGCACATTGTGACAAATCCAAAATAGACAAAACAGAAAAGGCGCTTCAGTCCGCATTTCAACATTTTAAAGTATTGGTGCCCCCTTTTCTAATATTTCTTTGTGTATTTTAAAAATCATGTGTATACCTTCTAGGCCAAAAAGTTCAGAGATTAAAATTTTTTAAACAAATAATAAACATTCACGAAAATACCAAAATACTTTAAAATACATTAAAAATTTACTTGTAATTTTGTAAATGGATAAAGAGAAATTATATTTGTCCTTTTCTTAACTTCTGTGGAAACACTGTAATGAATATAGGCTCTCCCCGCTTAATTATCACTTAATTATCTACAACCATTCAACAAATGTGTTCAAGTTTTTAAAAAATAATTAGATTTCAGACTACAATATCTCGCTATTATATAAGTAAGGCATTTGTATAGACATGGTAAAGGATTTTTTCGGTAAAGCATACAAAAAGCTTTTAATTTCTCCAACATAAACAGTACTGTTGGTTCAACTGGTATTTGTATCCTAAATTCCTGGTAGCCTGGCTATCTATTATCACCTGCTTCAACCACATATATCACCATTAGCCCTGATTCAGAAACGAATAGACCAATGCCAGATCTTGTAACAAATTTAACCTAATTTTATGGTTTTAGTCTGGGATATTGGAAAAACAGAAGAAATCACAACAAAGGTTTGTCTGTTACTGATAGGCGTGTTAAAGAACAATACTCGTGGTTTGTAAATAAGGAAAAAGAAAAAAAATAAGTGAAAAATAACTCTTTGTCCATATTCTAGCAGTAATAACATCACTGGCAATATGAAATTAAGAGTTAAATATAAAAATAATTTAGTATCTCTTCTGATGACGTCAAGATAAAGTCCAATTTTTTGTTTACCTAGCACTTTCTATGGTAAAAGAGAAAATGAAAAGAGGCTTCACTCAATTAACCATTTCAAGACCAACAAAAAAATAAATGCAAAGACAAATTTTATTTGTATCAACGGGATGTACACTTTGTGTAAACAAGTAAATACCTTCATAATAGTGCACTTAATAATTTTAATATATAAATCCAATAACTTTATCTTTGGTATTATTTGTACAGCCTAACATAACAAGTTTTCTTTTTTTAAGATGAGTAGAAAAAACCACTAACTTCATAACATAATTAGAGTAATTGCTAAAAAATTTAATTTGTACAAAATGAATGCTAACCTTTACTAAAATAATGAGTGATGATAATGATCCAAATGGCTCCAGTCCAAAAATTAAGTTTCAAAAACTAAGTATGTGTGAAATGATAATGTGGAGTCGGATGATGGAAATTTCGAGATTTAAGATAATAACAATAATTATCAGGATAATACTCTAAACACTTTAGTTTCTCAAACTGCATCTACAAGCTCCCAGTCTATAGTCGCAACTGCACCAGACACGATAATATGGTATTTAGGTCCGCAGAACTATATTTCACAATTGTCTCACACTAGTGATGCAGAAATACCCAAGAACTGTATAAATAGTCAATCAATAAAAATAAAAGTATTTTTGATGTTATTTTTAGAAATATTTCCAATAAAAAGTTTTGAAAATAAAAAACTAAATTCGAGATTAACTGATTATTCTGTAATTATGGTGATTAATAATGATTTATGAAACCAAGCTAATTAAAGATGCTGTTACGCGATTAATATTTTTTAAATTGCGTTATAACTATTTTAAAAAGACACCAGGCTGTAGAGGGATTTATTATGAAAAGACCTTTTAAAGTGTTTTAAACATCCATAAACGAAAGTATGGTCAAATTTAGAGGCAGGTCAAACTAAAAACAATGTGAGTAAGAAGTGATTCTCTAACTACATATGTATATGATCTAAATGCAAACAGTGGAAAAGAAAAAAGAGCAAATAAATAACACTGTGGAAGACTGAGTACAGCACAAGCTTACTCTTTTCATAAGAAAACCGAATTTTGTAGTCTGCTTCTATAAATTCTTTACATCAGTAATGTTGGCACAAACATTACTATTAGCAAAAGAAGAACTCCCATTGGTACACGAAAGAACATACCAAAAAATTTGGACAAGCTAAAAATAAGTTAAATTGAGCTTTTATGTAGAAATGATGAGATAATTTTTGCTAGATAACAAGATACAAAGGAAGTTTTGACAATTAACAACTGCTAAAGAGATCAGGCGACTATAATCAAGAGAAGGGAGAAAATGGCAAAAAGTTAGTGTTGAATGTTCCGACATCATTTCCTTTTATAATAGATACATGAGAGATGTTGATCTGACAGACCGTTTAACTGGCCCATACAAATTTGATCAAAAGTCTATCAGGTGGTGAAAAAAGGTTTTTTAAAAAATGTTGATTGGTGCTGTAAATTTCTTTATCATTTTTAATGGAGTAACAGATAAAAAACTTAACTTTTTGGGTTTCTTAGTGGGGCTGGCAGGACTTTTTATTGAACATCGAAAAAGCAAAATTAGTGTAAAGAGATGTTAAATCTCTGAACGATCTTCGAAAAGCCAGCATATCGATTGTTCAACAAAAAAGCGTATATCGAATGTTTGTAGATAAAGTTTGGGACTAAGCGACGGCAATTTTTAACATAACAATAATACCTAAACAGCTTATGTACCATATGTTAACCAGGTACGTGTGTACTTATGTACTTTTAAAGGGAATAATGTTTCCATTCGGTAACTGCTCGAGGTAAAGCAATATTAAGAACCAATCATGTATTCCTAAGCTATGGCATATCCAATAATACAAACAGTAGAAAATCAACAAATCCCTACTAATAACCATCAATCCAACAATAATGACACAAAGAATGACAACATAAGTAAAAAATAAGCTTCTTATTTATCAAACAATGATGAAACCTATTTAAAAATACGGAATAGAACTTTTGGGTTGCTCAAGCAAGTCTATACAATTGAAAATTATTCGAAACATTACAGGTGTTCTCTGGCATGTGCCAAATCATCTATTACAGGTCTATCTTAGAAACCTATAAGAAAGAATCATTAAACAACACAAAAATTTAGAATCTCGTCTTAACTCATTACATGAACCATTACTCTAACCCACGCCACAAAGAAGGTTGAAAATGTTTTGACCCATGGATCTTCATTGAATCTGAGGTGACATTATTGAGTTCGAGGAAAATATATACGGTACAATATCATCATATTAGCACATAGAATGCAATATTTTCAATTGCTAATAATGATATAAAAATATGACAAGACAAAAATAATGGTATATTATTGTTTTTAGTTGAACAGCAATTATGATCCTATATGTTCATACTTAAACTGGCAAATAGCTGCACAGTAATGTGGCTTCAGAGAAGGAACAGGTACCAGGGAACAGATCTTTAATTTACGTTTAATTATAGAAAAGTCAATTTAAGAAAATGTAATGCCCCTGTGTACATTTGCTTTGTCGACTACACCACAGCCTTAGATAGCATCAACTAGCAGATATGTCTAATAAAAGAACTATATGAACAAAATAATGCAGTAATATAATTGGATAATCTGATATCAAATCGATGCAAAATAGAAAAGGGAACTAAACAGGGTTGCATCACATCGCCAATTCTATTCAATATTTACAGCAAATTCATAATAAGAAAGGTCTTAGAAAGTTGGAATGGAGGATTCACAATCAACGGAGTTAAAATAAATAATTTAATGTATGGCGATGTTACGGCTATCCTTACTAACAATGTTGAAGAACTAACATAAGTAATCGGAAAATTAAAACTAAAAAGTGGTAAATTTGAATTGAAAATTAACTATGAAAAAAACAAAGTGATGATAGTTAACAGAAGAGAACAAAATCGACCTGAGATTAGACGTACCCATAACTACAAGATAGTGAATCATTACATATATCTGGAATCCATGATTACTAATGACGGATACTGTATCTCTGAAATTGGAAGACGCATAGAAATTACTGTTACAAAATTAAATAAAATTTGGGCTAATCTAAAGCTAAAAAGCGCTTATGAAAACGCTAGTATTTCCCAAACTACTTTGTGCTTAAGAAACGTGGATAATGCAAAATATAGACTTCAAACGAATCAACTCCTTGAAACTATGGTGCTGGAGAAGATTGCTTAGAGTGTCATGGACGGAAAAAAGAACTATTGTGTCCATAATTGAAGAAATCAAAGAACCTAAAAGATTACGTAAACTTGTATATGAAAGAATTACAAGATACTTTGGCCACGTTTAACAAAGAAGTTCAGACAATCTCGCAACATTATTTGTGCAGGGCAGAACTCAGGGATCAAGACCGCGAGGACAAACACCAAAACAGGTGGACGAACCAGATCAAAGTAGCCACCGGCCATATAATACTATCGAACGAGTCACAAGAATAGTCCAAAACAGAATTTGATGGCCTAGACATCGTAAAAAGAAGCATGCAGAACAAGTTATTATTGGGCCACGATGCTTCTGACAGGAAGCCTACGACGGAAGATGTTCATGAAATTTTAGGTAATCACTGGAAAAAATTCTTGCAGTTGTAAAGCAGAAGAAACGTGTTTTGTTCTTCAAAGTCCAACAAGTTAATCATTAAGGGGGAGTAAATTAATGACAATCTAATAAATTTCAATGTATAATAAAAAAATACATTGAGCTCTTGCAATTATGAATTCTTTGGGTACACATTTCAAAATTGGGTATTTTGGGGTATTTTAATCTATGATTACAACTAACTATATATTTATTATATTATTATTATTTTATTACATATTATTATATTTATTATGCATCCTTCATGGCTTTCTCTGCGAATTGGCAGTTCAAACGCGTGCATCCAGGATGTCCCGTTTACACCGAAATGCTCAATATGCAGCCTCGGTGCACACATGTACGTGTGCTTCATTCATGTACCAATTTAAAAATGCCGGCTATTCCTATAAATACTTTCCCATCCGCTTAGGTGGGAACGCTTAGGAAGAGACAGATCCCATTAATCTCGCCCCGTGCAGGCTTAGAATTTGAGACTACCGGCCAACGGATTTACAATTTCACGTGGCCTCTTCTTTGTGCCTTATATGGGCCCTGCACTGTCCTGTAATATCACGTATTGGGTATAAGTTAATGTAGACATCGTTCGCTGAAAACCTGCACGCTTGGCTGAATTCGCATTGTTTTGTGTTGCTAGGGCTGGGTACATAAATAATCTCTAGGCAAAAATTGTGAACATATTTATATGTATAGCCGGCATAACGGACGGTTCTAGCATATTTTACCGAAATAAAAAGCGAGGTTGGCTGCACGGCAGCAACAATTTTTTTCAACATATAATAAAAACTACATTGTGAATAAAATATCAATAAAGGGTAACATGTCAAAATTTAACCAAATTAAGGAAAATAAGCAAAATATAGTATCAGGGGGTATAAAAATTCCTAAAACTTCGATTATAATCATTTCAGTAGCTTTTGCAATTATTAAATTAAATTATGTTTAATTAAGATCTAAAGCATCAATGCAATTTAAGTTTAAATAACCCGAACTGTAGCCCAATATTTTTTTAATGTCACCGATCATAACGACTTGACGATTTATCTTAGGGCTTGTTCGCATATTCCGCGAGTTATAAAACGCAGATAATTTAATGTACATTAGAAATGCGAATCAATTAAAAGTACTAGAAGTGTGAAATTTAATTTAAGACTTATTAGTCTGTGCAAATCACAGTTTTCTTTTAGCCACTTTGTGCAATAACAAGTATTATTTTAGGTAATGGCAATAAAACGTTACTAGTATGTTCTCTGTCTTTATTAGTACTCCATAAACGTCAGTCAATCGTTACAAATTTATTCAAAATGCTGCTTGTCATGGGTAGCTTCTGGAAGACCAAGCTTCTTTGTGAAATAAATATATACCATAACATTTAAAAATAAAGGTTTTTTTGACGTATGAAGTGAAAATTGGCCTTTGATGAATACGCGATTACAAAAACGTAAAATGGAACGGGAAATGTTAGGTATCTCCTTAATTGACAGAAAAACTAATGCGTGAATGAACCAGAAAATGAAAGTCACGGATGTATTAAAAAATATGATAACACTAAAGTGAAGTTGGGTAGACCATTTAGGTCAAAAATAGGAAAACAGATGGATCAAACATATACTTTATTGGCGACCATAAGCGAAATAGAGGAAAACTATTGAATAGAATAAAGAAAATATGATAGAAACACTAACATATCTAAACAAAGTACTTCTAGCATAAAGAAAAGGCAACAGCCACAAGAAGAAAAAATGTATAAAAAAGGGCAGAACGTTAAATTTAGAAATCTTAAAAGCCAACTGTGTTCGGTATCTTGATTTAAAACTTACTCATTTGTTCATAAAAGGCTTTTGTTGAATTATTAGAATTAAGTTTGTTTGACAAACTTTCTTGTGGCAGCTGTCAATCTCTGCGAATTATTTGATTATTTTTTCAACTTTTATAGAAAAAACTAACTACGTTTAATAAGGATTGGTTTACATATTCCGCAGATAATTCTTGAAAAAGCATACGTGCTTTTGAATAAATTTGTAAAGATTTACTGACGTTTATGGAGTACTAATAAAGGCAGAGAACATACTAGTAACGTTTTATTGCCATTACCTAAAATAATACTTGTTATTGCACAAAGTGGCTAAAAGAAAACTGTGATTTGCACAGACTAATAAGTCTTAAATTAAATTTCACACTTCTAGTAGCTGGGTATTTTTAATGTACATTCTAATGTACATTAAATTATCTGCGTTTTATAACTCACGGAATATGTGAACAACCCCTAAGATAAATCGTCAAGTCGTTATGATCGGCGACTTTAAAAAATTTTTGTTGGGCTACAGTTCGGGTTATTTAAAGTTAAATTTCACTGATGCTTTAGATCTTAATTAAACATAATTTAATGTAATAATTGTAAAAAGTTCTGAAATGATTATAATCTAAGATTTAGGAATTTTATACCACCGGGTACTATATTTTGCTTATTTTCCTTAATATGGTTAAATTTTCTTTTTATATCAAACGAGGTCTGGCAGCGGCCCCCCGGAGAGCTTGTCCAACTCCAACATGCTTAAGCCCCTTCGCATAGTAGTTTTTAAAAATAAAAACACGATTAAAAAGCTCTGTTTGATATAATTGGCGTACGCCGTTGCCATGACAACGCATTTACGTATACCCAGTTAGAGTTGACCTTTGACCTGTGTGACAGCAGCAGCAGCAGCAGCAGCACTCATAATTTTTTTTATATATATAATTATGACTTTTTACCCTTTATTGATATTTTATTCACAATGTAGTTTTTATTATATGTTGAAAAAAATTGTTGCTGAAATGCCAATAATGTCCTTTGAATTCCAAAATTGCACCACTCTGCTGACTCTTTTTTTAATAGAGGAGTATTGTAGAGGATCATGGTTTACACCCGTCTGGCATTAGTTTTATTTATATGAAGATGCTCAAGATCAATCCGTCGCACGGCTGTATGGAAAAGTCCTAATCTTGCTGATAATTTGTTTATTTTCATACGCTTCTCTTGAAGCACCTCACGCCTGACGAAGGCAATGTTTTCCTCCGAAAGCACTTCAACTGACCGACTTGCATATGATTCGCTTTAGATGCTTTCTTAACCCATACGAAATTGTTTTGTCCACTTTTTTGAGATAGAATACGCAGGCGGAAATTTACCGTACATACCCTCCAAACGTTGTTTTGTATTACTGGAACTAACTATAGACCTTCTTTAATAAAAAAATCAATCATAGGGTATTTGATTTTCAACAGTGCAAAATAACGTGAGATTACAAACTCAAGTAACCGTTGCTACGCAACTGAGACAAATTGGCTGCTGTAATTTTTACGATAGTTTAACCAAAGCTATCTGATCCTATCACGATTTTGTTTCTATTATTACTGGAACATAATCAAACAGGAAAATTTCGATACTCACTTTGTACTAGTCTGTTTCTCAACGTCATGTATGCATTCTTATAAAATCCTCAATCTACTTAATGTCTTTAATGATTAGTTCTTATACGTGCACATAATTCTAGTTATAATAAAATAAAGACGCAGTCGTGTTCCATTCGTATTCGTACTACAGTTAACCTACATTTTTATTTCACCGAGGATTAGGAACTTTAGAACGGTAACGCGAACTCACGCTGCACGTCTCTCGAACAAAATACCCTGTGATGAACCCCTTTGTTCGGAAATCAGGACGAAGTCAACGTGTATAATTTAGGCTGCAACATCAATCAAACAGGGTCTATTATTGTACTCGATGCTCATTTCCGATGCTATTGAAGGAGCAGAAAGCTCTACAGCGTTTTTTGCCTCTCCGTTTTGTTTTACGTTTCTCATTGTCATCCTGTTTAAATATGTTCGCAGCGACCTCGGATCGGCAGCCGCGGCCGTAAGCAAACGCGATCGCGTCTCTGTTTGGGTTCCATTTTCCTTCATATTCATTTAGTTTTCCTTCCGAGTGTTTGCCTATCGCTCGCATTCGGCTCGTAGAGCTTCCACGGCCGGGATCGCATCTTACGTGGGAAACCTGAGCGCCGACCGTTGCGCCCATATTGTCAGGTGGGATAGACTTGGATTGTGTTATCTTTCGATTCAATCGCTTCCACCATTTGTCAAAGGAGTAATAATGCAGCTAACGTCTTTGTTGCCCGTGGATGCACCTAAATAAAAACTCCTTTCTCGCCGTTCTACGTAGGTGAGTCGGTAATTATCTGAAATGAGTTTTGAAATTTATTGCAGCAGTAAGCTTATCTAAGATAAAACTTTTTTTATTTGGGGCCAGACAATTGAAAAGTATATTTTATATCCACTTTTTTCAAACACAGCTATTTCTCTTTATTAGACAATCAGACAACCAAACACTCAGCCTTAAATATCAAATTTAAGCCCTAAAGAATTTTATGTCTTGATGTGTCGCATTTCAATGTTATTTATATTTAGTACTGTAATAAATCAAGCAATAAAAAAAAACAGTACCTAAGTGCACGTCAAGCAACGTTAATGTATGTATCTTCCACCCTTAGATCTAATTTAATTAACATAGAAGCCAAAGCTTCGCAGCCGCTGCCAGAAATTTCCAGAACCACAACTTTGATTTTGTCACTCGTGCGAGGAGTTTCACATTTAATGGTTTCCGCGGTCTTCGTTAGAGCCGACAAAGACTGCGACGAAGACTGCTCATTAATTAGGGCGTTGCTGCCTGCAGGCGCTCGTCTGATTTGCTATTTAAAGCTGTGGTTAGGGCTAATTTGGTAATCATTGCAACTATGGTAAGTACAGGTCTTGCTGAACTGTTGAATTCGCAAACTAGTTGTTCGTTGTAAACGGCGCATTAGCATTAATGGGGTGTTTTTAGAGAGGGTTCTTGGAAGTGCCGCTTATGACTATTTTTGCAAGTCTGCAATTTACGCATTAAGCTTAATTTGGTGATTTCGCTGAACAAAATTGCAGGTGCTATCGAAAAACACGTCATCTACGTTTTAAGAGCTTTATAGTTTTAATTTTGTAGGTTCAGGGGTGCTTTGAAAATGCTTTTTCTATTTGCGACAATTTTATTGATAGACACTGAATGTTTTCCATGAAAGTGTGTTATTAATTTTCCAGGTAATCATCACCTCTATTTGCATAAGCACGTTAAAGCTAAAGTCATTTCTTTATCCTGTTGGAAAAGAAATCAGACATCTGCTTGTTCGTGCATAACTTACTTATCCCACTGTTATCATTAGTAAATAAATTGTTTCGTGTTCCCACCTCGTAAAAATATGAGGAAAGATGGATGAAAAATTGTCAGCCTAAGACGCCAAAAATACCTTTTTGCAGGCAACCCTTCGTTTATACGACAACGCAAAACAAAACATAATTTTGTAACTATAGATGACCGTGAAATAATGTAAAAATGTAAATGAAAAACAGCAATAATCTCGGCACAATCCTTATAAAGTCAACAAAGAAGTTTTGATTACAAAAATATTTTTCACCAGAATAGAGACACTTAAAATAAAAAGCTCACGAAGTCACCCAGTTGGGGTGAAAGATTTTTCAAATCCTACTATAAGAAAAGAAGTCAAATCATATGCTAGAGATATACAAGTTATCCTAATCAACTTTTGTATGTTGTTGGTGATGAAGATTATAGAATACTTTTTAATTCGATTAACAATTCAAAGGAAATTGCAATATGATGTTATGTTAGGGTTAGTGTGAAATTAAACTCAATCGTTGTAAAATGGATTTGTCTAGAAAGGTAAAACCAAAGCACACACGTAAAAAATATTTCAACTCCCAATAAAATGGATCATTTTGGAAATGGATATCACACATTGTTAAGTACTCGGGTTAAAAAATTATTGTTACTACAATAGTTTTGCGCCAAGTCTCAATTAACCGTGAGAGTATTATTAAGTGCATCGGCAGTCACTACAGTGACTGATGCAGTTTTCACTATGGACCAGCCAATTTACGGTCTGTAAGAAAATAAATGTAAAATTTGATTTTGGTGCCATCTGTAGGATTGTTGGTAAAATATTTTTTTTTAACTGTGAATACCGAATTAATTTCGAGTGTATTTGAAAACAGGATTCTTGGGTCAAATGTCCGCAAGAAGACACAAAATGGCTGAGGAACTCATCTGATCTCAACCCCTGTGATTTTGTACTCTGAGATGTTTTGAAAAATCAAGCGTGTCAAACTCCCTTGAAGCATCGAGAAACTCAAAATCGAATCATTTGTAAAATCCAAGGCATTCCACACCTTGTTTGGGATAAGGCTGTAATGGCCTTTAAACTCGGCTGCAGCACGTCGTTACTAGTGAAGGTGCCCACATTGAGAACCTTCTTTAATAAATGTCAATTATCACCATTTTTCCTATCACAAATTTTTACTCGAGTTTTGTTGATATTTAGGCGTTGAAAGGGACATGGGGGGCAATAGACCTCCATTTGTTAGTGCCATAAGTGCCATATTTTCACAATTTTCTGGTAAATTGCGACATTTGATAACAACTGCTGCATTTTGGAGGATTTAAAGAACCTAAAATAAAATTTCTTTATTATTTGCGAGTCAATAAATTTGTTTCTTGTTTCCTTGGGGGTTATTCGCCTAAACAGCAACTCTTCGAAGCCGTTAACCAGGTCATGTTTCTCTAAAGTTTGCAATTAGTCCTTCTATATTTTCGCGAGAGCTACACACGAGTGCCCTAGTCGGATGTCTTTTTTGCGGTGTTAAGTGTTCCTAGTTTTAATAAAGATGCTGAAAAAATATTTTTACCTAACTTCATTTCTATCTAAATTTGCATCACAAACCTAACCCAAGTAGGATTTTATTCTTTTCTCCAAAGTCTTGGAGCAATCAGAAGGGAAATAGGAGACAAAGCCACATATAAGCTTAGCTACAACATAGCTAACGTACACGAAACCTTCAAGGGACATTTATAGCTCATTTAGAAAAAAGGAATGCAGTTAAATTGTCCAAGCAGTACAAGGATCACTATGAAAGTAATGTTTTTTAAAGTAAAATATTTAATAAACCACAGTGTATAGCTGCATCAAAAGCTACGATGACAGTACAGTTAAGGTTTATTTTGAATGATTTTTAATTTTTTGCCCTTTTAAATTTCCAGCTATTGACTTTTTGAGTTGACATCATTTGATTAAAAGATTAAATTGGTTATAACGGCAAACTTCTCATATTTTAAAAATTTCTTTCCAGGAATTCTGTGACTGGGCACAACAGGAACGTGCCCTGGTTTTAATAACAGACAGCGTGGTTTACATGCTGAGCGTCGATGAAACTTGACAGTAGGTGTATCCGAAGTTCATACATTTAACTTGTTTAGCGTAGCAGATACAGTGAGGGACGAGCATCCCTTGTGAACTAACCTTATTTCTACCACTAAGAGAAGTGAAAATTTTAAGGCAGATATTTACCGATATTCCATTTCCTGCAGAGTCGGAAGTTAAGAGGTGGGGTTGGTGGCTATCAGCGCCTCTCTACTACTTCGAAAATTTTGTGGCCTTTCAACAAGATCTGGATGTAGAAGAAAAGATAATCAAAAAAAGAATATAAATACCTAGAAAATGGAAGAGATGAAATAGATATATTACAAAAAGTATGTAGAGAAATAGCTGTTACGAGTTAGTTGGACTCGCTTTTATGGTGTACAGATATAGGAAAAGACACAAAAAAAAACACTTATTCAAAATTGAAAGTAATGTTATATACGGTTTATAGATTTGGACAATAAACAAGAGTATCAGTCACGAATAAATGTTCTAGAAAATAGTTTCTGTGTGAAGATAATATAAATATACACTAAAACGATATATAAGAACAGAAGAAATTAAAGAAATAATGAAAAATTGAAACTGTACTAACAGACACTATAGAGAGAAAAAACTCTCCTGGTATAGTCACATGAGACGTACACTATCGGAATGGAATGTATAATACAATACATAACTATACTTTTTAATATAAATTTTGTTTTATTTAACTCTTTAGCATCTACTTAGACAATATTGTTTTGAATGAAAATAACTAGTCATTTGTAGATTTTTTTAAACATTTGTTGGGTCCAAAATTAAAATAAAAAAGTTATAATGCTTTTACGTCCTTGAACTGCCATTTAATACTTCAAATAATTCTTTCTGTTCCTATCCTTTTTTTAGAAAAAAAATTGTGCACAGTCCTGAGCTCCCACTTTCAAGCTAGTCAGTTTATCATTAAACCTTGTGGTCTCATAATAAACGTCCACTTGGTATTTTTTACGTATTGTTTCGAATTTTTGCATTTAATGGCTCATGTTAAGCTTTTTTGTATAGAAACTCATTCAGCTATTCTTAGATTCCAAAGCTACAGAGAGACGGGAAGTCTTTGGGATCGACATTGTCCTGAGCCCCCACAAATAACCTCCGATGGAGAGGATCAATTCATCAGAATGATAAGTAAACGAAATAAAAGATTAACTATTTCAGATACTGCAGAGTACCTGATAAAACAATATCAATGGGTACAATAAAGCGGCGTCTTTGGGAGGGTAATCTTCATAGTCGACCAAAACCCGTTGTTACGGCGTGGTAATAAGGCTAAACGGCTTTAGTGTGCGCAAAAGTATCGTTCCTAGACAATTGAACAGTGGCAAAACGTTTTATGTACCGACGCATCCAAATTTAAATTTTTTATTCAGAAACGGAGATTTTTCGTCGTTAGTTTAATATTGAAAAGATGATCCAGGACTGTATTGTTCCAACTGTCAAGCACGGAGGTGGGTTTGTTTTAGTGTGGGGGTGCTTATTTTTGGCTGGTCTGGGGGACTTGGCAAAAGTCGATGACGCTATGAGGAAAGAATTTTATAAAATATTGTAACAAAAAACATCTTACCATCTGTGTTGCAATTAATAGGGAAGGGATTTGTGATGATGTAATACAACGACCCTAACCTATATGTCAAAGCTTTGTAAGGACTATCTAGCAAAGCAAAAAGAATAAAAATGCTCAAAATAATGATATGATCACCACAGAGTCCAAACCTCAACCCCATAGAGTTACTGTGGAATAAAGGAAAGGGGCGACCACATTCAAAAATCATCTTTGAGACCTTTCTGAGCGACCCTTGTATGTGCTCCTGCTGTTTTGCCGAGATGGCTAAATTCTGCGAGCCCAATAAATTTTGCCTGTTACAATTCACCATTTATTATGCAAGCAGTAAGCCCAAAGAAGCGCGCAAGGGAGAGCAACAGCTTAAATTGTCCTCCAGCGGCCTCTGAAACGTGATCCGCCCCTCTCGACAAATAAAGGAATGGAATGCCGCTCTCACAAACAAACAGGACTCGGATTATCGGCATTTAATTTCTCTAATCTCCTCGTGTAATGACACGAATAAATTAAGTTTTAATCAATATCGAGCGCCGCCGGCGGCGGATAAATGGAAGTGGCGCGCGTCTGTCCTGCGCCCGCTACCGGATTTGTCTTGTTACATTTGTTTATGTTGGCATTGAGGTGTCTAGGAGTCGGGCAAGCCGATTAGCGCTAATTGGCGGGATTACACCTGAAGCAGACGGACTTAGAAATTGAGGCATCAGCGTGGGGCTTAAGATCGAGCGGATTTACAAGCGACGTGTAATGACATCTAAGCCGTTGTGCGGCGTAAAAATCGCCCACGGAAACCGGCGAACCTTAAAAGCCGCAGCCAGGATTTAATTATCACCTTCTGTCCGCCGACGTCGGGAACAGTTGCGGCAATTAGTGCGCTCAAAAACGAGACCTTTGTGCGCCGCCTATTGTGCGCTAGCTCGGCTTAAAAACGGCCGGTCCCGTTAAGAAAGAGGCGCAACAAGAAAACCGCCTCATAATCGAATTAATCCGGAATTGGCTCGGCAAACCGCAGCGACCACGGCGCGTTTACTCTTTTTGGGTTCAGGTAACGCGGCGGGAAAAGCATCCGCGGACATACCTGATCTACACACGGACGCATCGCAAAGAGAGCTTTTTAATGAATTTGCAAAAAGCGCAAAAAGCCTGAATATGACAACGTCATTACAATCTGTCTAAAAAGGCCCCTTAAACGCCGCGGAATCGAGGAACATCCAAAAAGCGCGCATTTTATTTTTTCGCTGGCAGTCGACTGAAGTCGCCGCGGCAGCAATTTAAATGTGTGAGTGGAATCTTGCCAGCAAAATTCGAAAAATGCATTTAAGGGTCTCCCGAGCAGCGCGATGCATTTTTCAGACACATCGCCGTAATGCCGCGTTATTGCGAATATCGAACCCGTCTGCATATATGTACATTTGGCGCAATTCTTTTGCAAACGTAATGTTCGGGTAAAGTGCACTAAATTTTAATGTGGTGGCTAATCTTAGACTTGAAGCTTCAATCACGACACTACATCTGCAAAGATTATCTCCTTACACTAATAAGCCAACAAGAGCTAAGTGTAAGATGGCTGGTACGTGGTGCGAGTGCTAATAGAAATAGAAAAATGAGGCTTATTCTGCACGCTACAAAAAAAAGCTCTAGAAAATCACACGCAAACTCTGAACGTACCGGCAATTTGTTGCCGTAATAACAAACAGAAAAATTATGAAAATTATTTTAAAACTCTTAAATAAATTCATCAACGGAGGAGATTGGAACGCCATACATCAGCACTGGAGTTCAAGATTAACAACATCAAAAGGCCGAGAATTGTATGCTGCTATGAAGAGCAGTAACCAAATGGCGTTATCTACAGGCCGGTCTACGTATTGGACAACTGTTATGAGAAAAATCTCTGATTTGATGGACTTCGGCATCATTAAAAGCGACCAACATTGTGTAGTATCAAAACTGGATTGGGAACTACTTAGAACATTTTTAGACGATAAAATTTAACTGAAAATACTACTGAAAACTCCTGAAGACTTCGACATTGCACTTACCGAATTTATTAAAGCAATACAAAATGCAGCCTGGAAAGCAATATCAGATCCTAATCGGTGTACCATTTAACAAAAATGCCCAATAATAATTAAACAACAAGTATTATACAAAAAAATAAAGCTTTGTAAGATATGACAGACCACAAGGAGAGAGAACGACAGAAATACATGTAGTAAAGCCGCAAAAGACCTGAAGCAACTAGTAATGCAAATTTAAAAGTTAATCCGTCTAAGAATACTTGAGCAACTTATCTTCATCGGCAGCAACAGAATATTCTTTGTGGAAAACAATAAGAAAACGGAAAAGACCTCAAGCGCCTGGATCCACCAATTAAGGATCAAAATAATAAATGGATTAAAAGCTATAAAAAGAATACAAGAGTATTTGAGAATTATCTCGCAAAAGATAACAGAATATGAGCAGAAAATCCGGAAATAAGCCTGCTGTCAAGAATATTCGAATAAATTGTCTAAAACGACCAAAACCGATCACAGAGAACAAAGAACTCATACCGGATCGCCAATTTGGTTTCAAAAGTCAACAAGTGTACCGGTTAGTCGGTGTAATTAATAAAGCCTTTGAAGAGAAAATGTATTGTTCAACTGCATTTTTATATATTAGCCAAGCCTTCGACAAATTCTGCCATGACGGTCTAATATAAAAGCTCAAACAAAGCCTGTAATTTTGCCATAGCTCTCAAATTCTACGTTTCAGAAAGACACTTCTTCCTAATATAGCAGGAAGAACATACGAAATTATTATAAATTGAATTCCGAGAGCCCCTGGAAAGCATATTATGATCTATACTCTACACATTATATTCTGCAGATCTTTCCATAACCAACAGAACTGTAGTTTCCACTTACACAGATGATACCGCGGTATACACATACCAAACCAGGAATAGAATTACAGTGTCTTCAGCAACATTAAAATAAATTAGAATTTTGACTAGACAAATGAAAAATTAGTACATCTAACATTCACATTAACAGCGACACTTGCCCTCCTCTCATACTTAGCGGTCAATAACTAACTCAAACAGATAACACCAAATACCAAAGGAAACAACTCGGCTTAAAGTTAGGGAAAATGATGGAAGACTATCTCAGCTAACATTGAAAAATAAACTCCTGCTATACAAGGCTCATTAAGCTCGTATGGACCTACGGAGTCCAACTACGGGGAACGGCAAGCAACTTAAATCTAAAAACCTAGAGCGTTTTCAGAACAAAGTGCTAAAATAAATAGTTAAAGGCTCATGGTATGTCCCTTACATTTAAATTAAAGACAAAATTAAGCGGTATAGTAAACATTATAGTGCTAGAACTCAAGTTCATCCTAAGGTACTTGCGAGAAATTTGTTTGAACAAAAAAGTGAAGTGCCACGATTAAAACGTTTTAATCCAAAAACCCTAATGGACAGATTTGATTACGATGTACGTGTGTTTATATATTTAGATTAAGCGTAATATACGTTATCAGAACATACCGCTAATTGGAGCTTCATTGGAAGCATCTTCTACAAGTCATTTTTCTGTTTATTCTTATTATTTAACTTTAACAAATTGCCCATTGTTCAATATGGACAGATTGAAAGCTTAGTGGGGTTAATAAAAAAATCTGCACGCTATTTAACTGAAGAACTTTTTTGTCATAATATGCTACCTAGTATTTCCATAAAGAATGTTACAAAATGTAACCTACTCTTGCTTTACACAGCATAAAGATATCAGGGACTTTAAGATACAGATGCAATTGCTAAGTTTTGAAGTTATAAGTTATATAATGTTTCTTGTCAAGTTTAGTTATTTACTAATAAAGTGGGATGACAAAGAAAATCGTATTGCTCTAATAGCATTATGTAAGTGTAAAAATGAAAAAAGTGTAATCTTTACGATTCTGCATTCTCTCAGTATTGTTTAATGAAATCGGAGGTGTCGAAGATAGGCCAAAATATAAAAGACTACGTTCAGTTCGGATTTTTCAGGCAGTCAAAACCGTAAATACCCGAATTAAACGAAATTCTCTTTGTAAACAGAAGATTGTGTCTTGAGAGATGCATTTATTGGCTTTAGAGAAATATAAATTATGGGCAGTTTTAGAGGGCATATTTTGCTCAAAAGACACTTGAATGTTGATTCTTTAAAGTGAGAACTGATGGCTGCAGTCAATACTTTTCCAAATGCTACCATGGACGCCAAGTGTTGCCAGTTTAAATATATCCTTTCTAATTATACTTATCCTGTATGGGGTTACTGGTTCCCCATCAGGCGCTTCCCCAGGTGGTGGATAGGGAAATGCCTCCCAGATATGGGTGGTACCGGGGAAATGAAATACCCGGGGCGAACCAAAACCAGTTTGGTGAAAGTTGTAGCTGAGAAGAAAAGCTTCGGAAGGGTACAGTATTGCATACCGGAAAGCAGAGCTGAATCAGCAGAAAGGTTTCCGCACTGCGGTGAGGAAGGCAACGAGAAACCACCTAACTACTTTCTCCAGGATAATCATGATAATGGCTGACAAATACAACGGCCCCAAGTACGGGCGCCCCTTAAATCGGGCAGAAGTGCTAAGAAGTTCCCGGTCAGCTGGTACGAAAATCGAAGAAAGAACAAATATACATAAAATAGGTACATGGAACATCCAAAGCATGTACGAGCTAGGGAAAATACAAAACACCATACAAGAAATGAAAAGGTTAAACATCAGTATACTAGAAATTAGTGAAATGAGATGGCCGGGATGTATACTGTAGATGATTATACGATGTATTACACCGGTGAAGACAACACTCAGAATTATAACGGAGTAGCAATAATTGTAACGCCAGAAGTTTCTAAAGCTATAAAAAGCCTGACACAATACTCGGATAGAATAATTATGATAAAGATACAAACAAAAACAGTAACTATAAACGTAATCCAAGTATATGCCCCTACATCAAAATGTGAAGAAAATATCATTGAACAATTCTATGAACAACTTGAACAGGTAATGAAGTTAAGAAAAAGTAATGATATAAATGTATTAATGGGTGATCTAAATGCTAAAATAGGACAAGGGAAACAAGAAAATATAATAGGAGAACACGGTCTCGGAACTCGTAATGACAGAGGAAATTGATTTGCTCAATTCTGTATAAATAAAAGCTTAGTAATCACCAATACATACTACAAACTACCTAAAAGACGCCTTTATACGTGGAAATCACCAGAGGATTCACAACAAAAGGTTATTCGTAATCAAATTGACTACATAATGATAAACAAAAGATTCAGAAATATCATAAAAACTGTTAAAACATATCCTGGGTCAGATGTACCAATAGATCATAGCTTACTGTTGGCTAAAATAAGACTGCGGTTTAAGAAAATTCAGATTAAGCCTAAAAGACTAACAAGATTGAACAGAGAAAAACTAAAAGACCCAGAACTATGTAGAAACGCTACACAACAAATAGAGAATAAACTCAACAATCAAAACGAGCAAGAGGTAGATATAGAAACACAGGTGAAACGGTTAAAAGATATAACTCTTAACATACAAGAAACAATATTCAAAGAGAGACATGGTAAGAAAAAAGAATGGATGACAGAAGAGATTTTAGATCTCATGGGCGAGAGAAGGAAACACAAAAATCAAAATCAAATAGACTACAACAGAATCCACAAAGAAATTAGAAGGAAAATAAGACAGGCAAAAACAGAATGGTTCGACAAACAATGCTCAGAAATAGAAGAATGCGATAGAAAACATGACATGTTTAATCTTCATAAAAAACTAAAAGAGGTATCAGGACTCAAAATAAATATAAACAATAGAGCCCTAGAAAATGATGAAGGAACGCTTATAACAGAAGAATGTCAAAAATTAGAACTATGGAAAAAATACATCTCAGAATTATTTAGCGATGATAGAGATACAGAATTCAATATGAACGATATAAGAACTGGACCAAATATTACAAAAGACGAAGTGGAAAGAGCAATAAAAGTAGCAAAGAATGGTAAAACACCTGGACCGGATGGACTAACAAGTAAAGTACTAAAAATGCTTGGGTACATAGGACTGACAGTGTTAACAAAGTTATTCAATAAAATATATAACACAGAAACATTGCCAAAGGAATGGTTAGAATCTACTTTTATTACGATCCCAAAGAAAAATAGAGCTACTAAATGTAAAGACTATCGTACCATAAGTTTAATGAGTCACCTTCTAAAAATATTTTTACGCGTCATCCTTGCTAGAATATATCAAAATATAGAAGAAAATCTAAGTGGGTAATACAACGTTGCCGAGATGTCAACTGTGATGTGTATATATGCTTAATCGATTTTGAAAAGGTCTTTGACAAGGTACGACACGATAAACTGATTCAAATTCTCAAAACAACAGGAATCGATGACAAAGACTTGCGTAACCTATACTGGCACCAAACAGCGTCAATTAGAGTAGGACAAGAGCTAACTGAAACAATAAACATAAAAAGTGGCGTACGTCAAGGATGCATACTGTCACCTCTCCTTTTCAATTTATTCTCCGAAGAATTATTCAAGGAGGCACTACATGATGTAAAAGAGGGAATCATAGTAAATGGGAAGACGATAAATAATATTAGATATACCGATGACACTTTGATTACCGCAAGTAGCAATGAAGATTACAGACACTTATAGATAGGGTCGCCAGAACCTGCACAGAATACGGCTTAAAATGTAATACATCAAAAACCAAATATATGATAATAAGTTAGAACAAATTACTGCAGAACGACATTCAAATAAACGGAGTACAGTTAGAAAAAGTAGAAAAAGCAATATATCTGGGAAGCAGCATCAACAAAGAATGGGATCCCTCCATAGAGGTAAAAAGACGCATTGAATGTGTCCGAGCTGTATTTCTGCGTATGAAGAAAACCATTTGTAGTCACGGTATAAACCTGACCCTTCGAATCCGAATGGTGAGAACATATGTTTTTACAGTACTGTATTATGGAGCAGAAAGCTGGACATTAACAGAAGTATTACTTAAACAGCTAAAAGACTTTGAGATATGGGTTTATCGAAGACTGCTTAGAATTTCATGGGTAGACAGGATCACAAACGATGAAGTATGAAGAAGAATCAATAAAGAAATGGGGGTCGTTAAAACTGTGAAAAAAAGAAAACTGGAATATTTTGTTCATATTATGAGACACCAAGAAAAATATGATATACTACATCTCATACTACAAGGGAAAATAGACAGCAAAAGAGGCCCTGGTAGACGAAGAACCTCATGGGTACAAAATCTGAGACAGTGATACGGGCAATCCACAGTGCAACTTTTAGGGCAGCGGTGGACAAAAAAACATAGCAAATATGGTAGCCAACATGATCGCCAACGATCGATAACGGTCAAGGCACTTGAAGAAGAAGAAGAATTATACTTATTAATAGCCATTTAATAAATTTTAAAATTATTATAAAAAATACAGTTAATTGTTTTATTTTGTCATTCTAATTAACCTGCAACAGTATTTATAGGTATAGTGTAACATTTCGTAAACCGTTTTTTGTTATAACGCACTACTCTTATTAACACGTATGATTTTCTCAGTTCTAAGAGCAAGAATCTCGGATTCAGTAAAAGTGAGAGATCTTTCTAACATAAGTCGCACTCTGGATAGAGAAACTTGATACATTGTTTCTCTAAAGCAAGACAATGAGCTTTTGTAGCGAACAGTCTAATACGTGAACGTTATACAACGTTAAGACATCAATCACATCCATTTTCGAATTAGATTTACCTGATGATTTCAGAATTCATTCCAGAGCGTGAGTAAAACTAATAAATGTTCGAGCGCCTACTATAACATAAAAAATTCCCGCACCGTGCAAGTGAGTGTACTGATAGTGCAGCTTGACTGTGCAAATGAAGTAGATTAAATACTTTGTAAATGATACACAGTTGATAATTAGTCAAAAGGCCTAGATTTCCTTATTATATAAGCAATTTAACTAGAAGATGCATACTGTTTCTTACTTATTATACAAGGTTGTATCCAGAAGTAGTAGGACTGTTTTTTTGCGCGCGCGGAGCGATGGGGGGGAGGTCTGCAAGCCTTGGGAACAGGTTTCGACCTGCGGCAGTTGCCTGCGTGCGTTAGTTGAGTGTGGACCACTGTTTTAGTGACCTCCTGTTGTGACGCCTCGTCGTCAGTTGCGATGGAGCGAAATTTGGAGCAGCGGTACGCTATCAAGTTTTGCTACAAATACGACTCGGAAACAAAACGTCAGAGCAAAGAGTGGCACACCGCACAATCACCCCGTAAAAAGAAGGCCAGAATGTCGAAATCGAAAGTGAAATCGATGTTGATTGCATTTTTTGACTGTTGTGGCATTGTCCATAAGGAGTTTGTACCTCCTGGACAGACTGTAAATGCAAGATTTTACGTGGAAGTGCTCACACGGCTGCGAAATCGGATCACACGTGTGCGACCAGACCTGGTGGGGAAGTGGAAACTCCACCATGACAACGCGCCATGGCGCGTGGATTGTGAGGGATCTCCTGGCTAAATTCGGCGTTTCCACGTTGCCTCACCCCCCCCTACAGCCCCTATGTGGCACCGCCGGACTTCTTCCTGTTCCCCCGGATCAAGAGGCAGCTCAAGGGGCATCGTTTCGACTCGGAGGAAGCAGTCCAAGAGGCAACGACGAGGGCGCTGAACAGCATCCCGGAGGACGACTTCCAGAAGGCCTTTGCGACCTAGAAGGCTCGCTACCAGAACTGTGTGGATGCCCAAGGGGCCTATTTTGAAGAGTATTAAGTCGATGTACCAAAATGTTCATTAACTTTTTTTAAAAAAATCAGTCCTACTACTTTTGGATACCACCCTGTAGGTTACGTTTGTATGCCGTAACTAAGTTGTATTAAATGAATATTTTCAAATAAATAAATTGCCGATCTCACCGGGAGCGCGTATCTTGCATAAACTAGGTGATAAATGACAAGCAACAATTAACTGGATCTAACAAAAAGCACTATTTCACGCACAAACACCTAACACAACTGGCGTTGCCAACGATAAATTCGTGTAGAATTATGTAGTTTAGGTAAAGGAGAGCTGTTTCGGATGGCAAACACATGGGCACTTGCGACTATCGGCGAATGAAATATAAAAATTTCGAATTACATCCAGGTGTAACGCAGATATTTCATTTGTGAAAAACAAATCCAGCAGATCCAAAATTTTGCCAAGGCTCTTAAGTCAATAAACAGGTACCTTCGTTGATAAATACGAATAATGATGTCTTTTTGTCAATTTATAAAGCCTGGGCCTTTTTGTATGGTCTCTTAAGATGCTCACGAATATGTTTGTTATTTAGAGTTAGAGACACCATCAACATTATTTGCATATTAAACCAAATGTAAACTTTTTTTGTTATAAACTCATTTTATTAGCAATCAGAATAAATACAGTAATTCTATGAGCTAATTTTATGTTATTAAATGTTTAATAAACGTCGTGAGGAGAAAACACCCACTGGTGAATCTCCTACTTTAGTTCACTAAGTCTATTTATTAGCCACTTTTTCCTTAATCTTCTGGTTTCGGGTTCCTGGACTAGGACGTTGACTGTTATATTCGGGTGATTTTCAACAGTGTAATGATGTTTTTCAGCTTTTGTTTTTATAAAATCGGCTACTAATGGGATGTTAAAATCGTTGTGGATTGTTGCGTTTGACATAAACCAGGGAGCAATGGATATCATCCTCAGGGTCTTGGACTAGAAGCGTTGTATTATTTTTATTGTAGATTTGCTATCGCATCCCCATAATTCACAGCGGTAGATCCAATGAGGCGAATTATGCTTTTGTAGATTAACAGTTTGTTATCTATGGCAAGTGCTGAATTTCTCCCAAAGAGCCAATACAATTTTTTAAACGTAGATCCATTTCTTTCAGTTTTTTTCTTATATGAAATCTTAAATGTGAACTTAAAAGTTAAATATTGCTATCGGAGGACATTCTTATTGACAAATTAAAAGAATGATTTGTTTTCTCTGGTAACGCCCTGACGCAAAGAAAAGACTTTGCGGCATGTGATTTTTTGTTTTATTTTGCTGTGCTAATTAGCGTGTAACAGTGTTTCTAGGCATACTATATGCACTTTTTAATGTAATTTTCTTTATGGAGTACTTCGCACTATGGCTGCTTTAGTCAGTATCACTTTCTTACATCGATAGGTATGCTCGTTTGTTGGACAACAAATTATTATCAAGTTTGTCACTACAGAAGACGTAAAATCGCAAGTGATTTTGAGAATATTTAAGACAGTATTAGGAAGCAACACCTTTAAGAGAACTTCAAATGTACCTAGAATAAAAAATTCTTGGGATGAAAACGAAGATAATCGAAATCATGCTTCTAAGCTTTTAAGGCCGAATTAAACTATGATAGTACTTCGTAACAATGCCTAGCCTCACAAAGCTACCCCAACTCGACAAAAAACTATTTGTTCTAAACTACAGTTTCAACTTACTGGCCTGCGATTATTATTTATTTAGATCATCAAAAAGAGAAGAGATTTCCGATTCTCTCAAAACGTTTGTATGTAATTGACCGATATCGCAACTTCATTTTATGATAACAACATCAAAAAACTCCTGGAAAGAGTTTGGAAGAATAATGAAAAGGGATTTTTATACAAATTAAAAATTGTTATTTAAAACATTATAAACCTAAGATCTTAGAAAAAATGGAATAATTAACACATCAATAATAAATACAGGGTAGTGTTAACTATAAAAAAGGTGTAATTATTATAAAAATTTGCTAAAAGAGAAAATAATGGGAACAATAAAAAAAGAACTTATAATATAAAGAGGTTTAACAAAGAGAACAAATACAACTAGAAGAGCTCAGTAGTGCTATAAACAAATTTAAAAAAAAGATCTCTAGATATGAGAGCATGGTAGAAAAATAATAAATAGCATGGGCGCTAGAAGAGTACGAATGTTAACAAGATATTCTAATGGGACATGAAAGAAAGAAATATGTGTTATTGTGCCAATACATAGGAAAAAGGATAGAAGAAACTACAGCTATCGAGAAATTGACTTATTGAGTTAGAGTTAAAGCTCAGTTACACAAATAATGGATATATTACTAGGACCGGCTACCATTTGATCAAAGTCTGATGTGTATAAGTTTGATGTTAACCGAGAGCTAACATTGATGAGAATTCACCACAAATTTTTCAGAAATGAACAACTTTAAATCGATAGATGTTTAAAAAAAATAAATCTAAACTGAAGAATAATGTACACCATCGCGCGGTTTTTAACTTCTAGAAAAAATATTTTTTGAAACATCTATCGATTGCATGATCGTCCGTTCCTGAAAATTTGGTGATTGATTCTTCTTAATATTAGCTCTTGATTTATACATATCAGACTTTAATCAAGGTGTAGCCAGCCCTAGTTAGAGAAAAGGTCACTCAACACAAAACCAATATTTATTACAGCAACAACAGAGAACTATTTTACAACTTTTGACAACTATCACAAACAATTAAAAAATTATTTTTCTATTGCTGACCGAGCCACACCTGGTCCATACAGTTTACAATTCATTAAACAAATTATTTCCGTAGCAACTAGTAATTTTTAAGTAAAGGGCATTCTTGTACGACGACGGCTTCAAGCTGTTGCACGGAGGATGTCAGAGAGACATATATTGCAGCTATCTACTACAGATTAAAAGTTACATCTAAGAATTCAAATAAACTCAAATTATCTTCAGCCAAACAGTATAGAAAAGAATCTTGGAAACAAACCCAAATAAGGAACTAGAATTCCATTCCGAACAGTCCCAGAATGGCTGCAGGAAAGCTAGAAGCATACAAGATTATATATTTGCAATTAAACAAATGGGAGAAAGAAAAAGAAACGCAGATGGTAAAATGCATCTAGCTTTTCTTAATTTAGAAAAAGTTTTCGCAAAATATAAAGAGCAGGTATAGAAGAAAGTATGATTAATAGGAAAATTGACCTGAAATCAATAAGCGAAATAATGAGTATGCAGACAAACAGCAGACTTATCGTAAGAACAGTCAAGTGAAGTCTTGGTAACTAAGGGAGTAAGGCAAGGAGGTGTCTTGAGTCCAATTTTGTTTAACCTGATAAAGACGTAGTAACAAAATAAGCAATAAAAAGAAATTAAATGTGTGGTACAGAAATTTAGAAACAGTTCGAATAAAGAACTGCACATTTGCTAATGACTTTGTTATAGTTTTGAAAAACGAAAGAAAACTGAAAAAAATGTACAGGTATGGAATGAGAAATTAGAAGAGGAGAAATTAAAAATAAATGAGAACGGAGATCATGGTGAGTGAGAAGTCAGATACAAGTAGAACAAATTGACACTTTCAAATATTTGGGAGTTGGCCTCAACAATAGAAAAATCATAAAATAAAAATCAATGACATAATAGAAAATGAATCGAATGTATATCACAGCTTTAGTTCTTAGGAAAGAAAAAAGGTTCTGTAAAAACTATATATATATATATATATATATATATATATATATATATATATATATATATAACAGTTAGCGAGCTTATTTGATAGTGATTACTTTTGCAGAAAAATGACATCCGAGGTAATGAATGCGAGAAGAATAGCTGGTAGAGGCAACAACAACATAGATAAGAAAGAATAAAGGCACAGAACGCAAAATGGGCTTGATATGGCGGCAAGCACGCGCGGCTCCATTGTTCTTACACAGAAAGTAAAGAGATATTATTTATGTATTATATATTACAGCGAACATGTGTTACGAGCAATTCACCAACTTCGACGTGAAAATTTACGAAAGACATTCAGTTTTGATCAGTTTTAAAGTCGTCATCTGGCACCACGCCAGATCGCATATCAAAATGATCAAAACTGAAGCAGTTAAAACGGGAAATTATCCAACATTCACCATATTCCCCAGGCTTTGCTTTCCCAATTATTTTTGTTCCTATCGCTGAAAAGTAGCTTAAAGTTGGAAATTGTCTGCAGTTTTGACGAGGAATAATCTACAAGTTTGTCACGTTTGGAGGCCATTGTAGAAAATAATATAATAATTAATTATAATAATTAATACAATTTTTCATTTTAATTTATCAACTTGTGTTTTTAATATTTTTAAAAAAAAGTCGAATTTTTTCATAACCCAATAGCTATCTGTTCGCGATAAAATTTGATAACAATCAAGTTATTTTAGTGAGAGATCAATTAAAAAAACAACTTAAAGAATTCGTATTCATTTAGGTGACATTTTAAGTGTATTTGCAGTCTGACCGTAAACAAAAAGAAAAGCCACCACAATATGTCCAAATAAAGTTTGTAAATGTATACGACATATAGGACGTTCAAAAATAATTGGCATTCCCCCTCAGAGACGCAATTATATTATAGATAGATATAGATATAGAGATATATATATAGATATAGATAGATTGCAGTGTCATTTAATGTCACCAGATGGCATTGCTAGCACACATTGTAAGTAATTTGTTCAGTACTGCAAGTGCACTTGCGGACCAAGTGGAAAAACGTGGAAGTAGACAATCATGGACAACAATAAAAGCTTTTAATCTATATAGAGGTTAGTAGGTGAGTGCAGTACTAAGTCCCAGAACTAGGATATGATGGATAGTGGAATTAGAAGGCGGCATAGACTGTGCTGAGAAAGCTAAACACAGCGGGTGTCCGGCAAATTTGCTCGAGTCACAAACAGGGAAATTGCAGTCGTTGTGCTGGTAGGTGCAACAAGTCTATTTTGCAGAATATTGCATATCATCATTCATGAGGACTCGAAAATGTACAATGGGTGTTCTCTATACCCTCACTGTTCAGCAGAATTAGAATGTTTAAAAGTATACCAACAATTTCTGCAGCGTAAATTCGAAGACATTCTTCGAGTGTCCGGTCAGAGCAGATAGTGCCAGTATAAGGAATAGTAGCACATTAAAAATTCTCGTTTTAAGAAGACCACTACCGGGATTTACAGAGCAGATTTCCAGGCTGTACATTCTTAATTAAGCTGTGTTGGTTCACGCTCTATAATCGCCGAATCTTGAGCTAAACGACTACATTCTTTTTATTTCGATGAAATAAACAGTTTGTGGAAAAACTTCTCCTTCGACGACAAGATTCAGGTGTCTGTCCACAAGTGATGTGAGAAGACATTTAGGTAGATTTTAATAAAATATATACTTATTTATTTCTAATAAAATATTAGTAAAGAGGAAATACTCGTAGTGCCCCGAATAAAATTTATTAATCCATATTGTCTTGGCATTAATTTCTATGTTTAAACAATTGTTGTACTATACATAGCGGGACCACCTTTATATATCGTATATATCATTAAATCTAAATGCGTAGATATGCATATGGACTGTTTGGTTTTTATGCTCGTACAAGATTCTCCCAAAAAAAATTAACATATCTTGAAATTACTGCAGGACAAACATCATCGGTGCACAAAATAGTGAATTTATTTAATCCAGTCGCCAAGAGTAACAAGAAAGTTTAAAAGTCAATAACATGCTGTGGTTTATTGAATATATATACGGCAACAGAGAGAAAAATCGCGTTAACACGTCTTGGCATAAACATAAAAATTACCCAGCAAGATTCGCCCGGTCCATATAAATGCCCCGCCACATTCACACGATGATATGGAAGCGATTACCTTTAATGCCCCCAATAAATATCCCGCAGTTTTATTTCATTCCTTCTCTCCCGCCGCTGCGTGCGCGTTACATTTAACAATTTACACGTCCATAATTTAGAATTTTCATGCAAGTATTTATCAACTCCGCGCTATAAACCACGTATTAATTTATCTGTCACACAACTGTTGCCGAGCCGCGGATTACGGGCCTAGGGGATCCTGCGGCATCCGCCGCAATTTTAGCATCAGCGGTTTATTCATCGCCTCCTGAAATTTAATTTTGAGCTCGGGCCGCTGCTCCGAGCCCTCGCCCTAATTGTGATGGGGAAATGCATACGCCTCTGAAGAAATGAAAAAAGATTTGCTGTAAATAGTTGATATTCGCTGCTCGCGGGGCCCGGCGCGAGTTTTTTCTCGTTAGCAAAACACTGATTCCGGCACCCATCTCATCCACCTTTTTGAGAAGCATTTTCTTACAATTTTAACGAGAAATAAAATAAAAAAACTACTTCGCCAACTTCAAACTCCTATGGGGCTTTGTGTTAGAAGATTGGAACTTAAAAATTCACTAGATACTATAGTCCACCCAATGGATTTTGCCTTGGGAGCATAGAAAATCCTACTGATATATTAAAACCTTGTGGTCCAAATGTTCCTAAACTCAAGATAAAGTAACAGCTTTCAAATATCACTACGGTACACATCTGGATTTGCTTTAAGAGAACTTTTACCTTTGGAACAGATTTCACTCCATACGATAACAGCTAATGCTCCCTGAAAATATTACATCACATTACCCTGAACATTTATGAGTACATTTTCTGTCATTTTCTTAATAGCTCAATTGTAAAAACTTTCTTGTCTCTAAAACGCTTTGATTGTTGAAATCTTTACAGCGGTATAATTTTGTTGTCACCTGTAAGACACTATTCTCCTTGGAACCTGCTTATCGGTTGGAGACAATAATTTACTACCAAGCAGACAATGATCATCAAAGAAGAAGACTCCATATTTCAGAATATTGATCAAAGCTTCTATCTATAAAAACGAAAAGTGCGAGTATGAAGCTTATCAATTTGTAATCATAAAAAATATATAAAATAAATCCTGTTACCTCAGGACATAGCGCTTTGAGATGGAATTAACATTAATTTAGAATTGGTGAGAAATGGTAGGTAGAGAATAAGTGAGTGACAAAACTAATGCTCGTTTAACTAAAAAAAAATTTTTTTAAGCTTTCGCTTTACTTAAAGAGCCCCATTCTTCATTTCGGCTGGTATCTCCGACCGATGGATAAAAAACAGTCGACCCTAATTTGACTTCAAGAGTGTAGTGTGTGATAATTATAAGGCATTTTGTTTTTACCAACTCCGATACTAATCAATTATATATTTCCACACTCTTATCTAACAACGATACTATATTAGATCAAATTATTAAAGTTGATTTGAAATGGTGAAGTTCAAAATCAAATCATAATTACCCCTACCCTTTTCAACAGATTTTCTATCAGTGAGGCAGTTTGACACAAAACATTTTATATTTAAATTTATATTTTTACAATCTATGTAAGAGACCAATTATTATGTATTCAAACTGTAGTAGGAGAATAGTTCATATTGCAAAACAATTTTAGAGAATTTATTTAAAGGATGCTTAAATATAATTAGTACTTAAAGCAATTTTTTCGAATTTCAGTAATGAAGAATATTCCAACAAGCGTGACAAAGTCTGTTTAATTTCAGGCAAGTCTACTTCCGTTAAAGAACAGAAACAGTATCATTCTAACCTCCTTTTGCACTTTTTCTTTTGGCAATGAGTGAAGAAGTTTGAGATTTATAGATGAATTAGCAGCTACCATTCACTAGAGCTTCTTCCGAAGTTAAAGAAAAGATTTAAACTTTTTAAAAGTAGAATATTTTAAAGAACGGCGATTATTAAAGTTTGAAGAGTCGAAAAAATCCTAAACAGTGGTATGAGGAATACCAATGACTTCCAGTAATAATTTGGCCAGGAAAAATCTTTTTAAACTTATAATGCATGAAATGACTCTCATTGTGATAAAGTGGGCCGTGCAGGAATGTTTCACCTGCTCATCGCAGAGCAACAAATTTACAAAACAACGTTACCACTAATTTGGCTATGAAATTCGCCCGCATTAAACAAGGAAGTAATCTTTTTCTTCCAAAGTTGAAACAGTTGATTGAAGGAAAGTGCGGGGAGTGGAAGATGGTAGACAGAAGCCCTGCAAGGCCAGTATTTATCTAACCAAAAAATAAATAAACAATATATGTGGTCTTATCCTCCAAATAGAAAAACAAGATCACTTTATTTTTACATTGCCAGTCTAAAAAAATAAATACTGCGTCAGTTTTCAAATATTCACCAAACAGAAACAAACATTAAGATATATTATATTTAAAATAAAAACTCTAATAAGACACAGAATAAATTGTGGTTAAATGTACCCTAAATTGATGCAAACTGAGTAAATGCTTTAGTTATTAAATATAATGATATTAAAAAGTTAAAAAGAAACGCAAATAGATTTATAAAGAAATAAAATTTTTAATTAATTAGACAAATCTCAACAAAAGTATCCTGTACCACATAGTTTGTGGTGTAATCTAATCTAAGTTTACTACAAACCCCAAATTTTTAATAAATATTTGAATCAAACGTATTAATATTGTTATATATCAAAACGATTTTGGTTTTTCATGAAGGTTAACATAATGATACTAATGTATCTAAAATTTCAAAAAAATATACGAAAATAAAAAGAGAAATAAAATATTTAAAAAAAATCAGAAATGTGGAACGCCAATCAACAGATAATACAAAAGTAGTATCAGTGTTGTTGGGCATGATTAAAACCATTTTGTGGTAGACTCTCTTAACCCTATTAACATTTTCTTATATTTATATTTAATGCAATGCCTATAACTGACATAGCTATTAAAAAAGCATGAAATGTTAACAAGTTGTTATCAAAGTAAAACTAAGCCCTTTAATATATAGCTTTTCTAATGTTGTAAATTACGTTGTAGAAGTTTGCTCATAGGATGCTCCAAAGTATTTAAGGAAAAAGAAGGATCCAAGTCCTGTAATAATAATCAGTCCTCTTGTCGACTAGGTACAGCTGTCTGAGGATTTGTTAGGAAATACTGTATGTCAGTAGGAAAAAAGTTAAATTCACTAGGCAAACTATTAACCTCAAAAGAGGTGATCATTTTGACTTGGTTATTAATAAAGAGTTCAGAAAAATTTGATTAACCGTGGGAGAAGTGACAGAAAGATCTTGAGGATTTAATTGCAAACCCAAAAAGCTTTGATAGCCTAAAAACAGCAGTAATGACTACAAATGGACTTGTTGTCACCAAAAATTTTACAAGCTTTACAAAAAGTTTGCAACATTAGTTTCAAGACATTTAGACTAGAACGCATGAGCAGATTATTCGTTGCAAAGAACAGAAATACATTAAGATGATAATTGACCTTGCTTTGCAATTGTGGTATGTTCTTGTAAAAGTCAATTGCATGCTAAAGTGGTTTAATGACAATGAGGTCAATCAAAATCTACGGACTGAGCATAAAATCAATTAGATTTATTGACGACATTGTACTGTTCTCAAACGATGAAAACGAACTACAACAAGATCTAGTCACATTGAAAAACATACCTAACGATGAGTATAATATAAAACTAAACAAGAAAAAGACATCTGGTATGTACCAGAACAATACACAGAACACAAACGCACGTCAAGATAGATAATGAAGAAATACAAAAAGGACATAATTGGATAGCAACATTAGCAGATATAGAAGATGTAGGAAAGAAATAAAAAGTCGTATCTACTAAGCAAGGAAAACTTCTTAACAAACAGAATTTAATGACATCAAAAAGCATCTCCCTATAGATGAGAAAAGCATTTTTACAGTCTTTTGTGTGGAGCGTTGCACTGTATGGGTGCGAAAGCTGGACTCTTGGCGTACCCGAAAGCACTAGAACCGAAGAATAGCCGAAAAAAGAAAACTGATTAAGACAATACACCAAAGAGAACGATCACGGCCGAAATACATCAAACAAATAATGAGTGATGTAAACGCAAGAACCTAATTACTTTATTAAATCATCAAATTAACTTTTATTAAAAGTGTAGTGAGATTGCAAATGTAAAACAGAAGTTGCGACTAAAATTTTCAATAACCAAAGAGCTTTCGCCCGCAAAAGGGGGATGACAAAGGAAATCGATAGGGCGACTATTTAGCCGGTAATTTCTCGGGCACAGCGATGCGCGCACGTTTCCTGATGACAGGCCACTTATAAATCACAATGTAAGCTTTAAATCAGGATGTCGTTACTTCTTCGCACACGAGGCACTTACAGCGGCTCGATTAGAGCGACGGAGATGGGCGAAAAGGCTTTGTTGGGCCTAATTCGCGATTACGTCTTCTAACGAGGAATGAAAATTATCAAGCATGTTTCCATGGGAAATCGCTTAACTTGGAGGAAGTTATTTAGGCGTTTAGCGAGGAACGAACACCGTCGCGGCAATAAAGTCAAATAACTTGGGCCGCGGGGGAGTGTTATTTACATCAGCCGAAGTTAATGTCGAAAAATACCTGCGAACGTAAAAACTCGCCGGAATAAATCTCAATAGTGGGCCAAATTGAGCTTTCTGTGACAAATAAACACTTGAAAACATCTGCTCCTGCTTGGTTATTTTTTTATAGGGGGAAAATAGTCTAAAAGTCCTGATCGGTTTATAATATGGTAATATTGGTTAAAATATTGACATTTTGGTATCAATGACTTATTGTCGATTAATCATATTTAATGGTTAGTCAGAGCAAGGCGATAATACCATTAAGCCAAGGGGGGTCAGCTTCTATTACATCGAAAATGAGAAACCGCAACTACCATCCATTAGCTGTGTTTCAATCTTAGTGTGTAAGTAGTTTGATGTACAAAACTCAGTAAATAAAGTTAGTACCTAACAAATTAGTATAACCTACTGTTATTCTCCTTAAAAGCTCAAGTAGGTAATAAAACCTCGCAACTAGAAGAAATAAAGATCAATATTCCACAAGTGATATTGGAAACATTTCCTGATAATAAAGCAATACTGTTCTACAGTGAAGATATAGCTGTACCATCAAACTTTGTTTTCGAGAACATTGTAAGCTGGTAAAAATTTACTTGACTAAGCGACAAATAAAAGTTAACAAAACGGTATTGTATCAGTCCCAAACCTAGGGCTTTACCATGAGATAACAAAAGAAAGAGGTGTTTCATATTGAACAACCAAACAAAAAGATCTTATTTGGAGGTTATGGCATTGGCCTTAAAATCTTGTTGTATATGGAATCTTAAAAAAGAATAAAAACTTAATATAGAATTAAAAATCAGAACAATATTCTCCTGGCGGCGAAAGTTCCCTTCACAATAAAGCTCTAACAAATAAGGAAGGGAGTAGTAGATCTGTGAACGTAAGTAAAACCCAAACTGTATCCTCCTCCGGAACAGCAACACAAAGAAAAGCATGACGGGAGAATAACATACGGGACGTGGAATATACAGAGATGAAGAATAAAATCAAAAGAAGTGACAAGTGAGCTTGAACAGAAGCAACAGATAAAATTCTTCACTACTAGAGGGGCACTCGAAAAGAAAAAAAGCAAAAGTGGGCGCTAAAGACCTGGTAAAAAGATATGGTTAAGAACAATATAAAATTGAAAGTGAATGATTTAGATCTTTTGAATAATCATGAATGTATATGGCCGACACAATGTAGGTATGCAATTATTTAAAAAAAGTAGATTAATAAGAGCTCTACAGCAAAGAATAGTAAAAGTAAAAGAACATCAAGAATTAATCATCTCTGGCAATTTACAAAGAAAAATAGATTTAAAAGTTATTGCAGAATGAGGTCGTGAATGGAAATAGAAATATGCGAACTGAATAACTTAATCGCTAATCGATATGTATACATAAACACAACAAACAAAAAACTCAGTTGTAAAAAAAAAAAACTATTTATAAAGGATGAACGTGTAAAAGAAAGTCTGGACGTGGCGACAACCACAGACTTCTAGTTGCAAAGATAGATTTCCAATGAATAAAGATATCAGTCACTAATATTGAAATAAGGACAGGAAAAGAAAAAACTGGAGAAGTTAAGAAACCAATCGCTAGAAAAAAATCCAAAAATTGGAATAGATCAGTCAAAATATAGAACACTATTTGAAGGAGCTGTAGGCCCAGAAGCTTAATGAACAGTCAACTCTTTAGGAATTTTAATAACAAATAACAACGCAAATTACATCTCAGAAAAAGATTAGCAAGCTTACTACTAAAGTCCACTATCCATTGTTTACGACGACAAATGGGAATAGCAAGTAAAACAAAACTGAAAAGAAGAATTAATGGACACCTTATAGAAAATAAAAGGCATGAAAACCTTAAAAACAACCGATTTTTTGGGAGTATAACGCCGAGACTTATAAAGTAAAAATCTCAAAAATTATTCCGTAGGATACAAAGAATATTTGAGACGGTCATTAAAAGAGAAAAACCACTACAGCAATGGGCAGAAGTCTACATAACATCAATATTTAAAAAATTCAATAGGAACAATATGTGAAGGCTGCAGAGATATTGGCGTTATATCTCAAATGAAAAATATTTATGAAAAAATAGGAAAAGATTAAGCGGAGTTACCAACAGAAAGGTTTTGTATGGAACATATATATGCATATAGTGCAGCAGATGATTAAAAAAAACATACTACTCGATCTCAAAGAAAAAGCTTTGGAAATCTATGAAACAACTTGACAATAGCAACCATATCTTAAACTAATAAAACACAGTCTATGTTAAAATAAAGTACCATTGACACAAAAATATGAAGGCGCGGGAGTTTGCATCTCTATACCTTAATTTTTGCCGATGATCAATTGGTAATTGCACAAGATAAAAATGACCTTAACTTCATAGTTCGTAAAGTACTAAGAAATATTCAAAAATGGGTTAGAAATCAATTTTAACAAAAATGTCGCAGGTTTGTAATTTACAAAAAATGACGAAATAAGAAGAAAGAAGAGTTTTTAATGCTTAGATTCTACAATCTCCAATTAAGGGACAAACACAGAAAACATAAAGAAGACATTGAGTCAAACAAGATCATCTTATGAAGTACGTGTATCACAAAAAACCTAAAGCCTCATGACATGCAGCGGAGAAACCTGATTATAAAAAAAGAATCAAAATAGTATTACCTCTACGAAGACGGACTACCAGAGAAGATGTATCAAGTAACAACATTAACAATAATTTCTAATAAAAAAATATGGAGAAGAATGTCAAAGGAGGAAGACATGTATTTACATCGGAGAAGCACCACTTCAATAAATAACAAAAGTTGCAAAATAAAGTCCACCAAGAAGAAAGATGCGAGATACGCCGAAAAGATCGTTTACAGATGAGGTAAACAATGCCGTAAAACGGAGAGGTCTTGAGAAAACAGATTGGAACAATAAGGACGAATGAAGGAAATGACTGAGGGGGTAAACATAATCAGTTGTAAACATCCACGTCTACAACATAATCATATTTCAACTAAATAAAGCCAGGTTTACATACGTTTAACCAAAAAATAAGAAAAAAATAAACGCAAAAACTTAAGACATGTAATGTCTTATTAGAAAGAGATTCATACCCTCGAAAATAAATTGCTACTTTATAAATTCACACTTTCGATGTGATAGTAAATCAACCATAGATATAATTTAACCTTTTAAGTCTAAATGACTTAGGATATTATCTAATAGTCTATATTTCGTATCAAACTTTACTTTTTATACTAATTTCAACACCCTGTTTGTAATAGTTGTAATCAATGCAATAATTAGTCTTCTAACAGAAAATGATTGCAAAAAAGATCGTCTATTGACGCAACATCATGAAATAATGGTGACACTAATAACTCTCTTCTTCTTCAAGTTTTAATCAATTATCTACATACAAAGTTTATTCTGATTGCTAATGAAGTTGCAATAAAAAAAATTAAATATTTCTCTAAAATAAACTAAAAGTTTTTTGGCGTAAGTGTACTTTAAACTCTTAAATCAAAATATCTATACTTTTCAACTTATTTATCTCAAACTTAAATTCAGTAAGCATCGAATTCAGCAGCATACTAGCAGTGCTGAAATATAAAAACGACATGATCAAATTATTTTGTCTATAGCACTGTCCTCAAACGTATCACAACCTCTGTGAATTAATTTAAAAGTTTAAATCCCGAATCGCTGTATAAAAAACTAATCCGACACGTTAATAAAACTTTAATACCTGCTAAGCCTTTTTTAATTGGCTTATTTGAAATTAATTAATAAGTCGGGATTAAAACAATTAGCTGATAAAACCTCTTTGCAGGTCATATCCTTTTTTACGGCCGAATTAGAGAGCCTCCGCACTTTTCGTCGCAGCTTAGGTGATAAGGCGACCGAGACATCACGAAATTTTAATCTAAAATTTAAATTAAATTATAATTTTAAATCGTTAGCTCCTTAGTGTGTCGCAAGAGGTGTCAGGCGAGTAATTTGAAGAATTGAGCACCTAGTTGCTATATAATATTGTAAAAACAAAAAATATTATTTTTTGCTTAACAAAACTCCAAATTGAATTAGTTGTAACAATTCTGGGCAATTACAACATCAATATATCAATTTTTGTGACTTAATAATTATGAGATTCCAACGATTGGCACGATAAAACAAATTAGTAAGTGACATCTTAATAAATTTGTCGTCCTTTGTGGGTTTTCAAATTTCTAATAATATAAGAAATATGCAAAGGTTGAAACACTTAAGTTGCGAAAAGCACCAGAAACTCTTGTGTGTATCCCCATCATGACTGTGGAAAATTGACGAATATTATAATCGCGAAACTAGGAAAGACGAACATGTTTCCTCATTATCATTGCCATTAGCCTACTGCTCACTGATAATGAAAAATCTTTTTACTCTCTGAAGACAATGATTGAAGATCTTATAGCAAAAAGTTTTAAGCAAAAAATAATACATAACGGCATTAAAGATTGCTTTAGTTAAATATATGTTAAATATTCGCTCTGAGCCAACTAGGCACACTGTCTCTCAGTGCAAACAAGGTTAAATTGATGCCCTTTGTAGTTATTTTTAGCATCAACGTGCCTGCGACACTTATTGGCGTACAAAAGCATCTGCATGCACTGGTGAGTATTTATTTTTAGTTCATGTAGCACTTTAGCTTTGTCATTCATATCAGGATAAGCTGTTTTAAGTTCCCAATACAGTTTTTAACCATTAGATTAGTCTTATTCAATCTGTGGCCAGTTTTTATTACTGTTGTGCTATTCAACAGTATCTCTTCGGTGATATAGCTAATCCGGTCCTTTCAGGCAAAAGAAGAATACTTTTTCAGGATTTGTGTTATCCCGGCCTTCTTTAACATCCATATCAATGACGGACTATGTCTTCAACGAGATTAGATTAATTTACCAACAACAGTGCCACAATATGCTGAGATATTCTTTGACTATAAGAGTTTAAAGGTAAATTTTGATCATTAATCATGAAAATGTATCTACAATCCTATTTACCAAGAAGACCAAAACATGATTCCAATTATCATCTTCTGATGAGTTAAAGAGTGCCAGTAATCAACATTTAACTTGCACAAAGAAACAAATTATATCGTGCGACTAGTTCCTAAGTGGTTATATATTATCTTATGCCATTTTATACCCAAAATCCATGAAGTAATTGATGATTTTACGAGTTCCAGTAATTCCAGTAATAGCAATAGTGAAAATGCAGACATTATTAATATTCGTTCATGATAAAAAAAATTAGCTATTTAATTCAACAATAAATAACAAAATAAATTTACTCATATATAGTGCTTATTAATTCAGGGCGTTCTACATAAACTAATTATATGTTAGATTATGATTGAAGTATTTCAAATACTTTAAGATAGTATGGATATAAAATTATAAAAATAATAATTTTTAATTAATTACTTATATGTTTGTTAATAGCATTATACCAAACATACAAGAAGATTATGTAAGACTCTTTAAGCATAACTCTATAACAAGGCAATAAATATTTGATTTTAAAGAAAACTAAACGATTGAATATGATAATAAAATTGAAGGAAGTTATAAAAAATAAAAGTAAATTAAGAGAACATAAACAAAAAAAAATTACATCAATGGCGATATGACAAAAGAAGAAAGAGAAATATTAGAAAAGTAGCTCAAGGGGAAAGAAAGATGAAGACAAACATTAGAGTGAGGTGTTACAAAATAATAACAGACGAACAACAATGGAAATGAAACAAAGAAAAATTAATAAAATACAGAAGAAAGCCCAGGTCTCTAAAAAAAAACTAACTAAAAATTAAATTATAAGGTTACTATGGCAATGACTTGGTAAAGAATAGATATATGAGGATTGAATGTAGTCACATAAAATGCATAAAGCTTAAATGGCAAAAATAGGTAGTTACTAAAGCAGATATTCTAGTAATTACAGAAACAGAACTAACAGGAAAAGTCATACAAGTAGATGATGAGCATATAAGGAGTTAAGAGTGTTTAGTTCATAGAAATATAATAAAGTATTTAAGAAAATGGAATTGTATCTTTGAGAGGATGATGAAAATTGTATTACAAATAGAAAAGAAGGATGAAATAAAAATAATAGTACTTTAGAGGCCAAATAAAAACAACAGAACTATCAGAAGTGGTAGAGATGCAAAAATAGAATCCTTGTATTGCGTAATCTGAATGGTAGGGTGAGACCAAAGGATAACAGAAAAAGTGATATAATTGGTTTGCGTATTAAAGAAACTAGAAATAATAATGGACAGAGAATCCTAGATTATACAAGTACAATACAAATTTCTGAACTCATTTTTCAAGGCAATAGTTTAAGAGGAAGGTTATAAGTAGGCATCAAAGATCTGTATTTATAAATGTAGACAGAAATAAAAAATGTTCGAGTTCACAGAAATCCTGAAATACATAGCGATCACTATCTATTACAAGCGAAAACGAAGATAAGAATAAAGAAAACCAAACTTGAAAAACAAAATAGCAATATTAAGGAAGCAATAAAGTCATATAGTTTATTACATAGAAAAGTAGCACAGAACTGCAGAAATAGAGTAAAAAAAATGTCAGACAGAGCAAAAAGCGAATATAAATACAATACTGAAGAAATATGGAAATTATTCAAAACTATCTTAATTAATGCAAGAAGAGAAACATGTGAAATAACAAAAGTTAATAGGAATAGAAATAAGAGACAAACGGCATGGTAGAACAAAAACATAAAAAAGGGTAAATTTTAAAAAACATAAGTGAAAGAAGTGTTTAAACAATACAAATAACATATCAAAGAGAAAAAGTTAACAAAACATCGCTGAAAGCTAAAAAGGTGACGCAAAAAGAGTTCTCTGAGAAAATGGAACACGATTCCCATACAAACCAAAAACAAGCCACTAAAAAATCTAAGATTCAAAAATAAACAAAGAATCATAAAGCAAATTAAAGACAGAAATAAAACAATTTAACAAATAAAAATAATATTAATGGATGGAGAGCACACTTTAAGGACCTATTGAGATTAATGAAAAAGATCATGACATAAACTACGTGTTGAAGAGGAAGAGCAACAAAGCGAATATATTACGATTGGAGATATTGAAGGTGCTATAAAAAGATTCAAAAAAAGGAAAGCTGCAAGGTACGATAATATAACAGGAAAAATAGTTAAAAATTTAGGTAAGAAGTAAATCCAGACATTAACAGAACTCTGTAAGAAGATCGCAAGACTAAAGAAGTGGTGTTATTGTTTCACTGTTAAAAAGAGAGTTAGATAATAATTATCGAGAAACTATTCTACTTAGCATACCATCAAAGATGTATAAAATAATTTTGCGAAAAAAACTGACGCTAGAACATCAACCTCAACGCAAACAACCACAAAATGGCTTTACGAGCACACCAAATCATATTTTTACGATTAAGCAGATCAAAAAAAAAAAAAAAAACATGGGGCCGGCGAAGAGATTGCTCTGTAAGCAATCCCGGAACGAACTTAAAAAAACTTTTCGATATCTGGAAAATTATTCGACATAGAATTTTTTCTTCATTTTTGAATTCAGCATAAAACTTCCTATAAGAATCACATTTAAAATCGTAATGTCGAAAATTTTCGAAATTCGAAATCGAATATCTCGAAAACTATTCGACATAGAATTTTTCGATTTCATTATTGAAATCAGCGTAAAATTTTCTTTAAAATTACTCATAAAATAGCAATGTCGAAATTTTCCGAAATTGAAGTCGAATATCTCGAAAACTATTCGAGATAGAAACTTTTTGATTTCGATTTTGAAATCAGCGTAAAATTTCCTATAAGAATCCATTATAAAATTTTAAAAAATCTATAATTTTGTGACAGCGACAGACAGACCGACAGACATATAGAATTCAGTAACGAACTTTTTAAGTTCGTTGAAAAAGAGAAACAAATGTATCAATATACCAAGCTTTACTTAATTTAAAGAGCGTTTGATAAATTATCAAGAGCAGTTGTTGAGGAGGCCCTTAGAAAAGAGAAAATAGAAACACAATTCATTCGGTAAATAATCTGTATGTTTAGAAATAACAGAAATCTTATAAAAACAGATAAAAAGAAGTTACTTGACTTTCCACAGAATAAAGATATACAAAAATTAAGAGTGTAGTTCAATCTGGTTATTGACGATGTAATAAAAGAAATGAAAAGCAAATCATCAAAAGTACTTGTCGGCTACAGAAACTTGAAACCAGTTTGGATAAGTGAGTGTTCTTTTGCCGATGACCTCTTCAATTTGCTAGAAACGAATTAGAGGGGCAGAAAAGTTTAGAACCATGCCAGGATTTAAAGCACCTCTAGGGTATATCCTTCTCCTGGGAAGAAGAAAATCTCAAGAGAAACAAAAATAAGGGTGAATAAATCAGTATTTGTACCCATACTCGCCTTTGCATGTGAGAGCTGGGTCCTAACGCAGAAACTTAAGAGTAATATTTAAAGTGTGGAGATGAAATATTTGAGGAAAATATTAGAAACTAAAAGCACAGTCAGCAATAAAATACAGTATAGAGAAATGCCAACTGAGGTGGTATGAGCATCTTAGGCGAATGAACCAGGACTGTTCTGTGAAAAGACAAAAAAAAAGAGTAGAGGTAAGCCAAAAACCACATGGGGCAAAGGCGTTGAGAGGACACTAAATACAAAAGGCTGACAAAGACACAAGCATTGACAATGACGTTGAGTAAGAAAATATGAAGAAAACTCATATAACGGAAATAACTTCACCAATAAGGAAAGCGGTGAAAAGTGTGTGATTTGATATGTTTGTTTAAGTAACACTCTTTAAATGGCGACCTATAATAAACACTAAATATCCGAATTAGCAGTTACGTATGAAATATACCAAAGAGGTTAAATATCCTCTACGATTCTTTTGACGTTTTAGATGTTTTTCCATATTTTTTAGCCATGGAATTAGCCCTTTCTTATAAATAGCCCTCCCTCCAAAAAAATCTAATGGGGTCATATCGCGGGACTGCGATGACCAGTTGATGTCACCCCCCTACGAAATAACATGACCGAAAAATTGCATTTGAAATAATATGACTGTTTCACGTTCTTTGGACACATGTACCATTTAGATAAAACAACATGTCATTCAAGTTCAAATTGTCGGTTTTATTGAAAAAAGTTGTTTAATATCTGCCGATAACTTACACTATTGACAGTAACAATATTTTCAGCTTCGTCCTCAAAAATATATGGGTCAATCATTTCTCTTGCCGACAAAGAATAGGAAGCAGTGCGTTTTTCTTGATGCATTGGTTTATCGTAAACTGTATGTAGATTTTTATTCCCCCAGATGCGACATTCACAAAACCGTTTAAAGAAAAATGAGGTTCATGGTTCAATATAAGTTTTTTTTTTTGCAAATATTAGCATCAATTTCTGTGTTCTCCAAAATCCAGTTCATAAATGTACAGCGTTTCTGGTAATATTTGGTGGACCGTTGGAATGATCCTATAGTATCGAGTTCTATGTAGTAAAGAACAGACCAACAAATTGTTGCTATTTAAAGAAGCAACTGAACCAGAGAGCACCAGGTATACCTAACAAGATAAGTCGCTTGCTGCATCGAAGCACAGTATATCAATATGGTAATAGCGCCCATGTAGTACGCTAATTTTCTCATTAATCCCATTAGCAGACGACAGCAAAATATAACAAGTCCGTTCTTCCTCGGGCACAGCCGAGTAAATTACCATAATTCCGAGCAATTGCAACGATGCAGCAATTCAGTTATCTCAACAGTAATTGATTGATTGATGGCGGAAGCCCCGCGACGGCTTAAATCAATTTCTTCCGAAGCACCGCCTGGCTGCAAAGTAAATCCGAGAGCTGGTGCGAAATTGCATCCGCGAATGCCACACATAAAGCTCGATTTTTGCTCCGTCCCGGTGGAAGCGCACGACGGCGGAGAGCGCGTAATGCCCGCTTGGGTCGATGACATTGTTTTTGCATTATGTCGTCCAGCGTGCACCATAAGGGGACATCATTCCTTACGAGGCCGTATTTATGATGGCATGAGAACTGCGGCTGCATTTTTCGCTTTTTATGCCGCCTAGTCGGGTTATTTTCAAGCCAAGTAGTTCAAGTTCAAGCACCGAAAGAGCCTCGGCAGCGTTACTTTCGCCAAGAAGGCAATGTTAGTTTTTCCGAAGGAGCCGGGCTTCCCGGTTGGCGATTTGCTTCTTGGTCGCGTTGGCTAGAGCCAGTACTCGTTATCAGCACTCCATATTAGTACCCTCCACAACATAGGAAGGCGCTTTAAATTAGTATCTAACATTATCTTCAGTCGGCAGATGAAGACTTCTTTTGTTCTCCCTCTCTCTGTATCAACTCGAACCTTTGAGATGGCTGATGGCTCTAACTAAGATAACGAAAGATTAGGGACAGCGTCTGCTGCTCTGTAATCCGGTAAGCGACTTCGAATTATGCGAGCAGCAAGGAAAACACATGTTTGCACGTTACGAAATCCCGGCTTATACGCATTTTAATCATTAATGCTGGTATGCACCGAGAAGGCGTGAGTTATTGGCGTTGTCGCCGACTGCAAGCACAGCCTCTAATGATAAATACGCATAATTACGGGAATTACCGGACTAAACACGCGATTATCTACGAGGGAGTTCGAGATTAGCCATCTATTGTGGCGCGACTGAACGCCGGGACGGTAGCCTTTCTGGTCGTAAATAATACAAAGAACGAGCTGCACAGCGCTGCAAAGCTCCGTTGTTTACGGCGGCAGTAAATTGACCGCAAATCCCCATATTTTCAGCGCCCATAAAGTTATATCCTTGCAAGCGGGCCCATCTGGCCTCACTCCTGCATTTTGGAGTAGGAGGAAATTGATTTTGAACTGATTTGGACTATAGAATCCGCAATCCCCTTTTCGAACGTCTGCTCAACGATGCAGTAAACCCAGAGAAGTAGAATTTTCATCTCTTTATTCAACATTGTCGATACAACTAGATTACCAAGAAAATAGTTAAACGAACATAAGAAGACAACACATTTTTAGAGAAAAGAGAAACTCAATATGAAAATCAAAAGTATTAAGTCATCAGCAATATTTTCAACTAATGGACTCAATGCGGACTTTTTTGTTGTATCAACAAAGCTAAATGTATACGGTTACATTTGGGGCCAATAAAATAGAGTATTCATTTTATAGTTATAAAGGAAATCAAAAATTCTTAAGGGTTTTGTAATGTAGCCGAAAGAGCTGTCTGCGAATTTGGATTTTGGCAAACTCGTAACATCAATAAGCAACAAATAACACAAAAGTATGACCTAATTAACATATTTTTCTTTACTTTCAGTTCTGTTCAACAAATACATTTTCCAAATATTTTCACGTTTACAAAGCCCAATACTGGGGCGAGAGGTCTTTGACCTCAGAGATAGGTGTCGAACAGTAATGCCGATTGCGCCTGAACTTTTCTCTATTCAAGAGTGCGAGCTGAAGAGCCACACTCTACTCGGGTTATCCCTGGTTTTGTTAAACACGTTAAATCTAAATTTAATTGGCGTGGATTTGGTAGACTTCAGAATAAAAGAACTCAAGCTAATTTAATTTTGATAAATAAAAAGTTAAGAAACAGAGTAACTTAATATACTTACTTTTGGAAAAGATAATAACAAGGAATATATAAAACCAAAAGTGGAGAATTCACTATAATCTAAACAAATGTCTCTGAAGAAAGAAAAAGAGGAAAGTACAGAATTCTGTACTAATTGTAATTGGGAACGACTTAAATTTGCCAATTCCTGCATGTATCGGCATATAATGTGAACATGCCATAAATAAAAATTGAAAGCACTTAAGAGATTTTGTTTCTTTCGATAGTCTTAAGATAACGGATACAAAACATGCTTTAGGAAAAAAGGCAAATAAATATACTTAGACAGTAAAGGGCTACCAAAGTATTATAATTAATTATATAATAGTCAACAAAAATCTTGCGAACGAGATACTCACGTATTTCGAGGACCAGACGTTGGCAATGTTCATTTTCAGCTCCAAAGCAAAATAAACATTTTATGTCCATGGCTGAAACACTACTCTAAAAGACAGAAAAAAGTTTGAGAACATATACACAAATGACTAATATAAAAAACGACATCGAAAATTAATAGATCATCATTAAGACGCTATTACGCAAAGTTTTAGGAATAAGAAGAATAAGTCATAAAAAAAATGTTTAAAATATAAAACGAGTAAATTACAGAAGAAGAATGTTATATATGTGATATCGTGTATGGTAGACAAAAACATGCATAAAAAATTATAAAACACTTAAAACAGAAGAAAAAAATACACCTTGGATAAATATAATAGTGGAAAAATAGTTACAGCACTACAAGAAACTTTGGTATAATCTACCTACCAATAAAACGGAAATTGAAAAGAAGAAGAGTGTTGATCATATATCTTTAGAAGAACTTGAAGAAATAATAGAAACAAACAACAACGATTTGGAGTTCTTGAAGTACGGGGATACAAAATTAAAACTCAGACGTTTCATGAAGATGTATTGGAAAAGGAAAGTTATACCAAAAGAATGGGCTTTTACAAAAATATTGTCATTCAAAAAAGCAATAGAAAAGTATAACAAATTATAGAAGAATAAGCTTATTAAATAGTGGATAAAAAATTTATGTCAAAATAATCAATTCAAGAATTCAAACAATAGCAGAAACGCTACTTGAAGAAAAGTAAAGAAAAAATAACAAAAGACAAGATACAACTTAGAAACTCATAGAGCGTTTATACATTACATTGATGTTTTCTATAAAGTTAACTATCAAAAATTATGGGCTACTATAAATTAGAAATGCTTCTCAGAACACCTAATCGAAGTTGTCAAAGGTTTATACAGACATTACTATTGTAATATCAAACTATAATGACAATGCTACACAGCCAGTTGGCAGTGAGATATGGATTCTTAAAATCAAAACAAAACCAGAATACAGGCTACCGAAACGCAAACTTTTTAAAGGAGTAAAAGATATTCAAAACTTGTCTATATTATAAACAAAATCATAAGCGGAGTGTTTAATATCTTTGTCTTAAACAAAATAATCCAAGAATATACAACTAAATAGCACTAATACGTTTTAAGAATTTTTTTAAGAATTCACAAATTCACTTCCAAAAAGGCCCTACTTTACAAACCATCAGTCAAGAAAAGGGTGGATTGATAGATCGGGACACAACTTATCCATAAAGTTTGATAATGATAAAACCCCCTACAACAAATTTAAAATAGACATCATTACAGCGAGGAGATCACAATATCAGTGTATCAGTAAACGAGAGACTACAAGCATCATGTTTATTTTTAAAACCTATTGATCCACGCAAACTACTAAACTATTAATGTTAGAAAACAGTTCAGATACAACTAGGTAATCTTTTACCATCATTTTGATTATCAAGTCACCATTGACTTTTTGGAAGTTTTAGAGAAAAACCAACCTACGTCTTTTATTGATATTATAATTTTTAATTCCAAATAATTTTCGCAATGTTGAACCTCAAAACAACTACAGTAATAGAGCCACCCAAGAAAATTTACTAAGTTTAGTCTTATCCCTTTAACAAATCTCTTTGAAAACAGTGACTGATTTTTACAGCTACCTGTTAAAGAAGGTGCTGACGCCAAAGTTGTTATTTATTTTTCGCATACGCATTGATGTCATTTAGCACAGAAAATTTAACCTTCATAAAAACCAAAGCACTGTAGATTTTAGTTGGGTGTCATATATGGAAGTATTATTTCAATATATGCTAATATACTATGCAATTTTTCTGTTTTCATTCAACAATATTCATATTCTTCTCAATTACTTTGATTCAAAATATTTATTATTTAATCCAAAACCCCTTTACCTTACGATCTAACGCTATTTAAATTGAGGGGTGCTTTTTTTAATTAATTTGCTTTTGCCTTCAGTCTTACTTTCCTCTACTTTACGTTTTTTCAATTGCTTGGTACTATTAGCTTTATATTTTTTGCTTTTTGGTCTCCCTTTTATGTTCTACTCTTTTAGTTTTACTCCAAACAGTTTTCCCTTAATCTGTCCTTGTTCATTCTTCTTAAATGTCCCAATAATTCAAAGTGCCTAACAGCGTATTATAATTGGTCAAAAATACACAGTAAAGATATATGTGCAATATTTATTAAAATGCAGACTGAAAATTAACGAAAAAACAAAAAAAAGTAAAATTTTTACGGCAAAAGGTACCGTTACCATTAAGAAATCTTACGTTAATCTCAGTGATCCTTCCAAAGAACTCTACAAAAAACAATTGTCAATAAAAACCGCCTAAATTCGTTAATAAAGAAAATAATTACTGCAAAAGAATAGCACCATTTTTGGTGCCATGGAAGAAGGTTACAGATATACCTTAAGATTAATATAAAACTAATTGTTCAACTGTGAAAAAATTGGGAAATGACATGCACATCGTTGACTGAATGGTGAACATATCCATACTTCAAGCATAAACATTTCCAAATGTTGTTCGTGACCTGAAAGCAGAAAAGGTCATTGTCACGGGATCGATTACTGTTAACCTAATAGTTTGATGGAAATTATCACATTAATTGCTGCCACTTCATGTTTAGAAATAGAGAGTACAAAAATGGCACACAGCTTTTCTCCTCTGGAAACATACAGAGAGAAAGGTGGAAATCATGGGTGTAGTGCATTCGCGGACAATGCAAAAATCTATGGAAATACAAAATCATGGGCAGCAACAAAAGTTAAGGTTCCTTTTTAAGTCTTTCTGGTATATACAACAGGTCTCGCAAAACTTCGCATACCATTATCCAAAAGATTTAATTATGATAAATCTCTGTGCACAACGGCTGCAACAGTTGAACCACGAAGAATCGGAGATGTTCTGTGAGTATCTGGTTACAGCAGACGAACCATGGTTCTTGCACAAGATGAATTAAAAGCCAAAGCAAATAGCGGTTACTTTTAATATCGCAAAAGAAATTTGCTGATGGATTGGTTGCCTAATCGTAAATAGCTGTTTATAAGTGATGCTTTGCTAAGTCCAAGATTTGTATACAGCAACTTTAAGACAATCACCAGAGTAATAGACATTGAAAGCGAATAATTCCAATAAAATGAGTATTTACTTTTCCTAATAAAAGATCAATGAAGAGAAAACAATTATTGTGCCAATCATTTTTGAATGCCCCAAGTGAAATCGTCAAAAAAGCTTACTTTGCAAGAAATCAACAAGAGACTCATTAAAGTATAGATTTAATCACGTTATTTGGAGCTTAAAGACCACTTTGTGTTTATTTTGGCAACTGATTTATCACAGGAGTACAATCAGCTAAAAGCTATTGCTACGACAAAGAATTGAAGAGGCCCATCTATTTTTGGAGCAACAGGAAATCAGATACATTATCTGCACTATCTTTCTTAGTTCCATTGAAATATTTACTACAATGATCAATTCAAGTACGCAACTCTTTATAACTAAAAAGTTAATGAGAATCGGTAATTTCGTCGTTTAGAAAAATGTAAAAAGTTTTATATACTCAAAAAACTTACTAGTAGCGTGTAATTTATATTTACTAATACATCGAAGAAATTTAAAAGTGTAGGACATAATGTTCCCAGCTCCAGGGTAAATGAGGACTGTAAGTAGCGAAGCCGCTTGCCCGGAGCTTGTACTTACAGCGCCGCAACTAATTCCTAAATGCAACACGTTTGGGGGAGTGCGACCCTCGGCCAGTAAAATGGAGTGTTCCTAGAATTCCGGCATTGTGTGGGGTCGCTTCGGTGATTTCGAACTCCTATACATGTCCCCGAACCGAATCCATTCTTTAAACGCTTTAGGCCTTAATGCCGACTCGCCCGTTATTAAGTTATTGTCGCAGAAGGCTGGAACTGTTCCTCGGAATACAGGATGCAAGGCATTTAGATAATTTCAAAATAACATATACTTAGTCTTGGAAGAAGCTATATTCGTCTGACAAATTAAAAATTTTAGATCTAAGTAAACAAAGTGTAGGTGCAGCCCATGATTTAATACCACCGATTTAAAATCAAAGCACAATTAACTTGTAATCCGACCTACTACTAGCTTGTAAAGTAATTCATGAAATAATGATTTATTTTTGTAATTTATGATCAGTTATGTTACAACACATTTTTTCTTGTAGCTCTTTGGATACTACACCTTCTGCCCTCAAAATAGCCTAAATGGCTCTATTTTAACAATATTGGTGGCAGAACGATTCTTTAATAATTTATAGAAATAGTCAAAATACCATGCATAAAGAGAAAGTGTATGTATCGGACAAAAAATGAACAAAGAATAAAAAATTAACATTAAGTTCTGTATTAAAAATAAAAACTCACTAAATAATGTTTATTACAAACAAAAATGTTTGCATGACATTGACAATTCAAAGACACGGAGTATGTGGATAATGATAAACGTTTGAGCCGATCAGTTGAAACAATGACCTGAAAAATAAGTAAGATTTCATAAAAATGTCTAAAAAATCTTCAGCTGGATTCATAGATACAGAACTTGGAATACCCAAACCAATAACTTATAGCATTTTAAAACTGGTTCTGTGACAGATAAATTCAAAATTTTTTCATATGAATTAACACGGATGTATAGAAATAAAAATTGCAAAGACATTAGAAAAACGCGGAGAGATAAAAACTCCTTGAAACTGACTGCAACTGGTGGTGAGACATAATGTTTTAATAAAATCCTAAAGCCAATCATTGTGGTGCTGAATGGTGGTAATTAAATAAAAAAAATTCAAAAATTCTTGTTTAAAGAATGAAAAATAGAAAAACAATGCTCGTTGCTTTTTTAGATTACAAGATGAGTATCCGCAAAGAATACGTACCAAGTGGTATAATGGTTAATGCTAAGTATCTTTTTAGTGTATTAAAGCGATAAAAAGAAAACGGATCTACTTATTCTCCCCCGACAATAATGATAAAACAATAGAAGTAGGAGAGGAATTATATACGCCGCTTCTAACAAGAACTAAAGATATTCACTTTAAAGACAACACAAGACGCAATTAAGGCCTAAAACCCAAAAAAGGCTCCTGATATAGATATGATTCTTGGCAAGATGCTACAAGAACATCCCCAAAAAATACTAATAGAAACTTATTATTATACTTATCTATTATATTAATTAAAGAACACTTCAAACACGTTATTTCAAAGTACTGAAATTCTATCCCAATGATTGTCTCATTTAAACCACAGTCAATAACAAAAAGTTCAAACGCTTCCTGGTACTATCAGGAATATTACAAAAGGTCATTCTAAGCTCAATACTGTGTGTACTTTACACAAGCAATTTAACAACTGGAGAAAGAATAGTAAACACATTCATAGACGATACAACAATTTTTGCGTTACATAAAGATCGTATTGTAGCTTAAACCAAACTTTAAGAACGCAGAAATCACATTAAAGTATGGTGAATTATATAAAAGGTTAAGATAAACAAAACAAAATCACTATATATAATCTTCACTCTGGGAAAAAACAGTCTCTTTCAATAAGTATGAATCAAATCGTCATACTCCAAAATGAAGTTGTTTCGTATCTCGGATTGTACCTAGATAGCAAATTTAACTGAAAATGACATATTTAAAAACAATTAAAACAGTTATACATAAAAAAGGAGATCTCAATAGACTTCTAGGATGTAAATTTATCAAGAGAAAATAAATTGACGATTCATAAAGCTGTAATCCGAGCAACCTGAGCTTACAAAAAAGAACTTTTAGACTGCACTAGTAAATCCAATATAGCTATAATCCAACGAGCTCAATCCAAAATTCCAAGAATTATAGCATTGTATGTATCTCTCTAACCATATCATTCTTACGAATTTCAAGATATTTTACGTGAGTGAAGTCATCCAAGAATGCACCATTAAGTGTGATATCAGGCTTGAAAATCAGTTCAACCATCAAAAGAAGATTGAAAAGAAAATGGTCTCTTGACTTATAAATCTAAGCTAACATCGTTAGATTTTTATCTTCATGCCATTACTTCTACAAACATATAAAGTATAAATAGTTATCAAATCGGCTCATAGATTGGTTCGTACTCTAATTAAATTTATATTAATAGAAGATTACATTAATTGTATGACAAGAAAACAAAAAAAAACGTAGAAATTAATAAAATTTATAAGTAACGTAAACATAAATATTAATAAATACATAGACCTTGATATAAATCGTCATTCAAGGAAATAAGCAATATAAATATAGTGCATATAAATAAGTACTAGCCGGCTCGGGTCGCCTTCGGATCCCCTTCTCCGTCTAGCCCTGCGAAGATGCGTTTTCATTTAAGGAAGTGCACCCCTTAATAACATGAACCCACAATTAATAAATTTCCTGAAATACAGGTTCTCTAATTTTAACTATAGATTATTCCCAAGTTGCCGTGGTAGCTTAGTGGATAGATCGCTAGACTACGAAACCAAGAGTTGCGGGTTCGAATCCCGCTCTCGCCAATTCGATCACTGGCATTTTTACGGCCCAACTCGACTCAGGCTGCAATAAATGAGTACCTGGAGGTCAAACTCTGGGGTAATAATAGGCGGTCGGTACGTAGCGCTGGCCACGTTACTACCCTTGTGTACCGTAGGCTCTAGACTGTAACAGATCTATCCTGTTACGACCCCAAAGGGCCTTCGAGGCCTATTACGGGGAACTATTATTTATTATTATTCCTTCCAAATATATTTAATAAGTATATAAATGGAGAATATCCGTCTGTTTAGATTAATTAAATAATTATAGGAGTCAATAGATGACCTGTCACGACTTAGAAGGTTACAACAAACTCAGATATTGCCATCTATTTTTTTATATAGGAGGGGAAATTCCTAACGCACGCCCTGCTACTCAAAAATAATTCACAGTGCAGTGTGGGGTTTGCACCCACTAAAACCCCTCATCTGTTCCACAGGAATTCCACGTACCACGGATACATCCCGTCCATTGAGACATCAAACTACAACGGGAAAATCCATCTAACACCACAGTGGTTGTCTCGGGTCGCTTTCGGCTCCCCCTTCCCCGTCTAGCCCTGCGGGACGTATATCACGTGTAAGGACTTAACCTATAGCCGAGTACCTTTACAGAACTGAGGAGGCTTGAGGTTATATAGCAATATGATTGGAGACCCTATTTTTAAAGTCAAAACATGAGGTGGTAGTCCAGGAGGGTTGAGACTGTTGAGGAACTCGACCGGGTAGTAAACGGCGTCTTTAGCTTCAACGACAGCATCCACCAAGCAATACGTCATCTCCTGAATTACCATTCGACGTAGAAGGCTGATGTTAATCTCCAGAGCTCTGTCGTTCTTAGGTGTCAATATAGCCCTTTCTTTCAACCACAACACTGATTTTTGGCGTCTGGACTTAACTTATGGTTCTTAGTTAAATATTGAAAACGTTCTTTCTCTATCTATCACAGATCAAAAATTATATGACGTGACAAATGTCAGAAATGACAGAAATAGAAGCTTAACTTTTGACCCTCAGTTTAGCCCCTGTGGCGATTCGGATCAAAAAATTCCCGAAACACGGGTCCTTTCAATTTGGCCAAAGATCATTACTGCCAAATTTCACGTTTCTAACTCGAGCCGTTTATGAAAAACTCTGCCATCGCTAGCAATTTTAATTGTTTTGTTGTTAATGTTCCTTTCAATGATTACAATTGCACCTTTTATTATGGCCAATACTTCCGCTTGAAAGATTGTGGTTAGTTTGCCTCATGCTATACTTACTTGGAGATTCAGCACATCCGTAAAGATGGATATATTTGGTTCAGTTACATTTTCAGCATTCAGAAAGGTTTTGAAGAGCCCCTAAATTTATAGATGAGCGAAAGAGATAAAACAAAATAAAAATTTACTTAAATTATTATTGTGCATTGTCTTACAACAGATACTTTAAGAAAACTCAAATTTTTTTACGTGTATATTTCTTTGCATTATTTATAATATGTTATTGTACAGTAACATTTAGTAAATTAGTTGGAAGATGTAGTATATGATAAGAGAAAATAATGCTCTAATCTTATTTCTCTGTAATGATGAGACTAAAGTTTCATAAACCTAAAGTTAACAATATCTAAGTGATGGAACTAAATTTAAGTAAATCTATTATCTAAATATAACGGGCCATGTTTTTTAAGTCTTTTGACGTATTGTTTGTCTAATAACGTCACTGATAAAGGTTATTGGTGTAAGCGCCAAGTTTATAGGTAGGAGGATATTTGGGTGTGACCTAATGTGGAATGTATCTTGGAATATCCGCTATCATCCTGAGGACTCTGTTTTGACATTTTGTTAGATTTCCATGTTTGAATTGCTTGCAGTTCTCCAAAATGATGGATTTGTATAGCAGCACTTTGTTTTCGAGGGATAACTGGGACTTCCTGCCTTTTAACTGTACATTTGACAAAGTTTCAATTCTACCTTTATTTTTATTTTTAATTATGTGTGACCATCTATCTAGATGAATCCCTAGATATTTAGTGCTGTCCTGCTGTGGGATTTGTGTATTGTTTAGCAATGCCGGTGGACAAGTTTCATTCTTAAGGTCAGAGTTACTTGAACCGATTTTGTTTCATTGACGTGTATACGCCAAAGTGTTAAACCAGTTTTCAGTTTTGTTTAGGTTTCGTTCTAAGATTGTTGACGCTAGAACCGTCTGCATATGTTGGCCCTAATTTTTGGTGATGTTATGGGTAAGTCTGCCGTATAAATTAGCTTAAGAACTCCAGCTTGTATCGACTGAAGGCTTAGCTGTGCATCTTTAAGTTTAACTTGAAAATTTATTTCTGTTAAGTATGTCTTCAGCAATTTATTGTATTCTGACGGTAAAGCTATCTTGATCTTATATAGCAGACATTTGTCGAAAGGAACACAGACGAGCAATATCTTTTCAGATGTAGATCGTAGTAACCCTATGTACTTGTTCTATTGTGCCATGGCCTTCACGAAAACTAAACTGGTAAGATGTTATAATATTTTATTCTACAAGAATTGGTTTTATTTTATTCATTAATTTTGGATATTATTTCGGGATTTTTTCCGGGTTATTGTACCATGACTATTTTCTTCTATTGTTTCGGAAATGTTTGTGGTCGAAAAACTACGTTGTAATGTTATCAATTTTATTGTTTATTTCAGTAATTCTTTAAGAACCCTTGCCGTTATTAAGTCGTAATCGGGAGCTTTCTTTGAATTAAGATCCTTAATGACAGCATTAACTTGGGTAATCTTAACTGTTTTATGAGTCGTCAGATTTCTTAATTTCTTTCACGAGTTTGATGCGTAAATGATTCTTCTTCTGCGGTACAAGTTTTGTCGTGCGGTTGAAATGTTGAGAGTAAATGCTCTGCAAAAGTATTTGTCTTGATTAGTTCTTGCCCATGTTGTATCGGTTTTTCTAAGTAGCGAAACTGTGGATTTTGGTCTCTTTAATTTCCTTGTTGCTTTCCATAGAGAAAAGCCTATAGCCTCAATGGCTACAGTGGCATTGGTTAGAAGGCTTTTTAGTTCTCGTGCAGCTTGATTGCCTGGAGTTTTTAGAGATTTGCCATATTCTTATCAATCTTCGTTTTTTGGCCATTTTTTGTTTGATGACTACAATACAGAAGTTCACTACTTGCTAGCTTTCATAGTTTGGCAACTCCAAATTTGAATTAATTTTTGTCACCAAGCGTAGCTAATTCAGTTTCTGGTAGTAGTTCTTAATGTTACTCCCCAAACATAAATGTTAAGCTTGTTTTATTTTTATGTTTTTGCAACAAAAGCACGTTTCTCTTAAGATCAATGTAAACTGCAACTTTAATCACATTTCTGTTGCTGTTCTATTTAGTAGTTCTGAAACCTTGAAGATACATGTACTTGTGCTTTAAGCTCTGCAGAATAATGTAGAACTTTAAAGGTCATATAAGTTCTATATGTTCTCGTTCCCCCAAGGAAATATTAAGTCATATTTCAGTCACCAGTGGCCCGGACGCCCTTACAGCTGCATTGTCACACCGTGGGCCTGGGCTATAAGAAGCGGGGCGCATATAAAATCCTTGACCTCAGCCCCTGCGGTCTCTGATTACGTCCAGCCTCAAAGTCTCGGCGCGCGCTCTATTTATAGGCAGCTGCGTTGCGGCACGGACGGCCCTTTCTTAACGGCGTGGACCATCTTCATTAATCCGCGTCCGAGGCGCGCAGACCGTTTGGTGCGGACAAATCGCCGGGATCCGGCTATTTTTAGCGGTTAAAATTAAAGCAACCTCCGTTCACCTGTGCGCTCGTCGCCCGGCGCGCCGCTTTTATTTTTCCGCCCGGATTGCCTTAATTACGCGACGCGCGTCCGGCAGCGCCGGCCGTCGTTATTTTTGAGTCGCCCCTCGTCCGTTTCCGATGACAATTACGCGCGTTAAAGATAGGCGCACGCGCCTCGTTTTTATGTTCTTAGCAAGTTAACCACCTAACAGGATACTGCTATGGTAAAAAGGGTAGAAGTACCTCATTATTCTTGTAGTTTTTTTTTTGAGAGCTATTTGATCTGTCTCCGGTAACATTGCAGCATCATGGCCTCATTGTGCTTCTCTTATTTTCTTTACAGTACTTCTTCCAGTATCCTTGTTTCTTGTATCAATCTGTACAAATCCCTGTCTAGATAGTTGTATTCTTCTGAATCTATTATTGGTTGTCCATACATAGCTTGACTCTTGTGAGTTAAAGTTTCACACTCGTGCAAGATATGGATGGCTGTTTTGGTTTCTTGCCACATGGTCTACAACTCAGGTTATCTATTTTGTTGAGGTGACTTTTGAGAGGAATTCGCAACTGATTCTTGCTTTGTACTAACAGTTCTTCAATTCGTTAACGAGATGATCCTTTTATAAAGATTTTTCCATATCTTTGTCCCGGTACATTTTCCCAATATTTTTTATATTGTTTTTCGACCCATTCTCTCCCTCGGCTTGGTACTCTACCTTTTGGTACTCCCAGAACCGCTTTGGGGCTTATATATTGTGCTAGCTTATCAGCTTTCTTGTTGACAGCAATTATATGACAGCCTGGACGTTACTTTCGAGTTCTTAAACACCTTCAGGAATGTCTTATTGTCCATGAATATGTTGCTTCACCTATTTTGATAAGCCCTTAAATTATTTTGCTTAGGTTACTGCAGTATATCAAATATCTCTATTTGAAACGCAGGTGTATATTTTCTTAATGAAAAGCTTAACTTCAAGTTTTCCTTCTTACAGTATATGCCTGCCCACGTTCCAGACCCGGTCTTTAATCCGTCTGTATACCAGACAATTTTTCCGAGTCTGTTCCTGTTGCCTATTTCCTTTACACGTTCGTTTCGATTCATAATATTAACCTCGAAATTGATGTCGAATGCGAATTTTGACGTCCGTTTTCATATCCAATATGTCATTACCCGTTTATTCAATTTCTAAATGCCCCACTTGCGCAGTGGGTGCGTTGCGCAATCTGTTAACAGCTACTCTCGCCTATCCCATGATTTCAAAACAAATAGGAAGGTGGTGTATCAGTGTCTTTATTTCTGCTATTGGTGTTCTTTTTGAATAATAAACATAATTAATACAACTAAAACTCTATATAAAACTGTTATACAACGCTTTTAATCTTTAGAGTATGTTATCTGGGACATTTTCTACCATTCTTCTATCATCGCTTCCATTAAATCAGCTTTGTTGGTAGACTTTTGTAGTTTTCTGATCATGTTTTATTAGATAATGCGTAGACTGTCCCGGCTATTGCAATAGTCGAATTTGTTGTTCCTTTTTCCGCTCGATGACGAAAGGTGACAACATCTTTTACGAAAACAACATTTTTCTTGACGAGAGTGTTGTTAAAGATAAAGAGAAGTCTATTGGTCAAAATTTTATTTCACTTGACGACAGTTACGGTGACACCACACAAAATTAGACTTGGTATGTTATTATACAAAACTATTATGCTAACTTCCTCATATTTTAAAATCTGATGTAGGAATTTATAATGTAATTGGACGAATGTTTTTATATCCAGTTTTAACTACTGTCACTGAATTGGTAGTATCCAGCTTTGTCAGAAAAAATAATAGACCGCCAAAAGTCGTCCAGTCTAGAACACGTCTCTGTTGCTCAGTTCTATGAACGCTTTTTCTGGAAGAATATTAGCAAGAGTTTTTTCCTGGCGACGTGTTTGTACAGCCGCACACTATACAAACAGAATGGTATTCCTGTTTTTTTCTGACACTTCTTAATGCGCTACTCTTTTCAGTAGTTTCTAACATCTTCTCTTACCACTGCTCATTATCTTTGTTCTAAGAGTTTTAAGAGACTGGATCTTGGCAGTGGTAATAATTTATCGCTGTTTTTATAAATTGTAGCCTACCACAACCCAATTGATAAAAGCATTTTTAAACGTGTACTTACTTCTTGTATCAAAGCATTATGATCAGCCTCGATTATAATACGTCTGCAGTTGTAATCATCGAAATATTTGCCTTCAGATAAGTGTGAAATGCTTAAAACAACACTACAGTGTCGAGAAATGTTTAAGAATGTTATTTAACTGCGGGTAGTTATTCTTTTTTCAAATTTTACTTTAGTGGTGAGGCTCTGACGCCCCGCATGGAGTCATGGGCTTCGAACTGTACTCCCTCATTATTTGGTCGTTGCGTACTATTTCTGATACGGAATGTCTGAATCGCGGCTTAAACAAAAGCGTTATTATCCCTTGTTCGAAGTAACAGGGATACTCAAGTATTTTTTTGTGACTAAATATGCTACCACTAGGCATATAATTTTAAGATTGTACCTAAGTTTATCCGCACCGCAGCTAAGCAGCTCAACCTCTCAGCCATACTGACGCCGATTTTATTTTAGCACTTTGAACTATCAATTTTTTTCTTTTAGTTTGAAGTTAAGCTTGATGAAAGTAAAAGGCAAATCGAACAATATTTAAAATTGTTCAACAATGATTGTCAAATATTTATCATATTGGGAAATGGCAACAATTTTCTAGCTATTTTTAAGGGCGAGTAAGGAGTATTAATTGATCAATCAAATAAAACACATTTTGTGTTAACTTAGAATTAAAACTGTCTAGCAGTTGTTAGAAACATGGAAATAAAAACATCTTAAATTTAAATTTAAAGAAAAGAGCGGGAAAATCCTAAATATATAATATTATTTTCTACAAAAGAAAAATTAATAGTTGTGTGTCGCATTGTTCTCATTGCATTCTAGGATATATAAATTTTGTTTAGTGTTACTGTATATCCTAGATTTGTAACAAAAGATAACAATATGTATAAGAATTTTACTATTAGTATTACTAGAAAACAAAAAAGGGAACAATCTTACATTAGATCTCTAGAATTAACAATTAATTCGTTGGCCCAACCATCCAATTTTTAATTAATATGTAGATTTAAAAAAACTACACAAGTCTTTGATAATGACAAATTGATCAAAAGCATCCGAAAAACAGAGTGCGAATTAATACTTGCCATGGAAATAAAATAACGGAAGGAATAGAAGTAATCATTTGGAGTTTACAAAATCTAAAGTAGGAGTCTTTAATGTTTTTACCAATAAATGTGCATTTTATTATTAACATTATAACAGTTTCCGTAAAGCTGCTGTAAACCATTTATTTGTGAACACCTGACTGAAGCTCTTCGTTGGAGAAAAACTTCTTACGGCGCCTTATTTATTGTGTTAAATAAAGTATAGTTATTCGACGTAAAATCAGGAATATTTGAAGTATAAAATAACACGATGTTTCCGAAAGCTTGTATTATGGCAGTATGTAGCAAGTTGTCTCCATTTATCGTTGCGGCGTTTCTAAATAATAAAAATAAAAACGTATCTGGATTCACATTATAGAACTGCAGTAACTATTGGTATGGAGAATCCACTGTGTACAGTTTTTTTGTCAACTGTCAAGTTCGTAGTAAATGGTATGCCAAATTTTGAAACAGATCTGTTGTATCCCCCAGTGTATCCAATATGATTTGCCTGTGTGTCATTATTGCCAGACACATGTTGGATAATGTGTGATCTGTGCGTAATTGCCGGTTTATTGCACGAATGATTTACTATCTTTTGTACTTCCCAGCAATATCATCTGATGGGACTACAAGGCACTATAATATATATTTACACATGCAGTGTGCGTGAATTTCAATCTGCAACACATCCAGAGTTTTTAGAGTACTGATAATTTTTGATATGTTAAATAACAGACAAAGATATTAACGAACTAAAAAACAATTTGATTAAGATTGAATTAAAGTGTGATCTATAAGACAAGTCAGTCGGATATGGTATAAAATTGTTTGCGCTTTTTGACTCAAAAATATCTTCAATGATAAATTTTTAAATTTATCCTGTAATTCTCTAGAACTACCCACAATTTATAATCTAAAGGACTTTGGTCTAAGCTATCAAAAGACCTTTAAAAAGCGAGTAGTTTTCATCAGACCTGAATACTCAGTTGCCATAGTGTTATCCTTTTTTTCAGACAAATTTATTGGTTAATCCATCGTATCAGCTTACCACCAAACCATGGCACTAACTGAATCACATCTATAAATGACGTACCATACATCCAGCTATTTCGTTTGTAAAGGAGTGCTTAATTTTAAAGCAATTCTATGGAAATAAATATTTGTTCAATATTAGTTCATAAATTTTCACACTAACAGACAAGATTTTTTCGTGCTCTTAGCATAGTTTTGTGATGACGTAGCTTTTAGAATCTCTGACATTTTTGTGACCTTCTAAAAAGAATTTTATATTTTTCGGTCATAAGAAGCTTTGTAGTATATTTTTTAAATATTTAAACTTAGTTCTTGATTGAAAAAATATCGTGTTTGCATTTTAGAAGCATTATAATACATTTATAAAAATAAGCAACAACTTCTTACCCAGAAGACTATTATAAGGCATCGAAAAGTACGAAAGGATCATCCAACCCAAATTTTACTATTTTAGTACTTCGATAATCATATTTGACTTTGTATTTAAAATACCGAATTCGGTAAAGCCGGACCCTTTTGCCCCATTAGATGTCCATTCTTTAAGTAATTTAAAAGAAATTTTAAAAAGTTGTATTTGCTAAGTAAAGAGTTTAATTACTCCAATGAAAACATAAAAAATATAAATAAATTCAAAACAAGTTTAAACACTACTTCTATATGAAAATATTTTGAAAGAAGTAAAATACACACAAATCAACACAAACACACATCATTTGTCCTTCGATAATGAATAGTTGCGACAGATTGTGGTCAAATGTTTATCACATATAGGAGTGTTAGATAAATGTAATAGAATTATTATCCCCTGCGGAAATTAAAAATTTCAGTTAATTTTGTTGCGGTTTTTTATTTTGTGCCTCTCATACCTTAGAACCGCACCTTAGTCAGAACTTTATGTATATTGACAGATTTAGATCAAATTTGGTACATTTGTATTTTTGATATATAACTACAGTCCATAAATGGAAGAGATCGGATAGGGGGCGGGAAAATATAATTATAAGTATTTTTAATTTTGTACTTAAACTCTTATTTAATTCTGATTAGATTTAGATCAGCTTGTGGGGCGGAAACTGCAAAATAACTTTTTTGTCCACTTGTGTTACATTGAAACTGTCTATGGCAGAAGTGTGATATGCACAAGCCGAGGCGACAATAATAGATTTTTTTCAACAAGCTTTCAATTTGACCTTGTGAATCAATGTCTTGTGAGTTTTCATTGTAGTGACGGATCGAACATTTCTATATAATATAGAATATAACGTTTGGAAAAAATAACGCAAGAAGCTGGTTTGCACTGTGGTCGTTCGTGGCTCAAATTGTAAACACTAGAAAAGAGATTAGTGGAACTTAAGTATAAAGAGGACTGAGAAAATTATTATGATTTAAATGAACCTTGTAGATTAGCTTGAGACTGTGTACCAATAGTCTTTTGTGATATAGGTGACGAAAAGTTATTTTTCCGCCGATTCATCAGGGTTCATAAGTAGTAACTAACGTGGATTATTTCGATTAGTAATATAAAGAGGATCTATAGTCTAAATGGCGTCCTAGTTTTTTTTAACTCTGTTATCGAATATTATATCTTTACAACAGAATGGCTTAGTGGATTTTCCTCGTTGTATTCTTGGTACACTCATTTTGACTTTTTGTTAGCATGTCGAACGATATGGGAAGCATTTTACTTGACTATTATAGCTGTCAATCTAATATGCTTTCGCAAAGTCTAAAACAAGTTCAAAATAATCTTGTCAAACATTTATAAACATTTTTTCAACTTTGTAAATAAAATTTCCACTTTTCGTAAGGTAGTTTTAAAATAGAAATTTCGCATTAGTCATAAAAAGCCTTACTTAATTCAAAATGAGTTAGTAATTGTTTATTAGATGCATATAAATAAATCCAAATAGCAAATAAGGCCTGATTACATTAATATCGTAGATAGGAATCTCTCATAAAATTTTCTATAAAAATATTACATTGAACATTGCAGATCCTTCAACTCAAAAACAGTAAATAAAAGCTAAATCGCTTTTAAGTTCTATTAAATGATTGGTATAGAGACTGTATTCTATCTGAAAGTGAGGCAGAGCTGTATTTTCCGCACCGCTGCCATGCAAAAGCCGGAGCAAATAAACTCAAGCAAATTAACGTAAATTCAGATCAGTTGCAGTCAACTCCATATTCATGTCGTTTGGCGTATTTGCATATCTAAAATATATAAGTTACTTTTGCTGCAATGTTGCTAATTCCAAATTGCGCATGTTCTTATAAAAGTATGCACCTGTGTAGAAAAGCCTAGAAATACCAAGAAAATACGGCTTTAAGGTTATTTCAAATTAATTTAAAATAGAATTCTTCGTCTTTTATCTTTCAACATAAATATAAAATTGGTTCTGCTGCTCGTACGTCCCGCAATTGCTATCAAAATTGTAATTTTTTAATATTTCCCTAGAAAGTGTTATTTACTATTTGATAAATTTCATGTTAATAACAGTTTAAAGTAAAAAAGTAAAGAACAAATAATTTAATATGATGTAGTATATAATACACTTTATCCAGAGACTTAATATTGGCTCAAATGGCAGTTTTCTTTAAATAAAATGTGAAAAAACAATTTGTGAAGAATAATTTAGTCTTTAGTTTGTAATATTGACACTTTTAACGATTCGGTAATTCAAACCCAGCTTATTATTTTTAATAATGAAACTCCCAAAAAGCCCTCAATCTTGAAATAACTATTAACTAAGAAGCAATGATTTAATTGCGTGAATTAAAAAAAAATTAAATAAAATTCAATCTGACAAATACTCCTCCCTCTCCAAACACATTCAATAATACAAACCAGTAGAGTTGACATCGTTACAAAAAAGAATTTAAAACTGCAAGACAACTGCACTAACTGCGGTTCTTAAAATACGCAAATTACTGTGGAACACTATTGGGCTTACCAAGGGTTGCAATATGGTTTGAAATATCAGTATTGGGCATCCTAGAGCTATTGTTTTTTAACCAAATTATCATTGGTGATGTTTAATAAACGTGTTGCAAAAATACGTCGATTGGGCGAGTTATTTGGTGACAAAGAGATTTACTTTCACTAAAATGGTGCACCGGTTTACTACCATCGTGATGTAAAGGTTTACCTAGATGCGACATTCCAAGCAAACTGGTTGGGTGAAGAAGTGCTGTTAAATTTCCTGCTTGTTTTTCAGACCTCACCCAAAGAGATTTCTTTATATGGTGATATTTCAAAAATAAAACTTACTGCACAAAACTAGCAACAATAGAAAAAGGAAACTGAAGGACAACATTCCACAGTTCTAAATGAAATACTTCGTAACGCTGTCAAATCCATATTTGGAAAGAGCTAGTAGTTAGTTTCAACATTTGTAAATATTTACTTAATTTTTTTATATCCTATAATTTAAATCATTAAACTATTATTTATAAGTCAATAAATACTGCATTTATTGTCATTGCTATACAATTTAATTTTTTAGGCGGTATTTTCTATTTGTTTACGATGAAAGTAATAAATTTAATAAAATAATTTTTTTTTGTTTCTGCAAAATGAATTTGTTAAATACGAGTCTCTTGTAAATCCTGACCAGTTATTTCGCTAAATTCCTTAAAATATATACCGGGTGTTGTGTTTAAGTTAAGAGCTTTAATAGTACTTCCAGAAAACCGGGTGTATTATTGAACTTACTCCTCTTATCGTAAAAGCGCGGCATTTAAAAATGTTAAATCCACTGGATTTTATAGTTTGTAGTATTTTGTGTATTAATCATATTTTGTATATAAGCGGTTCGATCTTCAGAGCATGCAGAATGAGAAAAAAGTAATTAAACTCACTCTTACCCATTCAGCTCTTTCAACCATGTGGCAGACTTACCTAAAAATAAAAAAACACTTATTATCCTTTTTTTATAAGTTGATTAATTGTTGTTAAAATAAAACAAATCGCTGTAACATAAAGTTTCTTTACAGTACTTAAGACGATGGTGAGGTTGTAGAATAGTATACAGACTTCATAAAAATTAACTATAAAAACGAGCTTCGAAAGGTGGCTCCTGATAGGAAAAAAAAAAAATGTCCCCAAAATATGTTCCATGATTGGGGAACATAAATATAAAAATATTTCTTTTATTTGCAGCTCTACCCTTAAGTAAGCATGTATTGTGAAGTTCTGTTAAAATAGCCTGCTATCCACATCAGGAACAGTAATAATTTAGATATATAGACAACCAAATCAAAATGGTTGAGAGGTCTAATGCTTTTACCAGGACACCCACGCTTATAAATAGTAACCGAATTACAAAATTTTGCAGAGTGAATCAGGAAAACGTGTTCTACAAGATATTGAAAATAACTTCAGCACAAGTTTCAAGAAAGTACCAATTGTGTTGAGTATTCGACATAAGAACCGTTACTATCTATATCACTTTACTATACGTAGAAACTACTGCCAGCAGAGTTTCGTCCAAGAAAGATTTGTATTCAGTTTTTGCAAGAGGGTAATAAAATTATTGATTTTGTATCATTACGTCTCTTTTGAAATATATATAAATATATACAAAAGACAAGAATTAAGAAATGTCTGGAATATTAAACGAAAGTCTCCCAATACACTTCTTTGATAGTAAACCTAATAAAAACAACAAAGACGCCCACAAAATTAATTTACTACTAAACACGAAGCTGATACTCGAAGCTCCACATGCTAAACGTGAAATACCTGTGTATATGCTGTGAAAGGTTTGGATTCACCAAAAAATATTGCAGAAACAAACGCAATGTGTAAATTGCGAAAAAAACCCTGCAAATTACAGAGAATTTGTTATACATAAACAGATTCAACAAAAAATGTACCCAAAACTAAGGGTAAAAATAATGTCAATAAGACCAATCCAACCACAAATAGCATAGACTCGATCAGCTCAAAACCGAAATAAAGGTAGGTTACCTACCTCAAACGAGAAGCAATTTAACCCAGTTGTCACGACACAATCTACTAATGACTTAACAGAAGTTAAGGAGATGATAAAAAATCTATTCGACCATATGGGGTCACTAATAAACTTCATGTCAACACTTACTAGCAAAAACAAATAACAACCCAACTTTTTAAATATTTTAGTTTGAAATGCCAACACTTACAAAAAACAAAATTATTCCTGCAAATTCATGACATAGACATTCCGTTAGCATCAGAAATTCACTTCACCGACAGATGTTACATAACGATCCCGAAATACAATATATACAACACAAACCAACCAGATGAAACTGCACATGAAGGCACCACAAAGATAATAAAACAAAACATGAAGCACCATGAGAGAGGAGAATATAAATCAAATAACAAAAAAGCTACTAACGTGAGAAACCACATTTTCCGCAATCTACTGTCCCCCAAAACATATGTAAACACATATGATGACTATAATAAATTCTTGAAAACATCAGGAAACTGTTTTATAGCAAGAGGAGATACAACACCAAAAACATTTACTGAGTATCTCAAATTGCAACCACAAAAAGACGACAACTACTGCGCATGATGACAAATAACAACCTAAGCTATCAACTAGAGAGTTCGCCTATTGGCCAACCAACCGAAATAAAATACCGGGCCTAATAGACTTCTGCGTAACCAAAGAATTGACACCAAAAAATTTACACTTGTATCAAGTCTCGAACTATTATCAGGCCACACGCCAATTTTAGTCACCATGCACGCTCAAATACTTGGCAAATACAAGAAGCCCTTACTAATCAGCAAACGAATGGACTGGAACAATTATCGAAAACTTCTAGATGAGCTACTATCCCTAGAATTACCCTTAAATTTAGAACTTAATATAGAGGAAGCCGTAGAACACCTAACAAAAGTTATCCAAAACACAGCATAGCGAGCAACAACAGATGTGATTGAAACTAATGTAAAACAAGAACACCCAACAACTGTTAAGCAGAAACTAGCAGAAAAAATAAAAACTCGCAAAAAGTGGCAACAAGAGATCCTTTCGACAAACAAAGATTCAAGAAAATAGCAAAAGATATCAATAGAATGTTACAAAACCTGAAAAATTAAGCCATTCAAAAGTATCTAACAGAACTTACTCTAACTGCAGTCACGGATTATTCACTATGGAAAGCTACACAACAAATAAAACAATTCTAACATAAAATTCTGCTAATACGGCTAAACGATGGTACCTAGGCAAGAACGGACAAACAAAAGGCCACAGCTTTTGAGGAACATTTTCCAATAAAAAGAATCAAAGTCCATGAGGTAGAAATAATCATAAAATCAAAAATCAACCCAAAAAAGACTTCCGGGTATAATTTGGTCACCGGGAAAATACTGAAAAAATTCTCTTAAAAAACATCACAGCAATAACACAAATTTACAATTCAATCTTCCTTGTCAGAGGAAAGTAGGACAAATAATAATAAACCTGACAAACCCCCCAATGACGAAGTATCATATCGTCCAATTAGCCTCCTTCCAATTCTATTAGAAGTTCTTGAAAAATTATTGCTTAAACGTTTAATGCCTCTCATTCATGAAAAGGGACACAGAACTATCAAACAAACGCACAGATTGGTCAGAAAAATCAGCAACAACATAGAAGGCAACTTTACTGTTTCGCATTTTTTATTGATATAAGCCAAGCTTTCGACAAACTATAAGCTTACTCTGCAAACTAAAAAACGTTTTTCCTCGCCCACAATGCACCCTATTACAATTTCATAAATAGGACGTTTCAAATCAAATATCGAGAAAAATATAATCAACTTTATCCAGTTTAATCTGGGGTATCGCAGAGCAGTACTTTCTCGGTTCCATATGTCTATTGTACGTCACAGATTTATCCGAATTTAAGCAAATCAGGACAGCTACATACGCCGATGACACAGAAATCTTATTACACCAAAGTCCTATAATTGCCCCCAAAACCTATAAAATCATCTGATCCAACTGGAAAAATGGTTAAAACTATGGCGCATAATAGTGAATGAAAACAAATCAATCCACGTCATACACATTTAAAAAAGACACCTGTTCCCCACTCACACTAAATGGAAACAATACTACAAAAAACATTGGTCAAATATTGATATTTATATTGACAGACGACTAACCTAACGTACTCACATATTTAAAAAAAAAAGCAGTTCAGACTTAAATTCCAGCAAATGTATTGGATCCTAGGCAAAAATCTGAATTATTAACAGAAAAATTCCTAGTCCATACTGAAACCAATGGTATATTTCTCTGGGGGTGTCAGCTAGTAACTCAAACTTAGAGATCTTGCAACGCTTTCAAAATAAAGCTCTAAGCTGTAGTAAATGCGCCACGGTATATCCAAAATAAACCCCCATACTCTAACTTGAAGATACCATTTATTAAGGTAGAAATAACAAGTCACAGTATCAAATACAGAAATTTCCACCCATCTAAACGATCTTGAATCCTCACTCGTCAACGAAAACGAAAAACCAGACGACTGAAGAGATTTAAAGTTTCGGATTTTCCTACTTTAAAAAACAAATGCACCAGTTCAATAATAAATAAGATGGCATTCACTGGGATGCTACTCTCCATGTCATGTATTATACTTATTTTAAGTTTTTAGATTTAGGCCTACATATATTATACTTCTAGTCCTTCTTAGACTGACTGTATATTTCAGTAGTCAATAAAAAAAAATCTTTCATACATCTTATAATTATCGAGATGCCCTATAAAAACATCAAAATTTGCCCATCCCGTACAAAGTTGCATAATTTCACAAAAATTATAGAAAATCACATTCTATAACTTCCTGGCCAAAATTATCCTTAGATTTAATCTGTGCAGCTGCTATAATAGCTACTCTAGTAAATACACAATTTACCAAGGCAATAGATATTTCACAAAATCTACAAGATGGGGGAAAACTTTCTCTCTAATTTCAAAAAAAGGTTTTGAAATGAAGGGTGATTTGGAAGTGGAGAAAATAATTTTGTTAGATGTACATAGTCAAGAAGTTTTACATAAAGAGATCCTTTATAGCCATCATATTGTAGAGTTCAAGTTCGGAACAATCATTGGGTTGTGACGCGTAACAAGTTTTTCAAGCGCATTCTTAACTTGTGCCTTGGGTTTTTCTTCTTGATCAAAAATCGATTTAGTTGTGGGTAGGAATCTTTAGAAGCAGGGAAAAAACTTTGGAGTATGCAAATACCGGAAAATATCGATGGAGTAAGACATTCCATTTTGCAATCTCCGAGTCAGCTTCTGTGAAAAGACAATGCTTTTCATGTGTCTAGTTCTACTGTACGAAGTGAGTATTGTACAGGAACTTTCCAAACGAGATTGGTAATGTTTACTATATTCGACTACCCGCAGCGGGTTTACCATGACGGTCTCGTGTTTAGCACGTTAAGTAGCGATTTTCAAAATATTTTTGAATAGCCATGTGTATGCGCACATCTGGGTAATGCTACTGGTGAAATATCGAACCATTCACTGAACTTTTTAGATACGCTTTGTATAATATACATGGTATTAGTATGAATTAGTAATAAGGAAAAAGAACCAAAAGAAAAATGATGACAATCAGTGATGTCGCAAAAAATATATTATAAAGATTAAATGTTAATGATGTCTGCTTTTTTAATACAACAGAACTAAAAACTATCGTCCCCGCACAAATCACCGCATAAATCAAATGTTTTATTAGAAGAGGTAGGGCCATAACATTCCACGGCGACATACTGGATGGCCAGTCCTCTGGACGAAATTGCGATAATGACGCCGGCGCGATGCATTTCCCTCAAATTACGGTTCATAAAACTAATCAGAAGAGCATTTATGGGACTTTTGTGGGAGGTGATTCATGGCGGCCGTTTTGGGCTCCGACCTGAATTGGATTACACGCTGCGCCTCCGAAGACGGCCCGGATGCCTCGGCTCGTTTATTTATCCTGGCGCAAATTAAACTTGCGCGACAAAAAGCTGGCCAGGACATCTCCTTCCTGTTAATCAATTTCACATTCCCGCCGCAAACTTAATCCGCAGCCCGCGCCGAGCGGTTTCATCATGCAGCCGGGAACAAAAACGCCACCACGGGCCCGACAAAAGGACGAGTACGTGGAGTGCATTTTGCGCATTCCGGGGCAAAGTAGGTTTCGAAGTTGATAATGCAGCTCCGGGAGCGTCCGGGAATGCCGGATTAAATGCATGCAATTTAAATTTGTAGCCGAGAACTTACCAGACCGCAGTTTTTGCCGGCTAAATTGCGGGTGCTCGGATCCGCGCGGATTAAGCCGCGAAAACAAATGATTTTGATAGTACATTGCCATTCCATAGAAAAGGTGAAAATAGTTTTAAGTAAAAACCAAAACTGTTTATGAGTAGTTATTTAATACTTTGTAGTCATACTAAAAGATAAAATCATGAAAAAATAATATAAAGGCCTAATAAATAAATGGGCTGATATGAGGTCATGTAGTTGGCCATCCAAAGACACTTTGAGAAGCGCTACCTCTCGTAGGGTACACATAACCGTCAGGGTAGACTCGCTGCGGGCAGTCCAACATACTCAATGTGAGAGATAGGGTCACAATGGATTTACCACTAGTTCGAACGCTGCCGTAACGGGAAAGGAACGATTAAGGATGACTTACTTTTGGGTCGGCAATAGACAAGTACATATAAGTCCAAACACATCATTATCATATATGATTTAGCGCTTACGGACGTCTTTTCCCCGCTCGAAAACACCGTAAAAGATGTATGTTTTACCGACTTGGTAGCAAGCCAAAACATATTACAGCAGTTCTGTAAATTATTATAGAGAAGACTGTGCTGGCAGTTTTTAGAATCTTTATGAATGTTTCCAAAAAGGTGTTGGGAAGGATGGTGATTACTCCGAAAGCCAATAATAGTAATTCGTACTTCTGCTCTGTTTGTTTTTTGATACAATTCACCAAGTGACCCGTGTAAAGTCACCAGCAGCCAGAAACCACCTTAAATCATACTTTCAGGCAGCAAAATCATACTCATCTCCGAAAAATGCACTCTTGCAAACATCGGACACATAACATAAGTTTGATGATTCTTTGACTAAAAGTCATTCAGCGAATGCGATAGTAATAAAACTGTCAGAAATTCCCGCTCATTTTAAACAATTGTCTGTAATTGGCCGGTTTGAAGAAGTGCAGATATTTCAGTAGCCAGGTACACACTGACTCATTTTTGGGCACTCGTGTGTTTAGTGCTGCGGCTTTTTGTGGTTAGGAGTGGCGATTTTGATTGCATTTCACTGTTAATGATAGTGTTTTTAACAGATAAGTGATCCGACGCTAAAAGGCGGAAGAATATGAGGAAAAAAACAAATAAGTATTCTTTTGACACTAGCCAAGTGCGCACGAATGGGTTGACAAAAACATCGTTGTCAAATCTGTCTTCCAATTTTTAGTTCAACCAAAAGATAATCATAGAATGATAAATTTTGGCTGTGAAAAGAGTCTTCTATTGTAGTACATAGTAAATCCTCATTTTTTGGCCGCTATCAAGCAGTCGTCAAAATTTAAAATATCTGGACAAATATGAATATTTAGAAACAATAATCAGCACAAACAAAAATATAGATCAAGAAGTGGGAAACAGGATAAGCAAGGTGGGCACAGTATACTACCAAATCAACAACACTCTAGTAGGAAAGAAGAAATTAAGCACAAAAAATAAAACGATACATGCACAGACACTCACGTACGAAGCAGAATCATGAATAATGCTGATAAACATAAGTCCATAATAACTGTAGCAGAGATGTATCTTACAATGAGAAAAGTACAGAAAAAAAAGCAGAAATAGGGTGAGAAATAAAAGCATAAGAGACGACTCAAATCTAAGACCACTGGTAGAAGAAATAAAAGAGAAACAGTTAAATCGGCATGATAACATAATGGGTATAGAAAATGAAACGATTCCCACGAAGATGGTAAAAATGTGACCGAAGTCAAAAAAATAAGAGGCAAAGTATCCAGTGGGAAAAACATCAAAGAAATGGCAAAGAGAAGGGGGAAAACCATCATAAAAGCAAGAATTTTGTCAAGAGAAATGGAACTGGGTAGTAGAGAAAGAAGAAGAAAGTACCCTCACAGCACTGAAATACTAGCTGAAAATTTTAAAGCTCTTCAAGCGTCACAAAGGTCTTACAATAAACATCTGAAAAATAAAATGAATGGTCGCTGGAAAAATAAGTGTTAATAATATGCAACATACTTACAGAGAAAGTCTCAGAGAAAGTATCGTATTTTCAAAATCTGGGTGGAATGAATTTATACGAAGAAATATTAGAACGTATCCAAATTTTACTCATTGCTTTTGTAAAGTGGAAAAAATTCTATAAATGTTTCTATATAAATCTCACCATGTTATATATAGTTTGTATTACTTTATTGTTGCTAGCACTAAACAATAACAACTATTAATAACTTAAAAGTTTTTGGTGTTATGGTACAATATTAAAAATCTTATAGACATTATCTCATACTTCAAAGACCATCATAATGTAAAAAATATTTGAGTCATATTATTAGAAGACCAAAATATGGATTGCTTCGTCTTATTATTCAAGGCAAAGTTGAAAAGAAAAGGCAGATCGGAAGAAAGAAAATGTTATGACTATGTCAAACAATAAACAAACTTTGAGAGGAGAAACTATTCTAGCGTATTGCTAATATGATAATCGATAATTCTCAAAAACGAGCAAGACATACCAAGAAGATTCTGTTCATATCTGTACATCGAATATTTAGGTAACTTTTAATAGGATCGTGTAATTTACATTTAAAATGTTCTGTTTTAGTCAACATAAAATATTTTTAAACTATCCCATCTCGCCCATCAACAACTTCAGAACAAGAGGAAGCATAAGACCTACAACAGACCGGAGAGGTGATTAGACCGTTAGAATACCAGAAAACATCGAAAGAGTTCGACAGGCTCTAGAGGTCAGCCCTCGCCGTTCAGCAGTACAACACATTCGCGTTTTGCGCGTGTCGGACAGGTCAATTTATCGAATTTTACACTTTCATCCTTACAAAGTCATGATAGCCCAAGGACTGAAGAAAAATAAGAACCGTTGGATACCTGAATTCGGTTTGGTTTCAACAGGATGGGGTTACTTGCTATACCTCAAAAGAATCCATGGCTTTTTTTAAGGAAACATTTCCCAGGGTGTTTCATTTCAGTGTGCAGGAAAGTGGAATGGTCTCCTCGATTATCGGATTTTTTACTCTGTGATTGTTTCTTATGGAACTACCTAAAAGCTCAGGTTTACATTGAAAACCCACGGACTCCTGAATTTCTTTTGGAAGCCACAGCTCGAAAAATTCGAGCAATTCCACGCGCTATGCGTAAAAGGTGTGTGGACCTGCAACTTGGATGGCGTCAATTTTCAGACTTAAATTACATTTTCTGTGATTGTGCTTATGTTTCTTAAATGGTATTATACATGTAATCTTTGGAAAAAATAAAAATTGAAATTTATTCACAAACATCTGTGTTAGTAATTGTAGTGTAAATAAATACATAAATAAGAAATGAAAATTCTCATTTGTGGTGATGATCAGAGATTGAAGTGTTGATCCTACAGCTTCGAAAATACGTTGTTCCAGAACCTTCGAGGGTTCTTGAGCATTCTTCGGCAAATACCGACTTTTTGTAAGGGCGGTCAACGGCCGTTTCTCGGATCTCGTAATTCTTCCGAAGTAGTTATGGCAAAACCCGACATTGTTAGTTCTTTCTCCTCGACCAATCTGTAAGTCCCGGACGGCGAGGGTCGGCGCCGTAGAGTCCTTGTGAGCCCACCCGGATTGATTTACAGGTCGAAGGAACCTCCGTGACAAGGGTCGGTGCAGACCAAACAATGGGCCAGGTCAGTGCTGGCAACTGATAAATAGCGGGCCCCCGCCGCCGCGCGTGCCAACTGCTGTTACTAATAATGTAATATCCTTATGTTGACACAGGTTAGCAGCCGAGTCGCCGCGTGATTCATTGCCGTCCTCCTCGCTCGCATGTGCGTCTGTCGCTGCAGACAAAGCAGCCGCGCTCGCGAAAGGAAGCCGCCCACGACCGCGGCGGCGGCGGCGAGGTGCACGACGCCCCGAGGACGCGATCTTATTGATGCGCGTGAGTCACCGGCCGGGAGGTGCCGACTGTAAGACCAGAGCAATCAAGGCGCCTGCGATGTTGAGAGACGCATAAAACAGCCGCTTTATCAGATCTTTATCGTAATTTTATTCAGCAGCTATGTCGACATAGTTTTCGCCGTGTAAGTGCTTAACTACTTTAATAACTTCCACTTAAAAGGAAGTGGAGCTGTAAGCTAAATCACTTAATTATCTTGTCGATAATCGATTGCCTACTCGTAAGTAAGCGTCCACATGAAGTATAGCTTACTTCTGACGTTTTGAAAGAAAAGTTTAAGAAAATGAAACTTTTTAATGCGCATGACAATCCAGTAAAGAAGTTTACTATGTAGGTAGGTTAACAATTGCCAGAAACCTACCATTTATGATTTATGAGGTCGATCTAATTCGTATTTCCACTAAGAACTATTGGAAGTTTCCATTTCATGGGTGATCATGGAAATAAGAAGTAAAAGTGATTGTTTGGCCAAGAACACAACAGTCTGGATTTAGTAGTGTTTCCAAGACGGTCATTTTACCTTAGGTAAGATTGGTTTTTAAATTCACATCCAAATGACAATGTAGCTATGGTTTAAAAGACTGTTTATGAAGCATTCCACAACAACCTCTAAATGTGAGAAGAGGAGACTGAGCTTCCCAAATCCAGCATACATAAAATTCTAACTGAAGAACTGTACTATACAAAAAGTATATACATCGAGGGCCATAGCTTTAAACCCAAAAAGGAGATCAGCTCGTTTTAACGAACCTATCATTGAAAATTGAGTGTGGTTCTCAAATTTGACTTTTTTGGCAATAAACTACAATGTTTTCAAAGAATGTTTTTTTTTATAAGTTTATTAATAATCTGACGCAAGTGTAGCCAAACGATTGAGACGTTTGGCTGGGGTGCGAATGGATCCAAATTAAATCCTAGACTCGGATGGCTGACGGCTGGCCTACTCATTTAATGAAGAAATTGAGTATCTGCATTTACTTTGGATAAGGGGCAATAATGGGGTCGCCTACATTGCGACAGTTCGAAAGGTCGTGCCTTACGTGGGACGCTAAAGCCTTACCGTTTTTATTTATTAGCAATTGGAATTACAATTCTATGAGTTATTTTAAATAATTCACTCACCGGTAATTATCACCGCAAATACAACTGTTATTTATAAGGATGCTCCTCCAAGACTTTGTTCCAAATTCACTGATTGAGTTTATTTACAAACCTAACTCCAGCAGACGATTATTCTTAATATTCAAATTAAAACCAAGCATGACCTGGATGAAGCAGTTCGGTAATTTACAACCTTGATATAGGATACTGCATGTAAAGCTACATCAACTCCAACACCTATTTTACCCGAAATTAGCAATATACCATTGCACGTACGAGAGTTTGTCGAGCTAGGAAAACACGGCAAAGAAGCAGAAATGTGCAAGATAAAACTACATATAATCGGTTTACCCATCAATTACACGCAACATTAAGAGATGTGAGAAACTAAACGTTTAAGCAATACATTACCATCCTTTCTCAAAATGGCCAAATGGCGTGGAAAGCAACAAGAAAACTAAAACGACCAACTACAAAAATCCTTCTAATTAAAAATCCAGTGGGTAGATGGGCTAGATCTAATAAAGGAAAAGCAGACGTATTTTTTATACACCTCGCAAACGTTTTTATAGGTCTACCATCGCAACTCAATGATGATGTTTCTGATATTAAAGCGTTTCTTGACGCCGTCTGCCAACTTTCATTTCCTCTGAAGGCGTTTTCACAAAACGAAGTCCGAAACCAAATAAAATTAATTAATACTCGTAAAGCACCAGGCTACAACCTCATAGTAGGAGACATTTTTCAAAATTTTCCCATAAAGCAATAGTTCTACTATTTACCATTTATAACAGTATATTGAGATTATGCTATTACCCCTTACAATGAAAGTTTGCTCAAGTTATGATAACTAAGCCTGTAAAACCTCCCTCACAAATCTCACCTTATCTTATAATATAATTGTCTTATCTCCCTAACTTTCTTTCTAAACTTACAATTCTAGCTCCTCCTAGACGCTTCAACCGATTTCATTGAAACTTGCACACCACATTCACAACTATATTTGCTCATTCGGCACAAAAAATCAGCCTTCTAACTTTAACCGTTTTTGAATTATTTAAATATTTTGATTATTGTCGCAGAAACATGTGGAATGTTTTACACGACTGCCTGGCGTCTAGATCAGGCTTCGTCGACGAAGCCTGCGGGTCCCAACTGGTAGACCAATAAGCCTTCTCCTGCTTATGTCCAGAATCTTTGAGAAATTACTCCTTAAGCGAATCCATGAAACAGTCGACCTAAGTGATATACTTCCTCTCTCTCAGTTTGAGTTTCGATAGGGCCATTCAACAAAGCCATCACATAGTTATCGAAATCATGGAAAGCTTCGAGACAAGTGAAGTTTTTGCAGCGGCGTTTTTAAACATACAACAGACTTTCGATAAGGTATGGCCTACGAACCTTTTTTATAAATTAAAACGACACTTACCTAGTCAACTCTATTTAATACCAAAGTCATATTCCAATGAAATGATGTTTCAAGTCAAACTGAACAACTCTGGATTAAACTATTGCCAAATTAATTCCGGAGTGCCACAGGGCAGCATATTGGGACCACTTCTGTACCTCATATACACAGCATATGCTCCAGTTTCAATAAATACCTTAATAACAATATTCCCCGACAATACGGCTATCTTGGCAGTCATTGATAATGTAGAATCAGCAGCGCACCAATTACAGAGACACCTAGACCTCCCAAGTGACTGATTCGGGAATTACTGTTAATCACGATAAATTGACTCTGGTGACTTTTACAAACAAACGCGTAGTATGTTATACAACAAATTCAACACCGCACCAATACCAGTGAGGACTGAAGTTAAATACCTTGGGCTACATCTTGACCATAAACTAAACAACTTGATCTCAAAACAAAACAATTTGAGTAGTTAATAGGCAGACACACCTAACTTTCATAAAACCTATATTGACCTGCTGAATTCAGCTCTAGGGTAGAGCCAAGACTTCCCATACCAAGATACTTCAGAGATTTCAATTTAAAACCTTACAGATTATGACAATCACCCTTTGGTATGTACACTCCACACAGGCCTAAACATACTTTATGTAGATGAAGAAATACAGAGACTTTCACGTACATATAATCAAACGTTAGCTAACCATCAAATAAATTAGTACAGCAGCTATCCAACACCCCAGCAACCAAAAGACTAAAGCCTCATTGGCCACAAGATCTTACTTAATATAATTTGCTGGGGTACCAACACTGGCTGGATCCTCACTAATGTTATAATGCCAAACAATTTGCTCATTGTTCAAATACTGAGTAGCTTGTAAAATGCGAATTATTAATAAATAATTTAAATAATATATGTGTATTTTTAATGTGCGAATCTCAAATGAATAGAAAGCACATACTTTATTACATCTAAAAATTTGGTTCATGACAATTACACGTGAAACAAAATGTCCGACATATGATCACTACGTAATTTGGGCAATTTAGGCTCGAATGTTGTCTTTCAATGTCTCAGTTGTTTGTGAGTTGTTGAAACTCACAGAAAATAGTCCAAGGGCGTCAAATCATAACCTCGTAGAGGCCAACCAACCGATTCGTTGTGCGGAATCACTCAATTTTCAAAGTTTAATTTCAATAAGTCAATTGCTTCCAAAGCCGTGTGTGATATGGTACCGGTCTATTAAAACCAAAAGTAATAATAATAGTTCCCCGTAACAGGCCTTGAAGGCCCTTTGGGGTCGTAAAAGGATAGATCTGTTACAATCTAGAGCCTACGGTACACAAGGGTAGTAGCGTGGCTAGCGCTACGTACCGACCGCCTATCTTTACCCCAGAGTTTGACCTCCAGGTACTCATTTATTGCAGCCTGAGTCGAGCTGGGCCGTAAAAATGCCAGTGATCAAATTGGCAAGAGCGGGATTCGAACCCGCAACTCTTGGTTTCATAGTCTAGCGATCCAAAACTTATTTAGATTAAAACCAAGCAATTCGAGCCATAAAAAGTTTTCAATCATGCTGCGATAACGAATTCCGGTTGTTAATAAATTTCCTTAGTAATCTTTAAAAAAATACAACCCAATTACATCCCCAACCAAAAGCCATACCAAACATTTACTTTTCTTGGATATTGTTCTGCCTGATAAATGATTGGGGAATTTTTTGAGTCTCAAATTCGACAATTTTGCTTGTTGAAGTGACCATTGAGTTGAAAAAATGCTTCATCACTGAAGATGATCTGTCTGGAAAAATCAGTACTTTCCTTCAATCGTTCAAGCATCCAAGAAGCGAATTGACGACGAAAAGCATGATGTTGCTTTAACATAACCTGTAAAACAGATTTAATTGTTGAGCGCGAGGACAAGTCTATTCTCGAACAGCTGCAATTGTGGAGCCGGTACGAACAGTACAAACATGTAAGTGTTTGGTTTCAACAATTAATAAACGTTCTTCTAGTGTGCATCGGTCGATGCCGAAAATTGTTATAGACCAAACTAAATAATTATAAAAAAAAAAATCGTCTTGAAATACATCAACTATGAAAGATGTGGTTTGTCAACATTTGCCCATAAAAAATAAATACCCGACTACTAACTAGAATCATTGAGGAATTTTTTAGATTGGATTACGCGAAAGCCGAAACGCCGTTTTATGCGCATGCACAGTCGACTATTAGACAACACAACTCATACGCTTAACAATTTTTGATGGTCGACAAAATGAACTGAGAATGTAACCACCGAGATGCTACACTCGATTCACTTCGCACAAGAAAAGCACCGATAGAAATTATTGCACAGTTTGTCTACAAAACATCCAAGTTTACGATGGAGCCAAGAAGTACAGAGAATCTAAACACTAGGAAACAGTAACTGTTGAGGCAAGCGATCAATCGCAAGAGAAATGATTAATTAGCCCGCGAAGTGAAACAGAAGGTCGATCAGGACCTGGCAAATAAAATTGGTGTGCGGGGTACACGGTCAGTTTAGCGTTAAAAGCCTTTCATCCTGAAGAACTGCTAAACCGTTGACTGAGAAAAAGGACAAAAAGTTAAAAGCCTAACTATTGCTAAACGACACCAAAAATTTGGGACTAAAAGAACGTCATCTAGTACAAAATCATCATTGGATCTGCCAATATGTCTCTGAAGTGCCTACCGTCATGCATACAAAGTTCTCCGCCTCTATAATGGTGTTGGGGTTTGTGTACAGAGAGGGGAATGTTATGATATCTCACTTCTTTGAGAAATGTTTAAAGGTGACCATCAACAGCATAACCAACGTACTGGCTGTCAAGCCCTAGATAAATAAATTGTATGTTCTAGCAAGACTGTGCTCCAACCTAAAAGGCGAGTTAGACCCAGGCATGGCTATACAACAATTTGTATTACCATTCGTACCCACTTGTGGCCATCTGCAGCGCCGACTGCAATCCCTTTGACTATTATATCTATTAAATTGAAGTCATCAACGAGCTGTATTTTGAAGTTTTGAAACTCGTCTAGTATTTTTTGAATTGTTACGCAACGATTTTCATAAATCATTTAATTAATATGCCTTGGTAATACACTCTTCTATTTATAAAAATTTAAACATTCACATTTTGACAATGCAACCTTTTTTTGATGAACCAATTAGGAAACTTATCTTTACCTCCAATAAATTTCTAACTATTTAAAAAATGTCTGTCAGTTCTATAAATGTTGTACCTCAGTAATTTTAGTTTAGAGTCACCAATGTCATCTTCTAACTATGTTTCCTATAAAACAATAACATCGCAATCCAAAAAAGGTATAGATCTTCTTAAACTGTTCCATTTCATTCTGAAGCCACTAATCTTCTGATAATAAACCGATATGTTATGGGGTTTGTAGGTACAACCAGTTTTTTGATTATTCCATATAATTTAACCTCTCCTGGAATGCTATTTGAGACCATTATTTATAAATAAACCCCTTGTTAGAGATAATTTTTTGAGTCGGTATATTAGGTGCAACTTCGCTAACATTGTACTTAGTATTCCTATAAATACTGTTACAAAATCAAAAATTTACTCTTGCTTTATACAGTGTAGAGATATCCGTGACTTAAACATATGGCGGAAATTGTAAAGTCTTAAAGTTATAAGTTACATTGCGTTTATTGTCAAGTTTGGTTATTTACCAATGAAGTGGGTGATGCTGTAATAAGACTACATGAGTGTGGAACTGCAAAAAATTTTAATCTTCAAGACCTTGCATCCTCTCAGAATTAGTGGTATTTATCACATTATAAAATTGTTTCATAAGACTGGAGGATCTAAGATCTGGAAGATCATATTCAGTTCGAACTGCTCAGGCAGTCAAAGCCGTAAATATTCAAATTAAACTAAATCCTATTGGTAAATAGAAGATTATAACTCGGTAAATGCAAATTTTCAAAGTTTTGATGTCATATTATTAAGCAAGACCTAGGACTAGCTTATTATGAAGCAAATGGAACGTTTACTGACAAATAATTCAGCAGCTGTAATAGTTTTATGGGGAGTCTATTCTGATGGAGTGACCGATATCTACTTTTGTGAAACCTTTGAATCACAGGCTTTTCGAAGAAACCTTTGAATCTTTCAGCAAGATTCCGCCCACAAAAGCACGGTCAACTCAAATTTGGCTGAGCAGTAATATGCTTCACTTTCTATCAGAAGAGGATTAGCTTTTTGGTAGCCCAGATTTTGATCCATAAGATTACAAATTTGGGCAGTTTTAAAGGGCATAGTTTACTCAAAAAGACACCACAATATTGATTTTTTGAAGCGAGCTCTAACGGCTGCAATTAATACTTTTAGACGAGTGGTCCGGGCGTCTTAAAGCTTGTGCACAAACAAAGGGTGACCATTTCGAATAAATTCGTTATACTACTGTGTACAAATATAACCCGGAATTTTTAATTTAAACGCGGGCATTTCGTTGGGCTCAAACCTTTTTAGTTTTAAGTTGGTAGGACTGTTACTGACATCTGTGTCAAATTTTAGGTTAATATCTTAATTAGTTGAAGAGTGACGCTCGTTTTCGTAAATAACCAAAATTAACTTTTTCGATTTTTACCATGTCAGAAAATATTCAACAAAGAAGTTCGATTATATTTTGTGTTAGAAATGATATTTCTGCTGTGGAAACGTTCAGAATGTTACAAAAAGCCTTCGGTGAACAGGCTATGTCTAAAACACAAGTACACGAATGGCATAAAATGTTCAAAGAGGGTCGTGAAGGCGTTGAAGACGAACCACATCAAAGACGTCGAAGAACATCAACTGACGAACAGCACGTCGAGAAAATTAAGGAATTGGTTCTCCAAAATCGTCGATTGATAACTAGAGAGCTTGCTGACATCGTTGGCATTTCAAATGGATCAGTCAACACCATTTTGAAGGAAGTTTTGTGCCTCAAAAAAGTCAAATCTCGTTTGGTTCCAAAAACCCTCAATTTATTCGTGACCATTTCGCTAAAAATTCCACCCATATCGTTTCTCAACCGCCGTATTCGCCTGATTTAGCTCCATGTGACTTCTGGCTATTCAGCAAAATTAAAAGACCGCTCCGGGGACACCGTTTTGACACGATAGAAGAGATTCAAGCCGAATCGAAGAAGATGCTAAAGGCCATACCGAAACAGGACTTTTCAAAGTGTTTTGATGAGTGGAAAATTCGCTGGCATAAGTGCATTGCAGCCGAGGGGGATTACTTCGAAGGCGATGAAATATATTTTTAAGAATAAATAAGGATTTCAAAAATTATAAATAAATTCCGGGTTATATTTGTACACAGTAGTAAGTACGTATACCAATAATCACTTAACAAAACCAGAAAATATTTTGCAAAAACAGTTAATCATTTTATTTAACAAGATTTATGATTTCGATAATTTCTTGTAATACTACTTCATTGTTCGACAAAACGCGTCATGCTTATTGTGATGTTGCATTATTTCAGTTTTAAGAGTAGCGAATTCGGATTTCAGTCGCACTCTGGACAGAGAAACTCAATATATTTTTTCTGCAAAGCAAGACAATGAGATTTTGTAACGAACAGTTCAATACGTGAACGCTACATAAGGTTAAGATATAAATCATACCTATTTTTGAATTTGATTTACCTAATGATTTTAGAATTCATTCCAGAGCGTGAGTAAAACTAATAAATTTTTGAGTGCCTCCTGTAAGATAATGAAATTCCTGAACCGTGCAAGTGAGTATACTGATAATGCAGCGTGACTGTAAATCGACGGATCGCAAATTAGATAACTTAAATACTTTGAGAATTATACACAGTTGACAATTAGTCAAAAGACCTCGATTTCCCTTATTCCAGTATCTGTGATTATTATTAGAAGGCAATAGAAAGAAATTTAACTGGAAGATGCATACTGTTTCTTACTTATTATAGGCTACGTTTGCATGCAGTAACTAAGGTGCATTAAATGAATATTTTTAAATGAATAAATTGCCCACCTACCAAGTAAAATGACTCACCGGGAGCGCGTATCTTTCTTAAACCAGGCGACGATGGACAAGCAACAATTAACCGGATCTAACTAAAAGCACAATTTCACGCACAAACACCTAACACAACTGGTGTTCCTAACGATAACTTCGCGTATATTCGTATAGTTCAGGTAAAGGAGAGCTGCTCCGGATGGTAAACATATGGGCGCTTGCGACTATCGGCGAATGGCTCGACCCGAGAAAATATAAAAATTTCGAAATACCTCCAGGTGCAATACAGACATTTCGTTTATAACAAACAAGAAAATTAAAATTTTGTCAAGGCCCTTAAGCCAATAAATTTATAAAGTTTTCTGCCTTTTTATGTGATCTCTCGGATGCTCAAAAGTGTGTTTGTTATTTTGCATTAGCGAAACCACCAACATTGCTTGCATATTTAACCAAATATTAACTTAAAAATTCAACACTACCATCAGAGAACATTCTTCTTGACAAATTAAAAGATTAGTTCGTTCACTCTGGTAAATGCAAGAGTAGTGCCATGAAAGTTGTCAATCTGTGATTACAACAGTACAAAAAACTTGGAAAATTAATGTTTAATTTTCAAAACGTATTTACAGAATAGATAAATAAGTTCAGGTAAATGGACTTTATGTATACAATAATTCAGGATTAAAATATTAATTGATTACTTTTCCTATTTGTAGTGTATGACAATCCTATTTATTACGCTACGCCCGTTTATATGATTCTTGTACGTAAAATAAATCAAACTTATAAAATACTCCCGCAGACAACACGATTTTTATTTGAAATATCGTATATTACAGCAAATGGGAAAATTTAAGAACTCCAGCTCACAAGAAATACTCCAGACCTCTTTAAAATAAAATACTTTTTACTTAGTTTTTAGTCTTAAAATAGCACGTTAGTTAAATTCCAAAGTTGATTTTAATTATAACTAATTTTTAGACGAGTCACAATCTGTCGGTGAAAATGTTCATGAATTGTAATACAAAACCCCATGATATTTGCAATGCCAACGAATGCGCTTTATTATTTAAATTCAGTTCAGACAACCATGTGTTTCCAATAGAAAAAAATGTTAGGGGCTAGACAACAATGCTTATTCTCCTAATTTTTGAATGATCATTCTGATGCTCCTAGTTGTTGAAGAAAAATCAGCATACTACGACCCCTTAAAATAAGATAATTTAATATGTGTTTATAAGCATATAGGCAGCTGTATTGGTGACCAACGATTTGCTAGTCAGATGGTTAAAAAAAATTTATTTTCAATGTTTGATCATAGGAATTGTGGTAAATTTTAATTATTTCAGTCTTTTTTTAATTTTCCAATATTTTTTATATACAAATATTTGCCAAAACCTTGTCTGTTGTTTGAATAATATCACGGTCATGACAAATAAGAATGCCGTAGAGAGAAAAAAGATAATAAATCAAAGAAATCAAACGATTCAAACCAGGGTTTGTTCTGGCAGGCGTGAACCACTGAAACTTAACTTTAATATAATCATTAATTAATAAATATAAAGGAGTGGTGGAACTCTGATTTACAATAATAGTTGTTACTTAAACAATTTGTTGCGAGTTTGAATACATATTTTTAAAAGTAAGTGCATGGCATTTTTTAAGTCACCGCGTAGGTTAACGACACCGACAAAAATATATCTTTGTTTTAAATAAGCACAGCTCGAAGTCAACGAACAAGCATTGCTTCTGGTCATGATCTCATCACGAAACAAATTTAAAAAATAAAATTGTTAAGACTACAATGGGGCGATTTTGTCAATTAAATTATAATATTGTTTACAATTTCAGCAAGTTCATTAGCCTAAAGTAATTCAAGTATAACAAATAATTTTGTTATGCTATTCTATTATGACAAATTATGACAAAGAGATTCAAGAGTCACTTTTCTATGTACATCCCACCTCCCCACTTTTTTATGCAAATAAGAAACTTTTTGTAACAAGATGTGAGTTGATTTTAGGGCATTTGCACAGGAATTCTACTTGAATTTTGCTTTCAAACTTGTGTTGCCCTAAGGCATGTTTGAAGGATACAAATAGAAATAGGAATAAAGGAGGGGTTGTAACAAAAGTGGTTGATTACTAACTAACAGCTGTTGCGCAGTGCGGCTTGTTTACACACAAATAAGTCTCAGTCATATTTGAATCACCTTCTAATAGCCATTTCGGCGTATACAGCTTGTGAATTAAAACAGGATTTTTTTCACAAGTGCATTATTGACCTTGTTGCGTTTCATAGCAAACATTTGATACTATTTGAACAACTAATTTCTTGGTATCGTATTTCTAGCAAACTAGTGTCTGTCATTTTAACATTTATCTTACTATAAAATTTTAAATAACGCATTGTGCAATGATCTTAAGTACTGGCTGCTCAATCATCGCAATTTCTCTTGACGAAACGATATAAAAGAGCGACCCTTGACAAAACTAACCTATATACAGACTAATCATCATCATCATCATCATCAGCCTCTTATTATCCACTGTTGAATAAAGGCCTCTTCAAGTTTGTTCCATGCGTCTCTGTCTCATGCGGTTTGAATCCAGTTTTTACCCGCCGTTTGTTTGATGTCATCCGTCCATCTTTTCTGTGGTCTTCCCCTGCTCCGCGTTGTAAGTCTTGGTCTCCATTGGATTATCTTTGTGTCTCATCGGTTTGGCTCCTGTCGTGCCACGTGTCCACCCCATTTCCATTTCATTTTTAGTACTCTTGAGATTATATCCGTCACCTTGGTTCTCCTTCTGATCTCTTCGTGATTGATTCTTTCTCTGAGACTGACGCCGATCATAGCTCTCTCCATAGCCCTTTGAGTAGTTCTAAGTCTTACCATACTTTTTCTCGTCAATGTCATTGTCTCCAGGCCATATGTTGCAACTGGAAGCACACAGGTGTCGTAAACCTTTCTCTTCAGGTTAGTTGGTATATCGGTGTTTTTCATTATATGACTGAGTTTTCCAAAGGCAGCCCAACTCTGGCTTATCCGGCGTGAGATTTCTGCGGTCTGATTTTCTTTCCCGATCCTGAATTTGTGCTCCAAGTATATGTATTCCTTGACTACCTCAAGATTGTTGTTGCCTACGTTGATACTCTCTTCGACTGGGCCCATTACTTTCGTTTTTTGGACATTCATTTTCAGTCCTACGTGTTCTGATGTTTTGAGGAGCTCATTTAGCATGTCTTTGAGTTGTTCTAGGTCATCGCTAATTAGGACAAGATCGTCCGCAAATCGAAGATTGCTTAGGTATGTTCCATCTACATTTAGTCCCTTTCGCTTCCATTCAAGGTTTTTGAATATATCCTCCAAGACGAGAGTAAACAGTTTTGGCGAAATAGTATCGCCCTGGAGCACGCCTCTCTTGACTTTAATTTGATTGGTTGTTAGTTCATCATTATTATTTTTTTTAAAGTAAAATACAGACTAATGGTCTTCATTAAATCATAAAGTCTAGGTGCAAGTTAAAATATTCTAAATGCTTAAGTTTTTATAATTAATTCTGATTTAACAATGTTACGAAGCTTTTTACGAATACTTTTGCAGTCTTGGGTGTTTTTTTATCTTTAAATTAATAATTAACTGTAAGCTTAAAATGTATTATATTAAAAGTAGTCATATAATAGGTTTTTGATAATTTCATACATTAACTGTCACAATTGAAATATTACAAAACGTGCTTTTTGACTTAAGACTAAAAAGCGCGATTTAGGCTACTTTAAGGTAATACTAGTGTTCTTCTAGTCGTAGACACTATTATGAAGCAAAGTAGTGACCACGAAAACCTATAAAATAAAATAATTTTTTATTCCGTTCTCAAAAAGTGCTGTTTTTTGAAAAGTGCAATAAGAGGAGACTGAGAAACATTAATACTAGAGCATTACAGCTTTTTGTATTACTCATATAGTTGTTTATTCAGCGAAATAGTTTGCAACCTTTATCGTTCTCACCATATCTTCTCTAGTTAGAGCTTCTCGAAGGTTAGTTCCTCTCAGAAATAAAAGAAAGAGCTTTCCAGTTGAACTTAACACGCGAGGATGTTTCATTCCCTTTATTACAAAATCTATAAATGTGTTCTTCTTTAATGGCTAAAAATCTACTCAATCATTAGTCTAACTTATCTGGTTATCTCTTCACTTCCTATCCAGTTTTAGTGCTTTTAGTGGGATTTACATATCCGATTGTCTAGCCAAAAATAAACTGTTGTTTTAGTTACTCCAAACGTTGGTTCAGGTTGATCTCCTCTTCGATGTTTTATCAGTTTTTTTATTTTATAGTAATGTACTTTGGCAAAAAAGTAAATTTAATGTGGCTTTTAAGAGTTTAGAGTCAATTTAAAATCAATTTTGTGACTAGTCAGTTTTTATTGAAGTTCTTTGGAACATTCTACCGTCTATAGCTGTTCATAATTTCTGCTTCCTTTTTCCTCCAAGTATTATTATTCTGACTTTCACCTGTATGTAATATTTCTTGTCTTATTTCGATAGGAAGATTGATCTCGGTGGTACAGAAAGTTAACAGGTTGCAATTAAATAAATGGGTCACGTCTTTGTCACTTGTGTTATTATTTAGCTAAGGTGGGGTGGAAACATTGGCAAAATGTTCAGCAATAACGTCTGCTCTATCGATATCTGTCCTAGCTTAGGTTACATTTTTTTTAATTGCAGATATTGGAATATTTAATCGCCTGAATGTCTTAGTAGCTCACCATATTGAGTGATTATTCGTTGATAAGTTTGTGAGATAGTTCTTAAAGGTTTTGTTTCTTGCACCATGTAAGGCTATGTGCAATTAATGAGTGCCTGTTGTAACACCATTCCGTTGTTTATGAGTTCTCTGTGATATTTTACGCTTTCGTCTCTTTTCTTGTATAAGTACTAATGGATGAATTATAAGATGTGGTTTTCCAAGTTGCATTCTATAGAAGTTGAGTGAGATATTGTCGGATTAAACTCCTGAGGTTCGAATACTTTTAAATGTTGGATCAAGCAATCAGCTAAATAACTTCTAATTTGTGTGTTTAAAGCATTCTTGGTGGATTTTCTTTAGTTATTACTGTGAAGTTTAGTGTTAAAATAAATAATGAATGGTCAGATGTTAGATTAGAGGTATTTAAAAAAATCGATAATAATTTTATAAAATATTATCTCGATGAAAAAAACCATACACTTTCAAAGAACAAGATTATTTAAGCAATCATTGTATGCATTTTGAACCTGAAAATACCGAATGGAAGTTTCCTAAAGATTCATCATTAGCAAAAACATTATTGAGCAATTAGTTGACGCAGTTTTTGGACTAAGAATGATAAAGGTTTTATCCCAAAAGAATTTTTGCACATCAAAGTTCCTTCTAATTAATCGACAAGAAAACTACACTTAAAATGTCTTATTAAGGCAATGAGTTAACTAAACCCAAACTGCATCGGTAAAGAAACCAGTCAATAATATGCTTCTTATAAAGTTAAAAAGAAAAATGTAACAAATAAAACGACAGAAGGAAAATTGGCACCCTTTTTAGGTAATTGTTTGATAGGCAAATTGCATTTTCATAAAACGGGAGAGGAGAGGAGTGAGTTTTCTATTGAAATTTGGCTACTGTTCTTAAAACACAAGCACGAAAATAGTACAACTTAGTTTTTAACGTTTATAGAAACTGCTAGTTTGTAAAATTATATATGGATTTGATAATTACAAATTGTAGTTGCAAGAAGTAGAGTATAGAACGGGTGCAGGCAATAGCTAGGTTTTTGTTCTATAAAACTTTTTTCTCCCATTTATGTATGAAACATGATCTGAGGTATTTACACGTTCCTCAAAATTAGTTCCAATTCTCTCGAAGATGTTTAACCTGGTATTTCCAATCATGTGTATGATTTCCACCTTCAGTTTTAGAATTGTGCGTGGTTTGTAAGCGTACGCCTATGATTTCACAGACCTCCCATAAGAAGAAATCACAGGGTGTAAAATCGCAGGACCTTGCCGGCCATTCATGGTCACCATGCAAAAAATCACTCGTTGCGTAGATTTTTCGTAAGACAACTGCCTCGCGTGATGTGAGACAGGTCACTCCATCCTGCTGAAACCAGAGATCGTTATCCATTGACGGTAACTGCAGTCTCCTCATCATCTTCAAAGAAAAGCGGCCTGACTAGACACCGCAATACAGTTGTCCAAAGATTTTCATTTTCACAAATCCGGCAGTTCTGTTTGTTGACGAACCTACTCGAGTGAAAGTGGACTTTGTCACTGAAAAGCAGGCGCCAGTTAGATTTTATATGCGTACATAAGGAGAGTTTTATGCAAAATTCGATGTAACGAAGTTGTCGGACCGTATAAATAAATTTTACAGAACTCACAGTGACATTGTCTTGCACTGTCCGACAAGACCGATTTCACGGTTTTCACTCATTAGCCTTCGAACTGTTGATTCGTTGGGTGCTTCATTTTTCCCGAGAATCGCATAAAATTTTTGCACCGTCTGCGTGGCATTTTCACCACTTTGGTAAAATGTTTTAACAATAAGAACATGTTGGTCCGTTGTAAGTATGACAAAAGTTAATAGATAACAAAAATGGTAAGAACTGGCCTGCCAACTTCAAAAACAAAAAAAGGCGCCCGATTCAAATTGGGTGCTCTTTATGGAAACCCTTTAATAGGCCTGGAGTTATTTCGGACAAAATATATATCCATCAAATAACGTTAGAAGTTTGTTTGACTATTGGCAGCTTACATTAGATTGAACTACAGCAACGGTAATTAACTAAATGAGTTGTTGCCTTAAATTATAGCAATTTTAGAAGCTAACGGCCGATCGACATTCCAGTATGTTATGTGTTTGTTCTTTTCTGTAAGGAACACGCAGTTCCGATTACGGTCACTGCTTCTGAATTATATGTTTCTTTCTCCAGCAGCGAGCAAATGTGCATTTCATATGCTAATGAGATGTATGATATGCTAAGGATCCTGCAAGTAAGCAATTATTGTACGCAAGCAAACCGGCAACAGCGGTAAGGCAACACTAGGCATTTACGTTAGTGTTTTATTGGTGTTATAACTTTACGTGCAGCTTCAACAGTAATTATGCGACAATTCAAACAGGAACAAATTGGAGCCAAAGAAGGCGAAGCAAGAAGCTCCGGTGTTTGGACAACCTCGAGTATAGAAAGCCGCTTCCTGTCCCTCTAATCGCTGTCGGTTCTAGGAAACAAAAAGGCGAACGGGGCCAAAAAAGGAAGTGTGTCGAAAGACTCCAATTTGGCGGCCCAGAAATTACCTGGGCGCTGGCGGCAAATGAAATCGCAGAAAAAGCGGCAAGAAGAATCGCTGCTAATAGGGTGTGTTACGCAGAAAGGCGCCTCCAATTACACGGCAGGCCGGCGCAATTAATGCATTGCAGCGCGCCCGCGACGCAAACTGCTCAATCATGGAATCACAAAGAACAAATCGCGTATTGCAGCTAATTGTTCGGAGATGATTGCGCTTCTGGCCGGCGCCAAGGTCAGGTCAGCGTTGGTCAATCACTCACCATGCAACAGAGCCCCCTCTGCAATATCGCGGCTTGTGCACTGCAACCGCAAAAATGCGCGTTTATCTGGGTTTTCACTTCATTTGCCCGATAGCAGCAGTTATAGCCAAGTAGTAAAGCTCGGCTCTAAATATGCGTTCTTGCAACTGGCAACAGCCAATAATCGTTCAAAAATTTATTCAAGCTAAAATATAACAATTTTCTTAAATTAATTTAACGGAACCAATAAGTAGCAATATTATTAATACAAGTGCAATAATACGAGTTTTGTCGCAAAAACGTTGAGCCATAGTTAATAAAAACAGTTTAGGGGCAGCTGATAAAAGTAGACTGTAATGCGCATGCGTGCATGAGGACTTCTTTGGTCACTTGGATACGAGTACATGGAATCGCATTTGCAATGAGTATTTTACTTCACTTTAAGTAAATGCTTCAATTGACAGCGATAATTTGGTAGTACCATTTGCTGTAGCTGTTGAGGCGTTTTGTAGATTTTCACTATGAGCAGTCTGTAGCTTCTTTCTATAGTGAATTTAAATTTTTTATTTTTATAATCAATCCAAATTTTTTAACTTCTCTGTAAGCCCTTTTGCATCTGGAGCCATCCCAATGGATGTGTTTAGAATCGCGTGAAATGCATTTCGAACCTAAGAACTTGAAATATTCTGTTTGGTCCATGACAAGGAGGACAGTACATCGCGGATACAATAAATGGACCTTTCCGGTCCTCAACCACAACAGTGGTTGCCTATACCTATCACGTATATCATAAACCAATTTAAATTGCCTCCAGCTCATGCTACGCTGCATGGAAACGCATAAGTGACCAATATTTTTGCCTCGAATGCTTCCCATACAGATATAATAAAAGCAATGCAACTGTGCATCGACAACAAATCAGTCTCAACCGTGAACGTTAGTGCATTTAAAAAATGGAAAATTTATTAAAATAACGAAACATTTTGTTGTCAATCCAGACCCGAAAAATTTTCCTATTTCTCCAACCTTGTCGACGGGCCTGCTCTTGATCGTTAAATTTTTACCAATTCTAACTATATAACCCTATCATCTCATTGTTTTTGTTTAAATTACTCTGACTATATTTTTATTTTCAGCATTCTGTTTAGTCCAATGGTTTATTAATTTTCTATGTTAATTTTCATTTAATTTTGTCCCTTTCAAAAATTTTTAATTTTTCTTTATCCCTACTTTTAAAGCATATTTTTCCGTTTCATCCATTGTCGCTGGCCTTATTACAGTTTTATATAATCTTAATTTCTATTTTTTATCATTTGATATCTGTACCAAGCCTTGTATCTAGATTGCACCTTTTGATTTGCCTCTTCATTTATATCATTTTTCTAGATATTTAAAACTTTCAACCATTTCGTAATTGTTTATTTCTATAACATTGGTGTTATGTCTTTTCCCTTTTTGTGGTAATTTTCATATTCTTGGGCTTGCATTGATTTATCCTCCTTCTTTTGGTTTTTGCTTATGTTCTCTATTACTTGCTCTAAACCTTCTCTGTTTTTTGTTATCAGAGCAATCTCGTCTGTGTAGATTTTACTATTATTATTCTTTTACGTCTCATTTTCTTATTTCATCTATAATTTCGTCTATCTACCTCTAGATTATTTATTATTTTTTCTTGTTCTCTTATTTAGTTAAATTCTTCGTAGTTACTAAATCGTAGGCATTTTAGCCTTGCTTTCTTCTTTATTGTTAATAATACGTTACAGTGACTGTTATTCTTGTCTGTAATGTTTTTGTTTCCTTTCTATTATTTTTCCTGCAGTTTCGTTATCCTAAATGTTATATTAAATCATTATATCTCTATGTTATTGTTTTTCTTCTTGGTTAGTTGTGCTTATAGCTTTTTCTCATGTTTTCCTCTACTCTCTTTAGCCTTTAGATGTTCTATTTTATATTTTCCTTTCATCTTGATGCCTTTCCTTTTCTTAACTATTCTCGAATTCAACTTAGCTATTATTAACTAGAGATCAGTATCTATAATTTTGTATTATTTTTTGGCTCTTTCTTTATAAGGATATGGTTTATCTGTTTTTTTTCCTGTTTTTTCTTATATTATCCATGTAATTGTGTGCCTATTTTTGTGCTAAAATATTATGCTTGATATTATCATATTCTTTCTAATCTCGTTATCTACCTTAAATGCCGCACTATTATTCTCCGCTTTCTTTTTCTCATTCATACATTACTGAATATTTTTTCTCGTCTATTATGCCTTTCCTTTTTTACCTTGTTTCTTTCAATGCCAGTATGTCTATTTTATATCGTTCCATTTCTTTCTTCACTTCTCTCATTTGCCGTACCTATTACTAATACTGGCTCCAGTTATAAAACCTCATTTTTCACTTATTTTTATTTTTCCGTTATTCTTTTTCACTGCATTTTTTTGCTATGCTTCAGCTTATCTTCATTTCTTTTGCTAAATTTTTGATAACCCCTGTTTACATCCGAATTATTTTCTTTCTGTTATTTTTTGTTGGTATCCAACTTTAACCGCTTTTGTTTTGCCCTTTTACTCATTAGTAGCACGACGAAATTAGGCCTGCATTTAGCTTTCTTTACATATCTGGTCGTTGTCTACATAGATTCTCGTTCTTCTCATCGCATTTTTTTTGTTTTTTCATGATTTAATTTTGCAATAAATATCTTCCGATTTTTTGCCCATTTACACCTAACCACATACTTTATTAATTGTTGCACTCTTTCTTTAATCTAATTATTCTTTAATTATATGCTATTACTATAATATTCGTCCGTTTCTCTCTGTTGCTTCTTCAGCTTATTTTCCAGTTCCAGTCGGCTTTTGAAAGTGGTGCTATGCTAAAGCCAAAGTAGGCAGTAGTTTTGTGAAAACTATCGAAGCGATGGAAAAAGTTCACAGACACTGAAGAGGAATATTTCTCTTAAAATCTGGATTCATTTTTCCCAATAAAAGATTATTTGAGAGAAAACATGTGTAGTGTTAATAATTTTTAACGTTCCAAGTATTAGTGAAACTTAGAAAATCCCATATACGTTTAGTTAAATTTTTTGTGAAATACTGCACACTCTTATCAGTTTCAATGTAAATCTTGTAAAACGCTTTTGTGATATTCCACGTGCGTTAAAAATTGAATACGAATTTAACGTTAATACATCAAGGCGATAACATAAAATATGACCACAAGTTCTTTCTTATTATGATCGGGGTGTAATCTTTACTGACTGGGAAGTTTATTAAACGTCACAAGAACAAAAAAAAATTTGCGACAGGAATTTACTAATACTGCCTTGCTTTAATTTAATATGTACGTCACTTGTCATTTTAGTCATTACAATAGAGTTACTTTTTACTACAAAAAAAGCAAAATTAGAATGGCTTAAAAATAAAGGAGTTAAAAGTATATACCTATTTCATGTGCTTTGGAACAATGTTGACAAATCTGTTTTTTTAGGAGACAAAAGTTTTCAAAACTCCCTTGTACACAGTACCCCTAATTCTTATTTTTAAATCAATACTAGACCTTATTTTTACTGCGTTGCTATAGAGAATTTTAATAGATATTTCTAACAGAGTATTTTCTTAGTTTTCAGACAGTGAACTGCTTGCGCACGTTTGAATTTCAGAAATCCGGGGAACAGCTAAATAAAGTTTCTGTAGAAAGTTCTCTACGGAGAAGAATAAGTCAATTTGTCAGTAGATGGATGAGATGCTTACCGAGGTTGGAGGAATATAGCGTTGGTGATCGTGAAATCTTAAGTACACTGAAATAACATTTTTAGTGCACAAAAAAACTTAAAAATAAAATAAAAGTTTTTATTTGATTATTTACAGTTATAATTCTATCATAATTATGGAAAACACCCCTAGAAGATTTTTAGAAATTTTAAATAAGAGAAATCTATAGGTTGCATTAAATGCTTATGTCTTTACTGTTTTGATAATCCATAAGGTGATCCAGATTGTGTCATTTAATTTATTAAACTCTGCAGGCGCGATACTGATAATGTATAGACAACTGCAGGTTTTGTATTTATGTAATTTTGATATAAAAAATTAACCGGTGTATTAATGGAATGCGGCGGTGGAAGAGTTCATTTAGAAAGGCTCTAGTAGAAAATGAAATGAATTGAATTGAATGAAGGTCTCCATATTTCTGTGCTACAATGACAGTATTTTGAGTCAAAGCTGACGGTACTCGGTTTAGATCAAACAGATGGAATAAAGTTATCGTCATTTAGCGCAACGTTATGTAAGTATTTTGAACATGTAAAGATTGTTAGACCGATCAGTAAAGATTTAAAGTTTGTTATAGAAAAGTCATATAGTTTGGGAATTATATGAGACCGACAAGAACAGCAGACGTAAAGTTTGTGCTAACATAATGGCATGAATGAATTGAGAGTCCATGTTGCTCCAATATTTGCTATCACAATTTAATAAAAAGAAAATTTTAGATATTGGTTTTAAGACAATCGTCGCCTTCTTAACAAAACAATTATGGTGTGCTGTGATATAATGTGGTAAGGTAGTAGAATATGTGAGTTAATTTTATACTCGATGTCTCAATATGTCGACGCCTCAAAATGAACTATGAGTCATACAAGAAGACTATGTATATATACATTTACTTAGGGTAGTAGTACAGGTAGTATTTGATCCCTGGTGACTCCGTCCCTAAATATAATTACAAATTACTTCTATAAAAGATTTTTAAAAGAAAAGGTCATTGTCTACCACCTATACACACTCGAGAAGTTAAGAAGGCTATACTTCAAAAGGATGTTCAATTACACAGCATATGGTGTTGCACATCAGAGATGCTTTCTCTCGCAGCTTTCATATGTACGTCAGTGTGGAAAAAGTTTCCTTAATGGACGTTATTTTCAACAAGTGGCATTGAAGTGTATTAGTGCTAAGCTTTTAACGCTCCGCATGGGAAAATGGCCTACAAGATTGAAGCTCTTACTACCTGGTGGTCACGTACCATCTCTGAAACGGAGCGATGTGGCCAGCACCATACCTTAGATGATGGCATTATTACCCCTTATTTGAAGTCAATGTAGGTACTCAATATGTTTAGTGACTAAATAGGTCACCCGCCAGGCATCTAAGCAACAGAAACGAAACGCAGGCAAGAACTTCAATAGCTCGCCTACACTGGCACGAAAAGTGTATTATAAAACTAAAATCTCAGAAAAAAATTAAAAATGTGAGGGTAAATGCAAAAGCTGGAATAATTTTTTTTGCAAATTTAATAAATTTGGCAATGTGATATGTAACATAAATAAACAATGTGATAGAAATTATAGTTAGAGATTTATTTGGTTATAAAAATGTCTAGAGAAGAGAGGGAATTGATTTGTTCTACTTCTTTTGTAAACTTGATATTATCGTGAAGTTTGTATATGTGGGAAAGGAATTTGTTACTGGTGCGCCCATGTGTTTCAAGATGTGTCCGTATGTTACTCAGGCAATAAGATTCAGATAAAGCACAGATAAAATAAACTGGCAAGTGGATTTGTAATACTTATTGGCACTTATTCGGTATTAATAACAAGATCAGGGGGGCGAAACGGTAATATATACAAACGTTGAAACTCATAAACACCTTGGAAACTCAAACTTAGACCAACCAATCAACCATGAAGGTCTCAGCACTCTATATATTATCGTTCATGAGATATGTCACTTTAAAATAAAAAAAGCAGGAAAACCCCCCTTAGGGGTCGGGTTTATGAGACATTCCTATTCTACTTTTTAATGAGGAGTTCAAAAAAGGTGGTCAGAAGTTTCGACCTAATTGTACAATTGATCACTATACTCAATTGTATATATTACCTCTAATTACCTCTAACAAGGTGCATTCTAGTGCTATCATTTCCATAGTGAATTTTATGGATTAATCAGCCGCGCATTAAATTACACAATCTTGATAGTTAGATTTATAATATCCACAAGAAAATCAAACGTAAATTGAAATTATTTTTTAATCCATTAAAGCATCTTAACCAAACAATCATAGAAATAATAATTAGGCATCTGTATCAAGCCGAGCGTTTTGTTGTAAAGTGGGATACCGTCTCGAATTATTGAACTTTTGTACCTTATTTCAACCTTGGAAACAATTTCAGCAGCAATTCATTGGTGGTAATCATCTAGAACGTAGCGAAGTTACACTGGTCTTCAGGCCACATCGACGCTTTCATTTTCAAATTATTTATGACACGTTTACATGTGAGTTTTCTTAAGAGTGTTGTTCCTGAATTGTGCTTTAAATCCATTCAAAATTTTCTACGGTTTTACGCCCTCCGTCGTAAGCAACTTAAGAGACTTCTTGTTCTGACATCCTGATACTATTTACATTAGCAAGAAAATTTCCTCAATCATCCCTGCCTACAACGCTCAAAAGCCACACTTCCCTTTTTTAACTTATATTTAATTCTCCCATGTATGTTATATTATTTTTGTGATTATCCGCCGAATATGCGAACAAACCCTTCAGATCCAAACAAGGATATTACATTTAAAAAAACGCTATCGTATTTCATTTATTGCAAAATAGTTTTAAAAAATTATTTTGTTGGCAATATGGACGTAGTCTGTGGCCGCTTACAATGAAATCTTATCCTGTTTTGATTAAAGTTTCATTAGCATTTAAAGTTTTTTTCCATATAGCTATATGTAAGAAAGGGTCCAATAACTCTTCTCCATATTAGACAATAATTGAGTGTAACTTGTACATAGCGCATTGCTTTGTAAAACAGTTGGGATAACGACACGCCTTAATAAACATGAATGTATGTTCTGTTTGTGTTAGAGGTACCATTTCGGTATTTGTGAACATCAGTAATAAAAGTTTTCGCTGAATATAATAAGAAAGACTAAACGTGATCATAGTCAGGCGTCTTAAAAAATGTTTTAGAAGATGAAAATAAGATTGCTGTAAATTCTGGTTATGTAATAAAAGACAAAAATGGTCACAAGCTGTTCTTACCAACAACCAGATTGTTCGGAATATAGTTATAAGAATCCCTACGAAAAACATAATGCAAGACAAATAGCGACATTAAAATTCGAACCTTAATCGGACTTCTGCTTATTTTTAGTCAAAAAAAAGGTTAAATACTATAGTAATAATCTTTTTTGACACATTAATTGTAATAAAAACAGTTTGCATACCTAATACTGGATTTGTCTAAATGTTTACTGTTATTCCATATATTAGAAAACAGAATCATGGACCACATCCTTTATTACTGATAATTATTCGAACGTTATTCTCTTTCTGAAATTTCCAAATTAAGAACTGGTAGAACTGGTGCAGTCTTATTTATAAAAAGAAATGCACATAAAAAACATAATTTATTAAAGTCAGATACACTTTATCGACATGTGTTCCTTTAGACCATATCATCCATCGTCTTGAATATTGGGAACCATTTTTCTAGCTTATTTATTTCAATACAGTGCTATTATTGTTGTAATTTGTTAAAATGTTTAGTCAGGTAGACTCAGGTTTGGGACATTTTTGTAAAATTTATCACCCAGGAGTTCTATAAAGGGTCGTGATATTCAAATCATTATTTTCAAGACAGTTTGACTTTCCTATAACTGTATATAACTCCCATACAATTTAAAAAAATGTGTGGCGTTATTATCTATTTAGAAGATTAAACTATTATCAATAATCCTTTTATCGAATGTCTAGGTACATATCTTTTGTTAATTTTTTCTTAATTTTCTTATCTCCAGTTTGGATATGGTCACAACGTTTCACAACCATCGCATAATCTTCACTGTTTTGTTACACACTCTCTTACATATATCACTGTCTTCTTGTAGAAACAAAAAGGTTCAATTTGAATTTGTCAGTCCCTCAGATCTGATTCTATTTCAGTAGCGTTTAATTTTTTTGCAGTTTTGCACATTCTAGCTTTTTCACGTTAATTTGTTTCTTTCAAAGTCTTTTTTACAGTAATTCTCCCATGTAGCTCTATTTATTTTTAGCATCAGCTTATGGTTAACAGTGATGTTGCGTCTTGCCTTCTGTAATATACGCCTTCTTCTACTTCGCCTCTTATTAGCAATATATACACTTTCCTTAATGGTGTTTAATACTATTAACATATAGAATATTTTTTTTTGAGGAAGAATGTAAATACTAATCCTTTGTAAGAGGTTAAAACTTGATATTACAAAACAACTTTATACTGCAACGTTCCAATGCAACTAACAGTATTTTTAAATTTAAATATTTCATACAATTCAAAATAATTCTTGGTTAAGAGTTTAGAATCTCTGTCTAACAATATTGATAAATACAAACCAGCACTTCGCATCCTTTGTTTCAAATAAGTCCAGTAAAATTTAGAATTTATAATACCTGGATAGAACTTATAAATAATTTAAGGTTTGTTTTCGTTAATTTGTATCTGTTACTATCACATGCAAGTAAAAAGTATTTCAAAAAATTAAGCTACTCTTATTTTCATCGTTTTACTATCGAGTTTTAAAAATTTAATGATGAATATAACCACAATTCAAATAATTATAAGTGGTAATATATGCACTATGCAAAAGTATTAACTGAATCAATTAGTTTATATCTAACCATTCATTTAGCAACATTTAAAGATTATGACTGATAAACTAGATACCTTTAGAAGCAAAAAAAAACTAATAAAACGGTTTGACCTATTTTAGCCCTAAAACAAGAAAAATCCCATGCCATTAAAAGGTTTTCGTCCTTGGGGAAACCGTCCTCATTTTACCTGTTTTCACGTAAGGGTGTTGGAAAAACGATGTGTTCTATTTTCAAAATTCTAAACCATCTTGAGGTATCATGAAACATGTCTTGTCATTTGCTCGTTGGTTAAGGCTTGGTATACTCAAAAAGAACAAAATTTTCTAATGTAGAGGTACAGGAACGTGTCTGTCAGACTGACAGCAACGATGTCTTCCAAACTAAAATTGTTTACTGGAACTTTCGATATCACCTAAATATGGCTACATGATGGGGATGATAATTTTCCAGCACAAGCCATTTTGCCCAAATGCTGATCAACACTCAAACTACGTATTCGGTATTCTGTTTTTGACCAAGGTGACATTACCAGGTTTTTCAGTGCTACAATTCGAAAACAACTAACACCCTGGGATAATCTTTCTAGTTGTAGTGCAGGTTTGAACCGGTCTCCATAGTACCCTATGTATAAAATGAAATCTCCCTAAGTCGACATTTAGAATAATATCAGATCACCGATATTTGCTAGAAATTAAAAGATCTCTAGAAAGAATTTATTTATTCACTTAAAAGTGAAAGGTCTGGATTGCACACATCATAAAATTCTGATTATGCTGCATTATAAATTGATTTCACTTTATTTAAAGAAGCAAAAATCAAGTGTCTTATGCCTCAGAATCATTAGATGACTTTCTTGGCGACATTACAGTAAACATCCTTCACCTCGAACGACCGAGTTTATTCTCTGGTCCCACGGAGAGAAATTTATTTATTGTAAGCCTATTATTGTGACAGCCTTGTCCTTGATTATACCAAAAATTCTATTGGTGTTTCTCCACACCATTGACTTATTAGTGAAATACAGAAATGTGACTCATATTCGTGGCGCCTTTGTCCCACGAACATAATTCAGCAATTAGTCACATTCGGGACCCGGCATCCGATTTAAATAGTAGCTGGAAGAAGAAACAAAGAGCAAATTACGCGGAAAATCCAGCCGTCGGGCAGCTTTCCTTCGGCGGATGCAGTAATAGCGACATTACCCAACGTAATAGGCAGACGGGGCGCGTGGGGGCCCGGTAGGCCCCGTCTCCTCCGACACCTACGGCATGCAAATGCGCCGGAACGCGGGGCCTATTTAAATATCTCGTTCTGTTCACTCACAACCGGTGTCATTGCCAAACTCAATTCGAGTGGGCGTCCGATCCTCCATTCATTCATAAACCGGGCGAAATTCGTACAAAGGGCCCAATTGCACGCTTTTGACGTCCCCCTTAGCGATGAATCGCGAGGAGCTGGATGATTTTAGCGGAGATGAGAAGAATGGGTTTCCCTTGCGACGGGTTTCCAAGGAAATGCGAGACGAACTGGGAAGCAATAAGGAAGAGCGTGGAGCTTTGACGTCGATTATTTAGCGATTCGGAAAAACACCAAGAAACATTTGGATGGTAGCACGAACGTGTTCGGCATTACGAGCAATATATTTCATTTGAAATGTTTTCTTATTTATTTCAATTATTTGTTATATTTTATTTACTTATTATAACTATTTATAGTTAGTCACAAAACCCCATATAATTTTTGATGGCGATAAACTTCTGATAAAATAATCTTATATGCCCCTGTTTCGTAGCCAAATAGCATCCGAAAGTTAACATTTTGGTAATTGTTAAGTATCTTAACACACTTAAAACAATTTTAAAAAATTGTTGTAATACAAAATCTTTGTCATCACTTAGAGAACGCATTTTATCTTCCATAGCTCCTTTGCAACTCTTGATACAATTTTAAAATATGAATGTATTAGATATTTCTACAGGATTGCAAGTTATTTCATACGGACAATTATAACGTAAATTTGTGCCATGCCCTCTAATTAGCATCTAGAACTCATTTACGATCTTTCACTTCTTTTATAGCCCTTTGGTGCTGCACGTTTGCAGCTTATTTTGTTAATATAAACTGCAGAAAAGGATAGAAAGTTTTTAAATGCGTTGTAGCCGAAGATAAACAGTAAAAGTTCGCAAAGTTGTTAAGGACCGAGTTTCAAAAAGTTTTGATAAGGGGTGCAGAAGTTGTAAACAAACTACGGAGGCTAAAGTGCATTTCCTGAGCGATAAAGAATATCGTATTATTACAACAATTTCTAACAAATAAATGTTTCAATTATAGTGTTTTATAGGATTATAATAAGTTTTGTGTATTGTCTTGTCAATTTCTTGTCTCCTTTAAAATCCAGGCAGGTAAACCTATTGTTACTGTGGGATTGTGATCTCCTGACGTTACCCGCCTGATATAAGATTATCCAAACGATTGGCCTTGGAAGGATTTTTAAAAAACTAGACTGGAGCAAGATAAGGATCAATATCAATGGTGAAAGAGTCTTGCATCTAAGTTATGCGGATGACGTAGTTCTGATCCCTGAAGAGGAAGATCACACAAGGAAAAGGCTGCAAGAATTAAAAATAAAAAGGGCTAAAAATAAACTTAGACAAAACAATAATAGTAAACCCCAACAAATACATATCACAATAAATAAAAAACAAATAGAAAACGTTGAAAGTTATATATACTTAGGACAATAGATAACAATCGGATAACAAAAAAAAGACACTGAAATAGAAAGCATAAGAGTATCAGGATGGGCTACATTTGGAAAACTGGCTGATATCATAAAAAACAAGAAAATACCACAATTTCTCAGAACAAAAATATTCGATCAATGAATGCTACCGATCATCACGCACACAAAAGGCCATAGAATGATCAATGATAGACATCACAATGAATATATTAGAGAGTGGAAGTATGCAGGATATATTGCTAAAATACAGGACAGTCGGTGGAGTAGCAAAATCATCAGATGGAAACCTTGGACAAAGGGAAAAAAGGCTTCCCAGGGTAACTCTGACCAAAATTCCACCAACTTCCCTCTACGACATATAATGCAAGAAAAATACTTTTAAAGTTTAAAAACTTTCCTAAACAAACAAAGAAGTTGCAAAAAGAAAAATATAATTGTACATTTGACGACCAATTATTTATGTGTTTTTTTTTAATTTCGAGTAGAATTGGAATAATGAATAAAATAGGAAAGTATGCAAATATGTGCTCCTATGTTCTAAATTGGGTTGTATATTTTAAACTTCTTTAATTGCAATTTATATTCACATTTTGTTGCATTCGCTTGCATATTACAGTCTTAAAGATCTGAACATAAGCCTTTATTAATTATTATATCAAAAAAATAATGCAATAAAGAAAAGACAAACATTTCACATGAATTAACAAAAACATGTTTTCGAAGGTCCAAAATATAAAAAAATTACAACTATAGAAAAGTTTCATTTTTCTTAAATACCTATATGAAAAGTATATCTCAAAATCGTTCTTGTGGCAAAAAAAAATTAGAGTAAAGTGTAAAGAAAAAATTGTGAGAACAGTACAGCTACAAATTAATTGCTACACGTGTGAAAAACCAAATAATGTGGTATTGGAACTTTTTAAAATCCGCCGAAAACAAACAAATTATTCCTATAGAATTTCTTAACGACCTATTGTCAAAGTAGCATAGCCAAATACTTGGATAAAATCTTTCAGCCTCTTACAGATCAAGCCTCATCATAATTACAAAACTTACCATTTCTTAAAAATTCTCAAATTTTTTCCTATATGTAGGAATGTAATGGCCATTTGTCATATTGTCTGTTTATCAACACTCCCATACTTAAAGCTTTGCAACTCTTGAAATCCATTTACATTCTAAAAAGCGACATCCCCTCATTAACTAATCGTTGTTTTTTTATTGAACACATATTTTAGCTTTCGAAACAAATTTTATTCCTTTTGTGGGTTTTTAACAATCATAGCAAATATTTTCTAATCAAAAAGATTTTGCTTTCTGTCCTTTGAAATCTCCCTGTTGGATAAAGTATATTGATACTTTGGCATTATATATGAGATACGCTCTTCTTTCCTTAACACTCATAACAAAAATACTTTTAACGACAGTTTATCTCACACTGTCTATCTATACCAATCGCTATTTAAATCTTAATCTTATAACCCTATCGAAATCCACTCATTTCTAAAATTCCTTAATACCAGACATTGAAAATCTTCAAACTGAGATCAAGACAATTACCAAACCTTAGTACAAAACGGATATTCTAAAAAATCCTTGACCAATATCTTTAAGCATATTAACAAAGCAAGAAATTGTAATATAAATATATGAAAAACTACATATATTGAATAATCAGTAATTATCTTAGCCATAGCTAACGATTTTGTGACAATATAATGCCAATATAAAGCCAAAGATTTTATTATCTAGAAACTAGAAGAACTCTAAAAACTGTTATCACTGCTTACTGTAAAGTCGTCTTAACTTTTTTCTTTTGTTTTTTTAATACATCTGGAGAATAGGTAGACTTTAGGTAACTTATAAAACTTACATTAGGTTTTCAAGACAAAAATAACAAATTAAAATAACATCTTACAATAGAAGAGAAATAATTTGGTAAACAAGTGTTGGTAACAGAGCAGATGTATGAATTTCTAATTGAAAAACGTTTTAAGAAAATATACAGCTTACCAAGCCAACCATTTTAAAATACAAAGATTTTCAGTAGCTTATTGCCAATGTATGTCAAAAATGAGCAAATTTAATAGCAACCTTAATTATGAAATTTACAGTAAAAAAGAGGGCTTTGTTCCTAACATCTTTATTTAAAATACTAGGAGTTGGCCGCCAAACGATATTTTTGGCGTCCTAGACTGACAATTTTTCACCCTCCTTCCCTCAAATTTTTGCAAGGTGAGAACCTATAAATTTTTAATTAGACCGACTTTTTCTCTGGATGAGAAACATGCAACAATTTAACGCCCATACGTAAAGTTGAATTAATGCAAGCTTAAGCGCTCGTTCATAATGCACTCCCGTAATTTTTACGTTTTACGTTCATTTGCAGTAATTTTTAATTTTTTTCTAGATTAATGTTGGCAACAGTAACAAAACGTTTGTTTTTATTCTAAAATAGCTGTACCCGGCCGCGCGTTGTTGTGGCTTTGCTTTTACGTCCAATAGATGGCGCTGTTTTTCAAAAAAAAAATGTTTTTATCTGTCACTGGTGTGACATCTATACAATACAATAATCAAAATATTTAAATAATTCAAAATTTTTGCACCGAAATAGCAAATATAGTTGTGAATGTGGTGTGCAAGTTTCAAGGAAATCGGTTGAAGCGTCTAGGAGGAGATAGAATTATAAGTTTAGAAAGAAAGAAAGAAAGTTAGGGAGATAAGACAATTATATTATAAGATAACTATATATTATAAGAAAAAACAAACAAAAGATTGGCCAAAATTATTTGTAGGAAGGGGTTGTTGACCAAAATGTGTTTTTGGGTTTGTACCTTATAGACATGGTTTTCTCATCTTCACTTCGAAATAATTATTGGTGTTCTAGAGAGGAGAAAATACCATTTGTTGGCGAATTTTATAGAAAACGGAAAAAAGTAAATTGTACGCTGCAAGCCATTTAAAAAAGAGCATTCTACAAAGTACAAAATGTTGAATATAGTCTAAGAGAATCTAAAGCTACTCAAAAAAGAGAGAACTGTTGTTCCAAAAGCCAATATACAAGAAGACTATTAAAGAAAAAAAACAGCCCTAAAATACAGTGAAATACAACTAAAGAGCCAGATGTTTATTGCGTTAGCTGGGCGAAGCTCTTAAATAAAATTTTGTGCTGATGGACGTTATTGCATGTTCTCAAACATTTTAAAATTAGTGATAAAAATATACATGCTCTTTAAATGTAACTTTTATTCACTACTCGAATGGTTTAAATTAAAAAAATTAAATGAAATATGTAGAAATATGCAAACTGACTATTACCTCTTTCCAAACACAGTTGATAACAAAGATCAATTGGTTCGACAGAGTTACGAAGCATTTCATTTGAAACAGCAACGCAGTCTTTCAATTTCCTTTTCAGCTCATTTTGTTTTGAGGTATCCTTGTAAAAAGCAGTTTACCGGAATGAGATCTAAGGAATGCAAAATAAATTTAATATTACCTCTTAGTCTAAGCAATTTATTCGGAAAAGTCGCATTGAAATCAATCTTTACATCGATATGGCAGTGAGGAGGTGTTTCATCTTTCCGAAAATAAATCCCTGAAAGTAAATCCTACCAAGCAATTCTTAGACTGATGAAGGACTGTAGCAAGGTAAGCATCACAGATGGTCAAAAAATAATAGCTTTAGGAAACCTCCAATTTAAAATCCCACATTGTAGTATAACCCTTGGGTAGTTCAAATGGTGTTCCATAGTATTTGCATTAAAAGGAGCCTACTAGGTGTTATTTTCTTGCACTTTCGAATAAAGTCGAATCTATTGGTTTTATTAACAATATGTTTAAAAATATATTAATCGTCGGTTTGAATATCTATAGTATGTAGTTAATTTTCGATCATTTTAAGAATTTGTTACTTACAGATGGGTGGTGCTTTCTTACTCTAACTAAATAAGCGGTAGTTTGAGGTACCCTACGAGATTTACCTAACGTTGGGTAAAAAATTCCAATTTAGATTTGATACACTCTCGTACATATACGTTGATGTGTGGATTTTTAATTAAAAAAAAATGATCTGTCTAATGATAGGAGTTATAAACGTTTACAACCCATGAAAAAGTTTTTATTTTATCCCTTGACGCTTATTTAAGAAATAAAAATCCGCTACTGCAATTAGGGTCATTAGCATTTGAACTTACTGTAAATAATAAAGTTACAATAGGATTAGTAACAAAAATTTAGAATAGAAAAATAGAAAATTTTCTTCAATTTTATCTAAAATTAATTCTTGGCGATCGTTCAAAATTATAACTGCTTTTTACAGAAACAAAATATGTAAAAGCATTCCAGGCATCTCTTATGATAACATTGCTAGTTTTTAAAACGACTCGTTTGCAGATACATCTGTATTGAATTTTTCCCCTTCTTTTATGTTAACTGTTTGCTCCCACAGTACACCTCGCATAACACTTCGTATATATCAAAATTTTAAGTACTGCTCATTCGGTTCCTTTAGAGAGAGGTCTAGCACTATTTAAAAAGACGTTATAATCCCTTTACGCCTTTTCAACTAGGTGTATTTTAAGAAGCAAGTAGCTTCAAAGACAGCTTGGACAAAAAGGGCACCGCAGTGCCTATTCTGCAGGTAAGAAGCTTGCGCTTAACCTATTTACAGTGCTGAATATACCGAATACCTCAGGAAGATTCTTGCCATTCTCGGTATAATTCTTCCAAGAAGATTAAGCCATTTAAGCCATTTACACTGCAATTTCTATTGCGAACTAATGGCATAAAGCATTTAGTAATGAGCTATATGGACTTCTCCAACGAAGATTACGCTCTTAGAGGACGTGATAGTATAAACTAATGTATCAGTTGCATTTTATTTTCTTAATGAAGCAGACTAAAATGTCTGCAGTATAAGGCGATGCAAAAGTCAGTTTTCCTATTAAGTAAATTTTTATGAAAAGGGAGACATCGATTTAAGACCAACTTTATTTTTTGCTGCTTTTGTTTTTGCATGTATAAAATAGGCACGAGACGTTAAAAAAATTATACTGGTAATAATCTAAGACATTTTAGGACTTACGGTTTTGTGACTATGGTAACTTTTGAGTTTATGATTGTTAAATATTTCACTTTCAATGTAACTCTCTACAGATTTTTAAAAATAAATTTGTTACTATAGCCTTGTTAGTATAACTAATAATTATTCATAACATGGTTTATAGATAAATTATACAATTTTAAACATTCAAATTTGGCGTTTTCCGGAAAGTACAGCTGTAAACAGATGTTTAAATAGCGTCGTCTTTGAACCATAAGCTATAAATGAAATTATGACCATGGAGAACAAAACTGAAGTAAACATTCATAAATGCTTGTGCGAGTTCAAAGAAGTAGCTATGGTTTCTAAGTTTAAACAGTTTTCGGTTGCATAAACAAAAAATTGTACGAGGGTAAATACAATAAAAATTGGAATTTTCTATTCACGCACCGTGAGATATTTTAAGGAGAGTTAAGGCACAGTTTGGAAATAATACTCTCAAAATTGAAATGCGTACATAACATAAATAATCTTGTGATAACAAACAGCTATTAAAAATAATTAAAAACGTCGCCCGGGAATCAGGGTGATTAAGAAGAATATCCGTGTCGTTCCTCGTGTTCCCAAGAATTATCGCCGATTAACAATTGGTAAAACTGCTTTCGTTAGCTATTGGACAAAACAAAATTTGCATATTGTAGAAAAAGACACTAATTTCCAATCCGAGACATTATTCTGCTTAACGACAACATCCAGCCTCAGACAGCAGCCCAACTTGGCAAAAATTGTGGATTTGTTCGAGACTACACTATTATTACACACTACAATATTATTATTTGTTTGTGCCATTAAAAGAAGCATTTGGATAAGAAAATTTGACGATGTTGCTGCAGCTTAAATTAGCAACTATGTATTTTATGATAGCAGGATCCAAAATCTATGTATCCTTTGAAAAATTGTGTTTCTAATGTACAATATTTTTTTCGTTATTATTTTTGTAAATATTCGAATGCATCGCAGTATAGCTGATACTTATTGTATATTGTACAAGATTAAGAATAAGAATTTTAGTAAGCCTAGCTAAATGCCTTACGGCATTGCAAGCAGAACTCGTGACTAAAAATACTGTGTTATAGAGATCAAGAGGCTAAACCTACGTGGTAAACACCCATTTAATTAAACAGTCAGGTTGCATAAAATACTGATTTAATCTGTAATAAAATTAAAATTAGTATAGAATTGTATAAAGCCTCTATCAGACATGGTGAAAAAAATCCATTGAATCACTCTTGGTCTAAATCCTCTATGTTATATTTTTAAATTAAGTTTTTTAGGTTAAGGGCTTTTGTAAGTTTGTGAATAGGTCACTATCTTCTCCGTAAACATTTGAACACAACAGAATCCATAGAAGAAACTTGTGTAAATTTTGTTATGAGGAAGAAAAGACTTTGGAGTATGTTCTTTATTGTTGTAAAGCCACGGTCAGGTGAAAAATTTCAATATTAGATAAAAAAACCCAAAACAGCCATTTTTGAGAATTTAAATTTTATGTAAGGGAAAATAGTAGATAATTTATTAGAGGTTCTTCTAGATGACCTATGACCCTTAACTTCATTTAGAATGCATACGTCATCTTGACCAATTATTTTTTTAAGTTCAGCATTACTCTTTCTCTTAATAAGGAAAAGTAGACAGGGTATAGCAGTTGCTATATGAGACGTATCAGTAATACATAACCCACTAGCAAATGGGTATATTGACCAACTCCAATTCTGTCTCAACAACAATTTTAAAGGAAGAATCTGTTACACATTTTATTCACTTTTTTATTACATTTAGTTAGGGTGCGATAACATTATCGTTTAAAATTATAAACAATAAATACTAAAGTCAATTGAATAAGAATGGAGTATAAAAATAATGTTTCCTTTAGAGAAAGTCTTCAATTAAAAGAATAAAACCGTTAACAGACATTCTCAGTGAACACTTACTTAATTGCAGAGAGAAAATCTACCAACAAAAGTGAGAACTGCTTTTTAAATGATGTGCAAGAAGAAATAAGATTTTTGAATCCGTAACTAGTCTAGATTAATAGACATGTATGTATAAGCTAATCGCTGATTCAAGTTCGTCGTAGTTTGTTAGGACATCTGACAAAATAAATATGACTATGAGCACTGTAAATTAAAACACCTGAAAATGTACCCTACCAACTGAGAAACTCGTTCCATCTTTTACCCTGATAATTACAAGATGTTTGTCAACTCTGATGTCAAGAATTCTGTTTAGAATTAATAATAAGAAAACACGATGTTTTTATTAATATAAGATAATAACACAACACCTTGGTCAAACGGTCTTCAGCTTATTAAGTTAATAAAAAATCTAGGACTTAATTTTAAAATAAACTAGCCATTCTACTGAGTCATGAGTGAATGAAGAGAATGATTCGCAAGTTCAACATAAAAAATGAGCATCATCTTCAGATGATTTTTGGGGAGATAAGTAAACGACAGAAAGAAGCGGAAACTTCTTATAAGGAGAAGAAAATAATGTTAGTCTTTCTTAGTAGAGTTTACATCGCGCCAGCCAGAAAAAAGATATACAATATTTAATTAAAATACGCCAGTTACCACTTACTTTGCTTAGAGGGAGACAATATCACAATTCTAACGAATGTGAGATCACCGTAACAGCAGATTTTTATAATCTGATCGGAATTTAAAACTTATCCAAAAAAAATTATGTTTATTAGATCAAAAGAATGTTTAAAGAAATTTCTATCACGGGAAGATGTATTAGGCAAACTTGGACATTTTTAAATATGGTAGGCATGAGAACGGTGGTGACACCAAGAAAGTCTGGTTGTGCTATTTGCGAAGTATTTTGTATTTGAAAACATCTAAGTGGAGTATTGTTATTGTTACCTAAAATATGAAATATATATGGTACTGGAAAGGTCCTGACTAATCGCGTAAGCGACGGTTATATTTTGTAATAAGTTCTGGCGAGCTGCAGCAGGTTCGTGGGTTAGTATGTGCTGTGCTTGTTTTTATTTGTCAGTCTGTGATAGCTTTTTCGGGTTCATGTAATGCACATTGCTTTTTCTTCGGTAACGCATCATAGAACATGAATTCTAATGTTCTGTAGGGGTGGGAGGGTGCATCAGGTAAGTCATTCAGTATGCTGAAGTACTAGAAGAACCAGAATTACCATCGAAATCAGCAAGACAAAAATCAGCAAACATAAGTACGGATATTGTACCTCCTCTATGATAAGATTATTAATAGATAAAATAAAAATATAATCTTAAAAGATAAAAAGATCATACAGGGTAAGGTTGAAGGCAAACGCGGAAGGGGTAGAAGGAAAACTTCTTGGCTTAAGAATATAAGGCAGTGGACAGACATGAATGTTCAACAAATATTTAGAGCAGCTGCAGAAAGAGAAACATTTGCCAATGTAATCGCCAACCTCTATTAAGAGAAGGCACGACAAGAAGAAGAAGAAGAATCTTAAAATGTCCTCCATCACAGAGAGTCATTACTTTACTATCAAATAGCACTCTAACGTTAAAAAACCGTCTTATAGAAGAAATCAGACTTATCCAGTGATGACCTTCTTTAGTTCGTCTACAAGCACTTGATGCTGTTGATCTGTAATTGTTAAGGGCCGATCACATCAAGTTTAATCATGTAGAGCTCACACATCTTACCCAATGTCTAACCGTACTGCTTTATTTGCCTCAAATCAATAATACCGGACCTATAGGCTAAGAAAAAAAAGTTACTAAAACACCCCCATAAAATAAGAGGAAGCGCTTTGAAAGCTAATGAGTTTCGAAGGAGTAATGAAGCGTGTATACAGTCTATTTGAAATCGTACTTCTGAGACTCTATTAGGTTGTGCCAGCTAGCCACTTTGCCATTAACAACTCCACCACGTAACATGCAAATGCTAGTTGTTAAACATTGGTATGGAGATAAAGCACCATGGCGCGATATGGTCGTAAACTTTATAGGGTATCTTTTCGAGTTCTTCTTAAAAAGGGTTTACAGAAATGCAACAACGGTCATGCATGTGACTAGCTTTACCCACCACTTTCGTAGTAGTTGATGAAGAATGACCCTTTTTGTAGTCAGATTTTCATAACTTTATTTTTATTCTTTTTCGTATCGTTCTAGGAGTATGTTAGCACAAAAGTCTTTTTTAGATCGATAATTTCGTTTTGACGTAAAGCATTACAAAATTTATATTAAAAAATATCGATCTTTGTTTAGATGGTCGACAATACAATTGGATAGCAACCGTTGCCCCACTTTGAAGAACTTCTGTGACTAAAGTATAAAAATATATTTATCGTTAAATAAACGCACTAGCTAATGCCCCTTTTTAATACGTGGGATTGGATGGCAGCAATTATGCCCGCATTAGATAAAATTTGTAAACATGTCGGCTGCAAATGCATACCGCTAAGTGCTCTTCATTCTTAGTTCACAGGATGAAATGTTTCATTAAAATTAGTTAACGGCGCTATTAAGATAGCGCTAATCTATATGGCTTTTGAGAAACCTCATTGTTCGCTATAATAAACAACAAACAGCTTCAGTTCTGCAGCGGATTTGATTCATTTATTACTTTGTTTGAAGGGAAATGACTTCTGATGCAATTCAAAATGCTTTCACTATTTATTATTAAAAACGCATATGGCTATAATTTGACACCCCAATTGTTACTATAAAGATTAAAAAAGAATGTCCAATCTCAAATCTTTATCACTCATTATCATTTTTCGTTTCTCAGTAGACAAAGAATAGCGCGTTATTATTGTCAAAAAGCATGGCAATGACTGTACGAAAAATTAATGGAATTTTTAATCGAAATAGTGCATCAACTGCATCATTTGTCAGAAGAGTAACTACAAAATTTGATAAAATTGAAACGGTAATGGATGCAAGACCTCGTGAGTATCAGCTTAGGAATATTGTCATTTAGACAATTCGAAAAACTTCTGCACCTTCATGCGGACAATATTCAGTGGGAAGGGTTTAAGCTTGCTAACCATTCTCACAGTAGACACTGTCAAAATCGTGAATGCATCCTCAGTTTAATCGAAAAATTTCTATTTCAACTTAACGGATTCATAAATAAACAAAAATGTTGGATTTTGAGCTTAAAAATCCCAGTACAACTCATAAAAAGCAATAAATAAAAATTACTTGAGTACAACGTACAGCTGGTCCTTGTGCCATATTTTATCAGGCACTTACTGAATGTCCAAAAAGCCCTTAATTTGTAACAATAGGATGTTCTTAGTGCAATGTTAAATGTCTTTCTTTAAATTCCATTGCTAGAATGAAATTATGAGAGCGAGGTCTGTGGATTCTTGAATTCTTTTAAAGAGAAGTTTTTCAAAAAGTTTAAATATAAGGGGAAGGAGACTTATGGATCTGTAAGATGTTAATTTTCCAGGTTTGGCAGGATCAATTGAACATGCTTCCATTGTAATAGAAAATTTCAGTGAGTAAGTGTGCTTTCAGGGAAAGTGACATTTGACAAAAAGCACCAAGGAAACTTTCTACCTCGATTTCGTTGTCACTCGCTTTCGAAGGTGTTTAGTAAATGTGTTGAATTTTTCTTTATCTCATCTAGCTCTGGTTTTGTTTGATATTTTAATTGTAGAAATTACTCCAGTGGGCCTTTTAATTTATTCATTCTTGCACCCCCCTCCCCCCAACAATGAATTAATTCCTAACCGATTGAGCTTATCGCTTTACTGCTATCATTTGTTTAGGCGACTAAACGAAATATTTTAAGGGGTACACCACGCTCTAACATGTCAAAAAATATATTTTTTTAGCTTTAACAATACTTTAACATCTCAAAAATAAAATACAAAATATTTCAAAACAGAGAGAAACCCGTATCTTTCCTTTTTCGTAATTCGCCTGCGGATCATACTAGTTCCGAACTATCTCTGAAACATTATATGTTGGAGACGAAGATTCTAAAACGTTCATATGCAAAACCACGCTTTATCACAAAATATCGACAAATAAAAATCCGTAGCTCGATAAATGCCTGCCCGGTAAAGGTTGATTCTTGGTGCGCATGACAGAAAGCAAAAGCTACCAATACATAAGACAGTTTCTCCCAAAGAAGTTTTCAATACATAAAACAACGAGTCTGGTTAATTGTTCTGAACGAAAAATAATCAAGGATATAGCAGCTGAAAGAATGTCATTATAATGATAGATTTTAATTAAATGCAGAGTAAACAATACCATCTAAGCTTCTTACTTTTAAAGATTTTCTTAAAATAGAAAAGTAAAGCCAAATAATATTATTCACACACTGCTTTCACAAAAACTGTCAGGAATTGCATACTCTGAAAAACTGAATCCATCAGTGATTTTTCAGTTACATTACTCTCTGCAACTTTTAGATCACCGTGCAATTTTTTATGATTAAATTTCACACCATTACAACTAGAAAGCTCTGGTAAGTCTAAAATGTCTACACACCTATAAGGATGGCCCAAATTAAAAGCGAATTTAAACTTGAAATAAAAAATTTGATTTTATATTTGAATATTAAATCTTGGTCCTTATTACAAAATTTTCGATTATGACGGCACACGTCGGATTTCCTTCTTGATGTCATTAAGTGTTTGATGGCGTAGATCTTGTAACTCAAGGAATCCCTCAAAAAGAAGTCGCATGTTCTCAAATCACAAGATCTTGCTAGTCGGAAATTAAGGACTGCTGCTCGAACAATATAGCAGGTGATGCCGTCCTGTTGGAACCACACTTATTCTAGATTTATATTGTTCAGTTGGTGTCATAAAACTGCCTATTATTTCAACGTTTGTTCAAATGAAACTTTAAATATTAGGACCTTTATGAGACTTTTATGTTAAATTAAATTTTATTTTGAAAAAATTGTAAAGTACAAGTTATTCAAAGTACTGTTCATCATTAGCTTTTTTCCATATTTCCCACATTTCTGTTTTTCAATCTATTCAATCCATGAATCGACCCATTTTTGATATCTTCAAAAGAGTTGAAATGCTACTCAGACAGGCCATGCGTTATTGATCGAAACAATGGTAATCAGAAAAGACAATGTCTGATAAATACGGCGGGTGGGGTAAAACATTCATTCAAAGTGTTTTCAAATAGTTTGACATTCTGCAGCGTGTGAGTGAGAGGTGCCGTGCTGGAAAATCAATTTATCAGTGATAGTTTCGCCTTGTTTCAGCAGCTCATAAAACACTACGCTCTTCTGATCCCACCAAATACAGAGCATTACCTTCAAGCCATAGATGTTTCGCTTTGGCTTCGATGTTGAGGTCGATAGTAATACTTGGCCTGGCATACATCTGACTTTCCTGCGCTTAGAGTTCTCATAATGAATCCATTTCTTCATCATCAGTCACGATACAATACGAAAACTTCTTCCTTTTGCGCCTTTAAAGCAGCTGTTCGCAGGTGGAAAAACGTCTTTTGACGTCTTACGGCTTCAATTCGTATGACACTCAATTTCTTTTGAATAATTTTCTTTGTCTTCAAACGTTCATCAACGATTGATAAATCAACATTCAAGAAATCTAATTATTCAAGCGTTTGACATGAATCTTCATCGAGTAATGCCTCCAGTTCTGCATCTTCAAAGTTTTTCGGCTGACCCGGCAGCTCCTTATCTTCTGTGTCAAAATCACCACTTTTGAATCGTCGAAACCAATATTCACAAGTTGAAATCGATGGAGCACGTTCATCATAAGCTTCGGATAGCAAACGAAGACTTTCAGCTGCCGATTTCTTCAAATAGAAACAAAAATGTAACGCTTTCCGCAAATTGCGTTTTGTTGGCACGAAACTCGACATATTCAAAGTTCAAAAAAATTATATGGTTTTTATTTGACAAAATTCAAGTCTAATGATGGTGCTTTGCTATGAAGTTGATTGCAGTATGTACTGATCACAAAAAAATACTAGTAACGCCCAATAAATAAACTAATAAATGGATAATAGAAACACATTATCATAAAGTTACTCTGCAGTTAGGAGTATTAGATAGTATAATTTTAAATGTAGATAGTAACGAATACCAATATATTAAAAAAAAAACACATTTAGCGAGAAGTGTACCTCAACGCCTGAGATTTATTCAAACTTTTAGTTTAAAAAAAGTTTCCGTTTTGACACTGTTTTGTGATAAACAGAGAACAATTTTTGTGTGTCAAATTCTTGATAGGTCCATATATCTTCAAAGATGATTCTAAAAATGTTGTAATTGTGAACACAGACCGTTATTCTTATATGATAACGCAGTTGTTTGGCAACGATTGGGCAATATAGATTATGAATAAATGTGGTTTTAGCAGGACGACGCCACCTGCCATACAGCTCGAGCAGTTAATTTACTGAACCAACAATTTCCTGGTGGCTTCATTTCACGAAATGTCTGTATCAAGATCTTGTGACTTCTTTTTAAGGAGTTGCCTGAAATCCAATGTTTGCCCCATAAACATTTGACGATTTTAAGAACGAAATATCAACTTGTTATCGATGAAATCGATCGGAATATGTACGAAGTTGTAATCGAAAATGTGATAAAAACCAAAATTTGCAGACGAAGCTGATTATGTACCTTAATATTCAATAATAAATGCAAAAGTTGTTTTATTTAAATTTGACTTTGAATATGGGCCACCCTTTATAAATGTGTAGACATTCTTGGCTTACTCACTAAAACTGTCCAGTTGCAACTATGTGGAATTTAACTATAAAAAATGCATGACAAATTAAAAGTAGGAGAGGTAGGTAGTGTAACTGAAAAATCATTGATTGATGTACTTTTTCAGTTTTTTAGAGTATGCAATTTCTTTCGATTGGTAGTTTCTGTGAAAGTAGTGGGCCTGAATTCAGTAAAAAACGGAAAACATTTAGTTGGGATAAAAGCTTCAATTGTGGTTGAAGATCAAATCAAAGCCTGTTCACATAAAGCTTACTATATTTTTTTCGTTCATAAATTCAAGATGAACTTGCGATTAAGGACGTTGCTGGGCGTAACCTAAAAGCCCTTACCTTGCTTTCCTCCTTGGTGGTGGTGGCGAACCTTCGGCAATCCAAAAGCGCAGAAGAGCAGGACATGCAGCAGGCACAGGGCGCGAAGGGCCGCCCTCGAGGTCATTTTGCCGCTCCACTAGTCGAATCGGCCGATTGTTGCGTGGCGGCGGCAACTCGTTCGCATTTCGGATGCGACCGCAAGGTCGCGCGCGTTTTCGAAAACACAGGTCGGTCGCTGGCTGCCGAGCACGTGATCGCAGGCTTCCACCGGGCCCCGGCGCGGTCCAAACAGCCGTCGCGGTGCAAACTGAGTTTACCAACACAAGAAAGCCCCTTAAAGGCGCTCTTGGAGAGGTCGGGATGCTGCGGCCGTAAATAACTTGAACGCCCGCCGCTTTCAGAGGCGCGCGCGGCGCCATCTGGCGGAGCGCCGCGCACCCGCGGCCCCGCGGGTTGTGTGGTTTCAGGCGCTCATCGGCTCCTCAATATTGCAGGCGCGCGCTCGCTCGCCTGAATTATGCAGAATGAGGAATGGCTTAAATTGAAATTTTCTCGCAGGAAGGATTTTTGTTTTTCCTGCATTTGCAAAATCAAATATTTGAGCAATCGATTTCGCCACGTACTCCGGAGGGAGGGCTTAGGACGATCGGCGCCTGTTTCAGAGTCGTTTTCGTCCTTTTTATTTGCGCCCGAAATTTAAATACTCGCAGGCGCCTTCAAATTGCTTGCTTACCGTTTTGGCTTGGTTTTCCGGCGCTGCGGGATACTTTGCAAATCCCCTACTACTAATAGGGGTATATTATTATTATTTGCTATTATGTTATCTTACGAATTAAATTTTTTTAATTACGAGGTATGTTAAAATTTCAAATAATTATTTGCAAAGATGTTAACAAAATGAATAAACAATTGTGGCAAATTTGATTTAATTAAAATAAATAACCCTTGCAGACGATATTAAAAGAGCACTTTGCCTATTGCTAACAAAATTGTTTTAAGTAAAGGAAAGTCACATAAAAATACAAATATCCTTTTTATACCAGGGTAGCACTAAACATGTTTGCAAAACTAAAAGATAAAGTGCAGCAAAACAATCAAACTTGAATCAGATATTTATCATTATTTAGCTTGATTTCAAATATAATTTTGGTAACTGAATGTAAAAAACCGTCTCCATTTTGTATGAGAATAATTTTCAATAAAAGGGATTAATGGTCAAAGTCGGCGTTAGCGTCTAAGTATCTTAAAGAGTAGCTGAAAAATCAACAGAAAAATATAAAAAAATAGAATAATCAATTCACCTATAGAAAAAGTAATATTTACTCCACTTCCTGGACTCTGAAACTTAGTATTCATTCTGCGGTGATTAATTATACGCCGAACCCAAAAAGTGTATATGGCAACATTATATATAAAAATGAGCAGCACAACACCAGGATGTCCGCTATTAACTTAAAAAAATTAAATTCCTGTAAACTTAAAAAAAGATTAATTATGTTTATTAGCAATCAGAATAATAATACATATTCTATAGACTAATGTGTTGGCTTATTGTAGCGTGATGAAGCCTCCTCCATTGACGAGTCCTCTATATTCTGTAAGGTCATTTGGACATTTTCGTTCCAGTAGTGTATGCAATAGATCGTTACGATGACTTTTCGGCTTATTGTGAGGCTTTATGTTGTTTTCCTTAATTACTTCTTTAATAGAGGGCACTTGTAAATTTTCAGGGAGGGTTTGGTTTGAGATGTACCTAGAAGCATCTGTAATCATATGTAGTAATTTTAGATTTCCTTCTTTGAATATTTATATTTGATTTGCTGGCACACCCCTAAAGTTCTATTCCATATGTCCAGATTGGTTTGATAATGGTCTTGCAAATCAATGGCTTGTCGTGCTACTTCTATGTTGATATTGGTTAGCTTTGTTAATATTTCGTCGATTTCGTTAAGATTTCTGAGACTGATGTTCAAATCTATGTCCAACTTGTGTTTTTTTTTATGTAATTTTGAAATTGTTTCTTTGTATGACAACATTCCTAATTGTTGAGATTCTTGGTGAATAATCTGAAGAAAGGTCATAGCTGGCTACAATATTGATATATTCGAGGGTAATTTCACTAATAACAAAGAAGTTTAAAAGGTCTGGTATTTTATTCGAATCCATTTGCCGGTAGGGGTAATTCTTATTTGTTACGATCCTGAACAATCCTCTAACTTTGCTTGGTATCTGCCTAGACCCTCACAAGGTATGTTTGTTATAGAAGTCTTCACCTGCAATAAATTGTTTTAGAGTACGGAAAAAGTTTCCAGAGTCTTCTTTTTTTATGTTTTCCGAGATGACCAGTGGATTGCAGCGACAGTTTATTCATATTCCAACATCTTAACTTTAAATGATGTGGCCTGCAGAAAGTTTTTGTCATATTTGGGCATTTTGTAGTGTTTACTAGTACTAGCACTTACAGCATGAGCAGTGTTGTCTCCATAATTGGTCAAATAGTGTATAATATGGTAATATTGTATATATGGCAAGTAATACTGAATCCTATATGGTTTATGCACAAAGTATCACATATAAAGATTCTTCAAAGATTTCAAATGAAAACCTTACGCAATATGCTAAACGCCACATGGTATATTCGAATTGATACCCTCCACAATATTTAATCAAACAACAATCCGGAAGGACCCGTTAGTAAACCAAGTCATTATCCACCCAGTAGTCAGAAGGCTCAAACGTCAGTGGCCCCTTGGCTTAGTTCAGGACAACGATATAAATAATGCTGCGGTATTAGCGATGGCTGAACCCCCCTTGAGTCGATTTTACTTTCCTCACATTGGTTTATTACTTTAATGTAATCTAAATTGTAAATTTGTACCTAAATAAATAAAAAAGATTTACTTACAAATAAAAGTTTTTCAGTCATTTCAGTGTAGCACTTTGTAAGCCTACTTATCTGGGATTACTTTATAGCCACCTGGGAGGTTTTGGGTTGCACTGCAGACGTCGTATTGTTAATCCTATAGTTGCTCAGCAGATAAAAATTACATTTTGTTTGCGCAACTGCTGAAAAAAATAACACAGTACAGCCATATGAAAACAAAAGCGTAGCTCCATTTTGTACAGTTTTTATTAAAGAAACATTTCTTCCATTAAGAACACACACGAACATTTCGTAAAATCATACGTTCTGCTAAAGACATTAAATCTAAACGATTGGTCAACAGTATACAGGGATATATGAAAGTAATTGCCTTTAATCTTTCAGCATACTTACTTTGCTACTTTTTGCTAGAATAGAACGAAAATGATGGTTTCATACCTAAAAACATGTTAGCCAAAGGGCAGTGAAAATAAACGCTTTGCCAGCACAGGTCTGTTAAAACAAAGTAGAATAAAAATTTGCATTTGTAAATCATTACAAGTTTGGGTACTATCTCAAACGATCAATATTTTATTTTTATTGAATACAGCAAGAATATCTAAACAAACTATTTTTTGTTTATTTACTATTTTTATTTTTGTAAGAACGGTTGTTATGGAATATTTCGGTATATTTTAACAAACCTGGCCGTACTATAATCAACTCTATAAAATTTCAGTCGCCATTTCAAAAAAGCAAATAGCAAATTGTACCTGAGTTCTGCATATGTTGATATGGGAAACCAAGCATGGTCCTTACGCTACGTATCGTTTCACTGTGCACGGTGGGGGATGAGTGGTGAAAATGGCGATTAAATTTTTCTTCGGACAACGAAAACCCACGACGAACAGAACTGCATCTAGAACGACCATGACACGGGTGAGAATGGTTCCTACTGGAACGATAACTCCACGCTAGACATTCGCGGTGCCCTGCAGCGCACTAAATATTTGACATCACACAAACCAAGTGATCTCTTGAGAGCAAATTGCTTCGGTACAAAAGTGCTAAAGAAATCTGCTGATATGTTCGGAGTCTCCGAGATATGTATGCGACTTGATATGAACGAAAATGGCAGAATCACCGTGGTTATTGCTGCGCCGGTGTCGGGCTCCAGGAATTTGCTCGCAAGACCGAAGCGCCCTATGATAAAACAAAGCTGCTATATCAACCGCCAAGCTAATAGTCCTAGTCTCATGCTAGACATCCTTAGAGGGTATTATGTGTACAAACATACTGGACTGCTATAGTAAAAAATGGTATGAAAGGTCAACGTCGGAAACGTAAACTGCCAGCGCCCGGAGTGATCCGGGGCGGGTCTGCTCCGGGACACGTGACGCGGAATATTACACTAGAATTTATAGCTAGCTTAGTAGCTTATTCTCGTTATCCTAAATAATTACACGAGGATAGACAAATTCAAAACTCCTGCCGAGCTTCGGAAAATAGAATCAATTCGATTATACAAAGTTATGCTGCACTCGCCAGAGCGTTGTATTTGTCTATTGGCGGTGTGCGTTGACATACTTATGCACTATTGGGATAATGTTGTTTATTTACTGATAGTCGTGGAAATTTTGCCAACGGCTGGACATCTACCATAAGCCTGCAGTTGTTTACATAGAATAGGTCAGTTTAGTTCGGATAAAACGGAAGATGCAATGAATGACAGCTACGGTAACATCGGAAATACAACAGAGTCGGCTTATTGCATGATAGCCAGCTGCTGGCTAGCAACACCAAATCGAATCCTACTTCGCCACGTTCGAAGCGTACATAATTCGGCAGTACTGAGCTGATTTACTTATACGTGAAACAGTGCAGACAAACAGACCGACCAAGGCTTACCTAGCTTTCGGCTGACAGAGACGTGGCATTCGAACGCATTCGACCATTCAACGCAAACCTAAATATCCGCTACATTAGGCTATAAATCCACATTACACCGTACACACTATGTTATTATGCAGTGTATTAAATTAGGGGTGGTATTGTCATCCACACTCACCGGATAATTATCTAGCATCGTGCGGCCGCGGAATCTCCGACTCTTCGCGGGCGCTTCTTTACCAATAGAAAGGAGAGTTACAGTGACAGTAACGTTAGCCTACAATATTATCATTACTCTTATATAAAAAGTTTTGCAAACGATAACAAGCACTCTTGGAGATCTGGGAAGGGAAGATATCGAAGTAACACCGTCTTAGTGGCTGATTACCTAAAGTTCATTATTGTGTTGTCGCCGGCTGCGAAGTGCTCATGCAAGTTGGCAAGCCATGCTGCCATCCGGGTGCTGGGTTCTGCACCCGGCTCACCCTGCAGGCTACGACCCGGTCGCCCCTGTGGACAAAAACAGCGTTAGCTTTGCAATCAGTCAGTCGGCTAACCGGGCGCGCACGTGCGTCTGAACAATTAAAACTCGATAGGGTTCTGATGGTTCGGAAAAGTCGGTCTTCCGCTCTCTTGTAAACAGACCTGCCAATTAGGCGCGTGCTTTGCCTTTTTGCGCTCACCCCGGGGCCGAAGCGCAGTTAATGAGGGTCGAAAATCATTGGAAACTTGGGAGCTTCCATCAGCTCATCATCGTTGCGTTAATGGAAAATGCGAGCAGCAAAGCCCAACTTTGTTAGACGGCTTGCGTGCACATAAAAATTGCTCGTAACGTTTGTTTCAATCCAGTCCCCTAATCTGAGACGAACATTAACGTAACGAAGTTGCCCACAGGCAGTTTTTGTTTGCAGAATGAGATTACAGAAAGCATTTATGCTGCGAAATGGCAAGTGCAGGGTTTGCCTTTAAGCCTCACGCGGAACGAGCAAAAACTATAACGCAGACAAAATCCGGTAAACTCTATATTGTGGACCCATATTATCTTTCGGAATGCAAAACAATGCATAGCTACGTCTGTTTTTGTCTAGATAATACCCGGTTGAGTTGGTACACAAGTAAAATTATTGAAGAAACGTATGGCTTTCATCTATAATAATTTATTTAACACAAATTCACAAGAATTTTGGTTGTATGTAGTTTATGAGAATTTATTTTTGTAATTTAGGATTATCATTTTAGCAACTTCAGTTACAATAGCTAAAATGGACACTAAAAGATCTTTCATTAAGAGGTACCATTTTCATTTAAAAAAAAATTGTTTGCCATTAATCATGAAATACAACTTCTCACAGACGGCTATTCATTCGAGAAAATTTTCTACTTTGCGAATTATAGCTCTGATATTGTCTTTGATTGCTCGAATCGTAGCTGAAGTATTGTCACAGATCTAATTTTTGACGTAGCTCTAAAGAAAGAAGTCTAATAAGGTTAAATCGCAAGATATTGGCAGCTTCATTTTGAGAGCGCCGTCCTATTAAAAATAAAGATCGTTCTTGTCTATGGTATTCAGGTTTAGTCAAAAAGAGTCAATCAGCATTTCATAATATCGCCCATCATTCAGTTATACCGTTTCAACAACTTCATTCTAGAAAAATTATGTGTAATTTGTGTAATTTGTTGGGGATGAACAGGTTTTTTGACTTTCAGACCCTCAGATACGACAGTTTTGTTTATTTATGAACCCAGTAAGATAAAAATGGGCTTCATCTTCTCGAAAAAATGGAGGTCAGTTGTTCGCATCCCTAACATCCAATTAATGAATATATGTAATTGTTCATGACTTGCTAAAAAAAGTTCTTGTGTTATCTGGATTTTGTAAGCCTTGGCAAAATGGCCGTGGCAAATCGACTAAATCTGATTCAATTAGTTGTGTCGAGAGTGTGGCGTCAGTAACGGGAAACCGGTGAAGTTGACTACGTCCGTCGGCAAGGAGGCGGTCGTAAGCGCGTAACAACGGAAAGAAACGATTGATTTCTCGTCTCAATATCCCTCAGAAATCGACATATAACTGATATTGACCTCAAGCAAGAGTTGAGTGCGGTCAGAGGTGTGGTCGCTAGCGCTTGGACAGTGAGAAGAAGACTGAAGGTACTCAACCTGACCACAAAAAAGGCAGCTACGGGTCCCACCGACAAATCCAGGATGTGCCTGTATGGCAACGACATGTGTCGTCAGGTATATAGAAGGCCACGAAAGCGATTTGCTCATTGCTGTCTTCAAGAAACTGTGGCATATGGAGGTGGCTCTTGCATGTTTTGGGTGAGCATTTCCATGCACGGAAAAACTGAGTTGGAAAGGTTTAACAGCGGAACGCTACATCAGGGAAATTTTGGAGGAACCTGTTGTTCCGTTTGCGGAATTTGTTGGTGAAAACTTTATGCTAATACACAACAATGGGCGATACTACACCGGACGAGTGACGACTACCTATTTTGTTGACGTCGGTATACCGAAAATAGATGAGCCTCGTGTAGCCTAGACCTGAATCAATTGAGCATGTTTGGGATGGGCTTAAGCGAAGAGTTTGCACCAGGGAGTGCGATGAAACTGACAGTGTCGTTGATTGAAGACTGGGAAGCAATCCCTCAAGACAGCATAAGAAAAGTAATCTCATCTATTTTTTTCCTTTCATAATCACCTTTTCCCTTCAACTCTCTTGTGTTACACGTATTTTAGACCCTATAACTTCGTCAAAACAGGTCCGATTGAAATCAAATTGGTGTCATTTAAAACCACAGTTTTTAAGATTTCAAAAGTACACTGAACTTTACTTGGAATGCTATCAGAATGTACTAAAGTATAATTCAACAATAACAAAATAAGTATATAAATTTGTTATTAACAATGTCTTATAAGTAATAGCTTGCAAAATACGTGGACGAATCAAATATAAGCCGGAATTCCTTTTTTACGCCCGGAAAATAAATGGAGAGCATTGTGAGTAGGAGTGACTGAAGGAAATTCTCTCCAATGAGTACCTCCCGTTAACGTTTTTTTAGTTATTATATTTAGTCCGTTACGCAAATTGATTATTATCAGTATTATAACAGAGAACGTAAACCATCTACAATTTTGAGAAGATTTAAGGTACAGTTTGGAGATAACACTCCCAGTAAAACTCAAATATACGCATACCATAAGCAATTTTTAAAAGACAAGAAGCACTTGAAAATAAAAAATAGAGAATATTCGCATTGTTCGTCTCTTTGTCAAAGATAACTGCTAACAAACGATTGCTGACGTTGCCTTTGAGGCTGAAATACGTTGCGACAGTACTTAGTTAATATAAAAGGGTCACAATAACGTCCGGTCTTATACAGCTAGCCAAAGTCGACAAAAAATTAAGTATTTGTTTTGGACACGTTTATGATACTCATGTATTTGCACCATCAAAAGATGAACTTGAAGGACAAAAATTTGATGGTTAGAAAAGAGGGATCAAAAACTCTCTGTTCGTCGAAAAAATGAGTGTATAAGTCAGGAGATTATTCCTATTTGTATTTGATTCACCCGCGTAAAGACTTCGGCATTAAGAAAACCAAACAATACATTCTTTCAATAGTCAAAGTATAGTCTGCCATATTCTATGATCTTTATCCTCTTCTTTTGAATGAAAGAAATGCTGCTCTGTCAAATCAATATATCTTATTTTTGCTTTTATTAGCAATCAAAAGTATTTTATACTTTAAGCTAATGTGCTGACGTACATGATATTTTCTTTGTACGTGAGGTAGTGAGTCCAATCATGTCAACTCAAATTCAACGAAGATCTATCTGCCAAAACATTTTCAGACTTTTATTGGGAAGAGTTGGAGTATTGTATTGAGATAAGCTTTTAAGCTATTTATTTTACTGTGGTATTGTTTCTTTAGTTGATGACTTACGTTCGAAATTTCAAGGTCTGATTTGATGTTTCAAAAGGATTTTAAAATGAATTATCGTTATATTAGACTTACTCGGGTAACCCAAAAGTTGGATCCAAATGTCTAGATAGACTAAATACAGTCCTAAATATTATCGTTTTGTCGCAAAGGTGTTTGATTTATTGTGAGTGGAGAAAAATTACTTCCGCTTTGAATAGATTGATTTGTATTTTTATTGGTGGTTATGAGTATAAGTTTTTCTAATAGATCCTGAGCATTTACGTATAGTAGGCGTTGTTGTTTTAGGGTTTATTTTATTTTGATGGGTTTTTAGATTGAATTGTCCGGTGTTATAAATGGTTACGCATTCCTGTAAGGTTTAATTTTAACCTAATGTTTAGTTGCTTGTGTTTTGTATGGCTATTAAATTAATTTAGCTCGTTTTATTTCAGCCGCTAGTTCCTTTATTTCCCGTGGTATGTTGTTTATTGTGTTTTGAAGGTTGGCTAATAGGGGTAACTGTCTTGGTGTCATAATAAAGCAATTCAATTAAATTATTTGTTTCTGCTTTTTATTAGCTGGTACTTGTAGTCTTACAGAGAGATCTATGTTGTATTGAATTTTTTTAGAGAACTTGTTTTTTGGTTGTAATAGAAGTATCGATTGCTGCTATTATGTTGTCTTGTAAAAGCAATTTCATAAATTATTATAAATAATTATTTGTATATTCGGTTAACTTTGGTGCTCATGATGCGATAAGAGATTTTTTGGTATCTCCGTATTCCTCTCGATGAGATCTATCCGTAAACACCTTAAAAGTAAACCTACTCCTACAAATAAAAAAGATAAGCTACACAGTGAATTCCCAAACGCTACAATGTAAAAGTTGGCAACCGATTACGTGTAGTTTCAATACGTTTTGCAGTTGCAAACTTTTTCATTTCGTTAAAGCATATATATATATATATATATATATATATATATATATATATATATACATACATGCACACAGTAGAACATTCTCTCTCTCTCTCTCTCTCTGTGTGTGTGTGTGTTGTTCTACAGCCGCCGAAGCCAGAGTACATACACGCATGCTGTGTATGTGACTGTATATGTGTGTGTATTTAGAAGCACGTGTCCCCTACAACCACTTGTAAATAGATTCAGTAAGTTCGGAATCTTATTTGGTCCGTGGTCCAGTAAGTTGGAATACCAGTGGATATAAATGGATAGTTCTTTTCTTAAATAACCTTAGCAAGTTTCTGTTATTTTGGATGTTGTTGTTATCGCAGTGTTTAAAAGAATGTTTCGATTTGTTCTTTATTTAAGTTATGCCGGAGGGGACAATAAAAGGCTCTAACGGTTCTCTCAAATGATATTTTGGTAGTTAATAAAGATCAATAGTGTCTTTAATTAATATTGCTGTGCCGTTATGTGAAAACCACCCAAATTTTAAATTGATTAAAATTACCGTTATACATGATTTGATTATATCGTAGACAAATAATTTGATTATGCTGGATCTAGTAAAAAGCAGTCTGTGTGAGATTGCCTGCCGAAGCTACTGCTATTGCTTTATTTGTAATAGCTTTGGCTAACTATGGAAGGGTAGCCACTGCGTTTGTGGCTAAGAACTAATAAACATAGAAGTATGGTTGAGATTTGTAACTTGTTTTAAATAATATTAATTTAAATTTACTAACCAATCAACAGTGTTGTTATATATGCTGAAATTAATTAATTTAAAATTATTGACCGTGACTTGTATTTGTAAAAATTTTACCAAATATTAACAAGAACTGATAACGTAGAGTGAAGATTGTGACTTACATGTAATGCCTTTCAATGTAATGAGAATTGCTAAGTTTGTGACACTTTAGAATATTCACTATTATATAAAAATAACTTTGAAATGTTGAAGATTCCATAATCTCATTTGTTAAATCATCAGTCATACACTGTCGTATGTATTATCTTCTGAATTTGCACGTGTAAAGCCAATTGATGGGCAATCTTGGCTATAATATGATAACTGAAAAAGTTTCAAATTCATCTAATTTTCATTAGTCAGTCATTAGTTATAAGTTAAGTCTGTAAATATCTACAAAGAACACGATTTACAGTAACGGGGTCAAATTGACCTTATAGGTTTAAAACTTGTATTGCTTTTTAAATTTTTGAACCAGTGAGTACACGCAATTTAAATTTTTTGTCATGTCTCATCTAGAGATGTTGATGTTGAGCGTAAACTTTATCTTAATCTTTTTAACTAGTTTTGGAACAACTAATTTACATTTGTGACCTCCTACTAATGTTTTCCCATACTCAAACGATCTTTAAATATCCGAATAACATTTTTAGCAGTAGAAGAGGTATATCCCGGTTTTCTACCGATTGTTCATCACGACAAACTTGGTTTTTCTATGTATTTTGTGAATAACTTTTTATAAACACCAATTCTATCAAAATTTATAACTGCAGTTACATTTTTATTTAAGATAATTTGTCTTCAGGTAAATATTGGTTTGCGTTTTCCATTACGTATTTTAAAGCTATAAACTTTATATAATGCTTTATCCAATTTTTTTATATGAGGGGTAAACTTCGAAACTTACCGAGATATTAGATTTTAAGTGTACACAACTTATAAATTAAATGTGTTATTAGTAACATACAATTCTTTTAAAATAATTTAAATAAAGTTGAATTTTTACTGTAAAATCTATTTCAACATATCCAGTTTTTAAAAATTGTACTAAATAGATAAAAAGGAGTACTATAAACACAAATACAGCTAAATTCCACGTTTTTAAATTTAAAATTACTGGATTATTGGCGTAGACTTTAAACTTTAGATAACCTTACAAAAAGAAGTCAAATAAATGGATTGATAAACATTTGTTAGACATTCATTATACCCAGTTGGCATCAAAAAATTGAGTTATTATGTAATAATAACTATTGCCCTTAAAATTCTCAGCATTTCCAATATCATTTTTGATAAAACATGGGCTTTTCATGAGATGCTGAAAACTATTTCAAAAATTAAATGCAACAAATGTATTTCGCTGTCAACCTGCCAAGATTGAAAATGCATATCATCGCTAAAATGGTATTTTGACTATACTGAAAATCCACTTCATGGCACTTTATAAACTAATCGACGAATTTCTGATAAAAAGGGCCATAAAGGTAAAGTCTTTAGTAAGTTTTCGTTGAAGAGAGTTTGAAGTGTTGTACGTAATACTAAATTGATGTATTCGGTTTTGCAGCAACATTTTGAGATTCTACCTTAGCTGATACTCATAAGGTTTTTCATAAAAAATTGCAATCCATCTTCGGACTATTCATTCATTTGATGCAATGATTTGATGCAAATTATTCAATGAAATATTTCATGAAATTTTTGTAACTGGCTGTTCTTTCGTGTACTGTTACATATGTGCTAATCGGAAAAACCGCAAATGATTATTTATTTATTTAAACTAAAATCATTGTACCGTTAGGTGTCGGATTGTAAATATATATATACATTTCATTTTACATTTTCATGAATTTTATCTTTCCATATCCTCCTGTCTTGGGCTATTCCATGAATGTCACACCACTGGATTCCCCGTTTAACCGCTGTTTGTCTTACTTGTTCTTCCCATCTAATCCTAGGTCTTCCTACTTTGTTTTTCCCCTGGGTTCTAGCTTCGTAGACTTGTCTTGATATTCTGTTTTCATCCATTCGGAGCAGATGTTCTAACCATCTCAGTTGTCTTTCTTCTATAATAGTTCCTATTGATTTTATATTCCTTTGTTCTAATATTTTTTCATTTCTGACTCTGTCTATTCTAGTAATTCCTTCAATTTTCCTGAGGAATCTCATTTCCATTGCCGTAATCCTACTTCTATTACTACTTGATATTGTCCAGGATTCGCTGCCATAAATCAATGACGGTCTTATTACTTTTTATATATTTCAGTTTTACTCGTTTTGAAATCTCCCTTTACCAAAGAATGAGTTTTTGAGCATATTATAAGATCTTCCAACCTTTCCTAACCTCTCCGTTATCTCTTTATCTATTTTACCTCTGTCCTCTATTGTTGTACCTAAATAGTTGTAGCTACTAACTTGTTCTAGCTCTTCCCTTCTAGATTTATTCTGTGTTTTATTTCATGTGTCGATATTACCATGGTTTTGTTTTGTTTATGTTTATTTTCATATTTATCTTCTTAAGTTCTTCTTGATAACAGTTCAGGTTCTTTTGTAGGTTTTCTCTGAGTCTGCCAGCAGTATCATGTCATCAGCAAATAGTAATTCTTGGAGAGTTACTTGTTTCATTTTCCAGTTTCTTATTTTCATCTTTACACATTTTTGTTTACATATTTTTACCACATCATCAACTAGTATAGAAAACAATAGGGGCTGAGAACACATCCTTGTTTTAGACCGATTTTTGTTTCGAACTCAGTTGATTCATCATTGTGTGTCCTAACTATATTTATACTGTTACTATATAACATTTTAGCACCTCAATCATATCACTGCTTACCCCTCGCTCTTTTAAACTTTTCCATATATCTTTTCGTCTCACTCTGTCAAAAGCTTTTTGAAGGTCTATGAAACAGATATGCACTTCCTGGTTCTTTTTTAGTAATTTTTCTCCCAACAAATATTAAGTCTTGAGTGCTCCTTCCTTTTCTGAAACCATGTTGTTGATCTTCTAATGTTGGTTCTAGCGTTTCTCTCAGTCTTCTCTCTAGTATTCTTGTAAATACTTTCGCAGGTGTGCTTGTCAATGAAATACCTCTATAGTTTGAGCATTCTTTCATCTCACCTTTCTTGTACAATGGTAGAATTACACTCATATTCCAGTCCTTTGGCATTTCCTTTTTCTTCATGATTTCATTTAGCAGGTTACGGAACTCTTCTTTTGCTCTCTCTCCCATATGCTTTAGCATTTCTGATGTAATTTGGTCCTGACCCGGTGCTTTGCCATTTTTAATTTCTTTATAGCTTCAGCGATTTCCTCTTTGTAACTGGTTGCTCCTTATTTTCTTCCTCTTCTTCTATTATTATGTCCTCTTCTGTTTCCACTATTCCTTCTTCTTCTTCTTTTATCTCCATCAGCTGTTCAAAATACTCTTTCCATCTTTGTAATATTTCTTTTGCTTCCGTCAATACATTTCCGTTTTGTCTTTTATATTCTTTAGCCTTGTAGTTTTTGTTTTCTCAGATACTTTAACGTACTATAGAAGAGTTTCTGGTTTTCTGTATAATTTTCATTCATTTTATGTCCGAATTCTTCCCATGCCTCTTTTTGCATCTTTGACCAGTTTATTTACTTCTATTCTTGCTACCTTGTATATGTTATGATCTTCTTCTGATCCACTTTGCATGAATTTCTTCCATTTTCTTTTTATCCTTTACTTTTTGTTGAATATTTGTTGTCCACCACCTGCTTTTTTAATAGATGTATTTGTACACTTGGTTACACCACAGCTAGTTTTTGATGCGTCCAGTAAGGTCTCCTTGAATATTTTCCATTTACGTTCTATGCCGGTAGTAGTTAAATTTGCGTAAGTTTTTGTCCACACTTTCTTGGTACTTTTGCCTAATGTCTATTTCTTTCAACCTATAGCATTTAATTTTTTCTTTTGTTATCTTTTGTCTTTTTTCTGCTTGGTTACTTGTTATATTTGTCTTAACTTCCATTTTCAGTAGGTAATGGTCGCTGCCTATTTCTGCATGTCTTTTTACTTTGACATCTTTCACCTTTTCCAAATTTTCAGTATTTACTATAAAGTAATCAATGATCGATCTTTCATTTCTGGATTTTATTTCTCTGGTATACTTGTGTATCTCTTTGTGTGTAAACTTTGTGTTTGTTATAACAAAGTCATTTTCTATACACAGTCCTATTAATCTATTTCCGTTGTCATTTCTTGTTACCTCGCCGTTTTTCCCCATATATCTTTCAATTCCCCTATTGTCTCTTCCTACTCTCCCATTTATGTCGCCCATTATTATTATATTTCTTTCCTCTTTATCAATTTCGGACTGCAATGTTTCGTAGAACGTATCTTTTTCTTCTTTTCTTGCATTTTCATTTGGCGCATATGCCACTAGTATTGACCATGTATTACTTCCATCCATCTTTATTTTTACGGCCATTAATCTTTCGTTTATAAATCTTTCCTCAATAATCGTTTTCACTTTGTCTGGTTTGACTACCAATCCCACTCCTTCCGCTCCTCTTTCCTTTTGTTCTACTCCTGACCAAAACAGCCAGTATCCTTCTCTCAATTCTTTCATTCCTCGTCCTTTTCTTTTTGTCTCTGTTACTCCTAGATAGTCCACATTTTGCATTTTCATTTCTTCAATTATTTCGTCTTCCTTTCCTGTCATACTCCTCACATTCCATGCACCAAAATTTATTATACCTTTCTTTTGTTGTACCTTTGCCTCTTTTATATTATATATATTTTGCTTTTCCATTATGTTCATTTTCCTTATCCATAGCTTGAGTTGTTTCCTTTATCCGTCCTTTATTAAGTACTATTAGTTTTTGTATTCCTTGCAGTTTTAGTTATCTTCAGCATCTTTTCTCTTAGCAGTTCATCCGAATTGTTTTCCGGTGATCTTTGGCTTAGAGTTCTCCTTTCTTCGAGTACTCCCCTTCTGTATCCCATCCCCTTTTGTGAACTTTCTATATCTTCTGTTGTCCTGCTTGTTGTATTTTTCGATACGTTTTATACAATTTTGTGTGTTGGAACTCCAGTTATATCTTTCTCCATCTATAGTTATTTTTCCGTATCCCATTTTAACTTCTTTTCCTTTTCTCTTTCTTCTCTCATAATTTTACTTATTTGGGCCTGCATTTTCTCTCTTCATATGTTAGGTCGTTTTCGATGTAAATACTTGTTCCTTCAGCATCTTCTTTTTGACATGAGTTCTCTTTTATCCCCCACGAGTTCAATTCCACAATCACTATTTTTATTTTCTCCTACTGCAATATTATATCCTTTCTTGACTTTGAGTTCAATGTTTAGCTTGTTCTGTATTAAATTTTCTACTTCCTCTTTAATCAAGTTATTATCTACTGTCACACCTTTTATGACCACATTATTCCTTCTTTTTTCTCTCTCCTGTTTCTCAATCGTTGCTTCTAATTTCTTAATTCTATTTCCAAAATCTTCTTTTTCTGCTTTCCACTCTTCAGCTTTCTTCTCCCATTCCATTTTGACCTTATTGAACTCTTTGTTTATTTTCGTAAGCTCCGCCTTCAATTCACTGTGTTTCTCATTGAATTCTGCTTTTATCTCGGTCTTTAATTCATCTAACTTCTGTATTATTACCTCCATATCTGTAACTTGTATTTCTGTTGTAAGTTTTTCTTCTTTATGGTACCTCTTCTGTATTGTGTCTTCTTTTTTTGGCGATCTTTGTATTTTTACACTCTTTTGGAATGCTATCTGATCTGCTTCCCACTTATCGAACTCCTCCAGATCTTCCAGACTACTTTCCCGGTTATTACACTCTAAATTTGTGTTTGCACCCCTTACTCTTTCCTGCTTTCTAACTTCTTTCTTATTATTCATGTATTTGCCTTTTTCTACACTCTCTGATCCTACACACCGCCGTGATTACTTTATACTGGCCGCGATACTCTCTGTACGACACGCCCTTCTTTACGGTAGCGCGTCCCACACACTGTAATGACCTTCTAGTCTTTTGTTTATTTTATTTGTTGTGTATACAGTTCTTATCGTTCACCAGTTTATCACGGAGTTCAGCCGCGGCCTGACCTCGACCGCTTACCCGCGATTAGCCGCGCGATGGATCGTTTCACGCCGCTCAATTTGTTAACACCTAGTATACTCGAGGAAATTACTATATTGTTTTTAGTTTTTGCCTTAGATATCCCGCACTTTTGTTCCCTATTTTTCTACTAGTAATTACACTGCTTGCACTTGTCACTGCTTCGTGAAAAATATTTATATGTGGGATAGAGCCCGTAAAACGAGTAAATTTATCGCCACTAAACACTTTCACGTCCATTTCCCGTGGTCACTCAATGGAACTCGGTTTTGCAGCAACATTTTGAGATTCTACCTTAGCTGATACTCATAAGGTTTTTCATAAAAAATTGCAATCCATCTTCGGACTATTCATTCATTTGATGCAATGATTTGATGCAAATTATTCAATGAAATATTTCATGAAATTTTTGTAACTGGCTGTTCTTTCGTGTACTGTTACATATGTGCTAATCGGAAAAACCGCAAATGATATCTGTCAAAATATCAAAATTTTCGGCTACAAAATAAAAAAAGACGCAAAGTTTAATTTAATTTGAGCTCCCTTTATGTACCCGGTCATATTATTATAAAACAAGCCATTATGTTAAAAAAGAATATGCAAAATGCTACGGCACTAGACAGAGTAATCATCATAATGCTGACGACAAATAACCAAAATAAATGATTCTTGTTAAAAAATATATGAATTTATTTAACGTATGTATTTTCTGCTTAATCTAAAATTTATGCATTTATTTTACTTACTCTAATTTATTTTGATGTTTTTTTCTTAGTAGGAAAATGTTACTACCGCTTTTTTGTAAATAATATACCTTTATTCAGCAAGTAAAATACAGCAGCAGATTAACAAAAGTATTAGCCATCGTTAGTTATTATTTTCTTCCGTCTTTCTAGCAATTTGAAGATTCCACTTCCACGAAACGGCTCGTTTTCTAAGGTTATTATATGGAAAGCACTGCTTTCTTGCTATAAATATTTTGTCTTGGCGTACATGTCGAAGGTTGGCCTGGTTCGCAAATTGATTTTTTTTGGTTTACAAGTATTTATCTTCAGTAACAATATCGTGTAAAAACCCCTTTCTTGTTTGCCTATCAAGTAGAATTTTGCATATACTTTGTTGTTTCAAATGTATGAAAATTTTAGAATAAACAGCATTTAATACTTCTAAAGTTGTTTTTACATTTAACATAAATCTTTATCCAGTAATTCTTGAAATTCTTTGTCTTTGAATTTTTTATGGTATTTTGAACCTCTTTGTTGCTTACATAAAACCCAACATCTCTAATGTTGCCTGATTATAAATAAACAAAGGCAAAAGTAATAATTAATCTGATCTTACAAAAAATGTGTACAAAAATATCTGATACAAAATTGTTTCTCATGCATAAATATTTATTAGAGACTATCATGAACATTAATTTAATGATACTCATGTATGTTACAAATCTATAAAGCGCTTCCAAAACGGATAACTCCCCGCTCGAAGCCCATATGCTAATCTGGCATAGTGGAGGGAAAGCAATATGGGGCTCGCAGCGGCAAATTTACCCGCGCAATAATCATTTGCATTCAAATAATTGCACATTCCAATATGGTAATGAAATGTTAAAATTAACAGTCGACGGAATGCCGATTTAACGGACTAATGCGAGTTTCATACCAAATTGATATGCGGCGCCGCCCGGTGTGACTTACGGTCAAATTGATTCAGCATAGTGCATGGATGCATGTGACCCACGTTTCCATTGAAAATAAATTCGAGTTTCGTGCTGGCTCCGTTTAACGAAATGACATCTTAATATAACGTGCATGCTAATGCTTTGGTGCTTTCTTTTTTATTGCTTTTATACTGCTTTATATTTACAGCGAACAGGCAAGTTAAAAATAGTTCACAATAGACTCGTTTTATTATTTTTAAAATGTAGATGCATTTATTAAAAAAAGCATCTTTTCAATCATTAATACATCATTTTAAAGCTTGAATATTCCTCAATTTTTTTACATAATCGCCATTTGGGTTGATATATTTTTGTAGGTGTTAGGGGAGTTTTTGTATGCCTATGTCATACCAGCTCGTCGCCATGTCGTTGAGGAAGCGTTGGACCGCTTCTTTCAGCTCGCTATCGTCGCTAAAGCGCATTCCGGCTAAATGTTCTTTCAACTCAGGGAAAAAGTGGTAGTCACTATGTGTTAAGTCCAGACTATAAAGTGGATGAGTGATTATGTCCCATCCAAACTGTTGCAGGAGAGCTATGGTCGTACAGGCTACGTGAAGGCAAAAGTTGTTGTGGAAAAGGCGTACGCCCTTGCTCAACATTCCTCTTCTCCGGTTCTGAATCGCCTGTTTGAGTTTTCTGTGTCTCGCAACACCTGTTAGCGTTTATTGTGATCCCACGAGCCATGAAGTTAGGCGAAGAAGAATGCCGCCACTTACGTAATTACTGTTTGGTCTCAGGTGTGAAGTGAAACGACCAGGTTTCGTCATCTGTGACAATCAAATTCCAAAAGTTGTCTTTTTCGTCAAAGAAATTTGTGGGAAAAGTCAACGTGTTGCTTGCAAGAATTAGCGCGACCCATCTTGGGAACACCTTCTGATATTTCAACTTTTTTTTCAAAGACCTATGAATGGTGCATCGAGAAACTTTAAGAACCAAAATGCAAAGATCATCGAGTGTGATTCTTCGATTTTAAGCATGATTTGTTCAATCTCGCAACTGTTTCGTCGGGAATTGTCGGTCTCCGCTTTTTTCTTTGTCGTGGATTTTCATGCGACCACCTGTAAATTCCCTTGCTAACGTTTTGACACCCATACACGACTCTCTATACACTTGCGTCAATTGGCGATTAATTTCGTTTGGTTTAACCCTTTTTGGGTTCAAAAACCGAATAATTGCGCGAACTTTGCATCTTTTGGTAGCTGCAAGCGGAATCTCTATTACAAACGGCTGTCCAGCCAAAACTAAGCGTCGCCACAGCCTAAATGATGGTTTTATTTAGAATGGGAGAAGCAGTAAACACGGCAGTGTGGCCAACAGCCGCACGAAAAGTTTTCCTGCGACCCCAGCGCTTTGGAGACCTTATTTTTGGGATTAAGGTAGAAATATAAAAGTAAAAATAAAAATAAAATATAAAAAAATAAAATGTGTATAAACAATAGAAGCTAAAAAACCAGCTGGATTTTGAGCAGATAGACCGACCATTGACTACGCATGTTTTATCACCCAAGTTATTGAAAATAAAATTGCCTTTAAACAAAAACACTATTCCACTATTCGTCGACTTGAAAAAGGTTAGTAACAGTTTCCCACTTAAGAAAAAAAACTGTTACAAGCCTTTGAAAAAACTAATATTAATCTCAAATTAAAAAAAAAACCTTAAAGACTTTATATAAACAAACCAAAGACAAAAATTAAAATAAGTAATACTGTTACAATAGAATTCATAACTAAAGGACTAAAACAAGGATGCTGCTTCACCCCAACCTTGTTCAAAATTTACCTCGAACACGCATTAAAGGAATGGAAAAAGAAGTGTCAAAGCATGAGCTTACTCTTAAACAATAATACTTTATGTACTCTAACGATCAAATATTAGAAGCCCAAGGTTGCAATGACATGAATTTCATGACTCGCAAACTTATAGAGGAATATACAAAGTAGAGACTAAAGGTAAATTTGAGCAAAACCTATGTGCATTGGAGGAAAACAACAGGACCTGATAATAGCTAACAAACAACAAATGAAACAATATTGAACTATACGAGCTACTATCAATAAGGGTTTAGAATTGATAGCTCGAGAACTAGGAGATTCTAAAAATTAAAATGTGCAAAAAAAGATATGCAAAAGTCTCAGCAAGATGAATACTATATTGTCCGTATTTTGTGGCTAAGAAAACGTATGTAGTTTATTATGAGTACTCTTTTTTAAGCCAAACAATTATTAAGCTCGATGTTCTTTAATTGCTGCAAGGCGTAATACAATAAAAGTTGCTGCAGTTCCGAGAGACTGTTGAAAAAATGCCCGACCACTCATCAGATTTCGTCAAAGATGAAATCATCCAGATGATTCAGCCACATTACTGTTTAGATTTATGATCCTGTTCTTAAAACCTACAGTAAGAAAATAGATTTTAGAATATTGATGAAATATCAGTTAATAAAACGAGGCACTGATACCCGATTTTGACACAGGCTTTACAGAATGTTGAAGCAATATTAGAAGCTGTGTCTAAGATCCTGAGGTGTTTATTTCGAAAGAGACTGAGGCTACGTACAATGCTTTGTATATATTGTACCGTTTTTACTAAATATATAGATTTTGTTTATTGTTGTAATTGTAAATTGTTTTATGATTGCTTTCTTGAAAGACCACGCTTACTACGAATTAATGACTGATGGACCAACATCACACAGCTTTTTCTGTGTCTGAAGTCCTTTTTTTTTAAATAAAAATAATTACAACTACAGCGTGATCTTCTTTCTACTCTGATAACAATAGCCATTTAACAAATTTTATCGCATTACGTTAAATGCCAAAAGCTTGTGTCAGAAGTTCACACACTTCAGATTTTAGAATGTTCAACTCAGCTTTTAGTACTCGGGCTAGCAAATTTCAATCCTTGACAAGTTAAACATTTTCTGGCGTTGCGCTCCTTACCTGTCTTCCAGAACGAGGATAACTTAAAACGTTCTTAGCCTTCTCTAAACCGTTTGTATTGTATTTTTATTTGTGTCGAACTCACTGCATCGTCCCCAAAGACTTATAATTTAGTTTCTGTGGATAAGTGTTTCAACTCTTCGACAAAATTTAATGCAAATCACACACTACATGTACTCACTCACTGACCAGTAAAATAATTCGTATACAAATATGTGCGTTATAGTTCACTCTTATCAGCTGTCAGTTTAGATTTCAACTGAGCAAATTGTTTTCATTATATTAATATTCGCTCAATCTTTTTTAGAACGGAGCTTGTACAATAATCTGGTTTATGGGTTGAATAGTCTTTCTTATGAGAAGATTCTCATTATTATATGCCATTTTAAAAAATTTTGCCCTTTACTCAGAGCCTCAATTTTTCTAATCTTCAAGAGCGAGATACCTTTGAAGAATACTGATCTTTTGTGCCGTTCTGCTTTACTATTTATTGGTTTGCAAGTGAGTGTTTGTTCGAATGTTGTTTGGGTGAAAGTACATTGGGTTAGATAATGTTTGTTGGTTAGATGTTGCATAAGTGATGACCCATCGTTTCTTGTATTCAAACATTTTTTATTTCAGCTACCTCACGAATAATTCTTCTGGTGGGATAGAAAATAAAATGATGGAGTTTTTGCCATTACGTTTTGCTGTCTTCGTTTGCTTGACAGCAGGTTCATTGGGTTATATTAGTAGTTCTTTAGAGATTATATCGATATTTGTATGTTAAGTAGAATATTTCTTTGTGTGAGGCGAGTCCAAGATAACGGAGTTTTGCTTACCCTGCTTTGCATAATGGTGCCTGTTTATTTTCTTTTAGTTAGTCTGTGGTCAGATCAGTATTTAAGTTTAGATGTAACTTTATGACTAGTATCTTGTATGCTCTTTTGTCTTTGATTTAATAAGTATTAGGTTATTTTTAAATTGGAAAGTTGTTTAATAAGTTTACTATACGAATCTGCAATGTTGGTAATTATCGTAACAATATTATAAGCTAGAATTTTAAAGGTAAATTGCAATCAATAATACCATGTACATGAATTGGTAGAAAATATGGTCTCTGCACCGGATGTGAGTTTTGTTACCTTTATTAGACAGAATGCCGCATCAATTGGTGTATGATTGATTTGTATGTTAATTAATGTTCTAAGCCAAACTATGTATTCTATCTCTTTTTACTATCCGCCACTCACGAGATCTTGATTCACTTTCTCTTTCATGAACGTTCATTAATATTTTTTGCCCATTAGGATTATATATTGGAAATTGAGTAGTCGGTAATCAATTATTTATATAGAATGTACACAGAGGCGCGTACATATGTACATATTTGATTGATTTGCAAAAATAAATTAATTTTCTGCTAATGGTATTTGCTGTCTAGTGGTGGCGCACCATTTTACTGCACCTAAGTGACTTACGATTAAATGAAATAAACTAGTTTTCGTTGCACGATCTCTTAATCGGAACTTTTTTAATTTTCACTTATTTTATTTGTTAACAAATGTTTGTATAATAATGTTACGTCATGTTTAATGTTGTTTGGCATTATCTGCCGGTCCAATGTTGCACTGAAAATTGTAAACTCGTAAGAGAGAATGGTTTTATTATTTTTAAAAATTCCAATTTGGGTAGAACGTTTTTTATTGCATATCGTGCAGAGCATGTGCTCTGCTAGCATATCGTTTTAACGGTCAAATATAGTTTTACAAGTAATTTTATAATCTGTAACTTGTTATATGCATTAACTTTTCAAAATCGTCTCCAAATAAGCTGAAAACATCATACCTATGTTATTTTTTCTTTAGCTTTGTTTCTTACTTCCACACCGAATGTGTTCATATTGGAACAGTACGTCTGTTATTTCTTTTCATTTTGCGTTAATAATGTCTTCATTTTTAACTGTAATTATAGCGTCTATAGGCAATAAAATCAATCGCTTGCAGAAGCAATCACCGTTCAATAAACCATCTAACTCCAATCATCTGTTTAAGTGTAAGAATTGTTTTTTTACTTATGTAAGGTAGATGCATTTTTGTAGATTTGGAGGTAGTCAAATCTTTTTTTGAAGAAAATATTCCAGATTTTTGACTGCTTTTTTAAGATGAATACCGAATTTATGTCCACATTTACTTTAATATTTATTACATTTCATACTTATAGGGTAGACTATATTTTATCTGCGCTTAAAAGCAAATTTTGTATTGTACTTGGTGTAAAATTTGCTAACAATACAGTATATTTGAAAGAATCCTGTGAATTTCTCACTAAAATGAATGTAAGCAAGATAGCTATTTTATTAATGCAAAATGCTTAATTTGTTCAATCTACATTTTCAATGACCATAACGCTTCAGCATTAGTTTGAACTGGTTAATGAAGTAAAAGCTTTCTGTACTAAGTAGCCTATTTTTGTATTGTTTTATACTTTTGGTAAAATTAAAAATCAATTTGTTTTTCGTATATTTAAAGGTATGGAATTATTTTAAATAAATGATCAATCTTAAATTGCTATAATTGAAAGTAAAAATTTGAATTGTTTCAACGAATACCAGTGTAGTTCACACTAAATCACAAATTTCTTAGAAGAATTGAAAAATAAAAATTAATTAATTAAAACCATTAGAAGTGCGCTTGGTGGAGTGAATGTGATAATCAAATTTTCAGTTACTCTCACAGGAATGAGATTTTACCTCACCAAGTGTTTTTTTTTAAAACCTCAACAATTTGTGACTTGCTAAAATAAACAAAATATTTAAAAAGAAAAGTCCAACGGCCTCAACCTTCCAGGTCTTGATGAGTACCCTTTTCGCAATAATTATTAGTAATCTTCGACTTTTTGTAGTAACTATATCTCAGACAAATCCAGTTTATGCAGTTAAGACAAAAAAGATAGAACTATGAAACAGGAAGCTTTATTAGTAGTAGTCACAGTCGTATTTAAAAAAAAAATAAGAATCAATAACTTCATAATAACCTTTTGGCAATAAATCTATTGCTTGTCTATTGACTGAGGATAACATCTTTCTAACTTTAGTAATTTGGATTATTAACAAAATCATCCATTGAATTTACGTGGTCAGTTCCAAAAAAGTTGATACACACAATACAAAATATTACAAATATAATACAAAAAAAATCTACATGTTTGATAAAATAGTACAAGATATGAGAAACATTATAAGTAGCCTTAGTTTTATCCAAAAAGCAATTTTTACGCGTCTTCTTCGGGTATGTCGAATAAAGAAAACTATTAGGACGAGTATGCTGTTTCATCTCCAATTGGGATCTTTTTGATTAAATCCGGTTAACCGATAGCAGTTACAAGCAATAATTAGTAACAAGATTTCTTTTGATTTGGTGACAGGAGCCTTGAAGCAAATGTTGCCGCTATACGTTTCATGTCAAAATTTTAGACACTTTAGTTTTTGAAATCTCCAGCCGATCTTCTAGTTCTGAGACTGTCATTTGTCAATCCTTGTTGATTGTAATCCAAACGTGTTCAAAAATTGTTAGTGTTATGCTCATAGCTGGTCCTACAGAACGCTGATCACTTTCTACATATTTCTGGCCTCCTAACCTCTAAATCGCTCAGTTATATCTCACATATCTTTACTTGTACTGCACTCCTTGCATTGTATCTGAATCAGCCAGATAGTTTTTGCGAATAAATGTTTCAGCTGCGCCCGACATTTGATACTCAGCGAGTGTTTACCTCTCATTTGACTCTGGCAGTAAAGTCGTCCCCATCAACGCATGTGCATTATTGTCTATTTTCATTGCCCCACACTGTATTAACATTGACTTGGTACTTTCAGAACAAGTCGCACAAGCTTTTTGGTAGAAGATAATTTAGTTTGAGAAAATTATGATTTATTTATATTTGCCCTAAAGCAGAATCGACAAACTGACGGCTTATATCATGGTCAGTACACTTAACAGGTATATTGTCAAAATATCAAAGACATTCAAACTGTACTATACAATAAATTGTGGGTTCTATTAATCGATTCATAAATCCAACAAAGGGTATAAAACGTTTTTTTTAATTCAACAATACCTTTGATAATACCTTTGATATGCCTTTTCAATATGTTACACAACTGTAAGTTGCCAAGCACTAGTGAATATAAGTGTTATATGACGGAAATTCAAAAAAAAAACATTGAGGCTGAAGCAATTTAAATTTTGAATCCCACTTACTGGAAAACCTTATATTTATCATTTTTATTACTTTAATATTTACATCCACCTAGAAGAAATTATTATATAATTTGTCATTTTGAATTCGCGACTTAAATTATTTGTAAGTAAGACAACATTACAATTACTTTGTTTGTGTCCATGTCACTGGAGAACATCATATGGGAGTACTACGGCGAGAGAAGGAAGCGGAATTTATTAATTTAAGAAACTTGAGACCTTGCTGAAGTATTCGCAACGCAGAGAGAGATGATGTTTAATTAATTTAATGAACCAACCAGCAGTGTGTACTGCAAGCTACCGACTTTGCAACAATTTCGAGCGCCGGCATCGCCATCCTGTTTCCCATCGGTAATTAAGTTTTACGTGTTGGGTATCTCAGGAAATTTAGGAATCGTGCCTCGTTCCGCCCCAGAGCCCCGCTGCCCTATTCTCGCCCCGGATAATTTCGGCTGCTGCGAGCTATCCAGAACGAGGCGAGTACATCGCCATAACTCACACAAATAATGCCCCATTCCGAAAATTTATGCAAATAGTATTTTCTCGATGTTATCAGCCGGCGGAGCACGAGCTCCGAATTTGTTAGCGAGCGCGCGAACACGGCCCGAGAAAGACGCTAAGTGCCCTTCATCCTTTAAAATAATTTATTTCATAAGTTCCGAGGCAGCTCGTACTCGCCCTAGAGGAGCTACTTTTCTCGAGATTTCCTCAAAAAGCGCCGTGTCTTTCTCTAAGCCGAGAGTTGTCAAACCCCGCTGGAGTGCCTCATAAGCTGCAATTTCTCTGGTTTGGGGAGGCTTCATGTGCGAGCTAGCAAATAACTCGTAACGAACAAATTGAGAACTTCGACAGATGTCAAGAATACCCTTTTAGTAAGTGTTTACTTTATCATTAATTCATTTTAAGTATTGATTCTGTAATGAATTGTGTTTATTATGATTCCTTTTCACGTCAACAAACTTTATAATAATTAAGCCGTTTTGGGATGCCCTACGAGACTTTACCAAACTCGATAAATAAATGTTAATTGAGAGGTATAACACTCTTGCATACTTCCTACAAACTTGAATTCCGTACGATTTCTTTTTTTTCCCTTCCCTTCTTTTCTTACCCATTTTCAACTTTCTTTATCCTTCCCAATCTCCCCCTAATCTCCATTTTCTTCTTTATCCCCTTTTTCTTTCATTTTTTTAACCCATTGCTGTTACGTACTATTCGTTCCTCTTTGCCGTCCGATATTCCAGAGTTTCTTTTATTTCATAATTATATGAAAAAACAAAAATTCCTAATAGCTTTCAGCAATACTTGTCACACCTCAGCAAATTCCCTATAAAGTTATACATATGTCGCGGCCTTTGTGCATCGGCATTCCCATATCTCATTCCCATTATTCTTCTTCAAAAATGTATTGAGTTTTAAAGGTCCGACTAAATAATAAGTACGAAAGAATTATTCAATTTCTAATTCAATAATATGCTGCATGCTGGGTTTTTCAGTTTTTATATGATAAGGGAGTTTCCATACCATACTTTCATCTCAACCACCCTAACAATTGATCGTTAGATATAGATGTAACTACGTAAATAATATACCACACGATTCATAATTTTTGGGTTGAGATACTACCACGTCACCCTCCTAAAGAATGAAAAGGGCGCGTAAAGGTTGAACAATAAAAATAAACATATTGATCCAATTGTCAACCAATAATATGTCGTACACGACGTTTCTCCGATTTTATAATTCAGGGTTTCTTTCATTTCTCTGTCTTTGCTATAATAATTCTAACAATAGTTAAATAAAAGATGTTTTGCATCAAATAATGTTGTACATGTCTAGTGTTTCTGGGTTCCAATATCAATATGCCCATATCCTCATTTTAAGGCATGGATTTTGAGAATACAAAATCCAACTCATTCTGTATTAGAAAAACAACTTCAGCCAATTATTTACGAGACTTTAAAAAAAAGTAAATTTTAAAAAACACAGAGGTGATTAAGTAAATTATTTTGAAATAAAATAAAATACATTTTTAATCACATTTTTTTGGAAAGAGATATATGGCAGCACACTGGAAGTCCTTCTCCTAAGAAGCCACAGCTCGGACTGTTTATTTCAGAACAAATTGCAATTATCTGTGGGACTCAGAAAGATCACACCAAAACATTTTGTACATCACAACCAAGGTGCGTTAAATGCGGAAAGATTATTCTACAAAAAGTGCAAAATCCAAAAACGTACTAGACAAATGCACACTTTTGAGCATCCGGGAAATTATAAGCATCACAATCCACAACAAATACACCATAATTAAATCTACTTATACAACATACAACATCCACTTTTGCCAAACTAGAAAAAATGACATTGAAAGTGCGGGGATAATACTACAACCATAGTCACTAAATCTCGATTATGGTTCAAACGTTAAAGATAGCACGTTGGGACACCAATAGTTTGCTAATCATAAGTAAGAGTTGAAGACATTTATCATTACACATAAACTAAACATATTTATAATTTCTAAAGCCCATTGCATTAGTAGAAGTTATCTACGCATACCAAGATGTACTATCTATAATATACAACATCCTGATGAATAGCCTATAAAGGCACTGTCATCATAATTAAAAGTTCTATAAGACATTACGAGACAGACAAATACCAGTATAAACATATACAAGTAACAAGCGTTGTAGTTAAAGATTGGCTTATTCCAGTTACAATTAGAGATGTTTACTACCTTCTTAGATATTTAATAGGACAAGATTAACTCAATCATACCTTCAGAACTCTAGGGAATCGGTTTATGGTCGATGAAAATATCAATATTGAGGCTTGAGGGTAACACTTACTGAAGAGAAAAAAAATTAAAATCTATAAACCAAAACAACTACGGTTCTGTTTCCACAAGCCAATTTACCTATTGGATAGCAGATAGGCATAAAATACTAGATTTACTTTATTTTTGTACTACAAAAAGAATTGCACGAAACTACTTTACGACGAAACAATGTCTTGATTGACCATACGCCTGCGTTAATCTCATTAAATTCATAAGTTCAATATCTAGAAAGAATTATTCAGGAATCTAATTAACGGAAAACCTATTCTAGATATATTTAAAATAAATGCGGTACAGCATTTGGCTTATTATTTATTTATTTTATTATATGAAATGATAGTCGGGAGCTTACGGCTGACAACTAAACTAAATAAAGTGGAAGCAGATCTAAAATACATGCTTAAAGATAAGAAATACATATAATTAGAGAACTTTTCATTCACAAAGCCATCGAGTACTTCGTGGAAGGCCACGAAGCAACTAAAGTGCCCACAAATCTATAATACCTCCGACCGGAAATGCTAATGGTAGTTGAGGCAGAGATGCAAAAGAAAAAGTCTAGATTTTTGCTTTGTATCTAACTAACGTATCTCAATAATTGTCATAGAAACTAATAATTATCGAAGAAACAAAAATCAAATAACAATTAGATGCCCCAGAACAAATGTCCCACCTATTAAAAAAATTAAGAAAAGTAAAGTGGAAGAAACGATACATAGTCTAAAGAATCAAAAAGATACAAGATCTCTAAGATCTGAGCTTATTAAAGAAAAGATTTTGAAAGAATTACTGTTTAATGGACGAATACTAACTATACCTATATGTAATACTGTTTTAAGAGTAGCATATTTTTCAGCTCAGTGAAAAGTGGCAGAATTAATGATGATATACAAAGAAGGAGAACCTGCAGAAAAACCATTGTCTTACTGTTTTATTAGTCTTTTGCTTATTATGCCCAAATTCTTCCAAAATCTCTCCTTAAAAAATTTTAATCAATGCTTGAAAACTAATACGGGGCCGGGTAAAAGCGTCCTACTTTGTACACTTTATACACAGTAGAAATGCCAACAATACGGAATACGTTAATAACTAGATATACCCATAATACTCAGACTATAATTCGGTGACTGTCTGAAACTTAAAAACTCATCTTATTCTTCTTCTAGAAAAATAACTAAATACGTGGTGCTTTAAAAACAACGAAACAAAGTTATATTTTTATTCCGAAAATACAGTTGCCATCTTGTAAAGCCGAATAACACCAAAGTACCGCAATCTTAAGTATCTCGACATATATACAGACAGTATAATATGGAGAACCCACATCTTTATGAAACGAGAGACAATGATTTTAAAATGTATCAAACTACTATGGTCGATTGGGGATAAGTCCCAGCTTTTCTTAAAAAGTAAATTATTTATCTATACAGTCACCCTGAAGAAGCTAATATGGGCAGCAGTTTTTGCGGACAGGATTAAACTCAAATTTAGAAATCCTTCAAAAGTTCCGATTTATAATCTTCAGAACTATAATGTAGTTTGGGTTAAACAAAATATTTCATCGATATCTCGAAATCAATCGTAAAAGAGGAAGTAAAGTGTGCGATTGTAAAACGGCTAGAATCTAATCTAAATGTGCTCGCAAAAAATTTATTAGACAATAGTGGTAACACTCACGGACTAAGAAGGTGTACACCATTAGATTTAAATATAAATTTTTATTTTTTAAATATATTTTAAATATGTATCTAGTCAGAATTTAGAAATTATAAAAAAAACGTACAAACCGACAAGCGTACAGAATTCAGTGAGCAATCATGGTCGTTGAAATGAGTATTAGGTAATTCCCTGTGAGATGAGCTGAACATCCACCACAAAAATAATTATCATTTGGGGGGGGGGGTACAAATAATAAAAAGTGATTAAACCAATTACAACACACGTTTTACAGAATGCTTCCTTCAGTGAAAGAAACGTTGGAGTAAATGTATTATCAAGATTAATTGTATTTTGTGGTTATAATCATTTTATTCCACATACTATTTTTCAGTCTTTGAATAGTTTGTCATAAAATGGTATAATCAAAAGAAACATTTTTAATTAAGAAAACAAATTATGAACAAGAAGTATGAGGCAAATAGCACATTGGCGACATTTTGCTGAAAGCCACACATCCTGCAGGATGACGTGCAACAGCTCACTAATTTAATATCACCGCCGCAACCTCCCGAATGCAGTGCGCCCCCACAATGTTGCAAATCAAGTCCCTGCCGTCCCAACCACGGCGGCGTTTTTCCCACTAAACTTTGCTTTATCTGTTCCACAGCGCCTCTGTTATGATCCTGCTAAACTATTTCTTTGTTCGGGAGCGGCCATTGTGCAGGGCGCTACAGCAGCCTCGCGAGGCAATTAAAATTTTCCTGAAACAAGTTTCTGGCTTTAATTCAAATTTGCAAATTTCTGCAGCGAGCGCGAGCGGGGCGACGCTTCAATTCATCAGTCTTCGAATTTAGAAGTTGCGTCATCATCGCAGCTGTCATCTTAATCTACGCTACCGTTCTAAGTTATTAATGGAGTTATCAATCAAGCAGCAACTGTGAAAGTGGAAATGAGGAAAGCGCCCTTACTCTGCAATTTGCTTGATACCTGGCAATTGTTTCCGTTCGGTGATTATCCGGTTTGACATCTATCTTATATAATTGATAAATTATTTCATGTTCCTCTGATGTTAAAAAAATGAAAGTTTAATGCATGTATGCTTGTATCTGAAATACATGGGACATGTATTTTTACCATCGCTCCGGTGGTTTTCATAAAGCTCCTGCAAAGCGTTCTTTGGGTATAGGTGTAGGACCGTATCACTCGTGACAATTTCTTATTGCCCCTTTTTTATTGCTCCATCTAAAGTTTGCAGGATTACAACGTTATGTGACAATCACCATTTGTTTTTGGAACAAGCAGTCTCGACCGTGGCTTTGTAACTGAAGTTTTTGTCGTCGTTTGCCAGAACCATAATTCGTTTCTGTGACCAAACACTTAAGTACGTTTTCGAATTTAAGTTGTACAGCTGCAACAACTGTTGACATACCTCCACATTATGCTGCTTTTGCTGAGGGGTTAGAGTATAAAAAACCCTTTGAACAAAGAGCTTTGCCATTTTTAACTCTTTATGTACGATGGTATGCAATGTTTCCAGAAACACATTTGGTACATTCACTAATCAATTAAATGGCATTCACAATTATTAAGTCTGATACACTCTGGATAATTTATGGCTTGCCCGTATTTAGAAAATGTCTGCTGCTTATGCCTTTCTCAGTACAGTTCTCAGTATCTTTGAACTCCAATATTCAGCAAGTTCAATGTTGCATTTCCATACATGCCTACTAATCTTGTATGGATGTACAAAGTAGTTCTTCTTCCCTCCTCAGATACCACACATTGTCTGTTTTCATAGCTCGCTCCTTGGTGCACAAATGCAGTCGCGGCTTTGTATAAATTATTTACTATGTTTCCTTCTTATCGTTCCATAACAACTACCTTCTCATAAAGTTAAGTTTATCTAACAGAAGCTTTTCTATAAAACATTCAGCTCAGAAATCTAACTTTTATTCCATTAAATCTGTAGGCTCCCAAGCTAGAGTATCATAGCCACTGATCACCTCTCTTGTAATAATAATTACAATCAACAAAAACTAATCTTCTTCAACATCATCAAAATAATCACTTGCAGTCTCAATTACCTCTTCATTTAAGCAAAATTTCTTTCTATCCAGGAATATTTGAAAGCCAACACTATTCTTCTTGGTAATATAGAAATTCTTTCCTAAATTCTTGTTTGTCCAAAAGTGTTGTGTAAATCTGGTAAAAATGGAACCAACCTGGATATATATAAGTTTAATTGCCGTTTTTCTTTCCAAATAAAAGAAATCATTTTCGTTCATTTAATATCTGCATGTTTATACTTAGTCTATTAGGTTAGCAAGTAAATTTAATAACAATACGGATAAGTGGCATGTAAGAAGTATCACTCTAATATGACCTCTTAATATGTATTATCTGTAACATCACTAAATTTACACCTCTTTAAACGTCTTGGTTAACACAGTTGTTATTAGTGCACTAGGATGATTACGAATTCGATTCTTGTATCTGTTGTCAAAGTCTTTGTGGGCGGACAATGTGGTCGTGTTATCGCCAAATGTAAAAGTAATCGTGTTTTCGTTACACGGTAAGTCAGCCATAAATAGATGGCAGAGCATAGGCTCTAATACGCTCTTAGGGCGGAATGAATTGCAAAATGGCTGTAATTTAATTCAATTTGGTAAAATCTGTCTTCTACATATGATTTGAACAGTAGATAATATCGACAAAAATTTAAAAATACTATTGTACAAACAGTTTTTTCTTAAAAATCTCTTCCTATGGTATATACATACTATCCTGCGAATTTGTTCTGCTATCGAATATTTTTGCTGTAAACCAAACTGATGCTCAGGAATTAAATATTTTTCTTCAATGATGGTAGTTAATCTTTTTAATATTATTCGTTCAAGTAATTTGGAGAAAACTAGAAATAACGAAATTGATCTATGTGAAGCTGGTATGTGTGTTGGTTTGTCTGGTTTTTGTATAAAAATCACTTGCTCAAATTTCCATTGTATTAGAAAATGCTGGGTTTTTAGAATTACATTGAATATTCCTGTTGTTAAAGATACAGCTTTCTTTGGAAGTTCACGATGTAATTCTGTTGTAATTTGATCATAACTTGGCACGTTGTGGGGTTTGGATCCATTGGTTCCACGAATGGATGGGACAGAAGCTTAAAATCTTTTCGTTTTCCTGGTTGGGTGGTGCTATGGTGTTGGTCAGGCGATAAATTTTGTGTGTAGTCGTTGAATATTTTATTTTTGCACTATGTAAAAAAAATCAGCAAGTGCCTAAGTTTAATAAAAATGCACAAAAACTTTCAAATTTTTGTATAGAGAATATACAATTAATAAATTTGTTGTTAGTTAGTGCCAAGTTTAGTAGAATTATGAGGATATAAGCACTAATAATGGCCAATCCGTAAAAGGAGACAGCAACAACTTCAATAGGATGTAAACGCTAAATTACAAAGTGTAATGCGTTTTAGACGGCCTTCAATCGCAAAATGCTAAAGTTCATAAATTAAATTTAGTACAAACATGCCGCAGCTGCAAAATGATAACGTGATTAATGATTTAGTGTTCTGCTTATTTATAGCGCGAACAAAATTTCAGATAGCAGACGAGTAGCAGACTTGCAATTTGGATTCATTATTTATGGTCCTATAAACAATTTAGAATTACTCAACTTAAACGAATTAATTCCTTAACGCAAAAAACTATTAATGCTATAAAAACTGTACGACTATAAATAAATAGTGCTTTATTGAAAATGTTTGTGCTGGAGGGCAGTAAACGCATCAAATAAAAAGTTAAGGTGCCCAATTCCTCATTTTTTTCTGTGAAAGCCGGTTTGCCCCATTTCATTTTACGCTTCACAAAAAAGGTCAATAACCCCAAATCAATAGGGTTCTAAACACCCAATTTTTCATTGTTGGTTGCGTGCTTCATAATAGTAGTTTTGCACAGTTACAGTAATTGCCTGTTGAATTATGCAAAAGCGTTTTCACACTTAGCTTAGCAGCAGGGATTACATTTTAACAATTTAGATATATAATATTTTGGTGAATTGTATTTATATAAATATGCAACCTTACCTTTTAAGAGTTGATATCAATCTTTTCAGTTGTGTAGTTATTGTAGAATATTTTAAGCAAAAAAATTACAAACTATATTTGCTCTTATTTGGTTTAGGAGATTCAGAACTGGCAATTTTAATTTAGAAGGTAGAGACCGCAATGGTCGCCCATTCACTAATGATACCCTCATCAAGGCCATAGGTACGATAAACTGTTAGTGAGTTAGTAAATATTTAAAAAAAATTTTTAACAAAGGTGTAGAAAAAATTTTTTTGATACCACTCAAAAAAGAAATTTAATTTACTCAACAACAATACAATCCGCATATTGACCTTCCACATGAACTTTCTTACTTGCAAACCAAAAGAACTATCATAGCAGCAAAACAGATCGAAATCTCCTTAGAGAAAACCGGGATCAAATATTGAATTAGAAGTACCACTAAAAACTTCACTTGATGTAGAAAAAGCAATAGAAGACTTAAGTAAACCCATTCAAACAGCAGCATAGCAAGTAACATCGGGTACAGAAGAGACATATTATAGAAAAATGGCTTACAATTTTAAAAGAAAACTGACACAATAAATTTGTAAAGGAACTTGAAAAGTTATCACAAAAGCTTAAAAATGATTCTATTAAAGAATTAATCCCGATTGAAGGGCACGGATGATCCGCTTAAATAGCTACGTGTAAAATAAATTATCTACAGCAGCAAATACCAAAAAGCTACAACTATGGACAAACATTTAAGAACAATATTACAACCTAATTCTTCTCATCTACTAATAGACGAAGATCTATTACTAATTATCTCAAAAGCATTAGAAAGATTAATTTTAATAGAAATAATACCAATAATTGACGAACATCATCTCGTACCTACACATTAAATCGGATTTAGGAATGGATATGGAACCACATAGTAGATACATCGATTAATAAATTATAGCAACTGATGTTTTGGAAATAAATGATGTTCAACTACTTCTATAGATATAAATAAAGTTTTTAATAAGCTTTGATATAACGGTTTATTACACAAACTAAAATGTACTTTCCACAAACGGTATATTTATAATTGAAATTCTAAACAGAACATTTTGAGTTAAATATCAAGAGGTATGTATCAAACTGTTCCAAATTTAATTAGGTGTATTACAGAGAAATGTTTTTGGTCATATATTTTATTGAATATACATTGCAGATTTACCAGAAACCACTTTAGTAGTGATTGTCATGTATGCTGTCGATACAAAAATATTATGGTCACATGAAAATACCACAGTTGTTTCTAGAGACACAATCACATTGAAACTAATTCGAAGAATGGTTATAACATTTGGGAATAAAAGCTAACGAAACTAAATTTACACATATTACTTTGGAATTTAAATTGTCATGCCACAAGAAGAGATATAAAGATATTATAATAAAGTACTCAGAACAATAGCCAATGCATTATGGTGTGTATCTAAAACAATACTACATACCCATTAAGGTAACTTACAGTACGACAATAAATCGCACAATTCAATGCCAAATCAATCATGTGTGCGTGTGCGTGTGTGTCTGTCGGTGTGTCAGTAAACGGGAAGTTACTTGTAGGTAGGGGACGCGGTGCGAAGCTTTTGGTAAAAATCGGCCGAGCCGTTTGGTCGCAAGGTCGCAAAATCGGTAAAATAGGAACTCGAAAAAAAATTGAAGCCCAGGATTTTTGCCAGAATTACCCAAATAATAGGATAAGAAAAGTCGTGTGATGTTCACACCAGAGTTTTGATGATGTAGATAGGACAAAAAAATTGAAAAGTTTTAACTCAGCAAACCTTGCAAATCGTTTTACTGAAATAGTTACTGTCATTTAGTTAGATAAAAGGTATTATAAAAATGATATAGTGGTTAACATAATAAAAAATTATAGGAAACTTAAAAGCAAAAAATGTTCTCTTTAAAGAGATACTGTAATTATTTGGTAGAAGATTGCGGGCTCTTAAACTTGTAGTTTCAAAACCCAAACCGTTCATTACCAACCAATTCCATTTTCCATTTACAACTCGTACTTTGTTAACACATATGCATATGCGCTTGTAAATTTTTTTCTCCGACTTTGCTAGATGCATTCTTAATCATATTTGACTAGCCCTCGTATATATAATAGCTAGCTATAACCAATAGCTAAATTATACATTTCAAAAACCAGCTGTTCGTTTCCAACTGTGTATTTATTTGAAAGCAACAAAAACGAGCAGTTGCTGGCGTATCGCCAATTTCACTTGTTGCGTTCAAAACTAAATAACCTCTGGCCCGTGCTATATTGGTACACATTTTTAATGGAGCTATAAAGCTCCGTGTGATAGAATTATGCTGTTTTTTTATTTTTATTAATTAAACAGTCTGCTAGAAAATATTGCAGGGTTTGTTTTTGAAAGGTACTAAAACATAATAAACTATTCATTTTGGAAGCGTTTACCAAGTTTTTCGTTGCAAATGTTCAACAACATGTTAGGGCGCCACCTTTCCAAATTGCAAGAATTAAAATTATCGGTTTGTAGACTATGTAAACAACCAACTAAAAAGGAAATGCATAAATTAAAAAAGATCTCCCTAGACTGAATTATAAGGAAATATTTATAGGTGTTTTACAGTAGATCTTCGTCCCATAAAAGCTCGTCTAACTGTTTTTTATAACCATGGATTGATTTTTATTCTTACAAAGCTTTCAACAATTCTTTATTGCAAATTTTAGTTCATTTAAAATAAATTGAATTTTAGAAATATCCGTAAAAACAAAAATCCAGGAGACTTAGGTCAGGTGACCTACGTGGCCATACTTTTGGAGCTCCTTTATCAATACATCTTTTTTTTAATAGGCGCTGGTATTGAAATCTGAAAATATTTCCAACCTTGCTTCAGCACAGCATTATCAAGTAAAGAGAATACGGGTTCTTCAAAAAATGAAACGTTATTTTCACCAGTAAGTCGTTAGAATAAGAACTATTATCAATTATTTCTACCCACACATTTACATAGAATTGCTGGTGGTGCTTTTCTTGAAAAAAGTTGTAAGGATTTTTATCCGATCAAACGTATTTACTATTGAAATTAAAAACACTACAGTGATCAAATGTAGTTTCGTCGAATAAAACTGGTTCTTTAACCTGACGTGTTCGAAAAATCAAACTTTTTTATATACAGAGATTCAAACTACCATAGTTTCTACTGAAAATTTATGAAAATGCTCCCAACAAAAAATGACATTTACCAGAGTCCGCCCATTTGGAACTCTTCCAAGTGAGTTAGAAATTTCATCATAGAATGCGTTTAAGTCTCATAAATTTTATCTTTTTAAATTTAATTTTCCAAAGAATCTATAATCTATGGACTATATTACAATAAGTAAATGATATAATACATATCTAATATGAAGGATAAATATTCACTAACATTTTCCTATTATTTACAATTTAACAATGAATGTATTTAGAAAATCGACAATTAAATTTTACTTAGCAGGTCGCATGGAAGATATTTCTTGAGTTTTGTGTATTTAGTTAGTTTAGCGGGATATTTATCAGGCTGTTAGAATGGTTTCTTAGCCTATTTTTGTATTTTTAGGCAAATTTAGTTATCTCTCCTTTTTTCGGTTATAATTTGAATATCATGGGCTATAATGTTATTTAGTATATATCAAGAGGCCCTGGTTATTGTTTGAAGTGCTTTAGATCAAAACCTTTCTAAAATTTTGTTATTAAATCTTGCTACAGATCCCTTTAGTTGGATTCTATAACATTATGAAGGTTTTAGGATAACCTTTTAAATTCAAACTTTTGATCCTTGTCCACTTATCCAGTGCACTCTATTTAATTTGTGTTCTACACTCAAGAAGGATATGGTAAAACGTCTAACTGCCTTTGAGATGTGGACCTATAGTAGATTGCCTGGACACAGAGAATTATAAACGAAGAAGTTCTCCACCGATTACGAAAAAACGGAATTAGAATCGACTTTGTAAATTGGCGTATTTCGGACACGTAATGCGCCACGATAAATACATAACGCTCCAATATATCATATAAGCAAAAATTGAAGGAAAGTTGGTCCGGACTAAATAAAAAAAAATTGATACACAAGGCAAGAAATAGATGGAGTTGTGCCATAATGCTAGCCAACCTCAATAAATGAAACGGCACCTGCAGAAGAAAAAGAAGAAGATGTTTACATTTTGTTATAATTTAGTTAATGTTCATTTAAAAAGACAATTGTTTTAACAATTTATAAATATGATGTTATTGATTTTGGTTCACCATTTAGTTAACTATATTTGCATTTTATCAACATTCACCTATAACACTTTTGATAGAGTAAGATGGTATGTACGACTGTATCATCTGCATACTCGCTATATTTTGTAAAGTGAGTAGATTTTCAGTAAATACAAGATAAAAAATCTGTTAAAGCACACTATTCTGAGTGACACCAGTGTTGATTGGATGAAGAGAGGTTATTTTATCTCAGTACTAAACAAGGTAATGCCGACGTAAGTAGAGCTAAAGGATTGTAAAATAATTATGTAAAAAAATGTTGTAAAAGAGATGCCCGTGTTATGTTTAGGAAGATTACAGCACAATGTTTTTTTTATGTTTTGTATATTGTCAGATATAGTAATGAATTCGCTCCGTAGTTGCGTGTTGTGAACTTAATGTAAATTGATATTTGGGTATTACTTGACACAGCATTAGTTTTATTTTTGCCAACATTATTTTTCCAGAATCTTCGCTATTTTTTAGTAGTAGGCCAATAAAACTATAAGATCATATATTTTGTAGAGGTTTACTCTATTAAGATGGTTTGTTTGATTTCTACAAAAGAGGTAAATAACCAGTTCATAAAAGTGCGTTGAAAATCTGCTTAATATACTGCAAGCTTGCTTTTGAAAGTTTCCTGAAAATTTTTATAGTAACAAAGTAATGTCCAGTTTTAATTTTTGTTTAAATTTGGTTTATGGTAAATCTTGATAATGGTGGTACAAGTTGATAGAAGGATCCTAAAGATTTATATACATCCTTCTCCATGCCACAATAATTTACTACAGGATTAGGTTAAACAACTGTAAAAAGATGTTACCAAAACTATGAGTTTTGTTCTTTTTGCTTTTGGCGCATTCTCCATTAACTGTGCTAATGATTGAAAAGTTGCAAAAGATTAACTGTACCGATCACCTTCCAGAATAAACATTCAGCTACTTCTGTGGCAGAACGATACTTAAGACAGTTTTAAAACGGCATTGTGTTTGTCTTTGTTTAGCAGGATTATTAGTTGTTTTGCAATTTAGTTGAGTCTTTATCTTCTGATGCTCGAGTTTCATGTTATGTTTTGCTTCACTACATAAACACATGTCTACTTAGGTTAAATAAACAGCCAGAATGACAAAATTTAGTTTGTGTTTTAAATTTTGTAATTCTAGCTCAAGAAATTAGAAGCGCGACGTGCAATAAAATTATTTATAATCAAATATAATGTTTTGGTATTTAATATAACTGATGTAAAACAAAAGGATAATATTGAAAGTTAACTGTAATCATATTAATTTTTAAAAGTTATTGTTAAAAGCATTGCTACAATTCTAGCTATTTGTTAAGTTATTTACTAGTAGTTATATTATTCTACAATGTTAAAAAAATCCTAAAGTTACTTAAATAGCAGATAGTAAAAAATAATAAAATTGGGAGAGTTCCAAAAAATAATTAATTTCATTTCAATTAAGCAATAAAGGACTTTAAACAAAAAATCTCTTTGAAGAAAATCCTACTAAACGTTTAACATTAGTTTCCTTTTCGTAACGCCTCTACTAGAAGTGCTTGAAGTATTAAATAGCTTTTTAAATATTTCAGTAGCTTTATAAATGCCGTTAAAGCTTTTCAAAGTTGCATTTAGTATTTAATTATATATTTTTTAGAGCTCGCAATTGAACCAGTGGTTTAAAACTTTTATAATTTAATCTTTAAATTAAGAATAATTACTGCTAGTTACGTCTTAAATTTATTTTTTAAAATTTATAATTTCAATTTCAAAATGCAAGGTTGCTTTGCTGTACGCTCTTAATGTTAGGAATTATGCCATAATGTCAGCACTCCGTGTCATATGTATTAAATTTATATTTATTTACATTACATGATAAGATGAAGACAATTACTAAACGTTGCACGAGATGGCGAGTTGTTTCAAATAGCAGAAATTCTACAACCAATATCAAAGATATTAAAATAAAAACACAAGAGAATTAGGACATGTAGTTGTCAACTTATCAAATTTTAAACAAATAAGAATAAATACTTCATTACTGATGTGTTTGTTAATCTTAAACAAAAGAGATATACCAGAGACATTCAAAATACCAAATTACGTATAAGCTCTATTGTAGAATTTATATCTCCTCACGCTGAAACGGGTATTCTGCAATGTCTAAGATTTCAAAGCTACAAATGCAGTAAAAGCTATTGTATAAAAATTTTAAGTTGCGTTAAATTTTTGAAAAGTGATTTGACTAAAAACTGTTTCAGAAGAACTGAAGATAGAGATATTAAGTGTGCTGGTAGCCACTCACTTAATTATAGAGGATATATGTTATACAAACAGCTTCACAAAAATAATTATCTTAAGCCTCATATGCTCTAGTAACTAATCAAAGCTTGAAATACTCCCAGAAGTTTAATATTGAAGATAATTCAAACGTATCTTTAAATGTCAAAACTAATCTGACTAAATTTAAAATCATAACGAGAGTCCTAATATATTAAATAAATACAATGATGAATATCGTTTCCATGCTAATCAATAAGATGACAATACTAGCGCATTTACTAAAAATAATAATATGGAGTGTCAATGGTTTGTCTAAACATATATAGAAAGTACTTGAAGAACCATAAAATTGATATAATGATCATTGCTGATATGTAGTGCCGACTGAAAGACAAATTTTTATTTTACCTTATAATCTCGGTTATATTTCAACCAAACCTTATTAGCCCAATGTCGAATTTGTATTTATTGAAATACATCAATTTGTGTGTACTGTGGATCACTGTTAAAATAAACTAAGTAATGGTAAATTGAAAATTCCCAATAATGTCATATTCCAGGAACATAAATAATAATTTTGTGAACAATTTTGCACAACATCAACCTACAATAAGCTCCCAAATCTAACAAGTGCAAATGGTGTTAACAAACAGTAATACATTAGTTTCTAAGTCACAAGATGTAATTACATAAAAAATCCTGATAATACCGCAAATTCTGGTTTAAAAGTTTAATAAAATCACCACTCGACCACTATGAACTACCTAAATTTGAAAAATTTGTGATGCAAGTTTTTCAAAATAAGTTTTAATTCTAAATCGTTATGATAATACACTTTCGCGACCAATTCACTAGTATACCAGTACACATAGAATCATCAAACATAGAACCTTGGACCATAAGTAACCAAGAAAAATTAGACCAGTTCACTCAGTACTTAGCTAATAATTTTACCCCTATTAATAACTTAAAAATGTTGAATAAACTACCAAAAAAAGATTAAAAGAGTAATTTTTATCTGAAAAGTCATCGACTACCATTACCTCGTAGAAACCAATAAGTTAATTATCTGCAATTTTGAAACTACTGTTACATACAATTCCGGAACATCAGTTTGTTTTTCGCTCAGAACATACACCTATATAACAATGTCATCACATAATACATGCCATTACTGAGGCTATAAATTCAAAAAATATCGTTCGACAGCTTTTTTTAAATTTGATATTACTTGGCATGATGACATACAAAATTAAACAGTTTCTACCTACTTTATCTTTTAACTTATTAAAATTTTATCTAGGGGATAAATATTTTAAAATAAGAGTAACTGACCCAACATGTAAATTCCAACTTATCGCATCAAAATTATCCCAAGCCTAATGCTGTACCTGATCTACACCTTTGATCTCCAAACTATCAATTGCATTATAATGGGAACATTTGAAGATGACACAACTCTGTAATTTACGAAGATTATGTAGCAGCGAGTTTGAACCTTCAGGGACATCTCTTTCAGCAGAAAAATGGCTCAAAAAATGGAAAATCAACAACTTATTATATTCACCAGAAGAAAACAATATCCACCAGTTTCTATTAATAAAAATATCTCAAGAACATGATGTGTAAAGTATTTTGGGATCCGTCAGGACGTTGATTCAAAAAGTGCACATAACAAAAATCTAAAACAGAATGAAATAAAAACGAAAGAACTATATTGGTTACTAAATAGAAGTTAAAAATTGTCCCTAGTAAATAAAACATTGATCTATTAAGTTATAATTACGTCTATGTGTATTTACGACATAGATGTGGGGATTTGGCATGAAAATAACAACAGACAACAAGACTAAAATGGTCGATAGATCTTAGTGAGATAGAACAGATCTTCTTGATAAAGAAGCTTCATCAAAACAAAGAGAGAACTATTTTCCAATATTTTCTAAATTAGTGAAATACTAGGGTTGTCGCAAAACTACTGAGAGTGTAAAGGTAAAGGTGTGCAAAGCAACTCATCTGGCAGCATTGACAATGATTTTAATATCAACTCCTCGGCAGTCTCGCTGTAGAATTAGTTTCAATACAGTTGTTGAGTGTGACTCTACTGTTTTTCGCATGAGTAAAATAGATACAAAAGAGGAGCAACGTTGCGCGATCAAATTTAGTTTTCGCCTGGATAAATCGGGTGCCAAAACGGCGAAAATTATGAAAAAGGTTTACAAGAAAGAATACTTGAGTGATGCAACAATTGTTCGTTGGCATTGAGGGAAAGGAATCAGCAGCATTAATCCTTCAACATGTGTTAATAAAACAAACGTCAATACTGTGGACACTATTATTCGAAAGGACAGCAATTTGTCTACTGGACTTCTCGTTCAACTACTTGACATTTTAAAAAACTTCTGCGTGACAACTTGCACCCGAGGAAAGTCGGTTCGGTCTGGGTAGCTCATTTTTTGACACGAGAGCAATTGGACAAGAGAGTTGACATTTTCCAGCAGTGGTTACAAATGATGGATAAGGATCCTGGTTTCTTGAATCGGCTCGTTACCTGCTAGGAAATTTGAATTCATCATTTCGACCCATATATTAGTGATGGTGACAATTTGTAAGCGTACAGTTGACAAAAATGTATGTTTTTTAAAAGTGATAGAGTGTTGTATTTTTGTTTTCTTTCAACAACTGTACAGAGAATACCACTGAACGAAAACAGTTGAAGTTTGTACCCTGGTTAGCTAAATGGTTTTTCTACCCATCTGCTTTGGCCGAATGTCGATAGATAGCATTATTCGCGAGAACGAGCGATACTTTCAGTAGTTTTGCGACAACCCATGTTGCTCAAGAGAAAAATACACTGTTGTAATAAAACAAAAAATGGTAATAATACTAAAACTGAGGATGTGGTAGCCAATTATATAATCCTAAATCGATAAAAAAATACAAATACTTAAAAAAAGTATTGCTATCTGAAGAATTAATTTATTAACAAAAATTAATTGTTTAATAGGTATAGACGCTACTGACTACGCATTGTGGAAGGTAACAAAACGAATTAAACAATTGTTATCTATTCTATCAATCAAAGAAATAACTACAAACAAATTAGAAAGGAAAATAAACCAAACGAAATTCAACCCTATTAGAATAAAAAAACTTGAACTTTATTCACCAATTTGGTTTTAGAAATAATCATGGAACAATCATCGTCAAGACTTGGTATAACGACTGTTATATAATGTCATACTATGCTTTTGAACTATTAAAGTCGTACTTAGAAGATATTTTTAAGTAAGATATCAATATGTGTACTCAAAATAAAACTCATATATGCAAAAGTATTGCATAGAAACATATTCGGGCAAAATGTATACTTGATTTTGATAACCAATCTCTCAATTAACGGATTTTCTAATAAGAAGGAAGCAATTAGGAAGAAGTTTAAAATTAAATAAAACACAAATGGCTTAAATTGTAAATTGGCTTAAAAGTTTTGTTTTATTTTAAATTATATTTGATACTATTATGTTTTAAACAAAACATAATTCAAATGGCTCACGGCTGCCCAATTTTACATTACTGGGTGCAACACATTAGGCTGTATTCCACGAATGGCGTATTTGATGTTTCTTTTTCAATCATTCAGAATTTGTGATCTCCAGTAAGCATGTGCTTTAACATAACACATGAGAATTTTTTTAATGACATTAAACTGCAGGATTCCAGGTTAATTTCATAAGATTGAGAATTCACTAAACTCTACCTCCAAAAAGTTGATGATTGCTCGTAACACTGTTTTATTATATATTATTTTGTTTATATTATCCAATAACACATTATATGTAACTATGTGTTCTTCATGATTCTTAAAAAAATAGGTCCAATAGTATTTCTGTGTCGTAAATCCAACCATAGAGTTAGTTTCCGTGTTAACTTTTGGTTTGTATTAGTTCGAAAAAATTAACCAAAAGTATTTTGTAAAAAACTGTAATCAATTTCCAGTTTCCCCGACGTCTAATTGAAATATAGGTTTTAACTGCAAAACTGACTAAGTTGTCTGTGAAAGTCGCAATTTCTAAGTTTTCACTTTGAGTCTTCACGGACACTGGCTTAAATAGCAGTTTTTTATTTATTTTATGCATTTCTTGCATTTAGTTGTCTTATAGGCATCCTTTTATCGTGTGAAGTAAACTACATTTCGACGAATTGTAAGCTCAGAAGGACAAATATTATGACTGTAGATTTTGCGAAGTGCAGGATGCGTTGGGCAAATCGAGTTTCTATTTTAATATTTTTTTCATAATTTCTGAGCATCCTTGAAGTGTAAAACGATACGTAATTACTAAATATGACTGACACCAACACGCGGTTACGACGTTTCAAACATGCCTTCAAAGTTCAAGTCCACCTAAACGGAAAACAAAACATTCAGACAAGACCAACTAGCTCGGACTACATTTTAGATTAATATAGAAGAAACATATATTTACTAAACAAAAACAACTAGAAATCAAATTGAAAAACTATACTAGATTAACACCAAGCAATCCAGTTTTGAATAACTGCGAACTAAATTAACATTGGAATTATTCAAGGATTCCAAAGCAGAGTGTTGCAAGTGTTTGTAACTGCACAGTAGTATGTCTCTAACATTTTCATATATAGACTTTCATATTAAATGTACTAATAGTTAAACATAAAATAATCAAGTTTAGTATAAAATGGAAGTCCATCCCATTAAAGATAAACAATTTGATACGCTCAACAAGTAAGCTAATCAAATAACCAAAATAAACCGTTAGATTTACTAAAGAGATTCGTGACCTGTAAATTTAGATTAAGAACTATAGGAAAGCGTTCACGGAAATCCTCCTACTATATGTATATCATACAATGAACGTGATGTCTTAGGAAAACAGATTGCTTCAATTCAATAAATGAGATGTACAAAGAGAAATTTGTAAAACAATAATTGTATGTAGTTTGCAACCTCGCAATCTTAAAGCTGCTAGCAAAACATCCAAGTTCGAAGTGAAAACAAGCGCTGCCTTCGCGTTGCGGTAAACTCAATTGCCGCCACTTTTTGATATCCAGCGATGCGGTTATCCCAGACTTGTTATAAGCAACCGCCGCCGCGAATTGGAATCGATACAAACCGGCGAAGGTATTCGAAGTAATGAAGTTTGTGGAGCGGTGTGCTCAAAGGAAATTACCGGGGCGATGCCGGGTTACGAAATCATTCGCGCCCTTACATCTCTGGCGGGACTGTTGAGCTTATTTGCAAATTGCAGTCGCGAACCGACCTGCGTGGCTTCCGTTGATGTTATGGGCGCGCACTTAATGCAACAATATCACGTTAATTAAAGCTCGACCGAGCTAAATGAGCAATAAGCAATTAACTATAATGATTAGTAGAAGTATTATAAGTTTACCCCAAATACACGGGAGTATAGAAGATTAAATCACTTAAAACAGTTTGGATGCAAATTAATGCTGAAAAACTCAAGTGAAACATCTTAAAATAAATACCTTGCATTAGAAAAACCAAAAGGTCCAAATTACTCTATAGTTGTTGACAAAATGTTGAAGCTCTACAAACTCATACGCAGAAACAGTCTAAAGCTACACAGTTAAATTGCGTGTGATAAAGTTCTATCTTTACTAGAACAAATCATTGAAGGTAAGCTTTAGTGTTCCATAAATTAGGAGGAATTCTATCCCCCCCAAAAAATGCAAAAATGTTTATTCAGGAATTTTCCAAAAATTGTCAAACAAAATTGATGTTGCAAATATACATAAAGCAGAATACTTGGAGAATGCAATTAGGACAACACTCACCACTATAAGCATACCAGAAGAACATAACATTCTCACAACAATTAAATAATACATCAATTACTGTTACTCGTAATTACACAATTAAAGCAAAATAGTAAGCAAATTTTATTAGAAATTCCTCTCTACACAAAGATTGCCAGATTTTGTTAAGTCATAAAAAGTAAAAACTTCTGTGTCTAATATTCCAACTACCTCTAATAATCTGAAGACGATGGAACTGATGTTGCAAGTTAAAGAAAGGTAAACTCTGAGTGTTTTTCCAGCATGATATAAAGAAAAAATTAAAATAAACAGAGAAAACAAAAATAGACCCCCCCCCCATTGATGCATACAAAAGCAAATATAAAATAAAGAATTGGTACCTGTAGATATGCTAGAGATTAAAATAACAGCCCAGTATAAAGCGTGGAGATGGATCCGCTAGAGTCTATGGCACAGCAGTACTTCCATTGTGGCTATTCCACTGCTGCTTTCTTAAAGGCGTTTGGTTTCACAACCGCGTTGATCTAAGCTACTTGTGAAAAGAACTTTGGCTGATCCCCATACTATCCTAAAGTAGCAACAAACCGCGAATGACTCTTGATTTCTTATTACCTAATAATAAAATCACCCTCCTTAAGAAAATTGTCTTTGTTACCGTTGTCCATTTTTAGAAGTGAATAAAAAATGACAATTATTCTCTTTTTCTTTGGGCTTTTTTCATTGTGCTGTTTTATGCATGCTATTCTCTTTTCAAGTGGGCCAGTTCTCGTATGCAATTCACACTTACGGCACAAGTACTCAACGTTTTTTTTACAGCTCATTCAATACAATCGTTTGCAAAGCTTCCATAATGTCTTCTTAATTCCGAAGTGTCCTTTTGACGTTGCATCAGCTTCTTGGTACTAATAATTGCAACTTGGTTTCAGTACTATCGATGTTGCCCAGGGTTCTTTTCGGGAAAAAAATCCTCCTAATATTAATGAATCTCTTTGACCGTTGGGTTTAGTGCGTTGATTTCTTCCCTCGGTAGCCTCACCACTTAGGACTTTCATTTCGGGTCAAATTCCTGCTCGCGACTTAGCTCTATAGCTGGTTAATCAACAATCACGGTACTTCCTCGCAATTCTTTTTTTTTCTTCGGGACTTCATAAACAAAGTACATACATCTAGTTCTAATCTAATTTTTCTTTCAAACTTCGCGAGTGTTCTCTAATTGCATTCGAAAACATTATATAAGGTGACGATTTCTTAAGGCGGTAACTTTGTTTGTAAATCAAAATAATTGGTTCTGTTTGTTGCTTATGTTTATTTAAACGTTTAAATTTTTTTTTGTTAAGCCATAACGATCAGATCAATCAAGTGGCCGCCGCCAGTATTGATGTACTATTCTGGCTCGTTTCACAGCAGTTTCTATGATTTTTCTTAAAACTTCTGGAAATAAATTCTCCACTTCTTGTCAGATGTTTTCCTTTAGGGCTGTCAAGATCTGTGGCTTGTATATATAGACCTGTGACTCCAAAAAACTTCAAAAAGCGGTCAAATCGATCGATCTTTCGGGTTAGTGCGATAGATTAAGCGGCCAGAAAACACTTACTTTAGAGTATGCACTGGCACTCGTGTAGTATGTACGGTTACAGTGTCCTTTTGGAATCATATGTTCTCTAAACCCAATTCGTCAATTTAGGGCAAAAAGAAGTCTGTAACACTCATAAGTCACAGTAAGTGTTTCCGACGCCGTTTTCGAAAAAATGTGAGCCAAGGAGGGCTTAACTGAAATTTACATGCGATTGGCGGATCTACAGGCAATAGTTGATGCACTATTTGCACTTTGTACGAAAACATCTTCAAGTATTTCAAGAAAAGTTGGTGTAAAGACCGTCTATTGATGCTCAATTGCGTGCCTCGTCCTCTGGACATTTGCAGCCACAACAGTAACATTCTCGACCAAACGGCTGCTTCAGGGTCGATCACGTCTGCTACTGTCCCGTAGCCAGTTTCTTTTATTTTTGCCTTTAACTCTTCTTTAAAACTTTTACAATGTGTCTGCAAAAGGGCTCTTCTACATATACCTTTATTTCTTGCATTTTTATTTTTAATATTCTGTACAAATTTTTTGTTCTGCATCTATTTTTGTTTCTTGTAACTTCTTCCTTCATTTTCCGATAAAATTTCTGGAATATGATTCTGAATTTGTGTATAATTATTCTCCCAACATTTTGGAACTTCTTCGTATTTACTTTTATTTCATATAATTCATTTCTGAATTATCTTTTTGCATTTATCTTTAATATTTTGCCTAAAGCAAACTTTAAACTTTATTATTCATTTTCCGGATGTTCTTTAAAATCAACCTCAATTTTTGTAATTCTTCTTTTTTTCGGTTTTAACATATTTGTAGCTATGTTTTTGAACAAATGCCTAAATCAATCAAAACTTCCCCTTTTAGTGTAGCTTGGTTTACTTTGGCAGTGTAATTTATTAAAATAGTTCTCTAAGTGACGCCGAACTCCATACCTGACACCATTTGCAACAAGTTTGTTTTATAGGTTTGATTATTTATTTATCACTGGACGATTTGTTTTCCAGCGTACTCAAGTCACGTTTTTCGTACCTCTATTACTTGAATGCTTACTTCATATTACCTTTAACTTCTGGGGGTCGGTCGCTATGTCACGTTAAAAACGTTAAACAGTTACAGTATCATCTATCAATAGTTTTGGGTCGCACTAGCAAAAATGCGATTGTATTTAATTTAATTTAATCGAGCATATGTGAAGGAAGTTAGAATGTTATTATCTAAATATGCAGATCATGAATAAATCGGAAAATCTGCTTTTTTCCAAAAGGCATGGCAAGGAGTTTTCACGTTTGTCATAGAAAATCCCAAGAATTTTATGCCCTCAAGATGTAATTGTTTTCTTAGTGTTTTATATCATTGGCAATTAGTAGTTACTAATAATAGTTGGTCCTGAGTTACAAAGCATAATTTTGCTAAAATAATTTCTAGTAAAATACAAATCCGTTAAAACTAACATATCTTATAAATTATTTTTGTATTAGTAGCACATTATTTTGATCCGCATTAAAAAAATGTAGCAGGACATTAGTTCATTATGTAATAGAAGACACTGCTAGTAGATGTTAAAAAAAATACCATAGTAACCAACATTTAAAGGAATGCATTTACATTTTAATTTTAAATGTAAAATAAAAACATGGGGCCGGCGAAGAGTTTGCTCTGTAGGCAATCCCAGAACGAACTTAAAAAAACCTTTTGGTTTCGATTTCGAATTTCGGGAAAATTCGAAATCGAATATCTGGATAATTATTCGACATAGAATTTTTTCTTCATTTTCGAATTCAGCGTAAAATTTCCTATAAGAATCACATTTAAAATCGTAATGTTGCAAATTTTCCCGAAATTCGAAGTCGAATATCTCGAAAACTATTCGAAATAGAAACTTTTTGATTTCGATTTTGAAATCAGCGTAAAATTTCCTATAAGAATCCATTTTAAAATTTTAAAAAATCCATAATTTTGTGACAGCGACAGACAGACCGACAGACCGACAGACATATAGAATTCAGTAACGAACTTTTTAAGTTCGTTGAAAACAACTAATAATGTTAGACTAAGTAAAATAGAAAATTACAAAATACAAGAATACATCCCTAAAACAAGACAAATTTAGAAAAAAAGGAGTCCAGAGAAAAAGTGAATATGTTGGAGAATGAAAAAAAACGACCAAAAATATAAATAAATAAAAAAAATGTTGATTTATCTATAAAGTAAGTAATGACCATAGAAGTACTAGTCCACTCAAAAGACTTCACCTACTAAGAAAGAACACAGATAAATTATAAAAAAACAAAAGCCAATAAAAATTAAAAATAACCTTAGAGAGCAATTATGGCATATAGATAATGCTCTTACAAAAAATATAAAAATATAGAACAACTTATAGAATCTCATTAAATGAAAGACAAAAAAGCGCTGAAGTAGGTGACAAATAACCCGAGAAGGAGAGTGGAAAGCCACATAAGCAATAAGTTAGTGTTAATTTCTTTTCAAAATCTAAAGACAACAAATAAAGAAAAATTTCGTTAAAGACAAACATGCAATAGACTTGGAAACTGATTATGGATAACAAACTAAATACATAAAATATCTATTGAAAATGAAAGATACATCAAAACAGGAAAAGTAAAAGTAAACCAATAAAGGCAAAACTGAAATTAAGACAAATGAGAGAGAACTCCATAGAGGACATAAAAAAAATTAAGAATTTGAAAGCAACTGGGATATTGAAATTACAAATACGAAAAAAAATACTGTACTTCTAAAAAATGGAAATAATGTGAAAGAAGTAGGAGTAGAGTACTGAAAATATTAAGCAAAATGGAACATTTAATAAATATAAACAATAAAATAAGCTTATGGACTGAGTGGTTATAATGGAAGACAACAATTTGTTTTTTAAAAAATGTAAAGAGATAACGATAGAGGTAAGACAGTTATTAAAAGAGATCTGAATGGAAGAATAGGAAATGGAGCAGTAAGGAAAAACATTTGTCTTGGAAGAGTACGCTAAATGACAAATAAGCAAATTAAGAAATCTGTGCATACTAGACGGTCTTATAATAGCTAATATTGAATATCATTCACAAAGACACTAGAGAAGAAAGAAGTAGGAAAGGATTTTATTAGGATATATACAAAAAAAACAGTAAAAGACTAGAGTGGAAACAGAAAACTATTAGATAGTGTTATATAAAGCTGCAAAATAAAAAAAAATATTTAAAATTTTAAATTAGTGGATAGATGAAAGATCAACTAAACGAACGCTATGGATTTAGAAGTGAGGTTTAGAAAAATTTAAAATAAAATGTAAAATAAGTAATATAGGCTATAAAGAGTCTATATGAAATGCGATAAATGTTTAAACTAAGACATATTACCTACAAAATTTTTGAAATAAAAGTTAGTTAAGGCAGTATTGCAGTGTAAGTCCGTTGCTACATATTCTAGAGATAGATCAAGTGGTTACGAATAGCTATAATAGAACAAAAATATAGAACATAGAAAGTTGGAAAACGCAAATAATTGGACTTACGTACAGATGATTAACTACTACTAAATGATATAAAATAAACTTTACAATATAATTTAAAAGTACTTAATAACAAATTAAAAAACTAAAAAAAATAAAACAAACAATGATGGTTAATACAGAAACTAATCCAACAAAAATAGAAAAATAGTCTTACCATAGATAAAATTTGTAAATTTTGAGAGCAACTCTAAGTGAAAAATATGTAATCAAACAGAAGTAACTGAAATAATTGAAAACATTACTAAATTATTTTGTTTTAAATTTTTTTTTCAAGAAATAAGAATTACGTAAATTAGCAAAGTAGCGGTTTAATGGAGTTGTAATGGTACTATGACATAAATATTTTCTTGGATAATGTATAATTGATATCAAACAGGTAATAGATTTATGTTCAAGAAAAAAATTATACAGTCACAAGTGAGATTGTTGGATTACTTATACAAAATAAGCACGAAAAGAATAGTCAAAAGAGCAACAAAAATTAAAACGATCCAAAAGTAAACCAAGAAAGGGATTGAGGTAAGGATTTAGAGAAGTATTTAAAAAAAAGAGTGAACTATGGTAAATGATCAATGGGTCAAAATAAGAGAAAATGAAAAATATATGAAATACTACTTTACCACCAAATTAACCTGGACATTTAAAAATACAAGAGAATTTGGTTAAGTAACTAAATAAAATAAGTGACAAAAGTGTATTTAGTTGTGAGGGTTACTTCAATTACTTATATCTATGTTATTATTTCTGGTGTGGCGGCCTTTTCGCCTTTGAACCGCTTGTGTATCGTGGCGGTGTGCTGGTGGCTTTGATATCTGCCGCCACGTTTTGCTATCGCACACAAAACGGCATATGGGCTTTTGCTCAGCTGGCGAGTCTGCATACGCCGTCGGCGGCACCTTTTGAGACGCAAAGTGTTGTCGAATTAAGATTTCCCGCGGATGATCCGCCGCTAAGCCACGCGTGAAGCCCGGCACATACTCGAACCGCAAACCGGCCAGTGCGATCGTGCTTATTTTACCCACATTTAACCACCCCGCAAGACTTTCGCATCGCATCCCGGCTAGTGCGGTCGTGTTCCAGGCACGAAGACATCGCAACAAGGTGGCTACCGTGAAACCAACGCCGCCGAAGCCGAAGCCGATTACAGGTGAGCGATTTGGCAATTACTCATCGGTTGATATCGGTAGCCGCCCCTACCCGCTTTCGCGCCGGCCGTTTAAGGACGATTTGAGCCTCAGCGTTTTACGTTTCAAAACGGGCCGTACTTAGTTCCCCACACCGCACCACGAGGGCACGGCTATTTACACACCTGCCTTTCCAATTTCATTAAAAGTAAAATCATTTTCAAACATGTTGGAAAGCAAATTAACAAGTAGTTGGTAAAGTATGGTTTATTTGTATAATACAATGAAAAAAATGAGTTGGCCAAATAAAAAACGAAATAACTTACCTCGATGACCAAAGAGTTGATGCACAAAACATTCACCCAGAAAGAGATGATCGAATAGAAAGAATTACACCACAGTTGGCAATTGCAAGTGGTTGATCTCTAAGTCTCTAAGATTCTCCAAATTTTGAATTGCTATGATAATGTTTAAAGTTAACAAAATGAACATTGGCCAAAAATAAAACATAAGTCAGGCTTTAGCCAACACCCAATCGTGACCAACGGGAATTTTAGTTAGAAACTAGAGAATAAAGGCTAAACATGGTTATACCTGAGTAAAAAAAGAGAAACGCAACATATTTTAATGGCGTTGCTTTCTAATACTTGTGCAATGAAGACCAAATTGTATCTAATTAAGTTTACTGTGATTTTCTGGAGACTCACATTTCAAAAAAGGCTTAGAAAGCAACCTATATTTCTTTACAAAGCCATTTCGCCCAGCAAACGACTTATTCGTTCTAAATAGTTTTAGTTCTATATACGAGTAGTTTTTTTCATCACACTCTATGCGTTTCTGCAACCTTTGAAACCAGCCGTCAAATTGAAAGCTCTTTTTACTGCTACAGTTCAGAACCAACACCAAACGTCATTCTACTAGTTGCACTACAAGTTTGAACCTATGACAACTTGAGCTTGTTACAACATGCATTCATGGCTTAACCTATATTGCAAAACTTTCCTAGTACACGCTTGTGTAAGGAACAATATTCATAGATGAGGTGCGTATATTCTTGGATAGTAACGCAATTTTAGAAAAAAATTACACCAGAAATATACAACAACAAAAAAGAATAAGAAACAAGGGTCAGATGTGTAAATAAAAGTGAGTTGCATTAAAAATTTCAAATAAAAAATATTAACAATTTTTAATAAGGTAAAGAATAGATTGAGAAAAATATTAATTTGGAGAATATTAGTCTAAAGAAGAAATTTTTTAAAATATAACAAATATTATTATACGGTTAAGAATAAAGCCATAGCTAGTTTAGAATATATGTTTTTTTAAAATAAATTTGTGAAAGACCGCTAGATATACGATTGAACGTATATTTGCCAAACTCGCGAGGACGTGCACGGGAGGAAGAGAATGGAAGCAATCAGCCGCGAGCTTACCTACTGCTAGACGAACCACTCGTCCTTTTGTTGACTTTGAGTGACGAGGTCCGCATCTCCGCCGTTGGCGGGTGCGTGACTTATTTTGCCAGGCAGTAGAGGCGGGCCCGGGGCGGCGTGCTGAGGCGGAACCCTGGTGGGCCCGCAGGGTGGCACCAGTTTCCCTGTACGGGGAGCGTTGTCATCGAGCCCTGCTGTTTCATCGCTCCGTTGGAGCCGTACATCTGCTGAACTGCAACGAAACAAGCTGATAACGTTCGTTGGCTTTTCCGATAATGCCGGGGCCAGCGGCCGCCGGCAATAAATAGATGCTCTATCAAATCACCCCGTCGAGAGGTGAAGTTCTAACAAATGGTCCTCATAAACTAGCCCAGTGGCTGGGTCACAAAGATATTGTATTAAGTGATACATGAAAATAAAAGGAAAATGCGCAAGTTTTTATTCATATCATCACAAATGTTCGATGTCAGCTCCTGAAGGGTAGACCAGTTTCATTCATACATGCTATAGTGTATCCTTAACAGCAACAGTAATGCGGTTTAGAAGTTCAAGTTGGGGAGCCAGCCGAACAATACCAAATCTAAGAGAGTTCCACATTTAGGTTGTCACGCACTTTACTATACCAATGAGGTACAGCACTATATTGTTGGAATATGAAGTTGTTGAAAAATCCTCTGTCAGTTGTGAAAAGTTATGATATATATATATATATATATATATATATATATTATAACATATATATTTAAACAAATTAGTTCACGGAATGAACCGCGTCTATTTTTAGAAAATTCTCGACATTTCGGCATCGAATTTGATGCCATTTTCAAGACTTTAGCTCTTCACTCGGGGTCTCAATCTGCCTATTCCCCGAGGAGAGCTACGAGTCTTTGAGTAGCCTGCTTGGTCTTTTATTGGGTTAGGTGTGAAAGTTTGTTTGGCGGGAGATGGGTTGGGTTGGGGAAAGGATCGTATAAACTATTTTGGAAACTGTACAAAATATATTAAGTTTTGGTAAAACCTTTTATGAGAATTTTTCGTTGTAAAAGATGATCTTTTCAGTTAGATGAAATGTCGCCTCATCCTTGAACACCAGATAGCTACCAAATTCGTCATTATCCACCACCATCAGGCAAACTGGGTCTGTGCTGCCATTTGGATGTTTAAAACGAAGTTATATTTGTAATATCTTGTGAAATATATCTAACCCAATGATTCTCTTGTAATAATTGTATATATCAGCATAAAACTAAACATCTAATAAAAGCGCTGTTTTTAGTTTTTGACTTAAATAAAATGTTTTAATGTAGTTTTGTTTACAATTAGCCTAAATACAATATAACACAAAAAAAGTGTTATAAGATACATGGCATGAATGTAAATAGTTACCACCCTTTGGTGTTTTTTCTGCATAGATAACTTAACAGAGATTACATAATTAGAAAAAAAAATTTACTCTCTATGATCAAGCTTTTTGGTACGAATTAGACTTCTTTGTAAGTGTTAAATTGGGAATGTTTGCAGTTGACATGTTAAGATCGGTACTCAAACACGTTGCATATCTTGCAGCATAGTTTTAAATTTCCTCTTAAATTCATTTCATATGAATATTATTGTGGAGAACCCAGAGGGTTTGGGCTATCATTCTTATCATTTTGTTTTGAAAACAATGGGTATTATTGATATTCAACTTTTTTAGACATTCCTATAACATTATTCTGTAAGTTTATGTAGGTATAAGAGAGGTTGTATACCGTAGAAATTTATAGTTGAAAAAGAGGTTTGATTTGTAACTTAACAATCAATACATCTTTTTGATTTTGAGTTGTTTGTTCAAAGTGTATCTCCAGATATCTGACAGAATTTTTTTACTATTTAAAATTACATTTGCAGTTGTAGTACGTCTCATTGTAAAAAGGATGCGCCCAGAGGTTTGTGGATAATCTGAAGCTTTTGTTGGATTTTGGTAAAACGTCATCTGCAAATGTTGCTACAATCATATTTTCATTACACGGTATACCACGGTAAGGTTAAACCAAGTGCATTGTCTTGAGGAAAGACTGTCGTCATCTTTCTTTTTATAAATTAAATAACAAGTAGAATATAAGAGATAAATAGCTTTTGGTAATCAAAAGCTTGCTCAATATCCAAAAACAATGTCAAACACATTAGTTCTTCTTTAAATTCCTTTTAAATGACTTCTGCTACTCTGTGAACTTGTTAGAAGTTAGAATGACTTCCCCAAATTTGAATTGACATTGTCGAATTATTTTAGAATGTTCAAGTACGATTTTGATGCGTTTGAGAAGTAACATCGGTCTATATGAATTGGTTTTTGCTAGAAGTTTACCAGATTTTTGAATTAAGGTAATTTGTACAAATCTTCATTATATGAAAATATAATGGATCTTCAATATTGCACTGAATATTTCTGTGATAGCTGCAATGATTTTCTTAAATATTTTTTTGACACCTTTAATCATAAACAAGTGGCTTATTATTTAATAATTTTATATTTTTCACAACCTCTTCAGAGGTAAATATTTAATTTACAATAAACTCTCCATAAACTATTGAGATTTCGACCCATGTTTATTGGAACTTTGTTGCTTAAAATGTTTCAAAGAACCTATAGACAAAGTCTTGGGATACTCTCGTGGGACACCAAGTATAATAAAAATTATCTTACAGATGTTGATTGTTGTTCAATATTCATAGTTATCTAAAGAGAAAATGATATTTATCCATTCACAATAAATGGATCAGGTAAAATAAATTCGTATTTTAGTAAAATGGCATGCTACAAATACATGTTTACATATATATAATGTTAAACCGTTTGAAAACCGATTACTTGGGTATAGAGTATACTCCCATCGATCGTGCTTCCGCTTAGCATAGAAAAGTACTTACGTGAATACGACGCATTTTGCTGCTGGGAGCTGATTCGGGGGCGCGGGTTGGCGCCGCGACGGCAGATGCAGACGGAAACTGCCACGATGAGGAACAACAGGACCAGGAGGATGCATACTACCACTACGACGAACCCTGTGACTTCCAATCCGAGGATGAGATCGGACTCGTTGTCTGAGGGAAAAATGATGCCATCAGTGGTGCGAATGGGTCGCTCAGATGTGGTTTCTAAACAGGGTAGCGGGCGCCTATCTGCATAATGAGTCGTTGCTGTCGGATTCGGCTTTGGTGGGTTAATTGATTTCGGTCAGTGCATGCGACGGCTAAGCGCTGCCCAATCACCTGCAATCTTTGTTGCAATTTGTATCGAGCGCCGTCAACGCGAAACAAGCTTCGGCTCATTAGCAGGAACTGGAGCGCGTCCAATGTCACTTAGCGCGGGTAAACGCAGTTTATCTAGGAACGCATACGCCATATGCATTAATTCAGGTCATCTAACCTTAAATATGATAGTTTTGCTTTCTTCTTCGCTAAAAGAGAACGTAACTTCAAAACATGCATAGGGACGGTTACTAACACAAAAGAATTTATGTAGAGAAGTTATTGTAAAAGTGAAATTTATGGCTTCTCAATGTTACACATATTTGTAACCAGCTTCTTAAATTTAATTATGTGGATGAATCAAATATAAAAATATCTTTAAAGAAGACATGACTTCTGACTATTATAAATGAAGGAAATTCTTCTGTAAGGTATCTCGTACTACCGATTCTTTAAGTCTGTATTACTATATCAGAGCAAAAGTTACCCTCATCCGTTGCATAGTAGATTATCACGTTTCTCAAAACAGATGCTATAACATTTTCCCAGATTTTGAGGAAATTTAAGGTACAGTTACAGGACAACACTCTTAACACAATTTCTAGTATATGCGTGGTAAAAGCTATTTTACAGAAGACAAGAGGTAGCTGAAAATAAAGGTCACTGGTGTCTTCTGAAGAACAAAGTAACTGAGGAGAATATAAGCATTGTTTGTCGTCTTTTCTTTTCTGGACTCAATTATAATACTCTCCCTATAATTCAGACTTTAATTCTGAATTTGTTATGTGTTTGTATCAATAAAAGAGCACTTGTTGGACAGCGTTTTTGGAGACTATGTTGTTGTTAAACTGTTAGTTTAAATTATGCTTACTTAACCATGTAAATACTTTTTTTATCACTGGTATAAAGTTGATGAAGGTATTTGACTCTACTTTTCTTAGATTTCTTTTTCCTTTTAGATCAGCTAACATCTTTGTTCTATGATTAATACATATCTTGTATCGTTTTTTTATTTTATTGGTGCACTTTATTTCATTTTTTGTTCTTTGTATGATCCAACTGTTATATTTTAGACAATCCTCTCAATATATTTAAATCCATAATTTTTTATTTTCAGTCTTTTTCTGATTTCTTATTTTGCGAAACTCGATACAACAAGTAAGTACAAATAAAATTTTTTTTATTTTTTGCAAATTTAGGAAAATTTTATTTCTTTGAAAATTATTGCACAAAAAAACGCACAAAAGCAAAGACCAACAATAAGTTTCACAAAAATACTTAATTGGTTTGTTTTTTCTTCTCTTCTTTAGTTTTTTAAATTCTTAACTTTTTATTTTTATTTTCTATTGCCATTTTACAATATACTCTTAACATAGAGTAATAAGTAAATGAATTGACATGGAAGTTATTTAACATGAGCAGGACACAATTTACTGACGGGTCTCCATAATTTACTCAATAAGGTCTACTGGCTATTGTCTATTTAATCGTCTACCCGGAAATACGACGGAAATAGAGGTTGGTAATGAGTTGGTTGGTATGCTTTAAGGTGCGTATCGTGCTTCTGGTGGCATAATTCCTAATGACATCAAAGATGAATTAAATTTTGAGATAGCCATGGAAGGTTTGGTTGGTGACATACTAAGGTGCATTGTTAGAATACGCAATGTCTTCGATTGGAAGGACTGCAAAATTTTGGTGTTCTATGGCTTACTGCAACCCTACAGCTAAATTCGTAGGACTATACAGGTGTTAAGACGACTTTTATAGCAACAACTGGCTTTCTATAGTCAGTTCTATCACTTTATACAAATTTAAAAAATAAAATATTTAACAACTGTAAAAGCAAAACATTTTATTGCTTACTAATATCGCAAACGTGTCTTACTTAAATATAATCAAATACTGTGCTGCTGATTGGCGTATGCTTCCATGATAAACGACCAATTCTTAACACTAGAGGTAGCAAGTAGAAACGTTCACCTACTTTGACATAATGTATTGGACGATTCATCTGACCCATCGGCACAATGATTTATTCCATCGCATAGTAGGTCCGTGGCGATGCATAATTTTCTCAGTTTGCATTGGTATTCCGTGCACGTGTGCTCTGCAATAAACACAAAAATTAGTGAGGTAGCGACAACGCCGACGGGAGCGCACATTAGCAATGCGCAGCACCTGCCGCCGTTCTCTAGAATTTAAATGGTGTTTTGATACACCGCCGTTCGTAAACCAGACCGCTCTACGTGTTCACTAGGGTAAAGGTAATGCCTAGCATCAACAGTCTCGGCGATTTCCTAGCAGTTCTAAGAAAATGTTTGGTTTTGAGTTACAAGTTTTATCAAATTATATAGAGGTAACATCAAATTATAACCTCTTTTCTGATCATACGCCTGTAATTGTTACTATTAACACAGCAATAATTGAAAAAGCGCCTAAACTTATATAATAAATAGAAATCGAATACTTACTGACCAATAAAAGCTCAGGAAGAGCTTAAAACGGCAACAAATCATCTTACACGTATAATCTTATGACATGCAACTCCTATACCCACGGAGGTCAAGTCCCATCATATGTTGAATGTTCCACATGAATCCAAGACCAGTAAATAGTACCAAAAAAACTCATAACCCATTTCATCGAACAACTTATAATAATAAGCTAATAAACTAAGAATAAAAATTAAAAAATAAGAAATAAATCATCTCCCTCCTCCCCAATTTGAGAAGCCACAAACAGTATTAATAAATCATAGTCAAACGTTCTAACGTTGCTTAGGAAGATGAAAACATGGGTAAAAACTGACTAAGAAAGGGCAGATTTTTATGCCCAATATTTATCTTAAACGTTCCAATCAGACGCTCAATATTAAAGCTTTTTACAAGCTCCATTTTAACTGACAAGTCAACATATTTTCTCTGGTATAATATGTAAGAAAATCAAACATCTATTTATTAATATATGTAATAGCTGAGAAAGAGAATAACACTTTTATACAATATTCTTAAATCGGGTAAGTTTTCTACCCAACTAAGCTCCTATAGACTTATCAACTTTTTGCCTGTAATATCCAAACATTTAAAAAAACTGGATAATAAACAAAAAAAACGACCTACATCATGAAATTGGGATCAAGGAACAAATTATTACCACACAGCAGTGCCACGGGATAGTAAACATAGTACGAATAACCCCAGAAAAGTGTTGATACCAGTGAAGCCTTTGATAATGGAATGGGAATCTTTTTTATAAGATCAAAGTGAACGTACCACAACAGTAGTACCAACTATTTCAAGCGTAGCTATTAGATGATTACTTTTAAGTCAATTATAATGAATTACTAATTTACCCCTTAATATTTAGGGTACCACAAGAGAATATATTAGGGACCCATACTGCACTTATTTTGTAACCTTTTTAATTTTAACTGTTTAATCTTCCATGTACCCAACAAACTCAAACTAGAGTTATTATCTACAAATTCACTTAAATATAGCTGGAAAATGGCTCAAAAAATAGAGAATCAGAGTAAATGAACAAACCAAAAACTGCACATGCTTTGAACTTTCACCTAATAAATTTCACCAGATAAATTTAGTACAATAGTTGTTTATGGTTTTAGACTTTAACAAAACGTAAAAGTTTTGCATAAAAAGACGAACAAAATGTGTACGAAAATAAATAAATATCTACTGGTTTATAAGAAAGACAATCTCGCTATTGTTAGAATATAAACTTACGATCTACAAATCAATCGTAAATCCAACCTAGACTTATGGCCTAGAGTTGTGGAAATATACATACAAATCCAATGTGGATATTATTCACAGATTTCAGTCAAAGATGCCTAAGACACTCACTGATGCTCCTTGTCATGCACTGAACCGAACGCTACGCAATGACCTCCAAATTCTATTCGTTAATAAAATTGTTACTAAAAGATCGTTAAAACATCAAGAACAGCCATTAACCAGAGATCCATACAACATACTTCTCAAAAATAAATGGTCGTAAGATCTGGCATCATAAAAATTATGTTTATTTATTAAATATTATTATATATTCAACAATGATTAGTAAATTAGTGTATATTAACAAGTGTATATTAACAATACAATTTCATTTATAACTGGGAAATTCAGAAACCAAATTGAAAATTTGGAAATGGATAACTTTTTCGAATAGTTTTGAAATTGGACACCGTCTTTCTTATTTTTCCTGGTTCGGAGAATATCACAATAATTCTACATTTTCTATAAATTAGAGAAGTACCCAATTCTTAGGGTAGTATTAAAGACAATAGCCAAGTATGCTAGTGATTTTTTTTTGTAAATATTTTTAGTATTGTATTATGTATTTCAGCATGGGTTAAAGATTTATTTATTGCAAGGATTTTTATTATAGAAATGAATTTCCTAGGTGAGGTTGGTTGATAGTTTACCCCAAGAGTGGGATGATGTTTTGGCAAAATTTATGTTTCTAAATAATTGATCTTTGTGATCATGGGAGGTAAACGTTTTCTATAGGTCATCTGCAAAGGCTTCACATTTTTCTTCGTCAGAATTGTATGCCTATATTCATAAGGAGATTAAAGGTATTTCTAGTGATTGTCTTCCATAAACTTCAATCTCTTGGCTTGAGGTTGATAATGTGTTTTCAATACGAGTCGATTTGATAGGCATCGAGTTTCTTTTTGATGCGATGAGATAAATTATTCACCACATTTTTTATTGTAGCAATACCACTTTCCTACTATTCCCTTTTAAGGGTATTTTTCCACTTAATTAAATTTAGCATATGTTTCAGTAATAAATTATTGAATTAGCACCTTTATTTTATCCTTTACTATAGTGGCATGTTCCAATACTAAGAGATATTTTTCGTTTCATATAAGATTGTTTCATCAAATTGAGCCTAATGCTTGATCGAATGCTTTAGGTACTGGTTAAACGTATAGAAAATGTCTCATCAAATTGATACATTGAATAATCTTGATTCAAGGACATGTATTGCTGGTGTTATTATGAACGAGATGATCACAAGTAAGTGGTTCAAATATAGTTAAGTGAGCACTTCTTATAAACAACGTACTACAGTATATTCTATCTAAGAAGCATGCATAGATACTAGATCGTAAAGTTTGCCTCTAGTCGAGGGTTTTTACTCTACATCGCCATATTGTGCTTTTAAATTCAATTTTCAATTAAGAAGTATAGGTTTACTTGTGTTAAATATTGATGTTTTGTTCAAAAAGTTGTTTCTTGCGTTGTCTATAAACACACATCATGTAAATTTTGATTTTAGTCCCAACTGCTTCGAGGTTTGTAGTGTATTACGATCATGGATACAACTTCTGATATAATTTTAGTGTCGCTATCTAAAAAGTAGAACTAGATTCCAGCTATTTAAGTTTCTTCGAAGGATTACATGACTTTTTAAGACGCGGGCTGTAGCACTAGAATATTTTGCAAAAAATAATTTAAATAAGGTTAGTTGCGTTTTGATGGCATTATTCCAGTTAGGATTTTTAATCATCATAGTTTTGATTCAACAGTCCATTAAAAAAATGCAGGACAGGTAATGGTTTGATTTGTTCAATAAAGAGTTAAGTTAGGTTTAAGAGAGACGATAGTACGGTTTTGAGAACCGAAGAATTTGTTTTTGTGTTTAAAGATATTACTTGAAAGCTGAGGGAAGCCTTTAATTCTAGCTTGCTTTTGTCATGTTGTTCTATTAGTTTTGGTCTGGAATCGTCTGACTTAATTAATTTTTGTTTGTAAGAACTATCGGTCTATAGCGGGGTGATTTTCACGAAATTAGGGGCTCTTGTCTCCGTCCTTGTATAAGTAATTACTTTTGTATCTTACGCATCTTGCTCCAGTCTGCAGTAGGCTTTTGTTTGTCCAATACGTTGCCATCTATAATATTGAGGTAAATTTTACAAAGTTGAATATTTCTTTTGCCTACAAAAATACTGCGGACACTGGCATAAGTATTTTAGATTTGTTTAAGTCTCGTAATTTGTATTATTGATAGATCATAAACTGCAAGTTTATCTTGTATATCTTCCTCAGTTAAGAAAGGAGGGACGTTATTTATAACAAATGAAAGCAATGTACCGTTAGGATCTTGGTGTATATGCGTGATCTAATTTTATTTGGTAAATAATATTTAACCAGGCTTCTATCTTTAGTAGTTAGAGAATTTTTAATCTTCAATAATTAAGGGGTGCGGAGAATTATCCTTTAGCAAGAGTTTTAATATTGTCGATTACTTCTTTGTGGTTTCCTGGGTCGTGCAGAAAGATGGATGATATCTTAATTGTGGCTGATTCTTTAGTCTTGTCGACTTAACTTATGACTGATGTTTAAGTAAGTAATATTTATTTTTCTTGGGCGGAGCTTTAAGTATTTATACGTGTTTTTCTCTGTAATTCGTTGATCGGTGGAGATCAATAATCTTAATTTCTTTTTAGAAATGATATGGTAATTCTTGGAATTCATCTTAAAGGGAGTTTTTCTGAAAATGGAACATATTGCTATGCCAACGGCATAGTGATAGCGAAACCTAGCATTATTTTTATAATATGTCCACTAAAGCTTAAAACAAAGTTTTCTAATAAACATAACATTTTAATAGTGTAGAATGACGAATGTATCAAGATCTCTAAGACTATTTTCCAAAGATGCAGAAACACAGAGACAATTATTTTGAAAAATTATGAAAATTAAAGTTGTATTTAAAATGTATACCTTATGAATTAAAATTTAAAACTAATAACTTATAAAAAATACGTGACATTCCAAATAAAAATTTTCAGCAGTTGATGAACAATCTAAACACTTTATATCACCAATATGTATGAGGCAATTTACAAAAAGCACATATTTGTTGGTGTTTACAAGAGGAATTCCTCTTAAACAAAAAACCGCCCCTGCAACGTCAACATAGAAAACATTTTAACAATTTGAGAGCGCCTCTGTTTCGTTTACAAGGCAGAGCAAAATCAAACGCTCTTCGAGAAACCACGCAATATCCCCTGCTTCATACATATTTTATAGGTGCGTAGGGCAACGCGATGTAAACGCCACTTTTGCAATTCAATAAGTTGTTATTTCTTTTAAATCACTTTTGTGCTAGTGGCCTCAGCATAATATCTCCGCTGCTTACTTCCACGCCGAATAGATTTGGTGTACTCTTTGCTACTTGCGCCCGCCATTATTAAAAACCGAATTTTGACTGGGGGAAGACTAAAACCATTTCTATGCAGATTCCTGCTTTTCAGATGTTATTTTAGATAGAATCCCACCAACTGCATGGCGTCTCCTTCCCACATACTCCCACAGTTAAATTGGATTGCTCGCGATGTGAAATAAAATGCGTTAGATGAAAACTTATTCGCAGTCCTATTTCAGCTTCTGCTTGATATATACAATTTCGAAAACATTGCCCCGCTTCGCAGCAGAAGGCTGCTACTAACAATTCTGTTGGAGATCTTTATAAAAAATTGCGTGAAGTGACTTGCCAAAGCTTTGCCTGTTTTAAGTATAAAATAAATTTAAAACATTAAGTCAATTTATTTTGCAAATTAAAATTAAATATTTGATAAATAGACCGGTCGATTCAACGGACTCAAAATACCTTTCCTGTACTCTAACCATTAACTAGTCAAAATATAACCGCCACAGCAATTTCTTATAAGTTGAAATCGTAACTATCGTCGAGGTTCTGCCAGAAGAGCCGGCGTGTAATTTTCCAGTTCTGCAGGAACGACGAAAAGCAAACAATGGCATCTGCAGTAGTGATTTAATAGCTTTATAATTACCCTAAGCCAATAATTCAACGCTAATTTGAGAGATTAAACCGACAATTACATGTTAAGCGGCGCACTATTTGCAGTTTGATGGTAACAAATCAAACTTAACTACGGGTCTTGTTCTCTAGCTATTGATTTTACGTCAAAGAGCCTTCATATTTTTTCACCAAGCCTACGATAAGATTCCTTGGTGAATGTTGCTTCATGAACAGAATTCTTTTCTAAAAACAAGAATATAAAACAAAAAATATTAAATTATACAAAATTTATCATTTTTAACCATTTAATTACATCCGAATTAATTAATAAAGTGTTTTTAATTTCTTTGTCACTTTGGGACCTATATAACCCACCAAAATAGCGTTGCAATAACATATGGTCCTTATAAAAATACGGCAATGATCAAGCTCATGGTTTTATTAAATTAACCATTGAATTATATCCGGTATTTTTGTTAAATTTTAATTGTAGTATTTAATATTAAGAAATATGAATGTATTCTTTAATAAAATAGTTTTTAGAGGACTTTTGAGGTCTACGTGAGGTAACAAAAACTCGTATACGTTTTTGTTATGTTAGTGACGATTTCTAGTGGCAATTGTTTGTTTAATAATTTTGCTCAATTAAAAGTGTTTAGAATTATATTTTAACTATATCTAGTAGACTTTAAAAAAGGCACTTATCCAGGTTACGGGTGAGTTCTCTTTAATTTTTATTAAATTCTTGAAATAAATTTGCAATTGCGTAAAATAACAATAAAATTACGCGTTCGAGCTTTGTACTGCATGCAGTACAGAAATACTATCTAAAAGACTCACCTTGCAATAAAATTAACCGTAAGAGACCAACCAGGAAATTAACGTGGTAGCTTCACTATAGGAGGCTAACTGAGAGAGACTAACAAGGAAACTAATGTAGTATTTTGACTATAAGGGACTAAAGATGATTGCTTTTATACATTTTGATAATTATTGAAGGGTTATGCATTTGACAGACAAGGTGTCTTATTTAAATGCTAACTAATGTAGAAAAAGGGGCTGCCGCTTTGGCTGAGTGTATGTGACGTCCTAGTTTAAGTCCTAGTATAAGTGCATGATAGTAGGCACAATAAGCCCTCGCGGTTCCGCGGCACCGCAACAGAAAAAAATGCAGCAAAATCCATAGTGCCCATAGTGTCTTTGCTTATGCACGACGATCAAGGAAAAACAGTATAATAATTTCAGTAACAACAAATTTTTTGAATATTTGAATTATGAATATTTAGTTGGATTAGATCTTGCTGTATTATACTTTGTTTTAGACCCCTCTTCGCTGTCTTTTTCACATTTGAGTATTTTATATGTTATAAGTTATTTTCTTCTCTTTCAACTGTATTAAAGGACGCAATATTCTAATTCTTGTGCTTTAATAACTATTGTTATGTCTGCATAATCGTACAATTATCTCAATTCATTGTAAGTCCTTCTTTCCTATTATGCCTTTAGTTTTATTTTTGCCATATAACTTTCTCTCCTATACACTTAAAATTTGCTGTTCCTGTTTCCTTAAAGGCCACACTTGCAAACATATGTTACAATCGATTTAATTGTAATTTTGTAAACACGTGATTTTAGCACCTGAAAAACCCTTTTCCTAAGATTATATTTTATCCTTGTTCTCGGGTTTTATTGTCACTGATGTTCCTAAGTATGTAAATGTTTCCACTTCTATAAATTCATATTCCTTTTTCTTATTCTTATGGTTCTATTTAGGGCAATATTCAACAATAATTCTAATAGGAGGTTTCCTTGTATTAGTTCGTTTTCTACCTTTAATTTTTTTATGTCTGGGTATTTATCCTTACCATATTTTTTTTATTTCGTAATGCTAAGTCTAATTATAATTCTATTAGTTCGTTGATTTGGTTAGCGACATTAGAAGTCATTAACTCCTAGCCACTTTCTTCGGTAATCTGAAATGGATAGTAATTGGATTGAGAAATCAGAATCTTGTCTAGCTATCAGTCGTAGAAGCCACAAATAATAGGATTTCCGTGTCCTTCAACGGCGAAGGCGATTTGTTATACACAGTCTGAGATTTATTTTTGAATGACTGGCATGTAAGCTTCTTGGTGTAGGACAGTGATTTTAATAAACTGAGTAGCACTAAAGATAAAGAGAAACTAAGGGCCCGCCGCGCAGTCTTTGCTACTGCCTATTCCACCTGCGATCTACAAGTGAGCTTTTCGTCCAAGATCGCTCAAAGGTATCGTGCCTCTTCTCTCCAGCGTATTTTTCGCTCGAGATTCTGAGTTTTCCAGGCCTGGTTACTAATAAAGTTAAATGGTTGTAAAGAATAGGATAGTTGAACTTTTCTTGGTATTTACTTCTATTCTGCACGTGCTACACTATTTTTCCAACAAGTTTAGCTTTTTCTTGAACTCGTTGTATTGCTAAAGATAGTGTTGTTTGCATATTGGGTCTTAGTTGTAAATATTTTGGGTATAGATAATATATAATAATGAGAGACAGCACTGAGCCATAGGAGACGTCAGCTCTATGACTTCACGCCACCAAGTTTAATCAGTGACCTTTAGCCGAAGAGAAAAAAAAACACTTTCTTTCCTCTATACTTTATCATGTTAGCTTGCATTTCGTCAGTACCTCTATCTCTTATCGTTACGTTCTACATTCTACTTCGTATTTACTATCTCATCTGAGATAATATCCCTATTTTGCTTATGCATATATTCAAAGTACAAATACACCATTCTACACCAGTTTACATCATTCAAAACTCTAAGTCAATCTGGAATATTCTACACAAAAATAATCAGAACAAATATCGTAACCTAAGCACTATAGTTTTATTTTATTAAAAATTAAGATAAAAATAGTAGATAAAAAACATACTTCTGTGTAAATAAGTGCTTTTTTACCAAACTTGAAAGTCATACATATGTGAATGCTTGGTTGTTACCGTGGTTGCTTTAAATTAGTGTGGGAGTAAATGCGTAAAATTAGCAAAGATGTTACTATATCAGCAGCAGAGAAGGGCAACAATACGTCCTCTCTGAAAATCACTCAAATCGTACATACAGAAAATTATAAAAATATTTCCAGTAACAAAAGTTTGTTTCATAAAATCCTAAAAATTTAAAGACACTGGAGATTATTGCTTCTGTACATTTATCGTGTCAAAATTCTTTTTTTTTATACATTCAAAATTAGTGTACAAATGCGTAATATGGCTAAAAATAATAAGAAATACAATAAATTAACAAATGTCCCCGAAAAGCTATAGTCAATGAAAAAGTACATTTAGGCTGACACAGTTTTTGGTGTCGTTTGACACAATAAGAAAGTTTTATGGTGATGTGACATATCGTGGATAAGAGTAACATACTACTTTATTTATCTTAACAAGTACTTCCTCCAAAAAATTATCAGATAACGGAGTGCACAAAAGAGTTTCTGTGCTGAAGCAAATACACAGCAGACCCCATACTATTTAACTCTAGAATTGCTGGTAGGGCCATTCAATTACATATATGCAAACAACATATGCCAATGGTAATAATGGGATGAATTTTAAAAACAAATACTGGTAATCTGGAGTGTGGCACTTCCACCGAGTTAGGTTTTTCGTTTTCTGGTAAAGTTACATCCTGTGCGGTTTTTCGGGTTTAGTCTATAAGATATCTTTTTAATTATATGGAGTAAAGGTTCGCACAAACGACCACGAGTAAAGTTACATTTTACCTAGTGACCCAAATTACATAAGCAATGGCCTCATTCTATTGGATCGACATTTCTGTATTATAAGCAAAAGCTAGTCTTAAAAATTATTGCGCATATCATAATATTGCTGAGAGTTTTTGGTTTGTTCTGTTTTGTAATTTTACTTGTTTTTACAAAACCATCAGCTCGATAACAGATGATCCATAAAGTCGTTTTATTCTTAGAGCAATTTTTCTAAACGAATAACTTCTATTACTCATTGTTCGTTATTTTCTGATTTCATTATTCAGACCAATTTAATCTTTTATGAGAATAGGTATAGGTATTCTTTTAAAATTTTTTGCAATTTAACAGAACTTCTTTATTCAGTTCGTATAGAATGTGGCCTCCCAATCTTGAAAGATTGCAGTGTCGCAAACGCGTGTCGTCAAATATAAAAAAAATCTATTCAGATCGTACATTTTGTACTCTTAAATAGCACTAATAGATTTTTTCGTAATTAGCGTTATTGCGCAGAACTGCAAAATTAGAGAATTTTTTTTTAAATCTTATGCAATTTTATGTAACGTGGATATTGAAATATTTGGTTGTTAGAAATGATTTGCAATAAAGATACATAATTGTGTAGCGCTACACAAATATTTCTCATAATTGGTGGTATACATGGGTTACTTACAAATTGTAGTTATCAAATATAATATCAAAAATGTGGATAAATGAAAACCGTTTATAAAAGTTTTTATGATGTTTTAATTGACAGAATAATTTTGCTTATATTAGTACTTATAGTAACGCGGTTATAAACTGTATCCCAACAGCTCGACTAGTTGTTTCGTTATTTGTAATCTAACTTTAATAATTCATAATTCATTGTATTATAGAAATGCTTTTTGGATTCCAAAGGTTTTCTCGTATTTTCCCATAGAACTTCTATTAGTCAGCAGATGTAGTGCAGATACGACTTCCTACTGGATATAAAAGAACCAACCGATCGGTCTCGTTATTTTTTTATGTAATTATGGGCCTTCCAGCTTCAAATTCGGATCATTAATTAGTCGAGCCTTTTTTATCAAGACAAGTAAATAAATTAACCTCTGAATATTTTTAATACCTCTGTGCAAGTAAGTCAATATTGGTTAAGGGTAGGTATAAGTAATCAAAAAATGGCCCTTAATAGTTGTAAAAAACAATCATTCGGTCGCGTTGTTTTTCTCTGCATTTTTAGGGTTTCCTAGCTTTTGATTTTAATCAATCGCCCTGATCGGGCCAGTATATAACCCTATTTTAATAATTTTAAATATGATAATAATGACGTTTTCGAAATTCTCCTAGCTAGCCCCCTCTATTAGTTAGTCGATCGTTTCACCTCGACAAGTACCATTCCCGTGAGAGTGTATTAACTCTAAACGTTTGTAATTTCTCTATACAAAGCAAGTTTATATTTATTAGAATTAAATCACACACTTACACTTATTCAGTCATAATTGTCCTGCTACCTGCACCCCGATTCCTGTAATCCACCCCAATTTAGACTTTGATTGGTTGATCGACCGTTCCTTCACGATCGGTACCACTTGCGTGGGAGTGTATCAACCCTGAACGTTTGTAATCCCTTTCTATAAAGGAGGTCAATGTTCGCCAAGGGGTTGGGTATAAGCAGTGTAAAAATGGTTGCCTAGTGGCTATAAAGAAACAACCGATTGGTCTCTTTTCCAAGGTGCATAGGCCTACTGGGGATAGCACTTGAAAAAAAACGCACAACAAAGCTGTACCTCCAGGGTTGTGCGTAAATCAGCTGATTTAGAAATATTTTTTACCTCATTGCATCCCAATATTAATATTTTCTTGTATTTTCAATGATTTTTGTAAAAGTTTTATTTCTATTATATAGCTGCTATTATTTCAGTTTCAAGGGTTTATTGAGTCATTGCGTTACAAATGTCTAATTTTTCTAGATTTTAAATTACACTAAGGTTCCGCTGCATTCTGAATTTGGCCCGTCGTGCTAGCGCAAAGATTCTGTATTGCTTTTATATATTTATTTGTTTATATTACGCAAGCGTTCGACATAAAAACTAAAGCAACAAAACTTATTTTAATTATATTCCTTTTTAAATATTTTCGGTTTATTATGAACTACAGTAGGGTGGACCTATTATATTTTTATAGAGCATTATTCTATGTATGATAATGCACAGGTTTCATATCAATTTGGACAAACTTAAGTATTATATGTATTATGATCGTGATAAGCCGTATTGTGGTGAAGGCTATATCCTTTTAGCTAGCATGATTTGATACTTGACAATATTGTAAGCACCCTGTACATATCGTACTCTGAACATTTATTCTTCATTAGATAGGTGCTATCAAATAATAAATGTCTCAAGGCAGTATCTGTTGTTGCTCGTAAAATATAAATTATTGTATGAAATAAAATTTTAATAATTAAAGAAAAGTGATAAAGGTTTTGTAATTTTATTAGCCACAGTTTTCAACAGTTTTCTAATAATTTTTTAAATATTACATAAAGTTATTGGAGGTACTGAAGATACTTTAGATGGCACTCTTTGATATCTATAAACAAGTAAAAGTCTTGAACGGTACTCGGCTATCAAATGGTTAAAGTCCCAAATCCGTGTCTATTACGGCTTTAAAGATATTAATTATTTTATACAATAACATTAAGTTAATGTTACTATTGGGGATGTGTGAATTCGCTTTCACATTGTGTAGGTCTATGGTTGTGGGTTTATTTACGTACACTTTTATTAAATAAATTCCCACAGAAAAGAGGTAAACAATTTTGAAAAACTAGCGAAAAATCTCCCTTAAGACACACAGCTCGTTGCAGATATTGCAATGGATGATATTTTTTATTTTAATAATCATTTCTTTCAAAAAAAATTCTTAGTTAACGGTTTAGCGTACGGCCTGTACAAAAAAGTTTCTGTGCTGAAGCGGCAAATATGGGAGTCACCCCACACTATTTATCTCTAAAATTAGTGGTAGAGCTACTCGACTCTACATTTGCGGGCAACGGATGCGAGAAGAAATTGTAAAAACACATATATTGATAATCTGGAGTGTAGCACTTCCATCCTGTTAGGTTTTCCGTTTGTTTTTTTTTTTATAAAGTTAGATCCTTTGGGTTTTTTAGGCTTAATTTATAACATCTCTTTTAATGATGTGGCTTAAAGGTTCGAGCATAACCAGTGGCCTCCGTTTTATTGGAACGATATTTCTGTATTATCAACAACAGCTAGTCTTAAAAATTGTTGTTTATATCCTGATGCTGCTAAGACCAATATAGTTTAAAAAAAGGATTCAGCAACCCATTATTCTGTAAATTCCTATTGGATTATACACTTAAGAGGGTGCAGTTTGTTCTGGCGTATCACCCTTAAATTTTTGGTTTGCTCTATTCTGTAGTTCTGCTTGTTTGAAAGACTATTTGCTCATTACCAGATAATCCATCAAGTCGTTTTGTTCCCTGAGCAATTCTTCTGAAGGAATAACTTATATCATGTGTTGTTGATTATATTTTGCTTTCATTTTCGGATCAATTGCATATTGTATGGAAAACACACATATCTGTACACACCAAGTTTTTACTAGAAGACAATATTTTACAAAATGGGGTTCGCCTTCAAGTCCCTATTGAGTCGTAGTTAGTCAAAACAGGTTAATTAAAATTTGCAGAGAAGAACCCCCTTAAGTTTCCTGCAATATATCAAAAATCCGAGAGTATCCGACCTGCTAGAGGGTTAGCCGACTAAACAATTTTAGAGTTTTGCTAAAACACGTTTCTGACGCATTATATTTTTTCCGGTCGTACCGATAACAGTATTTTTCTAGCAAATTTTTAGATTTTATGTCGCTCTTTTGACTATCAAAAAGTGGGAGTAGCAATCCGACACATACATTTTTTCTTCTTACTTTTGGCCCAACTATCGATCTATGATAATGCGGTTAAAAAAAGTTTTGTAACCGACTTCCCACTTCTTCAATTACTAGTCGTAAATTGTTCTCCTGATAAAATAAGTTTTCAAACTTTAGCACATTCACAAGTTTAAACAAATTCTTCTCTTTTGTAAGTTTTGTTTCTCTACATTATTCTATTACTTCAATACCGCAAGAAAATAATTAGAACAATTAGATAACTACAGATATTCTAATAAGTTTTTGGAATAAATATTACGAGTATCATAGTCAAAATAAATTATTATAGAACAAAATACTTACTGATATCCTTGACAGCGGTTATGACGAGCTTGAACCCGTTGGAGTCTGTACCCCATCCGTCCGTGACATACTTCAGTGTAACGTAGTTTGTGTTTGTAAACATTACACCCAGCTTTTGCTTCGTGTTTTTGCACGTGAGATCGGACTGAAACAAATGTGAAGGAATTGTTAATTTTTATTTATAAAGTATTCCAAAAATTAGTTAATAAAAACGAATTTATCTTAATTATATGATTATAAAACTATTTCTAATTAAATCTTTAGAATTAAAAGATATATATATATATATATATATATATATATATATATATATATATATATATATATATATATATACGTGTAACTAAATTTCATTATTTCTTCCTATACTGTTAAATACCTGATATATAAACCAGTATGAATAAATCATTTACACAAGCGAAATGTTATCGTCAGATAAAACAGTGCAAATGCGAATAAAATTATTGGCGTCCGGATATGAATGCCTTTTGTAACTCCCATTAATATCGCTTGAAGCGCTTCTGGTTTAGTAAAACCCTGCATTATTCCAGGAAATTAGGTAAGAATTAAAAACGAACAGGCTTTTTGCACTGATAAGCACCCCGCTAATTATAAGGGATATAAGGTATATAAGAGACTACAGCTAAAAAAATTTCTTCCTTTAAGATCTAAAAATCCTTTATGCAAATAACATGCTATAAATCGTTTCATAAAGAAATGTCAAGGACTAATTGGTTCAATTAAAAGACATAGCACTAATAATATTGAAGTTAACATTAACTTCATTAACAATGTTGACGATAAACCTATAAACCCAACATCTAACCATCTTTTTTGTTCACTTAGCATAGAATTTCGTTGATTTGTGATTGGTCATCTCTATACCATCATACGGGAACTAGCAATCTTTAGGAAAGTGGCAGGCACCGTTGTACGTTCGTAGTCTTATAGACTAGTAATGATAGAGTTGTAGCTAAAAAAAGTATTGGTAACAGATAGGCCTTATTATTCATGAGCTAGAAGTCGCAATATTATTATATTTTTTATAGCATTATAAAAGCACCCTGATCCAACCACTTATAATTTATGAATTTCCTGAGAAAAGAATTAATATAGATATTTATTAAAAAATCTCAAATGAAATGGATAAGGTTATTAAGAATATATCAGAAGACATTCAAAATTCGGCATGGGGCTAAATTAGTAAAAAAGCCAGACTCGAAAAGAGGAAACCACGAAAGATGTCGAAAAGATCTTTCTAAAATAAAGAGAGCTATACAAAACATAAATGAAAAAATGAGACAATTCAGAAATTAAATATTTCAATCACTCACACGAATTGGAATATTTTCTTTGAAAAATGACATAAAAAATTAAAGAATTTAGAATTATATTCTTTGCAACCAAAATTTTTTTAATTTTTTTGTGATAACAGATCGCTTAACATGCGAAAGAAATGAAAATTCTTCTAGATGCTCTATGTAAAATGGAGCTTTTGCAACAACCCGTAAGTATAATATAACAACTGATTAATAATTTAAACCTAAATAATTTACCTGAATATGATATTATAAAGGATAATGTTCTTGATAGTAGTAACACATACCCAAAACACAATATTTAAAATTGATTAATTCCTATTGGAATCTGATGAGTCAAATTATAGTCATATTAAAACCAAGGAAACCAACAAAATGTAAGATCTTGACGACCAACAAGTTTTCTGCTTATTCCGTCTAATCATCATCATCTGCCCAATTCAGTCCTTTGTTGGACGTAGGCCTCTCCAAGCATCTTCCATTGGTCCCTGTTTTTCGCCTTCTGCATCCAATTGTAATCTGCTACTCTTTTGATGTCGTCAGTCCACCTGAGGGGGGGCCTGCCTCTATGCCTTTTGACTATTCTTGGTCTCCACTGCAGCATGCTCTTCGTCCATCTTTCATCTTCTAGTCTGGCAATATGTCCGGCCCACTGCCATTTCCCTTTAAATATATGTTCTATTACATCTGTTTTATTTCGAATCCATATATTTGTCATCCTATCTCTTAGACTGATTCCCAGCATTGCCCGCTCCATTCCTCTCTGCGCTACCCTCAGTTTTTGCATATTCTTTATCGTTAACGTTCATGTCTCTGCTGCGTAGGTTAAAACAGGGAGTATATTCTGGTTGTATAACTTAGTCTTTAGTGTTTGGTCTATGTTACTTTTAAATATTTCTTTCCATCTACCGAATGCGGCCCAACCAAGTTTTATTCGCCTTTCTATTTCTTTTGTTTGATTATCCGATTGTAGTGAGATGTATTGTCCAAGGTATATATAACTTCCTACTTGTTCTAAAGTTTCCCCGTCAATCTGTATATCAACTATCTATTCCGTCTAATACCTTCAAAAAAATATACTTCAAAAGATGCAAGTCAATACTTAATGAACTTAACGTTATACTACAGCATCACTTTAAATTTCGCAGATATATACAATTATTGAAACGATAAATAACTGATTTGAAGACATAGTGTTGCTCATGTACTTTTTTGAATATTAACTAAGGTTTCAGTAGGATGTGGTTCCGGTTAAATTTTTCTACCCCATTTACTAAATGCTACATTAATACCTAACTAATAAACATTTCATGATTAGATATAAAAATACAAAATAATTAAGATGCACACAATAGGAAGTATCGCAAAGCAATGTTATTAGGCCAACTTTGTAGTTAATATATACAGAAAGGACAAATACTCTTCGAAGATATATTGTTCAAGCACAACCCCGATGAGTAATTCCCGTGTGTTGATCTTGTTTAATTCAAATTAGCGTAAATAAAACACGAAAAGTGCTTAAACAAATCCTTACAGTTCAATACAGAAGTGTGTAAGCAAAATAGTGCGATTTGCGATAATTGGGGTAAACAAATTGAATGATAAAGTAATAAGAGAGTAGAGTAGTATACGCGTTGGCAAAGTAAGACTGTGGGCATGTCGCGAGTGCAGTAAGCAGGGCCGGAATAAGCAGCAATAAAACACAAATGGAAAAGGATAAAGGAAACCTTATGTCAGAGCGGGAAACAAAAAAACACATTTTTTAAAGATATTGACATATTCATGGAAAGCAAATTGTTAACGGAAAAAAAGGATGAAGTCAAACTACAGAAGCTCAACATTTTACCATTCCAAAATAAAGACAAACAAGATGGATACAAAAACATAAGAAATTAATCAAGATATAAATAATGGATTTCATAAGTATAAAGAAGACGAATGAAAAGAACAAAAAAGATGGGAATCTCAATTGGATGCCCTATGATTGGAAAATATGATAGAAAAAAGTGAGTGCTTAGAGAAGAAAACCAACATAGTGATTAAAAGAATTTAGCTAAGTGAGGAAACTTCAAAGGAAAAGTAGAAAAGTTTCTAGAGGATTACGTAAAAATAAAGTAGAGGTAGTAGACTCCTGCAAGATAGAAAAGTAATAGGAAAGGAAGTCATTATTGCAAAAGTAATATATTTGGAACAAAAAACAAAAGCAATAGCAAATAAAAAAATATTGATTCAAAATAATATGACAATAACGGAACAAGATAATTAAAAAATATATTATAAATGGCAAAAGAAAAAGCCACTGTTGGTAGTAAAGTAAAATTACAATAAAGGAGCATTGGATGACGACTAGAGTTATAAATATTAAAATAAACATAGAAAGAGAAAACAAAACGAAAGAAAAACCACAAAAAATAAACGAATGCACAAGAAAGCGATAAAATAAGACATGCAAATAAAAGCACTTAGAACGTAAGTTTACGTAAAAAAAGAATTTTATGAAAGGTTAGAAAAAGTTGGCGAAGCAATACGCAAATATAACTTTTTAATAATAATAGGTGATTTTAATGTACAATAGGAAAAGAAAAATGTTATTCAGAAAAATATACGCTACATAAAAAAACTAAATACAATGGAACAAAATTATGTGATTGCAGCTATAGCAGTACAAAGTTCAATTATAAATTAAACTATAAAGAAACGTGGGGGATTCCAAAAACATAATATACACAAATGAAAACGCAATACAAAATGCTAGAACGTACATACGAGCCAGTGTTAATACGCACTACTACTTCGTAGCTGTGAAAGTAAAACAGAAAATTAGTAAATAAAGAACGACAAGAGTTTTTATAGAATATGGGAGATTGAAATGACAGTAATGTTAAGAATAACTGCATATAACAAAGCATAGAAAGAATTGTAAAATGAGCAGCTAAAAGATAGGCGACAGAAAAACATTTAAACAAAAATATAATAAAAAGGAAAAGAAAAGAATTTCAAAAATGGCTAAGAATTGCAAAAGAGGAAAATGAGCAAACAAAAAAAAAAAAGAAAGATACTATAAAGCTCTGCAAGCAAAAATAATGATTAACCAAATAATAAAAAAAATTAGACAATAGTAAACAATATAATACCAGAAGTAGAAGTAAAAGTAGAAGACTAAGTATTAGAGAGATAAGAAATGTAGAAGAAAATATTAAATACGACGTAGGAAAGGTTAAGAAAACATAAATGCAGCATTTTTCGAAATTATTGATAGAAACAAAAGAGGAAGGGTGGAATTATAATATAATCAACGACAAAAGAAAATCGTTCAGTAAGAAAAATGAGAAATGGAGAAGGAAGACAATATATAAAGAATTCAAATAAATTGTAAATATATAACAAGAAAAAGTAGCAAGTGACAATATACAGAAGCTCACATAACTATAACACTAAAAAAACCCGTATGCAATACGTACCACTTGATATATGAAACCTTAAATACAAATTAAAAATGTTTTAAGTCGATGGTCTTCGATTGTAACAGATGTATATAAATACAAGCAGTTGTCTTAAATATATGTAATCATTAGGTACTATTCTTCTAATCAAAACATACAAACTTTTGGCATCAATATAAAATTGTAAACTAGTAGAATACACAGTATTAGAGATTAAAATTGATTTAAGACTAAGAACATTTACGAACATTACAATTCACATGATGAGGGCTATATTACAGAAATATTATAAATTTATAATAGACACATACCTATATGTTATTCATTGACTACAAACAAGATATATATACCTTCAAATACTTGGCAGTATTAATAAATAACCTATTAGATATATTGCAAAACGTATATCAAAGAAAGAAAAGATAATAAAATAAGAAGAAAATATATTAGACTGTAAAAACACTAACTTGAACAAGAAAAAAGAAGAAATCCTAAGACTATGGGGGCGTAAAAACTAAAAACCGTATATGGACCAATCAGTAGAGAAAAAAAATTAATGATACCCAAAATAAACCACAAGTTATTACGGAACTAAAAGTGAGAATTGTGAGAAATATTAAAGTGTAGAGTACATAAGATAAGGAGAGGAGAGAAAAAATGGTAAAGACAACAAAAGAAAAACAAATTTAAACAAAAAATAAAGAAAAACCAAAAGTTAGATGGTGGGACCAAGTTATAGAAGATTTAAGTTAATTGGGAATAGAAAATAGAAACGACAAAAAAGTAAATTATGAGGAAGCGAAAAATGGAGATTATAATCCACCCCAGAAAGTGGATTATAGAAACTCCAGAAAGAGAAGTGACCCCGTAGATGATATTGCTGTTATAGCAATGAGTAATTAACTCGTGGTAGCCTTACAAAAATTTAAACTGTCTTAAATGTACACAATTGTAATTACAAAAATGACGACTAGTCGTTACTGAAATTGTTGATTATATTGGACACATTATATTTTCAGGAAGCTCAGGCAACTGAGACCTACATTCTCTATACTCTACCATATGTATTATTAAACAAGAATGGTGTAATACCGTAAAGGAAACTTTCTACAGCGGTGCGAAATCGTAACGGTCACTTCCGGTTGCCATTAATCGATTTGATTCAAAATCAATCTCATGAAAGGTACTAACCTAAGATGTGTGTATGCCAAGTTTGAAGTGAATCCGTTGGATAGATAGGAAGTTATCTTGTCTCTAGTCACACAGACAGGCAGACAGACAGGATGATTATCTTATTAACTTTCTACTATAAGTTCCGCTGTAGAAAGTTAATAAGAATTCACTATTTACATTAACGAATAAGATATTTATGCATTAAATGTGGATAAAATCTAGTTATGAAGCACTGTGAGTATGTCAGCCAAAGACATTTATAACAATTACTCAAACAGTTTCATTCGTTTCTAAAAACGTCACATAGTGACTTAAACTTGTTATCTTTACTAAATAAACCTAAATAGACGAGTGCTAAATACTTATCTCGTCTTTAGTCTCATTTCTACACTCTTAAAGTTAACTTCTTGAAAGAGGGCCAAAGAACATCGATTAAAGCGCCGCGACCGTTTAAATACAGAAAACCGATAACTTGATTTAAGCTAATTGTTTCGCGTAGATTTACTGAATGTGGGGTAGTTATTCTTAGTTATGTCTTTATTGTGAGATACGAACTACAAGCTTCTAACAATATTTATTACATTGTTCGATTGTTGCCTCAGGCTGAACTGCGAGCTGTATAGGAAATTAAAAAACGCCTATTTACACAAAATGTTTTGCGAGTTTGCTGAAGCAAGCTACAACAATAATTAACCCTTGAGGGCGTTTAAGCAAATTGCTTGTTATTTGTTTTCTTCGACTTGTTTGCCTCATTTCCGACTTCGGCAAATTAAATAAAGTTGTTGCAGCAGTCTCTTCTGGAAATCAAACACTCGCGCGGAGTCGATCACGAGAGCAAACATTGCGATAACCGGGCCGGATTTAGAGCACACATTGTAGCTGTCAAAAACACATATTTAATTAATCTCGGGAATGACATGTAAATAACCGCCGCGGCGGCAGCCATTTATAATGTGGCCGCAATAGGAATTCATAATCAGGCGGGAGCGTGATCGGACAGCCAACGTTTCAGCAGGAGTGCTCATTTGAGTTCTTAGGACCAAAATGATCTAAAGTGAGCTAAATATTCTCAAGAGAACTTAATTTGGTATTTTGTAAATTTTTAATGACATGCCAAGTATTAAAGAACAAAACGGTACAATTTTATTTTTTCCTGCCGCAAATTTTGATTATCAGAAGTTCACTTATTAGATTCCGGAATAATTGTAGTAAGAATTACAAAGAAAAACATTCTTCTTATTGATTGTAGCACAAGATTTTGTATTTTTTGGACCTCACGAATTTTAAACTTAAATTAATCAAATAATTAAATTAAATAATTGAATGTACTGACTTTGAGAATACAATTTAAAAATTAATTTAGGGTATTAACTGAATATTAAATTTTTAAGATATTATAAAGGAAATACACAAAATTATTTTGTACATATGTATTTACATATATAGAACTTCCTCTTGAAACTCCGGTTATATTGCAGATTGACGCTCAACGTCTGTTTGAAGACAAGTTTATGGTGCCACATGAATGCACAAAAGAAAAAATAGTAAGACATTGGTGTAACACTGCAATGTGGACAATTATAGTCCTAGACGGCGTAGATTCTTTCAAGAGAGAAAGAGACTCCTTCGGACACCTAAACAAGGTCTCTAGCAACACTAAGTCGTAGAACTTCAAAGAGTACGAGAATTGTACCGAGTGAATCGCATTACATATATTGGCAAATATTTTGTATACATCATCCACAACGACTTAAAGATAACAAAAATCTGTGCAAAATAGATTTTCTATATTCTCACTGTTTTATAGAAGAGAGTATGTATCTAAATGGATTTAATATCTTTTTTAAATTCTTGTTCAATCAGAAACAATATGGTTCTGCATATCGAATGTCCTTGTCCAAAGAAGCAACGGATGGGATTGTTTATAACAAATTTTTTTTTGTATTACGTTTATTATGCAATCTGTTAATATACAAAAACAATAAGCATAGATATAGCAAAATAACTGGCGATTATCTTTTAAGATGTAGAGATGATTCTACTAGTGAATCATTGGTCCCTTGTGAGAGCATTAATAGTGAATGATATTGTGAATTACTGAAACAACTCCGCCGACGTATTCTATCATTACTCCCGAAAGTTCAATCAAGCAAATATAAAGTGACGAATCAAGGACGAACACGTACGTATCAAAGCCAAAATAAAGTTATCTGCTGGAAAAATTCTCGCAATTAAGTTTTAGAATTACAAAAATGCAGTTATTAGTTGACAGAATAAAAGGCAATTAATTCTCAATCCTACTACTATTTGCCGATAAAAGTAAAAATTTCCACTATTATATTTGGGTTTCTTAAAAATGTTTTAAGAGAGCAAAGATTTAAGAACAGTAATCGAGGTACGATTAATGTATTTTAAAAAGGTGATACTAAACAGTTGCCTATTTGCTGAATCAAATATATTAAGGAAGAAAAAAGACATTTATCGGAAGCTTCATGTGTCGCCTTGCCATATCTCGCCTCAATAAAATATAATTTAAATTTGCAGACAAAATAAAAGTAACATGTTGAGCATGAAGATCAAAATAAAAAAGCTAAATTAGAACTATGTTACGAAACATAAAAGTTTTTCTATAGGTAAAGTACTTTTATTTCTAAGAGAAAATATAAATATTAAAAATTATCAAGGTAAATAAAATAGCCACCAGCATATAAAAATACACCGTAATTTATTGTCCGATATTGTAAAATATAAAAACAGACCCAAAGTATTTTTTAATACCGGAATGATTTATAAATGCGCAAATATAGGAGAACTACATTCAACATACAAATTAGTTTATTATAAAAATCAGAAGAGACGCCAGGTAGTCGTGTAGAACATTCCACATGATTCTGCGACAACAATCAAAATATTTAAATAATTCAAAAACTGTTAAGTTAGAAGGCTGATTTTTTGCACCGAATTAGCAAATGAATGTGGTGTGCAAGTTTCAAGGAAATCCGTTGAAGCGTCTAGGAGATAGAATTATAAGTTTAGAAAGAAAGAAAGTTAGGGAGATAAGACAATTATATTATAAGATAAAGATAATAGAGAGGAAAAAAGGATTCATTTTAAAGCGAACCAATATTGGAAAATATATTTTCTTTTCCTTTCCTTTTCTTTTCTTTAATATTAAAGTTATATTTTGATAAGATAATAGAGGATAACTAACACGGATTTAAGATTTATTTAAAGATCTTTACGTTTCTTTCCCAGAATACAGTTGCCATGCGTGCTAATATTAAAAAATATGCCAAAAATGTTGTATATATGTATGTGTGTGCGTGTATATGTGTGTATTTCGATAATTCTGTTGACAAAAAACAAGATATGGTAAAAAATAATATATTTTATAATTAGATTAATGGAGTGTTTATTTAATTAATAAAATATGTGCAACTTTCAGTGCACCAGAAAATATCCATTGATATTATTAAAGTTTTTGCAATGCTGAATATCAAAGGTATTAATGCACATGCACTATACCTAAAGAATTGAAATTAAATTAAAACAACATATACTTAAATCAGCGGATTAGAAAATCAACAGCCAAAAGTTTCAGGGAAAATAAAAATTATAGTTTACACTTGGTGTCAAATATTAGTAGAAGAATTTGAGGTTAGTAAAATTGGTATATGGTAGATTAATTTTATCTATATATTGTGTGTAGTTCACGCGACTAAGGATTTAAAAACGTTATTTCATATGTGCATATACGAAGTATTCCAGAAAATGCATTTACTTTTAAATAACAGTAAATATAATGTTTATTAACTTAAAAACAATATTGTGTATTACCATTTGTATCCAAAACTGCCTGGAGCCATAAGGTTACTTTTAAGTTCCACGACTCAATTAATGGCACAATTGCTATATTAGGCTTCTCAAAATCGACACGTTACCTTAGAATACCACGAACTTACCAAGAATTATAATGTGGTATAGGCTATTAGTGCTGGGAACCCTAGTGCCATTATTTTTTGAGTAAGTTATCACTGATAATGTTTATCAGTTCTCATAATGAAAATTTTCTTTTGAAAAATATATTTATTTTTAATAACATCAAATTGTGATGTAAGGATCTATCTTAATCTATTGACCAAAAAATGGTGCTGAATACTCCGTGACGATCTCCAAACCTTACTCCAATGAACTTTTATAGGATACTTTAAAGATAAAGTTAATTATACAAAATTAACAACAATCTTGCAGTTCCAAATAAAATGCTTTGTAACGCCGATGAATGGTCTGTGGTGATCGTTAGTACCAATATTCGTAAAGGTGCATTTAATTTCATTTAGTATTTCGTAATCGAAACTATTAAACTATTATTTTTAAGTCAAAAAAGATTTAATTTAGTGCCACTTCATCAATAAGTACATTTTTTTGAGGCACACTGTAGTGAGTAATAACAAACTTCTCAAACACCGTCATTTCTGTCGCAACTGCTAAACACCACACTATTTTTTTAATACTGCCATGGAACTATAGCAATTACTATATATATTACTATATATATAAAATTAATGTTACCGGTTTATATTACCTATCATTCTCATCATCATCGAAGCAACAATTAAAAATATTATAATATATTTAGTGATGTATTAATAATTATTATTTAAAGTAAATTCAAAATAACAAACTAAACGAATTTAAATTTGTCTATAAAACTATGGATACAAACAAAAATATTTTCTAAGCTCTCGTTTCTTTACCCACCCCAAACCCAATTTAGAGTTTGTGATTACTTACACCGAAAGCTGAATATATTTCCTAGCATCAAAGCAATGTTCGCCAAATTTACAAAGCATTTCAAAGAATCGAAAGCCTCCTCGCCCTGTTCTTTTTGTGCTTGCCGTCGCACAAAAAATAAATAAGTAATTCAAAGGCCGCCTAGCTTTCAAAGGCAGGAGCGTTTGGTGGGTCCCACTTTCACCCGGCGACATTAGCCAAACAAAGGTCTAATTATTAACAAGTTCGAAACAACAGTTTATATGCAAACATGCCGGGCCAAATGGGGGTTAATGCACGTTTTTTGGCCGCCATTAATTTTGGCCCAACCCCGGGCGCTGTTTTTGTTTGCTTCTCATTTTCGCCCAAGTTTGTTTGAAGGCGATTACGGCGGTTTATTAAAGTTTAGTTCACTTGGAGGTGAGCGCTGCTATGATTTTAAGTTTTATCTAAATTTGAAGCCTTATAATAGAAATGCAAATGGGCCATTTAATTATAGTTAGTCTATTGGACCATTTTATATTTTAGGATAAAATGTGTTTATATATATATATATATATATATATATATATATATATATATATATATATATATATATATATATATATATATATATTATAACCAGTAGTTTTGCTTCTTTTTAATCTATACATTTTTATATTTTATACATGCAATAAATTTTGATCTTAAAGTAATTTCAGTAATTACATGTAATACAAAATTTTGTGATCAATTATATACCATAAAATTATGTAGCTCTTTGACAGGTAGAATAATTATGCACAAAATCATTAATGTTGACTATAAAGTCGAACTGCCGCCCTAGCATTGTACTTGCTCCTCTGTGCACGAGCTGGCGCAGTGGAGTTCGAGTCTCTCTGGAACCCACGGATGTATGTGATGTAAAATTAAATTGGTTAAGTACATGTTAGTAAAAACAATAAGCTATTAAAACTACAATCACTAGCTGCGACCTAACAAAAAAAAACTTTAAAAATAGACTAGAGAAGGTGGTTCTTGATGTAAAAAAATAACCAAAAAGTTTGTATAAACATAAATCCTCAAACGCATATGTTTTATAATAGATTACAAGTCATATTCATCTCACTTACAGTTTGTTTATAAATGTCTTCTGTCTTACAAATCTGTCCTTAAGTGCATGGTGTTATAAATCTGATATTGATATCAGGAACTAGTATAAATGATTTACAAGTATAAGTAAGTGGATTACAAGTGGATGAAAATGGCTAGGAAGCCTCACGGATTTAAACCTTACAAAAGGAATTGAATTATAATACCTTTGCAGCTGTAATTTCTTTTACAAGATACTAAAAATAAAAAACTCAGCTAACTAACCTGTCGGTGTAGTGTATTATGTCAAGCAAGTGCAGTGGGTATTCTACATAATAAATACTACTATCCTTATCAATATGTATAGAGACTATTGCAATTAAACGTTTTCCCAGAGAAAAATTTTGTCGCTGATTTTTGCCAAAGGTCACTGTTATGAGATTTTTGTAATCAATCTTTTTTCAGGTATTTGTAGTAGGGATATAATTATCAACCTACACCGCAGTCTTATGTGGGGTAGGTAGGATCCTCACGAAATGTTTGTAGTTCATTATCAACAACAACATTTATAGTCATATGTCTGATACGTAATAGAGTTTTAAATTACTTCAATATTAGTGTTTGTCAGTACTTCAATACTACAAAGTAGTTAGACTGTACAGTCTGTTTGATCGCTGGACTTAAATCTTCTTGACTTGAAAAGCATCGTGTATGCTGACACTTAAAAAATGTGTCACTGCAGTCTGAAAAATTTGATAGAATTATATCAAACCAAGGTATGTTGGGTTTGCACTTGCACCAAGGTTTACAGGAAAAGAAAGTGACTACAAACACCTACTTTGAAATTGTCAGGAATAAATGACATACTGTCATGCATAGTAATGTGATATAAGTAATGACATGGTATTACAAACTGTCTATTTATTTCCGGATTTAAGTTTATTTTCCTATCAGGAACCATCCCCTGAAGTTTGTTTCCATAGTTAATGTTCACTCTACATTATGTCCATTTTTAAATATTTTGAATTGTAATTAAAATTTGGCTAAACAAACCAGAATATACTGTGTTCAAATTGATCTAGGTCGCTATAGGAAAAGATTTAGGAACTGTTTTTTTATAATGTTATATGGCTTTATTCTCTCATTTTTTTATGATAAATCAGTTATTTAAATAGTAGCAAATTACAAAATAATCGTCTGTTCTAGCCAAAAACTATGTTGATATATATTATGAAATGGTCTAATATCAGAACAGTTATCAGAGAAACATATGGAGTAGAATTGAAAAGAGTGAAAAATCAAAAGTAGAATCTTAACACTCATTAAAAAAGATGGAAAAAAATATCTATTTCTGGGAAAAAGCCAATACCCCATTGTTAAAAATTAAAATAAAAGACCACACACGAATAAACAGAAAGTGTAAGTAAATAAATCAAATTAATAATAATTGAAGATTTAAACACAGTAGAGTTTATACAAGAATGAGAATGTCTTGAAAAGAAGTGATGGATAAAAATAAAAGGTGACTGCCCTTTCTATGTGGAAAACATAGGTTGATAGTAGTCAATACCTTATTCAAGCATAAAAACATTAATAAGTACACATGAATACTTTCAATACGCGGGCTTAGACCAATTATTAACTTAATAATTGTTACAAAAGACCGAAAGAAAAAAATAAAAGATGTAAGGGTGTATATGTAGATAGCAGAAGTGCGGATTAGACCACAATATGGTAATAGGAATCTTCGTTTACACATCAAAACAACAAACAAAGAACAATAAAAAAGTAAAAAGAAACTATGCAAAGATAGATTTTAAGTGCAATTCAATAAGAGAATAGTAAAAAAGAGACTCAAGTTAAGTCAAAAGAAATGTTTTCTTCCATCGGGGTAGTTTTCATATATGTGCATATTTAGATCATAATTTTCAAACAATTTAAGATCTACGTAATAAAAATCTCCACTATGTACTCGTAAATATAAAATATTGTTCACCAAAAGCTACGGCTCATCCAAAATCGTGCCTTAAAATCCATTTTCCCATGTTTTGTGAGAAATTACTTTTTAAATTCAACGCTAGCATTCCTATGATCTAGACATTTATCTTCCTCAGCGCTCAGCATCTCCATCAAAATATACACGGAAACTCTAGCTTTTGCAGCTATGAGGGTGACAAAAGCTCTTGTTACAAACGCCCAAAGATTTGGATTTCACCGTGAAGCGACACGGGGCCTGTAAAGATGTACTTATCATCCACGCGAGATTAAATCTAGAGGACTGAGGCTGGACCCGGGAACTTCAAATCTCTCTATTGAAATTGTCAACAGCTCCAGTTTAACTTTCTATATTTTATTTGTTTAAACGAGCGCAAAATATTTAAATCTATTAATTATTTAATATTTGTAGAAGAAATATCTCATGGTTAGAATTAATACTAAAGCAATCAACATTGAGATATGTGTTTTTAGTTAGGTAATCATTTTTTATTAGAACAATTGTTAAAGTAACCTCACACAGTTCCAACAACAAATTGGTTTTGGAAATTCTCTAAAACAACACTCAATATTACATTGCACTAGCAAAATTTATTTATGTCGTGGGAGGCTTTTCAGTAAGTTTAATTTTGAACTTATTTATACAATTAAATTTACGCCATGATCTTGCAAATTAAACTAAAAACTCCCTAAAATAAATTATTTGTTATTTTAGTATTATAAAAAAGTCTTTGATTATTTTTAACTTAAAGCGGCCTTAGGGCATCAGGGTTCGTAAATTTCAAGTTGTGCTAAAACTACAATAAATGCAATAAAAGCATCCGTCGTGTTATTAATTAACAATCTTAACCAGAAGCCAATAAAAATGTAAATATCTAAAACGACTAAAAAAGTCCTTAGCCACAAATGAAAAGATTAAGGTTCAAATATTTGGTTTTATAACCAAGTCTACTTGTTTGAACCCTAATCGTGGCCGCCTTCCTAAGTCTGCAGTAATGCAGATTTCATTTGGAATATAAAATTTTAAACTGGACTTTTCAATATTTTAAAGCCTTAATATTAAGTATAAAATAAAAAAAAAATAGAATCCCTCTAAACAGATCTTGTTATAAGAATAACCTCAAATGAACACTTTTTATATATGAAGATCAAAAAAATTAAATCAAAAAAAACATTTATGACTGAAGAAGACGTCGCTGATGGTATATGTCAATTATCAAAACTTGAATTCTATAAAGTTTCTTCTTCTTTATTCTATCTTAAACAACTCTTATTCTATTTTACTAAACATTTTTCTTAATCTTGTCATTCTTTCTTTCTTTCTTTTTATTCCTTTTCCCATCTATTTCCTTTCCCCTCATCTTTTTTAATTTTTGTTTTCTTTGGAAGGGTTGGTTTTTCTTCTTTGTCGCCCGAGATCTTCGAGCTTCCTTATGATTTTATCATTATATAAAAAAGAAAACATTACAAAATAGCGTCCAGCAATCTATTTTACAGTTCATTAGATTCATTATAAAATTATGTGTCTCTTGCTTCATGTATTTGTGTTCCAATATCTCGCCTCAATACTTAGTCTAATTATATATCGTATGCTGCATATACCTTTGCTGCAATTACCCTAATAATTGACTAAGACAGAAATGAAAAGTTGTCTTGTTTTTGCATTTCTGGGTTTGAATATCGCATACCCGGTTTCCTATTTAGATGGGGAATTTTGAGAATATAAAAAATTGATAATATTTAAATGCATTCAAATTCTAAAAATTCACGTCTGAAGCATTTTGAGAGAAAAAAATTAAATTTAGGCCTCTCAGTACTTTAATCACAAGCTTTACTTTTTTAAGAATTAAAAATAAAGAAACGCTGAAGAAAAGTTCCGTAAATTTTAATAAAGTTTACATACTTTTTGCAATCAGCCGTTTTCAAAATCGATCTGAAAGGTTTCAGTTATTTTCGTCTTCTTAGGGATGCAATTAAAAAAACACTATATTGGTGGAAAACTAACTCATATAAGCTATACACCCACAAATTTTAATTTTTCAGTATTCGATGGTTTTAGATGGGCGATGTTGAATCAGTCAGTCGGTACACAGATTTATATATTGAGATAAGGTAACTTAAGTTTCAAAAAATCAGCGTAAAAGATAAATTCAGAGAGGCTTCAAACGAAACAGAGGAACTAAGTATTGCAAAAATCAATTTTAAATTTCAATTGCCATTTTTCTCTCTTCGTTAGATAGTCTGGTACTTAGTGAAGTGTGTAAATGGTTGCATTACAAAAAATCTTGTGAACTAGTGAAACTCAATCAAGCATCTATAATTGAACAAAAATATTTTAGCTATTATTAGACAGTGCACATTGAATTTTATAGAATAACCGAATTAATTAAATATCTCAGCTTATCGTCCATAAGATTTCAAACGCTTAGACAGTTACATTGTCAAATCTCTGCCTTCTAAGTACTTCTTTTGATAGCCCAAATAAATGATAATGGTAAGGACATCAGATCTTGGGCAGCTGTATGGGGCTGAATATAATTCAGCACCTTTTCAGACAATATACAAGTTATGTTTTCCAAAATTTGAAAAAGTAAGCACTGTTTATAGTGCGACGTTCTTGAAAAATTCTTTTTGAAAAAAATATACAGTTGCAAGAGTATTTTCACGTGAGAGCCAAATTTTGGCTTTCACAGGTGTAGATTATCTCATATTATACCTTCTGACTTATTTTAATTCTGTATGTATGCTCAAGTTTCAATGTAGCTAACCATCCAGTGCTAAAAATACACCTAGACACAGTGCCGCTTCTGATCCTTGTCTCAAATTGTGGACACTTTTCAAACCCAAAATTATTACTAATGATTGCTTCAGCACTGCCGTAGTTGGTATCGATCTCGTAAGTATTTTCAGAAACGGTTAATCGGTGATTATCTTTGATAAGGCGGCAAACAATGCGAATACTCTACTTAAACACAAGTGATCCTAATTTCTAATTGGTTTTCGACCTCCAAAGATTGTTTATGCCACCCGTATACTTGAGTTTTCTGAAGGATGTTGTCTCCTTAAGTTTTCTTACAATGCTTGACTGTTTTACGCTCTCTACCGTGAGAAATTTGCGCAGAGAATAAGAAAACCTTTTATTAAAGTTATTAAAAATAGTATTATGTAAATTAAAATTCTGTATTTAATAAGCAATTTTAAAGCGTAAAAACATCTGTGTAGTTAAAAATCCATAAAATGTGACTCTTGAAGTAAATTCTGAGCAACGCTTTCTCTTAGCAGCGGTGATAAATTATTATGGCTGCCATTATTTCGAATACAGATCACCTGCTCACAAAACTGGCGTGATCGCGGGCATTTCCCCTGATTATTTATCACATTTATCAACCTCATTAACGCTTGCACACATTTGCGCGTAATGGAGGGACATTCGTCGGAAATCTGGAAAAGGGCCGGCCAGCGGCCGAAGAAAACTCCTGCAGAAATCTCGCCATAAATATTTATTAACAGGATCGCCGAGCCAATGAATTTTCTATGAGGGATATAATATCCACGTAATCCGATCAGTGGGCGGCGCACTAAATATCTGGCTTGCTGAATTACTTTATCGGCGTATCCGGGATCTCAGCTCCCCCTGCAATCTACAAGCTGCTATTTAATAAATGCGCCATGCTTTAGTTCGGCTGCTGACTTTTGTTACGGCCGCGATGAAGTGAAAAGAATCAAAATTGCCCGGAATCAATTTTTGTGCGAAATGCTTCGAGTCTTCTCTTCCTGGAGATGCTTGTTGCATTTTAGAATGTAATTACGTTCGTTAATGTTGGCGCGATTACCCTGGGGAGGGAGTTGTGTTTTGGCTGCAATAATAATATACGTACATGAAATGCTCTGATGTGAAATTAATCAAATTTCTAGGAACAACGTTCAAAGACAATGCTATTACAGCTGGGTAATTAAAAGTATACTCAAGCGTATTTCGAATCAGCAGTGCGTTCTGTAATTAATGTTTGTCGTATATCATTTGGTGTTAGAATTACTAGTTATTAATTAGAGATCAAACAGCGAAGTTCGAAACAACAGAGCTATTTCGAATTTGATTGATTTCCTGATAAATATTTTATCAGTTACTGATTTCTTAATTAGAGTGTTTTTGTGTTTACTTTAAAAGCATATTAATTTACTTTAATTTGACACTGAACAGTTTTGTTAATTCTAGATACTTTTAGCAGTATTCATAAAACATACCGAAGTTCTATTTAATCCGAAACCATTTGTGCCGAAGGAAAAGAGGTAAACACTGAAGTTACCAATAAGAAAACAGGGAATGCCACTCTTAGCTTTATTGCTATCAGGGTGGTTTGATTGGATACAAATGTTCGCACAATGTCTGATGGTGACTAATGATTATAAGTAACTGTTGAGTACGCGCCGGATTAAAGTGAAAAGAAATTGTTTCACGGTTAGAAATTCGTTGATGTTAAACACAAAAAAGTCACCGTCATGCCTGACACCAAAGTACGCTATAGAAAAATTAGAAGAAAGCTAAATTAACCATAAGTTTAAATTCAGATTGAACGTTAGCAACGTTTTGCAAGCGACAAGTAGGCCAACAACAGGAAGCCAAAATAGAAGCGAAAGTGTTATTACGAGGGTGAATCAAATATAAACGAGACTTTTGATCTCGGGGCCGCAATATTAACGCGCGAGAGTTTTTGCTTCGTCAGGTGTTGGGTAGGTATGTCAGGAGTGGGGGAAGCAGGCGGGCGATTTCGTTCGTTCCTGTCAGTACCCGTGCAATGTCTGAGCAGAGTGCCGTCGTCAATGCAGCATTATCATTAAATTTCTCGCCACGGAAGGTAAAACCGGCTGAAATCCTGAGGATTGACTGTGTCAAGGAAGAGACACTGTCACGAGCTAGTGTTCGCATGGCAGCAAAAGTTCGTGGAGGGTCGTGAGAATGTTGAAAATGAGAGCCACGATCGCCGACCTCGCACCAGCATCACCAACGAAAACATCGTCCGCGTTCAACAATTTATTGAGTGTGACAGGCGTCTGACCATCGATGAGATTGCATCTGAGATTGGAATAAGTTATGGCAGCACTTTTTCGATCAAACAGAGGAGCTAGGGTTTTGTAAGGTGTGCGCAAGGTGGGTTTCCATACAGCAGCCCTGACAAGAAAAAAATTGGAGAAATTGGGCTGGTAGACAGTTGAACACCCTCTATACAGCCCTGACCTACCGCCCTGCGACTATTACCTTTTCGGTCCTCTCAAGGAGGCCATGGGAGGGCATAGATTCGACAGGTTGAAGTCTATGTGCGCAATTGGCTGGAAACACGACCAACTTCGTAATTTTAAAATTAGCTACACGTTCTGAAAAATGTGTTTCTAAATCAGGAGATTATGTAGAAAAATAATTTGCTATTCTTTTGTTTCAAGTTCAAATAAAATATTTTTTAAAAAATAAGTTTCGTTTATATTTGATTCACCCTCGTAGTACAACAAAGTGCGGTATAATAAAGTCAAATTTCGAATGTTATAGAAAAAGACCAACATTAGGAATTGAGATCAGATGAAATGGGGAGAAAAGTCTGCAGCATTGCTTCAGTGTTGTTTTGATCAAGGGATAGAGCAATATGGCGCTAGAAAACATATGACTGTCAATAATAGTTCTTCAAGACTTTCAAGTCAATCACAGCTGGTACATATGCAAGCACCTAAATGCTCGATTAAAATTAAGTTCCGCTAGCGTTGTGAAGTTTACCTTGATAAATATGTTATATAATTCTAACTTCATCAGATATTTATTTTCAATTGATAACGCATACTATCATGTTATGGGAGCAGCGGCAAGAAAATTATCAATTTTTAAACTCAATAGTGAGTTTAAATTGAGAACGTTAAGCAGGAAAAATCCAAATTATGTGCAAATCAAAATGATGAGGGTTTCTGAGAGAACAAGTACAGAAAACTTAATTATATAATAGCCTGTAAGAAAAATCAACATTCAGTAAAAACGATGAATGCAAATCGACTCAACCTGGAGAGCTGGCTATTCAATCTAATGTAAACTGATAAAGGTGTGTTTTCGCCAACTTGGTTGAGGTGCTTCCCAACATCGAAGACGATTATAGAATTACCTATGCATCTATGTTTTAAAAACTGAGATTAGAAAAGAAGTATATGAATTGCAAGTCAATAATTACATCAAAATTGCATTAAACAGGAGATCGCAACTAGACAGCGTCTGTAATCACTAAAAAATTCTAAAGTTATTATATCGATTATCTACTCAACCTTTCCGCTGTTATCTCGTTAGCAAACGAATGTAAAAGACGTACGGCATATCTTGCGCATTAGAGGTTTTTTACAAAAGATGTTGAAGTAATTGAAAAGTACAAAAGATCAAGAGTTAACGTTTAGATTATTCCAATGCCTATTACATTTACTTTCGTTTCCAACAAAAACGAAATATATTGTTATCCGGTAGGCATTAAAATATGTGATGTAGATTAAAAGACTTCTCAAAATTAGATACCAGAGAATTTAGATCCTGCAACTGTTAATGAGTAGTTTCATAAGCGAACCAAACATTATATACCGTCACAATAGTATTTCATCTGAGAAGCACAAACGATGAGAGTCGTAGCAATGCAGTACATGTGAACGAATGATCGAATAGTATATTAGATCTACTAACTAAAGAATTGTCTCGCTATTCATTGATTTACCTAGATATTTCGATAACGACGAACAAGACGATTCAGGCCACTTTTTGAAGAGTTGAAAGCAGCAATTCGTAGGTTGACCTTTAATTTTTGTCTTTACTTTCTATCGTCAATGTTGCTTTTTATCTATGATTTATCTGTGTGTATCCAAACTAAGGATATTGTAATAAATGTTCAATTATCTAATAAAATATTTTAATCTACGTTTGGGATTTTATTTTCTGTACGGGATTGGTTTTGTCTATTTCTATTGTACAAAAAACAATCACAACAATCGACAAATTGTACATAAAAAAGTAAAGTAAAAAAATAAAAGTAAACCCCGATGCAGAAGTTGTAGTTTTCTCAAATAATAATATTTTTTAGATTTCTTCAAATACATGAAGACAAAAATTAAAATGAATAAACATAAAAAAGGATTAATATATAAACTGCTACAGCAACAATAAACAGCATTAGTTTAAATAAAACGAAATTGATAACTTTAATAGTAGTAGAAGCTATTATAAATCCCTAGAAACAAGATAGAAATCATTTGATAAACTAAAGTCCTACACTAGATGCTTGAAGATAATATTGTGCCAATAAAAAGTTTACTTTTTAAAGAAGAATTAAAGACTTAGAAAACAAATAACACTCTAAGAGTAAATTAAACAGGCATTTTTTAAGATAAAAAGCGAACAGGGAACACATCTTGCTAATTCAAGTTGTTCTGTTCTATTTTACTTGGCAACATAAAAGTTTCAAAAAATGTTAATTATGCATAATGTACATATATACATATTTTGTAATAACTGAAATATTTTATAACTAGAAAACCATATCTAAATATACTTAAAATATTGAAAAGTATACTTTCATATATGCAAAAGTTTCTTTAATTGATTTATTTGAGCTCATTCTCATTGACAGCCTGAAATCTCGGCTCTTTCAAAAATAATGCAGACTCGGTCAATCATTGCATATACAACAATCACACAAGATATGTGCTCATTTAGCGCCATCTATTTCTCAACTTGCCAGTACAACTATTCTCATTTACGCATTTACAGTCCACTCCCATCAACTGCCAACATATATAACGACCGCACAAATTGTTTTTATCACATTAATATTGTCTAAACATTTTTAAGACAGATCACAAATTACAGTATACAAGTACCACTTTCTATTACTAGACAAATCTAACAGAATCTTCTGTTGGATCGAGAACAATCGTGTAAAAATATATGTGAAGAACAGAGTTCATAGGTGAAATTATATTTTAAAGTAGATGCGTATGATTGGACTATGTGCATGGCAAATTAAACCCAATGGACTACTAACAACAATGTCTAGGAACTAAAACGAGGAGAAATGGGTAGATACAGAATGATAGTCAAGACACACAGATAATAATTACATGCATGTCATAAATTGTAAATTATAATTATTAAGAAGGCTTTTCAATACCGAAATATTGAAAATTAGCTAATCAAATCTTATAAGGGTTTCTTGTTCTTATTTTTGTCAAAAATGTTATGTAACCGGAGTGAATTTGATTACAATAAACATCTCTAGATAAGCTCCTATAAGAATTCCCAAGAAAGAGAGAAAAAGTGAAGTAAAAGTTGTATATTTAGCCAAATTGTTGATCCAAGCAATTTATTGAAAGCAATGAATTGGGTTGAAGTTTATCTGGGAATTAATCTGCTTGGTGAAGTCTAGTGGGAAACGTACAACTCGAAGTGTGAAAGAACTGTTACACATAATCTTAAGAAAGCTTATCTGGTGTAAGAAGACTTATTAACGGGGTTATGCAACTATAAATGTGTAATTAGATTAAATTGTTGACTTAAGTCCTCGAGGATTTCTTAAGCTTGTTTTTTTATTATCCTTAATGTATATAAAAATATGGGAGGGTTTTTGGTCCAGATTTTTATAAAGTTGAATTTTTTTATCAAATTGTGTCTAGTGTTTGAATATTCTAGTAGGGTTTAATCGTCAAGTGTTTTGAAATTTTAAGCGTATGTTTTTAAGCATTTGAGCTTGGCAAGGTTTGCTAAATTATTACTTTTTCAATACTGTAATGTTTCTGCACTTCACAGTGAGGAATAATACGTGCAAATTTACTTATTTATTTTACTTACAGGCAGTGAAACTACTTAGTACTATTTATGTACACAACACATAAAATTAATAACGTAAGATTACACTGTATTTATTTGTAACACTGTTGTATTTGTACTCGCGCTTGATTTATTTGTGGTTGTTCAGTTGCCTGATATTTATGCCTATTCGGGGTTTACCAGAAGAGCCTGAAAACGTCTGAAATATTCTCATTGTTCGAATCCTCGCACATTTACAAACGGCTACGGACTTAGTAATAAATCAAACTCACCAGGTGATCTTTAGGGCATCAGGAAAAAATTGTCCCCGGCTGATTAGGCCTTGCTGCTTTTGTGAGGAGTGAAGGTAAGAGTTTGAAAGCATTTAGAGAAAAGAACTTATACCTTATTTCTCAAACTCGCAGCTGCTACATACGCTTTTGAACTGACGCTAGCAATTTAGATTGTAAGTAATAACTGTCTCTCAATCTCATTATATAAACATATAAAAATACACACAGAATTTGATTTTCAAGGATGCAATAATCAATAATTTAGGCAGGAAAATTACAATCGTATTAAAATAAGAAAATTCATCAGGCACATGGCATTGATTTATTTACATTGGCCGAAAATTCTTATAACACTGCACGGAGTTATCCTGAGTGGTGAAAAAACTCTTGTTTTTAAATGAGGTAATTTTCTAGAGATAACGATTCTGTTGTTATTGTTCAGCGTTTTTTCAGTTGACAGTCTAATGTGGCGATTCCTGATCTTAATACTCTAATGGGTTGAGTCGTTTCTCACAACTAGATCAGTTATAAAGAGGAAATCAATTGGACGTTTCTGTGCGACTCGCACATCAAGAAGTTTTTCACTGGGCGTCGTGGTTCCAACTTTGGATCTTTCTCGTCGTTTGCTACAGCGCTTCTTATACGGCGAAATTCCATTCATACAAAATCATGGCTATTCAAAGCTGCTACTAGTTGTTTTGTGAAGGAATGCTTAAAATTATTGCTTTTGATGATGTAATTATGATAATCAGTAATGAGGTGCATTTTAATTTGAATGATTATGTTAGTAAGCAAAACTGTAGTTAGATCTTACTTTTTGAAGAAGAAGAAGAGCTTACAGTAACAGTGAGTGTTGGATTGCTACGTAATTTTTTGCGTCCGCCATTTTGACGTTTACGGTCAACATGGGCTCATTACGTCATAAATTAGAAATTAAAAATGCATAGAAAAAACAAGAGTGGTGTTAAAACGGTATTAAATAAAAATTATGGTGCTTAATGCAGTATAATGTTCAAGCATTGCACCTAATTATCACAACTTGCGTTGCCGCTGAATTCACCCGCAGTAAACAAAGTTGCCGACAACTGTCTATCTTAATCAGGCCCTTATTTCCAGAGCGGCGCTATAAACAGCTCATAAAATTTCAAATTCGGTTGCATTTCAGCACGCGATTTAATATAATTTGCTATCTATATTTGAATCTGGGGTGAGGGTGCGTGGCGAAGTTGCGGCAAAAATGGCGAATGGGTGTGCGCCAGTCTCAGATTATACCGAATACATTAGGGCAATCATTAATCTTACACAGTCACTGAAGTGGCAGGAAATTTGCGACGGTTTGCTTATTTTACTGGCGTTGCTGCTCCGAAGTTGCGATTTATATTTCGTATAAAATGAAATGGACCCATAAAGCATTGTTTTGGCAGGAACAAAAATACCTAGAGCGGGTTTAAGCACGAACGCACATCGCCTCTAGTTTAAGCATCCTTCCTAGGTGCAAAACGTAGCAAGCATAATTGAATTACAGTTTGCAATTGAATAAGTAAGGTGAGATTTAAATTTGACGAGTTCGTTGTTATTACCAGCGCTGCGAACTAAATCAATTAAAATAAGTTTTAATTGTCACCTTGAAGTAGCAAAGCGATTCGTTAACTACCATAAAATACGTTTTTTAAACGAAAACTTGGCTTTTTGAAGCTTTTTTAAAGGTAAAAGGTTTTCATTATAATGACGGCCCAAGAAGGTAAAAACTGTTTACTTACTAAAAGCTTTTTATGTAATTAAAAATACAAAAGTTTAATTAGTTGTTACACTTCAAGCAAGAGAAATTTACTGAGGAATATTAATGGCACTTAGCTTTAATATTATAAAAATGACACACAAACTTTTCTGCCTTTTAAATATAATTATATTTTGGTGTGATTAATCCTTAATATGATGCAACTAGGTTTTTTTCATGCTAAGGTACAACTAATTAATAATTTAATATATAAATATGTACAAAGTGTTGCATGCTTAGAAGTACGAGTAGAATAGACATGTCAAATGAGCCCAGCGACTTTGAAGCAGGAAATTGGCCAGAGATACACCAGTTTTTTTAATTTGCTCAAATCAACGGTTGGTAACATAAGAGAAAATGCAAAGTACAACCATAATTTAATAGGCTGACATAAAGGTATTAAAACACATCGAAAAATGAAGTATCATACAGAAGTTCTGCGGTGCTACTAATTTTTTTACCAACACCATGAATATATGTCGACAGTTAAAACAAATAAGTTGCCATACTTCTTCAACTTCCATAAACCACAAAATTCCGGTTATTCCAGTCCAATCCAATAAAACAAAAGTAAATCATGTATTATCACTTAAGGCGTAGATAATATTTAAAATGGTTTACTATATATTCTAGACCACAACCAAAACTTTGAACCTGATTGATACTTCTGCGCTACTTCTTAACAAAATTGTAAATGAGATCTAGAGTAAGTTTTTAAAGATCACAAATTTAAAAAAAGTCCAAGGAAGGTATATTTAAATATCTTTGTAGTCATTCTCTCTACCAATTCAAATTTTAGTTAACCATTCTGTAATAATAATTACATAACGAGGAGGCACCTTGATCTTGATTTTTATTTCAAAACAAATTATTGTTTCTTGTCGCTTTTTAAAGTTTTCCTATTGACATTTTTAAATTTTTCACTTATCATTGAAACAAATTTTCTTAGAATATTAATCAAAATTTTTCAAAACTTTACTGTTTAGATTTATTACACTAAGTTTTTAAGTATAGGTTATGTCAGATGAGGATGGATGGTGAAAAAATGTCTCAAGAAGTAGTCCTAGTTGGATATATTTTTATTAATAATCCATTTTTTTAAATGTTGTTAGTAATTATAATTAGAACCTAAGGATAAAACATGTTTTTGTAGGACACTGAATATTTGTGCAATCCTTAATAAACAACTATTTTTGGATTTACAAAAATAAAAGTATTTATTTAATCTTACTTACGTGTTAACTACAACATTTTTTAAGTGACAAAAAATTTGCTAATAACATGTAAGCTATTTCAAAATTCATAGGGCTTATAGAAGAGACTAAGTAGATCAGTGCAAACAGATTTTTTTTTATTCTATAAGAATATCTTTTTGTGTAGCTTCACAAAAAATAGTCGAGTGTGCAGGTCAATCATTTGGAATATTTTGGTTTATCCGTTCTCCCTCAAACGATAATTGCAAACTGAGGTGTGCGTCATTGTGTTAAAACCATCTTTTTTGAACAAATAGCTCGTCTTTCAAGATCTCGCCCTATACTTATTACAAAAAGATAAGTACTTGTGGCCCAAAGGTGGAACTGAATACTATCTAATCAAACAGATGTTTAAAAAGACCTACTTTGATGAAATCTACGAGAATATATTTATCATCCTAAACGTATTTATTTCGAGTGTTTTGAACACCACGTTTCATACATTTTAGTTCATCACTGAAAGGAATTACTGTAAAAACTGAGAATTTGTCATAAAACTGTGTAAGAACTACATATAGAAGTTGAAACGTAATCCAAAATTGGATAGATCTATTAGATGTTTCCTTGGAGAATGGTAAGGGTACAAATGGTGCTTATACAGAACGTTATAAACAGTGTTAAGAGCAAACCTGTTCCATGCGCAATAGTTCGGGTCTTTTTAAATAATAATGTCCTCTTTATAGTGGGAAGTGCAGTACCTTCTTGAAGCACCAGTCAGCTTTATTGATGATAAAGCTAGCTGTTTCCTCCCATTATACTTACCTTCTCCGTACATTAACAGTACGTTGACGTATACTTTAAACGTGTATTTAATGTGTACTAATCATAGATATATTGTCAAGTAAATTAGGCATGAAAAGCAAATTTATAAGAGAGTGATCAAATAGGCACCGGAATTTCCTTTTTATGTGCGATAAAGTAAACGAAAAAAGGCACAGATTTGGTTGACGCATGTGGTGATGCCTGAAGGGGATTCCTCTTGTAGGATACATCACACTACCGATTCTGTAGATAGTATTACAATATCGGATAAGATACTCTCGTCCTTTACGCAACGAAGTGCTATCATGTTTTTCATGTCACAGAGAGAAGTTTTGAGAAGACTTAGAACATAGTTCAAGCAAACATTCTTAAGAAAACTCAAGTGTAAAAAATAAGAAGCAGTTGAAAATAAAGACTCCGACATCGTTGGAGTACATTCGCACTGTTCGCTGCCTTCTACAGGAAAACCGCTAATTAAATATTGCTGATTTTGCGTCTGAGATCGAAATAAGCAATAAACATATCATTACTAATAATCTTCGGTTTCAAAAAGTGTATGCAAAATAGATTCCCCATCTTCTCGCCAAAGATAAGAAACAGCAGCGTCTTGAAGTATGTAAACAACTATTGGCACGTTACCAAATTGAAGGAAAGGCTTTTTTTTATATTGAAACGTTACCTATGATGAAGCTTGAATTCACTATTACCAGCAGAAAAAGACAAAACTCGGTTTTCAGTTGGAAAGGTTCTTGTAACTATATATTTTAAATTTAAAGGAATGTAACCCTTCGATTTTTTCTACAAAAATCGTACTGTTAACGGCACGTGCTACAGTTCATTTTTGAGCAAAAAATTGACATATTGTATAAAGAAGCGCAGATTTTCAATCGGATAGGTTATCTTGCTTCAGGACAACATCCCATTTTATACAACTGCCCAAACTCAACAAAACTATGAAAGATTTATTCTGGACTATAATGTTGTATCCTTTATACATTTTGAATTTATAACTTGTAATTATTATTAGTTTGGATCTCTAAAAAAACACATGGAAAACAAAGATTTATAGAAAAGCTTTTGTAGGCAATTTGCTGATGTCACAAACCCTTTTCATTTTACGGTATTGAGATCATAAAACTACCCATCGGTTAAGCTATCTATGTCTCTAACAAGATTATGCAAAAAAATAACTTGTGTATTTGTGTTTTTATAATATTTTAATAAATGAAAAAAAATCTGGTTTATATTTGATTTGCCCTCACATGACACAAAGTAATTATTATCGTAATGTGACATCGTTCTTCTTTTTGCCATGCAGGTGAACGTGATAGGTAGGTGTAATATCTTTAAGTCACCAGAAATGAGAGATTTAGATACTTGCCTTAAATGTATTGTATTTGGGCCAAGGAAATCGTACGTTTCTGGAACTATACTATCTACTTAGTCCTAGGAGTTTGTTATACAAGTTTTAAGATAGTAAATATATTTTAAAGTCCAAGACTTTTTCATTGCTTTTGGACTTTTTAATCTAGCAGATATGTGATAGTCAAATTGTAATTATTATTTTTTAAAATTTATTATTATAGCTTTCTACTGGCTTTATGTACGCGACATTGTATTATTAAGTTGAATTGGTATAATTACACCTCTTTACACTAATTTGAACCTAACTATTAATTTCTGTTTTGATTAATATTGATTGTTGGCAAACTTATATTAATAAATATTTGAATTTTTATTCATCTGTATTAGTTCTGCTAATCTATGTTATATTTACTTCGGAAGAATATGATATCTATCCTGAAATTTGTTAATATAATAAAATTAGTTTATATAACCACGATGTAATATGACAACCAATAACAATGAATGGTAATGCGCATGTGTGAATGAGAATGGCACTGGTAAAGTACACGGAATATGTGATGATAAGTAGAATGACAAATTTTCATTAAATTGTATGCAAAGTAAATTATTTGGATGATTTAAAAAATTATCAGGAACAATGCAATGAGTATAGAGTAGATAACGAGATAGCGCAAATAATTGAGAGATGGTCGGAAATCTGCAGGACCAACAAGGAGCAAAATACCAGAAAATGTTGAACATGTGTGGACTACAAGTAACCAGGAGCGATGACTGAAAATCCGAAAACTAGAAAATAAACTGTACAATTCTAGTTTTAACAAAAACAGACGTTTTGTTACTGTAATTAAAATATTCTCATTATAAGGCTAGATACTTTTGAAACAGAATACTATATGTATGTACATGTCAAGTGTTAAGCTAATTTTAAAATAAAAATCTAAAACGGTATATTTCAAATACCAAATATTTAAAATGGTAGGACTTACGCATTACTTTCACTAAAATGATCGCAAATGTAGAGTAGGCACAAATAAACGCTTGAAAGTACAATCGCAACCATTGTACAGGCATATAAAACCGCCGTACTGTAGAACAACTCCGCTCTGAAAAGAATCGAAAAATCAGGCATTCAGAGTGCGCCTTGCTCGGGGATCATTCTCTCGCGCTTTGTCCAGCAGTCAGAGGCCGGGACGCATAAAATATCGCTGGCGCAAGCACGGCAGTGCAGCTGAAAACATGAAAATGCAGTATTTCAGTATTTATGCCAAAACTTTCTCCCGAATAACAATGCGTCTCGTGCAATAGCAATGAGTGTGATTTGTGGCTCCATAAACTGGTGAACGTATTTGCTCGGGTAACCGCTGTAAATGCCACAAAAATTCAGATAACCTCATATGTCTGTGTGGTGTACTAATTATTATCATATCCACTTCTCTTCTTTTCGTTTTCATTTTATATTCAATTTTCGTTATTTTTTTAGCATTCACTTTTCCTTCTTAATACATGATATCTGAATGACATTCTCCATGATCTCATAAACGTTGGGTTTGCTTGAATAGTTACCCGTAGACTGTCTTTGAAATTTTCAGTTTTGTTTAGTTTTATAGCCTTGTCCTTAAGACTCCTTTATAGAAAAAATCAAAAGTAGTTGAATTTGGTAATACAGCCTTCATTACGAAGGCTAAAATAAATTAACTGGTTTTTTAAATAAACCAATTTAAATTATGTGAAAATGAGCTGTGTAACAATTAAGATATCGAAATTTTAATTTGTGTGATCTTAAACTTCCTGGCAGTAGTGTGCGTATAGAGCGTTAACGAAAAAGTTAGTGATAAGTTTAGGCACTTTGTTAGGCTGCTGTTCAAGCGGCATTTGTATATGTAAACTGAAACGTAACATAGACGATGTACACACACATCTACATACTTCAAGAAACATTACTTAACACGTAACCGCCAGGGTAAATTACTGTGAGTAGTCTAACGTAGTTAATGTGAGATGTTCAGTGAAATGAAACGTGTGAATATTAAGTTTTGCATAAAATGTTAGTGCAAGTGTAGCAAGACAAGCCTTAGATATAAAATGTCTTTATGACTGGCTTAAATATTTTTCTAACGAAAACGAAGCAGAATTACAAACAAGCACGACAAAAACAGACACCAGATTGATGACCGACTCTGAGATTTATGATAAAAAAATTTACTTAGCAAAGACAGGATGCGTACCATTGTCCGTGAATATATGGGTAATCAAAAGATTTATTCCTCTAGAAATTTTATTATCATCTGTGACTAGAATCCGCAAACCAACGCCATGCAGAATAAGACATGGTACTACCACACCATTCAAAATTTGAAGCATCAATCTGTGGAATGGCGTCCACTATCTTAACGACAAAAAAACAATAACGATAGTATCATAAGAACTTTGTTCCATGTACGTGTGAGCAGGCATTTGATGATAGTTTCCCTAAGCTTTATGAACGCTGCCAATAATGTGTTGTATGCTGAATAGAAATAGGCAAAACAATTTTGTTTGGACCGAAAAATTATAGAAGACGAACCACGTGTTGGTCGGCCAGTGTCTTTGGAAAAAAATGTTGCCTTAGTCGAGGGAGAAGTGCTGTAAAATATGTGCTTAAAGTAAAAGAATTATTAGCAAAATTAAGATTTTTAATACAGTCATGTAATTAAGGTTAGTGCCACATGCGTATTCCGACTTTTATCAGCGGTTCAAAAACATCAACGTGTGACCTACAAGAAAACCTACCCTCTGTCACAATAAAAAAAACGTTTTTTAATCCACTGTTACAGGGCTCAGGGATAAGGTTTTTTAGAAGCTCCTATTAAAAATAATAATTCCAATTATTGACAATAACGAGTTAATACCAGCTTATCTCTCTATACAAATTATGAACACCCCCCTCCCCTGACCACTTTCTAATCTTGAAATCCTATCTTCTTAAATGACACTTTCTGGTCAAATACAAACAAGTTTAGTTCTAATAAATGCTGTAATACTTCAAAGCAGTGTCTTCAGGCCACTGCTTTATCTCTTATATAGTGCACACTTGCCAACCTTGCCAGAAATCATAACAGCAACATTCGCGGATGAGGTCGCAGTCCTGGCTTCCTATAGAGATACAACGATAATCTTACAGAAATTACAAACCAACTTAATTGTTAAGTCCAAGTTTATCCATGTAATTTTTAATAAGGAAGCTGTCCTGCGATATAAATAATAAACAATTCCCTAACCCAAGAAAAAGAAGTTATACCTTGACAGAAGATTGTCATGGCGTAAGCACCCAAGATGTACTGAAACGTAAATCCAAGCTCTCAATAAATAGCACTCCTATATAAAACTATATTCAAACCAGTTTAGAGTTATGGCATCAGACTATGGGGCGCCAATTCCAACACAGAAATTCTAGAACGCTACTGATCGAAAGTGTTGCGTATGATTGAAAACACACCGTGATTTGTGTCCAATGCGGCTATCCGGCTGACCTATAAATGTTAATAGTAAAACAAGAAGTCAATCATTTTACCGTCTTACATCATATCTCAGCACTTTAGCAACGGATTTCATTATTACTTCAAATCAAAATAGAAGACTTCAAACATATGTGCCAAATGACTTGCCTATCAGTTTCTTTATTTAAATAATATAAAGTTTAGTTTTACTTTTATTTTTAGTTTTAAGGTCTAGTTTGTGAGATTCTTTTTGTACCCAAATTGTTACAGGGATACTTCTACATATCTAAATAATCAGTCTAAACTATTTACTAAATGCATATGTACAGATTGTAAATAAATTGGGATGTTAATAAAAAAATGTTACGGGTGATAAAACCATGATGAAAACAAAAGTGGCTTAAATCGGCAAAAAGGTCATGTCAACAATCTTTTGGAGTTCAAAGGAAATTTTGCTAATTGATTTTTAAAGAAAGAAATTCAGTGGTAAACAAAAAGTAAGAAGAGTGACATGCTGAGTTAAACTGTTTGTCTTCTACCCTATCCACAAGGTTTCAATTGCTCAAATTGCCGCAGAGAATTGTAGGTTTGAGAGCTTTCTCACCCACATTATAACCCAAATCTAGCTTCCAGTGACTATCTATTTTAATATATAAATTTAATAACCATGAAAAGTTGCAGTAGTCTTTTTAGAACATTTTACACACAATTTTAGAGTATTTTCCAAGGTATCAAAATATTAATTTTGTCATGTAATAAATGTATTAAAATACATAAAGACTATATTGAAATTTACCCGGTTGTTTTGCCTCCATCATCCTTAAAATCTAATACGTTATTTTATGCATAAAGTTAAATTTTGCTTCCACATTCAGAATATATTAAGTATAAATTTATTAATTACATTGATCAACAATGATTTTGGTTCTCAAAAGCAAATAGCTGGCCTAGAAGTATTTTTACTGTGAATTCAGAAATGTAGTTTGTATTTTGTTATCACGTATAAATCGATAGATATTTTCAAAAATTTGGTATTGAATATTAGGTGCTTTGTGACTAGGAACAGGTTCCTCAGCCTCTTCATAAGTTATCACCTTGTCCAATGTAACTCTAGTTTTACCCTATAAAGTTGTCAGCAGTCTATTATTTAACAAATGTTAACAGTTGAAAGTAACTAAGTAACAGTCCTGACTCATTGTTGGCTTTCTTTCAGTAATGTAAATTGTGTATTGTGCGTATTTCAGTGATTGTCATTCAGTTGTGTCCATGGTGTAAGTTTAAACTGATTTCTACTATAATAAATCCATGAATAACAAATAACCTAGAAACATGTCACGTAAGTCACGTAAAAATGCCCCAAACAGGTTGCGCCAATGGCTTAAAGGTCTTCGTTCTTCTATCCCTCTTGCTGTACATAAAAGAAAAGTTTCCAAAAGTTAGTGAGCCAAAAATCAAAGAGGCTAATATTTGTTAGTCTACAAATTCAAGATTTCATGAGAGATATTGAATTCGATGCAGTTTTAGAAAGAAAAGAAAAGATGTCTGGGAATGCTTTAAAGATGTCACAAAACATATCTTAGGGAACAGGAAATCTGAAGACTACAGAGATTATGTGGAAAGAATGTTGGTGATCTACCATGAGATCGAGTCCAAAATGACTTTACAGCTTTATTGTTTTTCGGACAATTTGGGGGATGTTAGTGACGAACAAGAAGAGCGGTTCTATCAGGACATTTTGACAATTGAAAAGCGTTACCAGGGAAGATGAAACCTAGCCATGTTAGCAGATAACTGTTGGTTAGCAGTGAGGAAAACATTATACAAACGGACCAGAGCCAAGACAAGTGTAGTGAAATAAGTACTTCACTTTTTCCGCGATTTACCAAATGTGATAAATAATAAACTTGCCGATTTATTAAAAACTATATGTGCTAGAAAAAAAAAACAGAAGGCATATCTAGATCCAGGATATTTTCGTTCGAATCACTTACTTTCATCCAGGAACCACAAAAAAATATAACATTTTTGAGTTATGTTGTTAGAGTTATATCAATTAAATTTTTTAAAATTATATTTCAATTAAAAGGAAACTTCCAACGAGCTTTGCACGCTGGAACCATTTCAGCTGAAAATGGCCTATTTTTCTATCGGCGTCCTTTGGTTGCTTGCCCAGTGATCCATACAAATGACAACGGACCCTGACGGCGCCAGACTAACCGCACAGGCGACGTGTAATCGGGAGTCCGAAAGGGACGCCGAGCGCAACCGTAACCGGAGCTGACGCCATGCAAGCCCTTACCGCAAACAGGTCGCCCCGCTCCGGATTGGATCATTAAGCTCTGTTCAGCTCGGTGTACTGGCGTCGCCTAACATTTAAAAAAAGCCGAATAAAATGTCAGCCCCCCATTACCGATATCCGATAAATCAGGTGAGCCCGCCTCTTCCAGGACGAAAATAAATTGCCTTTCAGCATATTTCAGATTCCGGTTAGGTTATGGCAACGTGAATAATGGACAACTTTTGAAAGCAGCTTTTTGCCTTTGTTTCGGCGCTAATGGGCGTCGGTCGGGACTATTTTTAGCCCGGCACGCTGACCGGGAGCGCACCGAATTTCCGCGCCCGGAATCGTTATCAGTTCCACCTAGCAGCGTAATTAAATTGAGAGCGCCGAACACGGAAACGTCTAAGGTGAAATTGCAAAGCTCCCCTAGTCGGTAATTTTCCCTCGCCGTACGCATTCTCAGTCGTCGCGGTTCATAAACACCGAGTGGAAATAACCAGGAAATGATCCGGGCGCTGCGAAATTTTATCAAAGCGTAATGCACTCGCAGGATGTTACATAAAGTGCTGAAACAGGTGTTATAAAATCCGCCGCATGGAAGCGTAAAGCTGGCTTTCAGTATTTGTAATAACATTGGTAAATATAGGGCCCGCCGATTGACGCAGCGTTTCTCTTTCGTTGCTGACTCCTTTGTGCTGCGAAAAATAAACGATAAATAGCTTTCACAAGCTGCACTTACAAGTATTTTCCTGAAATTTTGTCTCGCAGGTTTATGTTTGAGCTGTAAACATACAATTTTAATATTTGATAACTATTGCTTACTTAAAATATTAAAATATTTAATATATATTAATTTAAAATATTTAAATTTTCTTTATTTTTAATTTGAAAGCTACAGCTTCTTCTAAATTTATCATTATTATTAGCTATATCTTTTCAGTAGAAATTGTAGTTGTTTATTAACTTTGAAATCATGTTAACGTAGTGGATCCGATCATATTTCTATGTGAATTACAGCTTTTTGTGTGCTTTTGTCATTTTCATCTTGCTCCATTGTTTCTTGTCATCGATTATCTCTTTAATTTCACATCTCCAGTGTTATTAAGTTGTTTTCTACTTGTTTCTTTCATTTCGCTATCGTCTCCTCTCGGCTTTGTATCCATTCTGTTAGAATCCTACCTGAATTTTTCTTTTTTTTCTCATGAATAGGTCCATACCAACCAATTCTTTTCGCCTTCGTTGTTGTGAATATATTTTTATGATTCAGTACTTCATCAATTTCAAAATTGAACAATGTCCTTGCTTTTCTTTATTTACTAGTATGGGTCTCATTAGTGTTCTGATTATTTTTCTTTAGAAAACCATGAGCTGATCTTATTTTGTATATTACAATCGGTCTAATGGTTGTCTTATTTATTTACTTAGATCTTTGTCTTTTAAGTTCTGTTTATTTGCGCAAAAATGCTTTGCATCCCAGTTGTAGTTTTAACTTATATATATTATTCTTTAATTTTTTTCCTATTTGTCTTTCTAGGTATTTAACTGTTCCTACTACTTTAAATTTGTAATTCATTATTGTCATTTTTTGTCGTTTTCTTTGTTCTTTTACAACAGAAGGATTTTGTCTTTTTCTTGTTTATTTCTAAATCTCTTTCTTTGTTACTTCTTCTATTTTGAAAGGTCTTTACTGACTCTTCCATCTCTTGAAATAATTGCTAGATCATCCGAGTATACTGCTATTTGTACGAGTCTATGTTTGTTCTTTTTATTTCTGTATGTTTTATGATGCAGTTCATTGATATTATAAACAAAAAGGCCGATGATGGGTCTCCTCCCTATATATTTTTTTGTTTTGGAGTTCTCCATTGTTATTGCTATCAGATTTACTAATTTATTTAGTGTTTTAATATATGTTAAGTCTTGTAGCATTTTCGTTGTATCTAGTTTGTTAAAAGCTTGCTTAAGGTCCATAAACAGTCTAGAAGGTATTCCACGAAAATATTCTAAGACTTCGTATATAAGTTTTTTGAAACATTTTAAGCAAAAATTTCCAATAAACGTGAATCGAATTCTCAACTATTTTTGAGATATCGATAAATAAAAATGTTTTCAGCAAATAAGACACTTCCTCTGAGAAAACCAAATAATAATTGGATTAAGTCGGACCAAGGAAACGCAGAGCTATTTACTCTTTCCTAATATCTTCCTCCCCACTAGAATAAATTAGACCAAAAAATGAAACACTCTTTTGAGGTTATTTTAGTTATTTTCGCTGTCCATTAAAATTTTTACTTTTACTGAAATACGTAATGAAATTAAGACTTAAACAAAAAAGCTGCCAGGTATGATTCAATAACAGGCAAGGTGCTTATTGTTAAGAATTTTTGTAAATTTCATTTTTTAATTACTGGCCAGATAATTTACTATTAACAACAAGCAAACTTTCGGAACTGGTTACGCCTTACCGACCTGTAAGCTTCTAAATTTCTAAATTTTTTTACTTTTCATCAAGAGCTCTGATGCATTAGAAGATTGCATACCAGACCACAATTTACATTTAGAAAATATCAGTGTGCAATTTAATAGATAATCTGATTATAATTCTTACTACCCGCTATGATTTTATAGATGGGAGACAGGCTTTTAATAAACTTTGGCATAATGGTCAAAAATTGCTTTTTACGTGTAAATAGTATCTCTTCATCATATCCTACGTCTATATATGTTACTTTAGAATTCTTTATAAATAATAATTCTTTAGGTCACTGTTATATATCTTATATATCTTGTATACCTTGGACATACTTTTAACACACTTGCCAATGATAGAGCTCATCTCTCATTTTTCGTCAATCTTTAATTAGCTTTACTTATCCTCCAAACCATTTTGTCTCCACTGCAGTATTGGCTAAAGAAATAGCGAATAAAAGTAAAGGAAACGGAGAGTCTCTATGTCAACGTTTTTTTATAAACAATATTGAGAAATTGTAATTGGTTGCGTGATTGTAAATTCCGGCATATAAAATCGAAAATAGATCATATGGATTAAATAATTAGACACGTGTGTAAATTTAGAAAGTGACAAATGTGCAAGCTGTTGTTTATAAACACAAAATTGAAAACCATTTTTTCCGGGAAGCGTGAAACAATTTGGTGGATCGTAAACTTTTGTGCAAATAAATAAATAAATTCATAAGTTTATAAACGATACCAGATACCACCCGGCTGCATTTGTAAAAATGGATAAATTATAGAAGATGTATAAACACAATTATGATAGTGATAATCCAATAAACAAAGAAAGTAATAAAAATAAAGAGTTGGAAGATAAAGCTAATAGTTTTAATAAAAGTAGTAAAACATTTAAAGATAAAAAGAGAAGCTATACTTATATAAAGGAATAACAATACATAATAAAGGAATTGATGCGAACAGTGAATGAAATACGTAAAAATAATATACCAAAAAATAATCAATTAAGGGAAAATATTTTTCAAATGAGTACGGGGGAGCTTGTAAAAAGCAAACCGCGGAAATTAACCTAAAAATTGTAAATTAGAAAAGAACAAGTACAGATAATATACAAACAGATCAGAAAATGTTTATAAGATAAGAAATAAGGCGGAAAACGATTTAATTATAAAAAATAGTAAAAATTGTAAAACAATTATAAAATTAGGCCAGTATAATGTAATAGAATTGTACTAGTAGTACTGAAAATAGAATAATTTTGAGAGAAATAAAAAAATGCAAGATAAGTGTAGGTGAAATACTACTAAAGAAGTAGTAAATGATGGTTACAGTCTTATTTACCCTGGGTTGGAAGAAGGCGAGGAATATCAGTATGGAGTAATCATATAATATTTACTCATTTATATGGTTACTCCATACTGTGTATTCCTTACACTTATTTTAAGCTACCTTAGCTCCGTGGGATTCGGATCTCGGCAGCTAATTCTTTGAGGGATATACATGAAAAAATCCCCTCTTTAACGTGGCAATAACCGTTTCTTCCAATCTGGCAATAATCTTTGGTCATCTCCGAGTGAGAAGATGGTGCAGTAAAAGAAAAAGCAGAGAAGGTAAACCTTAAAATATACACCAAGAAAACTAAGACGATGTGCATAAATGTAGAAGCACCAAGACAAGTATTTATAAATGGTGAAATAATAGAAAATAACAACAATTTTATATTCATGAGAGTGTTGCGGCCGTTGTGACTAGAATAAAGTGGAAAGCGTGTTTATACATCTTCCCAGTTTTTAGAATGCGACATTTAAAGGAAAACTAAAATAATGCCTTTAGAGCTACAGTAAAAGCAGTATTAGTGTATGGTTACGAAACTTGGTTGGTCTCAAGTGTAATACAGCATAAGATCTAAACCTTTATAAATAGGTGGCTGAGGTCAATTTTAAAAATTTGATGACCAGAGACAATATCAAATAGGGAAATAAGGTAAAGAACTAGAAGGAACAATGTAAATAATAAAATCAGAAAACATATGGATATTCAGATTATACCCTGAGAAGAAAAAAATCGGAAGTATGCAGAAGAGTCTTAGAAGGGGAAGATCATCCTAAAGAAACGTGGAAAAGAATTGTGGAACGTAAAATAAATAAAATCGTAGCGCAGCTTTTACCATTGATGTCAGACAAGAAAGTAGAGGCTGTGCCTAATTGCTCTATGTTCCATCAAGGATTATTAGTATTATTATATCAGTAATTTTACCTTACATCTTGACTTACTTGTGGTGCAAAAATAGTACACTTTCTGTAAGTCAAATCAGATACTCTCGCGCTTAGTTTGCATCATAAACTTTCTTTTCCAAAATCAAATAAAAGGAAATGAGCCATTTGACTCTATGAGGAGAATAGTTCCAAGTAATGGGATAACATCATTAAATGTATTCCTCTCATGATAATATTGCACTCTTGTTAACTCATAGGATATTATTATTTATTTTTTTAATTTCTTTTATATTTTTAAACGTTTTATGAAATACTTTTAAACATTTGGTAAGAATAAAAGTAGGTTTTTGAAACCAGGAAGTACTAAATATGCGTATATGGGGGTGAACGTATAAATGCCCAAGGAGCATTATCTTGAATATGTAGCGAACGTAATTCGATATCTTCTTTGCCTAATGCATTGTCAAACTCACCTTATAAGTTCCGACAGGGTGGGCCCCGTCGTAAATGTAGAGGTGGTCGTTGCAATCCAGTTGGAGAAAATCGAACCTCAGCATGAAGCGCTGCAATATCGGAGTGCGTCTGGAAGGTGACAACGCAATCTAGATTCCTTTCATTCTGCGACCACAGCAGCGCGCCGTCGATTTTCCTGTAGACTTGCTGCAGGAAGTGGTTCTTGCAGAGCGCCTGCATAGAATCTGGAACAAGAATGCACTATAGCTCAAGCCGGCGAGATCATTTTCCGGGCGCGCACCTGCCCGGAATATGGGAAAATTATGAAGTGCCGGTCTTAACAGGCGCGATAAACGTTATCCTGCCGGCAAGGAGGCATCAGTTGGCGCAAATGGGCCAGAACTGCCGCGATTTCGGCAGTTAGCCGTTTGCACTTCGGCTGGTAAAAATTTGCACGACCTTCCCAGCTCCCCGCGCTTTTTCGGGGGAGCTTGCAAATACATAATGCTAGGGCGGAAGGAAATTTGGAACATTTGCGTTGCAACGCTTTAATTTATGGTATTTGGAGTCAGTAGCCCTAAACTTTATGTCCGCGTTGTGTAAACTTATATAAATTCTCTGAAGATATTAACTGCATTTATTTTTTCCTGTTTTATATATCACGCAATATTTTAATTAATATACGATCTGAACGCAGTCGTAGTGACTATATCTTTTTTTAAGTACTGGTAGGAGAAAACAATTAAAATTAAAAAACAATTTGTTAAAAAGGAAAGGACCAAAATACTTGTAGAAAAAATAAGGATTAACTTTTCTGGTAACTTTTGCTATATTATGTAATTATACTGAAAACTTGCAATCGTAAAGTGAACGCAGAAGAGTGCGACTTATGATTATGGTAGTTAGGAATAATTGAAAAGGATATTCTCCGTAGAGTACCTCGCACTACCGCTTCCTTAGTCAGGGTAAAAAGTACCCTTGTCCGATGCGCAACGGATTATTATTTATCTTACGATAGAGGGCATAAATGCTCGAAACTTTAATAAGAAGGCACAGTTCCCAAACAATACATTTAAATGTATTCAAGTACATGTGTGATATAAACAATTTTTGAAAGGAGAAGCAGTTGAAAATAAAGGTTATTCATGTTTCCGAGAACCAGTGTGCTTGAGGAGAATATTCACATTGTACATCCACCCCCCTCCTAATAAAATTACTTTTTGTCAACTTTTGGACGAAAGAAAATTTGCGTGTAGTCGGAATAGAAGAAAACTCTCAATCCGATACGTTATTGTGCTTAGAATTCTCTTCGTGTGAAACAGCTCCACAAACTTGAAAAACTCGCTGAAACATCATTTCTACAGTCCCAATCATAATTTGTTTCGACCGATAAGAAAAGTTCTTAAATAGTAGAAATTTGATGACAAAGCGTTTGTGTGTTGTCACCTTCATTTATGTGATCAAAGATATGTTAGGGAAAATGCTTTAATAAGTTTAAAAAATGGTTTAGTTCTAATTCACTCACACAATAAAAACAAGCAAAACTTACTACTACTATAAAAGTATGCATAAACTTATATTTGAGCAATTCCTAGATAGAGATAATAATTATGAGTAATTTAATCTAAGAGGATTTTCATAAAAATTATGATTACCCGTTATTTGTTTTAAAATGTAATATAAAAATTATTATTGAAAAAAATTAATTGAAAATCAAACAATTATATATTATTATGTTTATTACACCAACGTTCCATAATCTCCAAAACTAAGTTTATGAAGATAAAATTCAACGATTTTATTTTTGTATATTTGTCAATAGTAGATAAATTGAAGCTAAGAGATCTATGCATGTCGCAATCCTAGATTAGATGTTTTTCATTAATCCAGAAAATCAAAGTTATGCCTTTGACTAGTTTTCTATTATCACGTGGAAGTCCAGTAGGTTAAAAGAATGCGAGCGTATACACGAAAGCAAGAACGCGCTAAATAATTTGAATTAATTTGGGGTAAGTTAAACATTTAATTTTATTTTTCCAAACAGTGCATTTTATGAATAGTATCATTACTAACATTAGTTCTGAAGGGATAGTTGTGTGATTCCGTCATGCATTCTAATAGGAGAGCATTACAAATTTAAAAATTTTGATTATTCAGCAAATTATTCAATGGGGAGAGGCACACTCTAGGCTCTTGTTAACTAAGAGCCTTTAACTGGGCGTTGTCTTTTCAATCGTAAATGTAATTATAGACATAACATAGTAAGTGTGTCTATCCCAATTTGTCTGAACAATATCTATGAGAAGAATAAGGTATTTATGAAAGTGCTGCGATATTTCAAGTGTTTCCTTTCAAAATGGTTTGACCACCCATAATTAAGATAAGGCAAGATACTAATCTATAAGCGTCATAAAGGAGCTAAGAAACGCAAGAAAGCAAATATCACAAATATTTGTGTACTTAGTCCTTGTCTAGATATTATAAGAGTACTTTATGTCCATTACATTTCTTTCATGTTAAAATTCAAAGTGGACTACAGGCAGTCGTTGAAATAACCATTAATTTATTTTATGAGATTAGAAAACTTCTATAAATATTTGAGTAATACCATGCATGATATTTTGAGAATAAACACACAATTCTTTAAAGTGTTTAAACGTGATCAATTTTGAGTGAAATATATTTTCAAAAATTGAAAGAACTTTGAAAAGTTTGTATTTAAGATTCGTATTGCTGAAAATATGGTTTTGAAAATATCAGTGTCAATGTTTTTAGGTATAAAATCAATTTTGAATTTGTTTGTGTTTTTAAAGCTACAGTTTGGCCGTTTGCATGAACGTTTTAAAATCTTGTAAAACTATATCTGATTTTTTCGCCAATGTTACATCATCCAAGTATCAAGAATTAAATTTGGACTTCACAAAGGTGTGTAATGTCACACTGAAGCCCACTGAGTCACGTTTATCTTAGTATTACTTTCCAGTACCCGATAAAATAATATTTTCTTCGGAGAACGGACAGCGAAGTTCATTATGATACTGAGTAAAAAGAAGTATTTGTATACCCTGTCTAACGTTTCGGGACGAATAATTGAGTTAAAGGCATTTGTCCTTAGCAGGATTTTGTTGTGAACAGCGCTTTCACAACCGCATTTAGTAGCCGGGTTGAATTGATAAGATTATAAGTGTGAGAACATCTTTTCTTAAAGTTGTGTACAAGTATTTCCAGTTGCAGTGGGAAGAATTATCCTGTCTTTCTTTAAAACAAACACATACATTTTAAAGAAAATTGGTAATAGTTTTTTATTTAAATTTTCTGTCATAAAACAATACCAAAGTTTTGTTATTGATACCAACAATCTGTGGCCAACTTTGCTTGCAGATTTGGAAATTATGTCTAATAATAAAGTCGTACAAATCTGCAAGAAGAAAATTTGTTGTCATTTTACCAACTCCTTTATTAAAAAGTAAAGTAAGACTATCTTCTGCAATTAAAGGCAGAGAAACAAGACCATCGTCAAGAAGATGCTTCTCTTTATTTTAATCATCGATTTCCTTTTCTTTGTTTCTATCCGTGCTAAATAACATAAAAAAGAACAATACTAACTTCCCCCATGTTATTATAGATATAGTATTTATACATTGATATGATAAAAGCTTGTCAACTATAGTTAAACGTGCGACTAGATATTCTCCGTAAGGTATAAGTAAAATTTTCTTTTCTTTACTAAAACTTTGGCTGAAAAGACTATTTGTTGAGAGATCCTATGTGTTTTCTGGATACGGTAGATTTTTATTTTCTGGTTATTTTTGAAGAAACTAGGTAAAAATAGGCAAGGTATTCTAGGGTTACTCTGACTAAGCGACCATAACGGCGGTTGACTAAAAACAATGAGGTTAGCTTGAAATTTTGCATACACCAAAAATCCAGAGTGAGTCTAGTAGTTTTATGTAGGTGGAATTGTGATATATATTAGTTAGCTAATACAGAACTTACTTACTTACTTACTTACTTAATCCTTATGCCCTTTTTACCGTTAGGTGTAAGGCAAAAATACAGAACTTACTAAGACATAAATATAATTAAAGCCTCCTTTATGACGATTGAATATCAAAAGACCTGCAACTCTACACCAATCCATTATTTTACAAATGAATTTATAGAGAAACTATTACCAATCACCACTTTTTCTAATTATCATGTTTTATTTTATTTTATTCCAAAAATTTTATATTATTTTTACATGGATGAAACTATATCTATTAGTAGTTGTTTTCAAATTACTCCACTGCTCTGCTTTGAATTGGAGATTTTAAGGTTTCACGATTTTCTCATTAAAATTTTAGTTTGAAGCAGCCTCCAACAAACCGACTGTCCTGAGTTAGCATCTGGCGCTGTCGGGCGCGTGGAATGAACTAACGAGCGCTCCATCTGAATTCTAACATCTCCTCCACTTACAATATTAAGTAACAGACTTGACGGGGAGGCAAATTATCGTTAAATTACTTACACGACCTTATCAGCTTAACTTGCGCTGCCGCTCTCCCGGCCTTGCTACGTCTCAAGTAAATGCGAAAGGAGGATATCTTGCTAAAAATAGGCTGAGCTCCTAAGAGTTACGCTCGGATAATTTGGGAGAAACGGCGTAAGCACATATTTGGAAAGCTCTAGATCTCTCGACATGAGACGTTCTACGATAATTGTTGTTCTTTGTAAATTAAAGAACAAATAGTACCAGGTAAAAGAGTATGGGATAGGCAATGTGATTTATGCTAAGTGTGGATAATTATAACAACTAGGTGAGAATGCATACACCAATTATAATATAATAGTAACAAAACCAATTAACACAATAGAAAACGTCTTTAGGGTCGCATGTAACTCAAATTTATTTGATTTATTTTTTTGTTTTATATATTTCTTAAAAGAACACACTTTATTTGCAACTTTCTAGAAATAATTTGATGTTCAAGATACATTTGAAAAAATTTAGGAATTTTTATTATATTTAGTCTTCTTAAGTTTTTCTTTGTTAAGTAGATATGCAGATTCGGCTGTTCTGAAGAAAATTATCATAACAAATAAAATAAAGGATTTAGTTTCTATTAGAAACTAAATTATTGAAATTAGATTAGGTAATATTGCTTCAAGGCACATTTTTTTTTATTAAGAGCGTTATTCTCAAACAAAATATTTACATTCTATGAGCTAATAGTAAGTATAATATATAAACTTAGGGCATTATTGGAGAGGGCTTTTATAGAAGTCCATATTTGTTGAACTGACTAAATTCTTGTCATTTTATTTAAAGTCGTAAAAAATGCGGATTTATAGCCAAAGATTTATTTGGATGACTTTTCAGAGTGGTAGTGATATTTGAAGGTATATTGTTAGATATTTTTTAGGTTTGGAATGTATAGGTCGGTGAGTAAGATACGATTTGTCATATACCATAACTAAGTTTGATGATATCTAGGTTGGAATTTCTAGCCGATCCCATAGTTGGCCATATGCCCAAATTGGTCGTATTATATATTAATATTTTGTTCTTTAGAGGTTTATTCCGATTAGTCAGTACATCTTTTGTAGCTTGATGTCCATTTCTTTACCCTTTTCGTAATGTGAGTTTCCCGAGTTAAAAACGAAAAAGTAGAGTCCCAGGTAATTTATTTCGTTAGTTTGTCTAATGAAATTATTGTCAAAGGTGACCTTCGACATGATGGACACCTAGTTGTAAATATTATTAGTAAAGATTTAGCTTCATTGAGTTTTCTTCGCTACCGTTATAGCTACTGTTTGATTTGATTTATGTGCACTAGAAGCATTGGCCCTGCTATATTTGCATCGTCTTTAGAAGCAAGTACTACCGTACCGTCGGCAAAAGTACTTATTATTGTATCATTAAAAAATAGCAGGTCAGATGTAAAGAGTACATATAAGATTGTACTCAAAATACTGCATTAGAGCACATTTGCATTCATTTGTTCAATTTAGGACATATTATGGGCATTTACTTCTATTATAGGTACTTCAATTATCACTAACTTTGAAGAAAATTAAAATAACAGCAAGAACAAAATTTGTTTAAACATGTAATTAGTGTACTAGATTTTGTGCTTGCCCTACAAATATTGGACATAGTGTAATAGGTTCAGTGGTAGCAGATTGGAACGCATTTTGATGCCGCACCTTCACTACCGGTATCCGGCAGTATAACGTCCGCGCTGTTTATTCACTTGCTAGCAATTCATTAGCGCACTACCTTCAATACTTTATAAATTAAAAATTTATACATCAATTCATGTAAAATATAGTAATTAAGTGCGGCCGACCATTTGGCTCCAGCGAAATTGCACGTAATATGTACACTTCGCTTGAAAGGGCAACGCGAATTATTTTGAGACATACGAAATAAGTTTTACATATATGTAAACTACCTGCTAGCGTTTTCTTTCATTATGAGGTATCCAAAATGACAAATAACTTGGACATTTGGTTGAAACTTATTGTGCAACGAATGTGTAGATGCGATCTCAATACTACTAAACCATAACAAATCTACATAATCAGACTCGATATGGTTAGTTTTTGACATCTACGGATGAACAGTTGGAATTTCTCTTGAACGAACAGACACCTCAGTATTTAATTTAGGTCTTTAATATGGCAAAAGTTACTTATTTTTCTATAATTTAGTATACTACTCCATTCTCAGCTTACCCCTGTTTCTTTTCTACTTATTACTAGAGCTATCCATAGTATCTTATTTTTACTATTTATTAATTTCAAATTCCAATTGTGTTTTTAAATACTCCTATATCTTACACAACTCTTTTTGTACTTTTGTTTTTATTGGAAGCATTGGAGCTTTATGAATTTATTGTGCTTCTCTTATTTTTTTACAGAACTTTTGTCAGTGTCTTGTCCCTTGTACCAATTTGTACAAGTCCATAGATGATTTGCTTCCTGTGAACTAAAACCTCACAGTCATACAAGATGTGCATGGTTGTCTCTTATTTCCTGCAGCATTGCCTAAAACACAGATTTCCATTGTACAACCCTAGTACTTGTAGTTACGTGGCCTGAAGGTATCATCTCGTTATAAATGTTAATATTCTTTTTACTTTCCTTATCCTATAATATGGAAGGTAATGTAATCGGCTGAAAATTGACTAACCAAGTTTTTCATATTTCTGGAGGAAATATAGCCTCAGGACACCAAAAAAGTTGGTTTGAGCCATTGGTTCGTGTGTGTGTGTGTGTGTGTGTCTGTCTGTCGGTCTGTTAGTAAACAGGATATCTCGAGAACCGTAAGAGCTAGAGACTTGAAATTTGGTATGCAAGTTACTTGTAGGTAGGGGACGCTGTGCGAAGCTTTTGGTAAAAATCGGCAGAGTCATTTGGTCGCAAGGTCGCAAAATCGGTCGCAAAGCGGTCGCGAATCTAAACGGTTGAAGATAGAAAACATTTATGAGAATTAAATGATTTGTTATCAGAAGATAAACATGAATTTCAAATAAAAGTTGGTAAAATAGGAACTCGAAAAAAAAATTGAAGCTCAAGATTTTTAATATACCGGGTGTTCATAAAATGTTTCGGGAAATTTATATTACCGGATAGATCAGACCGAGGCGAACAAAAAATTACAATGAAATTTTTTGATCCGAGGTCAAATAAATAAGTCACAGCCGATTAAAAATTAATTAAACGGACCAATCACAGCGCGCTCTGAGAGCTTCTTGGCCTACTGCGGGAGGACGGGGGTCGCTTGGCCGCTAAGACGGAGCACGCAGGCGATAATGGGGAAGGCCGTGCGGTCGAGCTCGCACGGTTACCTTCAGTGATGCAGCAAAATTTTAAGTACGAGTCAATTATTGTCTTGTACTGTTTATTTTATTCAGCTTTCGAGTGTTGGACTTGCGCCTCGTCCTTTTTTAAAATAACAAGGTCTGGGACGAGAGCAGCGCAGGGCCGAGACGATGGACCCGGTATAATATATAATAATAGGATAAGGAAAATCGTGTGATGTTTACACCAGATTTTTTTTGCTGTTTATGCTGTATCTATATAAAAATATGATGAGCTGTGGCTAATAACTATATACCATAGAACAAATATTTTTTATTTTAAATTTTGTAGGTTAATGACAAACTATAGTCAGTATTAAATCGCGTTAACATAATAAAATAACATAAACACCAAATGAGTATTATAATTTAATATTTTGCTAATAATAATATCTAGAGTACTTTTACTATCTTTCAGGATCGTGTTACAATTATACAATTCGGTGAAGTCATTCGACTAAAATTTGGGTGGTTGTTTGGTTTACAACAGGGTTATTTTAAAAGTAAGATTATTTATTTTTTTCTTAACCTCATATGAAAGTATAAAAGAAAATTGTGGAACATATACAGTGTGAGTTTTTGGAAACTCTGTATAAATTTTATTGCGAACCAAGCACATAAATCGGACGAATGTACAATGGAATGTTATTCGCTTGTTTAAGTGCCCATGATAACTCTGCTGCTAAATTTATCCTATGATATATAATGTGTATGGCGCTACGTATATGTCAGTACAAATGTTGTCAATGCCTCAAATTACTGTGCAAATACGTGCGTTCTTAAAGGCCGGCCCATAAAACATAGCTATATAAGCGAATATTTTATGAGAGTAGGTGTAATTGCGTTATACTTTAATACCCTGTACACAGCATAATCAGTGGTAGTACAAACATGAATTAGCTGTCGTAAAAAGATAAATTTCTCATATACTGAAATTACAATGAAATATAAAAAATTTATTAAAACTATATTTTTCTAAAATAACGGCAACCGGATTGTTAAAAAGAACAGAAACTGGGACCACTCATCTAAATGCACTACGTCGCTGCAAATGCTTTGTGTTTCAAAATAAAATAATAAAAGTAAACAATTTATAAAATAACAGCTTCATTACAGTGACATGTGTAAACTGCTGATAAAAAGTAAGTCGTCAGAAATATAGAAATATAGAAGGTGTGTATCGTGCATTACTTAATGTACCTCATATTGATATAAAGCATCAACCAAACTTTATTGCTAGTTTGCACATTACATATTTTATGTATTTACCACTGATAATAATGTATTGTTCCTACAAATCGATGTAGATACAAACAAAATACTAAAAATAGAAACTAGCTTTACTTCTTATTTAAAGGATATAAAGTACTTTTTTAGTATCAAACTATTGCTACCTCTTACAAGGTACTCCACGAACAAAGTTTTTATATTATATTAGCTTCAGTTAGTGTTATACATCAAACTTAATGCACACTAGAAAGCAATATATTGTATTTATTGAGTTCTTGTGTAACAACATATAACTGTACTAAGGCAAAGTTAAAAATCAAAAAATCATTTTGCATTCAATGCAGTTAACTAAAAAACCAAATCCTTATATAAAATATATAGTGTATAAATAAATAAATAGATTTTGCAAAACATCAATTATGATTACAACGTATACCTTAATTTTATATATAATGCATTAAAATTTCCCCCAGCTTGTACACTGTGATCGTTTAAGCAATTAAACACTAGAATTGCAATTTCCTCTATATCGTAGATAGTAACTTTGGCCCACGTTTAACTGTTATTGAAATGTGTGCACAAATAAATGCAAATTTCAGCTGAATTATTCGAGATGTGGTAAATTTTTATAAAATCTGTAGCTTAGATCTTATTACCCTTGACGGAAAATTGTAACATTTCGAAAGAGCTCTACACTTAACGTGTTATAAAATTGAAGAATCTGCTCTTCGCTTATTCTCGCAAATTTTTAGTAGTGGCTATAAATTTACATACAGAAAAATAACAAAGCTCAAAAAAAAGGTTTTCTGAAAGTCTTAACTCGAAGAGGAAAAATAGAAAAATCGCTTTTTGAGATAACCCTTATAGTTAAAGATATAAAATAGTATAAATGGTATTTTAACCGAGTGCAAGATAAATAAAACGACAAAATAAAAAACTCATAAGTTTAATGAAAACTGGGTTAAAAAAAATTTAAAGCTGGTATAAAAAAAGTGTATCAATATTATTCAGTGTGTTCCCCTTGTTTCCTAATAACATCCTTTAGACGCCTACAGCAAGATTCCACCCCAACCTGTAGTACACTTACAAAATTTTATCGCAAGCTTTTTTCAGTGTTTTTTTCAAAACATTCATACCTTGTGCTTTTTAGCGCAAGATTTCCTTCAAAATGAACCATATACAATAGTTTTTGGCATTTAAATTCAACGAGTTAGCTGGCCATTCGCTCTAGGGGTTGAAGTTAGCGATGTTAGCGTGGGAAATTCAATCTTGTAGACCTTATAGTGTTTTGAGTTTAAACCATAGAAATTTTTCTTCAAAATTGTTTCTTTATTGATTTTCACTTATTTATTAACGCAAATTAAGAATATGCTAGTAATAGTACTGTCTCCTGGGATAACCAATACAAAACGTAAGTTAAAGTTGCGGAAGACAGCCTTTGCCCCTCATGTTATGGAATCAGAAAATTTAAATTGGTAGTTTCAACCTTCACAGTTTCAAACACAACATTCTCGATTATCTTCGAATAGTCCATTCTGAACTATTAAACTGCTTGGCCATTTTTCTTATGCCGAGTTTTGGAATGTGCTCGATCCTCCTTTTGGTGATATTTTTGAGATAATAAGTTTTAGCTGCCACCTGACGTTAAAAACTGTCGATTTTGTATTGTTTTACGTCTTAGAAAACGATGGACTATGTGCTGAGGTACTATGAGAAGAAAGTGCTCTCGGAAAAAAATCAGCAGCTTTTATGATTAGATACCCGTTTAGTGTAGCAAAAATAAAATATAATTTTAATACTAAAAACTGAAAATATTTTGGGAACCACAAAGAATCGAAGAGATACAAAGATTTCCTTAAAAAACAAAAATGTATAATTAAAATATGGATACATTTTAGTTTTTTCTTTGTACTTTTTACTGTAGCAAAAACAACTTGAAACGCAGTAAATGGTTGAAACTTTAAATTCGAAATTTACAAAAATAAGAATTATAGTAACTTTTAACAATACATGTCACATCGAGCAGTGAACTTAAAAAATATTGCCTTTTGTAACTTTTTGTAGAATCAAAAGCAAAGAATTTTAACTTATGTGGACTTAATCTGATTAATTTTTATTTGTACTCGATTTAATTATTTACTGATGCAATTTGAATGATGATAAACATTTTTGCTGGCAGAAAATGGGTTGTCATAAACAAATAGAATAACGGAATTGTCGGCGAAACGTATTAACTTTAGCGCACTTTCCTTGACGTTAGGTTTGTTGGCCAGATTAAGAGTTTCTGAGTTTAAATTAAAATTAGAAGTTGATTAGATATCAAAGGAAGAAACAGGAAGACTGGACACAAGATAATATACATACTATAAGTATGATCATAGAAAAGAATCTTTACCATTTATAGACATTAAAGCTACGTTTCTTAATGTATCGCGAAACTATATATTGGAAATATTTAAAAAATATAAGATAAACAAACATTTTACTGAGGGATTAAAAGTATATACAAAAAAGTATAGGACAACGCAAGAATAAATGGAGAAAAACTTTTACTATGGATACAGAAGTTAAATATGGAGGCAATTTAAACCCGCTGCTGTTTTTATTATAACTGTAAACAAAGTTATCGGATAGTACAGTGAACGAACAACAAAAATAAAAATTGGTAACAGGCAAATGTAACCAGTATTTATACAACTACTGATACATGGAAATGAATTCCGGAACGAATTCATGAAGGACCAAACTACGAATATTGAAAATTTACAAACAGGTATATATGCCATTTTTGGATAAGTACAAACTAACAATAACGTCAATAGAAATGAAATATCTGAAAAGGGTAATGTACAAAGGTATTGAGTGAAAAGTACAACAATGAGGTAAGGACAAAAAAATAACCAGGAGTAATAAAAATAACAATTAAAATAGCTAAGGCACGTATGGAAGGTACAAGAAAATAAATTTCCAGTTTGTTAACAGAAATAAAGATGAAAGGATGGAAACCAAGAGGAAAGCCGGAAAGAAACTGATATGGTAGAACGAGAAAAAATTAAGAGAAGAAAAGAAAAAGATAACGAAAGATGGAAATGCACACTCGTAGTAAAGCAAATACCAAGTAGTTAATAAAATCTAGTACTAAATTTATTACATTTTTTAAGACACAATATATATTTTATAATATCACAGTTATTTTTAACAGGTCATATTATATTAATAAGATAGAGGGTGTACTTTCCAATTTAAATCGTTTAAGCATTGAACTTTTTTAATTCTCAATTATATCTTCTTTAGTGAAAACTTAATTTTACTTCTTTAATCCTTGGTATATTAAAATTTTAAAAATAATTACGATAATTGCAAAACAAGTCACGCCTAATTGTAAATTGAATTATATTGCACTTTCCCCTTTAAAGTTGCCCGAAAAAGCTTTCACCGCACAAACTTCCCATCAGCGATTTCAAACAACAGGATTCTGAACAGGAGGCAGTTTTCAGATAGTTTTCCGCGCGGCTATGGCACCTCTAATGGACGGATTTCCCCAAATGGAAATAGTTTTCCAGTTTGCGGCCGTCGGAATAAGATTTCAGACCATTCCCGCTTCCGCCCCAAAGCTCGTAACGGAACGCTGAAATTATCGCCCCGAAAATATTATCCTGGCCGGCTTAGGAGGTGCATAAAATAAAAAAAATAAAAATCTATTAGTTACTGTTATAAATATTCCGCCCTTATTTCACATTTCGGTGCCCAAATGCGCGGTTACATGGCTTATAAAGCGTTATTTTACGCAAGCACGTTCCGCGCCCGCCATTGTAATTCGAATTATTCCCGGTATTCGGCCTTACCGCCTGTGGGCGAAGAAGATGTTCCTCCCACAGGAGTGCTCGCGTGCCTATACGATTTTATGGGACGTAGTATGCAATTACTATATTGACAAAGTGTTTTAAATAATAAGTTTTCTAGGGCCCATTATTTAATTATTTACCTGTGACATTCAAACACAAGTAATATGTGTTATTCAGTCACCTGATATGTATTCTAAACCAGCATGGCCTTAGAAGTGTTTTTATGTAAACTCACTAGATGGTAGGGCAGTTCGGTTTGTTGGTATATTTAACTGTAAGATATACAAAAATTAAACTCTAGTGAAACACGGAATATCATATAGTAAACTTATGGTGACAAAGTATTATCAAAAAGGCGTGCCTTTGAATGGCACATCAGATTTTTGAAAAACAGAAATACAATGCAAGCCAATCCCAGAATCGGTTACCTATTAATGTCACATAACACTGTAACTGTGGAATATGTGATAGTGTTACTGCAAGAAGACCACCTTGTTATTGTACGCATGATATCAGAAGGGCTAAAATTAATAGGAATGCTACTGAATCGGTCCAGGAATATCTGGTTAAATATCATCTCCCATATTCACCCCACTAGTCGCTTTGTGATTTTTGTTTCCCCGTGTGAAAATGCTACAGAAGGAACAGCACCATGAAGATATCGGCTGTCACATATGTACTGAGAAGCACCTCGGATGAAGTTTTCTTTGCTTGCTTCCATTACCTCCAGAAATGGTAGCACCTGTGCATAGATAGTCTTTGTAACCAACCCAACAGATTTGATCAAGTAATACCATATTGGAAAGGCTTCGTAATGAACATTATGACCGCATTTTCAAAAGATGCAAAACTTAAAGAGACTAAAGTTAAAAACATTTTACAAACCATTATATAAGAAAACTTAATTTACTTGTAGCAATAGAGAAAAGTGGTTTCAATATTTAAAGCGTGAAGTATCTCCGATCCACATTGTGTCTGAAGAAGAATGTCCTGCCATCAGATTAGTAGAAAGATCCAAGCACCTCACATATTGTGTGTATAACCTGTGTATGTAAGTTGGAAATTTACTAGAAATGTTTAGCAAATTTATTTAATTCAATGAACTATTAAAAGTATTTATCGATATTTTCTTAGAACACACTAATACCTTAAGAATTAGTATATACTAGGTCCATCCTGTATATCGAACCAATGTTAATATAATGCAAACAGTTTTTTAGACTTTAGTGTAATCTAAAAATTGACGAGGGAAAATTATAATGCGCATGTGTGAATGAGTACATGTAGGGTGTGATTATCGCATTTGCAATAGCTGAGTGTGCGAAAACATTCAAGTCATTAAGAAAACTTTTGGAGTCAATGTAATAAGTGCAGCACAAATAAAAGCATGATGCAAACGATTTAGAAATAATATAAAACCAACAGACAAACCAACAGTGATCAGAACATCGAAAAATGTTGAATGCGTACGAGCTACAATCAACAGAAGACTGACAGTCTAACAACATAAAGATAAGCTGAGAATTCCAAATACTAAAATACGTAAAATTTTTATCGAAAATCTTCACAGTATTATTCCACGGCCTCTATTCTTAAAACAGAAAAAACATCGTGCTAGCGTTGTTGATGCTTCCAATAAACCAGATTTCCTCAGAAAGATCCTAATTAAAGATTAAACGTGAATCTATGGTTATGATTTGAAAACAAAGACTTGGTCGTCTCAATTAAAATTTTCTGGTTAGTTACGTCCACTATGAGAAGTGTGTGAGATTCTTAAGTGCTTACTTTAAAGAAGACTAAAGTCACGTACAATGTTTTTTGTGCCTTGTACTATTCAAACGAAATATATAGTTCATTGTTATTTTAAGCTGGCAATTATAATAGCCTTAATAAATCGTTCTTGTTTTATTACTTTGTCGAAATGACTATTTTGTTTCGGTCTGGGTAATAAATTTAACTATTAAAAACTTTATTTGTTGTTTCCGACATAAGGTAAATTGCGGTTTTATGTCCAACTGCCAATAGTCGAAGAACATTATAACACTTTATAATTAAATGTTTCGTTATATCTTTCACTTTGATTATAGGTATTTTGCACAACATATCGGGGTTTGTCCCTAATATTGAACCATATAATAAGAAATTACAATTACAATAAGAAAATTTATATAGCTGGTAAACATTGCACAAGATACAGAGATAATTATACATAGCTTCAGTTTCCCGTAAAGTAAGCACTTTTGCTAGCTTTTTTTTACTATTCAAAACATTGTATAATCCTGATGCCTCCTTCTATGGGCTTGAATCTAGACGATGGTCTGGGGTTAATTTTCCTTTCACACAGATTTGGTGCTTTACTCGATCAATCAAGTATAAAAATCATTTTACACGCGCAATTTTCACTAAAGTCGTCTTTATTCATACGTGCGTCTACTTCTTTTTACTGGCAGATTATATTGCGAATGTGCGAACTTTTTTCATTGTATTAACATTATCTTCGTATATTTGAGGCATATTGCATATGCAGCAAAACTTTCATTAGAGGAATAGCTTACAGTAATTTATCTGAATTATACGTAACAAGTCGACTACTTGTATGATGCAAAATTGTCATTACAGTGACCTCTTCCTTCTTCAAAGGTATTTAGCTTAAAACATCTGCTCCAGCCTTTCATTAGACTTTATTAGAATACTAGTCAATATATTCTGTAAACACCAGCTATTTAATGAAAATGAACATTAATATTGAACAAAACTATGTAGCCAATTTGCTTTGTTTTGCAACTTTGAAGTAACCTCGTTTCTGGTTTATTTTTGTCTATATAATTTTTTTAGCAAAATGACTGAGTTGAGATTTTGGGGCTTACAAATACAATTAATATTTATTTTATCTCTTAACCAACAAACACCAGATGTCTTTTATTTCTATCTTCGGGCATTATAATGCACACAAACAGAGGGGTTATTCTTCCTATGTCCGCGGTTATTTATTCTCTTTCAAATTTTGTCTCTTTTAACTTTTTTACTATCTTTCCAAGAGTTTATAATCTTAGAATTTTTTATTTTTTTAACTTTTTTATTATTTCTTTACAGTTGTTCAGTACCTTTAGTTTTCTTGATAAACTTTGTTTCATTTCTTCTTGATTTTTTTTGTACTTTTTATAGTTACAAGCTAGTAGTGAAAACAAGCGGGGTCGTAGAAGTATATTGAGTGCTTAGGGAATCAGGTTGTATTGTAGAAAAAATCTAAGTTGTGAAAACTGCATATGTTGTGTTCTAAAAGTTCAGGGGTAAATCTTCAAGAGAATTAACTTGTATACTGAGAAATATGATATAATGCTATTCCGGAATGTCAACAAACCTAATATTTTTCAGTGTCATCATAATTAATACTAGTGGTTATTCTAGTAGTACACGTAAGTCTCCTGTCATTAGTGAAAAAACATTATAGTGATTTATATAGATTTATTGTGGCTGTATTTCTTCCTTTTCGCAATTCTTGCCCACCTCTTACCAGGAATTACCATAAATAGTACTCATTCGTCGATGAATATTAATAGGCACACAGGCCTCAGTCGTTAGTCAATAAAACGAGTTTCTTTAACTGAATGTCCGTATTACTTGTCATTGATAGTCAGCGAAATAAAGAAAATTGTGATACTCTGCACATGTCTCAAGGCAATATTACCAGTAAATGTAAATCAAACTATTCGACACCAAATTCATCACCACAGACAAAGTACGCCCAATTAAGATTGAATGTTTGTTAGTTTTTGATGCAGGATTGATGTTACATTACTTCATTCAACTATTTAAATTTTGGATTGGTTAAATACTGTTGTATAAAAATCATCTCTGACAGAAAAAGAAAATATAAGGTATTGTAAATAATGTTCTGCCAACAACATATATTTAGTGTCAAGTTTAATTTATGATATTAGCAAACATAAATATTATTTCTAAAAATTGCGCCTTTCTGGCAGTTGAAACAAGATTCCCACAGCCCCCGATAACTTGTGTGCACAAAGGCCTCGAATAAATTTATAAAGTTAGGGGGTGAAGCGAATCAGTCATACCGTCAAGCAAGAACCAAGATAAAAGTTGAAGAGCCCGAACGTCCCGGCAACATTTTTCTCTTACTTCGCGCAAACTTTGTGATAAAAACGCCAAGTCCTTCTCACATATTTTTCCTTGGATATCAACTTAATTTATTCCAGTTGCAGAGTATACCGCTGCAGATAAATCTCTGAAACAATGCCGCGCGTCAGGCCTCAAGTAGCGGAAATTCGATTCGATGAGGATTTCTGCGGGCTATTTCGAGCAGTGTTTGTTTTATTGCGTTCATTTTGCAAAGATCAAATTGCTGTTTGAAAAAGCCAGTTGGGAAATCAGGCAAACAATGGAATAAAAACCCAAGGCAGATCAAACAAAAGTTCCTGAAATTTTAAGATAGAATTTAATTTTTATTTACAATTCAAAAAGTGTCAATTTAAGAGCCAATATTTTAAAATTACTGTCATCATTAAACACATTGTATATCATAGGATTGCAAAAATTTGCATTTTTCTAATTAATCACTTGATAATTAAAATTGTAGACCTGTCGATAAACTAATTAGACGCTATAGTACACTTCAGTCATGATTTTGCTTATGCGTGTCCAGTCAATGTGTTGCTAATACTATAGACTTGTTTTTGATATAATAAAATGTATTATTATATGTTTAAAATTAAAAACAATTTATAATCGACTGTGTATACTAGGCAGTGTGTGACTTTTTATTTGTAGTCAATAATAGTTAGTTTGGCAAGTGTGATAAAAGGGAAGTGCCTTGGAAAAATATGCGTTTGGACTTTTTATCGCATTATATTTTAGGTTATATTTTAAAGATATACTACTATAAAGTTCTAAAACCGTATATTGGGAAACATAAACAAAACCAAATTGCAAGAGAGATAAACTTTCTTGTGTGATATCGTAAACCGAATAATAGGATTGAAACAGTATCCTGGCGATTGAAAATATACATCATAATTAACAAAAGCAAAGTCAAACAAATTATTAAAACTTGCAAGTTCGTCTGAATAATCTTCTAAGACCAACTAAGTATTTTTTCTGTAGAATTCTTATCTACAAACAATAACACTGATTTTGCTCTTTCTTTCGAGTTTTTGTATTTTTAATTTATAACAATTCTCCACCACACGCTTTTTTACTTAATGGAATTGATAAATCACCCAAAGATATTACTATATCTTTTCCGTGTTCTTCTATATATTTCAATATATCTATTGTTATGCTTGCCAGTTACGTTTTAATCTACTACAATGTAAAGTTTATTATTGATCAGTCATAAATACTGCCCCAAATAATGCATTTGTTGTAAACGAGTCATCAATTTGTCAAATTGTTTCTTCGTTATAAATGTACAACGTTTGATCCAGTACTGTAGATATTAATCATGGAATTGGTTGGTAAAGGAAAAGGCATCTCAGTAACTGCACTTCATAATGTTAGTTTGGGGAAAAACAAGAGCTTAAAAATGTTAAAAAAGCTTAGCTTAAGTCAAATGTTTGTTGGTCCCGTAGTGTTGATAGTTTCAAGATTAAGAACCATCAAACGCGCACCGACTTCAAAAATAAAAAAAATGATTTTAAGTAAAATAAATATATTGCTACAATTCATATCTCGCCTGATCAAAAGTGATTTAAGATTAAGAGCATACTGCAAAATAACATGATATGTGCCAACAGAAACTATAAAGAAAAATAAAAAAGACTACTTCAGTCGTACGCCCATTTTTACAGATGAAAAGATTTTAACCATTGAGAAACATCGTAATACAATATTAATCGGAAATCTATTATGACAATGTAACGGAATTTTACTTTCGCAAGAAGATTTTTCATTGTCAGCTAAAATCAAAAGGCAGTCTTGGAATATTGTGTCACATTATTTTTAGAAATGACTTCTAGCATTATTAATGTTTGATTTGAAAACAGATGGTTTGGCATTAAACTCAGATTTTCCCTAAAAGAATTTTGCTTGCATATTCATATGTTATGTGGTCTTCTTGCATGCCTAGTTTAAGTTTTCATGTGACTTAATAAACTATTTAGAAGTTTCCTAGAAATTTGAAACAGAACATTTAGTGAGTCACTCAAAAATGATTGACACTACAATTGTTTCCTTCTCACTAATCTTTTATCAGGAAGAAGTATGTATACATTTTGTTAGAGCTTTTATTAAATGCACTTTTTCCGTCGCTTTGGCAGTAAAGCTGCTGGAAACCATTCCTTGGGTGTAGTACGGCATCACTTGTAAACAGTCCACTAAAACTCGTTATTGGAAGAGAATATCTTACCGCCCACTGCCTATTTCATTGCATCAAAGAGAGATTGGCCACTCCACGCAAGATTCTGCAAATATGAAGCGTAATGGCATGGTATACTGGAAGATTTGTGGTGTGGCTACGATATAACGACTAACATATTGCCGTGCATTGTCGTGCCTAAGCAATACACCAAGTTGCTATTTTCCGTAACGGCATTGCTGAATAAGTCGGCGCTCACTGGTAATACTCTTACGAGAATACTGCCGCTTCACCAGCAGAGGCCCTTACTGTTCCCACAAGATAATCACTATTTGTATTAGAATAGACAATCTCGTCCGTGATTTCTTGAAGTAAACTCTTTCAATATACTGCCATAATTTGTGTGCTGTGACCAGAGAGTCAAAAATGTCTCTAGATCTACACTCTACAAATTTTTGCTTCTAATGAATGGTAAGTATGAGAATAGTATTGTGAACAGATCTTTATCATCTTCAAGTTTTCATAGGTACATGCGAAGTTCTAGGAGACAGACCTGTTGCTTCCACCAGTGCTTCAAATATGATTCGTTTATTTGACATGCATTTGTCAAACATTCGCTGCTTATGGTTTTTCCAACACAGTGCTATCACCTTTAAATCTTAATATCCGACAAAACATAGCTCTGCGACATACTGCTACATTTTCATACAAAGAGCTACTAACCTCACGTGTATGTTCGATAAGGTCACTTTCTCCCTTTTAACAAATTGCATACAATTCTCTGCTTCTATGACTTTTTGCTTTATCCAAAAGTGCACTTGCAGTACTGCACCAATGACTTACTATCTTTCGGTCTGTTCGCTATAGTGATACCACCTTGTTTCAAAAATTATTTTTGAACACCTTAACTATAACTGCCACAATTAATATTGCAAAAATTCCATTTATATTACTTATATTGTGTTCTTGTTTTAGAAATACTTTTACATTATCTCAGTTTATGACTTAACCTATCAAAGTGTGTACTATATTACAGCCACTTCCAATTTAATTTTCAATATTATTAATTCCATATCTCTTGTATGCTATTTCTGTAACTCAAAAATTTTAAGAATATGTCTCACATACGCTTTGGATTTTACGAAGGTAATTTTCCTGCAATTGCACAATGATTTTTTAAAATGCCCCTCTAAAATGTAAGATATAGGAAAAGTAAAAACAAAATTATTTAAGAAGTACCAGGTTTCCTATAAGCCATAAATGGCGCAGATGGCGGTTTGTTATTTTATTGTCAATCTAACTTCAGGTAATGGCATAAGTGTACTCGAGCTTTTACGGGTGATAGGGCTGCACAGTGGTCCATTATTTCCAGTTTTACGTCGCGTTGCAGCTCTTGAGCCATCGCGGCCTCCTGCAAAATAATAACCCGAGTCCAGTTCTAGTGCAGTTCAATGGAGTGGCGTGCACTTCAAAGAGAAAGAACTGAAAACAAGGAGCCTGTTCTTTTAAAAGCCTGTCTGGGCGTCGAGGGCGTCGAGCGTCCTCCGCCTGCACTCGACAATGCGTCCTCTAGGCTTCTTTTATTTCAGCGCTTATGAGCCGCCCAGCCCCTCCGGTGAAGAGATTGTAACTTTTATAACCAAATGTTACGGTTAAGATACCCCTTTACGTTTATCGCAGCGGCTAATCCCCGCGGCCGCCGAATCGGCAGCGCAATCTGCCGCCGATGACAAAAGGGACGACGCGACCTAAAATTTTTATTTCAACCCTTTTATATGGGAAAGAACTTCATATTTCCATTCATGTTCGCTTGGAGTGCTCATAAAGATGGGCGAGCTGAGAGGTTTCAGCACTTTGCTCGTGGTGGGACAATAAAAAGTACGCGGCGCTTAAGTTGGTAACGTAGTGCTGCGGTGCTGGTGCAAAAATTGAAAACGTAGATGGAATAAAATCGAGAGTTTTGTTTTTATTTTAGAAACCGCTGTACATCTGGTGCAAATGTAATGCTACATTCATATGAAGGTATTACTAGTAAATGATTTGCTGTATTTCTTATTAGTATCCTACAATAAAAATTTAAAAATCAACTTTTGATCCACTTGAAACAATTATTATATAGCCCCGTACCCTTAATTGAATTATTTTATTGTCATAATTCTGACATGCATTTGTGCCCTAATTTACTACTTTCAGCTTCTTCTAAAGCTCTTTGAAGCTGCATTTTACAACGTAGTTCAGTAGATGCCCTAGTTTTGGTTTTCAACCTGGATTTGGTTAATCAATAAAATTTTGCTTTTTTAAAAGTGAAATCGCAATCAATAGATTTTATAAGTACTATCGGGGTTGACACTTGAACCTTTTTTTTCAGTAGTTAGATAGAAACTAATTCAATACCCTATCGTCATCTTTACTACAATCCTACTTTTATATTGAAACTGCTGCTGGAACAGAGCATTGCACACCGATGCAACCGTTTCGCAGCCTAAACGCTAGTACCGATAATTGACTAAGACATATTTAATCATCGTAGAGATAGCACTATTAAACATCTTAAAACCTAGCAACTAAAAATGTCAAGGCCTATAATATTGGCTTTGTCTAAAAAATGTTTTTCAGTATCTTCTCAATGCAAGCCAAGTAGACTGATAAAACCCCAAAATGCAAGTGAATTGTCGGGTTGTCCGTCGAGTTTAAAACATCCCTGGGCAATAGATTGTATTAAGGCATCTTTACCCTAACCTAAAAAAGAAAACTCTAATGGTTAGGTGACTACATGTTGTTTGGTTCCGAATTTACTATAATCACGAACCCTGGAGCTAATCCCATTTTCAATTAATTAACTAACCAACTATAGCTGTTTCAATAGTAGTTTGATGAGCATGTATTATAATGAATAATCAAAACCACGACTGAACTAAACTACACAAAATAATAGAATTACCAAATTAAGAACAGACTCATAAAAACATCTAGATCAGACCTTTAATTTAAAAAGAGGATAATACGACAGAATGAACATAAGAAAGTTCATTAGTAGGTAGGAGGTAATATAAAAATAATGGACACATATAACTAAGGTAGTTGAAGAATGGTATTCTACCATAACATCAGAGTAGAAAAGGAAGACAAAGAAGACGTAGAACCAAGAAAGTGTTGGATGTAATCAAAGCGAAAATGAAAGAACCTTTTAAAATACAAGGAATACCTGAAAAAGGACAATAAATAATAAATTTGTCCTTTTGAAAAACAAGTATATAAACAAAACAAACAAAAATTCTAAATAAAGAATTATTCTATCAGATCAGAACCTTTCATAGAGATTATAGTATAATAGTATATGTAAAGAAACTGTATAAGATATGATGAAAGAAAAACAAATCCCAAAATCCGTTTGTGGGGAATTTAGAGAATACCATTAAGGAAAAGCTGTGCTCGGGGGCAAGGAAGACCGAGAAAAGTAGTGAATGTGACTTCTTTTGCCTTTTCTCTTTTTGTGTCCTAACACATTTTATATGTTGCAATCAGCACCTATTCCGCGTTCCCAGGATCGCGTGTTTAATAGCCTATAGACTCATTTTCTCAATCTTAGACAAACATCCCAGCCAAATACAAATCAATTCATTTGAATGTTACAGGAAAAATTTAATTACTCTGTAATCCCTTCCACAAATACAAGTCACTGACTGGACTTGCTATGTTTTGTCCTCTAAAGGTTAGTTATTACAGAGAAATCCCGCAATGAAAATGAAAAGTGCCTCCCCAAATGAGTTAACTAAGAAAATAACATAGTATATGTTTGATATATTCAACGCAATTAAAGTGTGTTTTCATAAAAACGAAAATGTCAGGAATTCCAGCTGCAAGCATTTCACCGGAGAAGTTTAGAGAGGCTAATTTTTATTCCTTACTTATTGATGTGAAATATTAAGCTAAAGGAATTGAAGAACGGCTGAACATTAATTCATGGAACCAACCTTTGACTGGAACTTTTACATGTGCGCCTAATATTTTGTAGAGAAAAACTAAATCAGTAATTAAAAATTTCCCACAATTTAATAATTGATCTCTTCTCGTTACCTGATAAAGTTTTCTCTTTAAATAAAATTGAAAACAGGCAGAAATCCAGGAAAGAAAAAACTCAATTTTAGTAGAAATCCCAATCAAAGAACAATTTCAATACTAAAAAAAGCAAAAAAAAGTACTGAAAAATGTTTTGCAAACGACGATTAAATACATACGTCGGCGAACGACTCCAAGTCTGAAAAAATGCAAAGAAAAGCTACTGAGCGATGACGACGACAAAAATAAGTATAATTTCTGACGAGTTCGAAAGAGATAAAAAATGTAGTATGTAGACTTATTAGAAGGCGAAGCAGAAAATAAGCCAATTCGCTTTAGTGCCTTCAAACAGAGCAGACGTGCGTGCCGAGCTATACCTGTGATATCGCAGCAGCGGAGCCGCAGCCTCGTTTAATTAAGGTCAGGCGAAATTATTTATTTAATAATTTAATTTTTGCTATTTGAAGATAAGTCTAAATAAAACCTACAAATTTATTTACTATTAATTCCACGCTTGAATTTCAACGAGTAAAGTCATGTACGGGCTGCTCCTTGAGATAAATAAGTGCAACAGATAAATAGTAAGATCAACTTCACAAATTTATTTTAAAAACCATTTATTTATAGCTTATCGTGTTTATAACTTAAAGTTGCACAAAATAATTTCCAAACAATATACAAGCAGCAAGTAAATTATATTTACTTAACAACTACGTGCAATATGCACCTCCACATACAATTTTAGACCCTCATGGACACCCACTTCCACCCATTTCAAATACACCAATGCCAACAAATTCTTCCTTTTCTCAACCACTTCCCATGCAAGTACCGGCACAAAATACAACCTTATTCAGCAGTCAACCAATAAACAACAATTTTCCAAACCTCAATATAATGCAGACGCAAACAGCTCAGTATTCTCACTCAGAAAATACCACAGACGCATGGCAATTTCCCACCAAAAAACGAAGTAGATCTCATGAGGATCAAGATGCTACTTCTTCAAAGAAGGATTATTGGCTCAGTCTTAGTAATAGATTTGCCCCGCTTGCAGATGAAAACATGGACCAAAATGCACAAATCACTGAACCCAAACCACCACCGATCTTCATCTCGGGTGTTAAAAATATGCAGCCATTAATTACCTTACTCAATTAACTGGCTAAAGATAAATATACGTTAAAGACACTATATAATAATAAAGTTAAGGTACAGCCCTCTGAAAGTGCGATATATACTGTGCTAGTAAAAGCACTTGCAGCTAAAAACACCGAATTTCACACATATAAGCCTAGACAAGAAAGAACCTTTCGTGTAGTACTGAAGAATTTGCACCCAACTACTAAAGTATTAGACATTAAAACAAGTTTGCAATAAAAAGGACACGAAATAACAAACGTTTGGAATGTGAAGCAAAGAGGATCAAAAATTCCATTACCACTACATTTCTTAGACCTAGTACCTAAAGATAATAACAAGGACATTTACAAAATAGATTTACTACTGAACACCAAAGTTCAGTTTGAAGCACCGCATGCCAAACGTGAAATTCCACAATGTCTGCGTTGTCAAAAATTTGGACATACAAAAAATTATTGTCAAAATAAACCACGTTGTGTTAAATGTGCTTCAAACCACTTAACTAGCAATTGTCTTAGAAAGGTTAAAGATAACAATGTCAAGTGCGTAAATTGCAATGAAAACCACCCGGCAAACTATAGAGGTTGTATAGTTCACAAACAAATTCAACAAAAATTGTACCCACCACTACGACCACGCCATATTGAGCAGAGAACTGTTCAACCGGGCATTACGTTTGCCCAAATAACTCAAGAACATATCAGAACTCCACAAAATCAGCCAGAAGTACCATCACCAAAAAACGAAATAGACGATTTAAAGCAAATGATGAACTCCCTCATGGATCAAATAGGTACACTTATAAACATCATGTCAATGATTGCTAATAAAAACAAATAATGGAACAACAGTTAAAAATAGCACTCTGGAACGCTAACGGTCTGTGCCAACATACACAGGAAATCAAATTATTTATACAAACCAATAACTTAGACATTCTGCTCATCTCTGAAACTCACTTTACCAATAGAAGTCACATAAAAATACCAAATTATAACCACCCAGAAGAAACGGCACATGGAGGGCCAGCAGTTATAATCAGGAAAAATCTAAAACACTACGAACGAGCTGAATACAGACGCAACAATATCCAAGCCACCAACATCAGTCTGCTAGATACCCTAGGAGAACTAACAATCTCTGCTATATATTACCCTCCAAGGCATAACAACAAATATGAGCATTACCTCGAATATTTTCGGACCTTGGGAAATCGATTTCTGGTCGGAGGAGACTTTAATGCGAAAAACACAATATGGGGATCCAGGCTCACAACTATCAAAGGGCGAGAAATATTCAAAGTTATGTCCGCTTATAATATGACTTATCTATCAACATTTCAGCCAACATACTGGCCATCCGGCCCCCATAAGTTACCCGATCTTATCGACTTATGCCTAATAAAGGATCTTAACTCCAAAAAATTTGAAGTCAACTCCTGCTTAGATTTAACGTCTGACCACACTCCAGTCCTAGTAAACATGAATACACAAATATTGGGCAAACTGAAGAAACCATCTCTTTGTAGCAAACGGACAGACTGGGATTATTTCAAAGAAAAACTGGACGAACAAATAACTCTTGAACTGCCTTTGAAAACTCACCTCGATATAGAAAAAACTGTAGCAGACATCACACAAGCAATACAAAGTGCAGCGTGGCAAGCTTCCCCAGACATAAACTAAAAACGAATTCGAGAAGAACCCCCAGTACTATTACAGCAAAAAATCTCCGAGAAACGAAAAGCTCGTAAACGATGGCAGATTACGAGAGCCCCGGCAGACAGACAACGGTATAATACCCTAGCAAAAAACCTCAAGAAACTACTGTGTAGGATACGCAATGATTCCATACAAAATTATCTTAAAGAACTAACACCAACAAACGCAACCGATTACTCTTTGTGGCGACTCACTCGTAAACTAAAGTACCAATAACATCTTCTACCTCCAATACGAACTAATCATAACACATGGGCAAGAACGGATCAGAAAAGGCCACTGTTTTTGCCGAACACCTTGCCTCAGTTTTTCAACCATATCCATCTCAGTTAACTGTTGCTGAAGAAAAAGAGTTACTGAACCAGTTCGATGCTCCTTTTCAGATGTCTCTGCCTGTTCCTAAAGTTTCATATAGTGAGGCTGAAGCAATCATGCACCACAAGGTTAGCACTAAAAAGACACCGGGTATGATCTCATTACTGGTGAAATTATTAAAAAGCTATCCAAAAAATGTATTAAAGTATTGGTAAAAATATTTAATGCTGTTCTCAGACTTGAGTACTTCCCATGCCATTGGAAATCAGCTCAAGTCTTAATGATCCTTAAACCTGGCAAAAATCCAAATAAAGCGACGTCCTATCGACCAATAAATCTTCTTCTAGTCCTCTCCAAAGTACTCGAAAAACTCATACTTAAACGACTGACCGACATCATAGAAGAACATGAACTTATACCCCCACACCAGTTTGGTTTTAGAGCACAACACGGAACTACGGAACAAGTCCATCGAATAACTAGGCAAATCCGTACTGATGTGGAAGATCGCCGGTACTGCTCTAAACTAAATCTACTCATATCACCTTCACCCTTCGCAAAGAAACATGCCCTGCAGTTACACTTAATGGAACTCCAACATCCCAAAATGATGTAGTCAAATACCTCGGACTACATTTAGATCGAAGATTAACTTGGCGTACTCATATTTTAACTAAGAGAAAACAACTGGTTTCTAAATTTCATCAAATGTACTGGATGCTTGAAAGGAAATCGAACTTATCCATCAAAAATAAACTCTTATTCTACAAAATTATCCTAAAACCCATTTGGACATACGGGATCCCTATTTGGGGCTCCGCCTGCACCTCAAATATAGAGATTCTCCAGCGCTTCCAAAATAAAGTCCTTAGATGTATTGTCAACGCCCCATGGTACGTGCCAAATGCCTTACTCCATGCTGACTTAAAACTGCCTGCAGTTCGTGAAGAAATCACTCGATTCAGCACTAATTATAGAAAGAAGCTGGCCGTTCATCCTAATGAGCTAGCAAACAACCTGTTGCAAGAAGAAGACGAGCCAAGACGACTTAAACGATTCAAACCTTCTGATCTTCCCACCAGATTTTAATCACTTGCCTAGAACTAAATTGCCATATCTCTAAAATACTACAGAGGATGTCCACTGGGACATTACTCTACATGACATGTTATTCCTAGAATAGTCTTAGATTAAGCACACATCAATTGTATTTATAGTCTCCACCGAGACTGATTGTACAAATAAAAGGGGAGAAAAAAGAAAATAAGCCAGAAATAAGATTGTAACATATCCCTGCAACGATATTTCTGTGAATTATCTAGCTATAAAAAGACGAAAAAAAAACAACAATATGAGACTGTAATATTTATTAATTAGTAGAGCCTGCTAGGTTACTAAACTCATATTTTCTTTTTATTTATATTCTGTGCTCTGCAACGTTCTAGTTTTGATTTCTAAAACCAATTTTGAATGTAAAACTTAATTTTAATTTAACAAAAACAGTTAAAAAACATCGTAATTTCGCATAATTTATAAATATAAAAATTTCATAAAGCTTCAAAGCTAACGGAATATCCACGGGAATTAAATATAGCAGCATATATTAATTAAAATATTAATATCTTTTTTCTATAATTCTAATTTCCTATTATTCAAAAACAGTTTTATCAGCAGTCCTTGTATTCTCTAATTCTACTTAGAAACCACAACAGTGAACAAGGCAAATATATTTTTGCTGATTCAGAAATAAGATGAAGATATAAAGCAAATTGCAATTGTTTAATAATCAGAACCAGTAAAACAAATGTAAACTGAATGTACGTGAATTACGAACATTACCAATTATTAAAAATAATATCGTTTTGATTGAGTCCGAGCTTTATACATCCGCCAGTTAAATCAATCACGTCCGCGCATACTAAACGTTCTCCCAACAATTAAACTAAATATGTCAGTCGGCGGCTCATACAGGCGCAATTTAACCGATACAGGTAGCACAATGGCGCGATCGGCCGTTAATTAATAACTGGCTGGGAGAACAGAGCCGAATCCCCGCGGAGCTCCTTGTAAATAATGCACCTAATTGGGGATTAATCGGTAATGGTGGCGCTGGCCACGAGAGAGAATAACATTGTCGGGACAGCGACCAAGATAATAGGAACATGACAGCTAATTGCGGCATTGACGCATCGATAAAAGTTTGGCTCCCATTATACTCTGCGAGCGGGCTCGTCAATAACAGGTTAAATATGATATTGACGCGTGTGCAATAATTTGTTTGGCGCATAGCCAGACAATTTTATTAAAAATCTACATTACAAATCACATGATGTATAATGTTGCTGTATTGCAATCGCTTGAGTTTTTCTGTAGCTATGTTTGGATAGAACATTATTACACACACTCTGAATTATCTTGATCTAATAATTATTTCCGATATAAAATCTTATCGAACGTTTCAGTCGTTTGAAATCGGTTCAATTAACTTAAAAGTCTAACCTAAAAATTTCCACCAACATGAATGACTACATGATTGTAACCACAGCTAAAGAACTAATAATAACAATGCAAACTTGTTTTTTTTACATTTTTCAGGCTACTTTTATCATCATCCCCAGCGTTCAAATATTTCATCTCTAGGCATACGTCTCCCTAAATTATCGCCATTGCTCCTATTCATTGTGCTCATGCAACATTATTAATGTAGTCTCTCCATCTGGTTCTCAATATTCCTCGTTCCCTTCTTCTTGTCTTTGATCTTTACTCTGTTTCTTTTTGCTCCACCTATCGTATTCTCGCCGCATAAGATGACCTGCCCATTGCCATTTCAAGCTTGCGATACGTCGTGCCACGTCCTCAACTTTGGTTTAATCTCTAATCCATTTGAATGATTTTCTATCCTGCAGTCGCACCCCCAACATCGATCTTTCCATTCTTCTTTGCTTAACTTTCAGTTTTTTCATCACGGTTTCCGTAAGAGACTATGTTTCCGAGGCATATATGAGAATTGGAAGAATGTTGGGGGTATGCAGTTGTTTTGGACATATTCCTTAGATTTCTATAAGCAGCCCAAGCTAACTTTATTTATTCTCCTTCTAATTTCTGCCGCCTGGCTATCTGTCCTAAAAGTAAGTATTTGTCCTAAGTATATGTATTCGTCGACAACTTTTATTAGGTCATTCTCAAGACGAATAAGTGCTGCATAGTTATTGTTTGTCATAATCTTTATTTTTGTAATGTTTATTTTTAGATCCTTGATACTGTTTGTAAGTATTTAATCGATGTCGTTAAATCTTCCATTGCTAATAAAAAAATATCAACAGCGAATTGTAGTTAGACAAATATTTGCCATTGATATTAATTCTTAATTTATTCTTGTTCAAAACTTTAAATACATTTTCTAATAAGTTGGTGAAGAACTTTTGGGATATGGTATCCCCTTGTCTAATTTCCCTCCTTACTTTTATTGGGTTCGTCTTTTAGAATATCTGGGATGCCACTGTTGCATTTTTGTATATTTTTCTTGATAAAATGTATATTGTCTTACGGGGTGTATGTGAACCAAAGTGCTATACCTTCCTCTAAAAGGTTTTAAGGCTACTTTTATATCAACATCAAACATTAAACAAAAGTTGAAAAGAAATAAACATATGTGAAAGATGGGGCAAAACCTCTTCCTAGTTTTAAAGAAAAGTTATAAAATGAAGAGTGGTTCGAGGGTTAGAAATTAATTTTACTAGAAGCAGATAGTCAGAAAGCTTTGCCTAACAAGGCTTTTAGTAGCTAACATGTCGTGAATAAGCTAAGAAAGAGCTTTAGTTGTTGAAATGCGATGCTTCAATCAAAGAAGACAAAAGCAATAATGGTCCTCTGAGACATTCCATACTAAACATTAATCTTCTATAAATAAAACTGTTTTTCATGTACTGCAAAAAAGTAAATTTTCACTTGCCCGAACACAAAAATTTTGAGAATTAATGTTCCCCTGTCTCGTCCGAGAACTACATGTGGTTCAAAATTTTCTTGAAGAAATATTTGAAACCGTCTCAGACCAGCATGGCTAAAATTAAGACACTTTTCACTAACCTCGTTATTTCGAATAAACTTTGGCCACCGTGCATACCCATTTGACTCCGTTTGATTATTTTATGTAGTGATATATGAAAATAAGAGTTTACCATAACAAATAAATAAATTACAGATACTTTAAAAAACAAGCATTACCAAAAAAAAAAAAAATAATGGCAGCGACAGAGAACGTACTGATGAGGACTTTCCGAAAGATGATTCAATTGTAACTAGAAGCAAGCAATTGTCACTTCTAGCTCGCGATATGCCGTTATATTTTTTACAAAGTGAAGTAAGTCCGTTTCAAATTACGTTACACTATTTTTATTGGCGTTAAAATTATTAAAAGAAACTTCGTGTTTAGTAGTCAGACGAGCGCTGATCTGAGATCAAATGCACTAATTCTAACAATTATGTTTATCTATATATTTCTCTAAATCGTAAGTTTAAGTTTATATTCCATTTATACAGTCGCATTTAAATTTAATTTAATTTATTTAAACAAACTAAATCTGCTAATAAAGCATAATATTCTCCTTTCAAACACAACAATTTAACTGCTACTCACGGACATGCAACTGATCTAACCAGTAATCAAGCACTAACTTAGTATAAGCCACATTTTAATATTAGATACTCAAGAAATATTCCTACTCTAGTTGGTATCCCCAACTCTACTTTAAATACTATCACTTCAAACCCTACTTATAGACAACTAACAAGCGAACAAAGTGCTCTGGAAAAAAACACCAGATATCAATCACCCATAGCGGATTATTACAATAAGAAAAAAACTAAAGTGATAAAATACTGAAGTTCATACGCTTTCTTGTATTTCTATAGTTTCATCCATTTATTATCCTACTCAACATTCAATATCCTTTGATGGCTATAATTAATTCTTCCATACCCTAAGCATCACCTGTGGTGACTATAATTCAAAATGTTCTTTTAAGGCTCCCAAATTAAGACTACAAAAAAAACTTATTTTGAGCATTCCCATCTAATAATTATAACTACTAGTCTACTGAAAAAACTACATACTTTCCTACTAGCCCTAACAAGATCTATTCTCCTTTTACATATCCCATGAAACTGCTACCAATACGGCTATTAATAAAGAACTCTTTCCTCTCTTGAATACGAAGAAAACTGACTAGAATAAATTTTAGTAATATTTTCAGATTAAAATAAACCTCCAGTTGCGTACAAAAGAACCTACACACTTAAATTGAATGGTCTAGTACCTTGTAACTCTTATTTAAGAAGTAGGTTAAAAATTTACTCCTTGCCAAAACAACTGCACTCAACAAACCCTCTAAATCCTTCTTTATATCAAAGAATCGTGATACTGCTAATAAACACTATGAATCATGCTTACTGGAAAGCAACAAGAACCTTTAAAGACTTAAGAGTTACCATCCGCCAATGCGAAAACCCAATAAAACTTGGGCAAGATCTAACATAGTAAAAATCTTTGTAAATTATTTAGTCGCCGTAATTCCTATGATTGAGTCATGCCAGATGTCTCTTCCTATCATTTCTTTTACCTGTCAAGGTACGATATGAGATACTACAATTAAACAAATCCAACCTCCAGGTAATAATCTCATGACTAGTAAATTACTGAAAATGTTATCCAAGAAGCCATCATTATAATATGTTGAGTATCTTATATTACCTCATTTTATAGAACTAAGGACATATAGTAATAGTTTCCAAACACAAGAAAGTACCAGATGAGGACAAATAAATCTTCTGTTGTTACTTGATAAAGTGTTTCAAAACTCTTCCTCAAAGAACTACTTGATCACACAGATACGTGCCCGATCACCAATTTATTTTAAAGAAGACCACCCCACAACACAAAAATATGTAAAATAGTAACCCAAACAGCACGAAGCTTTGTAGAAAATAAATATTGTACAGCCATAGTCTTTGACGTCGATCAATTTTTACTAAACTACTATATAAATTTTCTTACCAACCCCCCACTACTTCCTCTTTAAATCTTATTTGATTGACATATATTTCTCAGTAAAACACAATAATTATATCTCAAGCTACAATCTTATTTTATCCGCAAGATAGCGTTTTTGGGCTTCTTTTTTACTTTGTCTACATCCTTTTGAGGAAACGCTAATATCTTATCGATCCTAGTATAGCATCTGCAAAACTTTCAACTCTTCTTCATTTCGTAAATAAATATTTGGCAAATAAAGCACTAAACTCAACTACACAAAGTCGGTATAAATGACGTTTATCACACGATTTAATGTTTGTTCACCTGTTACTCTAAATCATATAATGGTACCTGTTAAGATCAAATTAATTATCTAAAGTTGCACTTTGATCAACCCTTCATCTGGAAAAACCTATCTAACATTACGATATATAATCTATGCATCGCATTCACCATTGACAAAATCCAAAATCCAAAATCTCTAGCGCTTATTATAAGAAGCTTCAGGAACATTACAATAAAGTCCATCTAACTTTTATAAGACTCAACCGACGCTCATCTTAAGATCTGTGAATCTTCTACCGTAATAAGTATTTATTAATCCTGAATGGTTCCTTCTTACACTATTTACATTTGTGATTGCATTTACTAAGTACAATAACAAAATGTAAATAATGATTATGTTACATTTACTCTAAAATTGTTTTTGTCTTTTCACGCTTTTTACATCTAGTGCCAAATACATTCAAAATTTAAATTCAAGTCAGGTTCATTAAACAAACTCTCAATTCAAACAATAGCCTAGAAGGAAGTTCCCAAAATCCACGTAACCTTATAAATGGCAACTCCAATTTCGATAGTTCGGAAGCAATCCGCGCGGGCTGTCCACCTCTGCAGCCGTGTGCAATTTTTCATTTCCTTAAAACCGGGAAACAAAGGCGCTTTCAAAGGGCGCCGTTATTAATCAAGGATATTGTGATATTCCGAAGAATCGAGAAAGGATCAAAAGTAATTACGGGAACTTTATCCTTTCGCTTTCGATTCCGGTGTCGGCGCTCGAAAAGGGAAACAAAGGGCGGCTGCTACAATGGGGAGCGGAGTTGAATCGCCGGTTTGGGCCGCGCCGTTTTTTGTGCGGCTTTTTATCTGGGTTTTTCAGAAATGCTCCCAGTCGCTTTCGAATGCAAAGTGATCCTTGGAGCGACTAATGAATCTGACAGCTTTATCGTAGTCACTGCAAGCGCCTCAAGCTGAAAACGAATTTCGCAAAATGGGAGAGGAGGGTTTCACTTCTTAAGTCAGGTTCACTTTCTCTTTAGTCCAATTTATCTGATTTTCTCTCTAATTATGGTAAGCACCAATAAGACTAGAAGTAAGAAATTTAACAATAGAACTGTTTAGATTACACATACACTCCACAATAGCAGACTTAAGTAATGAGATTAGCAAAAATTAAAGTTAAGATAAACAGAAAACTACTATAACTTCCCCACCCCAACTGTAAGGACACTTAACAAGAAATTTTTTTAGTAGAATTGAGAACTCATAAGCATGAGGAAAAAAGAAAGAAAATTAATTAATAGAGAAGAGTTGAAAAAGTTAAATAAGAAATTATTAAACTAAAACTAAACAAGGACTTGCTTATCTTAACATAACACTTTTTAAATTTCATTCTATAAATGAGGACAGATCATATGACACCAAAACATTATGTTAATAATCTCATCAAAGTGCTAATATGAGATCGAAAATAGTGAGAAAAATCCGAGAGTCTGATCTGATATACAGACGAATAAATATCTGAGACAGGTGTCGAGATCTTTAAGACGAGAGACCAAAAAAGGCTTCCTTTTTTTGAATAAAAAAGTTCCTTCGTATTTCAAATGGAAATGCACACCACACTATAATATGCGCATAAAAATAATAGAAAAGATACAGAAAATAAAAGCATCTATATTTTGTTTCATAGTTGGGCGACTCTAAAATCTATTTCGAGTTCAAATATATTATCTCGACTAGTTTGGTAATGTTATGAGAACTTTAGTGTCTGCTTTGGGTTTTAAATTATTGTGTAATCAAAGACAACGAAAAGTTGATGAACTGGCAAGGAAGGAATTAGTTCACGATTATTAGGGACCAGAACTAGTTCTGCGGATGCCAAGATCACAATTCGTCAACACACTGAGGATCAGATTTGTGCTCAGTATAAATTGGATTAATAGGACCGTACATAATTACAGAAAGGCGTTTACAAACGGACCCAGCAACAACAAAGCAGCGGTACTACTATCCCTAAGTAGGGATTGTATTAGAGCTGTCACGGTTCTGATAACAGAATTCATTACTGTTAAAGAACATTCTTAAGAAAATTAGGAAATATAATAGTAACCTAAAGTGCAGACATTTCAGGAAGGGACAAGAGGTAGTTATATTTTGTGCAACTGTGACGCTTAGGCAAAAAAATAACAATGCATCTTCGGGCTTTATTTTATACTCGTTGAAAGATCTATTGTTTTTAGTACATGGAATAAAGGTTACAGATTACGTGTGAGTAATTAGTGAAGCAATAAAAAATAAGCTTTAGGGTGCTTTCGGGGGCAGATAGACGAAAAGGGAAAAATACACAGATTTTATATAGAATTTTTGAATATTCAATTTTTTGCAAATGTATTATATATATAATAGTATATATATATATATATATATATATATATATATATATATATATATATATAATAATAATAATACAGTGAATTAAAAAATGAATAATGAAGAAAAATGAGGCATGGTTTGTTGTTATATATCATACACATCATATACATCTGGCATTCCATCTGTATTTTCGTCACTCTCAGAATAATACTCGTTGGAAATTCGTTGGTGCTGGTGGTGATGATGCAACCTGTATGCGATCCACAAATGAAACTCCGTCAGTTTTGTATAGACACCGGGATAAACACTGCTGGCGCATTCTATACCCCACGACACTACACCTACAATTTCAGATTTTACTAACGAAATAACTTTATGTATTAGTTGAAGCACCGATCAAAACGGTTTTGTTACGCGCTGTGTCGTACTGCACCATTGGTCCACCTGAATCATTAATGCAGGCATCCTTTCCAGGCGCAGTAGCGCACAACATCTGATGCGTCAGGTTTATGCCGCTCTGACTAAATTAAAAACTAGGTTTTTGGAAGAATTCATAGAAAATCTCTTACCCAAAAATTTGTTCGCACTGCGAATCACTTACGAGGTTAACGTCTACCTGTTGTAAAATTTGAACAGTATAAGGGTCGACGTTCTTCTTTGTAGTTCCCCAACCCAAAACTGTGGCTACAGAGTCCTTCTTATACTACATGCATATAGATTAAGTTATATAACATAAAAAACAAAATTCAATGATTACCGTATAATGAGTTACTACATAAGGTATCGGCTTTTCATTCAACCCATTAAACGTTTGTTGGACTCGTACGAGTGCAATGTCGCAATCTACACTTTTATGACTATAGTGTTCATGAACGATCACTTCAAGTATTAAGTGATCCATTTTATAACTTTCCTGTCTCCAATTTGTGGTATTGCTACGTACATATGCCTGTTTGTTAGCTATAATACCATCCTTAAAAACAACTGGGAAGTTCAAAGCCGCAAATACATAGAGCAGCGCAAGACTCACGCTGTATTCGTACACACAATGAGCAGCAGTGACTGCCCAATACTTTCCTACTATGGAAGCTCCTCCACCAAATAAAAGGAAGTCGTTATTTAGAATGAGGACCAAACTGGCCATAAATGGATATTTCTCCACGCTGGCTTCCGAGCCGCCCACTATTCGCCTTCCTGGTAAATTTTCGCATTGTACCTTTACTAAAATAATAAATTACAGTTTCATAAAAAAATGTAACTTATTTCATGCTTACTAGCTAAAATCCTCATCAATGCTAGTAATAGGAACAACTGCATCGTAAAAATAAGAAAAATATTGGCTCAAATTTCTTGTTTTACGATTACAGTTTATTGTCTACTTAGCAAAATTTGTAATTGTTCTAGTTTAACAACTGCACATAATTCTGGTTATTGATATTTTGATTATCAAGATTAATTCACTGGAAAAAAGATTAAAATATAAGCGCTGCAAAAACTATTTTATAGTATTTGATATAGAGTTAATTCTGATTAATTCAGAAAAGGCAAAATAAGAAATAAAACCAAGGTAAAACATAAGTTTATAATAAAGATTTTAAGTCGCACAAGACAAAGGGGATTAGAAAAATTTAAGAAATGTTTAAGTACTCTAATAGAGGAGCCGGAGCTAAAGAAGACAAAGCTAAGAGATAAATATCAATTAGAAAACCAAATCTATGTAGAGGGTTGCAAAAGTTTGTGCATCATTCCCTTTATACTTATATGACATTATTATAATTTATACACAATGTATATATTTAGGTGACGACAAAGATGCCATTGTAACAAATAGATAACAAAATACGTTCTTAATTAATTATATAAAAAACATTAATATTAATTTTAATAGCAGAAAGAGCATGTATCAGCCAACAGTAGAAAATTAGTTTACAGTGAAAAATCTACTAGAATGGAAGATTATTATAGATTTTACGATATGCAGAAAGTCAAAAGTACATATTACCAACATAAAAATAGACACAAAAGATAAACCATATATTAATTTTAACAAAAAGTGGGAGATGCCTAAAAGATGTTAAAAACCACAGATTATGATCTTTTTTTTGTTAGGAAAAAAACACGAGTATATAAGATTTTTTTGGAACGCACTTACTGGCACTGCAGCCTCAAGGGCGTATTGGGCCTACTAACATGCACTTAATACTAAGATATCACATACACCCATGAGTTGAGCGAGATTCGAATTCGCCTACGCCGGCTTAAGGACAGAGGAACAATGATCTTGACCAGTGAGGTATATCGGCACCCCAAGTATATAGAATATATACTCATGATATAAATCTAATAAAACAACGACTTGCAAACATAAAACGATAAAAAAATACGATAAATTAATAGAAACAATGTTGAAAACTGAAACAAAAAGTAAAAAGGTAAGGGTATTAGAAAAATTATAAAAAAAGAAATAAATGTTATCAACAACATAAAAAATAAGAATGATATAAGCCTGAATGTGACAAAGAAGTAAAGAAATATAATTGATACAAAAACCTCCAAAGTAAACAAAAGCAAATACAAAAAAACTAACGATAAAATATAAGATAATTTGCAAAAAAAGAAAAAAAATACTAAATAAGAATAAAGAGATTAGGCACTTCTACCAAGAAGTAAGTAGGATAAAAGAGGCACAACAACCAAGATTAAATATATATAGTGACAAACAAAAAAATCTGAAATAGTTGAAAAACAAGTATAATAGTTTTAAGATATGCTCAATAAACAAAATAGGGATGAGATTTTAGATAAGATGCTAAATTCAATGTGAGATACAAAAGAAAATAATAATAATTTATATAAAATAACACCTATATGTGAAGGAATAGCAAAAATAACAAGACAATTAACAAACAATAGAAGCGCAAGTACTGACAAAATAGAAGATTAAAAGATAAAATATGGAGAAAGCATATGAACTAATATAGGATATCTAGAAGCATGAATAAATGCCTAAGACTTAAAACGAGGCAATAACTTGCTTAATATATAAAAAGGGCTCTAATGTGATGAACCACACTTGATCACTAGCAACAAGTTATTTTTTTATAGGGAGTAATCTACCACTATTCTCTAGCGTCAGAACAGGTGGTAAAAAAGAGCAATTACAACTTTTTGTAGTGCAAGTTTTTTAGTAATTTAGGAGTTTTGGTACCCCTTTTCAATATTTTGAAGTTAACATGTGGTTCTTCAGAAACAGTTCCTATTGCTGCAATAATTGTGATCTAAAATTGATAATCGGACAGGCCTTCCCTTGATTTATCGAATATAACAAAATGGCAGACATAACAGTGAGTAAACTGCTTTCCCATAGTTCTTTTTATTGAACATTCTATTTGGTAAAATTTTTGTGCTGCCGTAAATGAATTACAAAGGTATGCATAATTTCACCTTTCTGTTGACACTTTGTCTCCATTATTATTTAACAATCTTCAATTTATAAAAGCTATGTTCAATAAAAATAACAAAAATATTAAAAAATAAAATTTGTACCAAAGAAATAAAACATTTACGAGAATTTCTGACCTGTCCACAAATTATGTTACGTATAAAAAAGAAATTGTAACAAGAATATGCTTACAAGATTTTCGTAAACCAAATACAAGAAATTTGGCTGCTATCTAACTTCCCGCGTAATTGACGGTGTTGTGAAAGCACAATGAAAGTCCAATGGATGCTTTGCGTGGCCACTTGTCAAGCACGGAAGCAATCGGATCTGAAACGCTTGAGCAACCACTTGTTGAATTTTCAGCAATATGTGTGGGCTGCGAGTTAGCGGAAGGGGATACTGCCGAACAGGCAGGCCAAATTATGAAAAACAACGCCGCTCGAAATAATTGAGCAGCATGCCCATGCAAACTTCCTAATTCAACTCTCATGTTAATCGCTGGAGGCCATCGTAATGTATTCTCCTTGAGAACGTCTGCGCTGCTACAAACTTTTGTTTTGGGGGATCTCGGGGGATGGTAACGCACGCCACACCAGAAGAACATTTGCTTGTTAGCGAAGTTCGCGGCGCTATTACAACTTGTACAGTGTGTAGCACATATGAAATAACTGTATTAGTCTGCCTGTCAAATTTGTCAATTTTCTGAAACCACGCAGAAGCAGCCAATTGGATTGTAATATTAAATTGTTACTACAAGATCTCTTTTATAATTTTATTAAAATTTCTGTTTAATAATACCAGAACCATTAAAATAACCCAGCTCTTTCACCAGGAAATGAGCTTTATAAAAATCAGGCCAAGAATTAAGAACTTAAATAATAAAACTGTATTTATTAACAAAAACATTATTAAGTTTTTTAAATCATATTTTTGCAAAAACAAGAAAACAGGAAAAATCATTTAAATTTTGCCACTGAAATAAAACTAATAGTTAATTAAAGCTTATATGCAGCATAAAGACATCTTTAAAGGGACATGGACCAGTCCACACAAACAAACCATTAACTAAATTAACCTTCTGATAGAATCAAAACAAAAATGCCAAGAGGGGCTGATATAAATAGTCACCATTTCATGGTCAAGATCTCACTAAAACAAGAAATAATAAAGGTAAAAAAGGATTATAAACGTAGGAAAGGGTTAAATATAAAAACTTTAAAAGACAAAGTTTATAAAATACTTACTAAATTATTAGATCAAAAGTTAAAAATAGTAACTGATTCGCTTCTAGGAGAGCATCAATGTAGTTTTCCATATACCACATCTTCATTATAAAACAAATACAAGAAGAAATTTGGAAAAGAAATATCAAAATACACGCATTGCGCATCGATTTCTGTCAAGCAAAAGACAAAATAAGTAGAATATAAGTAGTAGAAACCCAGTTCTATCGTCTAATAAACCTTAAAGATTAATATATACTATCCGAAATCATAATTTATAATAATGAGAGAAATCAAAGAAGAGCAAAAATAGATTGAAAAGATCTAGATGTTCTCCTCTATTAAGCCTGTTCCTTATTAATTTGCGCCAAACAGTGCTGTCATATGGACTGATATGAGCATCTCCTAGCTTTGATTGCATTTAGGCTTCTTGGAAAGTTGCAACTATCATCATTATTTGGGACACAATATTTTAAAAAATTGAAACGTGAAAAACTGCTAAAATCTCTTTAAAAACATCCAAATAATTCACAAATATAAGATTTTAGAAGTATGACTTACTCTCAATTTATATCGTTTTTTGTACTAGCTATTCTTGACAAAAAATGTTTTTCTTTCTATATAAGTTTTTAGACTATTTTATTTCAGTTTGTTCCTTTTTACTATGTATTTTAAGTATATCGTCAAACAACGCTCCACGTGTAACAATTATATTTAAATGAAATTTATTGTTCTGGGGGTTGTTCAATTAAAGCTAGAAAAGCTCAGATAGGCATATAGGATTATATTTTGCAGTGACAGGTTCTAAGGTAGGTTTATCATTATTAAGTTGGCAGAAGATTTAAGGTATCACTCACAGGATATAGATAGGTTTTCAGAAAACTGAAAAAGGCGTTATAAACCACAAACAGCTGAGTAAATTGATACAGTTTGGTCACTATGGTTCGATGATTCCAAAGTCATTTGGTTCTTTCCTTGTTATAATAATTTATTAAGAGTCTGCACATTCAACTATTATAACTGATGAGTTGTATACAAGAAAAATTAAATTAAACCAGATTTTTTATAACAGAAAATAACTTACAAAGATTTTTTATAAAAATATAACTACCAAAAAAGAATGAAACTCTCTTTTTAAGGTTTGACTATCAAATTTCTTTAATTTGAAGAAAAAGCTTCAAGTTATTTTAAATTATTCTGTTGACTAGCTCACTAATAAGATCATTTTATTCTAAAAAAATACAGTGAGTTAACAACAAAATAATAAAGACTAATTTCTATAAAAAATTGTCTAGCCTTTTAACTAATTTAATTATATATGGACAGCTTGGTTTCTGGTGTTCTGTGTCGTTTATGAGATAATTTTAGATGTTTCGACATCTGTTTTAATGCCGTTTTAAAAATAATTTGAGGGCCTCAATTTGACAATTTTCCAAAAAAAAAAACAATGAGTCTTAAAAAAAGCTGGTCTTTTGTATGTTCCACTTTCTTATTTATTGAGTAGTAAGTCAAAGTTTAGAGAGCGGGATCATTTTTCGGTGGGAATCATTCTAATTTGGAGGAATTTTATTAGTTTGTAAGTATTGCGTAACCAGTGACGTGAGATATTAACTATACCAATAATGGATAAACTTTAGTTTTTGCCTCGACTGTTGAGGTATTAAGAGCTTTCGTCTTTTTCAGTTACTTTAAAAAAATTGCCCTGCTGATAGGATGAGAAGTAGAAGTTTTTGATTAAAAAACATTTAGTAACCAGCCAATGCCGAAAATACAAAAACTGCAGTGCAATTTTGCGGAAGTCGTGACATGGAAGTTTCTATATTAAATTTGCTATTACTAATCCACGTGTAAAATTCTAAAAATAACATATTGCAAATATACATACTAAAACCACTGCGTATTACCAAACCCTCAATTTCACGTCACTTATGCGTCACATTTACATTTTACAGTATTGTCTCATAGGATCTTGGTCTTCCCTTTACGTACGGCATATTCTTGAAACATAAGAGTGTAAGGGTGAACAATCTGCACAAACTTAAAAATATATTTACTGCAGTATAAATATAAATGTAAATTTGTTTTTATTTTTGCTTTGTTTGATATATGTCAGTGTATGATTTTTTTCAGTATCTTTAGTTTGTACTAAATTTTATAAAAACAAGTAAAAACAAAAATAAACGCAGAAAATGGCCGACTTTTATAAACATCAAAAGCCTACAAAAATCGTACGCCTTAAATAACTGTTTCCAAATAGAACAATTTACGTTATTAGTAAACGTGTTAAGCTAACAAGTGCAGAAATAAAAAAATATCCAAAACGACGGCAAAATTACAAAAAAAACCAGTAGAGAATACCCATGGTAAATTGGGAGTTAACATATGCTTAAAGAATAGCCCAAAAACGTATATGGCAATAAATATCAACAATACTCTCAAAACGAAAAATATAATTTGACTCTAAAGAAAAATGTAACGTATCCTCCTGTGAACATTTATATGCTCTTTCAAACGGCTTAGAAATTATTATGGATGCAAAATTGTAATTATCTTTATTAACATATAAAATTATAGGAAATACTAAAAAAAACCGACTACTGTGGAAAATATAATGTTTTGTGAATTCAGCAGACTGTAAAAATTTATCGTAACAAAAAATTCAAAATCCTAATCAGTCCAACCTAGCTGAAAAATAAAAATTAACAATTAATACGAATTCTTAAAACTTTTGATTGCAATTTATTTTTATTTTAAATACAAAAATTTTTCTACGCAAAATAATTCACGCTTGCGTTTACACTAAATTGTAACATTCCTTGCACTTTTAAACTCACAAGATTCTGTAAGATTTTGCAAGTAACCTTTTTTGTAACAAAAAATATATATATATTTTTTATAACAGTAGAATAAAAAAACTAAAACAATTATTGAACACGACTACACCAACTATTTACTTTTATTTAAAACAACTGTCGTCGTTTAAAATGCCGAAAGGGGCGATCCATCGTTAATTACCGTCCACAGTCTGTCCTTCGGCCGGCAATTGGGGTGGAAGCTAGAAAGAAAAACATAAAAAAGGAACGAACCAGTCAAGAATAGACTTCCCTTTATCGATGGATGTCGTTGATACACATTTACAAACTTAGGGTTTAGAAACAAGCTACACATTGTTCATCAAACAACAACAATTGCTAAATTATTTATTTATTTGTAGCATATACAGGCTATGTAGGCCTTGAGCTATACCTTTACATTTACTTACACATAAAATACATTTTCTATCTTAGCTTTGAACTTAATCCGTTTACATAACATACATTAATTTTTTTGACATCAGATAACCAAACATAAAAGTATTCTTAACAAGATATAATATCTTTCCATTTCCTTCGATCCGTTGCTAGGGTCCTCCAATTTCTGATCCTTTTTTCTGCAAGGTCATTTTCCACCGCCTGATTCCATCTTATTCTCGGCCTTCCTTTCCCTCTTATCTCCTTTGGTGCTCTCCAGGCCACATCCTTTACAATTCTGTCATCCTTCATTCTTACCAAATGTCCTAGCCATTGTAGTCTTTTATTTTTCACAAAGTCTCCTACTGATTTTCCTCGTACATATCATATATTTCCATATTCATTCTTCTTTCCCAGCCCATTATTGTCTTTTTCCCGCCCAGTATCCTTCTTAGGATTTTTCTCTCCCAGGTTTCTATTTTTCGCTGAACCCTCTGGTTCATGCCCCATGTTTCGCATCCATAGGTTAGCGTTGGCCTTAATATTGACTTATAGATCCTAAATTTTCTGTTTCTGGATAACCTCTTTGCTCTTAATATTTTATACAGCCCTCCTGCGCATTTTTTTCCTTTGGCTATTCTTAGATCCATTTCCTTTTCTTCATCAATTTTATTGGACACCAATACACCTAGATACATATAGTTCTCTACTTCTTCAAAAGCTACAACCCCCACATTTCTCTTTGTTTTTGGAATGCATAGATTTTTTTATATTCTTTTTTGTAGCCTTTTTTGAACTTAAGCTCCATATATTTTGTCTTGTCCTTATTAAACTGGAGCCCCATTGTTTCAGCAGAATCCATCAGTTGTTTTATGGCCTCTTCTAGTTCTTTTGTACTTCTAGCCAGTAGTACCACGTCATCAGCGTAAGTAAGACACTGATGGCTTTTGTAAAACAGTGTTCCTTTTCTATTTATTCCGCTCTTTCTAATTACCGCTTCTAGTGCTAGGTTAAACAGCACGCATGATAGAATTCTGCGCTAAGGTTTGTACCACTCTGGAGTGCTGCGGCTGTGTCTTTTAGTGTCATCCTTATTAATCTGATTAATTTAGCCGGTATTTCTAGTTCTTCTAGTGCCATGCCAGTTACGGAATGGTAAATGTATGGTTCCAAAAATATAAATCTGAAAATTAATGTTCTTAAATAGCAACTAAGAGCAGATCTATTATGATGGATTCGGAAGTCAACCCGACCATAAGTACATATGAAATTTAAGGTAAAACTGGGATTTTAAAATAATTTCTGCAGTGTTAGAATATTGAGAAGGTGGGGAAGTGCTATAGAATTGTGCAGTACGATTTGACTGAAACTCATAAAAGAGCTCATCACCAACTTTTTATAAATCCTCATGGATTATCATCTTTCGTAATCCAAATACACATAAATAATTGTTATATACAGGCTAATCACCAAAACACATTCCCAAATAAATTTTAGCACAGATTCGAGAAGCTTTTGAATGTTCATGTTCTTACAGAACTTTGTCCTCTTCATATGGTGCACATGTACATAGCTCTAGATCCAACATTATTTGACTTTTGACATCGAGCGAACATTGTTGAAATAGATAACCAAAGCGCAAAGTTTCAAATTCTGGAAACTTTAAAATTGAACTCTTTTATTACTGTAACTACAGCCCTGACCTAGTACAATCAGATTACTACTTGTTCCAATTAATGTTTTACTTTCTTCACGGCAGGCAATTCGAAACGAATTTCTTGCTCCTAAGGATTATAGTATAAGCGTGGTATGTAAGAATTTCCTGAAAGATGGATATACAGCAGATCACAATGAGAAAATTTTGAAAATCAATTTTATTATTATTGTATCTTTCTGATCAATGCATACATTATACATATGCAAGGAAATTTATGGGACAACCTCTGTATAGTTATAATAATTTTCAGCATAGAGATAATCTGGATCTTTTGGATAATGCTGTACTTTAAAGATATCTTTTATGTTCTTCTAAGTGTGACAATAAAATTTTTGTTTCGTGTGTTGTAGTATTTTACCTATATTTAACCGTTTGGTTTTCATATCAATTTAAATTTTTAATTTTCTAATGTAAAGTATTGTATACCAACTTTTTTCATTCTCATTTTTGAACATAACTATTGTATTAAAGATTTTATAATTGTCAATTTATAAGCAGCCAAAAAGGCTAAAATACACGAAGTTTGTAGTCTGATTATAAGCTTAGTTGAATATTAAGTTGTTTCCATTTATGTTAATTCCAAAAAAGCTCATATACTGAATGAGCCCAATCGAGTCTCAATGCCCTGATTAAGCGTTTCGGGGCCCGACTCTTGCTTTAAAATTCATACGGCATTGTCGGCTATTCCCGAGTCGAGCGCGCGGCGGGAATTTCAAACGCGGCCTAAGTAATCACGAACCACGGGAGCTTAGTAAGCGCCTGAAAGCTCTAAGCTTGTCGCTGCGTTAACAAGTCAGGCCGCGTCCAGGGCCGGCTAGATGGATGCGCGAGACGTGCTCCATTAGCTTCATTTTTCACCATTTGATACTCCATACTCGCATAACTGGCTTACGTACAAAATGCCCCCAGATAGGAGCTTTTGCCGGATACGCGTGTCATTTCGTCTGTCTGCAATTACTCCAGCCCCGCTTTGATAACGAACGCAGCACGGCCGAGTTATTGCGAGCTTATTACTGCCAGCGCCCGACATTTCCGGCAGATGACATGTTATTGAGGTGTAATTGTGTCAATTACGTGCGCCTCGGCTGTTGTTTGGAAGAACAAAGCTGCTTGTATAAACTAAATCATTGTGTTGTCAGCAGGAATAACATTTTAATTTATTTGATATTTAAAAAAGACGCCTCTAAAATAGATGTTCAATAAAACACGAAAACATAAGTTTAGAGTATTTCAGTACCTACTATTGAATTCTTTTAATTTTTATTTTTTAGTATCACTAAATTTTCAATTCTAAATTTACAATCCACGCCGTATTGTTTACAAAACTAATTAAAAATGCAAATTAAATATTCAAAGAGAAAAACCTACATAGCTACATAAAGCTAACTATTTTTATTCACCCATTCACGAATGTTCATATAGAGACAGTCCAAAAATAGTCCTGGTAGAAGGCATATGAGTGGTCATCTTCATTTGTAATCCCTAGAAGAAACCTTGTTTCCCAACCTTAATTCTATCTTTCCGTAGTTTTTCTATATTCTACTCGGCAATCCGTTCTTAATAAGCACGATGTTTTAATGTTTAATTTACCTCTCATCATATTTACACCGCAGAAAAAGCTCTGACTGCTTAGCAGTTTACTTTTCCTTAATGAAGGTAGTAATCAGAACAGAAGGCAGACCAAGTATAGCAAAAATCCCCGAGGCAGATCAGGCTGCCAAAGTCATAGAAAATTAGCAATCTGAACAGTTTACACGGTCAACTTTATAAACTAAAAAAAAAACTAATAAAATAAGATGAGGTAAATTTGGTCAATCCGAAATAAGACGCAGAAATAAACGTTGTCTAGTATTTTACAATCCAGACAAGTGTTTTACTATAGAGGAACGAATTTTGAACACACTTTTGACAACTTTCCACTAACCTTCGGATTTTCTTTTAAGAAAAGGTTTCTGATGGTTGTCGCATTATTAGTCTCGGATTTTTTGTCCCTTAAATGATTTCTCAAGGGACCAAATAGATAAAAAAAACTGTGGTCTAAATAATTCCTCCTTTTTAAGCGAAAAGCTGGCTCAATTTGTTCTTCTGTTGTACGGCATTTAAGAAAAAAAGAGAAACCTATTCCTAATAAGTTCCAGACTATGATTGGAAGAATTTTCCTAGCACAAGCTTTGATTTTTTTGGGCGAATGAGATGTAACTCGTTATCCCACTGAAATCAATTTGCTTAAGAGCTTCGAGAGACATAATTGACTATGCTCTTAAGAAGTCTATTTGTCTCTTCTACAAAACGTTGGAGTAAAAAGGCGCATACTTGAACTCGGTAGAATTTCTATTCAGATGATTGTTCGAAAACCTACCGTGCACTAACTCTGTTAAACTACAGTTTATCATGAACTCTGGTTTCCAAACTTTTAAGACTTAATTAAAGAACATTATTAATGCTTCTTACTGTTATTTGTCGGTTTTCATAAATTAAAAAATTTGGTGTGAACATCACACGACTTTCCTTATCCTATTGTTTTGTGTAATTCTGGTAAAAACAGAAAAAAGTCCACCATTATCTCCTCAAAATTGTTAAAATCTCGCGAACGGTAAGTTCTATCAAAAAACTACTAAATTTGGAACTTATTTAATATGTAGGTACGCAACATTATTATTTTTCCATTAGCTTCACGTCTAACTTATGGCTTAGTTTTTTCGAGTTCCTATTTTACCAACTTTTACTTTAAATTTATGTTTATCTCGTGATAACAAATCATTTTTATTCTCATGAATTTTTTGTATCTTCAACCGTTTAGATTCGCGACCGCTTTGCGACCGATTTTGCGACCTTGCGACCAAACGACTAGGCCGATTTTTACCCAAAGCTTCGCACTGCGTCCCCCATATACAAGTAACTTGCTTACCAAATTTCAAGTCTCTAGCTCTTACGGTTCTCGAGATATCCCGTTTACTGACAGACCGACAGACAGACAGATAGTATATACACACACACACACACACAGATACAGACACAGACACACAGATTCAGACACAGACACACAGACACAAAGACACACAGACACACAGACACACAGTAACACAGACACACAGCCCCACAGTCACACACACAAACACACACGCGCTCGCACGCACGCGCGCACGCACACACACACAGGAACCAATGGCGCACACCAACTTTTTTGTTGTCCTGGGGCTATATTTCGTCCAGAAATGTGAAAAACTGGGTAGGTGAAATTTCCGCCGTTTACATTACTTTCCGTATTATAAGATAAGGAAAGTAAAAGCTAACACGTTCAATGTTGGTTTCATATACAAGAGTGCCAGTATGCTGAATATTTCTTAGTCATTGAAAATTTTGCGTCAGCCTTAATCTTCAGCCTTAGATAAACGTATATTCTCGAACTAAGCTTCCACTAAAATTTCAGACGGTTTTACTCCTCTTCTAACTAAAAACTATATAATTATTTTTTGTTCAACAGAATTTAAATCGACTATTTGTTGCATTCTATAATTATATTAAACAATTTATCATTAGTGATCTAATTACAATCATATGTCAAAAAGAGTAACAGTAGAATAAACTAGAATTCACGAAAAATTAATATTTAAATTATGAGTTGAATATTTCTCGTATTTACGGTACCTCTAGAAGTTGTTTTCAAAAAGATACAGTGAGATCATGAGAGTAATAAATAGTAAAATTCTTTATCATTTCCGATAAGCTGTTGACATTGTCCTTATTGTAGATAACTCTATTATATTAATAAAGGGAGTACAACTTTAAATAGGCTTCCGTAGACGATCATAGGTGATTTGAAGAAATTATATGGACACTTGAAACAGAGTGCAACAAATTTAAAACTTAAAATTAATAAAACAAAATCTAAGTGTATTATCACGTTAAGAAACAAACCAAGTCCATAACTTCCTTGGGTAAATCCGAATATGTTTGTAGACGTAGCAAATTTCAAGTAACTTGCTACAGTAGTAAAAAAAAAATTAAACCCCAAATAGATCTGAGCGATGTATTTAAGTCTAAGTGTGTCTCCCCTAATTTAAAGTTAATTATTTACAGTATTCCAAAAACGAAGGAGAAACGTGGTTATGGAAATAGTAAGAATCATTTTTGGTTGATAAATAAAAATAGTAAGGGTAAAAATGAATATAATTCCGTTAATGGAGAGGTATTGGTGCACCACGCAGTGAGTAAAATTAAGAGCAGTAGTATTAGGCCACACATAAAAGATGAGAGAAGCCAAAAATGTTATGAGGATACTTCAAAGCAAAAAGACCAAAACGGGTGTCTAGAACAAGCTGCTTCAACATGGTTGAAAGTGGTTTACAAGCGGTAAGCATCAGAAACTGAAATACTTTAGCAAAAAATCGGAAAGAATGAAAGATAAGTAAAATTAGCGCAAGACCAAATTCAAATCTAATTAATCTGCTTTAGGTCCACTAAAAGTTGTGAAGTTTAAAAGAGAGGTCATGGTTCTTAATGGACTGTTAAGTCATGAAGTGAGAAAGTAAAAAAGTAGTATACAAAAAATAGTAATATTATACGACAAAGAATTAGAGAACGTGAGTGATTAAATCATAAAATAACTAAATGCCCGAGATCAACAAGAGACTTGCCCAAATAGTATTCGTAAATTAAGTAGCACATTATACTTATAAATGTAGCTAAATACATTTTTTTATTTATTAAAGTATTGTAAAAGCACAAACATATAAAGTTATTTTTTTTGCATAATCTCCTAACTTAAAAATACATTTTGATTAACGAATAGATAGCTTTTCATCCTGTTATCGTAAAATGAAGGTGATTGTGGTCAAATCTTTTACTTGAGAGTGCTTTTTTATTTGTCTAAGAAAATGATAATCGTAAACCGATAAGTTCGGACTGTAAATAGTCATTTCCACAACTTAAAGCGCTGCCGGTCCTGATTTCGACGTAAAGACGAAAAATCCATCTGGCGAACACTTTTCGAAACACAAGATCATCAGTAATGATTGCTGCAGCTAAACCTGACCCAAAAAGCAATTTCGGCAATCGCTAATCGGCGGCTACTTTTGAGAAAGCGGCAAACAATGCAAATATTCTTTCCAATCACGCTAGTCCTTAGAAGACGTCAGTGGCTATTTTCAACTGTTTCTTGTCCTCGAAAAAATTATTTACAATGTATTATGAGAATTGCGATGAACATTAATAATGTATCTCGTTTACAATTGAAAGTTTCATACAGGGTGTTTTAAAAGGCTTTAATATATAATTAATTTACTACATACACATATATACACTAAAACAAAAATAAAATGCGTAAATCTAAATATTCTTTGAAATGTGCTAAGGCACTATTGTGCATACACCAATTTCCAATATTGCGTCGAAAGAAACATTATTAAGCAAAAGGTGTAATTGGTGTTCCAAAAAATCAAAGTAATTTTTACTATTAAAACGTCGAGTTAAGAAAATGAGGCCAGCTAAAAAAACTTTACCGGTACACTAGGTATTACAGTTCAATGCTAGATTTCGTAAAAACTTTGTTTCAAAAAATATTTGTAAAGCATCATATTTTAAATGTATTGTACCCTAGAGAAATATCCTGCTATATTACTACAATAGACTTCAAATATAAGAATGTGACATTCCGATAAAAGAGGTTGTTACCAAATGTAAAATTTAGTAAACAAATATTTTAGTTGGTTTTTTTATCACTATTCAGATTTTACAATTAAAATTGGGTAATTCTATTAAATTACCACAAATGATAAAATATTCTAGTCTTAAGATCAATAAATTTTTTTTTCAAGTCGTTTTAAAATACAAAATTAAAAAATTTATTTGAACCTTCCTGTTTGTGGCCTCAAAAAGGGCAGTTAGTATCGAGCTATGTTGTGTTAGACGTCGTCTAACGCTTCTCTGTTTGATTTTGTTAACATCATTGTTAATCCACAACATTAACAATGAATATTGTATTATAAATTAGCCGTAATAACAAATTATAGAAAGAAATGGTAGGCATATTTTATATGCATGAACTCGTTGAATATATCACATAAAAGTAAGACATCTATCTATGCGCCAGTTTATTTAATAGATACTTTTCAAATGAGAAAAGACGTAAACGCTTACGAGAGAATTGCCCCATTTAAAAAACAAATTTCGGCACTACGAGCCTGTCAGTGTCCAAACTGTCACACTATACAGCTTGGTGAAGAAAATGCTGTCGCTGGCACCCAAAGAATTTATCTGCGCTGTGCTTAACAAGTAGACATTTAAGAGTAATGATTTTCTTTTTAAATTTAATTATTATAATTAGTACATTGATTCGTCTTTCTTCCTACTGAATTATTTAACAGCAAAACTACAATTATTAGAATTGTATGAGTAAGAATATTTAGTAACATCTAGTTAAATTGACATATTAATTTATTAATCCCTTTTAATTTTAGTTTTAGTACAGACTCCAAAAGTATTTTTTTGGAAAGTGTGAGGATCAAAAATTCTTGTGCAAAGTTAGGTTGCACAGAAATACATTTTGCTACTATCAATTTTTAAACCTGTTATTTTACATGCGCACTGGATAACTACATTTAAAAAAATCAGTGCATTGCATTAATTTCAAGAGTCTCAACATACGCGCAGGTCAAAGACGTAATTATTTCTTTTTATGCAGGGTGGACAATATATAACCGACTAAATTATTTTTTAAATATTTTTGTCGATAATAAAACATTAATATTTTATGCCTTATCGTCCATTTAAAGTCCGAAATTATATTTCAAACATAATATTTGATGAGTGCCTCTGAACAATTTTTTAAGATCCTTAATTATATACTCCTACAAAAAAGTCTTGGACAGTTAAAACTAGTGATTTAAAAGGCTGAAGTACATTACCAAAACGGAAGATTAAAAGGGCTGTACCAAAGCAGTGATTCAAATATAATATACTCATTTGTGGAAATGCACGAGGATTGTTTTCCCTCCAGATACGGCAGTTTCGCTTATTAACATACATCAATAAGTTTCATTATAAATTTTTCAAGGAAGGAATGATTTTTGCCAATGTTTCATTAATGAAGTCATGAAACTTTTAATGTCTCTACACTAAAGTTCTTAAGTCGAATAAATGTTGTATAGCTTTGGATGCTATTATTTGTTTCATATGATTTGCAGAAATATTCGGTAAATACCCATTTCTTGAGAGCGACGCCTGTTAAAGGTGATGGGATCTTCTTGCACCCTTTGTTCAATCCTTTCAGCATTCTTAGATGTACAAACAGTACGAGAACGTTCAAAGCTCAGAACTGTAAATTTCTCTAACCTTTTTTATCAGCTGACAAAATGTGTTAATACTAAATGTATTATTACGACTAAATGCTTGCTTTAATTTTTGTAAAGTAGCAATAATTGATTGACTACATTAGTAAAACACTTGCTATTAATTTTTTACCCAACTTTAAAATTAACTTCCTACGATGTGTGCATTAGAATGACGAAAAATTAAAATTTGTCAGATACATATTGCCCACCCTGCAGAAGTTTATAGCATAAAGCTATAAAGTTCAATAACCAATACTCTTCTTGACTTAGAAATTAAATGCTAAATTACACAGATGAGAAGAAAAACATATAAAATTACTAGAAGAAAAGAAGTAGGAACTACTAAACTTTGCCAAACTGTTGCTTGCGTATTAAAGCACTGGTAGTTAAAAAGGGCATTTTATATATTTTCTTTAGTTTGCAAAATTAACATTTTGAAAATATCCACTGACATCACTGTTGATTGAATGCCATTCCAACAACTTCTATTAACTGAAATATTATTCATACCAACTATTGAATTTTCCATTATTTACTTATGTCATTTATACTGTAGACTAAGGGTTTGTTAAAAAATATAATTTATATGAAAATAACATTGAAGATGTTTTGATCAAACTTGTAATTTTTATTTAATTTAAGAAATAAAAACAAAACCTTCAAGTTATTTACTGAATTACTGGTAAAATAAAAAACTTTTTAAAATATAAAAAACAGGCAAATTTGTTATACAGGCAAATATTAAATGATTTTAATTGTTATTTTAATTTCATTATTTTTAGAAAGCTCCACTACTCAAACTGTAAAGCAATTATTGGTTGCTGTTAATTAAAATTTATTTGCATGCAGCTTTCGACATAATTGTGTAAACATTAAATTTACATAGGATTTCTAAACTTAATAACTATCTGCAAAGATTTACGTAGGAAAAATGTTTTTTCTTCTTTTTAATTTTCCTGTAATCCCTGCGGAAAACAAACCTATAAAATTACACAACTAGACCACAAAACTGGGAGGTAATCTTAGGACCTCTATTTAAAGAGAGTACCTGTAATTCAATGGCTGTTGAAGTCACGTTATTGTATTGTAAAATTTTCTAAGAAACGGTTACTGATTTTACATAATTATTGATTTAGTCTATTAGCTGATCTATAAATTATTTACTACCTTTAAAGTGTGTGTTTAAATACAATATTTAGAAGGAGCGATTATATTAATAACAAACTGAAGACAGCCTATAAATAAGCACGCATAGCATTTAGTAAAAAAAAGATAAAGCTAAAACTTAACTCAATTAATGATAGTAAAAACTAGTCATTATATCTAACAAATTTAATATTCTACCAGCGAAAGCTACAAATAAGAACCAGAAGGTTAAATATGTAAACGGCCACCACTTAATTGAGAATTTTCGCGATATAATCAAAATCTGTCGAGAATAATAAAAAAAAAATACTTCACTAAAATTACACAAAAAGGTGGTAAAAATTAATATATTTATATATAATGTATTTCGTTTGATTTTACGACAATTAAAGTAAAGTAGGTAATTCATCATATAAATTACATCAAAAAAGCAAGACACCGAATTATAGTAAGAGGATTTCTTTTCGTCACTCAGAAATAATAGAGTAAGAGGACAATATCTGAAATATTCATATGTCTCAAAAGCTAATCAAAATTCCTCTATTATTTTTTGTAAATTTGGAGCCTACACTATTTAAATTTTTCTACTTAAACAAACAAAAAACAACAATTAGTCAACACTCAACTACCTGTAGGAAAATATCTATTAAATTATAAGTGTATAACACTATGCAAGCTGATCACACGAAACAGTTATAAACTCGATTATCTACCTAATCAATTAAAGCTTAAATAAATAGTTTCTAATATAAAACGACACTGCCAGTAAAATTACAGAAAACATCAATGGTCAATAAAGCAATACAACGAATTTATCAATAAATTTCAAATTTTAAAACTATGTTAATTGTTTAACGTAGCATATATTATGTGCTACTTATTAACATTAGTCTTAAATAAATTATTAAAATAACAAGAACAAATATACGTATAATTACCTGTAACACTAGCAATCTGATCAATCACAAATAAGAGAAAATTAAATTTTTCCTAATCAATTTCAACTCTTTTGGGCGCTTTGTTGTTGTCTGACACTCGTTTGAATTAGTAGGTGTTAGTGCTTTTTTAAAAATGGAAAAAATCGGGTACCGTGCCGTAATTAAGTATTTGCATTTGAAATGCCATACGGCTACTTAAATTAAAGCCAAGTAGATGTGGGGATTCTGGTTTATCATTTGCCACCATAAAAAGATGGGCAGCTGAATTTAAACGTGGTCGTATCAGCCTGGCCGATGATGAGGGTTCGGGCCAATAGCTACGACCTCCACCGATAACATCAAAAAAGTTCATCAAATAGTACTAATCAAGTCTAATCAAGGTTACAGAGATAGTAGAGACTGCGGCAAAATCGAAAGAACGCGTTTGTCATATATTGACTGAAGAACCAAAAATTCATTCGAATGAACATTTTCAAGTCCTTACTTAAAAAACGAGTTGAGATTTCTGCATCGATTTATCACTGTCGATAAAACTTTGGTCCACCATTACATTCCTGAGACGAAGGGACAATTAAAACAGTGAATTGTAAAAGGTAAAACTAGTCCAAAAAAGGCGAATACAGTTTCCTCGGCCGGTCAGATAATGGCAAATGTTTTTTTGGGATAGTCAGGAAATTATGTTAATCATACAAACACCTTTGGGGGTCGTAAAGTAAATTCTCTCCTTCTTTTAAATTAACGGGTTAGGCTAGCCTAACATGGTTCACAGTACACAGTAACAGGCTAAATAGCCTACTTAAAATAAGAAAGAAGAAAAAGAAGAAAGACTACTTAGAAAAAGAAAAAACAATAACAGGATCGCACTACACATCGTTACTGGATCAGTTAAAGGCAGAAATTGCTAAAAAACGGTCTCATTTGGAATGGAAGAAAGTGCTGTTCTATTAAGACAATGCACCGATTCACACTTCGGCGGTCTCCATGGTCAAAATTCGTAAATTGTACTTTGAATTGATTGACTATCCAGCACATTCACTACATCTGGCCCCCAGCGACTGTTTCATGTTTCCTAAGCTCAAAGTTTGGCTCGGTAGACAGATATTTTCATCAAACGAGAGGGTCATCGTCAATTTTGCAGAGCAAGACGCCAACTGCTATTTGGATGGGTTAACAAGATTAGAGCGTTGCTGGAAAACATATACAGACTTAAACGGAACTATGTTAAAAAATAAAATTTAATTTGACAGAAAAAATACTTGTTTCTTTGTCAAGGGCAAAACTTTTTAGACTGCCCATGTCATCTAATTATACATCAGTCATAACACTAAGCTAAACTAAAATTGAAAAAATTGTGGTACCAAAAATTTGTATCGACATCAGATGCACCTGCAACTCATATTATTTAAAAAAAAATAAAAAACTAAATTTTTTGCTAAAGCTTTTCTAAGATGAAGCTACTCAATTTGGTTCAAAATCATCAAGAGAAACTGATAATGCACCTTAATATGTACGTAAACTAATTAAAAAAACAAACAACCAAAGAAATATGGTAACTCAATGAAACCAATTAAATAAAGCTATCGTTTTACAAGTGCAAAATAGAGAATTAGAATACTACATGACATGTTTATCGAAAAAAGGATTACACAATTTTGATAATTACTAAAAAATTTAAGAAAAGGTCCAGTGCTTTCCCAACTTACAAACGAAATATTAACTAACAAAAAGTCATATCAAGCAAAGGAAAAGCTGTTATATTCGCCAAACATTTGTCAAACCATCAGACTGGTTCAGCAACACCCAAAAGTTAATGATAACAAAGTCAAAAATTTCCTAGAGCTCCCTTGTCAACTTTATACTTCTCCAAATAAAATCGTTTCTTTTTGGGAAGTTCTGAGATGCAACGTAATCATAATTAAAATGTTCAAATATTTACTGAAGAAAACTGCTGCTTACCGTTGTCATTAACGGAATATTACACCTGTTACATTATTTATTAATATAAAACTTTACTAATTAGTACATTTTCCAAACAGGACAAAACGTCTAATCAAGCAATATCTTATATATATATATATATATATATATATATATATATATATATATATATATATATATACTATTTTTTAACTGGTAAGATCATACCTAACCACTAGTTAAAATTTAAAAAATCGTTTAACATAATAATAAGTCTAGAAAAACGCAAACATTGTTTGGAAATCTTCTTTTTCAGCCGATATCAATTAGTCCTAAAATGCTACATAACAAATAGATACTACCAAAATAAGCATAAAGATAAAGCACCGCGCACCGCTACAATATATATTGTAGGAGAATTGTCACCGAATGATTAAACCGTATCATTTTCGCAAGAAACAACGATAAAAATCTAAAAAGGTTTGACAAAAAATACCCAGTAGGAAATTATTCAAAGGGATAGGAAAAACACTAAATAAAAATTTTAATAACAAATTACTACGAAACATAACTGAAGAACCAACACAATAACTTCTATTAAGAGAAAATCACATTACCAAGCACTAGTAGCACTAAAATTTCAAAATAAAATTAGTAGGAGATATTGGTGACTTAATTTACAAAAGGACTGTGGAAAATTGGTTCATAATTGTTAAATTTTCCAAAGAGTTAAATACTTCTTCTCCCCTAGAATTATTGACAAACAGAGCAATTATTTTGGTTATGAAGAGAATTCGGAAATTCTTATGAAGAATTTGGTTAGGCACATACTAAAGTGCATCTTCTAGCATTCGGGGTGATTTAGATCAAAATATTTAGATTATTTTAGTGCTGATCGGTTCTCTACCACTTAAAAACTCAATTCCAAATTGGTTTCAGGATAACTGTGTATTATTAACTTTTTTTAAATAATTTTGACTTTCTACCAAGTAATCAAGACATGTTTTATTTTAAAATGAGTCTTCTTGGTTTTTACGTTATCTTTCAAGTAAGCTGTTGCTCTAAATGTTCTGTGCCTTTTGTGCTAAACTTCACCGAGGAAGACTGCAGCACAGATTTTCTTTCCTTCAAGACTTTTTGATTTTGTTTACGATTCAGTGATATTTTTGTACCGTAAAGTACTTTTCTCGGAAGTCGAATTGATGCTCTAGGATTAAGTCACTTATTCATTTCCTCTATTTGAGCAAGAAGAAGTTTTTCGAATATTTTAGACATTAATGGTAGTAAGCTTGCTGACCAATAAGATGTTGGTTCGTGAGTAGCTTTCCAGGTTTTGCAATTATAATAATTTGTGCGAATTTCTCTTCCTTGGGGTAGTAGCACAGACATATCATGTCATAATAAATTGTTTGTTAGTAATACAAGTGCTTTTTTAGAGAGGCGTTTCAATATTTCTCCAACCTAAAGTCATAGTCAAGACCTTTGAATAGGGTTGTCCTATTAATTTCTTTGCGAACTTCGGCTGGTAAAAAGCATTTAATAGGTTGTGATAATTGCTACGGATTTTTTTTTTAATTTTGTCATATTCAATAATGTTAACCGAGATTAGCGTACATACGTTTGTTAGACGTTCTGTTATAACGTTTGCCTTTTGTTCTTTGCTAGTCTTCTAGTGATAAGTTGGTTATATATCTAAAGGAATCATTGGGAGACTGTTGTAATGCTGATCAGAGTTGTTGAATTAACTTATTAAGTTGCGTTTTAACATGGGGATTTTTAGTCGTTTTCTACATGCTCGTCTTTTTGTTGACATTAGTATTCTTATATAGAAAGGTATATTATGACTTTCTTGCATTTTTTAAACTAGATACAACTTTTAAAAGTACTTCTTGGATTATGTTCGTTAGATGTTTTAGTTCTCAAATGTTGTATAATTCCTTTATTCTACGGCTTAAGCTGATGTTTTTGTTAATTAAGTTTTAAAAAAGTTCCAGTTTGGGTAACGGCTCTGTTTATATTATGGTTGTGTGTAGTGTTATTAGAATTTAAATCTAGATTATACTCTGTCCTTTAGTAGATATTAGATACACCTTTGGTTATGGCTAAATCTAGCAGATTTTATTTCAATCCTTACACCGATTCACTAGTGGATAATAATAATTTAAATTATTGAGTTGAAGTAATTGATGTCCTTTTGACGTAATTAGTCTGGAGCTACATTTAGTATGCTTAACATTCTATTCGACGGCCACTAGAAAGATTAAAGCGACGTAAGAAAGGGAAAAAATATATATTCTTCTGATGATGATGAGAATAAATACATAAATATATATATATATATATATATATATATATATATATATATATATATATATATATATATATTAATTTATTTGTCTGACGAAGTTGTCGTTGACTTAATCATTGTTGATGAACCTATAGATACGTTCGTCAGGATGATGCACATAGTATACGGTGTACCGTGGAGTTTTAATGAATGTTCTTTCTATCGAATAGCTTTCTGAAATTAGCGTAATATCTATTTTGTTGTAATTTAAAAATAGGGAGATTTTTTTTGCATGGTTTGTTACCCGCTGGCATTCCAGGCTGCAATTCTTAATATTGGATTTATTATTGAGTTAGTTTTCCTTACTGTGGTTAGCATTGTTAAAGTCATTCTGTTTTGAATGAGAAGTTGCGTAGATATGTTTCAAATTTACTGAAACAATTTATTAGTTTATCTATAACGTTTTCCTTCCCTTGATTTTGATGTGTTTAGATTTGTTACCGGTTGTATATAATTTGGATTATAATAATAATTGGTAATTATATCGCCATTGATACTTAACTTTGATAAGGCTGTAGTAATACCATGTTAGTAATAGGATAGCACATCGAGTTGAGTAATAGTGTTTTAATTACAACGCTGCTTTTGCTTGATTTTCGTCTATAGACAAAGATATTATTATGCTCTTTTGATGATGCGTCTTATGCTGCCTAAGTTATCTTTTTAGATAAAACGCCTTTAGAACTTATCTTAGAATATAAAAACTCTCCGAATGTTTCACTTAAAGTTAGTCTCTTGAAAATTAGTAATCTGTTAGATATACTAATGAGTTAATCCCATAGTTAAGTCCCTACAATAAATTACTGCTAATTGGTCTGCCTGCTTGTAAGCTTATTTCAAGTATATATTTAATAAAAACAAAATGAACTTACTCGTAACCTAATTAAGCACCTTTTTAAAAAAAGTCACTGAGTTTCATCAAATTATAACTCTTGCGTACCTATATTAAATTTGACGTTAAATTTAAATAAAAAAAGTCATTACAAAAAGATACACATCAGACAAAAGCTCTTCTGGCAAAAACCACAAGGGTAACTTCTGTAGCCTACGCAAAAACAAATAAAATGCTGGGGCGCCAAAGCTGTTTATAATTCATGTAGGACAGAATAAAAGGTTCTCTGCCAAATTCCAAGCCGTCACCCGCCGCTTGCGTCCCCCAAACAACGTGCCAATAAAGCGTAAATAAATAATTGCTCCCGAGGACGTAAATAAGTAAACGAACATCAGGCTGAAGATTCGCGGCGAGCATCCATTTGTTCCGTCGTCTTGTTCAGTATTTACTCTGGTTCCGCCCCGGAGTTGGATTTGTCGTTCATTTTCTGCGCCATTGGCTTGAGAACCATTTCAGCTGTTCTTAAACCTCTATCTCTGGCACTTTACAACCCTTTGCCGTTACGTCGCCGCACAAATGTCCCTCAAACAAAATATTTGGCGAGCTAAACGTTCGGGGCTGCCAGCGCCGCTCTAGCCGGAGCTGACGCTGCTACTATCCGGGAAGAAATGTAATTTCTGGAGATTGAAAGAAGCCCTAAAATGGGCCCTAAATAGCGCTCGGCGTACTTTGCGATTCCGAAGACTGTGAATTATTGATGGATACCCTTGATGTCGTCGATGTAAAACTGGTTCAACTGTCGTTCTGCATTTGCGGATAATTCGATTTGGGAAATTTCGGGTTGAGGAAGTTGATGCAATTAACTTAGGCCAATAAAAGTTCTCTCGAACGCCGAAGCGCACTTTGCAGTTTTCAGGAATTCTCTTAAATTGACGTTCGATCGAACCGAAGGAAAGGGGCACGAAAGTAATTTTAATACTACGAATGGATAATTAAATTTGCTTGCGGGCATGTTATTTTAAAAAATGCCATTAGGGCGGTGCAAAAGTATTTTCGAATTTTAAAAAGTGAATTTCGACTCTGAATAACTTGAAGCATTTGAAGTATTTGAAAACTTATATATCATTTAAAAAAAAAATAGTTGGTAAACTAGGTCTGTTTTACTAAATTTTATTATTTAAAATTTGAACTTAAAAGAAGTCGACGATATGCCCGATCAAAATGTTAAAATTTTGTTTTTAGGCATTAGTGAAAGTTAGCACAAAGAGCTATTAGTTAAAGGTTAAAGACTTAGACTTCGTAACGTCCTCTTTTTCACAAATGAAAATGTTCCTTACAACCACCCTATTGCCCTTATTACTCAATGGATCCTAATACCAGAAGAGCAATTAAAAAATGCCAGAATATGTTCAGGAGAAGTATTCATTATTATTAAAAAGAAATTAAAACATCATCGATATAGTAAATACTAATAGATGCAAAGGTTTTCACGGCCTGTGTTATAGTGCATCGTGTGGTTGGTTCGAAAACGCACGGAACAATCACTTAATATTTAGATTTTCTTCTAAAGAAGTTGTAGACGAAACGTCAAGAGTTTCCGAACACTTACCCAAGAACCAATCACGCGATGCACCATACTAAATACTGCTTTTAAAGCTGTTGGAATCAATGTGAGACATCTTACCATCTTTAGGCACAAAACTCGAGCAATATTCAACTAATTATGCCTTTCAAATTATGCCTTCGAACAAATATACGTACTACTTCTATCAAGAAGACCACCAGCCTGATGTACTTGTTCTTCAAAAAAATTTCCCAGTAAAATTATCCTTTATAAAAGACTGCAAAAGGTGATACGAGACAAAAATACTCATAAATGTATTGGAGTTACATCCCCGTAGTAAAATTAACATAGAAACCAATATTCTTGGTACATAATACGATGTTACCAATACTAATATTAACAACTATATCTTCATTATCTAGTTAATCATCAAAGAATACAAAAGCTAAGTCTCACCTCATTTCTTCCAGAAGCTCCTAGTTATATCTGAAATTCCCTTAAATTTTTTAAAATATAATTGAATCAAATTGATTGCATTCAGATTTAACCAATAGTTTCTTCAACTTCCTCAATTTCATATCTTTTCGCTTTCTTCAGTTCCTACTTATTTTATCTAAAACCTTTTGGCATTGTGGTTTAAGGCTATTTGAGTTGAACAGAGGTTTTTTTAATTTTCCTTTCATTTGCTTTTGTATATATATATATATATATATATATATACACATATATAGCTCTTCACTCGGGGTCTACTCCCTAAGGAGAGCTATGAGTCTTTGAATAAGACTGACCTTCCGTATGACCTGCTTGATCTTTTATAGAGCTGGAAGTGAAAGTTTGTTTGGTGGGAGATGCGTTAGGTTGGGGAAAGTTTGTAGGATGATTGCGCAATTGGCGGTGTGGGGTAATAAGGGATTTCCATTTCCATTTCCAAGACGGGTAAACGTTGGCGGTCATCTCTTGTGTTGAGGCACTGTGGGCGTTGTTCCAACTTCAGCAAAAACTTTAATTCTAATCAATTCTCGTTTTTCAAAAAAAAATTTATGTCGTGCGTATACTTGAATCCTTAAATCTTCTTAAATTACAGGAAGTTTCAGGCCTTATATCGTAAGAAACTTGATCGTAATGCTGACTAAAAAAGCGATAGTGCAAGGTGCTCCACGAGAGAAATTTATTTCAGGCTTCTCTACGTACAAAGCTCAAAAGCCGCGCCCTACTCCGTTTACCTTATGGCGTGTAAAAAAAATCTGTTGACATTTGATTCATTCTCGTATGTTCACGTCTCTTATATCAAACGAGTGTTATTAATATCAAAGTGTTTTTGCATGCCTTTTAAGTGGCAACATATCATATGTATCTAATATTAAGGTGTCTTTAAGATGAGGTTTCACTGAATTTCATAAATTAAATGCTCGAACCATGGCTACGCTAAAGTAACTTATTTTGATACTTTCCACGCAATTTTCTGAACCAGGGCGGGTCGAGTCGCGTGCCATAAATTCGAACCGAAAGTTTTTAAGATTCCAAAAGGGGGTGAAATATCGCCGCTGCAAAGGCAAACGATCTGGAGTTAGACTTTATTATGCAGTCAGATATGACAGGCTGGCAACCGCAGGGCCCGGAAGCGCCGACAAACTCGGCTTCCGCCTAGTTTCCAGCCCCGCCGCAGCCCCGGAGCGGCAGTGCGTTCTCATTATTCCGAGGGTTGTTCTGGATGCGCGAGGAAACCTGCAAACCGAATTACGTTATCCTCGCAGTGCCGGCTTTGAAAACACTAAATTGAGAGACAAATAGCGCCTGATGATCTCGCTGATTCAACACAGAAAAGGGTTACTGGATCCTAAGCGCATTAGCGAGCTTCCATTGTGCGTATCGTACATCAATATCAAAGATATTTAAATGTAGTGATAACAATAGTTACGGAAAAGCAATTTACATCACAGGCAGTCGTGATAGGCCATTATTCAGTACGCAGTGAATAATTTTGGTATCAATTTGCAGATTACGTAATGTATAATTTCATCAGTAGATTAAAATTTGTCACATAAAGGATAATCAGGGTATCTGAACACACTAAAGCCAAAATTAAAACTTCATATTCAATTTAAAAAGACTACAAGTAAGTTAAAAGCCTAATTTTGAATAAAGCAATAAAATACTTATGCAGAGCCTTGGATATATAAAAAAACTGTCTTATCTTTATTTAAACGACTAAAACACACTTTATGATCTTAATTTTCAATAGAAAAAATAAAATATTATATAATTCTTATATGCTCTAATTTTTTAAACGTAATTTGGAGAGCTTTATTACAAATTATTCAGGAACAGTAAAAATACGCACGTGACTCTCGTGTCACAGTTATAGCGTTTTATATAAACTATCAAAAACAAATGTTTAATGTTGGAAACTTTTTTATTCTTTTTCAAAATATTCTCCCTAACTGTCAATACATTGTTGCGTACGCTGAAATCAATTTTCATAGCATTTTTTCCATAGCGAGTCAGATATCTCCAAAACTTCCGTCGTCGAAAATCGTTGTCCACGCAGATTGTTCTTTACGTGTGGGAAGAAAAAGAAATCGTTAGGGGCTAAATAAAAGCTGTACGATGAATGACTTATTGCCACCACAGCCAATTTTGGATAACATTTTTTAAATTCATCCGTCAGCAAACTATGACCACGATTAAATTCATTGAACCAACGAGATACAGTGGCCCTGTATGAGACTTCAAAGTCAAAAATAGTTGATCGACGCGCTGTTGTTGAGATTATCCACGTCGAAAGTCGTAAAAAAATCGTCGCATTGGCAAGGAAGAAATTGTCAACTAAATGAAAACAAAACCTACAGCGTCCGTATGACAAAACGTTCTGAGTACGTATGCCGTCACAAATGTCAAACGGTATGATGCAAACGTCAATTCGCACCTAGCACACGCAGGGTTGCCAATAAGTGCGAAACATGTTAGATGACAATGCCATCAATCGTTAAAAAGGTTTTCTGTTTTCACTTTCCAATGTTGGTCAGCTTTATGGCGATATGAGGCCGTTAAGCGTTTCGAACGGATTTGTCCCTCATATATGCCCCTTTAGTACGTGATTCGACTCCGGCTCAGAGGAATCGATAGGGCCCTGATTGAGTAAGAGCATGTTTGGAACAAAACAGGAATTCCCGGAGCTCGTTTGACCTGCGGACTGTTAGTGGCCCCAGGAGGGCGTTGCTTTTGCCTCACCGACGGATAAATTGGCGTCGGTTTATCTGCGAGCCAGCGGCTGATTCATCCTCTTCAATCTGCTCGCGTCCCCCGAAATCTGGGGAAGTGTGACGAGTAACACCACCCGCGGCCTAGCAATGGTTTTTCCTGCCGGAAAATGCTCGAAGCCGCGCATTACTTCGGCTACATGAGACGCTCGAAAGGGCGCGGGCCTTTATTGGCTCGCGGTGGTGACGTCAATCCGAACGATTAACCGACGGCTGCACGCCTGCATTCGAATGCCTTGTTTCAGCGCCCCGTTTCAGGCGAAACGTGCCAATACAAGTCCTCGGGGATTATTCGCAAATGCGCTCTCTGCAAATACCCGTCAACGAGAACAACAAAATCAGTAGGTAGCGATGAATACAGCACATTTGTGTACCAACTACATAGAAAATTATTAATTGACAAAAAATAAAATAAACTTTGTTGAACAATCATCGCTTCTTAACTAAAAAACAGGACTAATAAAGTAAATAGATCAATTTCAGAAGAAATAATAGAACCACAGAATTTATTAAACAGTACCGAATGAACGTGTATAAATTATTTTTCCTTTGATCAATAAATAGTTAATTAATTCTTATTTTACTAAAATGATTTAAAATGATGAATTTGTTAACATGCAACAACAGAACTTTATTATTTATACTAATAATTAAAGCTAAAATATAAATACAAAGACAATCTCAGCAGTTAGGTTGAAGTAGATTTGATTTTAACATAAGGTAGAGCTTTTCAAACTTCACAACATATTAAAAAAATTTTAATTATTAAAGAAATAAAAACAGAAAGATTAGCTAAATGATATATATATATATATATATATATATATATATATATATATATATATATATATATACAACTTTGCTTCAGTTCTCTAACTGCAATACTTACAGGTCAATTGTCTATCGCCTCTATTTAAGTATTTATAAAATTCATAAACATGTATTTATTTTTCTTTGCAAGGCACCATAATTAGCTTGTCTTTTAATGTAGCCGTGGGTGAAATAATCTAGATTACTGCATTTAAACCTGATGTAGTTTAAATGACATTATACTGTCCACAAATGTCTAAGAAGTTTATTTAGCAGCAGGTAATTTACTCTTTTCGGAAAATTTTCTTTATCACTTTGAATTGTCAACCAAAGGTGTGTTGCAAAACTATTATAGTACTTTATACACTATATCCCACCACTTACATACGTAAGTAGTTTGATCATATTTAAGTGCTGAAATTTTTAAAATAAGGTCGAAACAACAATCAAAACATTATAATAATCAATTAAAAATAAGAACGAAGTCGAAGAAATGTTCATGCGGTACTAATTCAGATCATAATTTTGGTTATTTACGATTCAGTTTATGAAATTATGGAAGATATAAATAAAACATAAAATAATACTGTAGATAGAAACTTATGTACAAAATGGTAGTGTTCGGAGTAGAATAGAAAATATTATTATTATTAGTTAGTCCACAGTAAAACTATGTGCTACAACTATGCTTAATATTTACATACTCCTTATAAATTAGTAGAGGATACAGTAAGTTGCACCAACTAAAAGAGAAATTGCAATAAATTGTAATTTTTGCATTACTGTACCTAGTAGACATAAAGTTTCTCTAAAAAATTAGAAAATATATGAATAATAAAGAGCACATCAACATTAATATAATATAAAATGTAATATAAAAACCATGAATCTGAAGTCTTATTAGAAAATATCATTTTTAATAATCTACAAACAAGTTAAATGCAATTTGTGTTATCTTGCAAAGTGTCTAGATAGTTTTAAATTGGTATTATATATTTCTAACTGTTATTCTATTCTATTAACTGCAAAATTAGTTAGAAGACTATTATTATTTTTAAAAACGAATGAAAATTTGTTCCCCAAATTAGATAATGTAAATTTTTCGAGATTTTTTTAAATATAGAATTTTAACTTTTTCTAATTAAATTGTCACTAAGAACTTATTAATACCTTATTCAAATGTAAATTCAGTAAACTTAAGTGTAAAGTTCATAATAGGGCGTCACTTAATGTAGTTGGCCACAATGGACACGTTCTTGAAGTCAAGTGCAATATCAAGCTCATTCATCACATATAGAGAAGAAAGTTTATACTAAGCAAAAGTAAAGACCAAGGCAAGTAAAAAGAGTGCCTTCACATAAGTTAGACATGTTCTTTCAATAAACAGGTCTAACGTGTCGAGCATCACAAAATTTGCATCGCCTCTTAATATAATCATTAGACATTTCTTCTTCAACTTCCACAAACTTATTGTTTCTTCTGTCGAACACTACTTAAAGCCGTAACCACCTTAATCTTTTTTTCTGAGATATTTCGTCTAGCTTCTTTGATCTCCCTGTAAACACCAACCGCTTTTTCCTATATACCATTTTAGTTAGGTTTTTCTACCTTAAAATGCTTCTTATCGCAATGAAGTTCGCTTTGAACGCTTTGCAGATATTTTTGGACCAACTCCTTTGCAGTGAAAGTCTTTAGCTCTTTTATGCTCCAGTCAGAAATTTCTAGTAAATTTAAGTGACCCAACGTCTTTAATGCTTACTTGCAATGACTATGATCCCTTACTTTCGTAACATTCTTTAAATAATTAATTCAAAGAAAACAAACATCAAATTCAAATCCAAGCAGGTCAATGGAGAATATTTTGTTAAGATTACCAAAACGGACACAAGAGTTTGGGTTGTTCTACAGTTTCTACAGAAAAGAAGGTATTTTTAAGTTTATCACCGTTCAAGATATGTTTCACAAAAGTGAATTTTGAAAAAAATACCGTTTTCCTCAAAATTTTACCGTAGCTTCGATCTACTCAAGTACTCATCACAAATGCTTAATATTCTTTACTAGAATCTGCCAAAATAAAAACTTTTGGTATTATTTCCATAATGAATTTTCTATGGTTCAAACTTTCCTTCGGGCAATCCAAACCATTCTACAAAAGAGATGCTCTGACGACTTTATAGATATTATTAAAAAAACAATTCGAAAATCTTCAAGGTAAATGTAACCATAGTGAAGGATATGCCAGAAACAGTAGTGTGAAATGAATTTTAACGAGCTAATGATTAAAAGCTCATTGAATAAGTATCTTATTTCATATCCCCATCATGGGAATAATAAATTTTTATACTGGAACATTGTCCCTAATGTATGTTTTATATCGTGATAGTATTTTTGTTACGTTGTTGCTGTTTCAAAATCTTTTACCAAAAGCAACATTGAGTTTTTTCTTCAAGACCGTAAAATTATTTAATTGTACTAAAGTAGCAGAATCATTTAAATTTTAAAAGAAATGTGAGCGTTTTTAAAGTTTTTTTAAAGATAAATTACGGTTGTTTCTGCCAGATTCATTTGCTTTCTGAAAAGAGGACAAAAATTAAATATCGTTTTGAATGCTCATCTATCTTCTATGTTGCTGATATCTTTCTCTAATTGCCTCAAAAATGTTACTTTCAGGAGTTGAGTAATATATTTTAAACATGAAAGGCAAATGTATTAACATAACATATGTTCCATTAGGTTTTATAAGATTGCATTAATATTACTATATATTATTATGCTGCCACTTACTGAAATATACATAGTAAGGAAACTTATCTTGATTCAGTCCTCAAACAATTCTGATTTATCCATAAATCTTCCGGCACTTGTGTTGTATTTAAATTGTTAGTCCTCCAATTTTCCACCTATTATACATATTTAGGATTTATAAACAAAATACACAATTTGAAACTATTTTTAACGACACTTTTTTCAGGTTAAGATCATTTGGCAAGTCAATTATAATTTTCAATACACTCGAGCAACAATTTTTAGTCTTAGAAATTATATATTCACCACACTTCCTTAAAAGCAGTGATTGAGATCTACGAATATATTGACTCATTAGAACACATTTTTATTTAGTAATTTTACATTAAATAAGTGTTCTTAAATATAACAGCCCTTAGTGCTAAAATTACTTTTAATGGAGTTTTTTAAATTATAAATATTCACTGGATAACTCTAATGGCTAATGTGTTGCCAGTATGTCACCCATATTTTATAAACCACACTATAGTACATCTCATATTTCTTAGCACCTTTTTTAAACCTCAAACGTCCCAATACATATGTTTTTGCTTTTTTAATAACATGTTAGTCGAGTAAAGCTTTTTTAACGTTAGAATTTGGTTTATATCTTTATAATATTGGTTTTACACAGTTTCCAAATTTTCTTTAATTAATACAGTGAAATGAAAAAATTCGAGAGATTTTTAGTGTTAAATATATTAACTAATATTTAATATTTTTATTATAGACTAGCTGTACCCGGCCATGCATTTTGTAGCCCAGTCTGGTAAAACGAAAAAGAAAAAATAGAGAAAGCACATGTTTTTAATATTTTTAATTTCACAATGCTAATATAAAAACATTCGAATTCGGAGATTTAAGAAGACTTTGAACAAACAAACATTCAAATTTTTATTTATATAGATTGATATCAGCAGAATTATATAATCAAAACCTTCAACAGCCCAAATTAAAAAATCTAATTTAACTTAAAACTCGCCGCATTCAAAAATTTGTTCCACAAAAAATTACCCTTTATACAATGAAAACTTAATACAATAACTTTATTCCACCGGTGCCAAACTAACTTGGTTAAAATACTAAATCAATAATTTCATGCATATAAAACAGACATAACATTTTTTAAAGAATTTATATCTAGCCGAATATATGAGCATTCTCTGGCCGTACGGAAAGGTGATAATGGTTCGGCACTTGCCAAATACAGCAAAGAAACAGGCCTCATTATTAATTTCTCTGGGGCTAAAACCATTCCCATTTTACCAGCAGAATCCTACGTCCTAAACTCCTATCATTTCCTAGAAATACTGAAAACCTTCCCTATACGCAAAGGTGACATGATGGTCAGCTTTGATGTCGTTTCTTTGTTTAAAAACATCCCAATTCCTGATACCCTACAGTTATTAAAATCAACGTATAAATAATAATATCCTCTCCCTAATAAACCATTGCCTATCCAATACTTACTTTACCTTCCAAAATAAATTTTACCGCCAAACTAACTCCCATGGGTTCCCCACTTTCACCTGTCATTGCTAACCTTTTTATGACCGATTTTGAAACAAAAGCCCTTGCCTCTTTTCACCTTAAACCTACCTACCGGATACGATATGTCGATGACACTTTGTTATCTGGCCTCACGGACATGATACTCTTCCAGAATTCCTTTTCCACCTCAACCAAATCCACACCAATATCAAATTTACCATGGAAACTGAACATAACAATTCCCTTCCCTTCCTAGATGCTCTCATAACAAGAAATCCGTCTAATGACAGCTTTTATTACACTGTCTACAGAAAACCCACTCACACTAACCGCTACCTAAATGCCAAATCCCATCACCATCCTGCCCATATCCTTTCGGTTGCAAAATCCCTTATAACCAGATTCATCAGACTTTCCGATACGAAAAATCGCCAAACAAATCAAATCCATTACCACCACCTACTACAAAATGGATATTCCAACAAATCGTTAACTAACATAATTAAAAATATAAATAGAAACACTAACTCTCAATCCCAAAACCCTCCTGGCCAACAAATAGCATTCCTACCTTACATCAGAGGCATCACCGATAGAATAAGCCGCATGCTAATGCGACAAAATATCCGCACGGTCTTTACGACCAATAACCAAATATCTGGGCTTATTCGCTCAGCAAAGAATCACTGCCCCAATGAATCCCAAGGAGTGTATGAAATACCTGGAGACTGCCAAAGGACCTACATAGGTCAAACAAATCGGCAAATATCTAGCCGAATATACGAGCATTCTCAGATCGTACGGAAAGGCGATAATGGTTCGGCACTTGTCAAATACAGCAAAGAAACAGGTCACAAAATAATTTCTCTGGGGCTAAAACCATTGCCCCCATTTCTCATTTTACCAGCAGAATAGTACTTGAGGCAATTGAAATAGAAAAACGCTCACACAAGAGATGACAGCCAGCGTTTGCCTGTTATGTGGAAGTCCCTTATTGCTCCGCACCGCCAATTACGCAACACCCTTAATCCTACAAACTTTCCCCAACCCAACGCATCTCCCGCCAAACAAACTTTCACTTCCAGCCCTATAAAAGATCAAGCAGGTCACACGAAAGGTTTGTCTTATTCAAAGACTCATAGCTCTCCTTAGGGAGTAGGCGGATTGAGACCCGGAGTGAAGAGCTAACCTCTTGAAAATGGCATCAATGCCGATGCCGAAATGTCGAGAATTTACCCAAAATAGTCCGTTTCCCCCGTGAACTAAGTTGTTTAAACATAGTTAACTGCGGAAACGAAAACGCATATATATGTGTGGGCTTTGTATATGAACCGCTTATATATTATGTGGCGGCTGTAATGTATAATTATATATATAGCCGTATACATATAACGATATGAAGTAATATCACACAATTGCATACCTGGCGATATTTTTGAAAATAATGCAATATTGCCCGAAAGACCTGCCAAGTCCAGGCGCGAAGCCCGGATAGATTCGCAATGCAACGCAATTTGTACTGTTTAACACCTCATTTCAAGCACCAGCTTCCAACTTGGTGTTCTCAACCCAAGACATTTACCGCTAGAAACCCGATCCGCAGCGCAGGGAGCCACCTAATCGCCGACGAAGCCGAAGCCGAAGCCATTCAGGTGAGCGATTTGCAATATTCGTTGGTGGATATCGGTGCGCATCCGCTTACGCGACGGCCGTTTCAGACGATTTTGGCCTTCTCGGTTGCCGTTCCAAACGGGCCGATACGTTTCACACGCATCACGGAGCGGCTATTTAACGCCTGCCTCTCCATTTTTGGTCCTGAGCCGCATCGGTATCGTTCAACACCGCATCACGAGAGCGCTATTTACACGTCCTTCCACTATATATATATATATATATATATATATATATATATATATATATATATATATATATATATATATATTCTATTAACAGAACGAATGGACAAGTCACGACAACGAAAAAACGAGAATATTTGCTTACCAATAGACGTAAAGTTATTCTCTATGCAGATAATAAATGTTACCAATTATATACTGATCATTAATGGTAAAAATAAGTGTGGTATTAAAAAATATATTTTCAGATTTCCTTAAGTACTAAGGCAATTGCCTTGCCTGTCACATTTGGATTCTTCTCACCTTCATTAGTCAAATCTTTTAAATTACTTTTCTTCACGTTGGGGTTTAAGCCCCTAAGATTTCTTTTCTAGAAAGCTCTGGTTTTCTAGATGGTGAAAGCTTGATGGTAAATTCAAGCATTCAGTAGATACTGAACGCGCCAAGGATGCCTTTAACGTTTTCTTTGTAGGACATCAGCATAATCTCCACAAAGTCCATACATCTCGTGGACACGTAGGGCTATGACACCCCTACGTGTCCACGCTGCAACTAGTGCTCAGGAGCTGGTTGAGGTCGATACTCTGCAGGAATTAACATATTCCCTTGAGCTGCTGCTGCATATAAGCGATCTGGAGTGGCTGGCTAAATAGAGTCCCTGGCAGTTCGCACAGGTGACTGGCTAGCTCCGAAGCTTTTTGCAGTAGCCGAATGATGTCCTTCCCAGCACTTCACGCATTTCGAGACAGCGCTACAGCAGTGCCGTGCGAGCCCGAAGCGCTGGCAACGGTGGCACTGGCTTACAACTTTTCTCTTCCTTGATTCTCTTTCCCCTTAAAGCTTTAGGAACATGGGCGGTACAGGGCGGCGCTGGAGGGTCTTCCTCATCCTCCTTACGATGAGGACAGAGATGTCTTGTTTAAAAAGCTCGTCTTTCGGTACATTCTTCGGGATTTCTCGTATGACAATTCAAAGCGGTTTATCTGCCTTTAGCAGCTGGCAACGGTAGGGGATTTTCGCCTCAGTGAAAAAGTGAGTCATAAACCTGTAATTGTTAACTGTAACGGGCTAGATGGAAATTCCACCCGATAAGTTCTTGAGTTTTAGGAAACTCACATAGTTTTCATGCAGGGTGTTCCGGACTGAAAACCAGGCCTTTTTCTCTAGCAGTACTACGGGAGGAAATGCTTGCCAGACGGACTATGGTGTCCTGGCGGGAGCTGGAGGCGATGGCAACGTCGTGACTTTGGCACGAAGGTGTACGCCACGGCATTTGCGAGCAGGTGGCGGCGGTCCTGGCTCTCTCAGCATTACCTTTCTTCTGCTGATTGTCAATGCTTAAGGCACAAAGCGCTATGTATTGGTTGCGGCACTCTAGGTGAAGGTACTTTTGTTTAGCAACAGTGTAAAATTGGTCAAACGTTTTCTTCTAGATATATGCTTGGAAGTTTTCTCTTTTATTTTTCAGTGAGACTATGATTCCTGATTATTTTAACTACAGCAGCACTCACAATCTATTTCAACAGTAATTTTTATTTGATCTTCAGGATTTCAAAATTTTTATAACGGTAGATTTTAGCAAAAGAAGAAGCAGTAGTAGAGGTAAAAATAATTATGTAATACTGTTATAAAACGTTACTGTCTGCTAAGTTATCAGCCTTTAGATAGAAAACTAGGCCGAAAGGAATATTTATAGAGCAGTCCAAAGCCCATATTAGATTATAAAATTATTGCCGTGAAACAACAGGCCGGGCTGCGAAGGAAGTAATAAATTGATAGATCTCACGCACGTTCGACCTTCGTCAGGTCTTATCCCAATGCAATCAGAAGGTGGCTGGCCTGAGCCGGGCCCGCCGCACTTCTGTTCCATTGTGTCGCTAAGCTCCTTACGGCATTACACTCTTCTGCCTCGAAAGGGCGAACTGCGCGATCCTCCGCGCCCCATTGCATTAGGCGCACTCCGCGGCCCGCTGAGGGCGTTATCCTTTGACTTTTATGAATACGTTTTCCCCGCGATAACTTCGTTTGATGCGAGCGAAGAGCCGCGAAGCGCCTGGAATTGGGAGTCGGGAGGCGTCGCTCGCGGAAAATATGAAAATTAGCGGCGAGCTTTGAGCGGCGCGCCAGACACAACTTTCCGAGCGGTTAAAACGTTATTGGGGCACTCTTTGCCAGGCCTTTCCGAGAAGACGCGCTTTTATTGGAATTTTCTCCTCCGAAGGATACTTCAGTTCAGGCTATATTAAGACCGTTTTATGATTTCTAATCTTAAGAAATGCTAATGCCCTGAAATCCTCCTTGGTATTCATTGTCTGACTTTTCTTATGCGTTATGGCAGAGCAACCTATTCCATTTTATCACCATTATTTTCATAAAAATCACGTACTGAAGCGATGGATTTTGACACTTTTCGATTTCGACAGTTCTCTACGGTGATGCACACATATTTTCCTCCTTTATTGGCACTTAATAAGTGGGGCAAAATTTATTAAACTACCTAGTAGAACAAAAATGTTATGGTGCCTCATAATCTTACATTTTAACATTATTCATAAAAATAAATCAATAAATTTATAAAAAGTAAAGTAATGTGTAAAAAATTAGTAAAAATAGATTAAAATAAAATTGACAAAGCCAGAAAATAATAATCAATAAGAAAGTATTCTTTTAAATATTGCGAAAAGAAAGACTAAAATCAGAAACAGTAGTTATATGCAGATAAAGCTTTGCTTTTAATAAATGGTGATATTATAGTTGGCTGTTGTTAAAAATATACACTGAATTTTTTTAATTTGGGTTAATTATACGCGGAAAAAAACTGAAATAGAATTACTAACAAAAGAATCAAATAGGCGACAAAAAAAAACCAATAGCCAACAAAATACAAAGAAAACAACTAAACTGAACTAAACTGACTAGGATAAACCTAATCAGATTGATCAGAAGAGTGTGGCAAGCAAAAGTTCCCAAAAAAGAAAAAGAAAAACATGGTTACAGCAGATAATAAATATGGGAAAAGTAGGGGCAAAACAATGAAGAGCTAAAAAAATTGCATTAAATAAAAAGTAATGAAAGTAAAAGATAAAAGATAAAAAAATCCTAACCTATAGGCGACATCCAAAAGGATATAAGGAAGGGGAGAAGAAGAATTAATAATACACTAAAGAAATAAATGGCAACATATTGATCAATCTGTAGATTCCATTTTGTACAAATGCTATTAGCTCTGCATATTTCCCCCATGTAGACCTTGTCGTATTAACTAACGGCTTATAAAATCGACCACTTAATAATAGAAAAAATTGTACCAACAAGCAGACTGGATGTTCGAGTAAGAAGGGAGGTTTTATGCAGATTAAACAAGTCCCTTGCACGAGCCAAATGTAGATGCAAAATTAATAAACAAATAGCAAACTAGAAAACTAAACGAATCCTAAAATTAGAAAAAGATATCTGAAAGTAATAAGCAGACACTTCAAAAAGGAAAACAGTCAAGAGAATGAGGAAAATTACTTTGGAACCAATTAAAACGCCATCCAAAGACATGGCGGATAAAAAATAAACTACAACGTAGCAAAGTACGGTTTGATGAAGAATGGAATAAAGAAACGACTCAAACAAAAAATATACAAAACAAAGAACTCGTGTGCGAAAAAAGGAATTTACTGAAGTCAGAAAAAAGCTAGCAAGTCATGTAGAAGAAGAAAATAAATGACAATTCATAAACCATCAAATTAAAGAGATAGAAAAGATATCGAAGATAATAACTACCGAGATGCCTAGATAAAGAATGAGGAAAGGCTATAAACCAAAAACCACACTAAGGAGATACATGAACAAGTACTTAATTATGGACATAACAAACATTAAACAAACATAGATAGAACATTCCTAAAGGAAATTTAATATGAAGATGAGAAACCAACTGTTAAAACAAGAAGAGAATAGAGCAACGGACCCATTCACATATAAAGAAGTTAGTCAAGTTACTAAAGCCCCCACCCTTTTTTTGACGTTTTTCCTTTAAATCTCAATCATTCTTATTTTGTGCATGTCATGCATAAAATATTTTGGAAAATTTTAACATTTTCTGTGAAATATTGAAAAATAAAAGATAAAAGAACGATACAGGTGGAAAAAGCATATGAAACCTAAACACCAATACTTTTACGTAGGTAAAAATTAAGAAAACAATAAGGAAAGTTAAAGTTAAAAAAATCCTGGTATGGATAAAATTCATGTAGAATTCTTAAAGTATGGAGAAAGAGTTCTAAAAATTAAAATTCTAGAACTTGCGACGCATATTAAGACAGTCTCAAATGTGGTGGAAATGATAATAATGAAAAAAGTAAGACTATATAAATTACAACTTAATCTTTTTGTTAAATGTAGCCTAAATTGCTAATAAATGAAAGATTGAAGAAGACAGTATGGAAGGAGTATTTGGATTACTTTTATTTTTCGATGAACACCAAACCTTTGTTTGATGAAGTTAAATAATATTATATATATACATATATACATACATATATATATATATATATATATATATATATATATATATATATATATATATATATATATATATATATATATATATATATATATATATATATAAAACAACAATATGAAACAATTACAATGACGAGGAAGCAGGAAGAGAAGAAAATATAGTAAACGATATTAGGGTCTGTAAGAATAACAGAAAATGACTATAGGAGCAGGATAATCTTTGACTAAATCAACAAAAAGTGAGATGGCTGAGTCATGTATGGAGGTTGTAAAAGAAAAAAGAGAAGACCAGATCAACATATATACAAGAGTTGACAAAAAATCTTAGAAAAATAAGGATTAAAAATTGAAAGAATAAAATGAATGATAGAAGACAGTGGGAAAAATTATGAGAAAATAGTGCAGTAGATGGGGGTACTGATCATACCCGTATAATTATCTAGAACATTATTTATTACAGTCGAATCGCATTAGTTGTCACGTATATCGCTGCCACCTAAGCTATTTTTATTATATTAACGTTAGTTATATTAGTGGTATTTCAAAATTATTAATTCAAGATAATCCCGGTTAAAATCACTCCTACAATGTAGATAAACTATAGAACAAAATTTGTTGCACAAAACTGTTTAAGTATCAAATATCCCATTTGCTCGGTAATGTTTCACAAAGAATAAGCCTTCGATTGCCCCCAAACGGCGAGAAAATTTGTTGCACAAGCGACGGTAATTGCTGCACGGCATCTGCGCGAAGCAATTATTTCAGCGGAACTTAGCTACACGTTAATTAACGTGGGCTGGCTGGGCAGCGCCGCATTTTCTGTTATGCACCTAACGAAGCAAAACCAAATAGAAAGAAGCGCTAGCTGGGCTTGATCAACGTCACGGCAATTTGCAGAGGCAGTCGCAGTTCCTAGTCGGGTTTGATTGTAAATTAATTTCCCCGGTTCTTTGAGAGCACCCGCTGGTTGCTAGTCTAAATGAGCCTCATTCCAGCCAGTGCTTTATAAAGTTAAATTTAATATTATTGCTTTAGTTTCTTTATTATTACGACATTTTTACAAAAACATCAACTAATAATTGTAGCCTTATTTATTTAAAAAAACCTTATTGTTAGTTAGATATAAAGGAAGATGTAACTAGGTCAAATTAACTGGTAAATATTTGCTGATGTTAGCATAAATAACAAAATAAATAAATATTTGATTGGTATGTTGATTGATTTTTATTACTACCTGAAAAACGGTCTCTTTTTTATTTCACTTCTTAGCGGATTTATGCCTCAAACTTTTACAATAATGGTTTGACTTTAGCATAAAAAACATTCCTGTACAGATTTATATAAAATAAAACTACTGAACTCTTCTTACACAGGACTAACAACAACAAAAATTGTCTAGAGTAATCGAATATCAAATTCATTTAAATAAAAAAATTGGATAGTCTTACTCTCAAATACAAAAGATAGTTGAGTTAGTAGTATTAATAAGGAAACAATGTGACTAAAAATATAAAATGCGTAAGGTACTAAGAAATGTTTGCAATATAGTGCAAGTGATAATAACAAGTTCTAACTAATTTAACCAGTTAAGCAGTTTCAAATTTGTACTGCAGCCAGCAGAATAATCTTTAGATGTCAGTTAATCCAGAATTGCAGCAGTAAACATAGCTGTCATTGTTATCTTGGTCAAAAAACAAAATACCACTACAATATTACACGCAATTTAAGTATTCATCAGTATTTAAAACAAATAGCTCCTATGCTAAAAGATTGTCTTCGAAAAGAACAATTTGGTTTGAAAGATGTTTTGAGTTCAAAACACTCATCTTCGTATCATCACGGAAAAAAACCTTGCTGCTGTGAAGCATGCGATTTGTTCCTATATAGAAGAAAGTTTCAACATTTGACAATAAAAATTGATACTATTCTGCAGGACCACCTTTAAAAGAAAAAATTTCTTCTTTTTGGATATTTCATGTCTTAACCGGCAAACAGATAGCACGACGCGTTTCGTGGTACTGCAAACTGCTCATAAGTTTCAATATAGACCGTAATAGATGACGAAACCTGGGTGTATTTTCATAACCTGTCTGCTAAACACAATTTTGACTTTTCCATATAAAAACACACCAGTGTATGTACAAAAATCCCAATCACGGAATAAGAGAACAGTGGCCGTTGTCTTGCCGTCAGATTAAGTTGGTTCGGCAACTAGTTGCAAAGAATAGAGAAGTACTTATAGTGTAGTAAAAAGTATTTTTAATGATTATGGAAACATTTCTAACGCCCTATGCATAACTATGAATAAGAAAATAAAAATGATGTCATATTTTAATATAAATAAATATTTAACACGGTGCTAGAAAGAGTTAATTAATTGTATAATATGAAACATTATATCTGACTTTAGTAAGGGGGAATGTGTAAAAGTCATCCTGTTAACATTCTTACTAAGAATCGCGTTCTTTAAAAACATTGGGATTGACTAAAATTCTTAAATCAATCTAATCAAAAATTTATAACTTTTAGCTACCTAAAAAAATTACCAACTCAAAGTTTTATTTCTAAAAACACAAAGTATACTCATAATATACAGGGTGCCCTAAAAATACTCTCACACTCTAAATGACAGTAAGTGCAATGTTTATTATTTAGTAAATGGTACCTAGGCAAGCGCGTCTAAAGAACATGCAAAATTGCACACACCGGATTTATTAAAATTTATGTCTTACTATGAAATACCGTTTTAACTTACGAGATGTTATAGTGTGGTGTAGAATATTAGCTTCCTAGAGCTATTCTCAGTAGTCCGCGTTATCGGCTGCTTTCGTAAAGAAGTGGTCGTCACTTGGAATATTTGTAAACATGCATTTAATTTCATTTGATTTTTTTTTTATAAGCTAATGAACACTGCATTTATTATTATTTCAAATATAAGTGCATTTTTAGGACACCCTGTATTTCTTTTGTGATTTACGGAAGCAATTTAATCCATAAACGAGTACATTATAAATATCTCACAATCTGCAAAACTTCTTGATTTCATTTCGCATTACAGTCTTTTTTCAATAAATAGGATAGAAATGGGTGATAACTAAGATAGAGAAATTACTAAAGCTCATGTAGCAATGTTTTCTCTTCTTAATAATTGGTCAAGCAATTTCAAAGAAGAGGTTAACGATGTTAACAATTAAATAAAAGATCAGAAATTTTTTTTTAAATAATGTATTCTCTAAAAAATTTTTGCACTTCAATAGAAGTATGTGTCGCTCTCGTTAGAGTGTTGTAAACACGTATATAATACGTGTATAACACACTTTCAATATGCAGTAACTAATTTCCCGAAAACAAACGAAACCCCCTTTTCTAAGTCTGACGGTGACTTCACCATTATGAACAGACGGAACAGAAAACACTATAGATCAGCCATAGAAATACTTGAAACCGGATGTTGTTCACCTGAAAAACAATATATGACCCATCTTTTATCATTCGCTCTAATGAAGACCTAGATACCCTACGACTATTCAGAAATCTACTACGTTTGGAAGCAGTGCTGTCTATGACAACGACGAAAGAGATCTGCTTCCACAAAAGCTCGAGGAGAGAATTTTCGAGAACTGGCCACGTTGGCACATGTAACATTCTTTAGACCAGATGGCTTACAAAACATATTTGTCAAGGTGAAGACTGCTGTCGGCAAGCACCACTATATATATATAGAACTGAGCCCTAAGAACTATCTTTGGTGCTCTGTAGTACATACAAAATACTATTATGCATAATTAATTTAAGTTTATATCCTAAAGCGCTGGACAGTTCTATTTCAACGTTCAAAGTTATAAAAAATTTATTGGTTCGTTCCCTTTACAACTACAAACTGGACAGATACGTTTGTCATAAGCGCCCAAAGATATTAATTCTTCCGCAAGGTTAACCATTAGCCCTAACAGGTCAACCAATAACTCTGATAAGTAGCCAAGAAGGACAAAAGTTAGGAGCCGAACTCAAGGACCTGGAGCCGTTTTATTGCATTAGCAACCTATGAGATGGTTCTGATAATAGTTAACTAGCAATTAATTAGCCATATTGTATTCTGCAATATTTACTTCTGTTATGCTATTGAGGTAATGAGTACTTAAGACTAAGGTACATATCAGAAAGACTCTACACAACGAACTTTTATTCGCACCATATTACAATCAGGCAAAGGAATTCCCTTCTCTTTTAGTTTAGTTTTGAAGAGTAACAAGTATTTAATAAAAAAAAACACTACAATTTAAAAATACTATTAGGTTGTCTACTACGAAAAAGATATTCTCTACAATATACAGATTAATAGTGCAGTTGGGATAGTTCTTGACTTAAAATCTGCAGAAGAAAGACTTAAGAAGTTCAATATCGTTAATTCAATAAACGTTATGTTTAAAATTATTTCAAAGACTCAAAAATATTTAAGTAGCGTTAAAGCAATAAAATAATATTTATAATAGATCGATTCAGACGCCTTTGTTTTTCATCCTATTATTAAGTTTTTATTGTAATTGATTTAAACACTAGAAACAAACAAATATATTAGATTTTTATTTGAACAGACATCAGTCCAGCCGTTTTCTTGCGACAGCCACACGACAGAAAACTATTAAATGCTAAATGACCAAAACCATGCACCGGCAAATCCGACCAAAGAATTGCTAATCCCACATTTCCACTTGGATGTTCAATTATGCCCTTTGGCTAACATTAGCAAGCTGTTCGCGTTAATTGCAGAGCTTTGCGTCCCGTGCAAGCTAGTCTGTTTATTTACCAAATAATTTCCAAAGCTAATGTTAATTTAATTAATGGACACTACAGTGCGCGCTTTCACGCTGCCACAGCGCTGAAATATGCAAGTTCTAGCTGAAATTTGCATAAAACCAGCTGTGGGGCGGAGTGCGTCCTCCGCCGCGCCGTAAATTTGACCGAAGTGCCTGTTCGGAATGATGCCGTTAGAAATAGAGGAACATAAAACAAAAATGTGCCTTTGGGATTGTGAGCTACACCGTTTTTTGCAACTTTACATTAATTAAAATAATTTGGCGTTATTGCTGATGGGAGGGAGTATCGAAGAGAAGTTTATTTTGCTGCTGTTAGATAATTACTTATTTTAGTTTCCTATAATTTTTTCAAATTTTATTACACAAATTTAAAGTAGAAAATAGGCCCTAGATTTTCTTTTTTCCAGTTTTTTAAAAAACAGAATCATCACGGCTATTCCAATTTTTTGGTGGCAACAGGTGGCATGAGATAGATCAGAATGGAAAAAACAAGGGGAGGCTTATGTCCAGGAGTGGACCGAGAAAAGCTGATGAAGAAGAAGAAATTTCCAATTTTTTAGACTGTGGGCTATTACGTAACAAATGCATTTTATCACGGTAGCTTTTTTGTAATTTGAGTTATAATAATAGTAATAATTTAAGTTTACTAAACACACTTCTCATTAATTACTATTTCAGGCCAAATGCGTAGTGCCGCAGTGCGATTAACATGTAATTACTTATGCAAGTGCTTTGCATTGTGTATTACAACTAATGTTAAATCCAAACATGTTCCATTATAAAGCGAACGTAGTTCACTACAGTTATGTTAAACTATGCGAGTGACGTTAAGGAACTGTAAAGCGTTAAACGTCAAAATAGCAGACTTGTTCGCCCTTCTTCTCTATATAACGGAAATAATTAAGATATTCAGAAAAAGTCTGTTCCGAGCTTACTTTTTAGAATGCTAGATAGTATTGCAAAGAATCAATAACAAATCTAATATAATGGTATTTCTGCGCAGGGTGTCTAAAGACAACAAATTTGACTCTAAATTAAGAAGTACATGAGTAATAGATTTAAGAATTTAACAAAGCCTTAATTTTTTACCTCAAAGTCTCTGTAATGTGTTTACTATAGAGTTCAACTATTTTAGCGTACATATAAAAAATTTAGTCAAGAGTATAAATAGAAAGAATAAACCTAAAATTGTTATTATTAAAAAAAATGGAAGAAATAGCTGACAATTATCAATAAGAAAGAGGTACATATTTTTACTTTTAGTATGAAGCATTGTGATTGATAAGCTGTTGAAATAATTTGAAAAGAAAATATGCGCAAACATGCACTAATGATATTACTATTTTTATTAGTAAATTGACAGTTGTCAATAAGAAGCAACAAGTCTTAAGCACTATACAAAAATAGCGTTGAAATAAGGGACTTAAAGTCAATCCAACAAAATTTTACTGACCCTTTTTAGTACCAAAAATAGAAATCTTAGAGTATTTGATGATATATGCTAAGTTAGACCCCTCTAAATATGAGAAAGTCAAAATTCAACTATAAAAAAATACTGAACAGATAACGAACAAGGTCACAAGGTTTTTTTTTAATTTACAAGCTAATGTTTGGAAAAAAAATTAACTTTAAATCGACAATGATTAAGATAAAATTAAGAAAATTGCAAATGTTGGGCGGGCTAGAAATTAATGCGATAATAATTATATTAAATCTTCCTCTTTTATGCATAAATATACAAAATATTCTGGATATTCTAAGGATTATACCAATATTTTTAAATTATTAAGAGAAAACTGTACATTGGTGATGCAATTAAATTAAATAACTACCACTATACATTTTCTTAACAGGGAGAATAGAAGCTATAGGAGTTACTCAACCAAAAAAAATCTGAATTACAGATTTATCTAAAACGGGGCTTGAAACTGGATGTGGTATCTTGCAGAAAGCACCAGACTGTAAGGTTAATAACAAACTGGAAACTATAACTACAGTATTTCCGGCAGAAGTTACTGCAGTACTTACCGGTGCTCAATTACACTGGAGAGAAACTGCATAAATAAGAGATTTTACATTATGTACCTAAAGCATTGTTGTTTACATTTAAATTTAAACTGCTGGAGTATCATAAGAATCTGATAAATCTAACACAACACAAAAAATATGCCTGCTTTTGATACTAAGAAACCAGCTTGTAGCAGGGAGAGGGGAAATTCTTTATCTTAAGTTATCTGTAGGCCTTGGGGACTAAAGAGAGATCGTGCCGAAATAATAAGGTAAACTAAAATACTAGAACACAATAAGTCTTGTAGGTCACAGTGTAGGGGCCGCAGCGCTATGTTAAGAAAATAATGGAGTCTTTATAATTTCCCTAATAATTTGTTGCTACTTGTCGAGATCTCTATATATGAGACATTTAATGAATCTGACAATCTTTAGAAAACATCAGCAAAAACTTTCCACTACAACATAGAGCAGCTTAGTCACTAAGTCTGACTTTATGAAAATTTTTTATCTACTTACGTTACCTATGCCTCAAACAAGTAGTAGACAATTTTTCTAAAAAGTTCTGATAAACTTTCAATATTTATTTAAAGCATAATTGTTATTTTACAGAAATGTAATCCGCTTCTTTTATATTTGCTGTCTCTACAGCATTTCATAATTTAAAAATCAAAAAATATGTCTTTTGGCAATCAATAAAAAAAGTTTCAATTTGATTTGCTTCAAATTTATCTTTGATGCACAAAAATTAAATAATAAAAAAAATATTAGAATATCCGTAAAGTTGGATAACTTACAATAAAGCTAGAAAGCTCTACCTTTATGGAAATGTACATACGCAGTAGAATGATCGTCAACAATAAATTACCCTAAATATTTTTCTAGTATTTGAGTCTACTTTTTTATTTTATCAAAAAACTATTCTTTTAAACATTCTTAAGAATATTAATTTTAATTAAAATCGGACAACTTTAGTTATGATCATTGAAAAAGCAAATACTTTTGAAATTTCATTACACATATTTAAAAGCAAATTGAAGAAGTCATGTAGGCACTTTCTCAAAATTAAAAGTGAAATTTCTTCTACGAAATCTTGTACAAAAAACATCAACTTTTCCAGGTATAGAATATTTATATTGTACAAGAAGGCATCAAGGCATGAAGAAGGGTTCAAACCGTCTTTTACTAAACAAAAGTTAATGTTATAGCATCAATTACATTTGTATCTGAAGTCCTGCAACAGTTATTCTAAGCAAATAGGAGTTTCATTTAGTCAAATAATTTTAGGTAAACAACCCCAACCTACAGTTGATTTAATTATATTTTTATAACACCAAAAATAAAACTGGTAAGTTTAATGCAGAGTGAAACAGAAATCAGAAAAATTGAAACGATATCGAGAACTATCGATTCATAAAATCCAGATCGTTGGGGTAAACTGATTGCTAAATCTGCGTATCAGTGGTAAAGAATGTGACGCAAAAACTTATGGTAAACCAACATAGTAAGATGTAGTCGCAATCACTACTGACTGAACAGGACAATATAATTGTTATTAAAGAAATATTGTTATAGCCAATCAATTTTGTAATTACCTTTTGTTATTCTCATTTTAAAAAATTGGATAATTTGTACAAATGTAAAAGACTACTCAGAGATTAATAACCCAAATAGATTATTATAAATATTACATACTCTCTAGGAAAGAATATTAAATTTTCTACACAAGATTAGATTTATTTTAATTTCATGCTATTTTAAATATGCACATTAGACGAAGTTGTGATTTAAAGGGAATGTGGAGAACGTATGGCAAATTAATTCACAGTTCAACAGCATTTGTGTATTTCCAAAATCTTTTTAGCAAAATAATTCATCAATTATTGCTAGTTCACGAAAATTTAAGACAAATTTCAGTTGTAATATTGTACCCAGTGTAAATGGTGTTAAAAATATTCAGAGATATAACCGCCTTGCATTGTTTATATAATGGAAAATATTGAAAGGGTTAACATGATGTCCAAGAGAATCACAACATCCCTATGGTCGCTCTCAAGAAATGGACATTCATCTAACATCTTTGAGGACTGAAATAGCTATTTCAACAGTGCCTTACGTCCAGTTACTTTGTTTGAGAGGGCGTATATTACGAACAAAAATACGGAGTAGCAATGGGTATCCTACTTAGTCCTGTGATCGCCAATTACTACATGGAGAAATTTGAAGAGATCGCCATCAACACAGCACCTTTAAAACCCGCGATATGGCTAAGATACGTCAATGACACTTTTGTGATATGGAGACACAAAAAGGAGACCCTACCACAATTTCTTATGCACTTGATTTTCGTTCACCCAAGTATACAGTTTACCATAGAACTGGAATTGAACAATAGTATTGCTTTCTTAGACGTACAGGTGTTGAGATCGGAGAATGGACATTTACAACACACCGTGTACGGAAAATCCACGCATACGGACAGATATATTCATAAGCAGTCAAATCACCACCCAAGTCAAAAAAAAACGGTTGTGAAAACATTGTTAGATCGAGCACGACATATATGTCAACCACAGTTTTCGGATAAAAAACTAAACTTTTGGAACAAGCCTTACAACGGAATGGCTACTCGAGAACGGAGATAAATAGACCAATTAAACCTAACAAATGCGCACGAAAAACACAATAAAAATCGGCTCGGTAAGCAAAGCTTTTTTACCTTACATCAACAGGGTTACGGACCGGATAAAATTCTCAATAAACACAAGGTGAAAACCATCTATACTACTACCACCAAGACACGGGATTTGCTTAGATCAGCCATAACTACAAGAAACCCATAGAATACATCAGAGGTATACTGTATATTTTGCACATGTGAGCAAGTGTACATTGGGACTATAGGCCAAACGATTATCACCAGAATAAAAAAACATAGACGTCATCTACGCCTTAATCAACTTGATAAATCAGCAGTTGCTGAACATGCTTTGAAAAATCCTAACCACAATACAGAATTTAAGCAAACATAAGTTTTATCCAATTGTAGGCATTACTGCTCGAGATTATACGGAGAAGCGGTGGAGATTTATGAATATAAAAATAATTTTAACAGGGACGACGGATTCAATCTACCTAGGTTTTCGTTTATCGCTCTCAAATGGCAAAAAACAGACCGCAATGCGGCGAAAGAGCGAATGACGTCAGAATATTCCAAAATATTACTTGCAACGACCCGATTGACGTCAGCAGCTAGCCCTATCACGTTATCTACCATCCCGGTGACGTCAACAATGGCCCCCCCAACCATACTCTCACGAGTATAAAAGCAAAAACTCAGGGGACAGTTTCTTAATTTTTAGAAGATTTTTTTCTTAAGATGTCCGCCGTAGTTATGGACGAAACGTCAAGAGTTTCTGAACTCCGACCACACGATGCACCATTTACTATCGTCTATTTAAGGCTTGTTTTTATTATGACTCCATATCTATAGACAATTTTAATGCCTAGTTACTTCTTAACCACCCTTTAATAAGTTACTAGAACATTTCAGAATAATAAATATGTTAACTCCATCGTTGCCTGTACCAAGTCAGCATGAGAAAGGAGGAGGAGGAGGAGTAAATACCTCATTAAAAAAACCAGGGTTCAACTGGCTCGGTTGATAGTACCCTGTAAGGGCCCCTGCCTAGGGTTACAGGTGAAAAACGGCCAATGGCTGGAATGCGGGTGAGAGTGACTACTTCAACGGCTGTAAACGCAGACGAACCACAACTGTAACAGGGCAGCAGCTGTTGCAGTACTGGATGTATGTGGAAACAAAGTTTTGTTGGTACAGCTACATACCAGGCACCAGCAGGCGTAAATGGTATCCATTAAGCCGGCTGCTGGACTGCGATATGGAAGGAAAGGAGAAACCACCATATTAAATATTTCTCAACGGCAGCAACTATGCAATTAAATAATGATGGCTCCTTCTGAAGCTAAATTTTCAGAGTTAAAATAGTCCCACAATCGGATCTCCGGGTGGCGACTGGTTTAAGAGGATTCATTAAAAAGAACGAATGTCATAAATGCAAACAAAGTCTCCACAATAACAGCAAAAAGCAGTTAATTAAAAATGCAAATTGTAATGTACGATCTCTGGAAATATGTGGAAAATTAGAAAACGTGAAGCTTAAAATGGAAAGACTAGATATCGGTATACTTGGAATGAGTGAAATCAAATGCCAAGACGAAGGGGACTTTTGGAGCGGACACTACAGGATCATTTACTCAGGGCACTGCGATGGAGCAACAGGAGTAGGAATATCAATGGGGCAAAAGAGTAAAAAGCTATTTACTATACAGCGACAGAATCATGTTAATCAGGTTACAAACGAACATGAAGACTTGGTAATAGTACAAATATACATGCCAACAACGGGCTACCCTGATGAAGAAGTGGAAGAAGTATACGAACAAATAGAAGAAGTTCTCGAATCCGTAAACAAAAAAGATAATTTAATTATATTAGGTGATTGGAATGCAGTTGTGGGAGAAGAAAAAGGAAACAATGTGACCGGAAAATATGGACTTGGTAAAAGAAACAAAAGAGGACAGAGGTTAATTGATTTCTGTACAGAAAAATAATTAGTTATAACCAACACATTGTTTAAGCAACCGCTAAGAAGAAGGTATACTTGGATTAAACCCGAAGATACAGGCAGCTACCAAATTGACTTCATAATAGTGAGGAAAAAACAGCAGTCACAAGTAATGCAAAGTAAGACATACCCAGGTGCTGACGTAAACAGCGGCCACAATTTAGCGTGTATGAAGTACAGAATAAACTGTAAAAAATTTTACAAACGGCCCACACAACTAAAAAATGGGACACAACAAAACTAAAAACACAAGAAAATATAAGATTGTACCAGACGTCTGTCAAACAAAGCCTAAATAATGACAAAATATTTGCTATTACAACTAACGATAGATGGGAACAATTAAAACAACCGATACTTTAGGGTTACCAAAGAATGCACCTCGAAAACCATGGATAAACAATAATGTTATCAAATTAATAGAAGAGAGGAGGAAGTACAAAAATGCCCAAAACGAGAAAATGAACGAAAAATATAACCATTTAAAAAATGCCGTTAATAGAGCAGCCAAAGATGCAAAACAAGAATGGTTAAATAATGTATGTAACGAGATAGATGAAAACCTGAATAAAGAAAATCTAGAAAAAGCATACAGCTTAATGTGCAGATGTTTTGACGACTTCAAAATGAAAATAAATGCAATACAGTCAGAAGACGGAAAAATTTTAATAGAGGAAAATCAGATAGCTCAACGATGGAAAGATGATGAAAAACTGTATAGAGAAGAGGAAAAAGACACAAGAGAAATAAAAAACGAACAGGTAGAAGAAGGTAATTTAGGCCTAAGTATAACGAGAGAAGAATTTAAATAAGCATTGAAAGACCTTAAAACAAAAAAAGCGTATGGCACGGATAATATTCCTACAGAATTACTCCAAGCATTAGATAGCAGAACCAAGGACATTTTGTACCTGCTAATTAAAGAGATTTACGAGACGGAAAAAATACCCGTTGATTTCCAAAAGAGTAGAATGGTAATGTTGCCAAAAAAGGTGAAATCAAAAAAATGTGAAGATTATAGAACTCTAAGCATTCTATCACATTCCTCCAAAATACTTACCAACATTTTTAAAAAATGTATAGCATCTAAAATTGACTCAAACCTTTCAGACGACCAGTTTGGTTTCAGAAACAACCGAGAAACCAGGGAGGCCATTTTATGCCTCAGAATTATAATAGAGGAAACTATAAGATGTAATAGACAATTATATGTTGCTTTCGTAAACCTACAAAAAGCATTTGATAATGTAAACTGGAAATTATTGATGCAGATACTAAAAGAAGCACAAATAGGTTATAGAGATAGGCCTATAATATACAACCTATACAAAGAACAAGAAGCAGAAATAAAAATCAACAACAGTGAAGTTAAAATATCTAAAATCCGAAAAGGTGTACGACAGGGGTGTAATTTGTCACCATACCTATTTAATGTATATATAGAAAAAGCTATGGAGGAATGCAAAGAGTTTTGTACAGGTATTAATGTAAATGGACAAAGAATACAAATGCTGAGGTTCGCGGACGACATCGCAATCATCTCCCCTGATGAAGCTAACTTAAATAGATCTTTACAATGTATGGAAAATATACTACAAGAAAAATATAAAATGAATATTAACAAAAAGAAAACTGAAATACTAGTGCGCTGCAAAGAACCTGAAGATATTAACATCAAACTAAACGGCGTACTTATTAAGCAGGAGAAAATATTTAAATATCTAGGAAGCAGAATAACTCAAGATGGAAGAAATACAACAGATATTAAGTAACAAATTTCACAAGCTAAGGCTACATTTAACAGGAAAAGAAACCTCCTATGTTCTAATAACGTTCGTCTAAACCTTCAAAAACGATTAGTAAAAAGCCTTATATGGAGTATAGCTCTATATGGGTGTGAAACATGGACATTCAGCCAACCGGATAAAAAGCTATAGAAGCGTTTGAGATGTGGTGCTGGAGAAGGGTATTAAAAATAATATGGACACATCGTATTACAAATGATGAAGTGCTAGAAAGAATCGACGAAGACCGACATATATGGGAACTGATAAAAGAAAGAAGACCTAGGTGGCTAGGACATAATCAATTTATAATAAATATGATAGAAGGGCAATGGCAAGAAAGACCAGGAAGGGGAAGACCACGGCTTGAATTTATAAAACAAGCAATAAAATACGCTGGCACTGATAGTTATAGCAACATGAAGGGAATGGACGGCGATAGAAACAGATGGAGCGCTGCAAACCAATCTGCGGATTGATTATTAAAAAGAAATATGTTAATCAAATATTTCTTTTATTAATTTATTTTGATAAAGTAATAAGTAAGTTTTGATAATATTGTATATAGCACGGAAGGGATATACCCATCTCTATTGTCTCTAATAGATCATGGAAGTTAATCCTTGATCATATATTGTAGTAAGTCCTTTGACCATTGTCGCTGTAATCTTCTTTTGACTAATGGTTAGTTTTAAAGCTATTATACAAAGTGGTTTGGATGTCTCACGATATTATTGTAGTATATGGTTGTCATTCTCTAAATTTCATTTTTTATATATTCTATTCTCTTATATCTTTGTACAGGGTTAGTTGACGTAGCAAGGTATGTCTGCTATTATTGGAAGTGTTTTTAACTGGAATTCTTGTAGTGTTTTAATATTATATGCCTTTTCACAACCCCAAATTAGTACTCCATAAAACCATATACACAACCAGGACATTAGCTTAACCTTAAAGTCCATTTGTTTTCTATTGGCCTTAATATAGAAAGATCAGGTAAGCTTTTAGTCTAAGAATAACCCAAGGTATTTGACTTATGTTAACTGGAATAGGAGCATTGCTTATTATGACTGAAGGACATATAACATGTTTGTTTGTAAAAGTTACTTTGATAGATTGATCATGATTTACCAACACTCTTCATTTGCTAAACCAGTCTTATGATAGATTAAGGTGATTTTGAAGATATTGTGATGCTAATTAGAGTGATTCGTAGACAGACAGTACGCGGTGTCATTGGCAAAGGTGGCGATGATAATGTCTTCTGTAACTAGGGTATCGGATGTATATATCAGATATAAGAGTGGTCCCAATACACTCTTCTGGGGAACACTGGAGTAAATTATGTGGTAACTGAAGAGTGAGCTATTTATTTTTACTTAAAAAGTTCGTTCAGTTAAGTAAAATATTTTAATAGTATGTGAATCTGGGGTACGTAGCGCTAGCCACGTTACTACCCTTGTGTACCGTAGGCTCTAGATTGTAGCAGATCTATCCTGTTACGACCCCCATAGGCATTCGGGCCTGCTACGGGGAACTATTATTATTATTATTATTATTATTATTATGTGAAGCTGGATTGTTAAGTTTTTTTTTAATTTATGCAACAGACCTTGTACCATAATTTACCAAAGGCCTGTTATATATCTAGAAACATTATTGCACACGCATTCCTTATTTCCAGACTTTCCATTATTTTAGTGATAATTCAAATCCCCTGTTGGATGGTTAAATGATGTTTCCTAAAGCCGAATTGATATGTTGGGATTACCTGGTCTAGGTATTTTATTCTTTTGAGCAATAACTTTACCAAAATTTTTGATACAATAGGGCAATACGCTTATCGATCTATACGACTGTGGTTAGGTTGGTGGTTTGTCAGGTTTAACAAACATAATGACAGATAGTTGTTAATAGTATTAAGGATTTTCTAGGAAGGTTATTCAGTATTTAACCTACTATCAAATCGCAACCAGGAGCTTTACGAGTATTTGGTCCCTTTTTTCTTTTCTTACTTCAGCTGGTAAAAAGGCTTTTACAGATAATGATGGCGCAGTGCGTTGATGAAGGCTACAACTTGATTATTATCATAGTTGGCATGACTTGGTGGTGTTCAGCAAAAACTCCCATATGTTTTTCTCATTGGCGAAAAATAATTATTACAAAATTATGAGAAAATGCATTTTTATTTAAATTTTTAAAGAGATTAATCATAATTTAATCAAGGAAAGCCTCACAAAACCTACGCCGCACATTAGGAGGAATCGAACGAGCAAAGCGGGCCGACGAAAGCTTCCCGGATAAATTAGCAACCTCTGTACCGGGATTGCGGAGGCTGTAAATCGTTGCATTTACACGTTGCTTCCCGGATTACGTCGCCGGGATCGAAGCCGGATCGCGGTCGATCGCCCTATCGGCATGGAGCGCACGGCAGCAGCACCGACCGCTTCGAAGCTGTATTAACTTTTTCGGAAGTGGCCTCATTAAAATTAATAATTCGGGAACTTCCGGCGCACCCGTGTTGGGTACAGTTTACAAGGCGGCATAAATCTTCCGGGATAGGCGTGACCCGGCCGGGTCCTTAGAATTTTTAATAAGGCCCCGCCCGTCGCCGGCGTAATTTTTGGCTGATTATCCGAGCGGCACTAAAACGATTAAAAATAAAATCGATTCGAGGCAGCGCCAGGAATTTTAATCTCGGATTACTTCTACGCATTGGCTTTACGCTCCCGTCTTGCGAGTTTGAATTATTAAAATTTTAGTTTAATTAAGAACTGTCTAATGGGGCATTTATAATTAAATGGAAAGTTGTAAGGCTGCTAATGCAGTGATTATATAATGTATTTAAAAATAATTCAATAATACAGAATTATAATTTTTACCTACCAATCAAAACGTCCCAAAAGAATTTCGTCAGTACAGTTCCTCATTTTATGCTAACATACAATTAAACAATTAAAATTAAGTTGACGGCGGTGAGCAATCAATTAAGTCAAAGTTGTCCAATTTGACATCTAGTTAAGCCTTTGACGAAATAAATATGACCTAGTAAGAGTAGATCCATTAGCTCACTCCTTGACAATTAATATAGTAACAATTTGTAACGAATTTCCGAACACCAAAGAACTTGCCAAATATGTACGAGAAACTTCGCGTACATTCTGAAACTGGATAAATAGTGTAATTTACGTCACTGTTTGTATGTGTTGTATGCATAAATAGTGTTAAATGCTTTTTTGATTGCCTGTAAGTAACATAAATAAGTAGTTTTAGTAAATTTGCCCATGTTATTCACCGCTATGGAAAGTAAAAATGTTACAATATAATTATATATTACATGTTCCGGTTAGTTTGATGATTTTTTTTGCTTAAAAAAGCCTTTATTATCATAGCAAGTAAATTAATGCATCAATCAAAGTATTTTCTAAAATTAGTTATAAACTTTTCCTATCTTTTAAGCAGCATGCCGATGCCTTGCTGAAGAACTGAACAGTATTTTAAGGCAATCCATTCGTCCACCCATTTTGCACTTATTTGAAATTCGGATATGCGTGTCTACTAATGCTTGTTGTATTGATCAGAGAACGTAGTAATCTAATGAGGATAGGTCTGGAGAGTAGGCAGGATGCGAGAGGATTTTCTATTGCAGGTTTAGCAGTGTTTTTTTATGTCGAAAGCCACATGAGTCCAAGAGTTATCGTGCAAAAAGGATCACTTTTTGATGTTTGCTAGCTATTTCAGCTCTCTTCTGGTAAAAATTCTTATCCAAATTGAGTAGTTATTGTATATAATGGTCCCAGTAACGATTTAGTTTACTCTCAGTAATTCGTAGTAGACCACGTCCTCCTAGTCCAACCAAATGCAAAACATAACCTTTTGCCCATGGATATTGAGCTTTAGCGCTGAATAAGACAGTTGTCCAGAGTTCATCCATGATTTTTTTGGTCTTGAAATTATTAAAATATATCTGTTTTTATCCCCCGTTACAATACAAAACAAAATACTTTTTTACGCTGATTACTAAGTAAAAAAATTGTGGCATCCATTTTTATTTTTTCTGGATTTTCCCATTACATATAAACGGCTTAAAATGGTTGACTTAATAACATACAAGTTCCTTGAGTTTCTATTTAATAATGCCTGCAATTGGGCGTCTTCGAACTTTTTCCCAATATGAGGGTTCTTCGCCGTTCACATCAAAATCACGATATTTAAAACGTTTAAACGAAAATTGGCAGTTGAGATACGATGGGGTTTCATTACTATAGGCTTCTTCAAGCATTTAATCTTTGGCAAGTTGTTTTTTTCAAATCAAACATGGATAGTAGCAAATGTCGAAGATGCATTTTAAAACGTTTCATCCTTTGACACGTAAAAACAATAAACAAACAAGTAAAAAAAAGAAAAAGATGTCATACGCTATATAGAAATATCAAAACTATCAACATTAGTACTAACAGTTAACTTTTAATTATTTAAAATAAGTATTACGGATTAGAACTAACCGAACACCTATTATAATACATTATTTTGACTTATTAGAAATTTATACTAATATTAAATCTTTTGTGATAGATCCATAGTGTTAAAGCCTTCAAGACTTAGGGTTGTTTGAGTGAGCTCTTTTAATATTTTGTACTATGTTATTTGATTGTTTCTTTGGTAGTAGATAAATTAAGATCATCAATGTGTAATATATAACTCGACACAAACCAAGAGTGTTTGATTATTAATTTCAAGTTCTTGGAACTAAAGCATTAAATTTCGGCAACATATGACACTTTTGCTGCTCTCCGTAAATATTAGAAATCTCCATCTATCTGGTTGAATTTTCATAACTAACGGTTTTAGAAGAAAATTTAACCATCTCTTTGACAGCTAATAACCAACAATTTGAGTTGTACACTATATTTGTTTCTTTTTTATTGCAGTCTTCAGAGTATTAAGGCAACCGAAAGGAAGTTAATGGTTGCTATAGCACTAATTTTAAGTAAATTATAAGGAAACTAAAGAATCATACTTATAGGGTTAAACAACAAAAATGTAGTCAACATATATGTATATCTCATTAGAGTTTAGAATAAAATTTTGTGGAGAAATTTATTACCAATAGTAAAACAGATATTAGACAGATGGATGTTTATTTCTTATATTTTATATTGTAAACGATAAAATCTATAAATAGAATATTAAAGAAGAAGTTAATGTCTTAATATTATGGTCTTACATTTTCTATTAGAATGGTTCCGCTGCCACAGAAAGGACGAAGGTGGAGAAAATAAAAAGAACGTGTCTAGCGGCGCAAGATTGACTCTCAAACTATAGATTTAAAATTAGCAACAAGTCAACTAACAAACCAAATGAGGCGCTAACATATTGAATGATCTCTATGTACGTTCCGGTAAATTCGTCGCCGACTGATTAGGCCTTATTATCTTTGCAAGAAGCAAAGGTGAAAGTATTTCACCAAAAATACTCAGCCCATTTTTCTTCAAGACTACTAGCTGTTACAGGGGATCTAAGCTGACCTTGACTCAGCAATGTAGATCGTAAGTGATCCCAGTGAATAAATAAAGTACTTAAAGACTAAGCGTTTTGATTTATATACAACTAAAATTGTTAAATATACTACCTACAAAAATAAAATGGAAAAAATATTTAAAACTTAATTTTTAAAAATAAAGAAAGATCTGAATCTCCTATAACAATTAGATTACAAAATAAAACAAGAGTTTTTATATTTATTTCAGGACATAACTACAAACTGTGTAGCAAAATATAAAAAACGTAATCGAGTTTGTTTTTTAGTCTTATAAAATATGAATTTCACCAAAAAAGGTTATGCAAAAGAAAATAAAACAAAGAATTTCCTGCAAAGTAATTTCAGCTCTTCCTCTCAGAAAACCGTCCACAAACTTGCAACATAATGTGAAGCTGCGCGTATATAGTTTGGTTTAGTTGAAATTCCCCCAGTAACATCCCCGACGAGCAGTTTAACCTCTCATAAAGTTTTTGGCGGAGGCGCCGAGTCGATTTGAATTTTACTGCCAAGGTGCGGGCGGCGCTTGCGTAGCGCGCATTTTATTGTCAGCGAGCGGAATTGTCAATTTAATTACGCGGATTCTTCCGCCGAAACGATCTCTTAATGCATAAAGGAATTAACAAAAACGCCAATTTGCGAGCCCGTTCTGTTCGGCACGAAAGTTTGATTAAAGGCTTTATGCATGACGAAGAGCGGAAAGCAATCAAGAGCGCGCGTTCCCTTTTTAATTGCTTTCTTTGCCGCCTGAAAAATACGGACGCAAGTTAACTGCGTTTCAGCTAAATTAACTCCTGAAAATTGCACAGCTAGTGTGCCTAATAAAATATTGTCTTTATCGGCGGCGGACGTCGTCGGCGTCGCTCTTAATTTTTCACCGCTTTCCGCAACTAGACAGCGACGAGATCCAACTCTATTGTCGAACTGAATTATTCATTGGGTATGCCACGTTGGGAGGATATGTGGGGTGATTGATTTGTTATTTTCGTGTCGATGACCAGCAATCTGCTTTGAAAATTCATTATTCGTCATGAGCTGATTAAAGATCGAAGCGCGTTATTTTAGTTTAGTAGTGTATCTTTGATTGTCTTTAATCTAGAAGCAAAAAGCAAGAAGTCTGAAATAAATGTATGCTTTTATTATATTGAAGCTCGTGTCTCAATTCATTCAGAAATAAATTCTGTACCTTCTTTCTTGTATCATTTATCACTCGTTTGCTACTTAAAGATTTGATGCTTCAAAATAAGAAATCGGATGAATATTAACCCAGAGTCTACTCCAAATCTAGAAGAAAAAACACTTTTATAAATAGAAATCAAATACAACCATAACTTATTCAATTTTTAAAGCTTTTGATACTTATATTCTAAAACACCGGGCTATACAAAACTCATTAAATAATGCAGGAGTAGACTGTAAATATGCTTAGTTTTTAAAATTAAACATTAGCTAAAATACTATAATAAATGGCAAAAACCATATCTCCAATATACCGATAACATTGTCCTTATTTCTCAGACAATCCTGAACAGCAGTAATTGCTGTATGATATAGAGTAAATCACTAAAAATAAATTTAAACACAAACTTCCATAAAAATAAAGTAATGTACAAAGAAAACCTTAATACAATAGTAAACAACACAAAATTTGACGTAATTTTACGTATCTTGGTAATTAAATGTTAGAATGTGAAAAACAAACGTCCGAAATCAACAAGAGCGTATGGTATAATAATTAAAACATTGAAAAACAAAAAGATCCTTATGTATTTGAAAACCCGACCTGTTTTAAGGTGTGGTGCTCAGATACAGACTTTCATAAAGCATTAAAGGAATCAACTAAGGATAATACAACGCGCTACAGAACCACAAATATTTGCCATATCGTTAAAAAAAATGTTGAGATAAGAACTATCATAAAATTTAAAAATTTAATAAAAGCGGTTGCTAAAATTAAATGAAACTACGCCGAACATGTCTTATGCAATATGGACTAACACTTTTCTGAAATAAAGATTATATGCATAGGTAAAATGTCTTCAGAATAAATATTCATACGTTCTATTGAGAATTTTAAAAACTGTAGGGTATATATATATATATATATATATATATATATATATATATATATATATATATATATATATATATATATATATATATATATATATATATATATATATATATATATATATATATATATATATATATATATATATATATATATATATATATAGCTTTATACAGCTGCTCAAGTTCGACAAAAATTGAAGATTTGTTCTGAAATACAGAGGAGCACCCTCTTTAGAGTCAACACATCGCTCTGCAATTGGCATTTGTGTGAACCACTAAAAGAAGTACTTGGAGGAGAAATATTTAACGATTATGTTTGTCGAAGGGTTCGTACGCAATTTCCTGGTACTGCGAGCACCTTCATTGTCTGATATCAAAAAAAAAATAATTAGCTATCTATCCACTGGAATGTGTTTCTAAGTTAGGAGATTATGTAAAAGTAATTTTGAATGTTAGCATTTTTATTGTACTTTAGTAAATTAAAAAAAATATTTTAGTTTATATTTTATTCATACATGTACGTTGTTTTCGAAAGTTTAAAAAGATATTTCTCTTTTTAAAACTAGAATAACTACTCTGTATGCATTTTCTTAGTTTGATTGCAGCGAAAATTGCGATGGTTGTACAAAATTATGGCACCCAGTAGGCAGATGAAAACGTAGATACAGGCAAATTAATTGTTGTAGTATTAATAGTATTTGTGGTTATAATTAATATATTTTCGCGAATTCTAAATAAATAAAAACAATAAGCATAGAAATAGCAGACACGCGCTGCAGCAAATATATCTACTTATCTGCAAGACCAGCGGTCGCATCCTGTTGACTTCCTTAGATACAAAGTTGGTTTAAGCGTTTGAGATAGATAATTTTGTTGATAATGTCGTTTTTGTAAAAGTGAGAGGAGTCTCACAATGAAAGATGGGTTTCACATTCATCACGCTTGTTTTTGCAAGAATAAAAACTACAACATTATGTTTACACTCAGATAAACAGTCCTAACTGACTTATTATAAGCTAACTCACTATTAAGGAAAAAAACGTATAGTAGATATATACATAATTGAAAAAACTCACTTGTTGCAAAAACACAGAAATTGATATATAGGAAGGATCAAAACTAATATACAGACTTTTCATTACAAATAACACGTTTTTTTAATGCTTACCCAAAGAAATAAATATGAAAAGGTTGAGTTTTTTTAAATGACGCCTATATTACTAAATATGTTAATAAGCTTGATAAAGAGTCTTATCTTGTTAAAAACGTTAATAATATAGGTTTAAACAAAAAGTCAATAAACAACCTAAGCAAAATAAACAGCAACTGGCAATTGAAGCTATAACAAAATTAAAATATAAACAGTTATTTTAATAATAGTGATTCAACTCAATAAAAGGCCACATAAGTAATATCAAAAGAGAATATGAAAGGGCGAAAAGCAATTCAAAGAAAAACAAGACAAAAATAAAGCTACTGCATAATTATTTTTTTTTAATATATCATTTAATTAGCAATCAGAATTACAAGTCATTCTATAGGCTAATATGCTGTTTTTTAATTACTAGGGTAGTCGTGGTTGGTGTGAAGAGGACTTCTCCAGTGAGTTGCCCTCGCTAATTCTGTTTCAGATCTGCTGGCCAGTTTCGTTTCAGTCTTCTACCATTTTGCGCATCAAGCAGTGGGTGCAACAGGGGGTCGACGTGGGTTTCCAGTTTGTTGTGATGTCTTGTACTTTTTTCTTTTATGGCATCCCTCACGTAAGGAATTTTTAGATCATTGTGAATCGTCAGATTGGAGACGTACCATGGTGCGTTCGTGATCGTACGAAGTATTTTTGATTGGCACCTTTGAATTTTGTTTAAGTTAGATTTACTCGCACATCCCCATAGTTCTGCTCCATACATCCAGATTGGTTTAATTACGGTGTTGTAGAGTAACAGTTTGTTTTCAAGCGTGCGTTTAGATTTTCGTCCAATTAGCCATTGGAGTTCTTTCATCCTCAAGTCAATCTGTTTACGTTTCTTATCTACATGTTCTTTCCACGTCAATCTGTTGTCCAGGTGTATTCCTAAATATCTTGCACTTGTAGATTGCGGTATTGGTATATTGTTAAAATATAATGGTGGGCATAACCCTTTTCGTAGTGTAAAATTTACTTGCATAGATTTTGTCTCATTAATTTTGATTTTCCATTTACGAGTCCATGTCTGTATTTGGTCTAGGTGGTTTTGTAGAGTGGTCGATGCTATGAGTGGGTCGATGGCAGTTGAGAGAATGACAGTGTCATCGGCAAACGTACCCATTGTTGTGTTTTCATTGGTGGGAAGATCGGCTGTATAGAGCACGTAGAGCAGGGGTCCCAAGACACTGCCTTGGGGCACTCCAGATTTAATTGGACGTTGAATCGACACCTCGTCATTGACTTTGATGGAAAATTCTCTACTACTTAGGTAAGATTTTATCAGTTTGAAGTAGGTGATGGGTAGAAGTTCTTTGAGCTTATATAGTAATCCAGTATGCCATACCTTATCAAAGGCTTTACTGACATCTAGAAAAACTGATAGACAGTATTTCTTTTGGTCTAATAATTGATTTATTTGGTGACTGATTCGATGCACTTGCTGTATAGTGGAATGGTTATTTCGGAAGCCAAACTGATGCATAGGTATCCAATCTTCTGTCATTGGGTCAGAGTTCATTCTTTGCCGAAGGAGTCGTTCGAGTAATTTTGAGATAATTGGTAACAGACTTATAGGACGGTACGATGATACGTCGTTGGGTTCTTTATCTAGTTTAAGGATTAGCATTATTTTTACCCTTTTCTTGGCATCTCCTTTAACATTTTTGTAGTCACTTTATCTATTCCTGGAGCTTTTCGAGGATTTAATAAGCTGATTTCCTTCTCAATCTCTTTCGGAATAAAGGATTTGATCTTTGGTATGTTGATAGGGATCTCAGATAAATGTCTGTCTATAGCATTGTCTGTAAGGTCATCATTAGGCGTAAATACTTCGGCAAAGTAGTTTTTGTTATGGAGTCTGGGCGTTGGTTTTTTATGAATAGCATATCGACTGATTGTTGCAATTACCGGCGAGTGATCAGAGGAGAGATCGTAGCATGGTGTTACGTTCATATACGCTTGCGAGATCCCATTGGTTACATAAAAGTCCAAAAGATCTGGGATCTTATTGGGGTCTGACGGCCAATAGGTTGGTGTACCCGTTGAAAGGAAGGAGTAATTATTTTCCTGTATGAGATTAGCCAACTGGCTGCCTTTTGTTGTGATTAGTCGAGATCCCCACAGCGTATGCTTACTATTGTAGTCCCCACCTCCAACAAATTTATGCCCTAATATCTGGAAGAATTCCTTAAAATTTTCTTTTTTGATATTGTGCCGTGGTGGGCAATATACTGCTGCTACTGTTAATTCGTATGGGAGTGTCTTTACTTTAATGGCTGTGGCTTGTAAGTGATTGGTTATATATTTTGGCAGTTCGATGTAGCTTATAGAACTTTTTATTAAAATGGCGATCCCAGCATGTACAGTATTATCTGGATGATTGGTTATGTAGGTTGTGAAGTTAGGTATGAGAAAATATGATCTATCTGTGAAATGTGTTTCGCTGACTAGCATGATGTCCACTGAATTATGATGAAGGAATATTTCAACTTCATTTTGGTGCTGTAGAAGGCCATTGGCATTCCACAGGGCTATTGTTAGAAATTTAGTGAATTTTACTTATCAGCGTGGTAAGCAGATTCATCACCATGCTGTTCTGTTGTACGAGTTGCTGAAACATAGCCTTAAACTCATTTAGGAATTTGCACAGGCTGATGGAGGGTGTTCCTGTGTGATGTTCGTTGTGTTCTCTACTCTCATTTGAGCGTAATGTATTTTGTTCGTTGGTTCTGTTATTTTTCACTGCTCCTGCATAGCTTAAATTTTGTTGGATACTATTTGTTTGAGGTTGGTTTTCTGTATAGATGGCTGTTAACGGGTTGTGTTGAATGTTTAGTCTATTTTTAGCATTGTTGGATTTTTTTAGTAAGCCTTGGTAGAATTCGCAGCCTTTATAGCTAGCCGGATGAGGATCATTGCATAATGCACATCGTGCATGTGTGTCTTTGTTTTTTGTACAATTATTCGTGCTATGAGTCCGCATTTAACACATACAAAGGGTTTAGTACAATAAGCTTTGGTATGACCATATTGCTGACAGCGCATGCACTGTGATATACCTTTAACTTTTTTGGGTGGTTCAATAGTTATTAGTTGGTTTTGTATTTTTTGTATTTTATAAATATTTTTATTGCTTTGTGCTGGCTCTAGGTCAACAAAGAATAGGTTTAAAGGTTCTTTTGTTATTCGTTTTCTTGCGTTCATAATATTTCTGACTTGATATCCGTCTTTACTAAGTTCTTTTTTAATGCTTTCTGTGCTAGTTGTAAAATGTAAGTACTTGAGTACTACCCTATAGACTCGTTTCTCCTTCGGTTGATATGTATGGTGCACAATTTTGTTTTCTTGCATGAAGTGAATCAGTTTTCGGTAAGTATCAGAGGTATTGCAATTGATTTTTATTGTATTGTTAGCTAGAGATTTTGTGCTGTACTGCTCTATTTCTATGATTTCATTTAATTTGTTGGTAATTTATTACGCCATAGACAAAGATTGGCGGGGGTCGTGGGACCTTGTTTTCTACTTGTGTTGCGTATATTTATTTTTCTTCGCTTGGTTTGTTTTACTTTTTGCCATGGGTTTTCTTTGGAGTTTTCATTGGGGTTTTCTTCTATTTCATAATCGCTGGTTGAGGTCAGTCTGAAGTACTGGCGTTCGTTGTTTGATTGCTGCTGCTGAGTGGGATGGGAATGGGCTGGTGGGTTAATGTTATGTTGCTGTATGAAGAAGTTGCTACTAGTGGGTATTGATTGACTTTGTTGTTGACAGTCGTAGTACTGCACGGGATTATTATATGGTACGCCATTTTGGTTATAATTAACTCCTGGGCCATTATATGCTGGTAACATTTTGAATTTGTTTAATGAAGTTTAATAGGTAAACACAGTTACCTTTTATTTAATTTCCTAGTAGTTTATTGAGCACGAAAATATTAAGCTGACCCCGCGGTCACGTTAACGTTCACAACAGCCGCTAGCCGATAAAACGCCCGCACACGTGATATCACCGCGGCTCGGTTCGCGCACGACCGTTCATCTCGATTTCAAAATAAGCATCAAAATTAAAATTAAAATTTGTAATGAAAAGTAAGAATTTCCAAGAGCGACCCAAGAAAATATAAATTGGAACAGGTAAAATACGGCTGACCTTAAGCAAGGCTGCAGTCGCTGCCGTTGATGACGCAGGCACGGGCTGGCTTGTAGATCCGTTCGTTTTCCTTCAAAGCAGGAGGGTTAGCGTACACATCTACTCACTAGCACGGTCGCAAAGCGAATATACTGCATAATGAAAGTAAAGAAAGTCAGAAAAGATACAACGAAAAGAAGTTGAAAGCAAAGAGAATATCCAAAAAGCATTAAATGGGGAAGTTAAAGAGTAGAAATAAGTAAATATTATAAAGAAGTTGAAAAGTAAAAGAAGGGATACTAAGTAACGCAGAACAAAATTTAATATAATTTAATTTTATTTTTATTTAATACAAATGCATATGAATCATTACAATCACTTTACATGTATACTTTATCTAATTGTAATTTTTATCTACGCTCTATTATTCGTGCACTCATGTAAGCAAGCCCAGTTTAATGAAACAACAAATAGTCTTGTCTCGGCAATAAGCTTTATAAATTGAAACAGCCGTTTTGCCTCTTTTTGACTATATTTTTTCCACCTCTTGATTGTTCAAGTTTATTTATAATAAAACAGCGATGCGTGGCTACATGATTAGAAAAATCTATTACCAAGCAGCTCAATTGGTTTTTTTGTTGTTAGCGTCATCTATCAGCAAGTAGTCCAATTCTTTCTTTGCGTTCCCAAATCTTTCTAGCACATCTGAAAGAGTTAACACTAAAGTCTTAAAAATTTGAGGTTTGCCTTATATAATTATATAATTTTCAACTTGTGCGCTTTACTATTGACTGCTGAGTAGAATATAAAATATTTAACGATAAATTATAAGCATTCTGTGCTTCACGTTCATGTTATTTCGGACTTTATGACCTACGTTTTCTAGATCTGCTTTAATGTCTTCAATTGGAATGGAGTAGTGTAAATTTCTAATTACTATGCGATATGCACGCTCTTCTTTAATTTTGTAAGTATGGTGTACGATGTTTTCTTCTCTTAGATGGCGTACAAGTTTTCTGTACGTTTCAATTGTATGTGCAGTTATTTAGACTGTTTCATTAGCTAGGGTTTTACTATAGTAGGTTTCTTCCTCTGCTACTAAGGCGAGATTGGTGATTATGTCTTTAAAGTTTTTTACACCGTAGATAAATATAGGGGGTGGTTTAGGAGTCCTTTCAGTGTTAAATTTATTACTAGGATCTTCTGTTTCGGCTAATTCGTTTGGATTTATTGTAGATAACGGATTATAACGATTTTGGATGTCTGTGTGATAAGTGGCGGGAACACTTGATTCATTATTTTGTCTTTCTTGTTTGCGCTGTTTAACAACTTGCCACGAGTGTTTGTTGTCTGTTTCGGGTTTTTCGTTGCTAGTGTCTATTACTATGCGTTCTACAGGCTTATTGTGTGGGTTTAAGGCTGTAGGTTGTAACATGAGCTGTTGTGGGGGTTGCAGTTGGAAATTAATTGGAGGATTAATACCCTGATGAGTAGCTAGTGGGTTATTGGGAGACTGTTGAAGCTGAAATGATTGCTGTAGTTGTGGGGCATTATGCATGGGTACACCTTGTTGTTGCCAATACATTTGATTAGGGATATTGGGGGTAGGATACCCAAAGGGTTGGTTAGGTTGTTGTGATGTGGGGAACATCACTGATGACTAATTTAGATCAAACTGCTTACTTGGTATCTAGTATTTGTTGCACTTTTAAATAAAATTGTCTTGTAAGAATAAATTCATAAATAAATAGCTCTGCCGCGCGTGTATCGCGCGATAGTGCTATCACTTAACTTTCCTGCTTTCGGAGCGAACTATTTGCACTTCCCTATGTAAATAATGCGGGCCACTGGCAATCGAGTGCATGCATAGATAACGCACGCGCCACGGGCACACATCCACTCGTCTGCGAGGCTAGCGGCCGACTCTACCATCAAATTAAAATAATAAGTGACTACATTGTTTTTTTTTTATATTAAGAACCCCTTGCGTCAGAATCTTTACTTTTTGAAAGGTATCAAAAAAAAAAGTTGAATTATGAACACATGGATTTTTTGCATACAAATTTTATTTATCATAAAAAAAAAACTAAAAATGGTGGGATATTGTAATACAAGTCTATTTTTTATTTTTTTTAATCCGGACTGATTTGCTACATTTGGAACAATTAAATATTTTTAACACAAATTGGTAAGGTCTGGGATAAAATTCTTATTTATAAAAAGACTTGTTTTATGGTCGATTTCAAATGGAAAAAAATTGGTTTGATTTATTCAATGCTTTTGCAAACGTGTAAGTCAGTTTGCATAATGTAAAACTACGCCTTACTTATTTTCTCAACGAAGTTCAAAACAGTTATGACAGTTGCAGATGAATACTTTTTATAGAAAATTTCATTTATCATACTGAGATTCTAATAAACATAAAACAGATTCCTGAAATATCAACTGATTGAATGTTAGAAGCAACTTTTTCCCAGAATCTGGACCGTTTTGAACCAAAAAGGTAGGACAAGTATTTGGTTTTGTCTTCAAAAAAAAAAAAAACATCAAGCCCAACCTAAACTTGGACGATAAAAAATTGTTTGATTTTTAAGTATCTTGAAGTCAATTTGCCCTGTGACAGTGGGCGTCAACAAGACCTTTGAAATAAAATTGGACAAAGTAAACTCGTAATTGGGCAACTCAGTTCCCTACTTTAGAGCAACAATATTTCAAGAAAAATTGAAACAGCTATTTATAACACCATTGTAGAAAGCATCTCCACGTATAGTTTGAAAGCCTGGGAAATCAGAGAATCATATTAAAAATAAAGAAATAAGGTGAATGATGAACGAACTGAGTGACACTTCAGAAGCAAGGTGGAAATGTCTTAATAAAGCGTTCTTGTTTGTACATTCAGTCGCAACCCCACACAATTATTAACAACACTGTGTTAGATGAATATAAAAACTCTAAAATACAATATGCTTAAAATGTTTAATCTCTTAATCATTTCGAGCAAAGTGTATGCTACAGATATAATTATTACAAAATCTGAATATCCATTATTCACTAGATGAAACGTAATGTTTTAATTAAAATTCACCAACTTCTTTGTATATTAATTTTAAACCAAAATCAATTTTTAATACAAGGAGAAAATACTATAATTGCACAAAGATGTATAAAATCCAGTATTTCTTGAATCAAAACCAAATTTAAACAAAATAAAGGCTTCTTGTTTACTCGTCTGTGCTTAAAGATCTTAATTTGTAATTATTTTAAATTAAATTAAGCTTACCTTACGACGCCTCAGAGATATACCCAACATTCAAATAAATAATGAAGAAATTCCATGGAACACGCAAAATAGCCCAGTTAAGTATCTAGGGGTATACTTAGACCAACGACTAACCTGGGGTTTTCATATTAACCACAAATTGAATGAAAGATATACTAGATTAGCCCTACTATACCCACTGATAAACAGAAAAAGTTCTCTACACATAGACTGTACAATGCTAATCTATAAATCAATAATTAGACCACTGGTAATGTATGCATGCTGTGAATGGGGATCTGCTTCACCGACTCACATCCGCAAAATACAAACACTACAAAATAAGATTCATCGAATAGCCACAAATTCTCCATGGTATATAAGGAACCACCTGAACTACGCTGAACTAAATATCCCAACCATAGAAGAGCACATTAAAAAATTAGGGGCAACCTTCTTTAAAAATTTAAACAACTGTGCATGAGCAGCCCATTACACACTAGGAATGAGACACATACATCAACGCTTGAAACGTAAACTGACGCAAGATCTCCTTTCAACCGATGATAGTAGTGATAATGAAGTGTAGAGTAGTGACAAAACCAAAATAATACAACGATAAAACTAAACAGTGAATGGGTAAGTCAATAGACAATCCCTAAGCGACAATAGTGTTACAAGTAATCAATAGTTAACAGAACCATGTATAGCACGACGTTGCTGATCTGGTTAAATAAATTTAAAAAAAAAAAGATCTTAATTAATCAAGAATTCAATAAAATTTCCTGGGATTCTCAAGCAAAAGGTTATAAATTATTAATACGTTCAGACAGCTGTCTGTTGTAATTATCATTATTGTATTGTTGAACATCAAAAAGAAATATCCTAATTTAATGTGTCATTTTTGAATGAGCTACAGCCAACTGTTTTCGTTGTTAGCAGCTCAATTACTGTTCATTGCAGGAATATATATATATATATATATATATATATATATATATATATATATATATATATATATATATGTTAACTGTCCATTGAGACATTAAGTAAAAGACATATTTACATGAAAAAACTAACATAGAGCGGGTTTGCCCCAAGTCAGTCTCTACTTACAATTAAGATAATATATAATACGTTGTATCTAACGACTCTAAATTAGAATGTATCTCAAAATCTTTATAGTAGGTCCAGAGAATCATGTTTCAGTCTGTTAACTGATTGTTCGCTTAGGAGTTCAACTGGAATATTGGGATAACTTTTGACCCTGTCTTAATATGCAGTACTGTTTTTAATGGTTACTTCAATGGTCACGACGATATGCACGAAGATATGCATATATTAATTGATTAGGTACAAACCATAGTGCATCCGTTATTGTTCTCAGTACTCTGGATTGCTATCGCTGTATTCTAGAGTAAGGTAGGAGTTACTAGCTACACATCATATTTAGATTCTGTAACTCCAAATTGGTTTTATTACTTTCTTGTAGCATGTAGCTTATTTTCCAGAAAGAGTTGGGAGTAAAATCAAATTCTCCAAAGATATTTCCTAAAACTATAGACCATGTAGTCTCTTATACAATATGTACGTACTCCAGATCAAGTGCCGATCGAAGTATATTCATAAGTATTTGATCCTCTTGTTTTGTGATATTTCCATTAAGTTAGAGTGGATGACACAGTCTTTCCTGGTTATAAAACTTATATGTACAGATTTTTGCACATTACCTCAGATACGCCATGTTTTCATCTATCTTTCAATTTGCTGTAAGTGCTATTCTAAGTGTCTTGAGGTTACTGTTATATCGTGATGAGAGGCTATTATTGTTGCATCATCAGCGAAAGTTGCGAGTACTGCACTACTAATATTCGGTAAATCAGCGATACATATCAAGTACAGAATTGTTCCTTAAAGAACTCCTGGAGCAATAACAATTTTATATAAAACTATCGCTAAGGTATGATTTGAGTAAAATTTAGTAGATATATTACAAGTATTTTTTGATATTATATAATATGTCTGTTAGCCATTCTTTGTCTAAGACTTAAGTCGTGTCGATAAATTCGATTAAAAAAATCTTTTGGTTTCCAGGTCATGTTTCATATTGGTAGCAGTCATGTGCGTGCTGTGTTGTCTATGGAAGTCAAACTGATCTTTAGGTATTAATTTCTTCTCTACCACAGGAAATGTAAATAAATAATTTATATCCATACCATCAATACAACTTGAAATGTAGTTTAATTACAAAATATCGTTTATTCTACAATCTAAATATTAGGTAAATTATTATTACTTGATTCATGAAAAGTACTTACACGGACTGTTTCAGCATCCAAAAAAGATATGCCCGTCGGCAGTTACATCAAAGAGAATAATTTATAAGTTAAAAAGAGTAAAAAATAAAGAAAAGCTGTTAAATAAAAAAAGCTATTTTAAATTTCACAAAGAAGAAGAATGTGCTTTTAAATCCACCATTTCTGTTACCTTTAGATTTTTCTCTTGTAAGTAATCTTAATCTTCATTTATTTCTTTTTTCTTCAAAAGTTATTTTCTATATTTGTTACTACTTTACATTACATCAAAACCCCTCTGCATGTCCTATATACTTTACCCTGCTAATATATATCTTATTTGTTATCTATATTATATATTTTCCTAAGTTTGTAATTGTAACTGTTTCTTCATTTATAAACGCTAGCATTCTTCTCAGTATCCTTCTTTCCCAGATTTTTCACTGTATTTTTCTAACTTGCACATTACCACCAGTCTCACCATAATTCTATAGATATGTACTTTATAATTTAGCGAAATACCTTTCAATTTAAACACTCCCTGCAGCCCATATTGACACCTATTTTTAGTTATAATGCTTGCTAAAATATCAACTGAACATTTCTTTTGCAATACAACTATTGAATTTAAGTATTTAAAAGCCTCCAATACCTTTTTCTCTATTTCTACAACCTATTTTCCTGTTCTTTTCTTTGTTATTATAACTCCTGGCAATTCATTCATTTATACTGAGACTTTCTCTGTTTGCTTTCCTTTCCAGTTGTTTAAATGTTTCTTTCAAATCATTTTATTTTCTGACTAGAATTACAATCTCATCTCCAAACTCTAAAACTTGTGTTCCTGTATTTAAAATAATTCCACCTTTATTTATCGCTATTTTCTTTATTAACTACTTCATTATTACGTCAAACAAAACTGTTGATACTTGGTCCCCTTGGCGAGGCCCATTCTGTATTCAAAATTCATCTGACATCTTTTCTTGTACCTTTACTTTTGCTTGTATATATCTTAAACTCACCCTTGGCATGTCTATTAATTTTTTCGGTATGTTTAACTTTTAAAGTATAATTTTAGGTCATATGCTTAGCTAAAATCTACAAATAGAAAATTCAATTCAACATTAATATTGTAGTTTTTTTAAGTATCTGTCTTAATGTAAAAATATGTTCTAGCATTATCCATTTTCCTAGCCATTTTGATATAATTCTATTTTGTTTTTTATTATTTGCACCATTTTCTTTACTACTACATAAAGCACTTGTTATTTGGTAATTTTTATTTCTCTTAAAGTTTTGACATACCACTTTATTCCTATTTCTATGCATCGGGCTGATTATTGTTACACATCATTTTTCTGATATTTAGATCTTTTCCTAAATTTCACTCTCATTTTTACCATTTTTCTAGAATGAATTGTAGACGATAACAAAATATTAAATTATTAATGTTATTGTATTTTGATATACCTGGTGTGGCTGCTTTTCGCCCTTGAACCGCCTGTGAATATTGGCGGTGTGCTGTGGCTTTGATATCGCACACAAAACGGCATATGGACTTTTGCTCAACCGACGAGTCTGCATACGCCGTCGGCGGCACCCTTTGAGACGTAAAGTGCTGTCGAATTAAGATTTCCCGCGGATGATCCGCCGCTAAGCCACGCGTGAAGCCCGGCACATACTCGAATCGCAAACCGGCCAATGCGGTCGCGTTTTTTTTACCCACATTTAACCCCTCCGTAAGACTTTCGAATCGCATCCCGGCCAGTGCGGTCATGTTCCAGGCACGAAGACATCGCAACGGTGGCCACCGTGAAACCAACGCCGTCGAAGCCGAAGCCGATTACAGGTGAGCGGTCATCGATTGATATCGGTAGCCGCCCCCATCTGCTTTCGCGCCGGCCGTTTAAGGGACTCGGCGTTTTACTTCTCAAAACGGGCCGTACTTAGTTCCCCACACCGCACCACGAGGGCACGGATATTTACACGCCTGCCTCTCCAATATCCTTAATACGTTATTATTAACGTTTTTAAGTTATATTAATCATTATTTTTAAAACTAAACAATTGTCATACTTTTTTATTAATACAAATCATCACAGCCTATTGAATAATTAAATGGTATAAATGAAGATTCACTCAAAAAAACGCAGATACATGATAATGTTAAAATACATAAAAAAGATTGTAAAAGTATTTTTTAACGTAAAGCACATATCAATTGAGGCAAAACTTTAACCATCAGTAATCACAGTAAGCTAGCAAAAATACTCTTTTGGACAATGAAACTATATTTTTATTTTAGATTTCTCTGGCACACTTTATCTGTAGTTATTAAAAGTGCTCCTATGATAATTGTTAGTCTACTACTACAAATGTCTTATAATCAGTTATCATACAATTAAAACTTGACCATAAAGCTTAAAAGTTCAGATTTAAGCAGTCACATTTTGATTTTTACTCAAATTGGAGACATGTATTTTGATGCCTTAACTTTGATGCATTTTTTCACTTTTTAACAATTGTTGCCTGCATGTATGCTTTGAGGCACTGTATTTTGCCATTGGAGGTAATAATATAAATCACCAGTTCATGATAGAGGATCCTTCAAACTCGGTTATTATCGTTAGCTCGTCAAGCTGTATTCAGTGGAAAATATTTACTAAATAGTTCAAATACTTTACAGAAAAAATAAAACTCCTATAGTGCTGTTTTCTTAGACAGACATTTTACCCATGTTCATAAAGTTTATTTTATTGGCACTGCTAAAAAATCAAGTATATTCTGTCACTCCGGCTACACCGCATCTACAAACTTTAGCTCCTAAACAAAACAACAAACCCCCTTAAAAGCACATTGCAACGAGAACATAAACTAATCTTTTCGCTATCCGCAAGAACTTGTAATCGTTTATAAAATGATGAAGTCTTTGAGGAAAATTTTTTTGTAGGTGCAAATAGAAAAAATTTCTGTCGATGGCCAACAAAAAATTTTTTCCCAAGAAAAACATCTTCACAAATAATAATTATACATCAAATGAGAAAAATCTTGCAGTTCTTATTAAAAAAAAAAAAAATAAATAATAACCGAACAACTTTTTGACGCACAACAATTTGAGACACACTTATATGTCATTAAGTTACAGTTATTGGTACATATGCTCATAATTTGGTAAAAAGAAAAATATTTATGAAAAGTTACGGTAAGTTTTGTCCGAAATAGTCGTTTTTAAATAGAAATTACATGTAATGTAAAAAAGCTAGTTTTTTACTTAAAAAAATTACACAATAGAGAAAACAGGCGCTCTTTTGAACACAACTAGAAGTATATTACAAGAAATAATTGTCCAACGATACAAGAATTTCTAAATTTCAACTATCCACTTGACCTAGCAGTCAACAAAAATGGTTTGTTTTGATTTTATCATAAGTTTAGAACGCATTATGCTTACCTAAATTAGATTGACAAGCTCGTTTATGGCGGATAGCAAATATAATCTTATCTGTATATATTCCAGATTACTAACTACCTTACGCAACTGAAATTTTCAACTCATTTGATGGTAGATGCAATGTTCGGAATTCTTATATTTATTTAATATATTATTAACACGCAAAAACTTCAAAACCCCATATAAATAATCAAAAGTCAATAGTTTCACAAAAGGAACTTTATACGTCTCGACTGACATTTTAAAGTATAAGAATGTTTAGGTACAATATATCATCATACACAAAATATAGTTATAATAAAATATTTAGAAAATAACAGAATTTTACATTAAACTTATGGGTTAGCTTTTAAAACTTTTAAAACTTAAAAGTATGTAATACTTTTATATATCTCAGAGCAAAAGATAAAGGCATTAGTAAAATACTTGATTAATTATTATAAGACTAAGAGTTGCCCGCCAAAAGATATTTTTGGCGTCCTAGATTGACAATTTTTCACCCGCCTTCCCTTAAATTTTTGCAACGTGCAAATATATAAATTTTTAATTACACCGGCTTTTTCTCTGCATCAGAAACATGGAACAATTTAACGCCCATCTATGGTGGACGTAAGCATAAGCTGCCCATAGGAAATACGTAATACGTAAAGTTGAATTAATGCAAAGCTTATGCGCTCATTCATAATGCACTCCAGTAATTTTTACGTTTTACGTTCACTTTGCGCCGAATTAGCAAATATAGTTGCGAATGTGGTGTGCAAGTTTCAAGGAAATCGCTTGAAGCGTCTAGGAGGAGATATAATTATAAGTTTAGAAAGAAAGAAAGAAAGAAAGAAAGTTAGGGAGATAAGACAATTATATTATAAGATAGCAAATGATTATAGCAAGAAATAAATTTGCACTATTATTTTGCATAAGCAAAATCTCAAATTGTGTTGAACGCCCTTTATATATCGAGGTTTATGGCTTTCCAGTCGTTACAGCATCGTACAATCAATTTCTTATGCTTTCATTTATGTGTCTCGTTTGAATGCATGCAATTACTAAAATTGCAGGTTGCGTGTAGCTCCAAATAAAACTTACAAAAATAAAAATCCGTTTGTCGTCCCGCCCGTGTATCACGCAGGATAATGGAATGCGTGCATTAAATTATTCACAGTGAGGATGAAGTTTTAGTAATTAAGGCAGATAAAGCACAGCGCCGCCGCTATTTTATATTGCCCGCATGATTCCCTTTTCATTCAGCGCGCTGCGCACAACAAATTAATATTTCCTTGAAAAGCGGAACTTGTGTATGCTTAGACAGCGACCGCCGACGTTTTAATCACATTACGGGCGTTTTGTAAGCCGCTCTATTGCTTACGACAGCCTATTTGCAAATTCATTAATATTAGTTGAATTATAAATTGTTGTCAAAGCATTCAGGCCCTCTAAGTTTAATATGCTATCAATATTTCCTAAAATACTCAATGTTTGTAATTTGGATGCAAATCAATAAAAAGTTCGTATTCCAAAGATGAAATTTTTTAAATAACCAAATAAAAAAATATGTAGATTACCTAACTCCAATATAATAGCACGAGTTTGCTTTTGAATCGCTAAGAGATAAATTGAGTGCTTGTGCAGTTAGCAGCCATACAGTCCGTGCTAAATGTAGGTATTGTCTGCAACAGCTAATAATTACGACAATTACGTAGACATTCGGCTCCGATAACCAAACATTTATGTACAATCAGATGACAAATGCATTCGTCCTGCCAACAAGCAAATTTATTGTGACATTTCCAAATCAATTAAATTAGAGTTGGCTATTAAAATTCTTTTCCAAGCAAAATTAACAAACATTATCAAACATTTATTTACAAGAGTATAAGAGAAAGCTTAAGAGCTTTCATATTAATAACGATTAAATTAACGCAATATCTAATAGTATTGTGAAAATTGTAAAGGGCATCCAGCTAACACAATTATATAAATGATTAATTGTAAGAAAAATGTATACTGAAAATAAGAGTGACACAATATTCACAATACATATAACAGCAATAACTAAACATGTACCACAAAATAAATATTAACAGATTAATGCCAGCAGAGGATTATTATTCAAAATAAAAATGTATCTCTCAATCATTTACTTTAATCTAATCAGATCTTATCTAAGTAACAAAAAGTTCGAAATTGGATTGTATAAAACGAAAAGATGCGAAGGCTTTCACGGTCGTTGTTATTATGCATCGTGTGCTTAGTTCTCGGGTTATTAGGCTGTGGTCGGAGTTCAGAAACTCTTAACGTTTCGTCCACAAATGCGGCAAACATTTTCAGAACAAAATCTTCTAAAAGACTGTCCCGTGCGTTTTCGCTTTTATACTCGTGCGAGTATGGTAAAGTTGGTATTTGACTTTTTGAAACAAGACGACACTATCAACTCCAGTTAATGCGTAAACATTAAAAAAAAGAGTTAGACCTGGCACCAAAGTAATTCTTTAGTATCACAATGCTCATCCCCAGCAGCATTTGAACTTTCACGACGTTCTGCAGCACCAAACTTACGATTTTTCCTTCTGAAGCTAAAAAAACTGAAAGAATATACTTACACTAATGTTGAAGAGTTGCAAGCAGCTGTGCGTCTCAGATGTCTGATTTTACTTCTAACGAAATGAAGTGATATTATAGGAAAGTAACAACACCCCTTAATGGTAACATTTATTTATAAAAAATATATACAGTGCTATGTATCTTTGTACCACAATAATGTTCGTTGCAAAACAATTAATGTTGTAGTACTTTATCATCATATTTTACTTTTACATTTGATGCGTTTTCCAAAAGTCAAATAAAATTGCAAATTTTTTGAAGTAACATAAATAGTAATAGTTTTTTTTTTCAATTTTAACATTGGATACAAATATTAAACTGAACATTGTAGCATCACGAATATATATTCTTACCTTAAAAATTATTTTTTCCTTAAAATTGAAATGTTATCTATATGCATCTAGTATTTCTACGACAATATTTCTGGGGACCTCTACCAGCGATTTGATAGTCGAAGTATCTAAGATTACGCTAAAAATAATGAACAGTGTAGAGTAAAATTCAAAGTATTTAAAATTTTTTTGTTAGCGCTACATTCCAGGGATCCAATTCTCAATTATTTTTATTTATTATTAATAAAGTCATAGAGAGCAAAAGAAGAGAGTACGGAATTGCCAAGAAAATTTTAGAAACGAAAGATCTACACAAAGCACTATAACTTTTTTGAGCACGATATTTGGTCTGCGTAAAGTGACATAGATTAGGGGAAACTTGTAGAATTTCCAGAGTATATGTTCTCTACAAAAACAAGTTATTCAAAAAATTTTAAAAGATAACTGAAAAGTTGTTATACCAATAATAAATGTACATCAATTCCTTTACCTGCAAATGAATTCTCAAAATAGCATAGATTAAACTGTAAAATTCTGTTTAAAATAAAGTTCTTTTGTGTAAGTTTCATGTTATAATTGATCAAATGTTAGTATACTGTAGCAAACTCCTTTGTTTTCTCTTTTATTCTACATCTCAAGTGCCCATTTCTATTTACATGCACTTTGTACTCCCTGTTCTTCTCATATAAAATTGTAGCAATTATTGCTAACTCCATATCTGAAAATTTTGCCATTACCTAGGTGGTTAATCCTAGTTGCATTTTGGCAGTTTATGCGAGTACAGATATGTACATGTATTTAGCATTACTTTTATTTATGCCGATTCCACAATATCAGTTTACATTTCTCGAGAAACATAAGTTGCTCACATACTGTTCAAATAGCTGGCGTCACAATGTGCTCGTACGGCTGTGTATAACACCACGGTAACGAGTTGCATCCGTAACAGTATATAAATTGTGTGTGAGCCAGTATTAAACGTGTAACGTATAACGCTGTTATAGTTTGTATAAACGTTCTTGCTCCCAGCACTGTATCGTTGTGGAACAGATCTCATTACGATGGAGTTATAGTAAAATGAAATAACTTCCTATACTATTAAAGCATCCAGCAGAAACATTAGTGATTTAAAGTATTAATACACGAAACAATAGCAATAATATGAATGATACAAGTAGCGACGTAAAATTTATATGTAATAAAAAATGCGTATGTAATAAACTACCATTTTCGGCAAATAAATCAATGAGTAATGTTGAGGAAATTTTTGCTCCAAACACAAAATTCTTTTTAAATACATTGATATGTTTGCATTCTAAGTACTTTCATAAGTTTTATCTTTTTCTCGACTGTATGTATACGTCTATATTTATTTGATACGTGCTACTAAAAAATAAACAATGTTTACTTTCCTAATTATGTGTAGAAACTTATCAGTAAGTAAGTGTTAGAGTAGAGCTAAGCCTTTAGCTCTAAATAATTTATAACAAAGCTTCCCCTAAAATATTTATATATATATATTATAAAATATATATATATATTATTTTCTATTTAAATGATTATATGTAGAATTGTTTACTAATGTTTTTGACACTTAAATATGCCTCTGTTAAATTTATTGAAATAGGTCACTAATTGTTGTAATATACAGGATAAACTGCTCTAAATATATACTTTGTGTAATTGCCACAGATTACAAATCAATAATACTTATTGTTGATATGATGGATTACAATCGTTTGCATCGACTACTTTCTTCAAACCTTTGTTTTCTTTATCTTTCCAAAAGAAAATTCCAAACTAGAAGCTATAAATAGATTGGAGCTGTAGAGGAATTCAACAAGCAGATTCTAAATCGGCAGATCAACCGTAAAGCTCTAAGAAAATTAAATTGTTGTTTTAAAGAAACTTAAAATGATGATGACTGTATTAGAGTGGAAAATCAAAGACTGTAACCCATCTTGTAACAGAAATAGTAATGTTGGCATATTTTATCTTCTTATTTGGCTTTTTTCACAGTACAGGTTTTCAATTTCTAAGAGTGTCTGTCTTTCCAATCTTCTACATTTAGTTTTTATTTCTTCTTCCCTTGGATAACTAGTTGATAACTGCTTTGGGGCATCTTCTTTTATTAATTATTTGGACGTAGGCATACCACTTAAGTGTCTTATTTTTTAATCGTCTTGTAGTAATTAATATTTCTACTGTATATTGTATACTTTTCTTAGAGAATACTGTTTTTATTTTAGCCAGACACAGTTCCCCTCCATATGTTGTAATGCTCTCCAAAATAGTGTTTAATGTTCGTTTCGTTCTTTTTTTATGAGTTTCATTCTATATAGTCCTACATACTGCTTTTGTTGCTCTTCTTCCTGCTATTTTTTTGTCATCTATATTCGCATTTATTTACCTGTGTATTATATAACTGAGACTAAGTAGTTCTATTCGACACAAGCTATTATTTTCCCCCTATATTTAACTCACATGTTTGCTCTCCGGTACAGATACATGCAGTTTGTTAAAGTTTACAGCAAATTCGCATTTGTCTTATTCCTCTTTTAGCTTTCGCAATATATATTCATATCCCCCTCATCCTGTATCACAATTACATGGTCATCGGCAAAAATAAATGATTGTAATGTCTTGTATCTTGTGGGTACTTTTATAATTCTACATTTGTATGTAGCCTAGTTTTAACCCTTTAGACATTTCTATTACGGCTGTTACTTCATTTGCAAATTTAATATTTACGCTTTTATGTTTTAATATAAAGCTTTAACTAAGTTCTAATTCTCATAATCGCCTTCCATAGTTCTTCTAACATTGGCGTATGCCTTCTTTAAGTCTACAAATGTACATCTTGTTCATAGCCTAAATAATTAATTCAAAAAGGTAAGTCAAATATCAACTTTATGTATTTTTCATAAACATTTCCTACACCTTGATGAAGGTCATATCATTCAGAATTGGCAAGCAGATAACAAATGTCAACGACATCAATTTTACTGGTGATTTTTATGTTACCAAGGTTTATCGAAATTTATTCGTAATGAAGTCATATTTTAAGTCGTTAAGTGAATAGACAGAATTGTTACTAGTCGAACAGTAATCGACTTTATCATTGGATAAAAAGTAGTCACACAAAAAATGATCGTAGAGTGATGGTGTGGGTTGAAAAATGGAAAAAAAATAGATCGGCCCTTAATACTTTGGATAACATGAAATATATTTCAATATATTGCTGATTTACTTCGTAATTTTTTTCAATGATGTTCTGTTACACTAGAGACGCAACATTTTTCTTCAACGGAATGGAGCGCATTAGTACTGTGAATTGATTTTCCAAAAATTAATTACACATTCCAATGGTTCTCTGTCTATTTTAAATATTTTAATATGCTTGATAAACTATATATTCACAACCTTTGTTCTTTATCAAAGAAAAGCACAGAAACACAACCAATAGCTAAAACGCGTATCTGTTTAAATAGCGTAAAGATTTTTGTGGCGGCTACAAGAACCTATGTATGCAAAACGTGTCTATTTTGTAAATACGATGTACAGACGAAGAGTTTATAAACATATGTGGAGCAAAAAAGCAAACACTATTTAATTTTTTGTAGCTTAAACCAAACAACACTTAAGTTTTGTGTTTACTAATTAATTAAATGAACTAGAAACTTGAAATATGTGTAGCCGTCCTAACTAATGTATTTGAAAAATTTATAGACATACAGCGTGTCTAATATAAACGCATACATTTTTTAGTGCGTATATAATATAATAGTGACACCAACGTATATTGACCAAGCATGTATATGTGACAATTTGACGCATATGTTCACGCCAACAAATATGGGCGTGTCATATTTTTATCTTTCGGTTTCGGGAAATGGAAATTTTTAAATTGCAAGTACTCTTGCACAATTTTTAAGATTTGGAAAAGCCCACGGACAAGCATGATTTTGTTTACAAAACAATAAAAAGATATAATGAGACCTCTTATTTGAAAGCGAGTTGAATATTAACAAAGGATCCGCGTGTAACATTTTGAAAATTATCTTAAGTGTCACGATTACGAGAACGAATCAAATAAAAACAAAAGTTGCTCTTTTACGCACCAGAAGGTAAACAGTAGTGGAGGCGGAGGCGGTTTGTGAGCGTTATAGGTAAAATATCTTGAGAAAATTCTCCCCGTATGGGAACCCAAACTGCTCCAGAAGGAGTTAAAGAATTAGTTAGGAATGCTTAGAACAGTCCGAAAGTTGGAAGAACAATACCTTTGTAAGAACTTAAATTTATGCATGGTATAAATAATTTTTGAGAAGTCTAGAAGTAGTTGAAAATGAGGGTCACTGACCGTGTCAGAGAACCAACGTAACTGAGAATGAGCCCTGAAGAACGGTTGCTATAATTACTTCTGAAGTCGGCATAGGGATTAGAAAAACCAAACAGGATACTTTCTCAGCATAAATATATTCATTTTTATTTTACCAATGCTATCACACTTTAATACACTCATAAAGAATAATTCTCAGGAAAATATACATACGAATCTATACAAATGGTTATAGAAAAGAAACTGGACTGGATTTAAACGTTGTATTACCTTATACTAAAAAGTCAATTCAATAGAACTAGGACAACGATATATTGTAAGCAAAAATTAGTGTTTGACAAAAAGTACTACGAAAGATTTTATGACATTTTAATATTAAAATAGTTAAACTAGAAAGACTGTGATTTTTATCAAACAACCAAAATATAAAATAAGCTGGAAAAAAACTATGGTTTCAAATAATGTACGATTAGTGTTTATAACATTTTAGTTACAGAAAATAACGTTACTGTGATTATTTAAGCAAAAATGTACATTGTAGTGGAGGCAAATAATTACAAAAATGATAAAAAACTAGTAGTTGAAGTAATTGAAATAGTTAAAACAAAGCTAAAAAGTAATTTACCTTTAATTACACTAAAGGTCTATTGGGTTTTTTTATATCTAGTGTAGCAACAAAATGTCTTCAAACTAATTTATTAAATCTACCAAAGAAATATTAGTTATTGCCTAGTTTGGTAGTATAAATTTAGTATTGATGACTGTGATAGTTAATTTTAAAGTAAGTGTTGTGCAGCAGAAAATAATTTGAGGGATTTTAAAACCATTATGTATGCCCAAAAAATAAAGCCTTACACGACTTCAAGATGCTTACAGCTAGCTAGTGCAAAAAACCTATATTTGAGTTTGAATATTACTTAGAGATGGCTTTTCCAAAGAAAGTCCAGTTTAGGAGTGGATGTCGTGTAAAGAATGATTTAAGAAGATGAGTTAAATATGGGAATTATTAAAAGCATTTTAGCATTGTTGTCATGACTGCAATAAACAATTTTACTTGATCTTCTAGTTGTATGAAAAGCCTGCTAACGATAAAAATCTCACAATGTAATGCTGACACAGAAACAACACCATAGGGAATAGCATAAGAAGACTTTTAAAAAAGCAGATCAAAGAAAGATTTACAGTTATTAATAATAAAAGTTGAACAAATGCATGCTAATCTGAATCAAAATAATATTCCAAACAAATCCTAAACCAATCAAAATAAAACAACTTTGAAGTGATAATAACGGGCTATATTCTGAATAATGGTTGTTGTTATTTATGACACACTCATTTACGCGTAAAAATCAAAATTTTCTTAGGTTACGACACTTTTTTAGAAATACAATAAACATTTCCATTTAGTTCAGATATTGCATTTTCTGATTACTTTTTCCTAAATGCCGTACAAAGCTTTTAAAAATGTCTTTTTTAAGATTTTTTGCGATAAGTTTACTATATCGTCGATTTTTACAAACCAAGAAACATATTAGTTGTACTTATAAAATTAACATAAAGAGATGTGTTCTAATAAGTAACACTGTCTATGTTAAAATTATATCAAAAATATCCCCTGGTACAATAACTTGCAAGATAAAAAAATTTCTAGTGTACATAAATACCAAATCTAGTAGTGTCTTTAGTTTTAAACGTTTTGTGTCCTTATTAGTGTCTCATAAATTTATTGATAATACGTCAGTATCCATTGTAATTCAAAATTACTATACTAATTTTGAACTCTTAGAGATCATTGCAAATGTTTTTGTTTGTAAGCGTCGGTTATACAGAGTAATACCTTTAACTTTATTAAACTATATAAAATGCATAAAAGACTTAAATGTAATTAAGATCAATAAATAGCATTTGCTCTAAAATCAAGATGTTTTCAATAAAATGTTTAGCATTAAGAAATAAACAAAAATAGATTAAGATGGTCGCAGGCGTGATTAAAGCAAGCCAATAAATGCTGCTTATTATGTTACTTAACAAAAGAGGAAGAAGCAATCACTCCAGAAATAAATAAAATTCAAATTGAATCACATTCCAATTGTATATATTAGATATCAAAAATGAAAACATTATTAGTGCGAAGATACATAATAAATGCCATTTTGCACAATTTTAAAATTTTACGATGATATTTGGAAGTTACTCATAGCGCCTTTGTACGTTGCTGACAGTTATTAAAGGTGTGACCATTCTAATATAATCCAATAAGATCAAACAATTATAATGGAACGAGAAATAACGATAAGAAAATTAAAAATCTCGTTGAAGGTATGCCGGTAACAAAAATAAAAAAGAAAGCAGATGTTATGATACTTAATAAAAACCAAGATCATAAATCTACAAGAGACTTGATTGTTATAGACAAAAATTTCGGCCACAAAGTAGAGAAATAATAAATTAATCGTTCTTGTTTGAGTTTCTATTCGTTACAAAAATGAAGGGGTAGTCAAGAACAACCCATTTCTTCGTATTGTGCAGCCAGGATATTTGACTTTGTGGTCTACTTCTACCGTGAATGTTGCCTTGTAGTATTTGTTATAACATGCCGTAAATATCTTAATTTTTCGCAATAAATTTTAGATATTGAAGTTTTTATTTGTAATCATTTCGCATTTTTTATCCTTTCTAAATAAAACTTCATTATCGATAATGGAATCCAAGATTCTCAATCTAGATAAATAGTACCACACTTGAAATGATTTAAAGACGCGTGTGTTAAGGAAAGCTGTAAAAACATATCCAAATAAAGAAATTTTGTTTTTAGTGTTAAATTATGAAGTTTGAAGTTAGTAAATGCTAATATTGCTTTCTCTATTCTTTGTTTCATTTCAATTGAATTGTTCCATTGGTTGTTGATATTGGTGCCCAAATAGTTATATTCAGAAAATTTTTAGATTTTGTAATATCAAATTCCAGGCTGTAACATTACATTCCGTTACATTGAAAACAAAAATCTGCTACTAAGTAAGAGGAATGTGTTTAAATATTACGTCAAGCAGTAGAAGCGTACAAATCGAGTATGTACTAGAAATAGAAATGCTTAAATTGGAAATTTAATACTGACTGAATATATGGATATGGAGGAGGGGAGCTTAAAACCAATTTTAAAGGATTCACAACAGATACCCTTATTGGTATTTTTTGCGATCAGTACATAGAGCAAACAACTTCATGGCAAAGCACCATCATTAAGTTTCATTTTGAGGATGAAATTTTGTCAAGTGTAAACTATATAATTTTTTTGAACTTTGAATATGTTGAGTTTCGTGCCAACAAAACACAATTTGCGGGAAGCATTACTTTTGTGTTTCTATTTGAAGGAATTGACAGCTGAAAGTTTTCGTTTGCTGTCAGAGGCTTAGAGTGAATATGTTTGATCGATTTCTACTTGTGAGTATTGGTTTCAACGATTTAAAAATTGATGATTATTAAAGATGAAGAATTTGAGGCGTTATTAGATGAAGATCCATGTGAAAAGCTTGAAGAAGTGGCAGATGCCTTAAATGTTAATTTATCGACCGTTATTAAACGTTTGAAGGCAATGGAAATTATTCAAAAACAAGGCTGCCACATGAAGACGTCGAAAGACATTTGTTCACCTTCGTACCGTGACTGGTGATGAGCATGTTCTGTCTGAGCAACGCTTCAACTATTTTGAAGATATCAAAAAATAAATCAATTTATGGATTCTTTTGCCGGAAAATCCACCTGTCGTCAGAAAGATAGAAAAAAGTTGTAGCTAATGATGGACAGTACTTTGAATAAATTTGCGCTTCATAATAATTTAATTTCCACCGCCAGAGTAGTCCAGTAGTTGAGGCGCAGGCTGTGATGCGGACGGACCCGGGTTCAATTCCCGGTGCTCTCTGATGCCTGGCGGGTGGCCTACTCAGTCACTAAAAATAATTGAGTGTACCTGCGTTCACGCAAACAAGGGGTATTAATAGCGATCGTCTAAGGCGCGGTGCTTGCCACATCGCCCCGCATCAGAGATGGTGCGCGACGACCGGGCACATTGAGCAAACATATGAGAGCCTTAACCTCTCAGTTTGCAGGCTAGGCTTCGACATGGAGCGTTAGAGCCGTACCATTATTAAAAAAATCATTTAATTTCACAAAAAATTCTTTAAAACTAATTTCAAGTCCCAATACAATACTAATAAATTTAAAAGCTCAACTTGATTCTCTACCCACATCACCCGATAATCTAGGGTCTCCCAAATGCGAAATTGTTGCAAGTTTAAAGCACAATTCCCAGGATTTTTTGTGCTATCTTGGGGACATTCATCTTCGTGTGTCATTCGTGAAAAGCTCTTCGGACTCGCGCGATAAATAAATCATAAGCTAGTTGAATATGCACATATTATACACGTTGCGGGAGGCTGGAGTGCGGAGCGCGGTGGAGCTCGCAAATCGAATAGGGACGATTCTATTTCCCCTTGGAGCCTCCGGTGATTTGCATACTTCGACTTTCGTTGTGATAAACCCTCAGGCCCAAATGACCTCGCCCAGCGGCGCGCCCGCCGCCCCCGCTTAACAGCGTTTATTAAGTCGCGAACGAGGGCACTCCCTGATATTAAAAGTTATCGATTGCGCGCAAATTTAAAAAGCGGACGGCTCTGAAAAATGGGGCCGTGACAGTGACGTAGGTGCGGGCGAGGGGTCGAGAAATAATAGTCCAATATGCGGTAAAATATGAATGATCCCGGGCAGCGATTATCACGAGAAGTGAAGGAACGGGAGGAGGCTAATATATTTTTGGGAACAAGCAAATCGTGGCGGGCAAGCGGCCGCCCGGGAATGAGAACTTTAAGTTTGTCTTGGGATAATTCCGTGATTTGTGACTTCGTACTTAAATGCTTTGCAACGGATTTACCCTAGCTGTGTCCTCTGTCTGAGCATTTAAATATTTATACCGCTGCAATGATAATATTTTTTCATCAACGGGCAATGTTTTAACCAGAGACAAGTTAAAAAGGTACAATAAGATTATGAGATGTTTAAACAGCTGTGAGGTAAGAGAAGTATTAGAGGTATTCCCCTTTAATATTTATGCACTCATTTCCAAAAAGCTGCTGCAAACCATTTCTTGAATACAGCACGGTTCACTTATGGACAACTGACTACAGCTCTATGTTGGAGGAGAATTTCTTACCATTTACTACCTCTTTTATTGCATCAAACAGGGTATAGTCTCTAAGTGCAAAATTCAACGACGGTGTGCCGACAATCTCCAAGGTGGCAACAGAGATGTGGCCGTGGATTATCATGTTAAATCAACACTTTAGTGCCCCTCCATATCCCTTAGCAGTTTTGCTAAATTCGCCAGTGGAGTAGTTTTAGTAACTCTCCGTACCGCTCACCGCTAATTCTATCCCAGGAAGGCAGCTAATCCATATTCAAAATTCCTTTCTGGTACCAAAAGACCATCTCATTTATTTTAGAATAAACAACTCTAAACCAAAAACGAGAATTTCTGTTGTGTTTCCATTCCATATACTGGCGTTTTTTCCGAAGTCTTGTGCCAGACAATCAAAGAACATCTCCAGTTAAGAATCTATCGAAAACTCATTATATACAGATCTTGTATCATCTTCAAGTCTTTATAGATGAAAACATATAAAGTGTCTTCAGTGCATCGAATATTATTCGACTGTTTCCACTATCAAATTGAACGCACGTTAAATAATAAGTACTTTTGTCGCACTCAGCTCACAATTACGAGATCCAGCAAAACATAGCTCTACGACTCTATACGACATTCATCCATACGGATACTAACTTCTTATGGATATCCAAAGCAGTTACTTTCACACTCAAACAAAACCACACTGTTAATCGATACCTGTAATTTACTATACCCAATGGTATCCACAGCGCTGTACAAATAACTCATTACTTTTCTTCTGTGCTTTCCATCAACAGAATCTGATGGCATAGCTTAGTACAACAATCTACTTTTACAAACGCAAAGGGTGCACATTTTAATCTGTGACACAACCGAAATCTTGCAAGAGTGCCAATTTTTTTGGATGCTCTAAATCATTATTAAGTATAACTTTATGCTCGTTTTTAAAGGCAATTTTAAAACAATGATAGGGCAATATGTTACTTTGTCAATGTTTTGCTATATTTTTTAAGTTCTTTTTATTGCAGAACGCTCTCGGTGTGTTATTTATAAATATAATATTTGTTAAATGTTACATCAGTTTAGAATCTGTGTTTATTCTTCAGACTTTACTTATTTTATAAGATAAAATAATCTTTATAATACAGTTATAAAGACTGGCTTATAGTTTCGTTAAAACTAAAAAAAATGGTTGTATAAGCTTGTAAAAATAAATACTTTATATTGCCCTATTAGAACTAAAAGTTTACTATTTTTTTATTTATTAACCAACGCCAGATAATAGAAAAATAAGTTTACAGCTATATGTAAAAGTATATCAGCAGCTTAGTGACGGAGTAAATATAGCATCGTTATGATGAACACAAGTTTGGTTATTCTATCGTGTAAAGATTCACAAAAGTTCTAATAATAGTAGGCAATACAATATTTAAATCTAAACATAAAAAATTATAACATATCAATATATACCAGATAACAGAAGTCAAACTAAGTGCCAGACAAGACAAAAAAGTACAGAAAACAATTAGCGAGAAGGATAAAGAAGCAGAAAAATGCAGAATAGTAAAGAAACGAACAGAAATAAACAATGCATTTTCAATAAATTTAAAATAAAAAAGTACTAATCTCTCTCTATAAGAAAAAAATAAAAAATTGCTGGGTGAAATGTACAAGTATACAAGAAAAACACGAAGAAATGAAGAATCACAAAAAACATTAGAAAGAAGAAAATATTTTGAAATAGAAAATAAGACATGTAATAAAATGTTTGAAAAATGTTAAAGTGTAAGACATAGATAGTGTACAAACTAAGCTGGTAAAAGTAGACATAAATTACTCGATGGAGACACTTTACGTATTTCTAAATAAAATCTGGATAAAATAAGGAATTTTAAATGATTGGGTTTAAGATATAACAATTATGCTTGCCAAAAAATATTTATGTGTGAAAACTAAAGATCGATTACCTTAATAACCAAAACAATGACAAAATTATAATATATAAAACAAATAATAGAATAATATAATAAAAAACATATGAACATAACATTAAGAAAAAAATCAGTTATATTTTGACCTAGCAGAGTTCGTATGCAAACTAAATCGCTATATGAAGTAGAGACACAAAAAGGAACCAAAGAAATGATTTATATATTAATGCCTTCAAATAATGTAACAAGATAAACCCTAAATTGTAGTAAAATAGGCAAAAGAAGAAAAAGCAGACCAAACATCACATAAAAAAAGAAGAATATCAAAATAACTACAACATGCTGTAGTACCCTGAATTGTTAAAAATGGGAGGGGGGGGGGTGGTTGAGGACTCCAGGCACTGTACAAAACTAACAACGGAAATATATTATAAATTTCAAACTAAGATCGGTGCTTGAGGATTTCTAATTAAATAACGAATTTTGGAGCCTATCTTTATCCTTGTCAACACTTTTTCCCATCCTCTCCACCTCACCCAACAAGGTTCACTTTACTTAAATTTAAAATTTAAAGAATCTAAGGATACCACAGCGATCTTAAAGAGATTAAAATTTGCAAAATAACTTAAATAAATAATGTCATTGAGCAGGCATAACCATTTATACATAATAATTTGAAATGAAATAAGACGTTGTCACGGAATTATCACATACAAAATAACTGTAGAAAAAAATAAGTTTTATTTGTAAAATTCAGTTTTGTTATTATCCTTGCAGCTTATATTACAACTCAATTATCGCCCCGAACTACTATGTTAACACGTTCCTCTTTCGATAGAGCTCCCGTCGCCTGTCAACCGCCCGCCCCCGGCGATTCATTAGCACGCCATCCCTGAGGCCGACGCTGAATCACTGTCTGAATGTCAGCCTGAACCCTTTGCCAATATCGATTTGTATACCTGCAGGTATCGCAGCAAAAATAACGAGCCTACATCCTTTGATGGCGTCGAAAACTATTCTGATCAGTCAGGGGATCGTTGTCAACCTACGCTATAGCGCAGGCGAGCTTTCTGTTCAAAAGCCCTCGCTATTTCATGGCGCTTTGAAAGGTACTTGGAGACCAGGCCCCTTGGGAGTTAAGCGAAGGCCCTTTTCATAATTGCACAGTGGGGGCCTGGAGTTTTGTGCTTACTTACGAACAAGCAAACTTTTGTGTATTCAAAAATTTCAAGTGAGAAATAATTATTGTGAAGTTTTGGAACAAAGTATCCGACTATGATCGACCGCACACAAGCTCTTCTTTAACAAAACAACACACTCGATTATCATGCTAAAAAGCTATCTGACTTATAGCGCCGATATTAGACTTTTTGATTATAATACTTTTTAGGCGGTTGACGTTTTTATTCGTTTGATCAAGTTGAAGGACCATGTTGAATATTCTTTATGTCAAAGTCGACAGATTGGTACCTTGGGCAGAACGCTGACAAAAAGTACTTAATAATAATACATTGTATTTTAAATAATAGCTGTTGTTGATTTAATATTAATTTACACATAAAACATATGTTGAGCACCTTTTTTACGACATGGTAGTAAATTTCGAAAAAATAGCTTCAAAAAAACGTCTAACGTAACAACGCTCAGTGCATATAACTAAATCAATAACACAGAATGCTAGCGGACAAATAACAAATCGTGGTTCAAAATTGTCGATACTAATAGCCATATTGTAACCTCAGGAACCTTAGGCCTAAATGTTTCTTTATTTTGTCAAACTTTATTTTAACCATCCAGAAAAGCCAAATAATTACAGCATAGTTTACTACCTAGAAAAAATTGATATTTTACTTCAAACTCATATTCCAAAAGTATCATACCAACAGTTCTAAACAAACTATCTATGAGAGCAGAATACAAGCATTCACTGTAAAAGAGGTGGTACTAGTGGAAAAAAACTCTAAGGAAAAACGTTATATTTAAATTTGTCACTCTAACTACAAAGTGGCAAGGTACTAAACAATTAATTTTTTTGGAAAACAGTCACAACGTTGCAATATAGTTATTAGCATAAAAAGAAAAAATGGAAAAAGGGTAAGTGCCATCCATGTCTGGAATTAAAATCTTTGTATAATGAATTAAATCAATTGATCTGGCTGCTCAAATTAGTCATATTTATGATCTAGATGGGGAATCAACAAAATGTTAGAAAAAAGTCTTCCACTAGCTTCTTAATGACAATTTTAGATAAGTTAATTGTCCCAGTTTATAAATAAATATCCAGAAATAAAAGTATAATTTAAAAAACCCAATTGGTTTAGAAAAACAATGTAGCTGACCATTAAAGTGCTGTCGTTTAATAAAAGATAACTAAACTAAAGTTTAACATCATTGTTAGTTTAATGAATTCTCCAGACTTCTTTATTGAAAAATATTTCCTCCCGTTAAAGAAGCTATAGTTTACAAAATAAAGGGTTTATCAGTAGAAGTTGAATTCTTAATAGTATAATGGTAGAGGTTTATTAATAAGAAAAACGAAAAGAGAAGTTGTTAGCGTTTACAGTGTCCAAAATACAAAGCAATGGTTTTGAAGTCATTTCACTTTAAACGATTGTCCTATCCAAAAAATTTGTTACTAAGGAAGATGTATCTATCGGTGACTGTGCAAAAAACACAGAACTTCTATAGGTATCTATTTCAAAACATATAAAAAACAGCTCACTGTACTAAGTCAATATTTTCTAAAAAAAAAACTTAGAAATAAGATACTTGTTTGGCAAACTATTTTTTTCTTTACAGAGTTCGAATGCTAAAATTTACCTCAAGTGTGCGGAAGACTGATATTATTTTGGTTTGATTGTGACAACGCTTCTTCTAAACTATCAAAAAATTAAAACAATTAAAAGAATTTATGCGTCAATCGGGCAAAAAGCTACCAAAAAATACTAATATGGTGAAAAATTTGACAAACTTCAAGAAAGACTAGAATTAAGTGTGCAAAAAAGTGGAAAAGGCTATGCTCCAGAATTTGATGAAACAAATACTAATTGTATTTTTCTGAAACAAAGTTTAATAAAAAAAAAGATTATTCGTGTACTTATTTATACCTATAAGCACCAGTACAGTCTTTACATTTATATGGTCCGTGACTTGTAAACTTGTAAGAAAATATTTTGGCACTTTTCTCAAAATCTTTTTTGAATCACGTAATATATCTACACTAAATTGAATAGAAATAAAGTGCGTATTATATTTTATTATTATAAAGAAAAAAATTAAAATATAAAGGCAAAATATCTAAGTAAAATAAAGAAAAACATAACTTAAGAACACTACAATTATAAATCAATATATAAGTTAACTGTCAATATATTAAAACGATAAATTGGACTTTTCGATATACTGGACACAATATATATCAAGTAACGGGTCTATCAATATTTTACACAATTTCCCTCTCTAATTAAGTCATGTTTACATGGCGCGATAGTAATAAGATGCAGATAAAGCACACATGCAAGCAAATTTCTAGTGACTAGTTGACTATTATGCGGTATTAACAATGGATATTAAATATGTATTGTTTTGGCTTCTCTATAGGTATAAAACTTTAGATACGTTATCTTGATATGACTTTAATGATTACTGATTTATCGCACAGAACGGTTGGAGGAAAACTGCGAATTTCATAGATTTATAAATCTGGGATATTGAATTCAAAAGTTTTGATCACTGGGTATTTAGTTAAACAGTGAACTCCTTATTATTTCACTTTAATTTATCAATACAACAGTACTTTGTTTTTAAGTGACCACATACTGGTAGTAAATTTGCTGTCAATGGTTTGACATCTTTGAAGGTAACTATTAACTAGTTTTCAGCAAAATTTTATACCTATAAAATTTTAATAGTTTTATTTTTTTAGTGAAAGCTATTACATTATAATAAAGTCCCAAACGTTTTCGAGATTTGCATCAAAGCTATGGCAGACAGGCCAATCGATTAATCTCATTGCGCTCTTTCCATTACTTGCAAGCCTTAATGCAATGCTATGGGTCATTTTCTTTTAAAACCAATAGTTCCTTAAAGTTTTCCTCAAACAGTTTTAGCAGATTGTAACACACCTTAGTTATGAATTTCTATCCCAGAATTTACTATCTTTCTTAAACCAACTAAGCAAAGCACCAATATATATGCATTTTTATTAGATGTTTTACTACTTTTGCTACAAGATTTTGTCACTTTTGTGTTCATGCTTTTATATAAATATATATATATATATATATATATATATATATATATATATATATATATATATATATATATATATATATATATATATATATATTATATATATATATATATATATAGTCGTAAGGTAGAAAGATTTAGCAGTACGGTTAAGCCAACTTAGAACAGTCTACTCCACTTTGTCGTCAGTACTAAAATGCTAATCTCTCAAGACTCTATCAGGGGCCTAAACAATTGGAAATTACCAGAAACGAGATTCGGGATGTCCTCTTAGTGTTAAAACAAACCGTTTTTTTATCAGATGCACATCATTAGAATGTGAAAATACGGTTTACTGATCATAAGAGTGGAACATTTGTTAAAAAATTCATAATAATACCACCAAGTTTGTTATAGAAAACATTTTTACATCATTTTACCTGCAGACGAATTTACCTGAATGTTTTGGGTCTATATGCTTTCACTGTATAAATGTTTCTTTCAATCTGAAGTAAAACGATGCGTCCAGATTTTGTCATACCTAGTGATACAATCCTTAAAATTCTAAATTTTCTTGTCAATAGGCTCGTTCAGTTCAATGTAGAATCAGACGTTTCTTTGCCGAGTAAAAGCGGAACGCTGCCTTGATACCAAGCGCATTTTAACTTTGCTAAAATGTAAAAGTTAGTGAATGATAGTGTTTACCATCCTTACAGAAATATTTGTCTCTTGCGCAATTCTCAAAAGATTATGCATTGATTTTCCAAGATCAGGTACTCTATCCTATAAATGTTCAAAGAAATGACTGCTATGGGTTTAGAATACCATAGTTGGAGTCATCATTCACAGATGTGCGGCTTTCTATAAAACATTTACATCATTCCAATGTGTTTCATCAATCTACTGTATTTACAGTCTTTTCTTAATACCACCATGACAGTATCACCTTCTGTACCTCTAATCAACAAGTTCCGGTTTAACTTGAATAACCCTAAACATAACATCGAAGATCATTAAGGCCTGCAAATTATTATAAATAATGTCACATAAAGCTCAAATAAAATTATAGTTATACTAAAAAAATTATCAAGAATAAAAAGGAGGAGTAGAATAGTTACTAATGTTTTTAGTCACTTAGAATTTTTCTATCCTTATTAGTTTTTTTAATTATAATTAATCATTAAAAGTACTTTTTCTGCTACTGAAAAAATTTAAAGTATAAGGCAACTACGCGCACGCCTCTTTAATTAAAAAGATCAAACGAAAAAAATACAAAATTTGTGCCTTCACTAAAACAGAATGCCTAATAAGATCAAATTAAAGGAACTGTTAATATTATTCAACAGAAAAAGAATAAAATACCTTAAATTCCCCCACTGTCAACATCAGCCTTTGTAGTCGGCATCAAAAGCCAGAAAATCAATGGCGTTTTCGGTCGAGATTGTCCCGCAAACATTGGTTCCAAATTAATTAGCCCTAAATTTCTCAAAGACTCCCATTTTAAATTTCGGCCGGGTGACAAGTTTTTGTTAGCGAGTCAAACGAATTAATTCAAGCACTTCTGGCTAGTTTGTCGCGGCGGCAAAAACTCCCGTCCGCGACACTCTGCAGCACGAAACTTCTAATTGAAACTTAAATAAATGTATAAAGTTCGGCGGAGGATACGCCATCCTGACAGCCCCATGATTTGGCGCCGTTTTTCTCGAGCCGCCTAATTGCAGCGCACGAGGTTGAATGATGAAGATTTTAAGCGCGCCGAACGTTTTCCTTGCGCCACGTTGACTAATTAGCTCCCACCAATGCCCTTCTCGATTCACTCGTCCAGATTGCAGGTATTTGAGTAAACGTAAATTAATCTGCGCTGCGGCGCAATCCGAGAAATTAGAAAATATGCTGCAAGCGCTCGAGCTGGAAGTAAAGTTGCTTTCCGCTGGGACTCCACAGTCTGCAGGCTTTAAGAGTTAAATCTACAAGCTCAGAACTTTGGCAAGTCGTCATCCAAAACTTCGCGAAGTTATTGAACTGCCATCCAGCTTCGCCTGTAATGCGATGTAATGCATGAAACCGTTTTCATAGTATCTCAGAAACTTGATTAAAAAAAAAACGAAAGCGCTGTAGCAGTTGGTTGTTAAATTTTACTTCTCATATGTAAACTATATAGAGCATATTATTATGCTGCGTATCTATCAAGAGTAATAATTATAGGTATTTGACTTAATCTGAAATGTATGGAAGTTGTTACAAGAGATATATTATTCAAATAATAAATTTTATTAATTCAGAGCTCACTAAAATTTTTAACTAAAACCTACAACTAATAGTTGCTTGGAACTTCTTTACCCCCATCTGTTTTTAATCCTTGGGCTATTCGATCAAATCGTCTGCCACTTTTTACCATTAACTTAGTTTTCTTGTTAGTCTTTTGGCTTTTTTTTTGGATAGTGTGTTGTAGGTTTCCAAAATTTTAAGCATTTAACAGCATTTACGATCACATCAAACAAAACATGAGGCACACCATTTCTAATTCAATTTCCTATATTTTACAGTCTGTTAAAAAAAATTGCCATTTAATTTAATGGATAAACGTCTTCATATCCATAACTTTTTAACATTTTGTCCAAAAAAATAATGGAAGACCAAAGGTCAAAGGTCAAAAATGCGTATCTGTTGCTCAGTTCCATCAACGTCTTTTTCTGGAAGAGTGTCAACAAGAGTTTTTTTTGGCGAAAAATTTCTACAGCCCTGCAATATAAAAATAGCATTAAATGGTTGTTCTAATATAATGGAGTATTAGTAGCTGGGCCAATCACCACCAATAAATAATCAAAGAAATAGAGCGAGTTTTGGAATTAAGTGGTTCAACTGAAAACAATTAGTGAAAACAAGAATTAGATTTGAGACCTGAAATATAACATCCCTTACCAAAAAAGAAACAGAACTTGTAGACGAAATGAAGAAATATAAACTACAAATTGCATAAATTATCTGGTGAAGAAGAAATAAAATGGAATAAATATTATAGATAAAAGCTAGTTTATGAGATATGCAGACACACCTATAGAAACCAAGCAAAACAATAGGTTAGCATAATTCTTAGAAACTAACTAAATAAAAAATAACGCAATATAAAGCCATAAATTCGGAAATCATAATCATTAATCTAGAACTCTAGAAAAATAGCAGTCATCAAAATCAAAAAGCGTGGTAATAACTGGTGGAACATAGGAAATAGCAAAGAAATTAAGTATAAAACTACGGGAGCACATTGACTATAAGACGAAATAAATACAAATAGAAAAAGAATGCTTGACTTCAGTATAGTCAATCAGATGTTAATAGGAAACAGTTAATTCCCACACAAAAATATATACAAAATAACACATGAAGCAGAAGATCTTCGTTATAAGATTTGTTATAGACTACGTAAACAGAAGTATAAGTTATGCATTTACTTACGCTAAAATAATTAAATACCAAATATAGGTTTGTGGTTGCTAATACCAACATACAAAAACTAACACGAGAACAATCAATCATTCACAAACGAATGCAGTTAGATAAACTAGAAGATTCAGAAATAAGAGGCACTTACGAGGAAACACAAGAAATAAGAACAAGAAAACCTATAGACCAATGGACCTGCCTCTTAAGTGTCAATGTTACAAATAGCTGAAGAGCTATGTGGAACAAAGACTCAAATTTAAAAAGAACAAAAAGTGGAGTAATAAAATAATAAAAAATTAAAAGAAAGAAAAAACCTGGTGTACTTATATAAGAGACAAGACAGATGACAAAAGAAATTATATGTCAAAATGAAAGAAAGCTAAATAAGAAGTAAAAGCAGCAAACAATTCTGGAATGTGATTAAGACGCTAAAATAAAAACTAGCTAAAAAGTAAGAAATGTAACAAATATGAGGTAAGAACTACGAACAGATACAATTACAGTCCTGTAAGCATAGACACCTAGACACACAATAAGATAAAGGTCTATAAGTAGAGAATTGTCTTTATTGTCATGTATCGCAACAAACAGACTGACAAGAATTTCAGCGAAGTTTTGAAAATAAAATAAATCTTACAATACGCGTAAGAGAATTTTAAAACCCAGAGAAATCAGTAGAAAACTTTATTAAGCCTATCCAAGAACCAGCATGTTTGAATCATTTAAATAGCATACCACTTTGCATAACGAAATTAATTTTCAAGAATAAAAGAGCTAGAACTATAATAAATGGCAAAGATCTTGGAGGGCTACAAATAAATTTAATTATGATATTAATTTGAAGACTTCATGTAATTTACCAAGATTACCAAAATTATACTTTCAACTATTATTTTCCACCATAAGAAACTTGGTCAAAGTTACGCAAATTAAATAATAATAAAGCTCTAGATTATGACCTAATGACAGATTAAATACCAAGAAAACTAACAGTGTTTAATAACAACGATTAAGTCATAAGTATTTCTTACTATTTATCAATCTTACTATCCCATTCTATGAACGTAGGGAACTAGCCTATTATAAATTATTTAGTCTTCTACTCTTAGTAGATAAAGTATTTGAGAAACAAATACTGACAAACCTCAGAAGCTTAATTTAAAATTCAGACAAATGTATTGACGCCTCGGAAGAAAACCAATATTAACCTTACATAACAAGCTTCTACTCTACAAGATTAAACCAATACGGACTTGTGGAGTACAACTCTAGGGATGTGTTAAACCAATAAAGATCAACAATATCCAACAATTCCAATCCAAAATGTTCTGCCTGCTAGGAGATGCTCCGTGGTATGTCACAAATCAGACCCTCTCTGGGGACCTCAGGATCCCATTTGTTTCGCAGAACTATCATAAAAGGCTCCAAGATCATAACAGTGTACTGATACAACAATTAACCGACATTCAACCACCCAACACAAGATTGAAGGAGAGCTGGCCCTGTGATCTAAGAACACCCTAACTGCATGAATTCCATTAGTAAATGATTTCTTCTAACAATATCTGTGTCGTTTTATCAAATTTACACAATACTCCATGTAGAATATATTGTAGAGTGTAGACGTATAAACACCAAAAGTAAATTGAAAACATTTGATATTTCAGAAAAAGTTAGGCTTTTAATTTTTTGTTCATTTCGAGCGAGTGCTAAATAAAATTTTCAATTACTTGAAAGAATTTTAAATTTTATACAAAGCTTTTGTTTAAGTGAAAATAATGCATAAACTTAAGTGGCGATAGCCGACCACAGTGATAAAGGCACGTTTCGTTTGATTGTGTAACACAGTTTGCGCGTAATTTCTCATAGGCACGCCAGTCCCCCGCTCGCATAAATCTCACTTTTCTTTGTTGAAGCGAAAATGAAATCCAATTTCCATAAATAAGGGACAAGGAGAAAATTTCGGTCGGTAAATCCTGGCGAAAGGAATGCCTCCAATCCTCCGGCCGGCGCAGATGTAGCCAATGGAACGTCCGACGTCCGGAGAAGTGCGGATTTTTGGAGTCTCGCCGCGATTTCTCCACTATTAATCCCGGAATCGGCAAAATCGGCGCTCCGGGTAGTCGTGAAATACGTGCGACTCGATTATATCGTTACGTGCAGCTAGATTGGGCCCATAATATGGCCCATTCTGGTCGATTTGGCCCATCCCGCGCAATTTGGGCCAAGGAGGCGCTCGTATATTTCGATATTGAATGTAACGTAACGATGGCTGGCCCTTCTGCCTGGCTCCGTACAATTTGACCTTTATTGGTCTTATTGACGTCGGTCGATACATTGGCAGAGTTGGAGCTCGCGAGGTCCTCCACAACAACGCCGCCCCCAGCTTCTGCCGGTTTTCCCTCCAGGTTTGCTGGCAGGAAAATCGGCCTACGCGGTTTTTTGCCTTGTCCTCTATTTTCTTCGTAATGAATTACGCGGCTTCCCGGAAAGGCCGATGCGCTCCCCGGCTGGAGTCAAAGATAAGCTAAGCGGGAATGATAAAGGTTCGTCTGGAGTAGGTAACAAGCGGCACGATTTTAATTAAATATCGCATAGGAATTTTAATAACGTTTGCATATTCATGTCACTTATATTACACATTGCATTAACGCGATAAGTTACGTGCTTGGGGATGGAAGAGATTTATGGAGCCGACGCATTGTCGGGGTTGAATTATTTAGGCTTTGGAATGTGGTCAGTTCAAGGCTATTTTAATTGCGTCTAGTCTGTCACACAAACTTAATTTCCATTAAATCTCCATCTGAAGAAACTACAATATTCTTCACTTAAGAAAATTAATTCTACTGATTGAATCATAATCTTGCGAGATATTTATATGTATCTATGTTTCATTTTACTTTGCTTATGACAAACTCAAGTTTTTTTTGAATAATTTATCTTATTTTAAAAGACAAAACTAATTAAACAAATAAAGAAAGTAAAAATATATTGACCTTTACCAATAACTTGGAAAAACAAAAAAGTTGACCGAAAAGAGTTTATTGAATGATCATGATAATAGTAAGAATAATGGCAAGGCTCTAACGTCCCGCGTGAAAGCAAGGCCTGCGAACTGAGAGGTTAAGGCTCCATCTGCACCATCTTTGATGCAGGGTGATGTGGCAAGCATCGCGTCTTAGACGACCACCATTATTACCCCTTTCTCGAGCGAACGCAAGTACTTAATTATTTTCAGTGACTGAATAGGCCACCCACTAAGCATCAGAAAGTAATAGTCTCATAAGATACTAAAACAGTTAAAAGGAGACCAATTTTAGCAAAATTTCCAAACTTTTCTAATAAAATAACTGCACAGCCAGATGACTGGAACTAAGCACCACAATTCGTTTATTTATTGCTGGTGCCGTCTCTCACCAAGAAGGGCAATTTCTTCGTGTTCTCAAAGCTTTTTACCATATTTGAGATAGTGCTAGGCCACACTGAAACCTTCAACAATATTAAAGGATGTATAATCTTTAACAGGTTTTTCGTTTTCGAAAAATTCAAGTCATTGCAATCTTTATTTTTTTCAAGAGTTTTAGTTTCAGTGGATACTAATTAAGACTACATGGCAATCAAAGTTTATATTGTTTTTAAAAACTACAGCCTTATCTTTAAATAATTACACATAAATTTTGTTTTAACTGAAATCAAAATTTGAAGCTTTTTTTTGACTTACAAACACCGCATAGTAAGCGCCCTTATTACAAAATTTTATCATTACCACGCTATTGGGTTATATAATCCTGTTTTTTATCCCAGATTTATAATTTTTCCTAGGACTGTTCCTATTTTATCGTGTAGAGCATTGATATTTAAACTTTTTAAAGTGGGACCCCTTTTAACAATAATTTTGTCGGTTGTTTAAATCCTTTGGCAATAGCCCCACTCCCCCCCCCCCAGATTTTCAACACAACCTTCCATAAGACACAACACACTATAAAAATCAAATACAAAAAAGTGCAATAAGCATGATCTGGAAATCAAGATAGTTCAGTTATCCAATTTATTTATCAATACAGTATCATGTTCAAATGGTTATCTTTTATGTGACTATAATTTTACTAAGTACCTAAGATAATTATTTAAGTGTCAAAAACCCTTCCGAAAATAAATTAAGTGATTGGTATTGACTTGTGTCTGCAATTAAATGCACGGGTTTACATTTTTTTATGTTCCGAGTTAAAATACTAAACCAATCCCCGTACTGATTCCCAACCAAGAAAATAATTTATAATAAACCATACAATACACAAACCAACGCAAACCTTAATGCAGAGAATCTTACAAAGAAGTAAGGCAAACTTTGATTATGAATCCGTTTGAAAAGGTAAAGGAAAGTGATAAGCACTCAGACCACTTCAGCATGGCATTAACCACAACGATGGTCTAAACTAAACATTTCTCAATCAAAAACTAAACATATTTCTTTAGTCAAGTCAAAGTGGTACTTCATCAAAGCATACTTCAGGTATCTTATACCACAAAATTGTACAAAAAGACGACTGAAATAGTAAGAAACAGTTCATTCTTAGCATTATTATTAAAATAGCTGTTGCACAATTTAATTACTCATTAGATTGTAATACAATAGACACATTCATGCAAGCATGGAAACAAGGTATGCTGAGAGTATTCTATAGTTTGAAAAATGTACCCAAAATTGAACTATGTAGCTTGCCCTAACACTAAACTCCATTTATCAGATTTGAACATAAATCTGTATATTAACTGTTGTGTGTATTACAATTCTAGAAGGATGAAAAAGGTAACTTATTATAGCCGTATATTTGACAACTAAAACAATACATCTTAGTAGGTACTGATTCAAATTATATATTTGAAGCAATTTCAGTTTATAGATTTTGCTGCATTTTTCTTTAAAGAACAAAAAAGAACATTGACAAAGACAGATTTATTTTACATTCCATAAATTAATTATCGTATGGTAAATTTAAACTAACGATAACAATAAATTCAATGTTCTAATCAATGCAGTCAACATGTAGACGAAGATAATCAACATCTAGTTATCAACTATAATGCAATTATCTAACAAAAATATTAGAGAATAAACAATTTAGCTTTAAAATGTTAACGAAACATACCGGTATTGCAGATTCGTTCAATAAACTTTTTAAACATCTCAATGTCGAAAAAGTAATATTTCATACATGCCAAGTTAGAGAAAAAGAAGCATTTAAACTAGCTGTAAAAAATCTTTATTCTAATCCTAGAGCATATGACAAATATTTGCTAAATATGCAAATTAACGATAAGTAACCAAAAAAAACGAATTTTATTATTCAATGTATTCGTTGCCAATAATATGGCCGTAGTAAAGCCTATTGTATGCTTAAAGTGTGACGGAGGTCATAATACCGTCATAATATATTGAACCTCACAATACACCTGCTAACTGTGTACTGTGGAAGAACTCATGTCCAGCGAATTATATAAAGGATGTTTAATGTATCAACAACTCCAAGATAAAAGAGGAAATACCAATGCTAAACCCATAAAAAATAATACAAAAGTAACTACTACTATTTCAAATCTTCATTAATATACCTCCATTAAACTGATGGACTCATGAAGTGCTACTTGTAGCCCATGTCAAAATAAATTTATTTCACTCTCCTAATTTTTACCAAAAGTTTCAAGTTATATTTAGTCAACTCATGCAGCAAAATAATATGATGGTTAATTTACTTACAAGCAAAATAAATACATTTAAAATAGCCCAATGGAAATAACCTCTTACAACTCTTACAAATCGATTAATAGTGTAAATAATTCTTAATACTTAACAAATTGATGTAATTCTTGTTTCCGAAGCATTATTGTAGCATTCATTTTTAATAAGAAAAATCACACTATAAAATTAATTTGAGACAAATCGTATGGAAGCAGCAAAAAATAGAAGTGTGACATTTAAATAAATAATGCCTTAACAATGCTCTCTACATGTTTGTTAAAGCCACTTGAGCATTTATAAAGCACGAATCAGGTAAAAAGCCAGTCCTAACTAAGATGTGAATAATTAAAGGGCACTTCTTGTTTGCACACGCATATCAACATTAAAAGCCTTAATCTCCTGTAACACCTAGTTATAAAGGGGATTAAAAGAGATCACATTAAAGTTTTTAATGCACAATGTGCCATTTAAAAATACAGTTGTATTTTGAGATAATTATATAATTTATTAAATCGCTAATAAATAAATTTATTTTAATATGCAGAGTTATTTAACAGACTCATTGGCGTTCCAAACTACATATGTTATAGTAGAATAAGGAATCAAATTCAATTTTTATTTTATTATGTAACAAAGTCTCCAACATATCTTACACATCCTATAAATACTTACATATAGATAATATTTTAAACTTGTTTGTAGATGCTAGCGATATTTAAAATAGTAACCTTAATAACCACTACCATTTATACAGTGTCAGAGTAAACATTATAATAATAATTATACTAATAAACATGAAGGTGGTAAAGTGAATTCTACCAAAAGGAGTGAACTACTTATACCTAAATAACACCTTTAAACATCTGTCACTTAGTGTTGTTTGAACCACGCCACATTTACCTAGATGCAAAGATTTAGATGATTTCTGCAAAGGGTGTACTACAGGACTCCCTTTTTGTGGTGCTTTCCAACCAGCATGTGCGTGTTTAGGAATGCCTCAGTCAACAGTAAATCGGGTTATTGCCCCATTTATAAGATCTAAGACATGAATATGCATGGCCGTCTTAAAAAACAAAATAAGTAATGTTAAGAAAAACTATTAAGAATCCCCGCATTAGAGCAGATATAAAAAAAGCAGTCAACACAATTTTTATACTGTACAGCTGTATAAAAATCTTGTTACCACCACTTCAGAAAAAACGTACCTAAAATTGAGTCTTTGACCGAATGACTTTTGACGGTTTATTATTTTTCTGAGCCAATGCTGCCTATTTGCCATTGAAGCTCGTACCATTAGGCGCTGTAACTTTATTATTTGTTCTTTGTAAAATGCACACCAAATTATTAATTGCTCTATGTAAGATTAATATTATTTTTTGTAATTACCTTTTTTTACTACGTTTAAAGATGTTTCTTTTATTTTCCGCTTTTACTTTGATAATATTTATAAGCACAAGATACCTTCTCTTATAGATCGCACAAAGTAACTCCTTAGGCAATTTCGCAAAACAAACTTATTTATCAAAATATAGTGGTTTCAAAAATTCCTAATTCTCTAATAATTTTTTTATGTAATCTTCTATACAAGTGCTAAAGTATGAGCCACGACCTCCTAGGGGAAAGAACTAAAGAAAAGATTGCATTAAAGTGAGGTTGCATAAGGATTTCTAAAAAAAAACCAAAACGCCGTATTAAGACATTTATTTTCGTCTTTTCCAGATCAAAATATATCAAATAAATAATATCCGAGCTGAACTACTAAACATATATATCAAAAGTTTACGAACATAAACATTACTAATCTTCCACTTTAACTAACATAAACAAAAACATTAAAAATATTAAAAAAAACAAGAATCAAATTACAAAATAAATAAATTACTACGACCTATGCGTCGGTTATTAAGAAATTTTTATTGAAATATCATCAAATCTGGACTTTGCATTCGATACACACACAATATCTTTTTCAAGTTTGAGGTATTTCTTACTTTTCTTTCGTTTGCAGCTACAGACAAGAAACTTTAGTTTAACTTAAGCATGGTATTACAAATAAAATTATCCTGTTAGTCTAAAACTGATCTTAGCTCTAGAAAAAAAGTTCACTTCCAAATTTTTCATTAACATTTGGTAGAATTTTAGTATGTTGTCTAAAAACGAACTCAGTATCCATCTATAAGCTATAACTATTTTAAACTTCTTTAGAAAAATAGAATTGTTGTCTTAAATTATAAACTGATTCATATGTCTGCAAAGATGTGTTTAGAATTTAGCACATTGTATGTACTTCATTAAATCTTCCATAAGCTCTTCTCATACATAAAGTTCTCTTTTTATAAATTTGTTTATTTTGTCCAAGCCTGCAATTTACATTAATATCGCAGTCTTGCAAACTACGCCATGAATATCAGCATGAAAAATATCAGCCATGAAAGTAAAAATAATTTAAAAATAAGTTCACACATTCTGTTTTCTTACCTTACAAGTACATCAAAAATTCGTTTTTTTTACATGAAAAGTCTTTCCAAAACGGTACCCCTCAAGAGTAATCTTACTCCTGTACTCATTTATATTTTTATAAATGTTAAATAATTTTTTTAGGCGTATTGGTCTTTATTGGCGTACAAAATAAAATACATTTGTAATATCATTTTTTCTAACCTATTACATAAATGCTACAAACCGGACGCAGAAATACTTCTAGATTTGTGTTTTTGTGTACTTCTTAATATATTTGACACTGCGTGTTCGAAAATATTCAACCATGTTATTTATTCTTCTTTGGATAATATTATTAGAATAATTTTACAACCTATTTTTCATCATTATTTGCACCCTTTCAAAAAATGCTGCTAAAATTAGATTTTTAGCAACTGTTTGTGGCTTATTGGTTTTTTCAATGTAAAATACAACTCGATAACTTGTTAGTAATAATTTTTCATTCACAGTAGTTACTGATATAAAAGTGGCTTGATTCTTATAGAGCTTTTTTTTAAAAAAATCCATAGGTCTGTCTTATTTGTCTTGATATATGCTATTGTAATTTGGTAATAGTTTTTATTGATTCATACTTTCCTTTGATAATACTTCTCGACAAATAATACTCTAGGATTTACTGGAAATTACGGTAAAACCAGATTTGAAATATTCATGATCGTAAAATATTTTTAAAAATCTATCCATGTTTGACATATAGTCAGCATAACTTGTGTAAGGCCAAATTGAAATTTCAAGACAGGACTACAAAGAAAGAAATTACGCTACTTGTTTAGATATGGGCACAAGTAACTAGTAAATAATATTTGGTAACGAACATTTTCAATCACTTGGCCATACAGTCGCTATTTTATTATAAATAAAGTTAATTAGAACAAGAGACAGAGGAAAGAGTTCGACAACAAAAATCTTGTTAAAAGATAGTTTCGCTTTAAAAAATTTTGCAAACCACTGCTCTAGATAATTTGCAAATGGCCTAAATATGCAGCAAAAACAAAACACGTATTATTCTTAAGTAAAAAAAATTTGCAAAATTAAATAAGAAGTAAACATGAAAAGCAACATAATTTTCCAGAATTTTACACAAATTAAAGCCCATTAGAAAAAGTGGAATAGTAATTATATTACTAAATGCTTGGTATTGATTTTATACTAATAAATTAAACATACGCGCTTATGACATATCAGCAAATTGCCTCATCTTGATAATAAACATCGATTTAACAGGCAATTTCATTTATACTGTATGGCCCCTAAATACAATATTTATGTAAAGCACAGCATATTACTAAATAACTAATTGTCGATAAAAAACGATTAATATTATAATTATAATTTTAGATATCAATAAAATGGTTTAGTTAGTACAAATCGTACACTTTAATGTAAAATACTGTAGTATAATATTTAAGGTTTTTTACATTTACATTTATAATTCTTTTTGTAGTAACTAATAAATATATTTTACAATAATTGACAAATTCTACAGAATTTCGCATATTTATAGCAAAAAAACTTTATAATCGCCAACATGAATACTGTACGATAATCATCCAATTACGACAATTAAAACTTAAAAGTTAAAAAAGATTGCCAAAAATTCAAAGTCTCAAAGTTCGTCATAACGTTCTGTGGGGTAAAAGCTGCCTCTAACACTCATTTATTTGATTTAAAACAATAGGCATTATAAAAACATGTTCAAAGAGAATGTGTCGTCTTAAACAGCCCGACAGCGTACCAACGTTTAAATTGAGCTATCATGTCTAAGCTCTTACTCATTTCTAAGATCAATATTCAATGTACAGATGCTCCAATATCAGAAAGAAAGTTTTCATTGTATTTTATAAGGGGTACCAGAAACTCCAAGTCAAAAAAAATATCAATAGAGTAACGTACTGTTAAGGCGTTGTTCCCTTTTTTGGCCAAATATTTTTAATAACAAGACAAAAAAGTGCATGTTAAACCAAATTTGATAATCTGTGATTAACTTGGACAAGAAAGCACTTGTGTATTCTCCTTTTTCAGATTTTATATCACAATCTTAGCCTAGACTGTTGCTTTCATTACTTGGGTACAAATCTTAAAGTCCTAAAATGCGTAAACTTTTTACAGTACCTATGCAAGTCTAGACATTGACTGGTTTTCGTAAGTTACGAGGTAAGCACCAAATGTTTCCTATCTGACTATATTTTAGTAATAATACAAGGTGGTTCAAATATAACCGAAACTGATTTTTTTTATAAAAAAAAATTTGCCAAACACTTGTTTGCACGTGTCAGTCTTCAACGTACTCCCCTCCGGAGTCATCCTATTTTTTCCAACGTTCTGGAAGCGTCCTGATGCCATTTTCAAAAAAGGCTTTTGGTTGGAGGCGTTACCACTGCCGAAAAGTCTGAACGACAGCGATGTTGTTCACAAACCGCATGCCTTGCGTCTGATTTGAGCCTTCTAAGCAGAAGAAATCACTTGGAACAAAATCGGTACTCTATGGTAGATATGGTAGAAAGTTGGCCGCCATCTTTTACATTCAAGCATTGAAAGTGTTTCACCAGTTCAGTTGCTGGTGGAATGTAAAATAAGAGAAATTGTTTTTATTTGGGAGAAATTTATTTTATGATTTACTTCTTTATAATTTTTGGTAAATTCCAAACTGTTATTCCTTATCTGTAAGGCTAAAATGTGCGAAACATTTGCCTGCTCTCCACAAGAGAATTTTTTATTTAGCGAAAAATCAGCGATTTTATTATTGGTCGTGAAACTTGGATGTATGATTTGTTCCGCTTATATGCGGTTTATTTCATTTGAACTGCCTTAATTAGAATACAAAAAAGCTCTCTATTAGTGGGAAAGGTCTTGGGGTTAAGTTACTTAAATAGTTTTTATTACGTGAGATAAGAATGTAGTACGGTTATTATATTCTATTTTCAATTCTTTATGATGAAAAATCTGATAGGTCATTCTCACTAAATCCATCTAACCTCATTCAAACATTCTTCAGAAAGGGTAGAAAATAGAGTTTTCATGAAAATTTCTGTTTAATATTTATTAGGGCTGTTATTACATATTTTGAGCTTTGTAATTAAAATGTTTCCTTGAATATTTGAATTATTAAAACAGTCATAATCAACACTATAATAATTTGAATATTCAAATTAGAATGGTTAAAACGTACTTCTAAATTTTTTATTCTATTTAGTCTACGTTTTGTCAGCAGTGTCTGTTTTGGTTATTGTTGAATATTTTTGTTTTATTGAATGTATATTTGTCTTTGTAAGCCATTATTGCATCATTTACCATGTTGTAATAATTTTTTAAAGCTTTCCATTAATGTTTATTTTTTGTTTTTCGTTAGTCTCTATAATTACACCTAAGTAATTAAATTTGGCTATGTTTACAGCTGCAATGCGTATATTTATCTATTTTTTGTTGTTCTGATATTATTGTTACTTTGTTTTCTCTATTAATTTTTATCAATTCTAGATATTTGAGTTCTATAATCTATAAATTGGGTTTGTATCGTTTATTATGTTAACTATATACATATTGGTGGATGTTGCGCCTACATGTTACATATATTTAAGACGACTGTTTGTATTCATTTATATCTGTCACAATCGAAGGTCATTGACTTTAAACGTTTTTAATTCGTATTTAAGGTTTCATATATCAATTATTACGCAATGCATAAGGGGTTTTTTTCTAGTACTATATATTACTCTTGAGTTATTCCTTCACCGAAATCTCCATTACACTGTTTTCCCTAATACTTGTACAACAGCTTTTCAAAAGTAGATGAAAGAAAAATATAATTTTTAATAAGTTTAGATTTTCAAAATTCACAGAAGCTTTAAATGTCGAAGGCACTTATTTAACCTTCCTTGGATAACGTGAGTTTTCAGAACACAGTGAATATTTTAATTCCTAATTTTGCTAAAATAACTTTTGGATGAAGTTCGACTAATAATCCCCCTCCACTAAAAAAAATATGGCAATGGTTGGGTGTTACATTATGGAAACGACAAAATCGATCAATTCGCTTTCGAGTGTCACACGATAAACCTGTGTCTTCAACAGCTCAGGTTGTTTGTAGAGGTTGTAATTTTCATGTATAAGCCAATGAAGACCTTGACTTCAATTTGCAAATATCTATTTGAAATTTAACGACGAACTAGAACCCAAATAACAAACCGACAGGTAAGGTCGTCGTCGTTCAATTATATGAAGCAAAGCAGTTTCCAGCAGTTCGTAAACTTTTCTGAGACGACAATATGACCGTCGTTTAGTGTTTATTTCCGTTCAGTAAAATTTGAAGCATGCATGATACATTTAAAAGTATGATTTTTATTCTTTTTAATATTTATATTAGAAACAACTGATCAGCTCATAAACGAAAAGATTGAAAGAAAATCCCAAAATATTTCAACGCAGCTATATCAAGGTAGAAGATAGAGTTGAAACCTCTGTGACATAGTCGTATTTTAGCAGATTATAAAGGTATAATTACACCAGTATTGAAAAAAATATTTAACGTCTTTGTTGGTACATCCCTCTCTTCAATGTTTCCTACAAATACCAACTGCACCCAAAATATCAAGCAACTTGTTAGTTGTCAAGTGCTGCCAACAGAGCAAAAAAGACATGAAGATTTCTTCAGAAATCTGGAATACAGCTCTATGCAATTAATTTTGTCTCCAAAAGCCAAAATTAAATTATTGTAAAGTACTGCAGATGTATATATAGGCGTTTCAAAAGTGATTGGAATAAATGCAGCATTTTATATCTTGTAACAAAGACTATTCGGAACCAACTTAATGAATTTGGTGATCTTATAAACTATTGTTTTTATGTATCTCAAATATTTAGTTTTACCCATCCCCTAAACATGTTCCACCAAGTTGCATTTATCGAAAAGAATGGTGGTTACGTTCTGTTCATCAGTGTAAACTTAATCAAGAGGAGTCAAGACGTTTAAAATCAGTCCATTCGGCTTGCACTAGTATACTTTATTTTCTAGAGAGTCAAGAAGTAGTTTTTACTGATGATATCTCTCGACTGTTAATTTCAAGCATTGATAAGCGTTGCATAAAATTAAGAAAAGCAAGTCACATTTTTTTTATATAGCAAAATACTTAATCTGCTACAGTGCACTTCAATTGTTCTTTCGTTAGAGTTTTTGTGATAACTTCACAATTTTGAAGTGTAAAGGTCGAAGATCAAACGATTTACATTACGCCCAAATAGAATTGTTGCACGGAACATTAACCTGAAAGCTGGAAGCGTTTGCTAGGCAATGTAAACGCAAATTAGGTAGATTCAATTACACAAAAGTGGCAACAAAGGTAAACAGGCTTTCAAAGGATTTAATCCAGATTAACAAAATTCCACAAGGGCGAGACCAAAGGCGCATCACTTTATCGATTAAGCCCTTACCTATCGAGCAACAAACTTATCCGGAAACAAAAGGCACATTATACCTTCTACATTATCAATGACATTACGTGCTGCCGTCGTCATTACCTTGTGTGTACGCAGCGTTGAAAATAGCGGCCTGACAGATACGTAGTAAGAACGCAAACGAGCAGCGCCATTGAGCTGCAAGGGCAAATCTACGGACCCATCGCATCAAAATGCAGATTTCCCGTTCGTAGGCGGACAAATTAGGCGAGTTTCCAAGTTCGAGGTGTCGCAGGAGCAGACAAGGAACCGTGTTTTTCCTGAAAATAGATTGTATATGTTGTCTCCTCGATAGCGGAGAGCGGGCATAGCACGACATATCGATTATCTCAGTTAAGCCACCCCTTCCGTCTGCTTCGCAAGCCGTTCAACCCTTGATACACCCTAAATCGCTGCACTCCATAGAAAGGTAAGCAAATAGATCAAAGTACAATCTGCCCCGAAAACTATAAGAAAGAATGCCTTGCAGATTTTTTATTTACTTGACAATCACTTCATTTTTTACAATTTAGTATCCACTTTGGTGCAATACATAGAATAAAAATAAAAACAATTACTTTTAATACAAGACATCTCTCTTCCATCCACCCCCCACCCCCTCTCTCTCTCTTTCTCTCTTTCGTTCTTTTGGTCTTTGGTATATTCAATTGATTTGAAGATTTTACGATTATAGGTAATTTTTTATACTAAATTAAACTTGCACAAGTCGTACGTAAACCAAAGTATTTTTTATTGTATCCCTTGATCCTTATATCCTGATATATATATATATATATATATATATATATATATATATATATATATATATATATATAAACTACAAGCGACATATGGAAAGAACCCTATTGAGCATCGCAATTGAGGACAAAAAAACAAACAAATTGATTAACCGCCAAACAAAAATAAAGGATATAGTTGAGACAAAATGGAGATCAGCAGGACATGTAGTCATAATGAATATGGACCATTAGGCTCATATAACAACAGAATGGAAATTGTCAACAGGTAAAGGAAAACTGGGCGACCTTTAATGCGCTAGCAGGATGACAGTGGAAAAATATGAAAAAAGCATATCTTTACATGTAGATATTTAATGCTGGTTATATAGAGAAGCAAAGAGAAATGGGGGGGGGGGGGTTAATTTTTCCAATTTGGGCAAATCACGTGCTAATGATGTGACTGTAAAATGGAAACACGAATATCACAAGTAATTACAAAATTAAATTTGCAAAAATTGTCAATTATCAGGTAAAAAACTCACCCAGGAATTTTGTAATGCTATTGATTATCCAACCAACACCTAATTTTGTGACACCTTAACACTTGTACTTTTGATAAATCACTTTTCCCGTAGGCTTTTTGTATCATATTAAGCTTCTCGGTTGGAAATTTTTGTGTGTGTACCGCTAATCGATAAAACCTTGACACTGCTGTCCAGACTACAATCAATCCCCACTCTGTAAATAGTCAAAGCAAATGGCCGTTTAACTGACACCCCACTAACCATCAGACTTGAAGACTCTTCTTATTATTACTTTCCAGACGCACCTTTTACTATGAATATATTAAGTAGAGTGGTCTAGAAAATTACTAGAAATTTTTAAAAATAACTACATGACACTAAGCTCTTTAATAAATCATTGAAAAGTAGGCTGATAAATTTATTTTAGCAATCAGAATAACAATACATATTCTATAAGCTAATGTGTTGTCTTAAAAGTTATATCACCTTATCGTAAGATGATGAAACCTCCCCCAATGATGGAGTCGTTGGTCGTTTTCGTTTTAACATTTTATGAGCTGGTGGTTCCAGTAGTAGATGCAATAGAGAGGATAGCTTTTCAATTTATTATGACGCTTTATGTTTTTGTTAATTACATATTTAACATAAAACACTTCATGGGGGATTTGGTTTAAGGTGCACCCAGGAACATACGTTATTATACACAGTATTTTAGATTAGCTTCTCTGAATGATACTTATATTTGACTTTCTGGCAGATCCCTAAAATCTCATCTTCTAAGGGCAATTTAATTTTTTTCCCAATGATCCAGTAATTTCTTTTCTCTCAGATAAATCTGTTTTCTTTTCTTAACAATACGTCTTTTCCAATTTAGTCTGCAGTCCGTGTGTAAGCCTAAATATTTTGTGCTGGTAGATGTGCCAATTGCTATATTATTTAAGTTTAGGGTGGTACATGGTTCTTTTCTGATAAAGTTGATTTATACGGATTTTGTTTAATTGATTCTGACCTTCCACTTTTTTGTCAAGGTTTTTGCTCAGTTTAAGTGAGCTTATAAATAGCTTAATGCTTCGACTAGATTCTTGCTGAATGCGAGGTTAACTGTATTATTGACAAATGTACCAACGGTGGTGTCTGCTGTTGTTGGAAGATTTTCAATATAAATTATGGCCGAAGGCACTGCTTTAAAAAACTCCAGATTTGACGCCAAAGTTTTCAGATATGCTATCATTTACTCTAGTTCTAAAGTCTTTCTCACTCAGGTATGATTTTAGAAAACGATAATAATAGGTTATAGGTAAAAAATGTTTGATTTTGCACTATTCGGTGAGTTTATTGGGCAGTTGAATAGTTTTGTCGAAATCCAAACTGATGCTGAGATGTCCACTCTTCAGTAAAAGGGTCGGTATTTATTCTGTATAATAGCAGTCGCTCAATAGGTTTTGAAGTTATGGACGATAACCTTATTGGTCGGTATATGACGTTATTTTTAGGTTTTCTCCGGGTTTAGGTTTTAATATTAGTTTTTAATTGTTTAGGCCAGTAGTTAATTATCAGTATGCCATTAAATAGATAAGCAAGTAGAACAATGCCCTTTTGTGGTAGTTCCTTAAGAATTTTTGGTGTTGTTTTGTCAAGACCTGAAGCTTTTCTAAAATTTAGATGGTTTATTTTCTTTTCTATTTCTTTTAGAGTAGCCGCTTTAATAGATGGTGGAATTTGAGAGATATCTATCAAATTTCTATCTATTTTGTCATCTTCAATATCATATTTTGAAGTAAATACTTTTACAATGTAGTCAACAAACATAATTTCCTTATCTTCATTACTTCTGGCCCAATGTGAATCTGGCACTTCTTCGTTGTGAATTTTTTCTTGTTTTTGATTGGCTTTCAAACTGAGTTGTCGAATCTGTTTAGTTTTGTGACATACTCTTGAAATAACCTTTCCTGTGCTTTCTTTATTTTTGATCTAAGGTGATTAGTTGCTATATTAAGTGCTGTTCTATCTGTTGGAGCTTGGATCCGGTGACATTTGTCTTTAGCTTTTTTTTATTACTATCAATCTTTTTACCTTTGATGGTATATTATGTGCTTATTTTTGTCTATCATTTGAGGTGCGGCCTGTCGTGCTACTTCTACGATTATATGAGTTAGTGTTGTTAATAGTTCATTATGCCGATAGCTTATCCAGTTGTGGTTTTGTTATGTAACTGGTTGTTTCTTTCTGTACGACAACATTACTAAATGTTGAGTTAGTTAAGGTAAAACTGTCTAAATCCTATTAATTCATCCAAAATTTTGGTAAATCATAATAACTTTAATTAAAGATTTAAATTTAAAATTGTAAAATAATTATTAAAATGACTCCTCCACAGAAACAAAATGCCATAAAAGGCACCGTTGTTAGCTATCAGTAATATCGGCAACGAAAGCTCTAAGGTGCGATAACGGTGCTTCTCTAATGCTCGAAAGCTCCCCAGCTTAGTATTCCGTAGCTCGTGTTCTTCCCATCTTGCGAGGTGGAGCTCATTTGAGCTATGAAATAACTTTATGATCTCCCGGCGCAGACTTTAAAGGGTGACCTCGGCACCTGAGGTTACGACGCTATATCATCTCGTTTGCCAACCCTCGGCGCAAAGACGCAGAATGTGCCCGAAGTCATAACAATGACGGGAATGCAGGTCATGTTGACAGACTTCGCGGCAACTTCGAGCTCAAAGCATTCTGCGGCGATTATGGGGTTTAATTTCAAGTTGCGCGAAGTATGGAGGCACGGCACAGCCGGCCGTCGACGTCATCGGCGAAACCTCCTGCAGGATAATTCCTCCGTAATGGGCCGGCCGGGTGCGCGCGAATGAGTGCGGGAAATTTTCCTTCATTAACATCTACTGCGGGAATTACTCATCGATCTCGGCAGGGCACTTAACTGCCAGGCTCCGGGATGTTTATCCCTTAACAGCCGGTTGCGGCAGCATAAATTACTGCAGTAAGTGATCGCGAAAAGAAAGCTTAATAGATAGATCCAGCTGGGAGAATTCGATGTAAATCGAACCACTTACGGCTGCCATTAGGAGGGATAAAAGATGCAGCTTGTAAAATCACAGCGATAGGCTTTTATTTTCAGTTCCTCTTACAATTACTTGTCGATCTACACCACATACTAGTGTCTGAAGTAGCCCAAAATACTACTAAAGAAATTAATAGAAAAGTAAAAACTAATTTTTTTTATTATGCTCATTGGCTGCATCGTAAAAATATAATAATATAAAATATATCTATATATGTATTTGCGGCACCATTTTTAATCACAATAAATTAACTCGACATTTTTTTTAATTTATTCAACTGCCTATTTATAGTCTACTATTATAAGTTGAATAATGAATACGCTGTATAATATTTTACACAGCATATAAGAGATACCAGGTGTGGCAGAAAAGTAATGAAACTGATTTTTTATTTACCAAAGTTCTTATTTTTTGCAAACATCAATGTTATCCCCTTCAAAATAGTTGCCTTGGGCAGCTACACACCGATAGAGACGTTGTTCCCACTGTTGGTAACAGCATGTCCGTTACACTCTTTTGGATGTTTTCTGAAGTCCAAAAATGACGTCCTTTGAGAACATTTTTCAGTTTAGGAAAAAGTCACAGGAACTGAGGTCAGGTGAATAGGGGGGCCACAGAAATGCCTTTTGAGGTTCCTTTCGCATGTGCAAATATTCAGTCAAAATTTGATAAACGATAAATCTGTTCAAATTTAATTGTTCACTCAACATTCTTAATGTTAAACGACGGTCTGATCTCACAAGAGTGTTCACACGTTCAATGTTTTCGTCGGTTTTCGAAGTTGAAGGCCTCTCTAAAATTCCGCTTTTCCATTTTGCGTGACGCACAACCAAAATACAACTTCACTAATAGCAGTCACAAAAATCACGTAGTTAACGAAACGAATTGAAACTCGCACTGAGCTATAGGAGGGTATTTATACACGTACTCTATCAAGGACAACAGCGTAGCGTTGCCAGATCGCTTGCAGTGTTGCCAGTCTCATTACTTTTCTGCCACACCTCGTATAGCCATCGCTAGACTCCCAGATGAAATCTTCATGCAACTGCTAGTCGGATTAACAGTTTTACAAGGTACTTCCCATGTCCTGTTCACATATAATTGTATGCGCTTGCAAGTCTCCAGATTTTACTGGTTATTTATAGAATTTTCAGATCTGTGCGAAAAGTGTCATTTTTAATAAACCGTGGCATGCGGAGAGTCTTGGATTGAAACTGTTGCAGTATATTGGTGTGAGATGCCTTTGAGCAACTTTTAAGATGCATGCTATAGGTCCGGATAGACTTTAATAATACTTGGTATAGAGCAGCCTGTTTGAGAGGGAAAGGTGGAATTGATGTTCAAGTAACCAGTACATTTGTTTGACTGTTAAGTCCAGCTGTTTCCTTTTGGCTTTTACATGTGCGCTCCATGTAAGCTTTTCATTGAAATACGTCTTGAGATATTTTATTTCTAATTTTATCAATTTTTGAGTGTTGTTGAATCTAGTTCACTGATGATTATTGCTCTCCACTTGTTGGTCTAGACTTGTAATGAAGGTGGTATTGCAGGTGTTCTGGTGCTATTTGTGGTGCTAACTACTAGTTAGCCATCTCATCTTTAGTTGGCAAGACGGAAGATCAGATTATGTAGGGAAGTAGTTTTGCAGAACTCCGGGCGTGATTTGGTAGTAGCCTGAACCTCATTATTGATCTTGGAAAAACCATTCATTAAGGGATGATGTTAGTAACAGATACCTACATCTGGCTTGAAAAGTATAATGTGAATTTGTGTACCAAGCCTTTATGCTTGTTTTATATGTAGAAATGCAACCGAGCATATTTTTCTTATCTCAAGGCTACTTAATATTTGAATAATGATTTGGTGACTGATGTATCGTTGAGTGTTCACAAAATTCAACTGATACGATGGGATTATCTGGTCGAGGTCTACTGCCCTTTTAATTATTTCAAGTAGCAGTCTTCCGAATATTTTTGTTATTAAGGGTAAGAGACTTATTGGTTATTATATTCTTTAATTTTACAGGCTTGGCAATTATTTTTATCTGAACGTACTTTCATTGTATCGAAAAGAATGTCTTAAGATAAAGTTGTGTATAGTATTAAAAATCACAAACACATTTCTAAGATGGTGTTGCTATGTTTCTCCTACTATTAGCTTATAACCGTGACCTTTTCGGGTATTTGTGTGTTTGATTTCAGTTAAAAGAAATAGTCCAGAAATACTTAGATTTTATTGTCATTATTTACTTTGAGGTAGAAGCAGAGGGATAAAATCGTAAAATCATTAGCACGATGTTCAACGAAAGTTTCTGCTTTATCTTTATTTGTTCTGGCTTAGGTATTGTCGAATTTTGTAATTGCTACTATTAACCAAGAATTTGTTTCTTACCTTCCATGTACGTGTTACGTGCTTCCATTGATGGATTATGCAGTTGGTAAATAAGTCTGTTATAAAAGATTTGACTTATCTGTTTTTGTTTTTTGCACACTTTGTAAGCTCTGCTTTTCTTCAACAATTAGGTCTCAACTACGGCGAAGGATGTTAGTTACTTCCCAAGCATCTTCTTAAAACACAGTAATCAAGTCTTAAATAGCAGCTTCGGAAGCTCAATTATCTTTAATTATTATTGATAGGCTAAAACTATAATTCAGTAGTTCCTGAAATAATCAGAATCCGTATGTTTAATGCAAAATCTGAGAGGTAGTTCTTTAATTATTATGGTTACACTAACAATAGTAGAAGTAGGAGCTCAAACGGTAGATAAGTTCGGTTTAGTTTAGGTATTTGCTATACTACTTATGGCTGCCTAGTTCCCTAATTTCGGTAATTTGTTTGGATCATTGGGCGAATAAATGGATTTTCCGGTCAAAAAATAGTCATAGTTATTTCTTTGTATTACCCTTGGTAGGTTATGTCTTTTTGAATTGATTGCTTTGAAAATCAAGTTATGTTTAACAATCACTTTCTACTGTAAATTTAGTACAGAGAGACCTGAAAAACTCTTCGTATTGTCGTGCCTCGGTGGGCTGTCAAGTACGCACGAAAGATTTTAAGTTTGTATGCTTGAACTTTAAATTTTTCTGTTTAATAATATTATAATTCGTCACAAGTTATTGTATTTTTGACTATCATAGCTAAGCCACAGTGGGCTGTTCCATTTTTATTGTTAACATAGTAAATGCTACAACATTGTATTATCCTGTTCGTTACATGAGTTTCTAAAATAAACAATGTATCTAGTTGTTGCAACTATAGAAAGATTATTATTTCAGAAATGTGATTAGTAATGCTTGATGAAATTATAATTTTAAAGCTATTTTGTTTCTAACTGTAGGAAGCACGCAAAAACATGCAAAGCAAAACAACATTCTAAATTCAATGAGATACATTGATAGCATCTCATAAATGTTCATCTATTGATCATTATTTGATGGATTTTGCTTTTTAACGCCTATAAGTTAATGTAATTAGGTGTATTTGGTGGGAGTCCTTGGTGTTTGATATTGCATAGTAAAAAGTGTTTTACTAAAATAATTCGTCAGTTCTTATTACTTTACAGAAATTAAGGTACCATTTGATTGCAATAATGTGCCCAGAATTAACATAATTGGTCAGGTAGAAAGGTTTAAAAAAACTGCTGGTATAAATATATTTTAAGGTCTAACCGCATACGATGTCAAACGAAGTCTGGTCGTACAAGATCCGATTGACTCAAGAACTTAAGTCTAGAGTCCAACAAGAACTCCGTGGATAAAGTAGTGAAATACTAGAGCTGTGTCTAAAATGTACATTTTTTGAAAGCTTATAAGGAGCGAATGTTTCTATAGTTATTGAAGAGCGTTATCGTAGCATCATAGAGAACTTTTTAGTCTTTCAAATAAAAGAACTTTATTTAAGAAACATGTAAATCGTGCAAATCGTGCGACATATAATGCAGCGAGGGACACGATAGTCGTTTTAAGAATAATGATTACAAGACGATTAATCTTATAATTTGCTCATGTGGTTTAGTCCCCCAAATTACTCGATTTAACTGCTCTGGATTTTGTTTCTGTAGAGATATTTTAAAAATAATTTGAGGCTGCCAACGAAACAATTAGAGTACTCAAAGGTAACATACGACAAGTTATTCAAAGCACACCTATTGCCGCCCATGAAAAGGTGATGGAGAATGCAATTTAAAAATCTAAAATATTAGTTATCAGTGATGGTTATTAAGGGTAAAAAAGATGATTTTATAGACTTATAGAAAATTGGCAATGAGTAATTGCTAAAAAAAACAGCTTAAATTATCAGTAGCTTCAAAAGTAAATTATAATTGTTTTTTTTTTGTTTTAATGGATGTTATTGAGAGTGATTAAGTTATTTTCTTTGCCACATAAACTTCTACTTGATTAACATATGTTTATTTGAAATGTAATGAAACTTTTACATTAAATTAGAATATTATAATTAGAAAATCATTAAAACTTCAGAATCATATATTTGTCTATTCCAGATTTGATTATATCCTTAGATATGAAATTTGGTAGAAGTAGGGATATTGCGTATAAAATTGGCATAATAATATTCTCAGCTTTATTTGACACTTTTAACTTATACGATGTCTTACACCGTGTAAGTTTCCGTAGCATTCTTACGTCGCATCATCGACAAAGGGTACATTATCAACAAGTCAGCCAATTTTCAAGAAGTCATATTGCTAGTCTACATGAAAGGAGTGTTTCTTTACAATAAATAAGCCGCCTCAGTACTACTTGACGTGAATATGGAACCATTGGTCCCAAAAAAGTACTCATTCGCAAAGACCAGTGTTTAAAGCAGTACGCAAGATAACCAACCGAGAGAATCGTTACATTCAGAGACTTGCAAACTTATAAACCGTAATGCAACTTCAAATGTTCTAGCACAATAATGGCGGGGCATATACATGATACCTCTTCTGTTTCACGTTAATCACTTATAATTGAACTAACAGCACAACGTCCTTTTCTACACCGAAAGCGAAAGTTACAACAGGCAACAAAATGGCGTTTGTAGATACACATGTGGCATAGAACCATTTTTTATGAGGAACCCAAATTTTGTTTAAACGATGGTCGGATATTAATACGCCGTAAACGCAGAGAAAGGGAATAAGAAGACTGCAGCTGCAATTATAGATTTTATGTTAAGGGGAACAAGTCACACATTAAATTTTTTTCAACAAAACACAGTGAAAACTGCCCCATGACCGGTCCAATTGCGTGACTATTGACCCATTGAAAATATCTGGGATATTATTGCACTAAGAGTGTAATAGTATCCGTAATCCAACTGAATTACGAGAATGTGTCACTGACTCGATACCAAGAAAAATGGAGGGGATGACAAGAGTCCAAGGTGTGGGCGTACATTATTGAATAAACATAAATGTATATAGACAAATGTTTTGTAAATTTGATTATTTATTTACTTTGTAATAATATACTATAAAATAAATCAGCTTTATTTTAGTTGTTAGTTTTTATTTTTTCTTAATGTTATAAATTCAATAAACAGCATTGTAGTTTAAATCATGTGTATGGGGGTCGATCAGGTCGCGCATTGTCATTTACAAAAGGAACATTCTGAATATCTTAATGTGTTTAAAAAAGTTTTGTGGTGACAATAGTTTTTACATATTTAAAATTTATCATAGTTGCCTAATTGCCTTTTTACAAGGCAAGTGGTGATATTCTGTTGCTATTAAATAAAAAGTAATTTTTACATTACTTTGTGAAGTTATGGACTACAAACAACATACAGAATATTTATGACATAGCTATATAGATATTATTATTTCAAATTTATTACAAATTACTTGTTTTCTACTAGTATGTAAGCTGAATAACGAAATTCATTTCAACAATATTACTTCGGGGTTTTGGTAATAAAACTTCGTAGACTTCGAGAAAATAAAAAGATTCCCTGAGAAAGCATAATTTAAAGAACTCGCTTGCTGTCGATGCTGAAGCTTCGCGGCTAATAAGGAAATAATACTGAGTCTGGAAAAAGATGCTACACAGAGCAAGGTGTCAAATATTTGTCACCGGGAAGGCATAAAATTGACACTTCCAGGCGAGGGATCGGCGCCGAGCCGCTCCCGTAATAAGGAGCCGACTCCTCCGGAGAGCACTTTTGAGGTCGATGGCGGAAAATCGATATCGGCGTTTGAGAAAATTTCCTCGGGCAGTTTTCGAGAACAGGCTGCGGTAATTGATTGTCTTGAGAGATTAAACAGTTGGAGTTAGTGAGCGAACTACTGCAACAGCGGAATTAGTTTTCCTGCCCGCTTATTTTTCCAATTACCCGGAGGAATTGCAGCCTTTCTGCCGCCCGCCTACACCTAAGCGGACCCGAACATAATTTTGATCCCGTCGATAGCAGATATGGCAATAAAATTGACTAATTTTGCCTTTCAACAAAAGCGATACGTCACTAAATTGTCTTTAATACGCCTTCATCGAAAAAAAAGTAAATCGATACATATATACATTAATGTCTCCTCGAATTAAAGGTAAATTCCTTAAAATAAGTGAACAGAATTAAAAAAATATTTTCCATTTATAAACTTTAAAAATTTATATTTATAATGTAACAAACAAATACTTCATACATAGTATTCTCATAAATACTGTTATATGCTGATTAGAACGACAAAATAAAACAATTTACTATTTTTGTATAATATTTTCAGTATTTATTAAATGCTCATTGGTAAGTACAATTACAACTGATTTAATCAAAATGGACACCCTTATCTTCTACACAAGCTTTAAGACGTCCGGGTCACTTATCTATAGCAGCACACACTATATCCATTGGAAAAATATTTATTGTAGCCATCAGTGCTCATTTCAAAAGTCAACATTAGAGTGTATTTTTTAGCAAATTATACCATACAAAACTGGCCATAGTAAATAATCTAATGTATTGAAATCTGGGTTACGAGAAAGCCAAGCCTATGATGTTATAAAACGAGGTACATTGTTAATTAGTCAAGTTTTGAGTGCTTTGTGGGTGGGTACAGAGTCTTGATCAAATATCCAGGGCTCATTTCAAAAGAGCGTGCGATTCAGAGGTTGCACTACACCTTCCAAAACATCCTGTTAATACACAGCGGCAAACGTTTTGACTCACATTTCACAGAAACGAATATCAGTCACTCCATCATAACACTCCCACCAAACCATTACAACTGCTGGATGATGGTCTTTCTGAACCCTTGGTAATATATGAGATACTTTTTTGAATGATCTAACATATATCCTGTCACTTTGTTTGTTGCAAAGGTCTAAAAAAAAATTTTTGTCAATTTTATTTTTTATTTTCCCTGGAGATGTCGACCGCCCTTAAATAATATATGCCCCATTTAGATCAATTAACTTTCGCCATCATTTAAGTAAACTTTGCAGAAAAAAATTACTATCCACTCTGTTTTATTATTTACATCATCACTAGATATAGCTTAATATTCAAATAATATGGTGATTCGTTCAACGTTAGGGCTATATAACAGCCGACACTGGATATTCCAACACGACAAACTTTTACCAACTTGCTCGAGCAATGTTTCGTCACTCACTAGCATGTAAGCAATGCGTTAAAGTTGCTTAGAGCATAGCCTTTTACCTGTGCATTTCTTGTTTTAACTGAAGCTATAACTATCTACCTAATATTACTGGAAATTTAATATTAAATTATAAAGGCGCAAAGAATAAGGTAGCTAAACAGGACATAATATAAAAAAGCTAATAAAGAGAGAACTGGAAGGTAAAAAGAGGGAGAATAAGACCTAGAAGAAAAAAACATCGAAGAGTGGTGGGCAAGAACTATAGACGGAAAGGCAAAAAAATACACATATTTAAGGTTTTAGATTCAGACAAACGGAAAATAAACGATAACATAAATAACGAATAAGAGCTATAGACTTGAGAGAAAAAATTGCAACTTCAATACTCAGTCGTGGATGCAAGGCTTGAACAATAATAGAAAAATCTGTTGTGAACATCACACGACTTTCCTTATCTTATTATTATATATTATACCGGGTCCATCGTCTCGGCCCTGCGCTGCTCTCGTCCTGGAACTTGTTATTTTAAAAAAGGACGAGGCACGAGTCCAACACTTGAAAGCTGATTAAAATAAACAGTACAAGACAATAATTGACTCGTACTTACAATTTTGCTACGTCACTGAAGGTAACCATGCGAGCTCCTCCGCACGGCCTTCCCCGTTATCGCCTGCGTGCTCCCTCCTAGCTGCCAAGCGCTCCCCTTCGACCTCCCGCAGTCGGCCCGGTAGCTCGCCGAGCGCGCTGTGATTGGTCCGTTTAATTAGTTTTTAATCGGCTATAACTTATTTATTTGACCTCGGATCAAAAAATTTTTGCGACCGATTTTACGACCTTGCGACCAAACGACTAGGCCGATTTTTACCAAAAGCTTCCTACTGCGTCCCCTACCTACAAGTAACTTGCATACCAAATTTCAAGTCTCTAGCTCTTACGGTTCTCGAGATATCCTGTTTACTGACAGACCGACAAACAGACAGACAGACAGACAGACACACACACACACACACACACACACACACACACACACACACACACACACACACACACGAACCAATGGCTCAAACCAACTTTTTTGGTGTCCTGAGGCTATATTTCGTCCAGAAATGTGAAAAACTGGGTAGGTCAAATTTCCGCCGATTACATTACTTTCCTTATTATAGGATAAGGAAAGTAAAAATTCTAATGCAGTAAAGACAGTTAGGTAATGAAAGTTGGCAGAAAAAAAGAGAACAAAACAAAAACAATTACATTAGAATTAGGAAACGAATTAAACACAAAAACAGTAAAGGTGTTAGTGTAACAGAAACAGTCGGAGTAGTTGGGTCACTTAATAAAGATAGACGAAAGCAGTGAAACATTGTTTGAAGTAAAATTAAAAAGAAAGAACAAGAGAGGAAAGCCAATAAATCAATAGAAGCAGCTATTTTAAAAAACATAAACTAGAAAGGATTGCGGTCAAAAGCAAAGTACAAAAAGGGTTGAAGAAGTACTCTTGAATATTTATTTTGACATAAAAAATTATTGCAAAAATTTCACAACCACTAAAAATGAGTAATAAGGCACTTTTTAGAAAATGGCGCTTAAAATTCCCAATTTTACGTAAATTCTTTTGCAAGCTTAAAATGAATAACTTCAAAAACACAGAAATGTGTTACAAAATTGAAATATGTAATATTTAAAACACAAATGAGATACCTTATCATTATAGACTCTATTGAAAGTTTAGCATATAAATTTGCAAGCATAAAATTGCAACTTGCACTTACATTTTACTATTTAATATCTTATTAGGAAATTTTTCTTAAAATTAAAAAATGAATTGAAGTTTTATTGGTTGACAGTTGTTATTTCAAACATAAATATAACAAAAAAAAACCCTCAAAATTACGCGTTCCCACATTTGCGATGAAATTAACAAAATAAAGTAGCTCTCTACTTACACGGGCATTAATTGCAGCATCAGATTAGCGTCCCACGCCCATTACAGCTTTATCTTTACTGCTGCAACACTGCCGCCAAATAACTCAGGTCTATGCTAATTTTTAGACCGTTTAGCCAGTTGATAACTCTTGCGCATTGTGTTAGCATACTCATACATTTAAATCCAGATCTATGCCGAGTATTAATAAAGCTTGGTACCGGCAATTTTCTTGCATCCTACGCTACAACCAACCAAGCCGAGTAATAACGGTGAATTATGTGCAATAAACGAAGAATGCAGCCGCGAATTGCATTACTTCAGCTTTCTACTCCAGCTAGCGCAACGATCCGATTCACTAAACGATGTGTTTAAAGAGAAAAAGTTATATTGCATTATCAAACTTTTGAAATATTCAGAGTTTAGTATCTCAGTTAGTTTGTTGCAAATTAAAAAATATAACTTTATATTTCAACAAACTTTATGCAAATTATAATTCTGAGATTTATGATAATCAAGAAACAGAAACGTAAGTATCTTGAGTAATTTTGCTTCTTGTTTTCTTTGTTATCAATCAGAATATTACAATATATTCGAAGAAATAATTGTGATATAATATTTTATATAAATAATTAACCTATAAGTAAACAAAAATATAGAAATAATTATGAAAAGTGTGAAAAACAAAAAAATATAGAATTAATTTATGTTTACGTAATGAAGAAAATACTCACTTGTTTCACCTCTTCGTTGATTTATTAAATCTTTAGACCATTTCTTCAACGATCAGTAATTGAGTTCCTCATTCAATGGATCGATTGCTTCATTGGAGTGACTTCCAATACATCATTATGCTTTATAGCTTTTTGTTTAATTGCGTTTTTACAAATGGAACGTTAAGATCAACATAAAGAGTATGCTTCAGAGAGTTTTAGATTAAAATCACGGAACTAAATATTTCTATTGTTGAATGACAACTGTAAGCGAAATGGCTACAGTGCAGTACAAGAATTTTTTACATTCATAAGTTCGGTAAAAAAAAGTTGCAACGTCCACTTCATCGTCATTAGAATATTGAACATTCAACGAAGAGCATTTGTTTGATGAAACTAGCCGTTTGTGTAAAAATTAACTGCCTGGCCTGTGTTGACGCATCGTTTAATAATCACATGATACCACCTACAACTGGTAAAGATTATTTGCACAAACGACGAACTACAGTGTGTAAAATTTTCTAATGGTGTACTCAAAAATATAAGGAAACATTCTAACCAAGTGTAAAAAGGTAATACAGTCACTGGAGTAACGTATGCTACGATGTTAAAAAACTGACCTTAACGAAATGAAGATTCAAACAACTTCATTTTCCAATAAGACTAAGCTTCACACCATTGGAATTCTAGTTCCCGAGATCTCCTGACCTCCTACCTTGCGACTTTTTCTTGTGGAAGTTTATAAAAGAAGCAGTTTATATTCTACCTATACCAACAACTTTGACCTAAGAAACTGTTGTTTACGGTAAATGGTATATTGCGGTATTTTTACAAATGTTCTTTCAATATAGTGCGTTTTCTAAACTTTTATGACATCAGTATTGCAAAGTCAAAAGAACGTTTCTATTTCCAGTTTGTTTACCGCAAATCGTTGCCTAAGGAATTTCACCGTTTTTCAATAATTTTATTAATGACTGCAGTTAACATAGTGATAATCATGCTATTTTGTTTAAGTTCGTTGAGAAATTGACTGAAACTATTCTTCAAGTTGAGATCTTAGGTGTTCTGAGTAAGATGGTTATTTCGTTGAAATGGGAGAAAATTCTCAAGAACAAAATCTTGTACCCATGGGTTGTTTGTTGATATGGTACTCTTTTATAATTCTCAATAGATTGCTATATTTTTGTGCAACTTTAAACGCATATATTCCAGCTTAAAGGAAATTTTATTAATCAAAATAAAAATCATTAGAATCTACACATTTTTGCAAACGATAAACAGTTTATTTAGTTCAGCAGCCTAATATTCCGGATGCAATAGAGAAGTCGAAGGCAGTTTCAGCACCGGTACCATTATTAAAAACTTCTTCTAGATAAAGTTGTCGAGATTCTTGAAAAAGTGGTAATCGATGGGCAAAAGGTGAGTACCACGGGTGGTAGGGTTTTGTAACCCAGCTCTTTCACCTCCTGTAACGTCGGTTCTACACTAGTCACTGTAATATTCTTTTACGGCAATTTCATCTTTGGTAAGTGCCGTGAAACTACCTCATGGTCCAACCACTGGAACGAATATTGTCTATTGTTGTAGAAAGTCCATTTTTTTGCCACGCGTTACAATACTATTAAGCAACGGGCACTTTTTGCTCCATAAGAGAAATCTGGAGTAGACTTCGTACCGACAATTTTTTTTATTTTTGTTGGATTTGTGCGTACCCATTTGTCTAGCTTTTTTGACGTGCCAATTGGTAATAGATTTTTAGTGTTCTGCCTTGTTTTTGTAAGTCTATTCTTTTTGCCCTTTTTTACATGTTGGTTATATGAAATAACTTTTTCGGGTTTCATTCCACCCCAAATAATCTAAGTCCAAATCAGATTCACTATAGCTTTTAGTATTTAAAAATTGCTAAGCATGCCAATGAGCCATTTGCTACATTATATAGAATTTTTTCCCTTTCACAAAAGGTAGATGTAATCCACTTGTAATCTGGTGTTAAGCCTAATTACAAAGTCGTTCGAAGTTAGTGCAGCAGACACATCATTAACGATGAATTGTTAATAATATACTCTGCTTTCTTTAAAACAAATTGCAATAGTTTTTCTTTCGTCATTTGAATATAATACCGTAACGTTTCGTACGTGACCTTTTTACAGTAATTTTGATCGATCGAAAACACCCCAATAGGTAAAATGTCAGAAAAATTCCATTTTTGCGATAAAAAAACATGTTTCGACTCAAACGCATTTTTTATTCCAGTAATCCTATATTTTCTAAGCAAGTATTATATCGCCCTTTAAAAGTCTACAAATAATAAAATATAATTAGTCTTACAAATCAATTTTTTCGAAGTACTCCAGTTGTTTTTACAAGACGAGTGTACATAAGAATCAATCCATCCTCGTTAAAAAATAAAAATAATTTGTAGATATGCGTCAATTTTTTACTTCACTTTTCTTAGCAATTTGTATATCATTTCCAAACCATTACCGTTGAGTTTCCTTCACTACCAATAATACAACTCTCAATCTCTCGAAGTTAGCAAATTGATACTTTTGTATTACTTGTATGAATCTATTCTTTCTTTCTTTTTCTAGTGTGACTTCTTTTAAAACTGTTTTATTTTATCGAACCGACCAATGAGAAGCATTCAATCTTAGAAAAGCGAGTCCTGTAAACTTGTCTTTATCTTGAATTTTGTCGCTAACTACATTATCTTCCTTATCTTTATATATACTTATTCTTGTAGGTATTTCTTTTAGATACCTAAATATCTTGTCTTGAAGAGTAGTTTTATTCTCTTGTTTATAATTATTGTAAACTTATTTGTTTCTAGATTTCCTCTATCCCTATAAGTGCCGCTCTTTTAGAGCTACTTGCTATCACAATGTGCTCTACTGTGAAAGAACGATTTAGTTGCAATTAGAATTATCTTAGAAAAGCGAGTCCTGTAAACTTGTCTTTATCTTGAATTTTGTCGCTAACTACATTATCTTTAATGGGCACCCGTCTCAGCAATATGTTGAAACACAAATTGTTTAAAGTGTCTTGCCTCAAGACTGAAATTCTGTAACCAATCCAACATAGCTCCTTTAAGATTTCCAGTCTAATATTTTACATATCGTAGGAATCCAGTCTGCTCCTTACAACTATCAACTATAATCTTGGAATAGACATTAACGGAGCTCTCTTGATAACGATAGTGATCCATTGACTTCCACATGAAAGCGAGCACAACAACTGAACGTCTTTTGGTTATCACCCATAAAAATATAAAGATAGATACTCTTTCTAGTGATACAAGAAGGGAATCATTCCTTGGAAATCTAACATTTAACTATATTAACTTGCCCACTTTCAAAAAAATTCGGAAATATTGTTCCATTTTGCTTTACTTGTTAAGATAGCTGGTTCAGCCTTTTCCCACAAACCATAAAATCTGCAGTATAACCAAAAAATCTAAAATTAAAATTGGCATTTACAGAACTAACGTCTCGGTTGACATTTTTTTTCAATATCAGTAATTTTATGAATACAAGTTAAGTCAAAAATATAAATAATAAATACAACACTCCCAGCAAATAAGACACGAAATAGGTTAAATGTAATTGCAACAAATTTCTTCCATTGTCCTCCTCATTCCCTATATCACCACGTGCCAGCAGGTAATCGATTAGATCGTTAGCTTACGCACCGAAAAAATACATTAACTTCTGGCTGCTTTGTGTGGTATTTCGGCATCGAACCAAACCGTTACGCTGGGCTTTCTATTAACTCGCATGAAATATTGACGCTAATTTATGTACCGGTAACACTAATGTCAGATGATACAAACGTGCATTAAAATGATATTAGCGGAACGGAGACGACCCGCGACGACCCTGTGCTTAGGCAATGCCTGCGGATTAATTTTTATTTCGGCCCGCGCATCGTGAGCGTCGCCTCGAAACTTTTCCCTTGTCGTTATCTTGTAATCTTATTATTCTCTCTGCAGGCCGGGGAAGAGAAAAGGACAACGTATACGAGATTACAACTTTTAAAGAATTAATTTTAGTCGCTCAGTTCCATGCAAAAGTTTAAAGCACATTATGGAAAAATGAGAAGAGGCGATTACCATCTGGCTTGCGCTTTCAGCGCAAAGCAAATAAATTGAATTAGCACTTTGCGCAAACACTGGTTTGTTGCAGCTTTGTTTATATTTGTCAGAATATTAAAGTAAAAGTCATCATCTTAATCGGTTTGTAGTAGAAGGCTGGATAAGGTTAGTTATACGAATAAATCAAATCAGTAATAGTTCTTTGCCATAACTTATCAGTTAGTCAAAAAAGAAAAACATTTTTTCCAACTTTGTTTCTTCGTGGAAGTCATATCTTTTAGAATTATGGATATAACTACATTATTTGACTAAAATGACTTTTTAACTAGGAATATTTTAGACTTTGGATTATGTACAAATCCAAATATAGCCAAATTAGGCAAATAGGATGACCGCAGAATGATTTTAAACTTTAATTTTGTGGTATTTGCTGAAAATGACACAAATCACTGATACTAATACTCTTATAACTGATTGAATTGAAAAATATTTTAATCCCAAAGACAAACTTGTTCATCAAAGTTCAACCACGAGAATTTGTGAAGAGCGTTGGAAGATCGTCTTCATCAAGCAGTCGCGAAGTGATATCGGTTTTTGGAGTTTATTTTCATCAAACTGTTGCATCAACTTAATTTTGTTTCATACAAACGCGCCAAAAACACATACCAACAAGTGAATCGAGTTGGACCGTCAATTGCTTAGAAGAAGTTCCACATCCACCCTACAGCCCAAACACTACTTCATCCAAATACAGCCCCTTTCAATAAATAGAGCAATTCTTCCATGATCGCCGATATGAGTCTTTGTTGAAGAAACATGTCAAAAATTCTTTCGAATAAACCATAATAGTACTTTGATCAGATCTGAAAACTTATGACAAATAATCTTCGATGGTCATGACCTTTCTTTTAAAGACTAATTGTTTTTGTGTTTGAATAAAGTTATGTATAAAAAATGTCATTGATATATAACACGAATTTTTTGACTAACCTTGTATTTTTGTTAAAACTTAATCTCATACCTTAGCGCAAATTTTATTTTTTTAATTTGTTAAGTTAAACTTAAACGCTTCCACATAATCAGTTGAAGTTTTTAGTCAAACGAGGGACATAATCTTGCTGTAAGTGTTTTTCGATCCAATTAATTATATAAAACGTAAACCACTCGTTCATGAAAGACGCTCTATGGCTTCTTTGAATTATACGCATCTTTATTTGGTTATCTTTGAAAAGCACAATTTCTAGTTTGGTTATTAGTTTTTGAATGTTCTAAACTACCTTTGAGTTCCAAAATCCAAAAATAAAAATGAGAAATTTTAAGACTAACTTCCAACCCAAATTTAACTTCTGTTACGTTTTTTTCTAATAAAAAAAAATTGATGTTAGTACACCAACCTATATACTTGCTACGGCGTTTAGTCTCTTATAAAAATTATGATGTCATATTTGTTTTAATCCACTTTACTCTACTTTTGTCCTGGTCTTATTTTATAATGACCCAAGTCATAATTGAACAAATTACTCGCTAATATATGATTATTTTCGCACTGCTGAAGTTGTTCTTTGGTCTAATATTCTTAAGCAGTAGCTACTAAGAATGTTACTACAATTTGGATCTTTTCTAAGATACTTAAATTAATCTACCACCTCATTTTTTTGCAGATTATTTCAGAACTATGCTGTTCTTTTCATATTGTACAAATACTTTTTTTTCTATTTTCCAAACTCTTCATCTAACTATTTTGTTTTTATCTAGAAACACTGCACCAAAGTTTAAAAGTTTTTAAATTACTCTATCCGACGTATTATTACTTATGTATTCCTTATCTTTATATATACTTATTCTTGTAGGTATTTCTTTTAGATACCTAAATATCTTGTCTTGAAGAGTAGTTTTATTCTCTTGTTTATAATTATTGTAAACTTATTTGTTTCTAGATTTCCTCTATCCCTATAAGTGCCGCTCTTTTAGAGCTACTTGCTATCACAATGTGCTCTACTGTGAAAGAACGATTTAGTTGCAATTAGAATTATCTATATTTTTGTAAGAAATAAAAGTTTGAGACTAACATTTTTCGTTCTATAGCAAAATTAATTAGACATTTACTGTTTTATTAGAAACACCATGCTTGCCAACGGTTGGCCTGTAAACCTTTTTTGTCAGTCTCCTGAAACAATATTAATGTAGTCCAAAAGTTTTGGCGTATTTATGATACTGTAATGTGTACAAATTTTTAAAGTTAAAGGTTACATTTTTATAAGCGTTATATACGTTCTAGTAGCTTTTGAAATACTCTTACCTGTTGTATGTGTTTCTTTCATTCTTTTTCCTTAGGAAAACTATAGAAACTTTTGATATTTAAATACTTATACGTTAATACTGAAAAAAAATACCTCAAAACAACTGAAGTTACAAAAGTTGAAAATGCCATCTTAACTAATGCGGAGCAAGAATGTTTAAGAAATTCGAAGAAGGCGAGATGGACTTTGAAGATCAACCACATTTGGATTGATTCATAACCTAGATTCGAAAACACTACATGCAGCCGTCAAAATCTACCCATTCACTAACATTTGTAGATTGTCCACCAAAATCAACTTAACTTCGACATCAGTAATATGGCGTCTTCAGACTCTCGAAAAATTCCATATAATTTTAGAATTTCAAGCTCGACGCCATATGGACATATGCCGAAGACTCCTCAAACATTCTCGTAATAACCATTTCGTTTAAAGATTAGAAATAAACCTACTTTAACGATTTAGATAATCTAAACCAATGATTGGATCTCACTCAAACGCCTGAACCCATGGGCAAACGTAGCCCATTCTTAAGATGGCATTTGGTGATATTTTGAGGGTATATCGAACTGGTTTCAAGCAATAGTGCTTAATTCAACTGATTGTATATTAAGTTGGGGCGAAAATACCCGACAATGGTCAATCAAAAACAATAAAAACGTACATTGAACGATACACAAAGAAAAAAATCAAGAACTTGCAACAATTGAAATTCTACCATATACATCATACAGTTCGGTGTCATTCGACTATTATCTTTTGCACCCAGTGAAACATATTCTGTATAAATGCTGTTTTAAGAACCTGGACAAGTCGAAATAAAATGTTGCGAGTTTTTGCTCCAAAAGACATTAAATAGTGCCGACGCGGGATTGTACAATTTTCAGATTGCTTTGAAATATAAATTCAAATGGCCTTTATTTCAAAAATTGATCTTTGTTATTGTTACATTTAAGTTTAAAAACTAGGGCCATCTACTGCTATCAAGCTACATTTTGAAGATTCAAGTTAATACTATTAATAAGTAGAAGTTCTTTCAAATTGGTATACAATACATCGTGATATAGTATGAAGAAGCCTAACAGCTTTTTAGTGGCAGTCGTCATGAAAAGGTCACAAAACAATACCATAACATTATTCAGTTCTGAGTTGAACAAGATCAGGGGGCGAAACGGTAATATATACAAATGTTGAAACTCATAAACACCTTGGAAACTCAAACTTAGACCAACCAATCAACTATGAAGGTCTCAGCACTCTATATATTATCGTTCATGAGATATGTCACATTAAAATAAAAAAAGCAGGAAACCCCCCCTTAGGGGTGTTCCAATGGGTCGGGTTTATGAGACATTCCTATTCTAATTTTTAATGAGGAGTTCAAAAAAGGTGGTGAGAAGTTTCGACCTAATTGTACAATTGATCACTATACTCAATTGTATATATTACCTCTAACTAAACAAAATACACTGGAACGTCTTTAATGAAACAGGTTTATGAGAATAATTATCTTCTCCGCACGCAAGTTTACGAGTGGTTCCGTTAATTTAAGAACGATCGAACATAAATTGAGAAATATTTTACAAAACTAGGGATGCCGGCAAATAGTGTTCATAAACGTGACCTTTTAAACAAACAGAAGGTCTCTTCCTATTTTATTCCCCGCTCATCGAACAAAGATCATGATTTTTAGTTTCGATCGTTTTCCGTATTTGTTAGTTATTTCCTGTTCCCCTAGCTGAAAATTTCAATAAAAGAAACCGTAGTATTTAAAGCAATCCCAAACTTATTTAATTTTTTGCTTAATATAAATTCAGTGTGTAATGATTCATATCCATTACTTCTAAATGTTTCCATATAATTTATTAATCTGCTATCCTTTTAAATTCTATCTATCATATTTCTAGATTCTATTTTTTGTAAATTAATTTTTTCTACTACGTTTTTATAATTAATGAGAGTTACTAAAATATACAAACATTAAAATCAACATCAACAACAAATAATGATCCATTATTTACAATAAATTCAATGATATTAATAGTTCGTCCTATTAAATGGTAGCTCTTGTAATCCTGATCATTTGGTAATGATGAGTGTTAATTTAATTATGATATTTAATGCAAATGTACAATATTGACATTACCAAAATAAATGAATAAACATTAGATATTGTTAATTTGTAATATGTAAATATAGACATTGCTTATTAGTTCACTTGCCAGGTACACTTCAAATCAAACTTGTAAATTGCGAATTCTGTTTACGTTATTCGATCTATTATTAATGTGCTGAAATTGAAGTATGCGTGTTTGCACTGAATTCACGGGGTTTTACGCGCAATTATACTAACGCGGATGCTGCTGAAAAACTCCGCCCTTTCAGTAAGCTTCACGAACGCAACTCGAGCTTGTCAAGTGCCAATTTCCAGCCTTTTGTGAGGTTCAAAGCTAGTTACTACAACTGGCTGATATTCACTCTGGTTGTCGAGTTTTTGTGTCGCTAAATAGTCTGCGCTGTAGATGGAATTTACAAATTTAAATTAAAACTGCAAAAGCCACACCAGCTTATTTTGCCTTGTGCCTTTTTATCTGCAGGAAAATATTTGCTAGTATTTCAATTTAAAATAAGTATTCTTGATTAGTTTGTCAGTTAAAACGGTGGTAAAACGAATTGCTGAAATAAATAGTCCTATATTTGTCGCGTTCATTGTAAATCATGAACAGTTCGAAGAAAGCGATCATGTTCGCCGTAACTAAAATTTACTCCGACCCCGTCAGATAATACTCTCAGCTTTCCTGATGTTTTCGCGCGCATAAAGCCCGCTCAGAAGCTTTTGTTTTTCGATTACACAGCAATTACGTTCTAAGCATATACACAACAAAGAGAGAGCGGGCGCACAAAACCTATATACTTCAGAGGCATCAATACGCGATAATTACTTCTTTGAGAGCCTTAAACAAAAGTGGTTTGTTCCCCTGAAGGCATCAATAGAGTGTACATCGGGACTCGACGCGAGATAGGTTGGTCGCTGTTTCACGAACAATAGCTCCCAACTATACATTTGCATATAGGGAGTCGTTTTTGCAAATAGTTTTTCACGTCACGTAGGCATCTTCAGTAGTTCTAACCTTATTGAAATACAAGATTAAACTGAAACAAAAGGAGCTTTGTAATAAATTAGTTGGAAGAAAGTGCTGTATAACTACATTTGAGAAAATTCTATCATTTTGAAAATGTATATATGTTTACCTAACCTTTCATAATTTTTATTGTTATTTTAATTGTAAAAAAAAACGTCGTAGAGGAGAAAAGATATGACAAACATTATTGAAATGTATTTCATGTGTATTTTAAAAATGTATTATAGTCTATAAAAGTTTGACACCCCCTAAGTTACACGGACGGATCCCTAGAAGTAAGTAAAGTCTACTTAACCAAGTTCTAGAACTACTTCTTGTTTTGTTTTGATACTATGGGTACGTTCTTATGTATATGTGCATGTATGTACGTGCAACTGTGCGTGAGTACGAGTCCGTGTATCAGAACAATCGTGTGTCTGTATTTGTTTGTGTGTCTGTCATTTGTCTCTTTTTTGTGTCTCTGACGCCTTTACGCCTGTATCTCTGTCATCTTTTCCTTACCTCTGTAAAGATGCACGCGCGTGCTCTTATATGTGTGTTTGCATCTCTACTGTTTTTGTGTATCATCTAAGTCCCTATCGCCTGGACTTATAGTCTGTGTCGTTTGTGCCTTTATCGTCTGTATTTGTGGCTGTATGTGTCTATATATGTGTGTGTCGTCTGTGTCTCTGTCATTTGTATCTATCTCTGTGTGTGTATATGCATATCCGTGTTTGTGTTTGTGTTTGTGTCGTCTATGTTGCTTATATCTTTATCGTCTGTGTGTATCTTTATATGCATATGTGTATAGTATCAAAAAACTTAAATGGATAATAAACAAAGATAGAAATTAATTTTTGTATAATAACAATGTACAACAAACTATTAGTTATTATTAGAAATACATATCAAACTATCAAAGCAAGATATCAAAAAACACAAGTGTAGTAAAAAAGCCTTTATTATTAGTCTCTATATATTTAAAACTAAACCAAACAAAAAATATTTAATGTAAATAGTTTCCTTAGTATACAAGTAATTCTTAAAAGGGAACTTTGTGTTCATTCCATAATGCAATATTACAAACATTTTAATTGAATTAAATGCGGTAGTCGTCACCACTCAAAAGTATGTAAAAAAAATTTCTAAATAAAGAAAAAGATATTTTGATATTATTGAGAAACATTAGAGACTATCAAAACGTTTTTTATACCACAATATTTAATTATAAGATAATTCTAAAGCACTGGACCAGTAACCATTGCCTACTGTTGAAATGTTTGGCAAAAAATCAGTAAGCGGAACATAATTTCTCAGTTGACCTTCATTATTTTGTTACAAGTTGTTTGCAAATAAAAGAAATCCCTATTTATCAAAGTTTTTTTTATAACGTTTTTAAAAACTTGAGATAAATAAGTAACAAAAGTTGACAAAATACGAAGCGAAATTCTAAAACAGTTGCGCTTTTGATGTTCACAGCAAAGAATCATCTGGAAGTAACATATTAAAATTCCATTAATAAAAGTTTTTAACTGAGTGAGATAATAAAAACAAGTGACAAGTCGTTACAATTTACTTTGTTAATGACTTAACTTTCACCTTTTCCTTACTCACACTAATTGTAAGCAAATACAAGGTTTATGGGAGGTTAAATGTGAATTGGTTTCATTTGCAGACTTCAAATCCCCATAATTCAAGAAAGTGCTCTTCCAAATCAAGATACATTTTCAAAAATTTCATTAAGCATTTTATGCCTTTACCATATTTTATTCGAAAACCCTACAAATCTGCCACTTTACGTCTTGTTCAAGGTTTAAAGTCGTATAATAACAACTGCACAAACATTATGTTTTAAAATAACTATCCGAAATATGTTTGAAAATTATAAATAGTCCAGTATCTCAGCTCATATACACGGCTATTCAGAGATGCACTTAAAAGGTAGCGTCACAATGCCACGGAGCAACGAATGAACACCAATTTCTGCTAACATTACAAAAAACAGCAACAAAGACGTATAAAATAGTGATATAAGTGTAAAAAACGGAAGACTTGAACAAAGAATGTGTTTACGTTCGGATCAGATGCTCTCGCCACGAAAAAGTACAATTGAATGTAGCCTTACTAAACTCAGCCTTCGACAAGTAGCACTCTAGATATGATCGAGCGAGTACGATCAAATCGGTGACTGACTCTACAATTAGTAGCGGATAAATTAAACAAAACAGATTTTGTTACTTCGTGTAATAAAAAATCCATCCTTTCTGAAAAACATTTTCACAGGAGACGAGACATGGTGCTACAGATCAATCCGAAATCTAAGTGGTAATCCAAGAGCGTGTGACAATGGTTCTGCAAACGATTCCTAAAAAGGCAGTTTGCAAAAAATTTGTAAACGTTACGAAAAAGTATGTTGTAAAGTATCGCGACTATTTTGAAAGTCAATAAAGGCAATTTGTTTGTATCTTCTACTTTTTTATTTATTCTTATGCCACTCATCAAGCAATTCAGACATACCTCGTATGGAAAATATGTAGGCAAACCATTTTATTATATGAGTGTAAGTAATGCTGACGAATAACAGCACATGTGGACAAGGGATGACGAATAACTACCCACATGCAGCATTACATTGTTCAATCACAATATAGAGTGAAGCAATATTAGCACCACAATGTAAAGTAGAGTATTAGTTCCTAGGGACACGAGATTAAAAGTTCTGGTAGAAAATGATACTAATACTTTATACTGTAGTTCAGTCATACAACAGAAAGCAACAAGAATAGAAGCATGGCCACTCCACTCAGTTGCTACATCATTAAATAACACCGCATCGTAATGTCTTTCCTGTGAGAAGAAGCATGCACCATGTATCAACGAATGATCTACAACAAGTAAAGTAAGTAAAGTAGTTAGAACTCTTAAAGAGAGAAGAACAAGGGCAAAGTATTGACAACAAGCACAAATCAACATGTACAAAGGGTGAATGCCTTGATCTAGCGCCGTCTGCTTACCATATCTTCATCTCTTTAAAGGAAATTCAGCGTGGACAGTGAGGTTCAGCAAGCACAAGTAACAGAAAATCGTAAGTTTCGAATGAATAAAGAAGCTAAACCATATCAAAAGTGCAACACTGTCCAGGGGACTTTGTTGAAAAGTGACATGTGCCTTTGTTCTCCAACAGTGAAAATAAAGTTGTTCTATGAAAATTGCCTTTACTGTCTGGTTGACCTATGTATTTATTGCTTAATGTGGGCTAACTAATTGATTCGCAATATTTATTGTATATAAACAGCCATTAGTCAAAATAAGAATTTCGAAAATTTAAAACACTTAAAAATAAATCTGCTTTTTTCTAGTTGTCTTTTATTGCTGCAGTATTTTAATACTTAAGTAGATAGTAATACCCCAAACTTACTAATAAACGTTTATCAGATTGAAGAACGTTTTCCAATTTAAAAAAGCACGTCAGCAGAGCCTTCTAAATTAGTTCCTTTCAACACTTTAATAACGTCGGCCCGTTACAAGACGAACCCGACATTCGGCGCGTCTTCATGAGACGAGACGCAGCCCAAACAGTTTAGAGCGTTTCCAACAACGGCAGAACCAATATATCAGGAGCGGCTGGCAGCGCGCCTAATCCGAGTTAACCTTTTCCCTAATTCCATACAACCGCTTACCATACAAACTAGTTGATTCAGATGCCGCCGCTCACAGCAACTACATCCACGTCTTCCGCTGATAATCCACGAACTGTGCTCGAACTGATGTTCCATACGTTTTATCAACTATTAACTAATTTGGCTATTTGTCATATTACAGTTTTTAACTATTTTTGAATTTTAAAACTTGTAAAAAAAATATCTAAAAATATTTATATAAAAAAATCTACAAAAATGTTTAATTTATTTTAAACGATTTTTAATCTTAATGTTGATTAAGAATCATCTATAGACGTATAAAAGATCGTATAAAGAAGCACCGAAAATTAAACATGGCATTGTAACTACAGCAGTTTAAGTTGCCTATGTATGGTAAAAAGACTGTGCAGTCTGCGCAAAAATATCAGTTGCCACTATGTCGCTGAATGAAATAGAACGCCGAAAATTAATTTCACACAAACATGTCCACAATACCAACCTGACTATTCGTGGGCTTCCTAATTCTACTGTCGTTTGTACACTAAAACAGTTTAGGAAACTACTTGTGGTGGAAGGGAGACCAGGAACTTGAAGTGTACATGAAATGACAGATCCAATGAAAGAACAGATAGTGTTGTAATTCTTTAAAGACAGTCCAAAGAAATATTCGCGAGAAGTGATCAAGAAAGTCGGTGTTTTAAAGCTTAAATAGCCTCCGATCGGGATGCAAAACATAGTCCCGTTTCCGTAGGTTGTATGAAAATCTATCGACACGATATCAGTGCGTAGTGATGGATGATAAGACACATAGCTGTGTCAACTTTAATTATACTACTAGGCAAGATTACTGAACTGCAAAAAAAGAGGAGAGCAAAATTTCCGAAGAAATTCCTTATTTGGCAAGCCATATGTTGTGGTTTTAAAAGTAGAATTTTCAGCACCACTAGATCTATCAACTCAAACATCTATCGAAAATCGTGTTTTCCAAAATGTTTTTTGCCATTCCTGCAGCAGTACGATGTTAAACCGCTTTTATGGCTAAATCGAAAGCAACAACAACCAAAATAAATTAATTCCTCAAACAGTCCAAAACTCTGGATCATTGATTAACATTGCGCCAACTTGAAGAAAATATTGAAAAAACAAGCACAACAATTCAAACAAAATTTGTGCAAAAACGAATGACTCCAATATGTCGTAAAGTTCGCGCAACGGGATATCGCAATATTCTTGCATAAAGAACTATTTTCTAGCTTAAGGAATAGTATTATGTTTCAAGACTATATAAGTCTAATAAATATATTTCCAACTATTGTGTGTGAATTGTCTCAAGTTAGGTGCTTCAATTTTGCTGGGTTCACCCTTTATGTAGAGCAATGTAGACTGGTATCTATTATAAAGTTAAACCTGTCTGTAATTAATAGGTTTTAATTAACCTTCCAATTACTCAAAATGCAAATGCAAATTTGGAAACCAGCAGAGCGCAAATAAACCAATCCGGATCCGGACTGTAATTGTAAGTTAAAATTTCCCCAATAACATCCAGCACATGAATAATAATACGACTAATACCACTCCACTCCGGGCAGACGCGACCGGGCCAGATTCCGGCCGGAACAGCCGCGAAAAGCCGGCTTCCCGGTTTTACATACTTATTAAATTCGCGCGGAACGCAGTTAATTATCCCTTACACCGAATGCTAATCGACTTACTAAAACAATAATGGAAAATAAAGGAAATCCCGAGGGGAGGAGCGCCAGTTTATCTTGTAGTTCTCGGCGAAATCAAGGTCCTCAAGCGAGCAGCCCGGCCGGCCCAAATGAAACGGTGCCGGCCGAGTCAATTTATGACCTCAGGAAGAACTAGATAGAGCGCGAGATAGCTCTCATTCAATTTGGGAAATTTCTTCCATGCATGCGAGCTACTCGTACACAACTGCTCGTTAGCTCCGAAGTTGTGTCGCGCGGCAAACAAGCAGTTTAAATCAGTTCTATTCTACTGTAAAAAAGTTGCAACAAAGCGGAATCTGCTTCTGAATTTAAGTTTTTGCAGCCACTTCGTGACTCTCACGAAAACTTTCCAGTTTATTTTGTGTGCCTTAAATTGAAATGCGCCATGTATAAAATCTTTCAAATTGCAAAAAGTAATTAAAACAAAAATTAGAATGAAAACTATAAAGCTCAACAATTAGGATTTAAATTTTGTCTTTTTTTGTTTTGCAGGACTGATACTCTAAGATTCTTCCGACTAATAAATATAAAATTCAGTAAAAATTTTTTGGATGCGTGGAATTTTTTATCGTAATCGTGCACCAAATAATTCAACTGTCCAAAGACTTATTACCAAATTTGATAAAACGCGATCGGTAACGGGTGCAAGATCTTGTGAGTATCAGCATGGAGTAAGATCCCGTGAGAATATTGCCACAGTTGGTCAAATTATGGTTGCAAGTTCAAATATGTCGATTTGGCGTCGTGCACAACAATTCCTTCATGCGTGTAAAATTCAACTGATGTAAGAGCTTAAGCTTGCTGACTATATTCACTATCAACAATTCGTCCACTGGTTTTTAGAACATCATGAAGTGCATTTTCAACTCGACGTATTCGTAAACAAACAAAATTGTCACATCTGGGGCTCAAGAAATTCTCTTGTAACTTATAAAAAGCAAGTGCGCCATAAATAAGTCACTGTTTGGTGTAGACTTTGGGCAGCTGGTGTGATAAGCCCGTACTTCTTCAAAGATGATGTTGAAAATGTTGTGAACGGTAATTGTTATCGTTACACAATAATTTAACTTTTTGTATCAACTGGGCAACATAAATCAGAACCAAATGTGTAGCAGAGCAGTGCTCCATAAAGATCCAGCAACAGTCCCTTTACAATTTTCTAATTAGTTAGCTAGCTAACAAGATTCTCATGGTAACTTAATACCATGTAACTTCTTTTTGTGGGTTTGGCATTACCTGAAAACCAAGGTTTACACACTCCACAAACAGCTGATGATCACAAAAATAAAATCCGATATGTCATTAATAAAATTGATCAAATCGTGCGAAATTGAAATCAAACATTTCATAAAAGAAATCGAAATTTACGGCCACAACCGAAATAGCCATTTGTCTGACACAAACTGCCAAAATGTATAGTACCAATATCGAAATTTAGTAAAAATGGCGTTACGTGTGGGAGTACATTTTATGAAAAGAGCATAAAAACATTTTAACTACAATAGAAAACCAACTTGGTGATGACGGTTACCTGTATCACCATGACGAGGCTCCCTATTATAAAGCAAGGTCCGTAAGAAAATTGTTTGCAAACAATAACATAAAAAAATGTATAACCGGTCCAAATCCACAATTTCTGCTATGTTAAGGGTCGCCTAGGAGCCGCGGTGGCTCAGTTGGCAAGATCACTGTTCACTGTTCCTCAAACTCTGGTCATCAAACGAGCCAGCGCGGGCGAGTTCGAGTCTCGCTCAACCCATGGATATGTGTGATGTCCTAATTTAAGGTGCATGTTAGTAGGCACAATAAGCCATTGTGGCTGCAGTGCCGGTACGTGCGCAATAATATTAATAATAATAATAATAATAATAATAATAATAATAATAATAATAATAATAAAAATAATAATAATAATAGTGTGAATGTTTTAACAAGTGAAATCCATATTCATATGCACAAAAAATATAATATGTTATAAAAAGCACAATATGTTATCACAATAAAAATTCAACACACAAGTATATATGTTATTATTAGAAAATTACAAAAATGTGTTAGGGATTAAGTTAAAATGGTCGATAAACATAAGTTATTTGAATAATACCAGCAGTAACTCATATTGAACTAACTCAACTCCTGTGTTTTTTATAAAGGGCGTTTTAACAAAATGTCTCATGTGTTAGTACAACATACTCATTCCTTTTATACAAATAGCAATCAACGCAAAGACAAAGAAGATATGCCTACATAATAAGATAACGTTTTTGTAATCCCATCTCTCTTGCAATCTGATACGCATAGTTAAGCTTACGCAAGTAGAATGTGATAACTAGGATACATGAAATATGCCAATAACTTGAACGAACAACAAAATGCCAAAAAGACGACTCTCATTCGAATGTTGACCTTTATCTCCCGTGCCTTCTAAAGAAGTTATAGTTAAAATGAAACCAAAAAGAAAAATCCAGAAAAAGTTTTAAGAACTTAGTAGCTATAGATATATAACCGAGGGTGTATAGTGTAGTTCAAAGTTAATTATAAAACATTAATTAAATGAAATAATGTTAAAAACAGTTTAAAACATCAAGCAAAGCAAACGCAAAAATGTTTCAGTATCTTTCATGTAATATCGGTAACGAGATGAGGAAGAAATTATTTTAAAGATGTCAATGATAGTTCCACAATTAAACGATAAAACTATATATCAAGTGAATATCAAAGCAGAAGAATTAAATAAATATTGATAAGAACAAGCTATTTGCCACTGTTTTGCATGCAATTACTAGTAATCAATAAGCAAATAACTAAGTCTGGGAAATTAAATGTTCTTTTTTAAGAAAAGCCACTGTTTGATTAAGCCGGATTATTCTTCTATGTGAGTTTCAATGATAGCTCTGTTTTCCTTCAATGTAACTTTTTGATTCTTTCTAAACATGACCGAAAATAAAATTTTATATTTTTTAACCTACAGCTATACATCACATCAACATGTACCACACAGCTAAAAATGTTATAGGTACACTAATCTGAAGTCTACTTTAAGAAAAGTTGTTATAACTTTTAAACAAAGATCTAAAATTACAATCATTAAATTGATTGAAATAAAACTAAAAATAAAGATACTCAATATAAAATAAAGCTAAATTCAAAACTTGTTGATATACTTAGTTAAGACTATAGAAATTTTGAACAATTAAAAATGCTGCTTTAGTTTTTTCTATGCTAATAAAATAAGTTTTCGTTATTTTTCTTGAATGGCATCTTAAAGAACTATTTATTCTTAGCATGTAAAATAAGTACATCATAATATCAAACTATATGATATAAGTACAGAGTAAATTATAACATATTTGTGGCCCATACTTAACGTCAATAGAAACTTATTATTGAATAGAACTACACCCAACAAATCTAAAGAAGAATCTGTCTATACATTTCAACAGAAAGTAAACGAGACAGCTGATATAAAATGTAGCGTACGTTTGGTTGCCTATCTTCAGGATCGTTTTGTATATCTTACTTTTGTAAGGTCATCACACCGACTTATCTCACTGTTATCATTTATAAATAAATTGTACCACGTTTCCACCTTGCAAAAATTTGAGGAAAGGCGTATGAACAATTGTCAGCCCAAGATGCCAAAAATACTTTTCTGCGGGCAACCTCTCGTATAAAATATTATAACATTTATATGATTGTATGAAGCAGAAATTTTGACAATGGCAAAAAATATTTACAATTATTGGAAAAGGTGTTTTTAAGAACAGTATTAAGTACAGATATCAGAAAATAAGTAAAGATTAAGAATCAACCAAAGTTGAAAAAGAGCCGTAAAAAGTAAAATAATTAGAACATATACCAAGAGCTGACCAACAAGCAACGATAAATTTTATAACAAAATGGATACTAGCAGAACAAAATTTAGAAAAATTTAAGATATCTAAATGAAGTAAAAACTTATTTCAGAGCGATATAAATTAAAAATGCAGAATAAAAAGTGAAACATAGAAAAATATAGGATAATATATACTAAGCAATTGGATAAGTTTTGAATGAGGGCTAGTCTTCTCCAAAAGGTTAATATTAAAAGTATCGTTAAAGCAGCAGATCCTCTGTATGGGATATTAACGCATTCATACGTACATTCGTACATCATATTAAATAAGCAAGTACATATAATATCACAAGTACTTGATATTAAAACATTGAAATCCACAAACATCGGCAATGATCACAAACTATTATTAGACAAGATAAGAATGAGAATACCAAAAATCCAATTCAAACAACATATCTATCAAGAAAAACTTTACATAGAATTACTTCAGGATGAGAGTATAAGACAATCATATGAACAATGACTAAAAGCGCATACTTATAATAACAAACTAATTTCAAATAAATTGCAAAAATAGTCAAAAATAAAAACAAATATGATAAAGGCGTCGAAAAAAGCATTATGATCAAGAAAAGCAAACATAATCCAACAATCAAAACATAAAACACCATGGTTTTGTAACGAAATAAAAACATTATCAAAAAATAAAAGAAAGGCAAGCTATCGAGAAATGTGAACAATATAAGATAGTCAGAAACTAGGCAAATATGAAAATTAGAGCAATAAAGGACGAATACTAGGAAAGACACCGAACAGTTTGAAGAATATCTATATGGGCAATAAACACAGGTGTGGAAAATAATAAGAAACCAAAGAAAACAGGTAAATGAATATGTACAAACGAATAAGATATCCGATGAAACGTGGGTGGTGTACTTTAGGACGTTACACAACAAAGGAGCCCATAGTACAAGATATAACAGATGACACAGATATTAGTGAATGTGGGGATAAAGAAGAGGTAAACAGAGTAATTAGAACACTAAAAAATAAGAAATCACCTGGAACCGACGATAACACAAATGAATTAATAAAATATGGAGGTAACGAATGAGCAGAAGAATTACGCACATTAGTATAAAATGTATTTAATACATCAACAATACCAGACAAGTGGAATACTAAGTGGATACTAACTTTTTTAGCAGAAATTATTGAACTAAGAGATGAGCAACATGGATTTCGGAACAACAGGTCATTTGTGGATTCAATGTTTGTAATCTGATGGATAAATAAAAAACCCTTAAAATACAACAAGCCAGCCTATTTTAGCTTTGTCGACATACAGAAGGCGTTCGACAATTTACAACTTTAGAAAGTAATAGATAAACTGCGAGAAAATAACGTACCAAGTAAAGTAATTCCCACTCATACAGAATATATGTATATAAAAAACTCAAATAAAGAATGACAGTAGACTAATAGCGGAGAAAATTCACATAACCAAAGAAATCAGACAAGGGCACTCGCTCAACCCACTATTATTTAACTTAGTGATAAACAAAATAATAGAATCAACACTTCAGAGGTGTCCTCGCGGATACAGAATGAGAAATCAGGAAATTAGGTTAATTACTAAGCGGGCGATGCAACTCTTATTGCGGTTAATGATATTATAATAATTATAATAATCCTGCAGCGGCTATTATTCGAATTGAGTGAAGCATGTGAGACGTTTGGGTTAAAAGGGTCGGACAAGAAAACTAAAGCAATAACAATCAGTAAATAATTACTACGTTGCAAACTCAAACTACTTGGACCTATAGTAGAACAAGTGATGTCAATGGAATATTTAGGGATCAAAATCACAAGTAATGGAATATTGACAAGAGAGGTTGAATATCAGGCCCGGAAAGTATTAGAAATATCTGCATGCCTAAATAATATCATATGGAACAACAAACATCTAAGAAGGGAGGCCAAAGTTAGAATATATAAATCCATCATAAGGCGGATTATGGCCTACGCAATCAAGACAAGGTCAGATACGGTAAAGTCCAAACAAATACTGGAAACAACGAAAATGAGAACACTGCAAAAATTATGAGCGTAACTAAACTTGACCACATAACAATCGAGAAAATAATACGAAGCTGCGAAGTTCAAAAGATCAATGAGCGGACCAAAAGAAGAAGATTAGAATGAAATAGCCATATATCCAGGATGGAAGATACCAGGACAGTAAAGAAAGTTAGAGATCTATCACCTAGAGAAAAAAGATCACCGGATAGACCGAGAAAGAGATGAAAGAATACGTTGGAATAAAACAAGCTTTAAGCTTATAAAGAAGTAGTAGTAGAAGAAGAAGATTATTTAAATTTAAGTTTTAACATTGCAAATATTTCACGTATGCCTTTCTTGCCACACGACACATGGCTATGCGATAGCTCAATTCGTCCAAGGCACCATATAGCATTTTCCCGTGGATAGACCTACATTTCCTAAAAATTGTTTATTCCTGTTGGCAGTTGAGCCTTTAACAGACCCTCGAAAAAAAAGTTACATTCCGTCAGGTCAGTAAACCCAAGCGGCCATCTACGAAACACTTATTCATTCTCAGTAAATCGCCTAAACCAATAGATCAGAAGTTTATTGTTAGGGTATAAAGGCATTATAGCATACCAATAAGGTGGAGCCTCATGTTGCTGGAATATGAAGTTGTCACACGTAACTTTTTAATATTAAAAGTTTCAAAAGCATTCACAATAAACCTTTATATTGACCTATTTTTGATGCTTCCACTTATTGAATTTCTTCAATTATATTGATAGACGGGCTTCAATACTAGGACCCTTGTATAGTCATAATTATAGATACAAAAAAAAATCAACAGAAACTATCAAGAAACTCCATACCAAAATAAAAAATATAAGACACGTGAACTGAAAATATTCTAGTTAAGTAAAAAAATACGTTCAACCAGAGCACAAAATTAGAAAACAAAATTGACAATCCTGACGCATAAATGCCCACCAGCTCTGACTAAACAAGAGCTTTAACTTCATCTTATTTTACTGCAGTGCTTAGCCTCCAGCACGCCCAAAATTAATCCAACTTTAATTTTTCTGCACAAAAGCTACAACAGTGTGCGCACAAAGTAATTCCGAAAAACCAACAATCACCCACGAAGTTTCATTACGCGCGCACCCCTTTCAAATCTATCCCCCGCTCTGAAGTCTGCAGACGGGCTTTGGCATTCATCATAATTCCGCGTCGCGTCACGTTATCCCCAACGTAAATAGGGACGTTGTCAACAGAATTAAACCCGCGTTCGTGGCGGGAAAGGGCACGAAATATGGCTGGACCAGCCAATTCCGAAGCTATCTAGGAGGAGATTCCCTAAGCCTGGAGCGCGGGGGAGTGCGGCCGCACGGAGGCGGGCGCTTTGGGGGTGCAATCGCGCTCGGCCGCAGTTCATCTAATTTCACTTCAAAATTGCGCTCTAATTGGAAGAAAAATTGCCCGCACGGCGAGGCAGGATTGTTTTGTCTAGCGACGATTTCGTTTTTCCGCGGCGGCGAGGAATTGCCGAAAATCGTTTATCCGCTTTTATCTCGACCGTAATCTTTTAGGAGAGACATCCCAGTCGGGTTATATATATATATATATATATATATATATATATATATATATATATATATATATATATATATAAATTTACCGTGAAAAGAGGCCGTATTTCACATTTTCTGTCACCGGTAAAATGGAAAACCTCCTGCTTCGCGCAAATACATAAATGCGGATCTGTCAGCCGCATTGTCTATAACGAATCCTTAACAAATCTGTTGCATGTTTCATATTTATAGCAACATTCACTGGCATAAAATTTAAATATGTAAAAACCAATAAAAAAGTAGAGTTTCTAGATTTGGTTGTCATTCCACTTTTACTAAATTTCTTTGATTTTGAGAGTATGTTTGGTTACCTTACTATTCCATGTAAATATATAAGATTATATTTTAATGAAAATACTTAGATAAACAGAACCCTAAATATTCATTTGTATGCTAAGCATCTAATTAAACAATCGCCAAATAATTTTTGAAATGCATTTACATGAGTGAATCAAATATAAACTGGTTTTTTTTCTTTATTGGAGTATTATAAAAATAGAAACATACATATTGTCTCGACGTAATTTCCTGGCGCATAAAAACACATTCTTCTTAACAAATGGGTAGCTTTTTGATCCCGCTATTATAAATGAAAGTGGTTCTGACACCAGCCAGTCGACAAATCTCTATCGAAGAGCTTATTTTAATGGTCCAAACAAACGATAATTGTTGGGTGATAAGTCTGGACTAGGAGAGAGTAATCTAGAACATATCCTCGATTTTTTGTCGATTTTAAGCAGCTGTGTGAGGTTGGGCGTTGTCCTAAATCAGAATAACCTCTCAGGTTCGTTCAAAAGTTGATGGAAGTAATTAACGGTCAATCTCGAGACGGCGGCGAATAATGCAAATATTCTTGTCAGTCGCAATGATCTCACACGTTGTTTCCAAACTATATCTTGTCTTCTCAAAATTTTGGATTGATTTGGATCCTCTGTCGTAAGATGCTTTTGAAGAAGCGGTGGTACGAGGTAACCTCGGGGGAAATCCTCTTCAACCATCTCTATTCACTACGCCTAAAAGCCGCGCCCTTCTCCAATCATCTCACGGTGTTAAAAAATCCAGTTTATGTTTGATTCACCCACGTACTCGGTCCCCTAAATTGCGACAATTAAATTTACCTAAAACCAACTGCATAGTTACTTAAAATAACGCATTTTCGCTATAAAAAGGGGTTATGTATTTGTAGACACGTTTACAAAGTAAATGCTATCAAAAGGTAATTGACAACGTTTATTTAGGCACACTGCCTGTTTTTGAAATCGTGTAAATGTTTGCTTAGGACGTTATAAAATTTAAATCTGCATACTTTTAGAAGACGGGAAAGTTTGTCTTCAAACACTTCATTTCCTCCTTTTACTGCCTTTTGTATAAATTTTGGGGGCATGCAGACTTTATACTAAGGCAGCTATATACAAGCGACAATTTCTCATTAAATATACAGAATAACTGGTCTCCCACTCTAGAATTGTATAAAATGACATCAAGACTATAAATACCTCCTTCGTCTTCCATTTTGGTTGTATTTGGTTTGACCACAAGTAAGCATCTTAAAAAATAATGGTAATATAAATACAAGGACAATTAAATAAATTAATTAATTAAATTAAATTAAGTATTGTTATTTAATTGCACCCCATATAAAAAACAATAGTACTACAACACTTTTGTTTTGTTATTTAAATAAAACAGAAAGTTGCATGTTTAGAAAAGCGTCGCGTGACTCAGAAAAAGCGGCACAATTCGGTTAAAAATACCTTGTTTACTAACAATTTATTGTTAACGTAGCTATATGTCGGTTTACTTTTCCTTATGAAACCAAAACCACACAGATTAATTTCATAACAATGACATTTAAACTATTATATGCGGTAACAATAAGTAAGAATTTGCGTAGTATTTTTAAAGTAATTTGTAAGATTTACAGCTTAGATTTTATTTTTCATACAGCTAAATTTAAACAAACACCAGATTTTTTATGAAGACATTAAGAAATATGTGAGGTCATGCAACCAATTGTGCGTTTTAAAAGTAGAATGACAATAAAGATTTAAAATTACAAATTGTTGCACGCTACAAAAAATTAAAAGTTTAGGTTTATATGACAAAGTTCTTCTTATAGGCAAAATATACATCAAAAATTTCGTTTTTATAGAAAATAACCAGATCACTAATAGTAGTTCAAATTCAATATTATATCTATACAACCATTTAAGTACGACTCGTTTTCTGTCACTTGTTAAATTCAGGAAACACGTGACTAAGATATCGGTTAATGACTGATATTTCACTCCACTACGTTGCGAATGGTTCAAACTGCTATACAGTGAGCGTCAGAATTGTTAACTGCATGTTACAATTTTTATTAGTTCATACAAAAAATACTCAAAACTTAATGAACATTGAATACTAACCGTTTTAAAACAACTCTCAAGCGGTCTCATATATTAATTTTTTATTAAATAACAACCCTATTGTTTTATCAATGTTTTTTTAATTTATCACTGTAAAATTTACAAAAGCTTTAATAATTTGAATTTTAGGAGCATACTAACAACTAAAAAATTATTTTTAATGTTACAAATAATTTCATATATATTTATGATTTAATTTTTTACAATATTTTAATCCTTTTTATTATTTTTTAGATCGCCCCTTATAATTTACGCTATCATCGGACGGAATGTATTTCCGTTGCTACAACAAACACAAAAAGAACAAGGACCACACTAAAATGACTTACAGTATTTATTCTTCTCAGCCGCGGCGGAAGCCGACATCGCGACCATAAGGAGTATGGAGGCCAGAAGCACCCTCCAGGGGGGCCCGGGGCCCCTGTTTTCCCGCTGCATGCCTCGCAGACCTCCCGCACTCGAGTCACATCACACCAACGACACGAAAAACTGTCCTATCCTCCCCGTGTCACTGGAAACCCGAAGCGGCGGCTCGACGTGTCCTGGAGGTTAAAAGCGGCGCCGCCGTGCCGCGGCGGTTCCGGGCGCCCCGGAGTCCTGGAGGGGCGCTGCGGGCAGCCGCCTCATCCCCGCGGAAGTTGCAAGTCCTTCCTGGCTTTTTCGCAGTAAGACAGCACTGGACACGGTATGTGTGTTTGTAACGGCACGGGTGCAGAGTGTGATTTTACACGCGTTTTTCGCGCAGGACTGCTACAAAATCGATGGCTGTACAGGCGCCGGGGCGCTCTGGCGGCGTCGGTAGGGACATCTGTCTATAATCCGGGAACGCTCCCTTGCGGAACAAAATTGGAAACTACACTGTTTCAATTCTGGTATCAAATAAATTAAATGCTTCCTATAAAGCTCATAGAAAACAAAAAAGTCATCACTAACGCAATAAAACGTCTAGAATAAAAAAGGTAGAATCATCAATTTTTTCCGTTAGGGCTCACTTACTGACACTGCAGCCTCAAGGACTTATTGTGCCTACTAATATGCACTTGTAGCAGGACTTAAACTAGGACGTCACGTGTATACATGGGTTGAGCGTGGGTCGAACTCACCTGCGCCGAGCACGCAGACAGCGAATCAAACTCTTAACCGCGAAGCGACAGAGAGTCCTAATACTCAAATTACAAAAATGGATGAATTTTTAAAAGAAACAAAAAATATTTTATTTTATTTCGCAAATAAACCCATCCATAAAACAAATACTATCTGCAGCAAAATTCCTATAAAATAAAGTCATCCATTTTTTTGTTGAGAACTTTATTATAAATCAAAATATTTACAATCAATGAGCTAATCGTATTGAGTTTAGAACGTTATCAGACAAGACTTTCAGTAAAATCTACCCATTTAATTCATCAGATTCTCTAGACATTTTATATGAAGTGGTCTAAGGGATGGATCTGTGGTCAGTTTATTCCAAGGTTTCATTTGGCTGACTTCCCAGGGTGGTATGTCTAATAGTATATTGAGGTTAACATCTTTCAGGTATACTATGTGTAGTCAGTGTGTAAGGTACAAGTTAACTCATGATATGGTACTCTGAACATAGTCCGAGAACGCTATATGATATCTAAATTATAATTTCTGAAAAGCAATTGAAAATAAATATCACCAAAGTTTTTGTCATTTTCTGTTGAATTGCTAATTGAATTAGATTATGTCAGATACATTAGTTGGCGTTAGTTTTGTTTTTACAACATCAGTTTTATCACGTTATCCGATTACAGGAAAAAGTTAACAAAAACATTCTAGAAATGGTCTAAATCAACGCTAAGCGACCAAATAATTATTTCTATATTTAAGCATTTCACTGCTACAAATATGACGGATATATATTTGAGCTTTCCTTTTTTTTTGAGATGCTAGATGTTAGATAGTATTAGTCCTTAAAATAATTTTGTCTTATTAAAATTTTATGTTGTTCTTTTTATTTCTTCTCTATTTCTTAATATCACTTACATTATTATATTATATTTTTCAAACACTTCATGTATAGTGTAATTTTAAAGTGATTGGTCAAAATCGTTATTTTCCTATTGAGGTTTTGCTCCTGTACCAGTTCTACTCACCACATCTTTCTTAACCAATCTTACGTCTCCGTTTATTCAGAACTTCCCCTTACTTAAAATCAACGTGCGCGATAAAGAATCGCAGTAAATTCCTTTAATTATAAAAAAACACAACTAATCTAAAATTTTAGTGTTTTAACTTTTAATAAATTTAAAAATACAAATTATAAAATGGTGTATTTTCTTGTTCAATTTCCTTCATTATCTAGCAGCTTCATTTGAGTAATTGTCACATCAAATTATATATTTTGTGAGGAGAGGGAGAAAATACACAAAAGTTCACCAAATAATCCGCACCGTTTAAAAGACAAAACAAATTTAAACCTCAAATTTCATCACTTTAGTATATCTTCAATACAGCGTTAATTAGAATTATTATGTACTTCTGTACTTATTCTATGTAACAGAAAACAAAGTAAAATGTTTTAATATAATTTCAAGATTTAAAAATCTCTTGACTTCAAAAAAAGCAAGAATGTGTGAAAGAGGTAAATTAAAAAATAAGCTATCTTGAGCAAAGATAGTTAGTTCACTACGCCACGGTATACTCAGAGAATGGAAGAAAAACTTGGTTCCAAAAATTGAATGACTCGACAAGAATTCAATAATTCCAAAAATAAATTTAGACGATATTGCAAATGCCAAAAACCTACTAGTAGTGACAGATTGGTATGTACATTTTCTTTTAAACTTTTTATTTAATTTTCTGAAATATTCTAAAATAAATAAATCTTACAACATTGTCAATTATAGAATATTAGTACAAAAACTAAAAATTTTCTACCCCTAAAATATTCAAAAAATATTAAAAAATTATTTAAGCTTAAAGTTAACTGAGAGCTTCTTACTTTTACTTTGTTTAATTCAAAAAATAAAAAAGAAATTAAAATAGAATTTTATTACTGTTAAAAAAGCATTGTTATGTATAAAAAAACAAAAAAGTAGTTTAACACAATCCTGGTTGGCAACTAATTTTGCAGATTTTGAAAAATTTGTGCTATCTGATAGAACAGGTTAGATTGCATGCCAGAAGTGGCATGACTAACCTCTAAGGGTGAAGGAATTTTGGCAGCCTCTGGCGTGAAGATCCCACTCAAATTCCATATTACCTTCAATCAATATTAGCGTCTTGTGAGACTTATTTTATGGTAACTCCTACATTGCTAGCATCCCGACGAAAACAAGCGATACGAGTTGTGATAAGTAATTAGTTTTATCCCTAAAGTGTTCATACTGGGATGATTTAAGTCAAGAGTTTGATTTTTTTCTTAATAACGAGTAAAACAATTTAATAAATTGTTGAAATTTTAATACATACAAACAACTACTACTACTTATTTTCATAACTAAGACACCCATAGGTACAGCCCTAACTTAGCTCTTATAAATAATAAAATCAAAATATCTTCCAAATACTGTAATTCGTGTTATAAAATACTCCAACCTATGCGAATTATATTATACTCACAGTTAGTATTCCATGTGTTCCAAGTATTGAGAGCAAAGCGGCCCTCTGTTCTGTCTGACAAATAATGCTAGTGATTTGTCATAGAGACATCTAGATGATGATAACATCCAGTTTGATTTGAGTTCATCCCACTCAATAGCAAGCTCAACCAGATTAAGTTTTCTATTTTCAACCCGAATTCCAGAAACCCACCTTAAATCAATCTGGTCAAAACTACATCGTTAAATATAAGGGGTTTCTAGCAAAAAGTTATTTTTGGCGTCCTAAACTGACAATTTTTCACCCGATTTCTCTCATTTTGTTCTACTAGTATCCATTTTGTTATAAAACTTATTGTTTCTTATTGGTCAGCTCTTGGTATATGTTCTAACCATTTTACTTTTTGGTGCTTTTTACATTTGGTTGATTCTTAATATTTACTCATTTTTTGATATCTGTACTTCGTATTGTTCTTAAAAACCATTTTTTCCCAAATAATTGTAAATATTTTTGTCATTGTCATAATTTTCGCTCCATACAATTATATAAATATTATTAGAATATTTTATACGAGAGGTTGCCCGCAAAAAGATATTTTTGGCGTCCTGGGCTGAGAATTTTTCACCCACCTTTCCTCAAATTTTTACAAGGTGGAAACATGGAACAATTTTACAAATCATAACGGTGGGATAAGTCGGTGTGGTGACCTTATAAAAGTAAGATATGCAAAACAATCCTGAAGATAAGCATCCAAACGTACGCCTAGAGCTCAGTCATGCCACACTACATATCAGCTATCTTTATTTACTTTCTGTTCAAATGTATAGGAGATATAGAATCCAAAAAATTTCACACGGAGCTATCTGGAGAAATCGACCAGTTTTATGAGCATAAATTTACATGGCATTCAACCTGGAAAGCTCTAGGTACAGCCGGGCGCATAAGACACCACTGTGTATGGCATTAAACCTAAAAATTAAAAACGACGTATTGCATGCAGAACATCGCCGATAACCTAGCCGATCTCATCATAGTCGTACTGGATCAGGTAAAGCCAATGACAACCTGCTAACATTGTTCGAAATTTTCTCAAGAGTAATTTAAGATTAGAAAACAAAATTTAGAAATTCAATTAAATCAATGTTTGCCAAAATGTAGGAATTATATGAGCGGAAGTCCTATACTAACAATATTTTGGTATTATTCCCAAGCTTTTTTGAATTACTACCTTCAATTTGTAAAAAGATCTAGTTTTTCTTAGATAAATAGCCACCAAGATTCCTTTGGTATCCGGAAAACCTATATATAGTCTATAATAATTTTCTTCCCTTCTTAGAAATTGAACCGTGTTTTGAATTATAATGTAGTCTTAGCCAGACAAGCACGGTGACTGTGCCTCTGTATCAATTTATTTCTATTTTTTTTAATCTAGTATTTGAGTCATAATTTATAGTATTAAATAAACCTGCAAAGCTTGCAACGCATAGCGAAGAGGCGAAGCAGTCTCAGGTCACTAATGCTGACCTTTGACCAATCAGTTTGAAAATCACTGGCAAACAAGCCTTTTTGGTCACCTGTCGATTGGTGAAAACAGAATTTGGAAATTCCTAGCCGTTCTCGATGCCTTCGGGATAGTAATCTTCATGGTCGGTATTGGGATAAAAAAGTGTTGTTACGACGTGGTAATAAGGATAAATGGCTTTAGGATTTAGTAGTATTCCTGGACAAGCGAATAGTAACTAAACGTATTATAAACCCACAAATCAAAATTTGAAATTTTTAGTTAGAAAGGAAAAATCTTCGTTTGTCAATCTAAGGCTAAAAGAACTTTGTTGTTCTGACTATTAATCACGAAGGTGGGTCTGTTTTAGTGTAGTGGTGCTTCTCTTCGGTTGGTTTGGGGAACCGTATAAGAACATTATAAAAATATTTTAACGGAAAACGCCATACCATCTGGTTTGCGAGTAATCGGAAAGAGATTCGCGATTACGCAAGATATCAATCCTAAATATACCTCAACGCTTTGCAAACAAAAAAAAAACAAATCAAAAGGCTCAAAATTATGAGATGGCCACTACAGTCTAGATCTCATCCCCATAAAGTTACTATGGGATTAGCTGTACAGAACAAAAAAAAGAGCGTCCCACATCCAAAAATCATCTTTGGAGCCTTCTCAAGGCACCAGAAAAGATTTAACACTCGAGAACTTAAAAAAATTAATTGAAAGAATGCTTAGAATCGTAAAAGTAGTATTAAATAAAAAGAGCGTTCGTTTCTTCTAGTGTTTATAATAATTTTTGTTTATTTTTTGTTGTAAAATAATACATTCTATAGTAATTTGTTTTCATATATTAAAGTGTATAAATTTATTTCTTACTTAGTGTCCATACTTCTATGAGCGGTAGTATATTTCAATTAAACGTAGTCTTATCGCTCTCGGCAATTTTGCTGTAAAATGCTGCATTTTATGCACATTTGCTTGTTACCCATTAATCATCATTTCCAGATTGAGATATCCTATACAACATATGAGCATACGTAAGAACTATTTAACAAAAAATGGTAATACCCCCTTCCCTAAATACAAAACAGTTCCCTTTTAGTATTTAAAGTTTTAGTTTTTATTTTGTTTATAATAATTATGCTATAAGTCTTAATACCGAAATATTTTTACAGGTAATCTTGAAACAATCGCTGAATTAATCAGTCAATGTGCAAATGGCTCTATTGGAAATTTTATCTATTTCCAAATTAATATTTATCTAGTCAAAAGTTTTCCCATTCCCTATTTGTTCCACTAAAATAAACTACTCGTTGACAAGACATACATTTTCACAAAAACCACAAGTGGTATTTCTAATGTAGTAGCCGTTTTTTGAAATGTTTTAGGTATATTTTTTCGTTTGTATGTACGACCAGCCTTATGGAAAATAAATGCACGAATAGTATCCAAATATTATTTCTGTTGCATTTTCTTCTCCAAATAAAATAATTTCTTCATTTATCAACAAACTCCCGGCGGAAATATAAGGTAAATAATATGTAAAAATTAAAATTCAAAAATTTAAAACAATATATTATAGAACAGTCCCTAATTAATTACAGGTGAATAGCAAGGCTAAGTAAGTTGCCTATCGTAGGTTATATTTCGATAGATCTGATAAGCAAGTTACTAAAAATTTAATTTTTGCTTCTCAAATAAGTTCCTCGCCAAAGGACAATTGGCGCATTATCTACACAGCGAATAAAAAAAATCTGGATGGAAGAGATGAAGTTCGATATTAGTCTCGAACAGCCCTTTTATTATGCATTTATGCAATTTATGTAAACTTCGTTCTAGACTAATATCGACTCGCTTTATCATAAAACTATTAGATTATTTATTGCAAAAGATAGCGCGATTGATATTCAGAACCGTTCAGCACCTACACTCAACCCGGAAGCAATAGCGGTTAGATAAAGGTAGAACGCCGTTAAGTTTGCAATGAAATGTCCTTACTCCAATCACATTTTACAGCAACATTCTTCTATAATGTAAAATTGCTCCGCTATTACATATTGTAATTATTTTATAGAATTTAGCTCATTAATATGTAAATTAGCTTTAAATATGTTTGAGAAAACGTTTGAGTAAATCAACATCAGACATCAAATGTATGGATGTTCAAAAAAAAATATCGACCGAGTCGTTGGAACAAGTGCAATATCTGAAAATAATTTATTTGGAACGCGAGCTGCCTGTACACGTTTCAGCATGAGGGTGTTCGACATAATAGATTAAAGAGCCGAAAAAAGAATGTAGCGCATATTTGATAAGACACGAAAAAGCGGTAGCCATAGTTGGGTCTCGAATACCAGGACAAAACCTCCATAGTTCTGACTACACAATCTGGTACGCGAGACCAACTAAGGTATCAATATATCACAATTAATCTGCTATTTGAATTGTTTTTCGTGTTATCGGCTCTCGAATTTTCGAGATCTGATAACGTCAAGTGCTATAGATCCGACGACCGCCGTAAGATGTCGTGTACTTGCTCAAAACCATAAAAGCACCCATGAGGAAAATTTGAAAAAATCTGCAAGTTCAGCGCACTACAAAGACAAAACATTTTTTTTTCTAATTTTACTCTAACTACAACCTTAGAAAAATAAACAGTGACAGTTTAATAGTCTGTCTAAACTGTGTAAAAATATTTATTGGTGCTGGAAGGGCATATTCCAAGAAATGGTAATTTTTTAAAATTATTTAACATTTAAATGCTATTTTAATAAATTTTTGACTGTAAAAAAGAGTTTTTTAAACAACTGGTTATAAAATGTTAAATTGTTGATAATTTTGTTTAATAATTAACACAAACAAATTAAAATATTCAAATTTATTTTTTCTGAAGTTCTAAACAGAAATGAGGAAAATCTCCGGGCTTTATAATTTTTTCATCTGATGAAACTGTTTTTTGGCATGTCTAATAACATAAATTTGTCTTTGATAATGGAAAGATACATATTCGAATGACGCCTATAAATTATTCAACGATATTATCATATCGAACTCTATAGTCACCATAATCGTCCAAAGAAACATTAGATTCTTCCTCAAGTTGAAAATATTCAGTCAACTAACTCTGTACCTCTATTTCACAAATTTGTACAAAGACTTAGTCCTCTACTCGCATAAAATCTATTTATCACAAGAATCCAAACCAAACTTACTAACTAGACTTTAGTGCAGCTTAAAGTTGACTAAAATTTCAGTCAAAAATCATCTTTTTGCTTGTTATAGATACCCAAGATAAGTTTTTTCAAAGCAAGTGATGAAACAATTGCTCTGTTTCACAAAATAGTGACGTTAGTCATCCGCTAAGATCATGTGATTCAACATTTTTAGACTTTTTTGTGGAGTTAGTCTAGTCACTCGTTTAGGTCAATGAGGCCAGAACCATGAAAGAGTTGAGAAACAAGCCTCATTTATGCCAAAATGTCATAAAAACTGAGTCTCTGAGACGGGCGCGTCTTGAACGAAGCCGTGATCTGAAGCATGTCTTATAACATCAAAACAAAGATCCTGAATGAGAATAAAAAATATTTTTAAAGAAACTTGTTACAAAACTCGACGATAAGCTTCTGCAGGTAAAATGCAAGTTACCTTATTTTTAGAGTTGCATTTGCACATAAAACAATCCGCGATGCAATAATGACGTCAAGCGGCTCATCCGTCTTTATTCCAGATTTAGTAACGACTGTCAAGCGTTTGTCGCTGCCGTTGCACTGCAAAGCACTTTAGCCGTAAATTAGCAATGGCCTGAATGTTTTAGCGAATTCAACTTTAACGCTAACCTGCTTGGCAAGGCTACAAATAAACGCGGATTCCCAGCGCTTCCAAGACTGCGTGGCGCTTCAGCCGCCAGGAAAAATAAGAGAGCACATTGGAATTCTCAGACGGGGAGAATGTGCAACAAGCGATTTGTTAGGAAGATGCAAAGCGCCAGAAGAATTGGATTATGCAACACATGCAAGCGCGTGTGCAGCTGTTTCGTGCTAAGCGAATCTTCAACTACTCTTTTCTGAAGAGAATTTGTTCCATTCGAATATTGTATTCTCAACTCCTCTGACATTTTGCTGATAAAACGCACATTTTAGACTGCTTGGCTGTTCTTATTGTAAGAAATTCGATAAAGGTTGACCCTAACAACGAAATAGGTCATTTCTCGTAATAGTATTTAATGATGTGTAAAGGGCTACAAAATTGTGCGTCATAGGACACTATTCACTAAGAGGTTTAATTAATACCTTTTGTCCATTAGCTGTACTTATTTATTTTTTGTTAAGATTAAAATTATATAACTAAAATTTATTTACTATCGATTTAATTGTTTGTAGTTGGGGGTATTGTTTATAAACAAATTTCAAAATTTGGTCCTCAAAAAATTGACATGAAAGAAATAAAACAAATAATGTGAAATTAAACTTGAACTAAAAAATAAGGAATAGCAGCAAGAAAAGAATTGATGTATTATAACGAAAACTAGAAAAGCAAGAAAAAAAATTGCATCATAAATAAAAGTGTAACCATAAACCAGGGTGATAAAGGAAAAGAATAGATCACAAGAAATAACCTGAAAATGAACGTAACAGTCAAAAGTATAAAAAGAACGGGTTAAAAGGTAACGTCATTTTTTGAAACAGAAATTCAAGATAAGACAAAAAGCTGCTAATAAAAGAAAAACAAAGTAATAATATGAAAATTGAGCGCCCAAGAGTGTTTGAGTAATAAAAAATACTAGTAGAATAGAAAAAATCACAGTGCAGTGTTAGATAGGAAATCAAAAGCAATAAAAGCACAGAAAATACAAGCAACTCCGGCAAATGATACAGTAGATAAAAATAAAGATGACCAGAGAATACAATTTAATTTAACAAAGCCCGTATTTTATACAAATAACTGCAAAACAGTGAACAAAAATAAGAAATATAAAGTTACATATAAGATTGGTATGTAAAACTGCATGAAAGTTAATGATAAAGAATGTGAATTAGTGCATAAATTTTACAGTTTATTGGACTAACAGAAATAAAGAAAAGAAATAAACGATGCTATTATAAAGTGGAATACCAAAGAATTGCTGATCTAAAGCATATAAAGAATGTATTGTGGTTAAAAAATACCTTAATTTTTACTTAGCTGGTAATTTATATCTGAAAGATTGATGACAATAAAACTTAAAGTTTTTCGTCGTATTTAATTTATGGACTAAGTAAAAATGAACAAAATTTCAGTTACCAGATAAATAGAAGCTGTAAAGGAGATGTATATGTTTAGATCTAAACTCAAAGGCAAGTAAGGCAGTAAAAAAATATCTAGAAATTAAAAAAAAAAGTTGGAAAAGAAAAACTCAATAATAATGGTCATAAGCTACTATAATTCTGTACATATAATTTAATTGCATTTTATCAACATAAACACATCCGGTTGTGAGAGTACGTAAAGACTACTGCAGATATTAAAATATATGTCAATTAAGGAAGACATACAGCTAAAAAAATAATATAAATTATATGATAAGATTCAAAGACTAGATGATAATGAGTTTAACGACTCTATTGCTGCAAAAATCTTTTTTGTTATCATATATTTTTTTTAAGCTTTTTTTGGTACACTTAGAACACAGAAACCGATGATTACCGCATTCAATTTTCTAATACACTTATCCGCGCATTTGGCCTTGCTACGGTAGCTTCTATTCACATGTTTTAACTATAACTTTGGCTTGTACATTCTAATCCATAACATTTTTAATCATTTGCTAATGCATAATCGCTGCTATCGTTTTGCACTATATATTTATAGAAATGCAAAACCTAGTGATATATAAGCCTGAAATACTGCACAACTTGTAGATGTCTCCACCTTAAGCGTCCTAGTAAGAGTATATAGTTCATATGGGTAGTCTTTAAATATTGGGTACCACAAAATCCTCTGTGTTTGGTTAAGATACCATTAAGCTAAAAATTAAATCATAATTAAATAAAGAATAAGTTGAATTATGATTTCTTGCATACGGTCGATTACGTGGGCCAATTGCACTCAATGAAAAAATAGATAAAATCTCTATTCAAAACACCTCCAGTACATTAGGACATGTTTATAGAAAGGCATTTCCTGTCCCTCTATTGATTAAAACGACTAATCAAATGGAAAATCAGTGAATTTCTAATAGTAACAACAAGGATGCGCTTATGGTTGGAAAATAATTGTTTTGATTTTTAAAAATTCTAGTTTTGATTTATTGATAACTATGTGAAGTTTTTAAAACTGGTACCTTTATGAAAATTTAAAGTAAAATTTCTATTCTTATAATTTGAGTATTATTCACATAGAGGGTAGAAATCTGAGTATACGGTGATGGAAAGCAGCAGCAATCAAAATATTTTTAGATACGGTTAAGAATAATGGAAATAAAGAGAATTTGCTCAACAAAATTCAGCAGTGAGAATTATTTCTAAAGCGCATGATTTTATCCGCTTTTATCTTCCAATTGGGCCTTCGCCCACTCCATTTCACTTCCTGTTTCCGAAACAGGAAAAGCTTCTTCGGCACCATAGTGGACGTTTTCTTCATCATGCAAATTACTAATTTCCATTGCAGCTCTATCGCGCAAATCTTCCTTCAAGGCCTCTTTCTTTTTCAACTCTTCAGCCACTAAGCGCGCTAATTTTGGAGCGTCCGCCCCATACATTACATTCACCACCTTTCCTTTCTAAAAAATACAACAAAATCATTTATGTTGCGTTGCCTGAAAAGCTAATTCCACCATTTTACCACAATAAATATCCAGGTAGGTTCACTCCTGTTCCTGAACTCCTTCAAGTCTGCTACGGTGTCAGATTTCGCCTAAAGAACGTTTTAAGTTATTAATTATGCCTTAAGTGTCTGAAAGGGTGCACTTACGATAGCCAAATTGATACTGTACTCTATAAAAGTACGCTTTATCGTTTTCAGGTTTCGGATCATGGCTTTGCAGGGCCCGCACCATTCCGAATAGACGTCAACCACTGCAGCGAAAAGAGGCTTACGAAAAGTACGTATTAGTTGCTCTAAGCTTTACCTGTAAGCCCCTCTTTATTAAGTAACTTTTCCCATTGTCCGCCAGTATTTATTTCTTGCTGGAATGGCGGTCTCGTTTTAACCATCTTTCTGGTCTGAATTTTGGTGTCAACTGACATGTAACTTCTAGATGACTAATTAAATTGAGATCGTTTATTATTTACGTAATATACAGGGTGAATCTAAATATATGCGACAAACTTTAAGGGGTAATTTTAATCATAAAAGTTCATATAACTAAATGTCCAAAAAGACTTAGTTTTAGAGTTGCAGGATGTTTAATAATAAATTAAGAGTTTGTATATGATAACTTACACCATCCAATATTATAGTTAAGTAAGCAAAAAACAATCAATCTAGTATTTGTTTTGTAAAATATTTATTTTAAAATTATATCTTTGCTAATAACATCACAAATTAAGAAAAACAAATTTATAAAATAAAAATTTCGTCAAGATCAATAGTTTTAGGCAATGTTCCAATAATGCTAGCTGCATTTCCACGTTGGATAGCTAAACTCATTCTTTGTCTCAGGAATGATTTCACTATTATTGTCTCAAAGCATTGGCTCATTAAACTTAATTGCCAGCTTCTGTTCTTCAAAATGAATTACACAAATGCTGAGATGTGCGATATGCTTTTTGTTTATGGTTTTGCCTATGGCAATTCACGTGCAGCTACACGTATTTATGAAGAAAGATACTCGAACCGTTTAATCCTGCATCATTCCACATTTACTCGTCTTCACCAACGTGTTAGTGAAACGGAAAGTTTTAAAAACATACGGCTTATAACGGACACCCTCGCATAATTAGAACTCCACAATTGAAGGAATGGTGCTAAACGAAATCAAGGAACATCCTAATACAAGCACTAGAAAAATACGTCAGCCCACAGTTTGGAAGATATTTAAGTCTCAACAGTTGTATCCCTATCACATTCTACGAGTACAGGCACTTTGCCAACCGATTTCCCGCAGAGTGGCTTAGTGTCAATGAATGCGCCATAAAATCGCACAAAATCCTTAGTTTTTGGCGCAACTATTCTACACCAACGAGCCTACTTTCTCTAGAAGCGCTACTATTACTTTCAATAATAATCACATATGGGCCGAAAAAACCCGCATGAAACATTGGTTATCCGTCATCAGTACCAATTCTCAGTTAATGTATAGGCCGGAATTGTTGGAGATCAGTTGATGGGTCCAAATAACTGCGACTGCTATTAGAAGAAGTCCCATATCAATTAACTAATAGTTTCTTATTTTGTTAAATTAAATTAATAACACAAAAATGTCAATATTACTCTCCATATGTCTCATTGTCAACAAAAACCAAAACTGAAATTTCAGTAACAGTTTAATATATATATATATATATATATATATATATATATATATATATATATATATATATATATATGTATATATATATATATATATATATATATATATATATATATATATATATATTATGATATGATTACTGACCTTGGTCCTTTCAAGGTTTTTTTTCATTTCACCTTGATGGTCGAATATCTGTATGATGAGATAATTGACCATCAAGATGTCCATTTAATTTCAATGGGAGCGGCCATCTACATTGTTGCGAACTCGCGCCAACCAAACTACCCATTGTTAAGCATCCAGATATGGAGTAACAACCACCAGACAGGCAGGTGAAATTATTTCAAAAAAGAAATTTCTCCCAAAAGTCTGATACCTGTGAAGCGGGGTAAATGCGGCTAGTGTGATAATAAAGATGGTGTGTGTTATCATTCAATATTTTGCACATTATTTATACACAGCTGATTAAAAATTTAACCCTCACTTATAGTAAAAATAATTAATAATCAAAACTAGTATATTTATTCACTATTAATAACTCGCAAACGTACAGAGTATACTTATGTAAAACAAATATTTCTGATTAAATCCACAAACAAAAAACTACTAATGATAAACATGGTTAGTCACTCATCGTCGATATTAAATACACAGTAATGTTATACATTTTATCGGGTTTGTCCCATTTGAAATAAATTTAAATTGTTATTATCATTGGTGCAATTGTCTTTTTTGCATCTTGTTAGATATATTCTAATATGACTGATCTTATTACAGCTTGCGCAAGCCAATCTGAATGCCATTTCCATTATGCTTGAAAGTTGTTTTGTTCTCAAGACTTCTTTGTTTTCTTACAAATTAAGCTATATCAATGATGTTGTACTCATCCCTTACATCCTTGTTTCTAACTCAGTCTTGCCTTGCTTTTCCAACTAGTGATCTTCTAATTTTCCAGTTGTTTTGTAAATCATAAAAACTACTGTCTCTTTGTTTGCTATATCTCTCACTTTATTAGTAAACCATAGTGTTCTGTTTTTGTGTAGTACTTGTGTTCTAACACTTTTCTTCCCCGCCGATTCCTCTGCTTCTTTTGCACTATCTTCATTAAATATTGGCTTATGTTTTAGTATTTTTAAACCATTAGCATAGAGTTGTCTGGTAGTCTTGTTTTCTAGTAACTCCATCTTGAACTTTTCCATCTGTTTTAGGTCAGTTCGTTGTTGTATGACATATCTCACTCACATGTTGCGTAAAACGGGTCTCTATATTGGCCTATATTAAATTAGGTGTCCTCACATTTAAAATCTCAGTTAAGAAGTGTTTGCTTGATATTATATTGTCTGGTATCCTTAATCGCTTATGTATATATATATTTGTATTTCGTATCATGGTCAAAGATGTTATATATACGTAGAATATTTTGATCACAGAAGTCGGTTAATAGTTCCCCGTTGTCGTTGGTCTCTTGCTGATTAAATCTTTGCTTAACACCTTCCAAAGATATATTACTTACTCTGCTTTAAGATCGCCAATTATCATGACTTGGTAATTGTGAGAATTTTTGTTCATGTTTTGCAAGTTGTCATAAAACCTCCATCTTTCTCCCATTGATTTAATCCTATCAGGTGCATGCATACACGCCTCCATACATCTTTGAAACTACATGCAGAAGCATTTCCATTCTCGTGCTTGTATGTTCATTTTTTTCTTTTTTCGCTATATACCAAAATGTAATTCCAAATATATCTGTTTTTTCTTCGATAATCTCCATCAACATTTCTTGATCCTTATTGTATAATAATTTAACGTTCCATGTTTCCATTCTTATAATATTTCTACCTTTTATTCATGTATTTATTTTCATAATTTTCCATCCATGCTCGAGGCTTTCTTTGTTATTATCAACTGTTGTCTATTTATAGTTATTCCTGTGCCATAAGGCTGATATCACTATTCCTTGATCATTTCCTAATCTAACACGGCGTTGTCATTATCATGATTCATTTTACTACTAACCCGGCCCATCAATCCTCCTCCTTTTTCCGGTCTTAAAATGCTCAGAAAAGATAAAATAGTTTGATAGAATATTAAGATGGCAGTCAAAAATAACCAACAAATATATGAGGTAAAACAGTTTATCTGATAAACATAAACTCAAAAAAAAAATGAGCTTGCAAATCTAATATTAATTTCCTATAAGAAAAGGTATTATAAAATAAAAACATACCACCTAAACACTAAATTTGACAGTAAACATTATAATAATGAATGCTACTAGTGGATTGATACAAATTTAAGCCAAATATCTTAAAATGAGGAAAGTTTCAGATTGTATTTCTCATTACACTGTTGAGTTATATGTACTGTATGTATTTTTGTTTGTATGTTGATTGATAACTAAACAATAAAATGAGTAAATAATCTTGACCGGAAATTAAGGTGAATGCACTTCAAATATCCTGCCGAAATATTCAAATTGAAACTTGTATATATTAACAATTTTTAAATTATTGATATAATAACAAAAATATGTATGACATTAACCTTATACAAATATGTTAAATAAAATCCACAAATATTAGTCACGTCGACTTGTTAATCCAACAAAGATTAGCGTCGCCATGTGACACGCTTTGTTTAAATAATGTGTGATAAATAACGCCACGCAAGGATCGTGGTATTCCTTATCTTTATTTTTATAAATAGCTTCAACTGGAGAAAAAAAGTTTTTGTTGATAATTAGCGTGCATTATCTGGTTTAAGTACAAGGTTTTATTAGAGAGTATGTAATTTATTTAAAAAATTGTATTGTTCTGCGCAGTTTTAACCATATTAACAGAAAACAAAAATGTTGTAGTTCTGTACTACATGAGCACTATATTAAAATCAATTTCCGGCTGGCTAGTAAAAAGTTAAAAAGTGAGAAAAACATATTTCTGTTGCATTTTCATATAATTCCGTTAACTTTATCTAGAGATACTTCAAAGGGCTTAATAGCCATTCACGTTTTCATATTCCTAAATAAATACTTCTACCAGCGATAGTGATAACAACAAAGTTGAAATTAATTAACTCTTACAGCTCTAATAATAAGTGACTACAATCCATAAATATGTTGTGTAAAACATAATAATATTATGGAGCCGCACAAATTAAGCACTAAAAATATACGAAGAGATCATGTAGTAGTTTGTAGAGAAGACAGGGTTATTGTTACTGACTAGGAAAAAACATGTATGCATTGCGTAACACTTGATATATAAAACCTTAAATAAAATTAAAATTAAAGTCAATGACTTTCGATTGTGACAGATATATATGAATACAAACAGTGGTCTTTAATATATGTAATGGTGTAATGATACTATATACTTTCACGGAGAAGACTGTAGGTACAGATTTCCTGTCAATACATAGAATAAAATGAAATAAATTTTATATTATAAAGTTACCCAAGAAGTGTGCGTTCAATATTACAAATATCATTTTTTATGCATGAATTTATTCAGAAACAATAATAACTAATCTTCAAAATAAAGACTATCATCCTCTACGATTTTTTCCGTCGTTCCATAAGTTATCGGATCTGATTAAAGGACAATTCTGACTCTTTCGAATCAAATAATTCTTAAAATGGTTCTTTAACTTCATCAAAAGACTCAAATCGGCGACTACGCGAGAAGCATTCCATTGACTGGAGCAGCGTTTGTACCATAGACTGGATTCGGAAGAATCTCGACGAGAAATCTCGACCCGCTTGTTGGTTTGTGCTTTATTAAGTTTATGCGGATCATATCAAGACTTCTTGTAAACAAAATTAAGTTGATGCGACTAAAATATAATATTATAAAATTCAAACAGCTAGATATAAGAAAAACGTAATGACAACAATTAATGCAAAATTTAATATCACATAAGAAATGGTAAATACAAAACAAAATTAGACAACAAAAAAACAGTTTAACAATAAGTTACACATTAGACTCACAAAAAAGATTAAAACAATTAACTTTTGAATTACGACAAAAGCTGCCATGAAAATAAACAACTTAACTTACAACCTTTTTAAACTTAATATACAACTAAAATACAGTTCGAAAAGACTGACTCAATTTATCTTTTATCACATCACCAAAAGCGCCCATTGCCAAAGCAGAAGATCATTAGTCTCATAAACTATATATTAAGATCCCGTTAAAAAAGATCCTAGTAAAGAAATACAAAAATATAAAGATAGAACTGAAGAAACAAAATTTCAAAAACGTCCTAAGTATGAGAGACGCCCCTTTTCACTGTATAAAGTGTAAACAATATGTTTTGTGAGTAACATAAAGATTCCGACAAGTAGATATTAAACGACAATAAAAATAATACAAAAAAAATAAATCATTGTCAATCTACTCTCGAACTCAAAAAGTTTGGGACCCACAGACGTGTACAATAATATGTAGGACAGAATTATATACTGTTACAAATTTTGGTTAACTTCCACTAGAAAAAAATAATCGGGAAAGTTGGAAGAATTTACAAATTGGGATTTGAATATTGAAGGTCTTGGCGAGGCAAATTTCGACCAAAATTTTCACAGAGATTTGCAAAATATTTCACTGAACTTACAACGCATTTTAACAATACCAACTCGGTGTGCTTTTTCATAGCATTTTATATTTACTAATCAATAAATAGTAGATGACATCTGTCGAAGTATTCAAGTTGGCTACCGGAAAATTAAAAAAAAAACTCAAAATTTTAATCAGGCGTTTAATTTAGGCCACCATTTACAAAATAAACAAATTAGTTACTCATAATAATAGATAATTTTATAATTTGCCAGGAGACCGTTTAAATGTAAGTGAAATTAACTAATAGGGAAACTTTAAAATAAAAACTGCATGTGAAGATTTATTGCAACTAAGTGCTTTAATCTCGGCAATAAAAATGACAGACGTCTATAAACAGTGGATTTAATTGCGCATCATTTAGCAGATTTTTAGAACTTAAATAACGGAACCTACTTTTGTCAGTGTCTGTGTAACATATAATATTTTACTTAGTTAATGGAGGTCGTTTAGAAAGACATACAAAATTAATAAACACACTTTCCCAACAAAAATGTGTCTGCACTATACGCCATACTCATTTTATTTTCCTTTTGTAAAGAATTAATTAGTCAAGCTCTATTTAGAAAAGAATAACATAAATTAGCACTATTTTTCTATTTACTACTTAGATGTAAGTTAAACAATTTGGATCTTGCTAATATTTACAACCGAATTAATCTAATTAAAGTTCTCCACTTATATACTTGCTTAACTAACCCAGCCATTACGACTATTATCTACTGTTATCATTTTTTTTTAAGTAAATAATCGTTCAATAGAATAAATTATTTTAATTTTAATTTCTCTATTTTAAAAACAACTGTAAATTATTATTCATAAGACATTCACATTTTTACATCACAATTTAGAAGCATAACTAATTTTGTTTCATAATAATGTAAATATTTATTAGTTGAAAAATAGTTAGCAATACGTCTTCATTAATTTTTTGTAAACCTGTTAATTTCGACCACATAGTTTTCTATCAAGTGAAAATGTTAAACTAAAAATAGATTTGTTTATGATTTAATAAGTCATAGAAAAAATAGACCAATGTAAAAATGTGGACATTAAAATGTCTTGTGTCAAATATATCACTAAAATCAGGAATCGGAGAAAATACTTGACTTGAGACGTAAAACGAAACAACGCATATGGAAAGAAAAATTTTCTAATCAAAGAAAATAGATAGTATCAGAAACAGAAGCCTCGGTAATAGATGGCGAAGAAACAGGATAAAATTTGAAACATAGGATGTAACATCGTTGACGGGAAAGAAAGTGAAATAATTGGTGAGAAACCAAAATATGAAATACATCTAAATATCTATAAGATAACGAAGAAAGGCGATATTTTAAAACAATTAACAAATCACCGACAGGTAATCGAGTAAAGACATGGAGAATTAGTTAGTGCTTGCATTTAATTAGAAAGAATGATAATAAATTAACATCCAGTTAAACAAAAGGTAATAGCGGTAATTAGAACTACAAGGTGTAATTTAAATATACGAGACAGAAAATACCAAAACCCAAAGCAAGAAAATATTCAATTAAAAATTACAACGTATAACATAATAATATATAAAATACCACATGATAAGAGAGCATTATTTAATAAGAAACATAAATGATAACAGTGGGACGGTGCTAGTTTTCAATTTCCAATATAAAATACCTGGTTTGTCACAAAATAATACAAAAAAATAACTAAGAAAAGCGATTTTAACAGCGTGCATTAGAATCATGAAATATGCTGTATAAGACGTAAAGATTATAAGGTGAGCAGAATTAAACAACAAGTACATAGTAATAGAAACTACATAAGATAAAATCTGAAGACCTTAGAAAACACTATGCAAAGAAAAGAATATATATTCAATCTAAAAAAAATTGGACAAAATAGAGGAAACAGACGTTGAAAAATCATTAAACAATAATAGAAATAGAAAACCGCCCAAAATAACATTTATTCATATAGCAAGCAAGTTAACAAAAAACGGTACACAGTCCAGCAAAAATCAGAACAAAATGGCGGCATAAGAAAATCAAGCAAAATATAAAAGAAAAAAAGACGCATGGAAAGAGTGCCTTAGAACAAAAACACCAAAAAATGACAGGCCAAAATGTTATGCAAACGACTAACGTATAAAAGAACAAAATATCGGCAATAACAAGAAATAATAGAAATAAATGTCAAAATATTAAAATAATGGAGTGAGAGATGTATTAACTAAAATAAATGACGAAGTAACGAACTGACACCAAAATCGTTTAAGAAAGAGGTCCTGTTATGTGTAGTTAAATCATATACAAACAGAAGTGTTTCATTTAATTTATTGAAGCATCATAAAAATACAAGCAAAGTAATTTTTCTACTTAATCTACATAACCTTTTGCTATATTAATACATTTTTCCCTATGGATACCAGCCAATCATGCACAAACATTTCAACAGCAACATTTTCATCAAATTTCTGTTTTCCAAGTGCTTCTTTTATTAATCCAAACAAATTATAAATGCAGAAAGCACATTCTATATTACACTGAAATACCCTACTCCAGTGTAATCAAGAACGTATCCTCAATTTTGTGTCTATTTTAGGCAACTGTATAGGACCGAGCTTTGTCATAAAGTGAAATAACGCCTCAGTTTGCCAAAGCACTGTTACAACTTATTCCAATCTCAGATATAGTTTCAGCCGTCTGTCATCCCCAAAGAGACAGAAAACAATGCGAATATTTTCGTCAGTCGTAGTGATCCTCAAATGACGTCGTTGATCTTTAGTATTTCAGTTTTGCAATTACTTCTCGTTTATCCAAAAGTATTTATGCCTATATACATATAAGTCTTAAACGTGTTGTTCCCAAACTATACGCCAAGTCTTCTCAAAGTTTTGGGTGGTTTTATGTTATAATCAATTGCGCAACATATAATTTATTGATTGAATATGTACAAAACACTGTACAAATGACTTTAGCTTCAGTTCAGGTTCTTCTAGTGGAGAACAAAAACACCAAGATCTTCTTCGGGTTTCCACCGTGTTGTCACCAAGGTTAGTTTTAGTGATCTAAACAGCAGCATCATGTGATCTACGTATTAAACCAGTGTAATGTCGGAACAGGACAAGGCCTTGGGAGGTGGCTCACACCCTCGAAATTAACCCGACACTTCCTTCTGTAGAGAAAAGATCAACAACAAAAATTTGGTGGAGACCATCGTGTGCCCCAGTCAAATACGTCACACCTTATGGAAAGCCTTGACCAATTCAAAAAATACTACATCAATATTGCGTACCACTACTCTGAGAAGGTGCAGAATGATGGAGTAACCGAAATAAAATACTGATGACCCGAAATTACTTGAAGGTCTTCTGTCCTCAGACACTTGAGGATCACTTACTCCACAAGATTTTCCACAGTTGACAAGATACTGTCCTGGAAGAAAGTCTGAGATTTTTCAAGCTTGGGTAAATTAAATATGACCACCACTTTTCATGGGCTCAAAGCCACGGAGACGGAGGTAAGCATTGGTGATAGCAGATAACGCAGACATTTGCTTCTTGGAAAGAAGGAGGACTTCCTTGAAAGTTACTGGATCCAACTGATCGCAAAGCGCCTACCCCTGAAGATGACCTACAAAGCGGTTGACGTGGTCAAGGTCGGTATTGCCTTGCAGTTGAGGTCGCGCTGATGTTCCAGGGTGTCAGCGAAGGCCTCAGCTTTTTATTCGAGCGGTGTGAACGGCGTCATGCTTCCCATTCTTCTAAGGTTGTTGTTCAGAGAATTCCACTACCACAAGGTTACGGTTGTTGGTATTGACCACGTGGATATTCCTTGAGGATGCTTAAAATTTCCGTTTTTTTTGCCAATACTACCACGACGTCCTCTTCGGCGTTTACGTCTTGGAAGACGATTCGTATTTTAACTCCGCGACGACTCAACGTAGGAGTAGCTCAATACTTTTAAAGAGTTGCTATTGTCAGTTTTAAGTTTTGATAACAAAATAACACTTTTTATTGAACTATTAACCAGTAAATAAATACATAAAGCTTGATATTTGTAGTTGTTAAATAAGATCCGTAATAAATATAAAGAAAATAATTTCTTTTCATTAAATTAAAATACCTCCCTGATTTTTCTGACAGATAATCACTCTATTGAGAAATTTTCAAATTATGTTTTAGCGTAGACGCGGTCTTACTGTACTCGATTATTTGATGAATGTTTGTTTGGTTCGTCTTTCACGGAACTCCAAAGAATAAAGTCTGAAAATGTTAGGTTTCAAAATTCAGTATCAATTTCAACGTGTTCTAGAATCTAAATCTTCAGTAAAAATTCTTTGCAAAAAACTTTGTAAACGTCTAACTGATCTGAATATTGTCCAATCGAGGTTCTTGAACTTTCAGTAATACTTTCATTGATAGTTTGGACCTAGGCGGCTTAAATTTAACAATTGTCACAAATTGTTTTGTCACAAGAAAACATTGCTAATCGTATTCGCTAAACTACGCAAATTTCTATTAAAAGTTTACGCAATTTTGATGTGTTTTTCTGTAGTAAAACGTTTTATGACTCATTATTAGTCATAGTCTAGACTTTAGATACAAAAATGAAAATTTTTTAACGTGCCAATTTAGAAATCGTGTAAAATTCAAATACCGAACCTCATATTGGGATATCTAAATATTATTTACAATCCTTTACTACAGTAAAGTAAAATTAAAGAGAAAATGATCATAAAGCAACCTAATGAAATATAGAAAAAACAAGATTAAGGAATGAAACAAGCATTAAGAAGAAGAGAATTGCACTCTTGCTAACACTGTTGCATTTTGGTAATCTTCATATAAGATGTAAATTCGAAATACGCAATTATTTTTAGCAGCTTTCACAATTGGTGCTCTTGTGCACTTATTTAGAAGCCTCTACGTGGATTTGAATTCCACGTTGTGAATCTGTAGCTATTTTTTCATTTAAAATATTTTTATTTCTAATAGTGTTAGTAGCCGTAATATTTTTAATCAAAAAAGGGCTGAGCAATTTTTAAATTAAATTTTCATCTTTCATTAAAAGATATTGTTGAAGAAATTTTAAAATTCTTCCTTATTATTAAATAATCCAATTACTCCCTTCCATTAAGTATGTTTTCTCTCCACGCTTGCATTATAATCTCCTGTCAGGAGAGGTTTTTGATATGTTCAGTAGCTCCTCCCAAATTATTTTTTCTCTTCTACTGTCTCATTTTTAGTAGGACCACAAACTGTTATAAATGTAACGAATGTATTTTTGGATATCTCTATTATTACTTTTAAAATTCGTTCCGATATATTTTTCCAATTTCTCACAATTCTTCGCTTAATCTATGTATACAAAGCATGCTAAACCAGCCTGTGCTCTTGTCGTTTTATTAACATCACCAAATATGAAAAATGTCCTTCTTGGTTCTATGTCATTTCATTTTGGTTTTTGTCATTACCACTAATTTTATCTTTGACTTTTCTATTTCTTCTACTAACTTTTCTTTCTTTCTAATTATAGCCTTTATATTTCAAGTTAAAATTTTTCAAAGTTCATATTCAGTTGTATTATCCTTTATCGCTGCGGTATTCTAGATTTTTGACCTTCATTTTTAAATTATTATTTAGTTGTTTTACTTTACAGCTTCTTTGTTCTTATCATCCCAGATGTGCAGTTGGCCTATATCATGTTTAAAGTTTTCCTCCTTTATTAATTCCTTTTTTTGCTATTTTTCTAATTTTAGCCTGTCATTTTGAATATATATATATATATATATATATATATATATATATATATATATATATATATATATATATATTTGTGTGTGTGTATACGTCAATTTCTTGTAGTTTATAATTATTTCTGAATATTTCTTGTTTTGCTCCCCAAAGCTTTAATTTTACAATATTTGTTGTTTTGCATAACTGTTATCTTATTAGTTTTGGTTTCTACCTCTATCTTATCTTTAAGGAATTGAGTAGCTTCTTTTTTGCTGTGTCGAATTTTATTTCTTTTATCATAAAATTTAAAATTATTTTCTTCTTATCTATTCCCTCTATTTGGTTCCACAATTCACAAATCCTACCATTTAATTGTTTTTTCTCGCATTTTCATTTGCTCTTTTTCCTCTCTTAAATTAGGGACTTCGTATTTTTTATAAATCTCCGTTTTTTATTGCTGAATATTTTTGTTTTTGCTATGTTGTTGGAGATCTAATTAAGATTAATAATCTTTTTAATTAATTTTTAAATTAATATTTTTTATTATCCAAGAAACTGCATATTTAAATGTTCTTCAATTTCAAATTTATTTTTATTCTAATCTTATCACTTCAACAAGTATGACTTTATTATCTTCTGTAAACCCCTCAAAAAATTAACAGAATGTATGATTATTTGTGTAAGGAGTAAAATTCTAAAGAGATAAATACCACCAAGGCTGTAAACCAATAACATTTAATTGGAAATGCGATAAGCCCTGGTAGTCTTCTTATATTCCATTTTTGTGGGTTTATAGACGTCATAAACAAGATATGCCGTTATCTCATTAGTTTTTAATTACACTAGCATATCTCTAGTTTATCGACTGTATTCTACTTAGATACGGCATTTTAATAACCAGTCCGAAAAGTTTGGGTTTCACAGTGTATCACCTGGCGGCGTCGTGCGTACAAGTAAATCGAAACGGTTAAAGCGATAAGCGGTACTTAATGAAATACAAATCATCTATTTCAACGCTAAGTCGGCTTGAAGTACTAAGGTTACGCTGGCGGTTTATGGTGCTCGGAAACCGTTCTCGCCGCGATAAATTAATTATGAGCCGTACATCCAACGAGCCGTCGAAAAATTAGTTGGGCCAGGAAGTTGCCAGCATGCGGTTTTACGAATGTGACGGCAGCTGCAGAATGAGTCGCGAGGACGAGGAGTTCGGCTGGTGGCTAGGCTGGGACGCGCCGTCGGAGGAAGACCTGGTGGAGCTGGTGCAGCAGTCCACGCGCCTCTTCGTGGAGAGGCTCGAGCCCACGGTGCAAGTGCACTTCCCCGTTCGAGTGCTGACGCCGCAAATGAGACCCGAAGGAAGCGTCGCGGCCGACGACGAGCTGGCGCTCTTCGATTTGGGGGCGAGGCCGGGCGAGACCGACGGCATCAACTTCGTAAAGGAAAAAATAGTGAAAATGATTCCCTGCGACACCTTGAAAGGCGGACTATTAATATCTCTCGTCGACAGCCCCAGGTTTGGCATGTCGCACCAGCCCCCTTCCCAGCAGCGAGACGATAATGTCCCGGAACTGGCTGCTGGAACGCCCGACTTCTGCTCGAAGGGTCGCCCCTTAAGGGCCACGCGCCGTTTCTCCAAGAAGGCAAGGTCGTTGCTGGAAGAAATATTCTCGTGGAACGACCTTTTGGGCGCCAGAAGTGCGCGCTTAATAGCGGTCGTCGATTCCTCGCAGCACCTGAAAACGTCTGAAAAATTGGACTGCCTGCCGCTCGACCGCCTGCAAGTTAGCGAAAAGGAGTCGTGCTGCGGCAAATTCCTGGAATGTGCCGCCTTGTTGTCCCAGAATTTGCGCAGCTTGAGGGAAAATATTTGGAAGATGCGGCGGGAAATCTTACACATCCGCATGGACTTTCAGGTAAATTTTAAGTTAGAGATTTACCTCTAATTTATTACCATTGATGAGATAAAATATTTAATTATTTTTTATTATTATATATATATATATATATATATATATATATATATATATATATATATATATATATATAAACAACTAAATGAACGTGCGAATAAAGTAAATAAGCAGATATTTTTTTAATAATTCCATATTAGCACGAAACAGCGAACTATCGAGCTTGTTTTAAACAAAACTTTGATCAACACCAAAACCTACAAAAACAGAAATATTTACTCGTTTGTAGTCTAATTCATATTTTAATTAAAATCGTAATTTAGTTAAAATTTATACTTGACTTAAATAGTACACTTTAATTACAATGGTAGCGATAATTATTGTAATTAGCCTTAATTAAAGCACGTTCCGTATGCTGTTTAAATTATTTCTTGGAAGAGGTTCTTTTTCTTTAATTACTTCTGCTTTAGTATTTTTTGTTCTGGTATTTAATCGCCACATCAGCGGCATATTTCAGGCAACCACAAGTTTCCGGAAAGTAAATTCCATTAATCAAAGCAGAACTCAGCTTCGCTTGTAAAATTCTATACCTTATGGGTTACATGAGATGAAAGTAGAATGTATCTGTCTACATTATTAATCACTTTTCAGGTCAACTTTTTGGTCCATCATAAGTGTCAAACTAGTGACATTAAGAGGTGGAATCCCAATCTTCATTATCAGGAAACTTAAAAAATGTAAAGATAAATATGCTTAACCGTTCATAATAAGCTGCAAAAATAATAATGGGCGAAAATAACAACTTTTAAAAATACATGAATAACTAAATAAATTAGCATAAATCAAGCAGAAAAAGTCAGTGTCATTTATTTAATTAATGTTTATAATTCGAATATTTCTAGTGACGTAATAGGATAAGAGCGCATATTATTGGTTGCAGCTGTTTGTCTATCTTTTTATTAATTTATTATATTGATTTCCTTTTTCCACTCATAAGACATATAGCTCTTTATTCTATTGCGTCGCTTTAGGTGGTAAACCGCTTTTTAATTTTTTTCTTGAAATAATAGTTCTTTCAGTATAAGCAAAAATACGTGTCTCTTATTTTTTAAAAACCTATCTAATGTAGAAATTTTTATTTTTTATATTGAAGCTTATCATAAAATACATATACAATTAAAATAATATTTTTTTTTCATTCATCATTTACCAAACTATCAATATGCCTTTAAATAAGAAGAACCCAAAAATTCTAACATAAGCGAAAGTAACTTGCTCTTAATTAAATTGTTCGTAAAATTTAAAAAAAATGAGTCTTTTATCACTATTTTTGCTATTATTATATTAAACTTTGTAATTGTGAAAATATATGCCAAAACGATTGGAGGCTATTATTATAGCTAAAAATATAAAAATTTAAATGATGATAAAACGTTCATGGATTTGCCAACGGAATGGGGATAAAGTCAAAATCTATTTGTGAGAAAAGTTGTTTATTACTAAATCATTGCGGTAATAATAATAATAATATAGCTTAAAGAATGGATTGTTGAATGAATAGTTGTCTAAACCCTTCTTGAGGAAGTAATCATTTGTTTAATAAACCAGATCTTGTAAACACTATTTGACGCATAGAAAGCATTATTAATATATGTCTTTGCTTATTTCAAAAATATGCTAAAATTTACTTGTGGTACGTGATCAGTATGCATGACAGAAGGTTAATTCATTGTTATACTATCAACAATATCTGGAAATGGCGGAAATATATTATTATTACTATGTAAAAATTAGTACGAAGTGAAATATTGACACCTTATACAGTTTTAAGAATATCAATTTTTACCCATCAACGAATGCTCAAAGGTTTAAAAAACTGAAGGTAATTTTTATTAGAGCAAACAAAATTTACATTGGGCTAATTTGATGGTATTATATAATTATATAATACATACCCAATAGAATACATAATCATAATTATATCGCACGATGCGGATTGCACCTATTGGTATTACCCCTATTTGAGATCACGTGCCAAAAACGTTTTAGTTTTTTATTGTTAACACTGATGGTAAGCAGTTTCAATAAAAAGTTGCCCTGTAAATGTACTAGATCACAATGTTTGCTACTTTTCCAATTAATAACATCTTGAATGTAAGGTACTTTGATTGGTGTGATTAGACACAAATTAGGGAACTTTTATGATCATTCTGTACACTATATGTTGAGTTTTTTGGATAATTGCCGAGTTGAACTTACTGGCGCAGCCTCAAAATGAAATGACATAAGTATTATTATTATTACCTTGCAAATGATTAACTTATTTTCCAGCGAATGTTTTGATATTAATGCTATTAATCAGTTTAGTTGTTGTACTTGCAGATCTGTTTGTTTACGTTTTTTGCGCCTTCCACGTTAGTTTGCTGTTTAAAGTTAACCCTTCGTCAAATTATGGAATGTAAATATTATATGCTTGAACTTTTGTCCATTTAAAAAAATCATCTTAACTCTTACTTAGGTTTTGTACTAGTTACCAGTGTTTTTATATAATTAGCAAAAATCACTACATTATGTGCAAAAGTAACAATATTTGTATTTCTCTCTATTGGAAAGTTTTCCATGTATAGGAAATATAATACAAGAATAGGAAACAAAGCACCATCATGTAAAATTCCTACGTTTATTAAATATAAGCTAACTGTTTTACTATTAATTTAATTTGAGATTGTCTATGAGATAAATAAGGTTAGATTAAACTGTAATATGTTTGTGATAAGCTTATTTTGCCTTTTGTTATAAGGTTAGAGTCTCATATGTTATCAAATACTTGGTTTGTATCCAAAACAAAGACTGTTCAATATTATTTATCCTCTAGAGCTATGTCTATTATTCTTATCATACGGTGATATTATTGAATTGTCTAAATTAATTGCCAGGAATCAAATTATTTATTATTTGATTTGTGGGAATACTAGCTCTTCCAGTACCTTAGAGACTATAGATAATAGGCTAATCTGTCTACACAGATGACGTCCACTAGATTTTTACCAGACTTTAATATCTTAACAATTTGTAGGTGCTGTTTTGAGTTATGCTGGCTAATAACTAAATTTGAAACTAGCATTGTCCTTGCTACGAAATATATTTCCAGACACTTTGTGATATTTAGCAGTTTTATTCCATCTTAAACTTCTTTTAATGTAATTAGTATGATTCTATGACGATTTACAATTCGTTGCTATAATAATGATTTTATTTACAAATCTGGCGTAAAAGTATGTGGAGAGAATGTGGTCCAACAACTAAAATTGTTTAGATTAAAAATAATACAAACAAGTAATGATCAGATATTGAAATATAGATATTTTAGAATAACGTAGATAGTGTAAACATTATCTTAGTCACTTCCGCCTTTAGTGCCGTTAACCCACTAAAAGCTTTTATCCTGTTTTGTTAAGCATTAAAAATTCCTCTGTGAGCTTCAAGAAACAATTTTTTATACAGGACAATCAAGTGAATCAATAGATTTGCGACTGGAGACCCCCTTATTTCCTCATTTATATTTATACTCGTTTCTCATCCCTATCCTCTCTTGCTTAGTATTTTTTTTTATTTTTAAAGCCAAACAATGTTGTTTCTTTCCTGATCTGTTCAAGGTCGTAGCTTATTTAATTTCTAAAGTAAACGTCGTAAAGCCCTAGCGAATCGTATTAAAAAACAGAGAGGAGAAAAAGTCGCAAAAAGTTTTTGGTTTTATTCAGGGGCTTAATCTATTAATTGAGCAACGGAGAGTTTTTAATAACACCGAAGATAAGGGTAGTTTCTCTAATTGGAAGAATTATTATTATTAGCTTATTTATATTTTTATTGGGTTTCCAAATGACATGATCATGCCTACTTGAGGTATATATGTAGATATTATATGATTCATCCTTTAATTCCTTCAGTTTTATCCTCAAAATATAATTTAACTGGTTAAAGTTTGTTTTGGAAACAAATAAGAAGCATTTACAAATGTACCATATATATTTATTTTTACTTGGCAAAAATATTTTGTCACACGAATGGGTAGCAATGAACTAATATGATGCTATACTCGAAGGTCATTGCCTGTTAAGAGTAAACAGAGTGAAGCTAGATGTTTGCACACAGAAGCAATATTCTTTGCCAATATAGGAGCTGGCACCTAAGTTTTATAGACTTGATTACTTTTTAACAAAAATATTATCTAAATACATTTTTCTTCCTAATATACATACCATTCGTAACACTTATTTATATGACTATATAATAGCCATACAATAAACTATGAAAACTGAATTTATAGTCTACTAAACGAAATTCGCATTAAGAATTGCCTATCTTTTGAACTTCAATAAAAAAAAACACACTTTTAACGGAAATGAAACGATTTTCAAAACATTATTAGAAGACACTACATATTTTAATACATGTAATAATAAGTGGTTCGTTTACACACTACTTGTATTCAAACACCGCCTTCTAACTCCCCTGACTTGGTCAGTGAAGTAATCCTCGTCCGCACATGCGCATTTTAGTATGTTCTCTTAAACTACCAGATTACGTCACGGTCGCATAATATTTTCGGAACAAACCACTTATTACTGCTGAACGTTACAAACATCAAGTTTTATATTTTAATGATGAAATCAAGTATAAGAGACTTACCACGACTAACGAGCCCAAACCGGTCACTCGACTATAAAATAATGCAACACTAATCACAATGAACGTAACCAAGAACAAGCTGCATTTGTTAACCTAGGAAAATTTTCCATATCCGACGTATTTACTAGACCTAGCCCCGATAGTAATACTATTTAGCAATTTCCACTTTAAAGCATTTAACGAAGATGAAAAATTCTTTTATACATTTTTATACGTTATATGAGATGATATTGATATGAGGATTATTTTGTTAATTAAAATATATTTTATTAATTGATTTTTAATTGAAAAGGAAAAAATAATTAATCCAACCAAACAAGCGTTATGCGAAGAGACATTTTTTGATCAAACATTCTCCAACACATTTGTTAATATTAAGAACAACTTTAATTAAAATTTAACTATATAGCAACACCATGAAATTAACTGAAACTAAATCAAAGTTTTCAATACAACTTCTATAAAAACATTAACTCAGAAACAAACCGTGCATTTCTACTAACCTACTTTTAGGCAAAACGTCTCAAAACCGATGAACTGAGAACCAATTTGAAGGAAATCTTTATTGAGATCTAAAGCATCAAGCATCTTAATATTCTGAGATGTGTAACCGATATCAGTGCAGATATACAAATTTTGCAAGTAAACGGTTTTTGATCACCAAATATTATCATAAAAAACACAATTTGATTAAATCTAATAAAAGTAATAGCTTCTAAACAGTTGTGCTGTTCACATTTCTAAATTTGATGATAATTTCAGGCTAAATAGAATAATCATAAAAAGGATAATTGACATTTACACAGTTCAGTGTCAATCGGTGTGACAATGTTCATATTAAAAAGATAGGTTAATGCAAAAGCAAGAGAGAAATTGTAAAAACTCTCAAAAGTTTTAAGAATAACAAAGTTACCTTAACCCTCATGCAATCTAAAACATAAATAACTACAGACAAATTATTGTTACGTGTCCTCAAATTTCTTTATAAAACATTGTAACACACCATCTGCATTCAATATTATCTTTAATTTGTTTGCAGTGTATAAGTATTTTTCATAGAATGAAATAGACTCTCTCGTGAAACTAGACACAAATTTAAATATAGATAAGTACACAAATATCCACCACTTTTGTCTAGCATATTTGGCGATGGAAGCCTGTATCGGCATGATGTAACAAAGAAATGGCTTAAGGATAATATTACACTAATGAATGGGCCAGCCTAGAACCCTAACTTAAACCACATTGAACACTTTTGAGATGTTCCGGCTGCAATTCTTCGAGAAAAATGTGCTACCCTTTATCCAGAAAAGTTCTGATACCTAATTCGAGTTAATTCTAAAATTTAGGACTGCCTTAGAAGCAAAGAGTGTACCCATCTCGTATTAATTTCAAATACTGGAACTTGTAGCTTAAGATGTCACTCGGCACTTAGCAATTTGTAATTTTATTTTTTTAGACAATGTGTAATTTTTTTGTTTTGATTGTTTAGAATTTTATTTACCTGTTAGCTAATTTTTTATAACCTTTTATTTTAATTATATGTAATAAATTAGTATTCTATTGTTACTAATATTTCCATTTTGTAATTTCTGTTTATTTGCGTATGTTCCAAAACTTCTGATTTCTTAATTTATTTTATGCCGAACTGCCTAAATTTTCCTTTTTGCACATCTCCAATTATTAATTGTTTTAATTATTTTAATAAATAATTACACTTTTGTAACGAATTTGTGATTTGCTAATAACTTGTTTTCTCTTCTATTTATTACCATTGATAGCTTAATTTTTCTAACAAAAAATATGAAATATACTTTCATAGACATAGATAGACCAATGTTACTAATATTTATGCTCCAAAAATAATAAAAATTACAAAATAAAAGACAATTTTTGTGCAAGATGACATTCACGATAATTAGACTAAAAATGATAAAACAGTGGGAATAGAATAAAATTAATAAAGAACTTATAAAAACACAATTACGTCTGTCTGTGGACGTATTTGATATATTGGTAAAATAAGATATGATTAGAAGAAAATATTTTATAAGATTGGCAATAAGGGATCATAATTATACTGCCAAAAAAAAGCAACTTAGCCTTGTGCGAGATCAACAACTCTATTATATGCAACCAGTACAAACCTAACAAAGATAAGAATAAAAAGAATGGGGACACCTGTTTTTATTTTGACAAAGAACTAAGCTGGATTCTGTTTAAATAGAATGTACGAAAACTACATATGTACATTAATAATAATTATTTGAACAAATAAATAAACAAAAGGAATGGTCTATATGTTCATTAGTTTTGAAATAATTAATGAATAATTATGAAGTAAATGTGAAAAAATTGAAAATAATCCAGGTTATTAGACAAATGTATAAGAATTATAAAAATATTGTATGATAATTATTCATAGAAAGATGAGGGAGTACTCTCACAACCACTAAAAATAAAGAAGGGGTCCGGAAGAGTTATAATTTTTTACCAATATTTTTTGTAATTGTCATTGACTAGTTTATAAGGGATCTAGTTTGTAGATGATATATGTTTCAAGGCAACTCATAAACAACAGATACAACAAAAAGCTAGAAAACTGGTAAGAAATACAATAAAAATAAACTCACAAAAAATAAAATATTCTAAGCACAAGAAGAGGAAGAAAATATTTGCCATCTGAAAAGTATAACAAAAGCACAAGGTGGCATAAAATTCTTTCGTTATGTTAAGTAGAGTAAGGATCTTGACAGACATATCTAGAGAGACATACTGAAGATTGTTTCGAGCAAATGTATAGAGCGTCCTACTATATGGAGCCGAAATATGAAAGAAAGTTAAAAAACAGCTCTAGAAAAAGTATAAGTATTTATCAATAAAAATCTACGTATTATATGAAAATATTTTAAGCAAATGAAATTATAAATGGAGAGTTACACAGAGTTACAGTGAAAGAAAAAGTAGAAGCTCAGATGTAAGTAAATCGGATACACTTTCATAAGTCAAACAATAAGATAATCAAAGGAGCACTAAGTTATAATGTACTAAATAAAAGGAGAATAAAAAGACCTATAGAGATGACGGGGCAAACGGCTCAAAACGCATTAAGATAAAATAAATAGAGAATAGAGAAAAATAGGGAAAATCGCGAAAAATTGATAGATAAAATGAGAGAAGAATTTAGGGAAACTACGCAAAACTCGCTTTCTTAAAAATCGAACCTATAAACCACTCATGGGTGGCCTCTTGCTCCTAGAGGAACTTTATGAAGAAGAAGAAGAATAATTTTTATTAGTCACAATCATAATCTGCTTTTAGATTTCATTATTCTATATCAATTCATATTGCAGTACATATCTAAAAACAAATAATTTGAAATTCTGCTTTCCAACCCCATTTATACTTGACTGAAGTCAACAATACTCGGCCACACATCAACTATTATATAGCGTGGCTTTTTTAAAAACAAAATCAATAAATTCTTCTTTTATGCTAATATTAATTAATATAAGTGTTACCCTAAAAATATTATTTATAATTATTGACGTCATTTAAAATAAACCCAGTAGATTTCTGTAGACCCTCAATAACAAAAACGTGATTAGATGATATGAAAGATTATATATTTAATAGAGCACGGCGTTAGCTGGCAGAGAAAATTAATTTCAGCTGGTTTCCAGGCCGAGGACCGTAGAACGCTGCGGCTGCTGCGAGAATCGAGGAAGCTGTCTCGAGAGCTGAGGGAGTCCAATTACCTGAACGAAGTGCTGCTCCTGCTAATGGGCCAGGCGGAAAAAATAAAATCCAATCACTGGCCCTTCAAAATCTGTTCCAACCGGCGCGAAGAGCTAAACCTCGTCATTTAGCGACCTGTCGTTCGCGCAACGCTCCAACACCATGCCGACCCAGATTCAGTATTGTTCATTTCGTTCGGGTTTTTGACACGTTTTGGTTGTGGGTGGGTTGTCTTTTCGGAAACTGGGAGCGTCTTCCTAGATGGCTGGAAAAAAACCCGCGATTCAGTTGCAAACTGAGGTCAATACGGACGAGGAATGGGAGAAGCTCCTTCAAAAATCTGGACTGATAGGTTTGTATCTTTGCAGTATTGTCCTATTTGACAGTTGTGTCCTAATGACACAAAGCTGCTTTATGTTATTTTGTTAGATCTAATTGTTTTGTCAAAAGAGAAAATCGATAAAAACGGGTGGTACAAAAAGAACGCGTTTTTGAAATAGGTAGTTAGATAGAGAGAGGTCGACGACCACTTCACACTGCCTATCAGTAGTTCAGAAGATTCAGTTTTAGCAACCATTGCGTGTGGACCTAGAGCATTGCGTTTTTTCCATCAGTAGTTTTTCAAAAGTACCAATTCCTTTATTAATGTTCAACATCTTTTCCGTCGACATTTCAATGTTGCGCATAATGAGGCAATTTCTGATCGTAACACAATACTTCGATAGATTCAATCTTTTACATAACTGGATCAGTTATGAAGACAAATGTTTCTTTCAAACCGAAATTCTAAATTCGAAATCCTCGTACACGAGACAAACTGAAAGTTGTCCTTTGCGAAGAAATTGCAACTGTGCCAGAAGAAATGTAGTAAGTACAATGCAGAACTTTGAAGAGAGGCTCCGGATGTATGTGCAGTAAGGGCGTCATCTTTCTGTTACAAACTTTCTGAAATGAATAGCCAAAACTGCGTTTATTACAGACTGTTTTAGTATTAATAAATTTGTTTATGTTGAAAATCAACGAAGTCGCCCTTATTTTAAAAACATGCGTTCCTTTTACGCCATCTTGTATAAGCTTTTTTACCTAAAATTAAGATAACTTAAAAATTGCAGCAATCCCATTTTTTTATATATCAAAAAATATACATATCTACAAAATAATGCATTTATTAATACAAAAAAAAATGGAAAAACCAATATTCAAAAATCTAAACAAAATTATACAAGAAAGAGACAGGAAAAAATAACCAGCAAATTTAAAAAAAATCAGAAAGCCAAATTTAAACGTGACACACATACTCTTCTTTCTTTTTGATAAATTTGATCTAACAAATTTTTTGATGGGAGTTTCATAAAGGGGACAAATTGAAACTGGAACCATTTATATTGATCATATATTGTTGGATGAAGAAATCAGTAAAAACTTCATCTTTATAATCTTAAAGTACAGTTTTATAGATCTCCCCATAGACAGTTCATCTTGACTTTTGTTTCATCACACGTCTAAAAGACACGGTCTAAAAGATTTTAAGTCACGCAACAACTCGTTCAACATTATAAAAAACTGTCAAATAACTCTCTAAATTCTAATACGTTTTTAATTATCATGACACGTGTATTTTGTTAATTATTAGTAGCCATCAGTGTACATCTCGGTGTTGCTCGTACAAGAAAGACGCATATTAGTTACATTTTCGGCCTCGCTTAATCCCGTAGTGAATATCTTATATCACATAAACAACTAGCTTCTTAATAACGTACCCCTACCAAACTATTGATATACTCTAAATATTTTCCTTGATTAAAAACTTTACTATAACGCGTTGTATCATTACACTAAATATTAGCTAATATAGACATTTTATAGAAATAATTATAATATTAAAATATTTGTTATTACTTTTAGATTGCTTTCCACGTACCTCGAATACAACGTCTGCACCATTCATTACAATCCCTTAAAGTGTCATTTTTTTATGCGCTATAATTTGTTTATAAAATGTAGCTATGATACTTCTAGCTCCTTTTAGAACCCTTTTCAACGGTACATTTTTCAGCGTATCTTGACAGTTAACAATCTGGCAAGCAACTGCACCGTGCGCGCAGAACGTTGCAGCTGCAAAGGGTTGCAAAAAAAGGCTAAAAAGTGGTTTAAACGCATGGTAAATTCAGCTCATAGCTTAATGGATTAAGTAGAGCAAGCTTACCCCATAATTATTCTTATAAAACAATTCTCAAGCTTGTTAAAGCCATTAAAAGATGTCGTACTTAAAAGGATTGTAAGAATTAGTCCAGGTGTTGTAGTTAAGCTTCTGAATGTGGAATTTATTCTCCAAATAATAACAATTTTTATGAAGTGCTACTGACAAAACTATGTAAAAAGAAGATTATCCACGTCAACCTAACCTATACGCATATCCCAACAAACTTCATTCCATCACAGCATCCCAGGGTTACAATATCGCCATTGGGACTAAAATCCTGATTTAAATTTGTCTAATTTATCTATTGACTAGAAACAGATGACCAAATCGCTAATCTACTTTCACATTTCCAGGATCTTCAATAAAATAAGACTTTGATCGTCTCATTGTTATTGAATCGCAAATTTAGTAATAAATGTTTCACATTCTTTTAGCTTCAAAAATAAAGAAACAAAACATTAACATGGCCTGATTTTTCCATAGGGGCATCTATGCTTTAACAAAGGGGACAGCGATACATTCAACTACTATAGTTACACAAAACCAAATCAACTAAACCAATTATTAAGACATTCAGAAATAATTGGTACTACAATTGTATTTTCCTCGCTATCAAAAACCATCTAGTACATATTCCATTAGAGGTATTCCACTTTAATGTCTATGCACTTTTTCCATTGTTCTGGAAGTGACCGTATTGGTGACAAACCACCATTTGAATGTAGCACAGCCTTATCTGTAGTCAGTCAACTAAAGCTCGTCCTTAGAAGAGAACTTTTTACTGGCTACTGTCTCTTCCATTGCGTTAAATAGAGGGTAATTGCTCAGCGCACGATCCGGTGTATCGACTGGCATATGGCCACGCATTGTCATGTTGAAACAATGGCACAACTCCATTTTCAACGAACTTAAAAAGTTCGTTACTGAATTCTATGTCTCTCGGTCTGTCGGTCTGTCTGTCGCTGTCACAAAATTATGGATTTTTTAAAATTTTAAAATGGATTCTTATAGGAAATTTTACGCTGATTTCAAAATCGAAATCAAAAAGTTTCTATCTCGAATAGTTTTCGAGATATTAGACTTCGAATTTCGGGAAAATTTCGACATTGCGATTTTATGAGTAATTCTTAAAGAAAATTTTATGCTGATTCCAATAATGAAATCGAAAAAAATCTATGTCGAATAGTTTTCGAGATATTCGACTTCGAATTTCGGGAAAATTTTCGACACTACGATTTTAAATGTGATTCTTATAGGAAATTTTACGCTGAATTCGAAAATGAAGAAAAAATTCTATGTCGAATAATTTTCCAGATATTCGATTTCGAATTTTCTCGAAATTCGAAATCGAAATCGAAAGGTTTTTTTAAGTTCGTTCTGGGATTGCTTACAGAGCAATCTCTTCGCCGGCCCCATGTTTTGTTCTGACGTTAATGGACACGTCGGCGAGGTCGCTTCAATCATGCTGGGACTATCAATTTACCAGCAAATTTATCACCTACTTTCAAAACACAAACGCTAGTTTTTAGTTTTGGAATAAACAATCCCAGTCCTACTTTTTGAGTTGGGAGTTTCCAACGGTTGGCACAGATCCATACGCTTCTACTTCTGTTAAACAATAGAGTATAGGAAATCTATTATTCACTGATTTTTTCATTTTTAAGTCGTCATAAATTACGGCCTGTTCAAGTCATACACAAACTGAAAAATACGTGGCTTACGCTCAATTGCCGCATACCCCGTGCTTTTACCTTTCTCAACACAATCCTCGCCACCTTTGAACTTCGTTATCTAGTAAAATACAATTTTATAACTCAGTTCCCACACATGGCTAATAATCTCTGTATCTATATCAAAAGCATTTACTCTCCTCTTCCGAAACACCACACCATTTGTGATTACCCATAATTGTTTACTTCCATGGTTTTTTGCTTTATTCACAATTGTACTCGTACTACCACTGTCGTGCGTTTCAATAACGATATCTGGTGGCAAATATAGTTTAGCTTTACGCAAGCGATAGGCGCACATTTCAATATGCAACACAACCAGTTTAGAGAGGAATTAGTAATAATTTTTGAACGCTCTAAATATTTAGTAAAATATAAGAATCTCCCAAAATTGGAATTCTACAATTAAGAACATTATTTTTTAAAGCAAATTTATATTTTCTAAAACCGTCAGAAATAAATAATCCTCGTATTATTAACCTAAATATGTCTAATTCTTAAATTTTAGTTGTAGATATTTACTCTGATTGGGCGGGGCACTGCTCCTCTATGACAGCCAATTTAAAGAAAATTAAAATGGAAATTGGTGGGGACAATTTGCAACTGGCTATTGTGAGTGTGGTAATGCATGTTAATTATAAATTAACCAAACAACTTTAAATTTCAGGCAAAATCGGACAATGTGTCTTACTTAGAGCGTTTTCGGAAAACAAGTGAACCTACTTGGATGTTCATAGTGGTAATTATCTTTTTCTATTAATAGAGGTTTATAAAACTTTATGTTATAACAAAATATTAAAAAATAGTTACATATTATTATCAAAAATTACATTAATACAAAGTGAGTGGTCAATTAACTAATATGGTAATAATTGTTTCTCTTTTTTTTTATTCAGCAGAATATTTTAAAAAAAATTTCATTAACACATCCGACAAGCAAATACCGCACAAAAAATCTCCGAACTATTAGTAAATTTAAGTTTAAGTTGATCATCAGCTGATAATAATAAATATTTTTCAGAATGGCAAAATGGTAAATTTAATGTTCGGAGCTAACGCGCCAAAATTAACGCGCCTTATAATAGAAGAACTGAAAAAAGAGGCGGCTGTAAGGGAAGGGCTACTTGAGAGAAAATCCATAGAGATTAGCGAGCTATCGGACGAAGAAAGAGTGCGCTATGAGATCAAGAAGAAGATAGAAGACGAGGCGCTTCGGATTGAAACCGAAAAGAAGACTCGACTGGTGAGAGAGCGCCACATGGCGGTCGCCGAAGTCGTTCTGGAGAACATCACTCACAGCGGAGTCATCCTAGTGTTGCCTATCGCTGTCGAGAACGCGGGGGCGGTGTTGGCCGAACTGTGGGAACCCGCAGAGCTCGTGCTGCAGCATACGGAAAAGCCACACTTTACCGAAGCCATGATTGAAGAGCTTTTGTATTTTACAGATTATCAATTTTCAGAAATAGACACGGCTATTCTACTAAAAGGTCAATGTTTGGCTTATTTGGTAAAGCCAATGGATCCGGACGCATTCTCCGGTGATCTCAACCAAAAAATTTTAGAATTTGTTTATGGTCACTCTCGTTGTCCTCCTGGCAGTCCGGATAGCCCTGCACAGGTATTAATGGGACTGGTTCCCCTGCCAAGGGAAGTGCCACAAGAAGAGTCCAAACCAGCTATCACTCCAGTAATGCCATCGATTCCGTCTTTGTCGGCCCTTAAAGTGCCTTCTTCAGCACACCAATCTAGAGCGGAAATGATTGCAGACATATTGTTTGAAGACGATGGACTGCCAAGTGAAAGCTTGGCGTGGATTATTAAATCCGTGAGATCTTCTCAAGAATACGAAGCCGAAGAAATGGTTGAAGATGAACCGGAAATGGTTGAGGTTTCGGGTTTATGGGCTCCACCAAACGATAAGGCAAAAGCACTCGCTATCAAATTGCTATTTCCAAAAATATACGACCCAATTGCTTTACCAGAGCCCGTTCCAATCCCCCCTCATGTCGCTATTGCTTTTGATGCACTTAAACGGCGCGATATCATGCATTTAATAGACGACTATGCCAGCGAAGTAATGAGGTACGGCTTCTTCACTAGTGATAATCCAGAATCCACCACATTTATAGCAAAAACCCTGCCAAGATTTGAAAAAATCAAAGCCACTACAGGCACCACGTGAGTTCTTTTTTTTAATGAAATGGCAATGTCTAATTTATTTTTCACGATTTAGAAACGAGAGACTGGTAATACAATTATCAAAAAAACGCAGCGAACCGTGGTGTGTCTTTTCGCAGCAAAGCCCCACATACATGAGCCATACCCCTGCAGATGGTGAACGACAGTGCAAACTGTTCTTCCACGAAGGGTATGACGATATTGAAGAAATAGATGAAGTTGTAGAGGAAGAAAAGAAAGATAAGAAAGGTAAAAAAGCAAAGAGAGAAGATGAAGTTGAACATGTTGAACAACCTGAGCCATCTCAAGAGGGAGAAGAAGGTGGTGAGTTTGAAGAGGAGGAAGAAGAAGAGGGAGATGCAGTAGAATATGAAGGTGAAGAGGCGGATGATATGTACGCTCTTCTTGGAATTCCTCCGCCAGATATTAATGTAGAATCAAGTCCTGAAGCAGCAAATGAATAATAAATTTATATTTATTTGATATTTTTACAATAAAATTTTTTATGTATTGTATATTGAGTGTTTATTTTCAATACATAATTAGCCTCCGTTATGCTATAGCAACCACCAGCGTACAGATGACCTGTTTGATCAATACCTGGAAATCATTACATCTTTTACTTCAACCAAACAAATACTCGAAGAAACTAAAAATTTTGCTTTTTTGTGTTATTTACATAATGGCAAAAAAAGGTCAAGCGGTTCAACTTCAACAAGAAATAAATTCCGATGAAGACTGGGACAAAATGATACGAAAGGATGGATTAATAGGTAACTAGTCTTAATTTGTTACTTAATAGTTTACACGAACTTAAATTAGTGCTTTTTTAGTTGTAGATGTATATTCCGAGTGGTGTGGGCCGTGTTCTGCGATGATAGCCAATTTGAAAAAATTAAAGCTTGAAATTGGAGGCGATAATTTACATTTAGCTATAGTAAATTCATAGATAATTAGATATACGCAAACTTAATACACATATTTCAGGCTAAATCAGATAAAATCAGTTACTTGAAACGCTTCAGAAGCAAAAGCGAACCTACATGGATGTTTCTTGCAGTATGTAAAAATTTTGTGTTATGGTCTCTAAAAGCTTTTTTAAATCTGCATTTTTAGGGGGGAAAAATGCTAAACTTAATGTTCGGAGCTAACGCCCCCAAACTGGTGCGTTTAATAATCCAAGAGCTCCAAAACGAAGCAGACATAAAGGCCGGAAACCGCGAAAGAATTGGAAGAGATATTTGGGAACTCTCCGATGAGGAACAGGTGCGTTACGATGCAGCCAAAAAGATCGAGGAAGAAGCTATGCAAATCGAAACTGAAAAGAGAGAGCAAATGATCCGCAATAAACGACTCGCCCTCGCTAACCATGTTTTGGAACACTTCCCTAATGTCGGAGTAGTTTTGGTTTTTCCGCACGCCACCAAACAAGCACAGTCCGTTTTAGCAGAGTTTTGGAGTTCCGCAGGACTAACAGTTGCAAACACAGAGAAGGCCCCACAGTTAACTGAAGCAGCCCTAGAAGAGATGATGTTCTTTGCGGACGATAAATTTTCTAAAGGTGACTTGTATCATCTCACAAACGCGCCCAGCTTAACCTACTTAATTAAACCGACCAATTTTGATGATTATACTGATGATATTGATGCGGCAATTTTGGAAGTAGTCTATGGGGGTTCAAAACTCCCTCCCGGAGATCCAGACAGTCCGGCTGAACGTTTAATTTTGCGTATTTCCATGACAGAGCTGCAGTCAAAGTTAAGCACGACCACAAAATCTGCTTTGCATTCAAAGCTGGCTAAGGCGAAGGCAGAAGAAGAAAGCAATCAAGCGCAAGAAGAGGAAGAAATCCTTGAACTATATGGGTTATGGGCTCCACCTAACGCTTTGACGCGCGGTAGCGCCATAAAATTCCTTCTTCCGAAATTGTACGACCCTATTGCTCTGCCGCAACCACCCACCATTCCACCCCACGTTGCAGTAATTTTTGAAGCATTTAAAAGGAAAGAAGTCTTAGATTGGGTTAACGAATATTCCAGTGAGGTGATACGATACGGATTCTTCAGCGACGATAATCCCGCAACAGCAAAATTGATAGCAAAGACACTACCGCTTTTTGAAACAGCTATACAAACGAATGGGACTACTTAGTAAGTGTCTTTGAAAAATAATACGGTCTATAAAACATTAATGTAATTTTAGTGGAGAAAAATTGGTAGTTCAATTGGCAAAAACAAACACAATCGCTCTAGATGCATTTTGTGAGCTAGGTCCGACTTTCGTGAGTAAAAATTCCGTAAAGGGCGAAGAAGAGTGCAAAATGTTCTTCCCAGATGACTATGACGTTCCAGAAGAGGACCGCAATGTGGTAGAAACAAAGAAAAAGAAGAAGAAGGGAAAGAAAGCCAAAGAACCAACCGTTGTGCAAAAGGTACTGGCTGAAGGGGAACAAGCGCCTGCAGATGAAACTACAACAGCGGAGCATGAAATTGAAGGAGAGCTGGTTGAAGGGGAAGGAGAAGGGGAAAGTGATGGCGAGGGCGAAGAAAGCGCAGAAAAGGAGGGACAGTCTGCCGAAGACGGTGCTCCAGAAGAAGAAGCTGCCGAAGGTGCCGACAAAGCTACATCTCCAATGCCGGAAGATGGTACTACATAAATATTATATCTTACTAAATGCTGCTAGCAGGCTGTTTTAATAATATTATTGCACAATGTATCTAATACATTAGCTTACCGTTAATATTAAAAGTTAATGCACCAGTATCGAAAACTTTTTCGACAGGAGTTTGAACTTTTTATCAACGAACTTAAAAAGTTCGTTACTGAATTCTATATGTCTGTCTGTCGGTCTGTCGGTCCGTCACAAAATATGAGATTTTTTAAAATTTGAAAATGGATTCTTATAGGAAATTTTACACTGATTTCGAATTCGAAATTAAAAAATTTCTATCTCGAATAATTTTCGAGATATTCGAATTCGAATTTCGGGAAAATTTTCGTCATTACGATTTTAAATGTGATTCTTATAGGAAATTTTACTCTGAATTCGAAAAAATTCTACGTCGAATAATTTTCGAGATATTCGATTTCAAATTTTCCCAAAATTCGAAATCGAAATCGAAAGGTTTTTGTAAGTTCGTTATGGGATTGCTTACAGAGCAATCTCTTCGCCGGCCCCATGTTTTTTCTTTTGTAATATATACAAATGTGCCAGCGTGGTCCCATGGTTGAGGGACGGGCTGCGATGCTGACGGACCCGGGTTCAATTCCCGGTGCTCTCTGATGCCTGGCGGCCTACTCAGTCACTAAAAATAATTGAGTACCTGGGTTCATTCGAACAAGGGATAATAATGCCGGTCTTCTTTGCCACATCGCCCCGCATCAGAGATGGTGCGCGACGACCGGGCAGAGAGAGCGAACGTATGAGAGCCTTAACCTCTCAGTTCGCAGGCCGTGCTCCCACGCGGGGCGTAGAGCCTTACCATTATTATTATTGTAATATATACAAATATAATCCAGAACTCTTGAGTATAGGCTAATAACTAGACTTATTCAAACCTCACAATTTATGAATATTGTGACGTCTTACAATCACGCTTCAGTGCTGCTGCAATACTCATAAGAGTCAATTTTTAGATTTTCAAGTACTGCAATTAAAAGACATTCAATTATTTGCTTTAATTTTATAATGTACTTAGTCTAAAAGTATAATTTTTTTTCACAATAAGAAACTACATGGTCCATTGATATAAAAATATTATCAATACCTTGAAAAGAAGAATCATTGGAACTGCTAGAGCTGAGGATAGGCCATATTGCTAATTGATGATTTCTATTTCATTGAATTAGGTCACGTGAAAGAACAGGGATGGAACAAAGAATGCTAGCTAAATACGAATAGTAAAAATGGTGTTAGCTAAATAGAATGAAGAAAATGTTTTTTATCCACAAGACATACCGCATCAAAGTAATGCAATGAATAATTAATAACTAATAAAATATTTCAATAACCTATCGTTACAAATTTACCTGACGGCTGGAAATTTTTATCATCAAAAGTAGAAGAACAGAAATTAAATTGAAGAAGTCAAAAAACAAAAATAAACAAATGGTACTGAGACACAAAACAAACTAAAGCTGCTAAGTTCCATTTTGAATTATATCAAAAAGTTTCTGACAGGAAAAGTGAACAAAACCTCAATAATTGGTCCATAGTATTAAAAACAATGTTGATCAAGTTACAAGAGGAATAATTAAAACTACGATCAATAAAACAGGAAACGCAGGAACGTAATAAAATTACATGGATAGTCATTTTTCATACTAACCTCCATTTCTTTCTTTTGTAGCTATCGTCCTCTATTACCTTGTATATGTTCTAATATCAGTTTACACTAAAGGGTATTGCAATATTTTTGCATTACATTGTTGAATTATTGTATTTCCAATTCCAATTTACCTGATGTCTGGAATATACCTGTATTATCGTTTGCAACTCTACCCAGTTTTGGTTTACTGCAACTTCTTTTTAAATCATTTATTTTTGCTACCAAGAATCTATCGTTCTTTTTATTTACGTTTTATACTTACTCCCCCCCCCCTCTCTCTATAGGTTACTGCACTTTGAACTACAGTTTCATATTTTTTTTCTTAGTTTTTCAGTTGTATGTTTGTCTCATATTACTGAGTCCAAAACAAGTTTCATTTCTATTACTTCTTATCCAATTCAATTTTCCAAACACATACATTTTGTAGATCCTTTAAAATATCCATTAGCTTGTAACTAAGCATTCCAATTACTCTTTGTTAATTTTTAATCTACTGCCTTTTTGATTTTCGATAGTTTTAACTGTAACTACCTGGTCATCTATAAAATAAAGGACATATAGACAAAAAAAAAGTTCAGTAGCAAACATTTTTGCTTGGAAAATGTATATATATTTTTACAAAAACCTGTGATTTGTATATTCAAAAGTTTAACATTCAAAAATTCGCCTGTAGTTTTAACCACAAACAGAAAAATTTCCTTACAAGAGGATTGAATTGTCCTCGATGTGTAAAATAGCGTTCGGCGCGGTCTAGCTAAAGTATTCTAGAGCTCAAGGTTCTACAACAAGCTTTAAAATACATTCTTAGTAGACTTTTAAAAAGACGTTGACGCCTTTAATGGTTGTTTTCACAAATGTCAACTTATTCGGTAGTAAAAATTTCTTCAAGAACCAAAATCTTCTTCTAGTGGCGTCACATGCAATTATTCGCAGTCATGCTGTAAAAAGTGAAATGGCTTGATATGTAACTATCATGATTTTAGTCAGTTTCATTAAAACCTTCTTTAAAAACTTTGTAACCAAACTTTTTGTTACTTTCACAACTCGTAATTCCATTTTTTCACATTTTTTCTGACACTCTTATAAGATCTGTCTAGATATATTATACACAAATTGAAACCACATCATTCATAAAGACCGTTAGTGGTTTTAATTTCTTCTGTTATGTAACTATCAATTTTTATTCTAGCTATTTGATACAGATCTATAACTGCTCTTATTGCAGTAAAATTTATTTAAAGGACTTCCATTCTATTCCATATTATCTATTTCGGTAGAGCTTTTCTATATTAACCTCTATCTTTCTAAATTGTCTCTCTCTTTCTATTAAATTTTTTAATGTTTTTAATTATAGATGAGCAGTAGTGAGTATTATTGCAATGCTTTATAATTTTTGAGATCTCTCTTAGAACGTTTTTTATATCCAAGATTTTTACAAGATAAGAAAAACATTATTGGTAAGAAAATTAAAACAATTAAAAGCGTTGTGTACAAAGTGTAGATATATCCTTTCAGAGCAGCCATATCTCAACACATTTTTGACGAATTAGGATTTTCCAATCATTCAAAATCATCTAAGGTTATATCATGGCCCATTATACATCATCTAGCTGATTCACCAAAATGTTCTCAAAATCATTATGATGTAGCTCTATGGCCACCTGAAAATAGTCTAAGGACTTATCTGTGGTATAATAATAAAATTATCTATCCATATATTTAATTAACTAATATGTGGAGTTTAATAGAAAAAAAAGTTTAAACATGAATATGTTTCAGAAACCAAGCATAAATTTAGAAAAATAGATTTAAAAGCTTTTTATCTTAGATTAGAAGATTTTTAACGTTTGAGATACAGTATGGTTGCAAAAATTAAGAGATCATACATAAAAAAAGTTTTCCAAAAAACTAAAATTCGATCAATTTTAATTATTAATAAACATTACATAAGACCACTAAAGGTCATATGTATTCAGTTAAAAACATTTTCTACTACAAACCCAGTGGTCAAAAACCTATCAATATCACAAAAGATTCGACAAATATTAGTAGTTGGTTGGTTTTAAGAATCGTAATACAAATTTTTAAAATAAAAATAAAAACAAAAATGTAGAAAATTTAAGATAATGAAAGTCTAAAATAGTTAAAACAAGAGGTATTAAGGGCGCAGAAAATAAGGATATAGAAAAAGGTTACCTTAATACAAAATCAACTGTCAGTGCAAGGAACTCGATACAAAAAAAAAAGAAATTGAGAGGGGGGGGGGGAGAGAGAGAAATTCAAAGACTATAAAAAAAAATTTAAAACTATAGAAAATAGTGGGAGAATTTCAAAAATTCCATACAATAATACTAAATTATACAACTATAATAACTAGAACTAAAAGATAATACCAAATTTCGTAAATCGTGAAGTAAAAAAAAATATAATAAAATAATATAATAATAAGATAAAAACATGGGGCTGGCGAAGAGATTGCTCTGTAAGCAATCCCAGAACGAACTTAAAAAAACCTTTCGATTTCGATTTCGAATTTCGAGAAAATTCGAAATCGAATATCTGGAAAATTATTCGACATAGAATTTTTTCTTCATTTTCGAATTCAGCGTAAAATTTCCTATAAGAATCACATTTAAAATCGTAGTGTCGAAAATTTTCCCGAAATTCGAAGTCGAATATCTCGAAAACTATTCGACATAGAATTTTTTCGATTTCATTATTGAAATCAGCGTAAAATTTTCTTTAAGAATTACTCATAAAATCGCAATGTCGAAATTTTCCCGAAATTCGAAGTCGAATATCTCGAAAACCATTCGAGATAGAAACTTTTTGATTTCGATTTTGAAATCAGCGTAAAATTTCCTATAAGAATCCATTTTAAAATTTTAAAAAATCCATAATTCTGTGACAGCGACAGACAGACAGACAGACCGACAGACATAAAGAATTCAGTCTCGAACTTTTTAAGTTCGTTGAAAATGTCAACATTAAGACAAATTTCATGGCGAGAGTTATATGTAAGAAGAATAATAGAGTCGCCAAAGATCAAGTAAGAAATCTGGATAATAAGGCAATAAAATAAAATGACATAAGCAAAATAAAATAAAAGTGGCAGAAGGTTACAATAACCTACAAATTAAAATTTAAAAAATCTAAGGCTAACTAACAGCAAGAAATGTTGTGTTGTATTGACTATGATAAATGATTGTTTAAATAAATAAAACGTTAACTATTAAATAACTAAATTTTCAAAGTCTATTCGCAAGCCAATCCATAAAAATCAGTAATTTGTTTACAAGAAAAAATGTTGATAAGCTTTCTCATTTACATTATCGTTCTACATTAAGAGAGCATATAACATATATCTGAGTACACATTTGAACTTACTACAGTTGTTATACAATAGCTGGTAATCCGATGGTGCCAAATCAAGATTATAGAAAGAGCAAGATAACATTTCAGTTTGATTAAGTTTCTCCAATTTCTACTGGGTTCTTTGTGCCGTATGTAGGCTAATGTTATCCATTAGCAGCAACGATTAACGATACCAGGGTATCAAACCATCGACAGTCGAGTTCTACGGTGATGATTTGATCTTCAGAAATCAGGTCAAAATAAATTACACTGTCGTAATTTCACTAAGGCAAAGCAAAACTTAAGTTTACTCCAGGTGATCTGTTCGGATTACGAATATACACAGATCTAATACTAAGCAATAATTTGATGACAGAAACAAATACCCTAAGGATTGTCCGCACACATCAACCTAGTGTTCAGCTTGCCCTTGCGTTAAAACATGAAATACTACTCTACCTCATCTATTTTGATTTAGTTATGATAGCTTATTGTCCATCAGAACGGTCTAAGGTCTACTTTAAGTATTGATTTTAAGGCTAATAAACTTATGAACCAATTATGAGCCTTACTATCTAATATCGTATTTTGACCTATAACCTCGCAAATTATTCATGATTTATAAACAGTATATAATTTTTTTGCAACTCACCTTTTCCCTTAGTTATAATAAATTTGTATTGGTTTTAATAACCCTGTGCATCCCTGATCTGGAAACAAAGCACTACTTAATAAATATCTCAGATTTATTTATGGCAATATAGATAATATCCTTTCAATAGATGAGTGAAACCAGGATGTTTGTTAAAACTAACTCTCAAATAAAATTAACACCACACCGAAGACTTCCAACTTATACTTTTAAACTTCAGTATCAATTATTGTGCTCTGGCTAATCTTAGTTTGACACTCTTCCGAATTCTCTCTTTTAAATCTGAAGCTTTGACGGTCTTTTTCTTTTCCGACTTTTCCTTTATGGACAAGATTAGTAATAATGTTGATGGATATTCTATCAGTTTCTTGACATAATGAGTAATGAGACGAATTACAAATTTATTTAAAAGCTTATTGGTCCTTAGCATAGTCGTTTGGCTGGTGATAACCTAAACACTTAACACATTGAGTTACTGTGACAGTATACGAAGTTACTCAAAGCTCTGACATAGATAACATTCTCCTATAGTTGTTGCACAACAATAATATACATATAATAATATTAAATGGAACGCTCATTTACCATCTCAGTTCATCACCACAAACAAACGTTGCATCTGCAAATTATTATTAGAAGAATTAGTGACATTCTTAAATTAAGATTTTCTTTAACCAACTCAACAATACTCCTTATATCTCAGTTTTGTTTGGAGAAAGACCTCAAAGAATAATTGATCAATAGATCGCGCAATTAATTAAAAATCCACATCAGGGATACTCAGCATATTCATGAGATATTTTACTTTTATTAGGTTCAAATATCTTTCTTTAATTTCATCAAATATTCTAGTTACTACTGTGTGTTCCAGATGGTGACGATTGTTTTTGATGGTGACTCATCTGCACGTCACAGTTCTTTGCAGTGCAAAGTGTTTGTGCAGAAGAATTTGAGGATTGAGGCGCTACATCCATTTTTGTACTTCAGGATCTTCTTAAACCAAAACGAAAGAAAATTTCAGGACAATAACTGGAGCTTCTCTCCTTAATGGGAACCGCATATACACACACCCGTATATGCACAACCCATTTAAATATTACTGTTCGTTCATAAATTGGCGCCTTCCTCTAGAAGACCATTTTTCTTGGTGTCGGTGACACTCTTATTTTGATTATTAAATACGATTAAGCGTCTTCTGAATGACATATTTCATGCAATACAACAGTTATTCCAACTGGCCTACTGCTACGGTTTGCTTGTATATTTATATTTTCCATTTTAAAAATCTTGCACATATGTCATGGATGTGATTATCCATTTTGATCACGCATTACACGCTTAGCTTTATCGCAACCTAAACACCCATAAGATGATAACACCACTTCTACGCTTGACTTACATCCCAGATTAATCGGCCTCTTCTACAGAACTATCATTTCGTTAGTTTTCTGCTCGTAATGGAAAAATCACTAAAGATAAGGTTTGAAATTCATTAAGAAATATAACATTATTTTAAGTGTTAATGTACAGATTTCATAAATAACAGAGGTCACTACTGACGACTTTAACGGCTCTCTCTCTCTCTCTCTCTCTCTCTCTCTCTCTCTCTCTCTCTCTCTCTCTCTCTCTCATATATATATATATATATATATATATATATATATATATATATATATATATATATATATATATATATAGATATAGATCAAAATATTGTTAACCCAATTTCTGTTCATCCTGACAGTCTCTTCCTAACCATGATTTTCGACAATTCCGCTCACATAGAACAGCTCGGATTAAGGCATAAGATTGAATCAAGAAAAGGAAAATTGATAAGGTGGGATAGTTTACAATTCCAAAGCTCATATGTGATGCTATATATTATACTTACTAAACAAATCAAGAGAACAAACACTAAATAACGGAACCATCCATCTTAGGTAATACTGCAGAAAAGATTTTATATTCGTATAGTTTAGGTGACACAGATATTAATATTCCAAAATTTCTTCGAAACACATGGAAAAACCTGTTACGATTGTTGAAGAAGCCACTGCCTCTATTTTTAACATTGAAAATCGTATATTCCATTCAAAGGCAACACATTTGCTTATCCAAAACTTAAATTTCAATACAAGTAACTTAAAAACAATTTCAACTCGCAATTCCATAAGAAACAAGTACACCAAATAAACTTCTCGGATTGTAGTGTTTCACCTACATTAAAAATCAGTGCTCTGCTTTATGTAATAAATTATAAAGAAGACCCTGCTCATATTCTTGGAGATTTAGTTACGCTGTCGTTCATTGCAAACCACAAGACTGCGTAATAAGATATATTTTCACTAAGATGGTCAAAACTAAACAAACAAACTAGGCAGCTTACTAGCAACGGCCGTGCAAATAGAATATCCTGTATCCTATATTTACTTACAGGACTTTGAACTTTAAAATTTAAATGAAAGGAAAACGATTATCAAGTTTTAGGCGGTTGCCAAACACAATTCTAAAAAGCAATAGATACGAATTTTATTGCCAAAAATTTGCCCAAAAAGGAATCCAGCTTGAGTTTGGTGAATTTATTAATTGCAGAAAAAACAACAAGAGTAAGTTAGCTTTTATTTTATTGCGTAAGCAAACATTAAAAATTTATAGGTATTATATATAATCGATCCTTTATTGCATAAAAACTCTAATAAAAATACCAAAAACAAGTGATCACTTGCTGAACTATTGACAGCCACATTATGAGGGATAACAAGACAGAAGAGTTCAAAAAGGAACTTCAAAAACAATTTTTATAATTTGAGAAGATATTTATTTTTTTATCTAAATTTACGCGTAACAAACAAACTTTATTTAGAAATAAATAAAACTTCTTTTTTATTTCTGTCAGTTTGTGTGAAATTTTATAAAACAAAAGTTTTTGGTTTAACAAGGCTCGTCACTCCTTGTACCACAAAACGTTACCACTAAACATTTGATAGACGTTTATAGAATAATGGGAGGTTGAAAAGTCCATATAAAGTGTAACCAAAATTACAATTCTATGAAATTCTACCCCAAAAGGTATTTTCGTTAGACTTGCATATCATACTCTCCTTTTCATAATTTAAACTAAGCTTATCATTCTACAACTGTCATTTTCAAGACTCTAAGATAATATCGTCATAAAAATTGAAGATAAGATACAGAGTTCCAGAAAGACAACCAACTAACCTTTATAAACATTACAAATGACCATCTATTATGTCAAATGAATAATGTGGTGCAATGTCCATTAGATTTAGCCCTTAACTTGATTCTAAAATATATATTCTTCAAAAATGTACATTTATAAATTTACAATGTACGGTGTATTTAATTTTATAAGACCTCAGTTTGTAAGAAAAGTATTAAAACTCCAACATTTCTAAACTAAACTCTAATATTACAAAAATACTTTTTCATTATCACTTGACACTTCTGCACCAGTGTTAAATTGTTGATAGATTCTACAAGAGGAAAGGAAAGAGAAAGGGAGAACAATATTGTTAAAAGTTCTAAATTTAGTTCCTAACAATGTCCTATTCCTTTAGATTCAATAATCAGCAAACACATAAAAAGACAATTTGCAATAGGAAACGAGATACCAAGATTTATTTTCTATAAAATCACCACGATGTACCAAAGCTAACCTTAGTAAAGAACTAGACTATAAAGCACAAAAAACAAATTCAATATATCTTAAAGCCACTAAATAACAAATGAAGAAGTCGAGAATGATCTACAATTAACTGAATTAAACCACATTCTAGAGTATCAAAACTTTACATGGTTTGAAAAAAAATATTGGTGTTTGGGCCATACTAAAGATCTAACTCTTTGTAAACTTCTTTCCTCTCAATCCCAGAATGGTAAGGCATTGTTTTAGGGCATGTACTCTTTATTCAAAAATTTCCATTGTTGAAAAACACAAAGCAGCTAAGTATGCTTGCTGTTCATCTTGTTAGACTTCAAATTGTAATGATCCAAACTAAAAAGGATTTTGAGAGAACGATATAAGTTTTCTGATCATTGAAAAATACAAAAGCAAAATGGCACACACAAAGGGGTACTAAATAAATCCATTTAACAAAACCAAAACAAGGCAAATTAAGAAAAGATATGGCGAAGTAAAATAGGCCATACAAGTTTGGCTTGAAAAAGCCGAGTTTAAGGTAAATGACAGTATGAGAAAAAGCGACATTGGTGAAGTATCATGAGGAGAGGTTGAAAAAGATAAAACACTATTTGTTTCCTTGGTGGTAGTAATAAATATAAAAGTAGGAATATTGTCAGAAAAACGTCTACATACACCATTTTTTCCCGGTCTGAACAAATAAAAGTCAGATCCAAACCAGGCAGAGGGTAATTTACAACAATTAAACTAAGATTAACGGTATGCTTCATAATCTTTATAAAACAATTATATTCTCTGAACTGACTACATAAATTTAAAAAATATCTTAAAAAATATTGAAAGTTTACCCCAAAAATAGTACATACCTTCTAAAGAATTGATATATCGCCATTACACAGACTACAAATTGTGATATCACATTTCACTATTTGATATCATCACCTTCAGCCTTGTGCTTAATAAATTTTGTAATATTTCAATTTTGCTACTATTGTTTCTAACATATTAAAACCGATATTCAACTCAATATAATTTTTTAATTATAATCTACAGATTTACACATTTTGTGTTGTACCTGATCTGCTGTGCTTAAAACATGATTTGTCTTTCACTTTGCAGTCATCACTACTAAAACGCACTACTCTAAGCTAACATTTATTTTTTATCTCTATAAACTATTATTAAACATCAATGAATCTCAATTAGTCCAATTCCTATTCTTCATATGAATTTATGTTTTTTCCTTAAAAAAATTACTGTAATATTGGTAAAGAACAAAAACATTCCCTTCTGAAACTTCAAGTTTATTTAATAAAGAAAGAGATGAGAAGAAAGAACATCAAAAAAGAAGATAAATTAAATAAAATCAAAACAAAAAAGTGTGGGAAGAACAAAGTAATTTCCTTTACAATTCATTTTTTTATGATTACTATTTTATTTAAGATTAAAATTATTGAATTATCATATTGAAAGTTTGATTGATGCTGCAACTTAGAAGGAGTAATGTAGATTTACTGAAGGTAAAACAAGATAAACTTGTACTAAGCCTTTTTGTCATGGTGCTTTTTATTTATAACAGAGGTTTCAACAAAGCACATTCAGGAGCAAATATCTGATTTACTTTCAAGCATATTCAAGATTAACTTCAAATTTTTAAAGAAGATTCCCGAGAACAATAATTTTCTACTCATTTCCAATGATTGATACCACATTTGTACTTTTTCTCGATGATTTCACCAACTAAAAAGTAGCATTAAAATAAGCCATTTATAAAGTGCAATTTGCTCATATCCAAATCATTCTCCATCCTCCAATCCGTCCATTTTGCAATATGCTCTCATTTATTTTTTGTTTGAATTTAAAACGCATATTTAAAAAAATATTCCCTAAAGCCACCGAATTTCCTACAATAAAAGCTTTCTGAATGAATGCAAAAAACATTAGTAATGAAGGTCTATAATGTTTTTAAAGTAACATTATAATGCTTTATTTATTTTCCTCTCCTTATGTCAACTGCAGTACTAGATAGTGGAATAGTTCCAGCATGTCAGATCAATATAAGCGTACCTTCAATATCAAAACAGCATGTAACAGTTATCGCAAATTTAATGATGTTAAAACAATGACTATTGGTGTCTACAGCTTTGTCTTTTTATTGGTGAAATTTCAGGCCAGGTTCCAGATATTCGGTGAAATAACACTGATGTAGTGATAAAATGAAAACGATAAAAATTTTCAATCAGCATCAAAAAGTAATGTAAATGATTAGAAATTACATGCACTTGCTACAGCTACAAGTTTAAAATCACCGAATGTAGTTTATATGATGCAAAATTCTTGGCTATTAGACTTAACAAGAATGAAAGAGCATACTATGGAATGACAAATGGTACTCAGTTGCAGATGGCGAGTTTAAAAGGGATAAAATAATGATATGGTCATGGTCCATTGGTTTGTGTCTGGATCCATGAAGACAAAAGCATATAATGCAATTTTGGACAATTCAGTACTATTTGTACTCTCACAAAGTCGAGAACTCTTGTTACCTAACACTGAACCTATATTGGAAGATCAAGAAGGTACTCTATTAAAAAAAAAAAAAACGGTAGAGGAAGGTGATTAAGATAATTGGAGTTAGTAAAAGAAGTTTAAAAAGCCTTACCCATCCATAAACCACATGCTATAAGAATATGAAAGTGAATAAATTCAATTCACTAAGTTAAGTTTTCATTCAATTGCATTAAATACCTTTGACATAAATTACAGTGCCAATCTATTTACAAAACATCGCATACCATGTTGAGGGATGAATAAACCAAACTTCTAGAAATATTTGCCGGAAACAGGTTTTTATTAAAAAGTGGAAGCTACGGTAAATGACACTGACGCTATACTGAAAACCTTATAAACACATTATTAGGAATATACAATAATTAATAAAAATAATAAAATTGTTCGAATTTTTGGCTTGAATTCTTACCGTGCTTGAAAATACAAAGCAAAAGCAACTAAATTTGTAGATATAAACCAAACTGTAATATGTCAACTTTACAGTCGCTCATATCTTACTTGTTCAGATTATTATCTTAAACAGCAACAATTCAATGGGTTATCATAAATGTGTAAAAAAATTAAAACAGAAATTAATTTATTTTCCTCTCTTAATCTATAAATTATCCAACAACACACCAGCAGTGTGCAGAACACAGGGTCAACATCATAAAAATATTTGAATCTCTCAATTATCACATCCTTTGAATATCACTGCAAGTCCTCACAAAGTTACTGCTACTGGACTGTATTTGAAGCGACAGTTATAATGTTGGCATTTGGTGAAATAATCTCTGTGCAGCTAATTGGTGTTAGCACTAGGGGCTTGCTATCCAAGTGCTCCATGCTGGTTTGAGTCACCCGCTCGACATTCTGTACCGGCACTGCATGCAGCTGCATCAGCTCTCTTGCAGGCTGCACAGCAGTTACGTTAGAGTTCTGGGGCACACCATTGAGCATCCGATATTTGCAACTCGTCACCAAGTGCCTCCTTAAATTTCGGGCTTGTCGCAACATTGCTCCACATAAAGGACATGCACCTGTATATAGAGCTATGATAAAATTATTTGAATTAATCAAGTTGCTACTTGTACCAGGCTGGTCTGATGCTCCCTTCATTTTTGTGGTTGTGACGTGAACTACTGTAGGTTGTCCAGAGCTGTTGTTAAGTGGCGCTGCTACATTGTGTACTGAAACTGATGGCTGATTTGGTAAACTATTGATTGTTGATGTAGCAACATTGATAATATTCATCTGCTGTGTCCATAAAGTAGCTATAAAGCATTATAAAACTAGTATTGTACAAGACAACAAAGCGTATTTTACCATTAACATTATTAGAAATATCCTGAACGTTATCGTTGTTAATGTTGGCGGTCTGAATAAAGAGTTTTTCGGTTTGAATAGATGATGGACTTTGCATTCGCTTAGCCCGTCGTTTTTTCTTTACGGGTAGCTCTTCATCAGCTTGTGATGCATTCATAACAGCTTCACTGTCTAAGGATTCAACTTTCTGCAAATATCAGTACACTCACAGTGATCGTTTTAAAAATTCTGAACTTACAGAAACTTCACTGGTACTTTTAAGGTTCTGCTGATGTACAGGTTCGTGATGAATGGAGGTAGAAGATGGTGTAAGGCCTTGTATGCTTAAGCAGTGGGCTGCTTGCAGTAGTGACGGTAACTGGTTTTGGTCTATGCTAACTTCTCCTCTATAAACAAATTCTAACAGCGCTTCCAAATCTGCTGCTTGTACCCCAGCTAACATCACAACCGGGTGTTTGCAGGTGGTGCTCTTTAGTAAGTCGAGAAGAAACGGACTAGCGGCACAAAGAACGACTTTGTGAGCATGGAAAGTGCGGCCGCCTGCAGCAAGGGTGACATCCACCAGCTCCCCGTGGCACCGCAGCAACTGAACGGCTGATATCAAAGAAGTGCCATATTCGCCCCAAGTCAGATTGTACATCGGTACGCTTCCCATTCTGGCTAAAATATATTCAGTCGATAGAAAAGAGGAATTTATGCTACTTTTATTTGAGGTTAGGTTCGTTGTTGCTACCCAACACAGCAGTTACAGAATAAGGAAAAATACCAGTACTATATAATAGATGCTTGCACTTCAACTGTATGAATCAAGATTAACAATGAAATATAATTGTAGCAACAAATTATTGCAAATTGACAGATCAGCTGTTTAATAGTAACTTAGCAACCGTTGTTGTTGAATAAGTTGCATAAACACAAAGCAAAGTATTATTTCCATTTCATTTTTAAATTAATTAAATCAAATAGATTTTTTTATATTCCATAACAAAGAGCAATAAAATTTAGTGTTAATTCAATAAAAGATATGTTGTGTAATCTTACCTATCTAAACAATATGTCATCTTTCCATAAAAGTAGACACTACAGCTAATAAATAATCGTTTCCTGTTTTTGTACAACTCAAAATTTATGGTCGGAGTTCGGGAAAGCTTAACTTTTCGTTCACAACTACGGCAGGTTTCGAAAGCAGAGAACCTAAAAGCAACCCCAAGGCACCGCCCTAGCACAACTTTTCATCGTTGTTAAATTTTCTTCTTTAGAGATTTTTATTCAATTTTCAAAATAAATGGTATTTATTAAGAGCTAAATTTGGACTGTAATGTAGATAGAAAAGCTTCTCAAACCTCCAGTCTTCTGCAGCAATCTGAGCAATTGTGGCCTTATGGACAGGGGTGTAATTAATGCAGTAAGCTGACATAATACTCTTTATTTACAATTGTGTTCCTCTTCTTAAAATTAAATAGCAACATTTTCTTTGGTTTCCAAAAGACCATTGCCAAGATCTTTCTTGTCAATAGAGCCAGATGGATTGAAGAACTTCTTCTTTGTTGATGCGACAAAGTTTTGAAAATTATTCATCTAATGGTGTTCATGGAGAATGCGTCGCATGGCTATATCGGAAAGCCCTAACATTGCTAATGATTCTTTTACTTTTAAACACTTATCTGATAGCCCCCCATTTTCGACGAGGCCGACATTTTCTTCCGAAAGCACTTCAACCAGCCGATTTGCCCGTGATTCGCCTTCGATGCTTTCTAGGATCAAACGAAATTGCTTTGTCTACTCCTTTGCAGTGGAATATAAATACGAAGATTCACCGGACACGCCATCCAAACGTTAATTAATATCATTGGGACTAAGTTTTTTTGGATAAAAATTTAATCACGGCTTGGTATTTGATTTTCAACATTGTGTAAAATGACACCACTACCAACTCAAATGACTGTTGCTATGCGATTGAGACAAAACGGCTGCTGAAATTTTTGCAAACGTTCAACCGAAGATGACGTTATCAGACGCTACCTCTATTTTGTTTTTATTCGGGGTTGGATTTAGGAACATATAACACATCCAAATGCAAGATGAAAAAAGGAATGTACCAAACAAGCAACCTATTCAAAATAAAACTTGTGTCAATTTGTGATGCGAGCTCCTAAGCTGCAGCCTAGGTAGTCTGCGCGTAAATCCGGCCCTGTTTTTATTATTACTGGAACAGTCAGGGCAGAAACTTTTGAGGCTTACTTTGTACGCGTACTTTGTTTATATTTTAAGACAATATTTGAAAGAAAGAAATAAGGCAAACTAAAAAGTAATTTAGTTGCAACCTAAATACACTAGAAGCTACAATAAAATAGCCAGATAGAAAATTTAAACAATAAGTTTTATTAACCCAACAAATATTTAAATATTCAAGTAAAAACTACAACTAATGCTTGGTTGAATACTTGTTACTTCTATACGATACTTTTAACTTTTAGGGCATTCTATTAATTAAATCATTTATCTATTTTATAGGGTATTTCCTACCACATTTCTCTAACATTTTCACCATTAATTCCCATTAAACCCATTTTTGCAGACATCGATTTCTGCTAAAGACGAAAATACAGACCCATATATTAGCAACCTACGCTGTTCATACAGTTCTCCTTGCCACATATCAAGACCCTAACCAAGCTACAAGAACCTGTCAACAAAGTTTAAATGAAGTTGACAGTGTACGATACCTGAGACTACACTGAGATTAACATGGAAAACCCATCTATGGACCGAAAGGAAATATATTAACATCAAACTAAAAAACTACTACTGGCTGATAGGCCACATATCTAAGCTTTCCCTTATTAGCAAACTTCTCAAATATAAAACTGTTTAAACCTATTTGGAGCTATGATACCCAGTTGTGAGGTACTACGTCACACTATACCATAGAAATACTAGAACGGTTCCGATCCAATACCCTTCGGATTATAAACAACGATCCCTATTTTGTACCGAACAAAGAAATACGAGGCGACCTAAAAGAGTTAACAACGAAGAAAGAAATAGCTAAGTGCAATGACAAGTATCTCAGTATGCTGATGGCATACAAATGACGTCACTAAGTTTTATTAACCTTTTCGCTACTAATTTTCTGAACAATATTGAAAACTCTAATGCTGAATATAATAAAACAGGACAATTGAAGAAAAAATGCAACTAATTTTATCTCTATCACGTATCAGCCAGCAGAAGCTTCAAAATTATCTTTTAATATTCCTGTGATCTACTCTATACAATACATTTGTAAATAGCGATAAAATGTAAACAGTTGATACATACATCTCATTACTGTCTACAGAGTTTTAATAAGCCTATGACACTACTAAGTCCTCCACCTTCTTCTCCTAAAATTACTCATAGAATATTTTAAGCACAAGTATGCGACTGCGTTTCGTATTTGAAATATTTCAATTGTAATAGCCAAATGGTTAAACTTGGTTTTTAAAAAGTACCACAAGACAACGTGTAGTCTTGTTCCTGATAATAACATAAAAAAGACTAACCTTTTTCCGGGCTATGCCAACATCAAGGGACCTACCTTTTGTTGAACTTCCTATTGAATTTCGCAGCGCTGCAATCGTCTCTCGTCGCCGATGACAGCAAGCACCCCTTCACCCGTCTTCCACTAGAGACTTAGTGTCTAATGTCCACTTACGCGATAACGCGAAATGTTCTAGCTTACACCATATATATTCATCGGCGATCACATCACAATTAACGAATTTGCACTTTATAAGCTTTGCAAAAGCCTGTCCGAACGCGCATCCGACACTAGTAATACAGATGGTCCTAACCGTCTGCAAAATTACTACAAAACTGCGATAAGATAAATTTTCTTTTTTCCTTTTTTAGAAAAATATTAATTGAATTCCTAAGTTAAGTTTTAAATTATTGTGTAAGGATTGCTCATTTAACTAAACGGACACATTTAATTTTATGCTTAACTTTAAATTGCAATTATTTTTAAGTATTAGGCATTGATCACATCGACTGAGTGTTGGCTTTTAATTGTTTTTACGCAGCAATAAAGCGAATTAATATTAAGATCTGAAAGCTAATCTTTGCAAAAGTGGTGAAATATCCGAAAAGGATGAGGTCGGTGTAGGTATCGTTCAAAATATAAAAAAAAAGGTACTTACAAAAAGCAGAAAATTCCGAAATGGAACGAAAAGCAACAACTTCAGTCAAAGAAACGTTGTAGAAGATTATACGACGATTTAATTCAAAAACGAAACTCGTTATGTCCTTATAGGTGAAAAAACATATTTCCAAATGGATAGCAGTACGTTACCACGGCCTGAATTTTACAATACCGTTGTAGAACAATATGTACCTGATAATGTAAGAAGAATTAAAATAGATAAATTCGGTAAGAAAACTCTTGTATGGCAGGCCATATGTTTTTGTAATCTTAGAAACTTAGCATTTTTTACATGTGGTACAATGGGAGGAGAAGTGTACACGAAATAATCCATACAAAAACGATTAGTACCTCTATATCGTAAGCACAACATTCTCCCATTATTTTAACCAGACATATTAATTTTGTGAAATAAGAGGACAATCTGCCAAACTGCCCTGAGCTTTATTTGGTCGAGAAGCTAAAACAAATATGGAGTGTAGCTAATCGAAAAATTTTAGTGGAAAATGTGCAAAAGCTTATGGCAGATGTTCAAGCAAGAGTTAGAAATTTTTATCATTCTTCATTGTATATAACTTTTATATTACTGGTAGATTTCAATGTGTCGTATCGTAATTTAAAAATGAAATAACTGCAATTTATTGAAAAGTTCCTTATTTGTGACAAAACAATTTATTGTCCGTATAGTGAAACGAACAGTCCTTACTAAGTTGCAAACTAAACATAGTTATACTGCCGCGGTTCTTTATTTACTTTTTTGTTTGACAGACGCTGATAAAACATGTTGACAACTGCTGTACCCAATGATCGGGATCCGAACATGTACGGAATAATCCGATGCAACTTACCCTAATTGTCAGAGAGCCCCCAATTGCATTTTTTGACATTGCTTTTTAACTGCGCGAAATAACTTGTAGCTGATAGAGGTTTAAATAAATCGAATTTAGTAGAAGTTTTTTATACTCCGCCAGCGCCGTAAAAATCGGTTACCCAAAGCTTGAAGCACCACGTCGCGGAATTTCCAAGATTTATTTGGCTTCCTTAATTTAAACGGAAATTTAGCCAATAAGCACCGCTTCGCTTTAAACAACAATTTAATGCTACCCTCGAAGTGTTAAATCATTATAATTGGCCCAGCGGCACGCTTGGAAGGCAAAACTACGATTCGCGCCCGGATTTATATTATTTTAGTAACGCCACCATGTAAATTGAGCTCTAGCAGAACATTACATTAATTTACCTGAATTTTTGCTTGGAGAAAGCAAAATTTTGTAGCATCACGGGCAGTACTGCAGTCATTTCGTAGAAGGCTAGGATGCGTCTGCATTTCTGTAAGCGTCCCTCGATCTTCACTTGTTTTAAGCCCGCCTGTTTCTCAATTGTTCTACAGAGCATTTCAAAAATGTTTTATAGGATGCTTGATATGTAAAAACATCTTTATTGGGAAATTGACAATAAACGTATGAAATTCATTGTATTATTTTAGTTAATTAACAAATGAACAAAATAAAACTATGTAATCATGAAAACGTTTTTTTAAAATATTTTATCGTGTTTACCATTGCTAATTTAACAAATAAATTATGAGTTTGCAATAAATCAAATACAAATACAAAATTTGTTATAATATTTAGATTTATAGAAATATTAGACGATAAATTATAAAGATTCTAAAACATTTCATACTAATTTCAGTACATCTCAGAAATTTTTATTAATCTCTTTAGTATTAACTGTGTAATTTTTCCTGTATTCATTTTGCATTTTAAATTAGTTACTTCTCGGCGCAGATGTTCGCAAGGGATCACGGCCTAGACTGCTATTTTACAAGATGTGGTCGACACTCGCGCCTTAAACTTAGGTATAAATATCAGATGTGTACTTTAAATTAAATTCCTACATTTATTATAACAGAATAGTGTTTTGTCTATTATTAATTTTTTATTATTACATACATATGCTCTTAATACTTGCCGGGTCGAAAAATATACGTGTATACCAAATTTTAAATTAAAAAGAAACATCCAGGGGTTTTTAAAACAAAATAAAAATAAACATCCAAAGTCTAAAAAATTAAAAAACGGAAGGTGAGTGAGCTCATTAATACAAAAATACATCCAATCTGGTAGAAAAAGCTATCAATAGGAAATTAAAAACGCTAAAAATTTTCTAAATAAACTTTAGGTATGTAACAAAAATGACAAGGTTTACGAAAAAATTAAAAAACATGAAATAAATATCACAGTAAAAAAATTGAGCTTTTATAAATAAAGAAAAATTATATACTAAAATATAAAAGAAAAGTTTTAGTGAGAAACTTTAATTCAAGAACAGCACAGAAGGAAGGGCAGTATTGAAATAGTAAAAACACTAGTGTATATATATATGTATGTATATATATATATATTTAAACAACTTAATTCACGGGATAAACCGCCTCGATTTTGGGTAAATTCTCGACGTTTCGGCATCGGCTTTGATGCCATTTTCAAGAGGTTAGCTCTTCACTCGGGGTCTCAATCTGCCTACTCCCCAAGGAGAGCTATGAGTCTTTGAATAAGACAGACCTTTCGTGTGATCTGCTTTATTTGTTGACTAAGCTCGGATAGTTAAAGTCAAATTTGGACCATATCTAGTTCTTTTTAAAACACAAGAAGTGGGTAATCAGAAAAAGCTAAGTGTTTTACAAAGCAGAAAGAATTGGAAACTAGGATAATCCAACGGAAGAGTGAGTAATTCTATAATAAATAAAACTAGTTTTGAGGTTAAAGGAACTAAATAAGGCTGAAAGTTGCATGCAACTAACGGATAAGAATACCAATATATATACCGAGTTCACGCCGAATTTTTTGAGGTTAGGCAACACATTATACCTCGTCATTTTACAAATACTTGTACCTTCAGTAACTAAAAGATTAATCAAAACACACAAAGAATAGTAGCGTGTAGGAGAGATGTAAGAAATATTAGCGAGAAAAGCTAAGTGAATAAAGTTTTGAAGAAAAAACATAGACGAAGGAAAGAAAATGTTTCAAGAAATAAAATTAAAAATAAAGAGAATGGAAAATAAAATCGATAGTGTGATAAAAGAAGATGAAGACTTAAAATTACAAAATGAATATTTAAGAGAGAAAACTATACGACAGGACAACAGGATTGAATTTTTAGAGAGAAACGCAAGAAGGAATAACTTAATAATCATAGGAATTAAAGATGAAGAAAACGAAGTAATAGAGGTGGCTAAGGACAAGATAAGAAACCTTATAAAAAAAATGAGAGTAAAGACGGAAATGGAAATGGATGTAGACGATGTAAGAAGAATTGATGGATATAATGCAAAGAAAATAAGACCAATAATAAATAAACTAATGAAATCCACAAAGAAAATCAAAATTCTGCAGCAGACGAACAGACTAAAAGGAACGAACATCTGGATAGACTACACTAAAGAAACACATAGTGAACTGAAAAGATTAGAACCGATTTTAAAAGATGCAAGACAGAAAGAGCATAGAGCCCAGCTAAAATACGATAAGCTAATTATAAATTGAGTAATGTATGGAACAAACGACGGTAACAAAAGAGACAGTATCCCAGGGTGGCTACTTAAATAAACGAACCATAAGCGACAAATCTCCTGATCAGCAAAATTTGGAACAACAACTACGGAAGATAACGAGAACGTCAAAAAACTCAAAAAACTAAAAACGCTAAGAAGTGGAAAGAAAAAGGACGACGAGGGATAGGAACAAGGACATGAGAGAAAAAATAAAAAATAAAAAATATGGAATATAGGAACCTAGAACATCAGAAGCATATATGGTAAAGAAAATAAAGTAATTGAAGAGTTTGCAAAGCACATACTGTTTATATTATGTATTACAGAAACGAAAAAGAAAGGAATAGATTAAGTAGATGTAGAAGGAGGACATATAATGTTATACAGTGAAGTACAACAAAAAGAAAGAGCAAAGGCGGGAGTAAATTGTATTACAAGAAAAAAATCTGCTAAATTTATAAAGGAATGGACAGGAATATCTGAAAGAATATTAAAGATTGAATTGGACATAGTGAAAGTGAAAAAAATTATAATTATTGTAACGTACGGACCCAATGATGAAGAAAGGACAAAAAAGAAAAACGAATACTGGGATCAATTTACAACAGCAGTGCAAAACCATAAAGGAAGACTAATAATCGCCGGGGATATAAATGGAAGTGTAGGCAAAACAGACAACGAAACAGATGAAACTATAGGAGTACAGGGGGAAAACGTAAAAAATAATAATGGTAAACGATTGATAGATTTCTGCGTTACCAATAATTTAAAAATAATGAACACATTTTTTGCCCACAAGGGCATACACAAATACACAAGGGTAGTGGAAAGTAGAGAGAGAAATCGATTATTTATTGTGTAATTATCAACAGTACTTATAAGAAAGAAGTGAAAGATACGAAAGTCAAAAGAGAGGCAGATATTTATTCAGATCATTACCTGCTAATATCGAAAATAAGAATAAATGAAAGAGGGGACGATAATAAAAGTCTAAGTAGGCATAAATATAAATATAAAATAACAGAAAAATCGAAAATCTATAAACTACAACAAGTAGAAATAGCCGTAGAATACAAGGAAAAAACAGAAGAAAAGACGGAGTAGTTATATGCAAAAGTAAACGTATTAACTATGGAGGAACTATGGAATAAAATAAAGGGAATACTACTTGAAAGTGTTAAACAATTAATAGAGAAAAATAGAAAAAACAAGATATGTTTCGCCTTCTAGATCTCGAGAAGGCATATAACAGTATACTAAGACATCTTATATGGAACAGCAAGAGGGGTTAATACATACTTATATGAAGCTATTAAAAGTCTATACCAAGTTACAAGGAACTATGTAAGAATAGGAACCCTGATATCTGAGGAGTTCATAACACGCGAGGGACTTAGACATAGGGGGGTCCTAAGCCCGACCCTGTTCAAAATTATAATGGATGATATAATGCAGGTGACCTTGTGATTTACGCCAAGAACGAGAGAGAGTTGCAATATAATATTTAACTATGGAAGACAGCACTAAAGAAAAGAAATCTAAAAATGAACAGAGAGAAGACCAAGACAATGATAATAGGTAAAGATATAAACATAACAATAAAAATAGATGATAGAAAAATAGAACAAGTAGAATTTTTAAAATATCTTGAAACAAAAGTACATGATTCAGGAAAAAATAATGCGGAAATAAATGAAAGAATAGAAAATGCACTAAAGGTGTTCCACCGTTTAAATAAATCATTCATACGCAAAAAGGAAGTCTCTCAAAATACAAAAATGACGGTATATAAAACCATTTTTAGACCGATACTACTACATGCTAGTGAGAGTTGGGTGCTTAATGAGAGAACAAGCAGTAAACTTCAAACAATTGAAATGAAGTACCTTAGGACGGTAAACCAGCTTAGATGGTATGGAGATTTAATAAGAATGAAGGAAAGCCGACAATCTAAAGTAATATGGGAAACAAGACCAACACGGAAAAGACAAAGGGGCAGACCGACGAAAACACGGGAAGATGCAATAAAAGCAAATCTGAGGGAACAGAAATTAGACTGGATGGAAGCAAAAAAATGGCAAAGAACAAGAAGAAATGGGCAAAGTTTATATATAAAAAAATGTTAACATAATATGTACTTGTTTTTTTAATGTACACCTTGACACCAATATATCAAGGTTTTCGATTAATAAATAACTAAATTAATAAATGAATAAAATAAAACTATGTAATCATGAAAACGTTTTTGTTTTTAATAAATTAGCGTGCTTACCATTGCTAATTTAACAAGTAAATTATGAATTTGCAATATATAAACCAATTCAGCTTGAATGAAGACAGGAAAAATTACACAGTTACTACTAAAGAGATTAATAAAAATTTCTGAGGTGTACTGAAATTAGTATGAAATGTTTTAGAATCTTTATAATTTGTCGTCTAATATTTTTATTAATCTAAATGTTATAACAAATTTTATATTTGTATTTGATTTATTGCAAACTCATAATTTATTTGTTAAATTAACAATGGTAAGCACGCTAAAATATTTAAAAAAAAAACGATTTCATAATTACATAATGTTATTTTATTCATTTATTAATTAATTAAAATAATACAATGAATTTCATACGTTTATTGTCAATTTCCCAATAAAGATGTTTTTACATATCAAGCACCCTATAAAACATTTTTGAAATGCTCTGTAGAACATTTGAGAAACAGGCGGGTTGGAAACAAATGAAGATCGAGGGACGCTTACAGAAATGCAGACGCATCCTAGCCTTCTACGAAATGACTGCAGTACTGCCCACGATGCTGCTCTCCAAGCAAAAATCCAGGTAAATAAATGTAATGTTCTGCTAGAGCTCAATTTACATGGTGGCGTTACTACAATAATATAAATCCGGGTGCGAATCGTAGTTTTGCCTTCCAAGCGTGCCGCTGCCCCAATTGTAATGTTTTAACACTATGAGGGTAGCATCAAATTGTTGTTTAAAGCGAAGCGGTGCTTATTGGCTAAATTTCCGTTTAAATTAAGAAAGCAAAATAATCTTGGAAATTCCGCGACGTGGTGCTTCAAGCTTTGGGGTAACCGATTTTTACGGTGCTGGCGGAGTATAAAAACCTTCTACTAAATTCGATTTATTTAAACTTCTATTAGCTAAGTACAAGTTATTTTGCGCAATTGAAAAGCAATGTCAAAACATGCAATTGGTGGGCTCTCTGACAATTAGGGTAAGTTGCATCGGATTATTCCGTACACGTTCGGATTCCGATCGTTGGGTTCAGCAGTTGTCAACATGTTTTATCAGCGTTTGTCAAACAAAAAAGTAAATAAAGAACCGTGGCAGTATAACTATGTTTAGTTCGCAACTTAGTAAGGACTGTTCGTTTCACTATACGGACAATAAATTGTTTTGTCACAAATAAGGAACTTTTCAATAAATTGCAGTTATTTCATTTTTAAATTACGATACGACACATTGAAATCTACCAGTAATATAAAAGTTATATACAATGAAGAATGATAAAAATTTCTAACTCTTGCTTGAACATCTGCCATAAGCTTTTGCACATTCTCCACTAAAATTTTTGGATTAACTACACCCCATATTTGTTTTAGCTTCTCGACCAAATAAAGCTCAGGGCAGTTTGGCAGATTGTCCTCTTATTTCACAAAATTAATATGTCTGGTTAAAATAATGGGAGAATGTTGTGCTTACAATATAAAGGTACTAATCGTTTTTATATGCATTATTTCCTGTACACTTCTCCCCCCATTGTACCACATGTAAAAAATGCAGAGTTTCTAAGACTACAACAACATATGGCCTGCCATACAAGAGTTTTCTTACCGAATTTATCTATTTTAATTGTTCTTACATTATCAGGTACATATTGACCAACAATGGCATTGTAAAATTCCGCTATCCATTTGGAAGTATGTTTTGTCATCTATAAGGACACAACGAGTTTCGTTTTTGAATTGAATTGTCGTATAATCTTCTACAACTTTTCTTTGACTGAAGTTGTAGCTCTTCGTTCTTTTCGGAATTTTCTGCTTTTTGTATCATTTTTTTTTATATTTCGAACGGTACTTACACCGACTTCATTCTTTTCGAATATTTCACGCAGAGATACATCTTTTCAGCTTTTGCATCTACCGGGCCACTTCGACGTCGCGATTTAAACAAATAGCAAAGTTTATAATTATTTAGAAAACGCCCCTGTCTAAACACTTTGTAATTTTTGCGAGTTTTCGCAAAGACAACTGTTCTGATTACCACTTTTGCAAAGATTAATATTCTGATCATAATATTAATTCGCTTTATTGGTGCGTAAGTAACAATTAAAAGCTAACACTCAGCCGATGCGATCAATGCCTATTACTTAAAAATAATTGCAATTTAAAGTTAAGCATAAAATTAAATGTGCCCGTTTAGTAAAATGAGCAGTAAATAATTTAAAACGTAACTTAGGAATTCAATTAATTTTTTTTAAAGGAAAGAAAGAAAATGTATCCTATCGCAGTTTTGCAGTCATTTTGCAGACGGTTAGGACCATCTGTATTACAAGTATCGGGTGCGTGTTCGGACAGGCTTTTTGGCAAAGCTTATAAAGTGCAAATTCGTTAATTGTGATGTGATCGCCGATGAATATATATCGTGTAAGCTAGAGCATTTCGCGTTATCGTTTAAGTGGACATTAGCCACTAAGTCTCTAGTGGAAGACGGGCGAAGGGGTGCTTGCTGTTGGCAGCGACGAGAGACGACCGCAGCGCTGCGAAATTCAAGAGGAAGTTGAACAAAAGGTAGGTCCCTTGATGTTGGCAAAGCCCGGAAAAAGGTTAGTCTTTTTTATGTTATTATCAGGAGCAAGACTACATGTTGTCCTTTGTTACCTCTCAAAAACCAAGTTTTAACCATTTAGCTGTAACAACTGAAATATGTCAAATGCGAAATTCAACCGCATCCTTGTGCTTAAATATTCCATGAGTAATTTTAGGAGAAGAAAATGACGGACTTAGGGGTATCATAGGCTTATTAAAACTTTGCAGACAGCAATAATGAGTTGTCTTTTAATCAACTGATTACAACATATTACTTACAACTGCAGTGTATAGAGTAGATCACAGGGATATTAAAAGAGAAATCTGGAACTTTTGCTGGCCAGTACGTGATAGAGATAAAATTAGTTGCATTTTTCGTCACTTGTCCTGTTTTAGTATAATCTACTGTCTAAGTAATGTTTTCAAAAAACAATTCAGCATTAGAGTTTTCAATATCATCCAGTAAATTAGTAGCTAAAGGGTTAATAAAACTCGGTGACGTCATTTGTATGCTATCAGCATACAAATGTAATAGGAGAAAGAAATGCATATTTCAAATTTGGTTACTCTTAACAATCGAAATCAAATTTTTATGGCAATTTTGAAGATGTATTTCCTTCTTTACTCATAATTTGAATTTTATTTGTAATTTAATACTATTGCAATTTTCTATACAGCAATAAGTAATTCAGATAAAAAGTAACATGGTACTTGAAATGAAATGCGAAAGGAATGCCCTTTAGCACTTCTCCGTATGAATAACTTAATTAAATATTATTTAGAATAAATTCTTGATCTAATAAGTTAGTTGAAGGTACGAAATGCAAGGTCTAATGGTTTAAAACGTTTGAGTCTATGTACTTCTTCACTGTTTTCTAAAAGGTTTAACGCAAGCGGATTAGGATTATTTTCTAATTTACCGAGATACTTGTCATTGCACTTAGCTACTTCTTCCTTCGCTGTTGACACTTTCAGGTCGTCCCATATTTCTTTGTTCGGCACAAAATAGGGATCTTTGGTTATAACCCGAAGGGTCTTGGATTGGAACCGTTCTAGTATTTCTATGTTATAGTATGACGTAGTAGCCCACAACTGGATACTATAGGTTTTAACAACTTTATATACGAGAAGTTTGTTACCAACAGAAAGCTTAGATTTGCGGTCTATCAGCCAGTAGCAGTCTTTAGTTTGACGTTAAGAGTTCATGATTATATTATATTACTGGTTCATAATTTCTGCAGCTCCAGCAACGCCATAGTAATTTTGAATTGCTATACTGCAGCACCTGAATTAGTGACGGCAGGTCTCTTTTGTTAAGAATAATAAGTAGAGCTTTTTATGTATACAAAATGTATATTTTTGCATGCATGCATATTTTGACAGTTTTTTGTTATAGATACATATGCAGAATATTATTTTACATTATTAAGGGACTCATATTAATTTTAGTTAATTTTTTTTATTAACTTTCTACAACGGAGCTTATAGAAAGTTAATGAGATTATCATCCTGTCTGTCTGTCTGTGTGTCTGGAGACACAATAACTTCCGTTCTATTCAACGGATTCACTTCAAACTTGGCATACACACATCTTAGGTCAGTACCTTTCATGGGATTTTCAGCCAAATCGGTTAACGGCAACCGGAAGTTTTGACGCTGATCATTATGGAGACATTAATCAACATCTTAATTCCTTTTAAAAGTTTTTATCATAATTTCATCGCACCGCTGTACAAAGTTTCCTTTACGGTATTACACCGTTCTTGTTTTATTTACAAAAAATAGTTAAAACCCCTGTGTGGGTTCTTAAGCTTCTGGGATACTTTGGTCAGTTTTATTTTCAGTAAATACCTGTAGGGGGTACTCAAAATTTCTTTATAATAGCTTCCAAGAAGGTTTATTTGATATCTATTTGTACTTCGCTCTATTGTTAAGTTGTTAGTAATATCTTAAGATAATTCCGGATTACTTTTCGATAAGTACAGATTTTAAAATGCATTTAAAAGCAGTTAGGGAGTTCAACATATCAACTTATAGAAATACAGAAACTATATAACAGCTTTTATACCTATTGTGTTTGTAAGAATATATTTACCAGCCTAGGTGATTGTTCGACTTTATTTTACTTTGAACAGTTTGTGAAGTATATTCCTCTGATTTGAAATGCCTATTTCATTTTGTGAAAATAGTCTTTGTTTAAAACTGCCCAAACATCCAGGCATAAAAAGTCTTTTATTAAAAAAAACTATGTCAAAATAATGCCAACTTCCTATTTTTTTGCAAAGTTTGCGTAAAAGTTTGTTTTTTATTATCGCTATTTGATGTTAAAATTATAGTAGTAGAATTTTCAACGAACTTAAAAAGTTCGTTACTGAATTCTATATCTGTCTGTCGGTCGGTCACAAAATTTGAGATTTTTTAAAATTTGAAAATGGATTCTTATAGGAAATTTTACAATGATTTCGAATTAGAAATTAAAAAATTTCTATCTCGAATAATCTTCGAGATATTCGACTTCGAATTTCAGGAAAATTTTCGACATTACGATTTTAAATGTGATTCTTATAGAAAATTTTACGCTAAATTCGAAAATGAAGCCGAAAAAATTCTATGTCGATTAATTTTTGAGAAATCGAAAGGTCTTTTTAAATTCGTTCTGTAATTGCTTACAGAGCAATCTCTTCGCCGGCCCCATGTTTACATTTAAAATATAATTTTTAATTTTGTTCACAAGAACTTTTTAAATTAAGGAAGTGGATTGATTTCATAATTAAAGTTTGTTATAGAACAGCATCTAGGAACATCTCTGCATATAAAAAAAGACTAATCGTTCGGGAAACATGGTGTACCAGTTGTTAACATCAAATTCAGTACAAAAAAACAAACAAAAAATTGTCCAAACAGTTGTGTGGTTTATTTGTAGCTTACGATATTCCACTATATAAACTAGATCATCCCCTATTTCAAAATTTTCTTACAAAACACTCCACTTCTGAACACACAGTTAATGTTTCTAGTTTTTCAATATTAAGGAAAAAATATATCGACATTAATCATCACGACATAATGGATGAAATTAATAAGCACATTGGCTTAGGATTTGTAGGATTTTCAGTAGGTGAAATAACTGATGTTAAAGTTCGGTATATAGTATATAGTACATAATTCATTGTAATTGATATTAACAAGATGGGGTACCTCGTTAAAATGTGTAGATTTTCTTGCAACGAATTACACTCAAATCAGAAATGTCGTAGGTCACCTGCAATTGAAAATTGTGTTAAGTATTTTAGAGATTCAATAATTAAACAGCAGTTAGCTCACATTAAATCTAATTTTGTTTGTATCGCAACTACCATTGAAAAATTAGAGAAGCGAAAACTTTCACTACATGGAAGTTTAAGGATTATTGAAAGCTTCAAAAGCACAATCACTGAAGATGGTGGTGAGATTTAAAAAAAAATGTTGATACAAAGATAAACTCTGCTTCGACAAAAAATGAAGGCTACATTATGTTGAAAAAGTTAACGATGTATTAAACGGTGAACAGAGGAATAATGTGAAATTGGATCCAATTACAATATGTGCATTTAAGTACGCACCTGTTACTTCTTGCGTAGTTGAACGCACATTTTCAAGCTACAAACATTTGTTAAACTATCGAAGACAATATTTAACTATTGACAATTTACAACCTTTATGAGGGTCCCGCATATCGTCTTCCACAATACGCAAAGATGAGCAGATGAAAGTCAAACAAAGATATTTGAACTCTGTAAAAATAAAATACTGTATAGATCTCTACGTACAACAGACATGTCTAGAACGTGAATGTCTCATTCCATTCTGCGAGATTTACTAATACTGCGGCAGGTGCATTCGCTGTAATTAAATGCAAATGACGAGATTCCGAGAATAATTCTAGGAGTTCAGTGGTATAAGTGAGAAGCAGTAGAAGTTTTTAATCGTCGCTCTTACCGAGATCTAAGAGAGTAAATCAAGGAAAGTCACCTTAATTAGCTTTAGAGTTCTAATATCGTCTCTACCTCCTCTGCTAGAGAATGGCTTCATGAGCGAGGAGAAATCGCCAAGCTAGGCCCGGCCCATCGAATAGAAGGTATTTAAACGATACTGACGTCCAATGCTTTCAAGGATCATCGGCATTCAAGAAAGGAACATCGAGATGTATATCATGCCCAACCTTCCTCCGAATATCCTAATTTCCCAAGAAAAAATTCCCTCCTCTCTAATCGCCCAAGAGAAGATACTACACGAACATCACGTATCATTTTCAAAGCTAAAAACGTACCCGATAGAATTCCTATCCATGTCATTAAAGCACAAGATGGCTGATTTGCTCCCCATCGAAAGCAAAGGTATAACATCACTTTCATTTTCTGAAGACATATACTCCTCTCCTAGCTATCATGCACGGCGTGCTCGAGTACGTTGTTAAATAGTAACAGACAAAAAAGAAGCAAGTGCCACCGCTTTCAGAGCTTCGGGCATGCACATGCTACTGTCGAAGTAGATTCAAGCGTGTGAAATGCAGAGACGATTATTCATCCGGAGACTGTAAGAAGGCCCAGAGCGAGTTTGCCGCCTGTGCCAACTGCCAGCGCCCTCCCTCAACTAGATTTAGATGATGCTCCATATACCCGAAGCCTGCACTCAACACTTTTACCCCGAAATGCTCGCGAATAACGCAAAATTTAGATTCAACACAAAAAGGCCAAGGTGATAATTTTTGGAATATAACGAGGACAAGAAAAACAGACGTACTCAACGACGAGAGCGTCTACCGCAAAGGTCACATCCGGTACATATAAGTAGAGATTGACGATCATTTTTTGTGTAAGAGTAACATACGGCCTGTTTGTAACAGCCAGCCATGCTCTACGCAGCCGAAATATGGACAAAGAATGTAAATTCAAACACTGAGGCGTTAGTAACCATACAATGGATATCCGCGATTAAGGCGACAACAGCGTAGCCACTTAGTATTGGGTCAATTATTGCCTTTGCATTTTATTTTCCAGAAAGCGGTTGACAGTAGGGTCGGAACAACAACTTTGAGGGGAGCTGGGGCGGTAGACAGGCAATATCAAGGAAAAATGGTCCATGAAGAAAACCGGATATCCGGAAGAGCAAGATGGCCCCATTCAGTTACGCAGAAGAATCGTGGACAGACGGCGGAAGAGCGGAAAACTCGATCGTGGAGCACCATTTTGCATTGACAGCTGATCCATCTAAGTCATCTGGAATGCCTGAGATACATTGTTAGGCATAGAGCAGTCATTCCAAGATGCAAGTCGAAGTTTTGAGCTTTGAAAAAATGCTATCGGCCGAGATTGAAATTTGTTTCTATCGAACCAAGGCGCACTTTGAGACTCTGAAGAACACACGTGCGGACTAGTTGACCAAAAAAGCAGCGGCAATTTTTGGGATAGTTCAAATGGAGCTTGTAAAAAATCGGCTACGAATTAGGGCGGGAGCAAGATAAAAGCAGAAATGGCAAGCAGTGGAAACGGTATATTTATCCTTACAATTGTCACAGCACAAGTGGGGAGTACCTTAATTGATACACCTTCCAGATTATCAACGGGCATGATAACTTCTGTCTTATTTAATTAAAATTTGGAAGCTTGTGTAAATCCAAGGGAGATATGCATGTGGAGAAGTTTTACCGACTTGCAATGTTTAGAAAGAGATCGGGGAGAGTCCGGAATACCAACGGGCGAAAATGACTACAAATGTATGAGGAACACTGCAAGAGATTTAAAATGGGTGCGCTGGAATTGGACAATTAGTGCCGGTAAACTAGAAAACAAGAGCTGAACAGGCAAATTGTGGCGTAGATTACACCAATTGGTTTGTTTCTTTACGTAGAATTGTAAGCGTTACAAGGACTCGGACTCATCAATCACTTGTCATGGTTTGGGTTTTGGTGATTTGTCCAAGTCCTGCACTAAGTCGAATACCGGGTTAGACAAATTTACGACCATGATAGTTATAGCAAACGTGAGAATTGTGGTGGTGGTTTGGTTTGGAAAATAAAAAGAAATTACTTACCAATCGATATTTCAATATTGCTCTGTAACGTTATGAATTTATTTTAATCATTAAATTGCATGTTACTCCTGAGCGGAAGTGATTGGTGGAGACGTTTTTGCTTTCTCCGCAGTCACCCACTAACCACCCTAGCATCCTCAGTTAGTACCTTGGTGCTCATCGTAGTTCGAACACCATCTCTAGGTGGTTCTAGAATGTAAACTTTCCACGTTCTTGGCAGTTTTTCAAAACAGTAGTAGTCAGTCGGAACGCCATCAACTTCTTTAAGGTCATCGCAAAACTTATGCCTTGTATAAAAAACGTCGGCGCCACCCTTCTATGTTTTGAAATATCTAAACAAACGGAATTTACTGAAATATTTGTTTTAATGGAACACTTATTTCCAAATTTAAGGCTTCCAGGCAAATAAGGAATGGGGGTGTAGTTCTACAAACTTTGTATGCCTAAAATTCCATCACCAAATTCAACATATGAATATTTAAGTTGTTTATTTTTATAGTATCAATGGTACGGCTCTAGCGCCCCGCGTGGGAGCACGGCCTGCAAACTGAGAAGTTAAGGCTTTCATGTTCGCTCACTGTGTCCGGTCGTCGCGCACCATCTCTGGTGCGGGGCGATGTGACAAGCACCGCGCTTTAGACGATCGCCATTATTACCCGTTGTTCGAATGAACACAGGTACTCAATTATTTTTAGTGACTGAGTAGGCCACCCGCTAGGCATCAGAGAGCACCAGAAATTGAACCTGGGCACTCTGGCGGTATTCTATGGTATCATGTAATAGATAAAAACATGAACATATTATTTATACAATTTTTTAAAAGTCTAACCAATATTTAAAAAGATCACTAAGAAGGCTTTCTTTTTTTAAACTTTAGAATTTTTTAATTGAAATTATATGGAACGCCTAGTTGTTTAGTTTACGCATTTTGTGAAACAATATTTTTCATAGTCGGTAGAAGCAAAATGAAGCGACGTGATGTTTTGTTTGGTGGTATCTCTTCCCTTTTTATTGTCTCACACTTAAACAACTGCTAAGGATGCAAAAACTTTATTTGAATTTACGAAATGGACTAATACCAAAATTTAAAAATGTAATTTAAGACGAAATAAACATGATTTGTTTTATAGTAGGTATATCAGACATTATAATGTAACAAATTAAATTCTTATCATTTTTCACTGAAGTTTACTAATGCTATTCTTGTGTAATATAGAAAATTAAAAAAAAATGTAGTTAGATTTAAACAACTAAAACTAAGTACTCCATTAAGCATATCTTTTTGAAACAACCATTTGCAAACAATGAAACATTATTTTTACCTTTACTAACAAACGACTAACATGTCCTCAAGGCGACTCTGTGAAGTACCTCGGTAGTCTGATTTGGCGTATACAGATACGCATAAACCTCTAACTAAGCAAAATGTACTAGCTAATAGATAAAAAGTCAAAACTATCCACGGGAAACAAAGAGTACTTATGTATATCCAAAACAATTTTAAAGCCGATTTGGATTGCATTCTGGAGTACCGCGAGTACCTCAAACAAAAATCATATAAAGGTTTGAATCGAAAGAACTCAGGTTTAAGAGAAAATCCCTATGGTATGTACGAAATTCAACATTGCCTATATTAAAAAAGTGATGCATACCAAGAGAAGTGCCCGAACAACTTGGCCATTTACTAGACGACAATAACATATTATTCAGAATGAACAAAACCAGTAAAACATTTGTAGACTTATGTTTACAGTATTGTGGCTTTTTAAGTATTAGTCTATTTATTGAATAATCTTGAATGTTACCATCACAACAATTACTTAGTATCCCAATAGGAATACCATGTAATTTTAAAAAACAAAAAAGTTTGCTTTTAATAGAGATTGGATAGATTTCCCCCCAAAATTGGTGTTTGTCGTACTTATTCTGCTTATAAAACCACCCTCGTATAAGCGATTAAATACTTATTGGCTTTTGCTTGCACAACAATCTTACTTCTTCATGCTTATATAGAATGTAATCAGAAATGCGTGCTTTATAAAAAATAAAGTTGTTAAAAAGCAGCGCGTTGCTGCAACTGTGTCAAATGTTTACGACCAGAAAGTAACGGCTGCGCGGTATAATTCAAAGTGGAACTAAAAATGCGCAATCATTGTTAAATAGTAACGAAATCAAATAATCTGTCGGTGGAAATTCTTCGTAACAGGCTTGTGCAAGGCATTTGCAATTATTGTACCAACATCAACTTATTGTTGACAAATGTCATTCATTGTGCTTGTAGATTGAACTGACATCCTGCAAATTTCTCAAATGTATTTTGCAAGTTCTGTACTACTTACCCACAACTTAATTTTAGAAAAATTATAGTTTAATTTTTATTTGGCTACAATTTAATTTATGTTTACTTCTTCTCTTAATACATTGGTTGATACTATTGAGTTTACTTAAAATATTAATTAATTTTTAAAAACTAGTTCTGTAGATATGCATTTTTCTAAAGAAAATATTAATATTCAGCTTTGCGGTTATTATTAATGTATGCATGAATTAGGGATATGTGTATAGCAATTTTGAAAAACACGACAAGACTGACTTTGTATAATCTTGTATAATCTCGAAACTCTCTGGGTCTCAATAACATCATTTGCGACTGCGGTAATGCTCTGGTATAATTTTTCATTACCGCAAACCAAGTTTATTTATTTGCATATACAACTTATTTAATTTCATTAAAATTCTATGTATAATATATATATATATATATATATATATATATATATATATATATATATATTTTATTTATATATATATATATATATATATATATATATATATATATATATATATATATATATATATATATGATTTTTACACCTTTGCAGCAGCATAATTTTCGTTATGAGAATTTCAAGATTATATGAAAGAACAATACAGTTATTAAAAGAATACCGTGTAAGGATAGAGTAGAATAAAAAGAAGATGTAAGGGGTAGTTTGTAATACTTTATTATTTAGCAACTATGTCTACGTCAGAGTTAAGAGTGCTTCCCTCGAAAAAAAAAACTATTTCCAAACCCAGTCGATCGGTCGCCCACGTGCGACCAATTGGCGGTGAGACCAAAGGTCCACATGATTTCGTTCGGACGCCGGACCACCTGAAACACCCGGACCATTTTTATTGCTCAAACGAGGAGCTCACAGCTGCAACAAACAAAATTTGCCTTCTAAATTGCTTTTCGTTTGAGCAAACCGTTAAAAATGCTTACAACTCCTTTGAACCAGTTGACATTAATTAAAGGAAAGAGTATTTACAATTTGAATGAATTTGTAGAGAATCCGACAAAACATAAAATATTCACCACTCCGATCCGTATCTCAGGCTATTTTTCTATTGCAGTTATCTTACGATTCTACCGATGAAAACGAAAAATAGAAGCTAGTGATTTTGAACTGGAAAAATCAGTTTTATAATCGATTTTTCTATATTTTATTTTGAAGGTACCTAAGAACTGTCACCCTATCTTGTAGCCAAAGAATGTTCGTATACACGGTTTGACTTTTGTAAATTATTTCGCTCAATCACTTCTTAGCATACGTGGGGGTAATGGTCTAGCTGAGTGGATGAAATCAACTATTTTATTGTTGATCGCATGTTTTGCTTCTTTAGTATGCGACATATTCTGCAAGTAATACTTCTGATGGAGGACAAAAACTTTTATTTGTTTCGGAATGTCAAGAGTTTTGTAATTTACATATATTTTTGTTAATATCCTTAATGATATTAGTTAAGGATTTTATTGAATAATAATTTTGTATGAGGATTTCAGTAATTATTTTAATTTCAGTATGTTGGTTTTCAGTAAAAAGTTTGAGGTATTTGGTAATAAGGGATTTTACGACAGTTAAATTGGCATGGGTAGATTTCCTATATACAGTGTAATAGAAATTGTTGGACAGATTTGTTGTTATATGTTGTTCAGGAAATGGAGGGAATGATTTTGTTTTACTTCCATTACAAAATTGATATTTATGTGAAGTTAGTTAGTAAGAGGGAACAGAACTAAAAAAGCATATCTTGCCCATAAAGCGAGATAATAAATGTATTGTCAACGTACCTTATCTAGCCGAGAAAATGAAGCTAGCGCTTTTATTTCAAAATCGACCATAAAAAGATTTACTAAGATAAGTAAAACTTTAAAACCCGCAGGAGCATTATTACTTTAGCGCTAAATTTGTTTTAAAAAGTAAAATTAGTATTTGATTAGGCAATCTCCTTCTGCATTTTGAGTAGAGTTTAGGATGGCAATATTGTTAAATAACGAAACCGCACCAAAACTGACTCTTATATAATCTTTACACATGGAGGAGCTTTTAAGAATTTCTAAGTAGTGGTAGAAGTTTTAGACATATAATGATTCTTATTCTGTAAGAGGCTGAAATGTTTTAACAACATATTTGGCTAAGTTGTGTGAATGGAAACCAAAATCGCTAACAGTAGGTCATAAGGGAATATTTTCCCTGTAATCTGTTGGAATACTGTATATGTTATTGAGGGATAAGTTTGAATTGGTAACGTGGATCTTGGTTTTCATTTTAAGGTGGTTTTATGGGTTGTTAGATACTTGATGATAGTTCAATGATATCAATAAATCCTCCATATTATCAACATAATCTGAATTGTTAAGAGTAATTTTCTGGCTTTAAAATTATAACGTTTTTGTTATATTTAATCGTTTTTAAGGTTTGCAATTCAGAAAGTTTAATATTAGGTTGAGGTAATACGACCATGCGTAAAACTTTGATTTTACCTTGCCTGGTTTAAATTGTTATATTTTTGGTGATTGATAATGAAGAATATATTGTGCTTGATAGGGACAATAAAGTTAAAACTCTTTTTAAAAGCTTAAAGGATAGTCGAAGAGGTAATGCACTGTGATGTTTGGTAGTTGGATGAGTTTGGCAAATTTATGTTTTTGGATTTTGATTTATTTTTGAGATATTTGAGGCTTTATCATATAATTATTATGGTGAAGCAATCTTAGGTAATAAGGTACTCCTATAAGTATCTCTTGTTAATCTTTACAGGATTTTGAGAACGAAAGACCACACAAAAGTCTAGCTCAGTAAGGTTAAAATTTTTCTCTGTGTGGATGTTTATGAAATGTTTGGAATTTTTGCATTTAAAAATGATAGAACATTTAAGTTCACAAGTTGAACCGCATTGATTTTTAAAAAATTCTTTACTTAGAGTCTCAATCAGCCTACTTCTCAAAAACTATGAATTATAAAATAAGTCTGTTTTTTGTGTACTTACTTCACAATTTATTAAATTGGAAATGAAAGTTTGGTAGGGCATCATTAACAGAATAAGCTGCATACTGAACAAACAAAATATATAAACCGTTTTGACAACTAAGGATAAAATAGCTGACTTTACTCCCTCAAATAAAAACCACTATTCCCACGAATCTTAAGGAGTTTACAAAAAAAACATATATACACAAAACAAATAAATAAATGTGACACCGCATATACGAACATTTTTTGGTCATAAATCTTTGGCATTCACCAGATAGTGACTTCGAGATAATACTAACTGTAATCTCTCTTTATTATGGCATCAAAGTGATCAAACGTCCAGGTTAGTTAATCTCAGAGGGTGAAAACAACTCTTCTATTTTCTTTTCTGGGATCTAAGCAATTATCATTTTATGTGCTCATTATTCTGTTATTACAAACGATTCTAGCATATTTAAAACTTAATAGACGTGAAACAAAAACAATAATTTTTTTCTAAACAATTATTCACAATTTTCAAGCTCCAAGGCCAAATTTTCTCTATATTAAAATCATAAATAAGATTAAGTTTAAGTTATTTGCCACATTAATCTAGTCTTTTTGTTTAATAGAATAATATTGAACATGACCTCCATCGCCTCGAACGTGTACGAATATTTTACATAGTAAAAGGAAAATGCCAATGGTCCAAATTAATGATTTGTAAAAAATGAAGACCGTTATCGAGAGTGCAATTCTTAGGTTCTTTTAGGAAATTTTTGCTGCTTTCGGTTTATCCAATATGTTTTAACTCTCATGAGATACTCCTACATGCTAAATTTTCTTTGATTGAAAAAGGTTTTTATATCAGATTTTGCAGTTGAAAAAAGTTTTACTCATTAACAATGAGAATTGAGCAAGTATGTGCTAGAGTAATGAACTGTTTACTACATGAACAATGCCGACTCCTTAATATTAATGTTTTTTTGAAATTTATTTTTAGTATGATTAAAAATACTACACTCATTGAAGTATTTTTGTCTATAATAGGTATTAAAATCACCCGTGTAACTAATTAAAAAAAGCACCATCTGTTGGACGTAAAAGCAGAGCCAAAGCATCACGTGGCCGGGCACAGCTAGTTTAGCCTAAAATTATTAATATTTCTGGTTATAAAATTTATTTTTCACTAAATAATATTTTAAATTATCAATTATAAACATATTACTATTTTTATTATAATCCTGATTTGGTTTTGAATGTATGTTATGAAATCACTAATCTGAGGCACCTGGCATCCTCATGGTGCCCGGAGGTAAAGATTAGTTACCTCCGGGCACCTACAAATTTCAGGACTTGAAATTTTTTAAAAATATTCACATGTATATAATATGATAATAGTAGAATAAAAATATTAAGTAAATTGTAATAAGTTGAGGTTATCAAAATGCTTCATCATTTATAAAAAACGTAAATGTTTTACAATGATCACTAAATAATTCTTACCATGCAAAATGCAAGTGATATTTACTCTTTATCAGAATTACTATGCTGGGCATTACATACAGTACCAAAAATACACTCAACAAACAGCATGAACTCTACTAAACCTCTAACAACAAATTGCATCACAAATGTCAATATTTAGGTTGCCACTGGCAGCCTAGAATAATATGTTATATACTTAGATGCAAATACAAAATCAACATTATGCTAATTATTGTTCATTGGATATAAATTTGCTATCGTTACTACTATCATAACCGCAGACTTATAATTTTACATATACTACTGCAATTCTGAGTAATCGATAAATGATAATAACACCAGATGTGGATCATTCTTAAAAAGTTATAATAAAGTAATTCAAAATAATAATAACATATCAGTTAGTAATACTCCTTAAGTAATAGAATTTAATGACTTTCAATAGATAAAACACCACAAGCGGAGAACAATTTTTAATTCCATTCCCTCTAACCAAAAGGTTAATCATGTAAACTCAACCTCATGAGTAGCCAATAAATTCCAACTTTTTACGAACTTTCGTTATACTAACACTTAAAATAACAATAGTGTAAACAAAATAAAATTTTTTTTTCATACCTTATTACGTCAAAACTATAAACTCACTGATAAAGCTAGTAAAAGACAACTTTCCTAAAGTAAATTATTATTATAAACTTCTACACGCTAACTAATTAACTCTGTGGAAGACTATAAAAAGATCAGGGATGTTCTAGATGATAACAATGTAGCTAGACATATCTACAACCTAAAGAAAAATAAAACATTTAAAGTTGTTAAAAAAAAACTTACACCACGCCACAAAGGTAGACACTATCAATGCTGTGCTTTATTGCCGTTAAACACAAAGAAAATAACAATAAAATATTCAATATAAAAAACACAGAATATATAATAGTTGTGTTTAAAGAACCGAGGAAGAAGGTGCAGATATGAGAATGCTAAAAATACTGGTCTTATGATTATACCCTCTAAATCAAATGTGGTGGACTAGACGATTACCGCACTTGCCTGAAAAATCACAATAACAAATCTGCATCCTGTGTTAAGGTTAACATCTCGCTAAATTTGAAGGCTGTAAAGTCTATCTAGCAATTCTAAGCAGAAGCTGCAACAACAGCATCCCTGGCCATAACACTGCACCAACAGCAACAACTATCTCAAGAACTGTGGCCAGCACAATTCAACCAGTCAACAAACAAGTGACCTAACATCGACAATAATTTTTCCCTAACATACAATTAGACTTCTCCGATAGCAATAAAGCAACAAAAATGGTTCCAATGTATAAGATAGTACTATATAATGCTAACGGTATTTCAAACCATAAATGAGATTGAAAAATTTCTCTCATATAATAGAATAGACGTACTGCTTGTTTTTGAAACACATTTCTTAAGCAGTTTACTTCAAAATACATAATTACCAGCTATACTTTACAAATAATCCGGATGCAGACACATGAGCCAGCAAGATATTAAACATTTTATCTTATCTTCATTCAAAGAGAGTTTACTACAAGCAACAACCACTGAGAGAAAAGATTAGAATAGACTTCTACATCGGTTAATCAACTGTTTCTCCCCTAATTACGCTACAAATTAAAAAAAAAGTCAGAGAAATACTACAAGAAATTTGTCTTATTGAAGTAAAAGAAAAGACGACTAAGAAATATCTGGAAAATACAAGATACCTCTTAATCGAAAAGTAATACAGTCAAGCTTTATCAGAGTTAAAAAAATTCATCAAAGATCTAAAAAATAAGAATACTTTACCAAGAATATCTTATAGATTTGAGATCAAGTGTTGACACAAATTATTTCCTGTGGAAATAAATTAAAAGGACAAAGGTCTAGAATCAACTAATCCCTCCTCTAAGAAAAGCGAATGGTTTATGAAGTTGACCCAATTCAAAGAAAGCAGATCTCTTGGTTCGACATCTAATGAATATATTCCAACATACCCCATCTCAAATAAGCATCGAAGTGAAAATAGAAATACAATTTTTTTTAGAAATATTGTATGAACTGACTCTACTTATGGAATGACAATAAGAGAAATCAGAAATTTAATTAGGAACCACCAAAATCATAAGAAACATTAAATTTTTTAAAGAATTTTCGCTGAAGGGCCTGGTATTGCTGATCATCTAAAACTGGATTACTTCTCGACATAATAAAAGGTAACATAGGTTCCCAAACCTAGTAAATATCTAAACGACGTAATTTGCTATTTATGTCAGGTAAACTATTAAGAAAATTGCTGGCCAAGAGATAAAATATCAATCGTAGCAAAAAATAACATTGTTCCAGATAGAACAGGCCCGCGGAGTTATAGACATCATTAAACAGACTTTTGAAGAAAAACAATACTTCACAGTTGACGGAAAGTCGAGTGTTTAACAAAGTGTGACAGATAGGTCTACTGCACAAACTCTAAAAATTTCATAATACTTTTCATGGTATCCTCAAAAGATAAGAACATAATCAGAGCTCTATTTAATTAAATCATTGATATCCCAAAAGCAGCGTTCTTAAATCAGCACTCCTTCATTGCAATATTTGATGATTATAAAGTTATTATTGTAAAACGTAAATATTCAGCAATAGGAGCAAATCTTCAACAAATCTTAGATCAAGTAGTACAATGAATCAAAAATTCATCGAATTCAAAGGTAATTCACCATCAGTTTTCATAAGCAACATATCATTAACTCAAGTGACTGAGGTAAAATACCTTGGCATGCACTTCGACAAAATTCTGACTTGAAATTCCTTCATCTGGAAGAAACGAAAACGGTTTTGGTCACTCAGCAGAAAGTCTAAACTACAGTCTTCAAATCCATCTGGGCCTACGGCATCTAGCTGATGGGGTATTAGAGAAAATATCAATATCCAGAGTTTTCAATCTAAAGTTCTACGTGTGATGTTTTCTACTCGTGAAAAACGCAGACATTTTAAATGATTTAAAAGTTGACTCTATAAAAGATGTAATAGTGAAGTTCAGTGATAAGTATCTAAGAAAATTGGCAGATTATCCTAATGCTTTGATTTTAAACCTACTAGTAAAAAACAAAAACTTACAAAGACTAAATAGACATAAAATATTAGACTTCACACCTTTGACTAGTTAAGTTACTTTTTTATTATAAAAACCTGCGTTGGCAAACAAATATATATTTACGCTAACTTCTGTGTTGTAAATCTCCAGGTTCTAATCTTCACGTCGTTGTTTCGTGCCATTTATATTATGCTAACATATATTTCGCTTATTGTTGTAAATATTCATTTAAAAAAATATTTTAAAATAATTTACATCTTTCCCGATGAATAGTTATTTTGAATAAACTTTCCAACATTTATTTGCAGATTTCCTCAATTGAATACGAATTTGTTACTAGAATTTACCAACCATCTTGACGATCACTAAACCATTTTAGCACAATACCACATTTTAGAGCTTACGATGCTAAAAGCACGTTAACTAAGTTAGCAGGCTTTAGTGCAATGACCGAAGTTTCTCGTGTCTGCGTATTGCATACAGGAATTTTTCTATACGATTAATGAGAAAGAAACTAAAAACCTATTAAGATTTTCCTATCTAAGTCTTACAGGCTAGCAATTGGTCAAGCAGTAAAGTGCATGCGAAATAAATAAAATGTTAGTTGTAAATCGATCCTCGGAGGAATGCGATATTTACCATTCAGCCTCGCACATGCAAACTGAAAAGCAAACAGTGCGTGCCCTAATCATGTCCGCTCGATTGGCGCGGCTGGCTGCAGCACAATCACAGAATTCGAATGTCACCTTGACCTTGAAGGTTGCTTCGTGAGAAAAATTGAGCAACGCCGATCTGGTTGCACGAGATTGATTACAAGCGTAGCCGTGATTGCTCACTCCTGTTCCCGTGATTGACATTAGGCGTACTTACGCAAAACGTTACTTAACGCCTGGAACCGCACAAATGGAATTGTTTGCTTCTGAGCAAAAATGCGTGATTTTCCAATCACCTTGAAGTCAAAAAAAACTGGCGCAAGGTCTTGCCAAAGCAGCGCTCGCACGGAAGAGGTGGAATAACCATTAAACTTGAAAACGAGAATCTCCCTTTTTAGTCCTGCAGCACAATGTGAACTAGTATGAAGTAGTACAATGTCTTTAAATTAGCTTATAATGTTTTTGTAATTATTTATCCTAATATTAATATAAACTAATGTATGTCTAAACCAAAAACTGTTATGTGACTTTTAAGTGGGAAAACCCGAACAACTATTTGTGTTTAATTAAGTAAAAACAATGCCACTTCTGTTTTGGTTTTAGTAGACTCTATACTACATTGTGAAATATGGGATTCTTCATAATAAGTTATGATTAACTATGCTCATTTTTTGCAAAACACTCATTGGTGTTTTAAAAACACTCGTTCTTATTTGTATGCATAAATGTCTATAAGACTACAAACTACTGTATTATATTTCTGTCGCATTTAGTCGTGAGTCACTATTAGTTTTTCATTTCCTTCTCAAATCTTTATTTTAAAATTTTTTACAACGCAATACGTATGCTTTTATTGACCTTCAGTAGACCATAGAACGAATATGAATGATCATGCAAAAAATAACGCATTTAATCATCCGGAAAAATATATTTTAAATTGCGCTTCTAATTGAAGACTAAATACTTAAAACACTGTTTCCCAAAGCACGAATTATACCTCCTGTTGAGTCGCATTAAAAATTTTTGGATAAGGGGAGTAAAAGAGTAGGCCGAAACTTTCTAACTTAATCTTATACTTTTATATTGCTTGGGTTGCTTATACTTGTCTACATTTTTGTTTTTGTTTTTTTTTTGTTTTTCTAATTCTTTCCCATATTATTACCTTATTCGCTAGTTTTCCTCATATTCCATCTTGTCATGTTTTTGCTAATATGTTCTTAAATATATGGCACACATGTCCTAATCAACTTAGTTATTCTTCAACAATTATCTCAGTAGTAGATTCAACATGTAAGTTTCTTCTTTTCTCATATATTTACCCTGTCTGGTATTATATTGTTCTGTCCTGGTACTAATTTATTGCATTTTATGCATGGCCCCCTTAAGTTCTTCTTGTATTGATTCCATTTCTTCTACTTCATGTATGTCTCATTGTACTTCTATTATGTTAGTTTCCGCTTCTTTTAGTTTTTTAGAATGCTGTCCTCATCTTTATATTATTTGATATTATGTTCCCCTATTTTCCTTTAAATTTATCATCTTATATTCTTTTCCCTGTTTTGATTGCTTTAAAGTTCCATAAAATTTATAGCTGACCATCACCTGTTCTCCAAATTTCATCCGTGATACTTTATTTTTTGTTTTTTTTATTTATTTTTATTATCTCCGTTATTGTTTTTTATTATTCTCCCTCCTATCTTCAATTTTTTTGCTTTACCCATATTCCTATTTCTTATTCGTCCACTTAAATATTTTCTTTTTGTTCGTCTTTGCTTTTTATACTTTCTCAAAAAATTTGTTTATTTCTTCTTTTCTCGCGTTGTTGTTTGCTCCATATACTTTTATTATATTTATAATGTTTTTTGGTTTATCTAACCTTATTATTAATTCTTCCCTATTTCTTCGACTCTTGGCTAAAATAGTTAGTATATCTTAAGTATTATTTTCATACTATCTTTGTTTGTTATGATTTCTGTGATTAATTACCAGGACTCCTTCATATTGTCTATTGTTCTACATTGTCCTTTAACTTTCCCTTTCCATTCTCCTCTGTTTTATACTTTTTTTTAAATAAACCTTTTTATTTTCTATTGTCGTCTGTATCTCTCCCAGATTTCGCTTTATATTAATTCTGTCTCTTTTTTTTCACTTTTATTACTCATTTTTCATTTCCATCCCAGCTGTATTTCACTCCATTTATGATGATTTTCTTATAGACGATTTTTATGTTTCGTCTCTTATTTTTTTTTAAATTATCCTTATTTTGCATAAATATGATATTATAATGGAATCAAACACTTGAAAGCTTTGTTTGTCAGATAAGGGTATGTTTGCATGTTTGGCCCAAAACTTATCTAAATTTTGAGAACTAAAGTGCTTGAAGAGCATCATTCATATTATATTTAGCTAATTCTTCAATGGATTTTTGAATGCATTAGAATTAAACAATTTTTTTAAATTAAAGTCAACTATAATTCAAATTTTCTTTATACATTATTAATTTGATATGTTGCTGATACAATCTTACATTGTGATCTGGTATACTACTATTAAAATATTTTTGCTTTTCACCAAAAAAGTCTTTACAAAATTTTATCTCTTAAAAGTCATCTTATTTGTATGTAGACTTGTTTATTTTTATTTTAATATTTGCTATTTAAATGTAGAACTGACTTTATACTTCTTTGATAAAACTTTAATAAAAAAACTGTAGTTTATTAGAACTATTGGTAAATCTATCGCTGTATAATATATTTTTCTTCTATTCTCGTCACTTCTCATTGTAAATGATTGTAATAATCTTTTTAAAACTGTATTTATATTTAACAAAATAATGAGTATAATTTGTAATTTATGGTTAAATATTCTATATTGCACTCGATAGTCAATAACACAACGCACAAGTTGGAAATACCGAAATTTTCAGATGACCAAAGTGCTATCTAGCACTATTTAGAATATGGCGAAGGGTTTCGGAAATACAAAGAAAGAAATTGTGCTATTTGGTGAGAAATAGACTAGCAAAAATGAACAAATTAAACTACTTGCCAATAACTGCTTTCAGTCATTTTGCCGTGCACTTGTTGTTTTATTACGTATGAAGTTGAGTACTGTAAGAGAAGGTGAGTATTTAGAAAAGTTTAGAAACCAATTACTTGAAAAACGTTTACTTTTTTGTACTTCGAGTAAATAGTTTTATTTCACATACGATTACACTTAACGATTTTCTTTCATTGCACCAGCTGCGCCTTTTTACTTAACTTTACGTATAGCCACGTTTATAAATTTCTTATTAGTTACCAATAGATCTAACTAGGTCAGTTAATTTTAAACTGAAATTCTCGAATTTACATGTTTCACTTAATTATTTCTTTACACCAAAATTCTTTATCTTGTGTTGTCTATAGCTTCAGCCTATTTTTATAGGAATTTTGATAATACTACACACTGGTAACTAAAGAGAGGGTATTTGAAGTTTTACGAATTTATGAACGTCTAAGAGAATCAAATCGGACGGTTGTTTTTTAACGCATTTTATAATATATTTCAAGATCAGGTTTACTCAGTGTTAAATAACGTGAATATTATTCTAAGAAAATGTAAACTCGATTAATGATGCAAACATCTAATCTGAAATATGCTTACGTTTAATTGAAAACTTTACAATCTTAGTACTGGTATTTCAAAGGTACACCTGAAGACTGGCACAAGTGTTTTCATTGAACGGTCGTGTGTGAACCGTGACCGCAATGATATCATGAGTTCGAACGCTTTATCAGCTCAGAGCTACTTATGTCAGTTAATTTATACTTGATAATTCTATTTAATAAAATATTTTAAATAAACTTTTAAGCACTTTTTAATTGTCCCCCCTTGGGGTGGGGGGTGGTACAAAGCAACAACAGCAAATAAAAAAATTCCACCTCTTACCTATGGCAATCTATATCGAGCGTAAACACATAATAAGGAATTATCGCCAATATCGGAAGTAATGTAAAAAAAATTTTTCTACCAGTATCAGTAAAGCATCACTAAAAATCACTTTTTTGACTAAAAATAACTCCAGGGTCTTGTAAAACTACTTAATAAATAAACATATTCTACACTTTTAAAAAACTGAACAAATGTTTTAGTTGTTATTAAAATGTCTCACTTTCCCTAATGGAACAAGATCTAAAAACAGAACTCTCAACATACGACCATCCCATAATTAGCATCACAAGACTGTTTAATAAAGATAAGATTCCAATTTTCGTATGTACCATACGACTCACAACCAACGAAAAAGTGAATTCAAAATCGACAATATTATTAATTCCTTAGTCAAGGTAGAACCACAAGAAATATCTAGTAACATGCCTCACTGTCTCAGGTGCTAACGCTACGATCATACCAAAAACTATTGCAGCCTACAACCTAGATACGTGAAGTGTCTAGGTAACCACATGTATACTAACTGCAATAAAGTCAAAAACACTCCTCCAATTTGCGTCAGCTGTGAAACTAAACATGCAACCAACTTCAAACGCTATAAATATTTTCAGAATCTAAGTTTTCCAAAAACAAGTTATGCACTAAAAATAATTCACCTAACAATAACCATCAAACAGTACTAGAGAACAACAAATTGGATCTTCTGGAAGACTGGTACGAAAGCTGGAAAATGGGTATCGAGCCGAAGAAAAACTCGGCAGTACTGTTTTCCTCTAAAAAACTACTTCACTGGCAAGACGGCTTGGAAAACCTCAAGATCGTCGGAAAAGAGATATCCTGGAAGGAGACCAGTTGCCCCCGAGCGATTTTGTACTGAAAACTCATCTAGAAGCGCCTATCGATAGGACCGTCATCAAGGAAACGAAATCACCATCTTCTTCACTGTCGTAGTCAAATGTCCAGAGGGAACAAGCTGATCATCAATGATATAATTTTCCACTCCTATTATGATGTATGCGCTACCAGTTTGGAGATGAGTGACAAGGTCACATGATAACAAGTTACAGGTCATCTAGAATCGTTTTTGTTCTAACTACGACCTCCATTATGGTGTTAACATTTCCACTATCCAGGAATATATCTCCCTTAGCGCACAGGAATTATAGATACAGGACCACAGCAACCTTTAACGTCTGTAGCTTCTATAATTATGAGGTCACTACTATATACGCCATAAAAAAATTATTAGGGTTTGGACCCAGAAACCTCATATATCACTATTGAAGTCAACGTCAATAAATGCCAATTCTGCGTCAGTTCCCCTATTTTAAATTTTGTGTTATGGTGTTTTGAAAAACAAGTTATTGCTTTTATAAAATTTGAAACCTTCAAAATGGGGATAAAAAGACCAACAACAAAATGTTGCCTCTTATTTGAGACAAAGACAATATTTAAGAGAGTAGTAATAGTATTGCCAAATACTAGTGCTTTAAGTTAAAAAAAAAACAAAAAATGTATTTTGATACTTTGAAATATGCAACAGAAACCAAAAAAGAGGAAGGAAACTATGTTAGCAATTATGATATAATGAATTTTACTGTAGCCCCTGGTAGTAATTCTCGTCATGGTCTTTGTATGCAATATGTTCCAAATTTCTTTCAAATGACACTATAACATTTTCATAACTTGTTCGTTATTTTGATTTTAAAGTATGTGGATTTTACTAGCGATAAATTAAGCAAACTATCAAAAGGCTAGTGGCTATACTACTTTTAAAACCTACCATTTAAAAAATTGTTAAAGAAACCACCGATTTTAAAAACCAAGTCACAAAATATAATAAAAGAATCGTAAGTCAACTTAATGAATTAACTGAGGTGACTAATCGTGATATCTTAAATACTTTGCTTTGTGAGGTATAGTAAAAATGAAGACTTAAGGAAAGAATTTATTTTTTGGTTTGATTTATTTGGACGGACTACTAATTTAGGAACAATTAATGCGCAAATTTAAACTAATGCAAGCGCGTCAGAGTGTGTATGGATTTTGTGATGAGCATGACTAGGCGTGGTTCGAGAAATTTTGTCTACGCACTTAGTGTTATAGCGAAAGCAGCTAAATGAAACTGTGGTAAATAACGCGGTGAATATCATTAATGAAATTCATAGTTGAACTGTGAATTATAAGCTATTCACAATATTGTGTGAGAGTAGAGATTCACATTTATAACATCTTCTCTATGCAGAAATAAGTTGGTTATCGAGAGAAAGGATTCTTGCACGTATTTCCAAACCAATTGAGAAAGTAATTCAGTTTTCCTAAAAGCATAAATCTGACCCAGCAGACTGGCTAAGATTGCGTATATGGCGGACATATTAGCTTTCTTAAGAAACTCAATATTTCTTGCAGGTATCTTGTAGAAATATTTTTACACAGAGATATAAAATAGAAATGTTTAATAAGAACGTGCCTCTTTGACATAGTCGCATTCAAGAAGCAGATATAAAAATGTCCCACTTCGAAAGAATTTTTGATTGCTCCCGAATTATATAATTATATTAAAATAATAAGTAAACATTGAAGTGTTAGTTGAAAATTTTAACATTTCCCTGAAAATAACCCCAGATCCATTGTAAGAACTTTTGGTGTTTTCAGAGCTTTTTTCAGCTGTTCAGCATCTATTTCAGCTATTGCTTAGTGTACTCGTTGATACACGCGATCCATAAAAAGGCATCCGCGTACTTTGCGTTTTTGCACTGCAAAGGGTTCATACTACTTAGGGGACTTTGTTCTATCAATTTGTAATTAATCAGGTCTGCTTTCCTTTATCCAATACAACATCTGGGTAGCGTCTGTCTATCACTGCCATTCTCAGACCTTGTGCAGTTTCATTGTGTTCAGAGATAAAACCACTGTTTCAATTTTAGATATTACTTGAAAAAGAAAGGTATAAAATTGCTGGGTTAATTTTTTAAGTTAATATTTGGATGAAAAGACTTTTTAGTTATGTCAGCAATAAAAAACAAGCAGAGCTCTTCATCTCTCATAAACAATGTTGCAGTTACATATATTAAATTTTATGATTATTATCAAGTTTCGCACACAAGATGTAAAATTTTGAAAAAAGTTACGACACAATTCGGTGACAACTAGCTTAGGAAGACTCAAGTTGGTGTGTGGAATAAATAACTTCTAAGAGTATGAAAAGTACTTGAAAGTAAAGGACCAGATTGACTGTCGCATTATCTGTTGCCTTCTTGAGTAAGTATGCCTTGGGCTAATATAAGAAAGCGCCTTTGCTCCCAAACGCAAGTTAAGAGCAAAGCAGTCGACTTAGCAACATGCTCGAGTTTTGAGAGAATGTCTATCCACTCCGATAGCATTCCAAGTAAAAGTTAGTGTACTGTTTGAAAGTTTAAAAACCGTGGTTTCAAATGATATCACTTTGATTAGAATCGGACCTGTTCTGGCAAAGTTATGGGCCTAAGAATACGTGTAACACACAAGAGTTGAAAAAGAAAAGGTGGTTATATGGTAAAAGACAAAAAAATGAAATTCTTAGTTTAAATTAATTTAATGATTTTTTCCATACACGGAGTTGCCATCTCTACCCCTAATTGCACTTTCCAAGTTATTATGCCTGGATCGGATGATTTTTTCTATGTTGTTTTGAGGAATTGCTTCCCACTCTTCAATCAACGCCGCTTTCAGTTCCATCACGCTTCCTGGTGCAAGATTTCTGGACCCGGACTCTTCGTTTAAGCTCATCCCAAACATGCTCAGCTGGATTCAAATCTAGGCTTCACAGAGATCAGTTTATTTTCGGTATACCCATGTCAGCCAGGTAGGTAGTAGTCAGCTGTGTGGCATGATGCATTGTTATGCATTTGCATAAAGTTCTAACAAACAAATCCCGCAAACGGGACTTGTTTCTTTAGAATGTTCCTAATGTAGCGGTCCGCTGTTAAACCTCCCCCGCGTCCTTCATGTCCTCCGCTAGATACGAAAACCAACTCGGTTTTTCTGTACATGGAACATCCACTTCCATATGCAACAGTTTCTTGAATATGCAATGAGCAAATCCCCCCCCCTCAGGCCTTCTATAAACTTGATGTCGCCTGTTGTTCCCATGTAGGCACATCCTGGACTCGTCGGTGAATAATATCTGTCTCTAATAGCCGAGGTCCCAATTGAGATGTTCGTGAGCAAATTTCAGTTGCCTTTGCTTTTGGCCTGTAGTCAGCTTGAGACTCGTAGATGCTTTTTTAGGGTCAGAATGGCTGCCTATTGTACAAACGCTGGCTGCCACATCTTTGACCGCACTCAGCTTGCTTGAGGTCAACGCCAGTCATATGTTGATTTCTGAAAGATATTAAAGTAAAAAATAGATCGTCTCTCTCCGTTGTCACGCACCTAAGGTCACCTCCTTGTCGGCGGACGTAGCCACCGGTTTCCTGGTATCGACACCATACTCTCGACACAGCTGATCGACTCAGATTTAGTCGATTTGCCACGGGCCTCTACCTGAGGCCTTTTCTCAACAGTGCAACTGCCTGGGCTGCTTCGGTGGCTGTAGTATCATTTTCTTGTGAATCACTCAAGCATTCATGTCACTTGCTTACTTACATTAATTTCGGATAAGTGACCGAGATGAATTACCGGATTGAAGTAATACTGTAGGCCATTCACAGTCGTCGCGCACGTACATTGCAATTAGAAAGATTCGTAAAACCCCGTTCGTAATGCATTTTTTAAATGCGTCATCCGATTAATGCAATGGCAATAGTTTTTTAAAGCTCAATTTATTATTGAGCCTTTATAGGTACTCCTTGCACGTTAATGTTTTTATTTTCTTTTTTCTTAAACTGAAACAGGAGAAGAAAAGGCGCGTGCAGCTAGTGAGTCAATCATTTTTCTTTGAGGTGTATAAAAAACTTAACATTTAATATTTATTATTTATTGGTTCTAGTTTTCTAGTTTAAAAATGTATTATTTCAAAATTTATAAAAAAAATATGTGATGCCAATCAACTTAGGGCTACACAGCTTATTAATCCAATAATCAAAGTTGCTCTATAAGTTGTTCAGAATAATATATGGGAAAGAAATGCAGTTTTTCATCTAAAATCTCTTGTAACCTAACTACAAATTACTATTAACGTGGAAGGAGGCTCACAAAGTTTTTGAAACTTGGATTTTAAAACCAGAGTAATTACAAAATAGTTGTCAAACGTATTTAAAAAGCGTAGTGGTCTTGTTGGCATTTTTCAAGCTAAATCGTTTTCAGTGAAACAGCCTGATGCAAGGATGAACAAACCGAAATTTTTTTTTCACGGGCCGTGAGGTAAACGGAGGATGCCGCGACTTTTATGTGCTGTACATAGAGATACTTGAAGGGAATTTTCTTGTAGGGTACCGCTTTTTCAGTCAGTATTACAACATCCGAGCAAGAGTCATCCTCGTCCGTTTTTAAGAAAACTCAAATCTACGCGTGGCAGTAACGATTTTTGGAAGGACAAAAAACAATTAAAAATAAAAACCACTGTTGTCATTTGAGGACTACCGTGACTGAGAAGAATAGTTGCAATGGTTCGTCACGGTTGCGGAAACTGCTTCTGGCAACTTTTTCATAAAACAAAACTCTCGAAGACTTGGCAAAGAAGCAAATTTCTAATAAGAGACGTTCTCTCCTGTTTTAAGATAACGTCTGATCCTATATTTCTCATGCTCTACAAAAAAATTGAGGATTTATTCTGGACTACACTGGAACACGCTCTCTACAGTCAGGAGTTATGGCCCTACGATTATTATTTGTTTGGTTCGCCAAAAACAGCACAGAAGGAGAGAAATTTGACGACGATGTTGGTGTTGAAGCATTCTTACACAATTTGCTGATGTCACAATCACTTTTGTTTACGATAACGGAATAAACAACGTAACTATCCATTGGAAAAGTAATTTGTTAAATCAGGAGATTGCGCGAAAAAGCAACGTTGTATGTTTATATTTTTATAATGCTTGAATAAACCTAAAACATAATTTCGAAATACTTTTGCGAATATTACACGCATGGTAAAGTATGTTGAAGCTAATGAAGAGAATTGTGATACATAATGTGACCATACCGCTACACTGCACAGATGGGATACTTCTGTCATATTATCATGCCAACAACTTCTCTAACATAATAATACTATTCATTACTTCTTTATAATAGAAGAATTTACTAAATTACATAATTATCTTATAATGGTTCGCCTGAAGAATTGGTTTTGCCTAGATGACATTTATTTAGGTTTTGTAATCTCGGTCTACTCAGTCTTAAAAAATCGAGTACTTGCGTTGACCTTGAACAAAAGGCAATAACGCGGTTGTCTAAGGCGTGATGTTTGTCACATCAGAAAAGGTAGCGACAGCTTTAACCTCTCAATTTGCACGACTTGTCCTCACGCAGGGTGTAAAATCTCACCATTATTTTATAAAAAATTATTGCCAAAATCTAAAAATTTAACTACGATATTACCTAAATCTCAAGTAAATTGACTATTAAAGGTCTGCTGAAGTTTTCTTTTATTTTGGAAGTAACTTATGCATAAATACCCAGCCATATATCGATAATAACCTCATAACCATTACATCAATTCTCGTGTATTCAACGTCACAGACAATATTGTAATAATCGATTTAGTAAGTAAAAATAACTTTTAAGGGATGAACATTTACTTCTAAGTGCTTTCTGTATTTTGGCGTTGTTTCCAATTTTTTGGGAATGCTTCGGGCAATTGTAATGGAAATTTTCTCTTGGTTCTGTAAAGTTAATGGATTGATATTTTTAAGTTTTTTAAAAAGACTCATTCTTTTTTACCCAATTCTACATAAAAGCTTATTTAAATTATGTTTCTTTTTTGAAATTCTTATTAGGATCCGGGTTGGAGTTAAACAGTGGCTTCTGTACCATTAAGAAATCTGATACATCATTAGCTACGGCCCTGCTTGCAGTGACTTCGCCTTTATGTAACCAAGGCATTGCGTAAAAAGAGCCCACCAAATTTTTCTTCAGACAACTCGCGACAGCTTACATAAATCTTGGGTCCTCACGGTTTCACCGGTACAGTTTCGCAATTTGACGTTTTATTCACTTTTAATTGTCAACTATAAAAAGTTACACAATAGATTACACTCGTGCATTAAGCAGTGTCTTAATCGCGTTTTCTGCACAATAAATTTCAGTCGATGCAATTACACGCTTAATTACGGGACTACGGTAGCTCAAACAAGAAGCATTTTTATGTTCGATGTTTGCCGCAATGACAAAGCGCGGTACCCAAGGCGAGCGATCCGCGGACAGCTATGTTTACCTTGCCTGCTCGGCCGGGGAACATTTATCCAGGTGAAATTATCTAACTATTGTTGTCGGAAGCACTCTTGGTTATCTCTATGGTGGCGGTTTACCAGTAAAAGTCCTCGCTGTCTTTTTTCAGAGTGTATATTCTTATAGTAAATATGTACACATTTGTAGCACTTGCAGTGACGGCCTGCGTCATAAGACTCACAAATTCAATTATCACAACCTAACTATGTCTACAATCTACCTTAAAAATAAAGTTCAGTTCCGTCTAGTTCCTAATCTACGTTGTTATCGATAGCACAGCCTTCAGATCAACTATAACTAGTTATTTTACAAACTTTTTGTTATTAATTACAACCAACTGGTTTGGCTCGTTGCTTTCTTCAAAATGGAGGGTTTATCACAGTTGAAGCGTTTCAGGAATGACTTCTTTTGTGAAATTGTGAGCAAATATATTTTTGCACATTAGAAAAACACGTAATGCTCGAGTTCACCTTGTTGGTTGGTCAAGTTCTGAAAACCCACTAGCGGATCTTTCCTTAATATTTGGCACATGGCTTTCTGACTTATTTATTTTAAAAAGCAGGTCACCGCATGCTGGACAAGCATGCAAATTTTAACGCATTTGCTCAACCGCAACGCAAACTGCTTAATTGGACGCCAGTTCCTTGCATTTCAATACCTCTGCGATAATTACAGATGTTTGCACAATTCGCGCCAATAACGCTGTTATGACACGGTGCTTATAATTAATATCGAACCGATATGGACAGAAAAACACGTCCAAGGTAACTTTTTCGCATATAGGTACGACTACAGCACTCCGCGTACTATTTCAGCGTTTCCGGATAGGTTAAAGTCTTCGAAGCGACTTCCAGGTTAGGGTTGCGGTAGAACTGGAACAGCTCCGAAACGGACAGTCTTGACATGGGCATGGGGGGCGTGTGGGGCGCCCACGTCTCCACGACCGCCTCGCCACTCTTAGGCTTCGTCATTTCCTTCACCTTCTTCAGTTGCTCCAGAGCTTCCTCGTAGCTA